>OX422211.1:243768332-246168332 GCA_949130495.1 Sambucus nigra
ATTATGTACTTTGAGACATGTGAAAATAGTATTTCAGTTCATAACAAAAATAATATATAAAGGTCTAGGCTCCTTAAATACTATAATGTTATGATATTTAAACTCAGTATCTCGAAGCCCACACACGTAAATACAAGCCCCAATTGGAAACTACGTAGGCTTTGATCCCAAACTACGCCCAAAACTGAAAATTGTCACAGTTTTGGACCATGACAAACTGCATTGGTTATGACAATTTTAAGGGTAACTATTGTGGGGGTCACGGTCCAAAATCGTCACCAAATCAAGAGTCACAATCGCCTTTTATAACCTAATATTCAAGACATGGTCACGGTCTATAACCCTGACCAATGGTCACAATTCATGACAGTGACCCTAACTGTGACCACAATTTATGGGCACGGTCATGAACCGTGACCCCCCTGCTATAACAATAGTACTATGGTCATAGTTCTTAACCATGACCACCTGTCGTGAACTTTGATTGATTGGTCACGTTCATGAACCATGACTCCCTATCGTGCACACAGCTCCTATGGTCATGGTTCGTAACCGTGACCGCCATTTAACCCATTAATTTTTTGTCAGAGATATGTTCACGATTTTGGACCATGACCAATAATAAATTTATTTTAGATAAAAAAAATTGAATTGTTTACTTCTAAAGAAATTAGTGTATAAGTTTTCAAATATATATACAATTCTATTATGGAATTAACTAATATATCAATCGAGAGTGGATATGTTGATAATATCATTGGTCATATTAAGATATGGATATGTTGGTTTATTAATATATTTGTTATCATTTTCATATTTCCATGCTTATTCTGCAACTTATCTCTTTGAGCATGTATTTCCATGATTATCTTATTTCCTTGATTTAATGAATTTGTGATAGAATTTTTCTTTTGATTTCTTCCTTTCTACATCTAAGACAAAAAGGGAAAGAAATTTTTGGAATTTGGGATGGTATATATCTATGAGTAGTAAGTAGTTCATGCGTTGCATTTTTCAATTTGCATAATTTTTAGCGTAAATTGCGCTTTTAGTCCCTAAACTATCATTCCAGTTTTTGAATGGTCACTAATCTTTTATTTGCTTCAAATTGGTTCCCAAACTATTTAACTTGTTTCAATTCTCGGACTCCATCCAAAATTCCGTTAAACTTTGACAAAAAAATTATCAAATACCCATTTTACCCTCACTTTTTCTCATTTAAACCCACTAACTCTCACTTCCTTCCATCTTTCTCCCCCTCCCCTCTCCCCCCCCCCCCCCCCACCCCACTTAATCGTATATATAATAGATATATATACATATATAACATATATTATAAATACACGTTATATATATTAACAATATATATATACACACACACACACATATATATATGAGAACGCTCACATACATCATACCTAGTTGTAGGCCCTAAAAAATACTTTTTTCTAAAAAAATTATTTTTCTCTTGAAATTAACCTTCTAATAAACCCATTTTAAAAAAATTAGGTCAAAATGCATTTTGTAGCTATTTTTCAAAAACCCACAGAAACTGCTCAAAATACCTTATTTATAAGGGTTTGCGCCAACAATTTTTTGTGATTTTTTTAAAAATAACTACAAAATGTATTTTTACCTGAATTTTTGAATATGGGTTGATTAGAAGGTTAATTTCAAGAGAAAAATAAAAAATTGGGAGAAAAAAGTTTCTTTGGATCTAGAATTAGGTGCGATGTGTACGTCATGATGTAGGTGAGTCTTCCTCTCTCTATCTATATATATATATATATATATATATATATATATATATATATATATATATATATATATATATATATATATATATATATATATATATATATATATATGTGGGGGGGAAGAGGTGAATGTTAACCTTCATTGAATTTCTCAACCTTCTTTTAAATCATAGCCAAGTTGTATGGTTGTGCCCATTCATTAAAAGCCCGCTCATGAAGAAAATAAATGGGCATTCTTTATAAATTTTATAAAAAAATGTTACAAAAAACTGTATAGTAGAAAAATAAGAAAAAGGTTTTGTGAAAAAATTACGAAAAATTATTTTGTAAAAAAGTTAGGAAAGCAGTTTGCAAATAAAGTGAAGGTATGAAGATGAAATGAAAATAAGCAATCCCATCAAACATATAAGAGACAAATATTTTTAAAGTGGTTCGGTTGTAAGGAAAGCATATGCCCACTGTTATTTTATTTTCAGGGGTTTACAATAGCACAATAGGGTGTGCTGTGAATGATTGAATTGTCCCTTTAGCGATCATGTATTTATAGGGGTTGTTAAGAACCCAAGAGATGGAATGCCTTTATATTCTAGGCATTTACATCTGTATATAATATATGAGACCCTTGATATTCACGGGGGTATAATGACTCCATGCCAATGGCTTTTGACATTCGTGATGGTCATATTCTTTAGGTTGGTCGACTGGTTGGCCGAGTAACTATCTTCGGAAGCCGATCAAGTGAGTAATTAATGTGAATATTGCCACGTAGGTGAACAGGTGTTCATTTCTCATTAGTCCGCGTAAATGGATAATTTTTTGCGTCAACAGAAGCCCCCAATGCTCTATGCTTGATGATTTACTGAGAGGAAGGAGTATTTATTCTGACAAGTTGTTCGGCACCCGTACATAATGAATGAGATTATTGGCCTTCTAAAATACGTGTGGAGTGAAGGCTTGTCTTCTTGCTCTGTTCATCATATCTCTTGGACAATGGATGGTTCAGGTTTATTGATAACTTTGGTTTACTTTGGAGCTGAGCTCTCTTCTGAAGAAGTATGCTCGACAGGCAAACTTAGGTTATGTATCACTTCTGGGTATGTGAATTCAACAATGAAGTCTTCCATAGCTTATCCCTTCACCATAGCTCTTGGCTCATAAATAATATCATGCTCTTTAGGGTCTATGACCCAATACATTAACATGTCTAGTTTTTCTCATTTTGTTCTTCTCAATGCTTTGTCGGTGTAACATAATAGCTTTTGAACCCCATTCTTCAATCTAATTACTGCCGAGCTAGTAGCGAATTTTAAAACATCTAAATATAAGTACAAATTCTTACCCAGTGTAGGTCGAAACAACAGTAATGGAGATCCACGTGATGTACATACTGAATGTGACTCTTGATCTTCAATAGAAAAAATAACTCCTAGATGATGATTGGCCAGTGCGTCGACCATGTTATGATCTGGAGTTGAATCTGATGCTTGGCTAGTGATATCATCAATTCTTCTTTTTATAATGCGCTACTCGGAATTTATTATCAATATGAACCATAAGCCTCCAAGGATGGAATATGAGCTTTGAATACTTTCTCGACCTTTAGGTATGTTGGTGGTTGGCAAACGACTTACCGAACTTTGTAAAATATTTATAAATCACTAAAAGGTGCTCTGTTTTTTCTTCCCTTGATGTTGCTCTTGCTGGGATGGATTAGGCCGAGGAAAAATGCTCCATGAAATGACTCCTAAGAGATTTGTTATTTCCTTGTAATGATTGTTTCTGATGTTGTATTATCTTGTTGAAGCCATAAGTGTAGGAATATTTCAACTTAACAAATGTTTATTTAAGCTTGTGATTAGTTAATCGGTCTTACCGACTAGGTAACCTTCTTAAATGATAAATTTTATTCTTATATAACTTGTCGACTAGGTAATCTATACAAACTAGTTAGTCGGGTCAGTGGTGATTGTAATGCCTTAGATTCCACTAATGTTGTTTTTAGATAAAACTGTAAATAGTTTTGTTGATCTAAGTTATAGCATCAGTTATTTGTGGCAACCAAGTGTATAAGGAGTATATATGTGTGTATTATAGTGATTAGGAATGTATACATGTCTTCATGCATTTAACACAGTCGGATAAAACTTATTTTTAACTTATTGAATTGTACATGAAGTTTTACGGACTTCTTATTCTTGTCCTGTCAAATACGAAGTCATACATGAAGTAGTGATCATTAGGCGCTTCTTGTTCATGACCTGAAGTCATACATGAAGTAATGATCATTAAGGAAGCATGCGTGGGGAACCTGATTAAAATGAGGCGTAATTTGAATTTGTTGAGATATCTCCCATAGGAGTCTGCTCGTCAGGGAGAATTTTGAGCTCTCTTCCGGAGAATTCTGCTTGATCTGCTTGAACTATAAGCTAAATTGTGAGATCTATTTCGAAGAAGTCTGCTTGATCTTCTTAAACTGTAAGCTGAATTATAAGCTCTCTTCGAAAGAAGTTTGCTCGTCTACTTGAACTGTAAGTTGAATTGTGAGCTATCTCCCAAAAAAGTCTGCCCGTCTATCTTGAATCGTTGAGCTATCTTCGGGAGAAGCCTGCTCGACTACTTTAATGCTAAGCTCTCTTTCTGAGAAGTTTGCTCAGCTAATTTTATGCTAAGATCTATTCCTAAGAAGTCTGCTCGGTTGTATTTCTTCATATGTAAATTCTATACTGAAATCAGTATCTGGGTAAATGGCCGGAGCCCCATTTTTTGAAGAAAGAACTGAATAATAGTAATAGTGCTCGATCAATTGTTGGGACTTTGTAATAATATAATGCAGATTATATAAAGAGCAATCAAATAATGAGCATGCCTGAGCATCTGGACTTGAATCGCAAATATAATGCTGATGTAGTCATTGTTCGCGGTAGAATTAAATAGGAATGGCAGTGCCCAACAATCCGTTGGGGCTAAATTGTGATAATTCACATAATATATATAATTTTCATCGAATATCCATCGAAGCTAGTGAGAAATCCATCCAGATAAATAATGAAAGGTTCGACCATATGTCTGGGCCTTTAAATAATACCTGAGGGGACTAAGTAAATATTATGAATGATCCTGCATTGTTAGAGACAAATTGATTTCCATAATATCAGTAATAAATGTAATGTCGATTATTAATCGACCGTGCCGACCATTTGTCGGGACTGAATATAGATGAGGATTTTCCCGATTAACCATCTGTTAGGGATAAAATATAATTAGTGTGACAGATATCTTCAAGCTAAATATATGATAATAAATAAAAAAAATCGACATTTTGCCAAGATGAATCTTGAATAGCCATCTTTTAAGTTGAGAGTCAGACCATTGAAGAAAGATCATCGCCCGAGCATTCGTTGGTTATAAGAAATAATCTCGCCCAACCGTTTGTTGGGTCTTAAAGTGTTGCAGCGTGCTTGACTATTCGTTGGAGCATTAATGAGATTTCCAGGAGCTTTAAGATTGTGGTCGAGCAGCTATTTGTGCTCGAGCATATGTCAAATCATTAATAAAATTTCCAGGAGCTTAAGATTGTGACCGAGTATTTATCGGGACTAAATCTTGTACCTCTGGAAGTTAATAAATTGCTCGACCATCTATTGAAGCTAAATCGTGAGAAATTATCATGAGATTTATTAGGGCAAATAATATATGATATGTATATGTTTGAATATTGGGCAATAAACATTTCAAAATATGAAATGATAAGTTTTGTGCCAAATATGTGTCACGTGAGTAGATTTTTATCAAATATGTGCCATATGTAAGGCCTAATTGTTTAATCAAGAGTTTTTGTAAAATTATTTGAACTCTAGTAAAAATTTAAATATAAGTTGATTTTTAAAAAGTATTCCCGCATAAAGCTTTGAAGAATAAGGGTGTGGTACTCCACATAAAGCTTGGAAGTATAAAGATGTGGTACTGTAGCAAATACTCGATTATAAGTTGGTGTCAAAATATTTTTAAATCTATAAAGTAAGACCGAATAGGGAGGTGGCATTATCAAAACAGTAGGTGTTAGTGATATCCCATATTCTTCGTCTGAGGACGTGCGTGATGAATAAAAAATTCTCTATTAGGCTGCCAATTATCGCCGATCAATAATAGCAATAGTTATCGCCGACCATCAATAATAGGTATCGTCGACCAATAAGCATATGGTCGGGAAAACTCCCACCCGTGTAAAACCTTCTGTCGACTAGTAAATAGATGGTTGGGTAAAGTGTTTGGTGGTGTTTGTTGTCGACCAACCATGAGGGGTCCTCTTGTTACCGACCAAACAGAGGAAAGTTATAGTTACGGATTCATAGGGCCCTAAAGGATGTAAACTCCATGGTCGGGGATTGAAAACCCCGATGAGTATAAAATTGTCTACTGATTTTCTTTGTCTACTGCTTTTCTGTGTTAGTATGTGTACCAACCAACAAAGGAATGACATTAGGTTGGTAGGCAAGATCTTTATGTCAATTGTTCAACGCTGGTCGGCAAAGAAAACCAGATTGTATAATCTCAAGTCGGTTGGTCGCAGCTGGTCGGCATGGAAATTAGATTGCTGGTGGTCGGTGAGGTTGACCGAAAGAGGAGATAAAAACGTCCCCTTGCTTCCAACTTGGATTTATAATTCTTATATCTCTTTAATTCAGATTGGCATAGCCATACTCGACTGAAGGTAAAGAAATAGCAAGTCTTCATGGACATCACCAGCACTGGATTATTCATTCAACAAAATCTATGGGACCTCAATAGTAGATATACAACGTCACATCCGTATCGAGATCTCTGTTCAGCTGGGCAAGAGATTCTCTGGACTTTGTATTTCGAACCAAATTGGTTCTTTTTTTTTTTAATGAATCGATTTGATGTGGTCTTCAAATCAGGCTCTAATAGCAGATATACATAAGAATCAAATACAGATTCATGTAGAAAATATTTATGACGAGAGAGAAATTCGTTGATGTTTATCTCTTTCAAATATCACAAAAAATGAGATACAGAGACATTAGATCCATAATTTATATAAATTAGATACAGAGAAAATTAGAATCGTAATTGACACCAAGAAATTGATGTCATCCCATTTCTGTATAATCAACAATGAAAATTATCTGAAATTGACGCAGTTGCACAGATTGATAGATGAATCAAAATTGAGCATGCAGTTTATCAACACGGATGAATAAATTGATGTGGTTAACATTGTAATTGTTCATATAAAAAGATAAAAAGGCTTAGCTTTTGATGATTTTCATCTCGTCTAATAAGAAAGGAAAGATTTTTGTATCATTCCCACAGATGGCGTCAATCTGTTGAAGACTAAAAATGGTATATATCATTGTATAGGCGTCAATAGCAGATAAAGTGAAGGTATGAAGATGAAATGAAGATAAACAATCCCATTAAATATATAAGAGACAAAGGTTTTTAAAGTGGCTCGGTTGTAAAGAAAGCCTACATCCACTGTTATTTTATTCCCAGGGTTTACAATAACATAATAGGGTGTGTTGTGAATGATTGAATTATCCCTTTAGCTAAGGAAGAGTATTTATAGGGTGTGTTAAGAATCCAAGAGATGGAATGCCTTTATATCTCTAGGCATTTACATCTGTATATAATAAATGAGACCCTTGATATTCACGGGTGTATAATGACTCCATGTCAATGGCTTTTGACATTCGTGATGGTTCATATTCTCTAAGTTGGTCGGCTTATTGGCCGATTAACTGTCTTCGAGAGCCCACCAAGTGAGTAATTAATGTGAGTATTTCCATGTAGGTGAACAACTATTAAATTCTCATTAGTCCACGTAGATGAATAATTTTTTGCGTCAACATTTATAAAAAAAAGTTTATAAGGTTTTTACAAGAATAAATAAATGGACATTGTTTATAATTTTTTTAAACGTTAGAAAATAACCGTTTTTGTGAAAAAATTTATTGTTGTTGTTGTTGTTATATATAATAATAAAAAAAGATCCGTTTATAAAAAAAATATTTTGTGCTAAAGTTATTTTGAAAATTATTTCGTTATTTAAAAAAATAGTTGGATATAGTTTTTGTTTAAAAACTGTGTTTATATAATATAAAAGTAAACAAACATAGTTGTTATAATATAAAAGTAAACATAGCTGTTATAATATAAATGAGGGCATAGTTAGTATTTAACATGATTCTGTTAAAGTTAAACGGACTAATAAATGGAATCCCATTTTTAAAATAAGTGATATAGTTTAGGGACTAACTTGAGTCAAATAAAATAATAGGAACCATTTAAAAATTAGAGAGAGAGTTTAGGGACTAAAAGCATAATTTACTCTAATTTTTATATAATCGCTTGTATGTTTAGTACTTCATGAGGGCATGTGTTTAGGTGTGCAAGACATACATGGCTCGTGATCCATAAATCTTTATCTAATCTCGTAGGGGTTGGATAGATTATTCTATATAAATTTTTTATCTGGCCATTTTTTTATTTTTTTTATTTTTGATTTTGTACCGCAATAGCCAAAGGGGGAGATTCATGAGGACGTGTTTTATAATCTTCTTAGGTTTTATATTTATGTTGGCTTAGTTCTGAAACAAACCTTTGAGTCATTTTATCTTTGTATTTAATGTATTGAGTTATAATGCTACATCACTGAAGACATAAGACAAATTGTGAATGAGATTACTGGACCAAATTGGATAACTACATAACAAAATGGAGATTTGATAAATGTAAGGGTTTTACTAAGTTTTGTAATTCCTTATAGTTTATTTTATTTTCTTGGAAGTGATAGGATATGGCTTTTGTGGAAAACTGTTTTTGGAAAAGGTTTAATCATTTTTTTTAAATTGTCAAGGGTCTTTATGAAGGGTCCTCGCTCGAACTACATCTTCCTCAGTCAAAATAATATTGATCGAAAGATTATTTTTTAGGCATAAGGTCGTGATCGAATTTAGTTTTCAAATAGGAACCCTTGATCAAAGAATGTTTCGAACAAAGGTTTATAACCGTGAAAAATATGGTTATAAAAGTTTTTATCGATCGAAAGTCCCTAGATCAATGTTTTTATCGATCGAGAGTCCCTAGATCTAAAGCTCTGATTTGAATGGGGGTTCCCTTATTTGAATGAGGGTATTCATATTAGAAAATGTGTTTGAATGGATCTCTTTCACTGCAAAAATATTTAAACACATTCATACGCATATTTCAATTGACAAAGCCCAGTTTTCTAAAAGCTGTAATTTTATTTTGCAAAGAGTCCTTTCATTTTGAAGAGTCTGTTAACTCTATGAAACTAAAGTAGACTCTAGGTTTACAAATCTCTGGTGAGATTCTATATTTAAGAAGATTAGCATGTAGGAGGCATCGTTCACCAACTGAGATTAATGGATAACAAGGTCTTTAATGTTGTGCGACGATTTCCCTGGATTGGAGCGGCCATCACTAGTATAGGCAGAGGCAAAGCACAAAAGGAGAAACATCGTGGTGGTTATCGTCGTAGTATATGTAAGTTGTGTCTAAGTCCTTAATAGATCATATATTCAAAACATTCAATCTAGTGGACTTTATATGATTTTATATTTTCTTTTTGTTGATTAATCACAGTTTGGACTAAAATAAATTCATTCTCTAAACTAAAATTTAGTTTGAATTAATTTTTGTACTTTAATTTGCTAATTAATTAATTAAATTTGAACACTTCATGTACATACCTCTTTCTAATAAACACGAGAAAAGATTCAAGTTTCCATTTCATTTCAACAAAATAGACCATTTGAAAAAGGTCAAAGTATGACATGAAAAGGTAAAAAAATACAAGTGGTCTGTTTATCAATCATTGAAAACAATAAAGAGGATATTCGCTCTCTCTTGTAAAGACTACCATAAGGGGTACATATCTCCATATCAACTTCTTCATTAATCTTTGTTACTCTTTGACTATCCTCTTCCTTGCCTCCCAAGACCTTTGAGAACTAAGCTTCAAGTGACCTTATCTGCTTATAGTTGCTCATTTTTTTCGCTCTTGAGCTTTGAGGATTGCAGTGAGGAAGTGACGCACATGTTTAGAATTCAGTTCTCTGGGAGAGACATAATTAAAATGATACGGCTGATTAGACAAAGCTTTCGGATTTATGATAGTAAGTCCCCATAAAGACCTCTAACGAGGAAAAAGAATAAAATATGGATGAATCTGAAAAGGAAAATCCTACCACCAAATGTGTACCCAACATTCAAAATATCCCCCAACTTGAGCCCCAACCACTGTCTTGCATCCATCACTATTTTTCAAGCCCAAGCCCTTTTTTATTAACATAACTAAGTAGACTTGATCCTCCGATATAAATATTATCGCGAGAATTTTAAACAGACATGCCATTATCTATGAATAAAAGGTACATAGGCAACCCGAGATGTCACTTCGGGTCCGATCTAACACTAATCACAGACCCCAACTTGAGTTCCCAAGAAACATGGTCATTGCATATTAATTGTGAAAGATGTTACATGGTCTAATGATAGCGCTAATTAATAAAAGAAACTATAAAGTGTTCGAACTCCGCAAAGTTCTCATTATTTAAAAAATTACACAAAATAAGGTCCTCTCATATCACAAATTATGAGTCCTCCCAGACGTCAAAATTAACTTTTGAAAAAGGAAAATAACCTTAATATATTCTCAATATTATAATATTATTTATGACAACAAAAGGAGAATCAAGCGAGTCTAATGTATCTAAAATAACAACAACAGGTTTCTCGTTTACTAATGTCCTTGATTTAACAAAGAACTCCTTGAGAGATTTGATAAAGTTATCTTTTTCTCCAAAAAGGGGCCCAACAATAAATAAATAAAAAGTCTCTATAGAGAAGTTGCTTAATGTAGCATTGTTGGTTCTTGTTCACATCAATAACTTTACTTCTCCCAATTTGCTGGCCAAATGACCCGACACCCACTCCAGAAGCGTTGACAGCGACAGAATCCACAAAAATGGAAAAAATTCTACATGAATGCGAATGATAGGATCCTCAATTTGCATAGTGCCTATCATCTTAGTGGTGACTAATGTGGATGAAGAGGGAGTATGTAAGTTTTTAGATGCCATTTGAATGGATTTGGTTTGAGTAGATGACAACTTGTTCACCTGAAAAATCTTAAACTCAAGATGATGTTAATTAAGTGTGTATAGATTGTTTTGTGTTTTATAATAAAAGTGGGAGGAAACTCTCTATGAAGTTTAGTTACACAATTAGTGTTTTGTTTTACACCAAAAGTGGGAGGAAACTCCATTGAATTAATCTAGAGTAGATATAATGTTTAATAGTATGAACAAAATAATGTTGTTAAAGTAAGAAAGAAATTGAGTTGAATAAATCCCACATTAAGTCAACTTTTTTGAAAAGTTCAAGATAAACTGTTCATGGTGAAATTTTCTATATATATATTTTGAATTTCACTATCATAAATGCATTGGTACCACATATGTACTTGTGTTCCCTCACAAACGTACTCATTAAATATGAGAGTAAATGCATATCATAATATATGGATGTAATAATTGGAGAAGGATTGAGTGGTTGAGTTACATTTATGATTCTAACATGGTTGTACTTGACTATAGGAGAAGGTGTGTCCCTTGGAGGTAACTCTTTTCTTTCACAAGTGACCAAAATTATATGTAAGAGAATTTAGATTTCAGCCCATATGCACATCCATATGTGTTAGCGTAGAATGAGATAATAATCCATTGTAGAGGGGCACGCAAAATTTATAAAAGTCACTCATATCAACACAATTAGTGAAATTATACAAGTTACAAGTAGCGAGTGACCAACCCAATCATTCTCAAGTCATATATTCCCAATAAGTTCTGTGTCGATTTTGATATTTATGGATAGTATATACACTAACACTAAAGTACACGGCACAAGTGACACTTTTTTCAAGTCGACAATATAACAACCCATGAAATCAATATCTATATTGATCAAATCCAAATGTAAACAATATAGGAGTCTAAACAATAAGCATCAATATAAGCATGACTAAAATAAAACAAAACGTAATAATAAAGATTTAACAATAACATGAGTAAATGAAAGGCCCAAAACATGATTAGGAAGGTTAATTACATGATTAAGTATAAGTTATTAGTTATTAGTTATAAATTGGTTATGTGTGTTAAACATGTTAATTATCATGTTTAGGGGATGCATGCTCATGTGATATATATGTGGTTTATATTGGATGCTAATCGAGCTTATGATCGGGGATAACAAGTTTAGAGCATATGACTAGTTATATGGCTAAACGAATCATAAAATATATTTCTAATGCATGATTACGTTTATAAAAGTAAATTTGGGTGTTGATGCGAAATTGGCAATGTTTGGTCGCCATATGTGAAAGTTATGAAATTTTGAGTAAATTATTACTCTTCTGTTCGAGCCCAAATTAGGCGTACTAATTTTATGATTTTGGGAAAACACAAAATATGAAAGTTGTAGATGTATAAGTTATCTACACGTAGACACAAAGAGAGAGTAAATCGGGGCCTATGATAGTGAGTTATGGTGATTTTACCAAGGTGGGACAAATGCGTCATTAATGGAATTGTCTAATTTGACCTTTTGTCCAACCAATCACCCGTTACCACTGCCTATATTACTAGTGGACCACTTTAAAACGTATTCTGATTATAAATGAGAGGTATGTCTTCTTCCTCACGAGAAATAACAAGTTTTGCCTAAGGAGAGAGAAAAGAAAGTTAAGGAAGAAATCCTTTGAAAAATTTCTATAAATCGAGGAATCCTCGTAAGGTAATTACTTATTTATTAAAGTTGGTCACATGGATGAGTTCTACACTTGGCATATTTTTATTTTTGATTTGGATAAATATTTCAATGATACCCATATTGCTAATTATGTTGGAACAAGGATGCTTTAAGAACATGTGTAAGAACGCGTATTAGGATCGTAAATGTTAACTTTAAAGTTAACATGATTTAAATTCTCTCCTCGTGATGGTTTTTAATTTAGAAAATTCAGGTTTTTGATGTGTGTATATGTTGAAACATGTTTATTATATGTTTCCATGATTGATACCCAAGGTGGAGGCTATGTATGCTTAAAAATATTAAGTTATGCTTAGTCGTGATAAAAATGGTATAAATCATGGAATAATTATTGGAATTGAGTGATTCTAGTAGGAAAGTAAAATAGGCTCATACAAGTATAACATATCCAAAAATTGTGTAAAAATACTAAGAAATGAACCTTTGGTGATAGTTTGAAGTTTTGGTTTAAAATCTTCCCTAAATGAGCAAGAATGCATACCGGGGGTTTGACGTTTTGCACGACATAGAAAATGAGCCCTAAAAATTATGAAACATTAATTTTGTATTATTCAATATGTTTACTAATATTGAGTAGAATATCATGCAAATATATGATGTATAAAAAGTATGAAAATTCCTGAAAGTTGAAGTTGTGTTGCTGTTTTTCTTGAAAAATAATTTGGAAAAGGTTGTAATAAAATGGGCATAACTTTGTCTAGAGAATTTGTAATTTAATTACATAAATTGTGTTAGAACCCTAATTAATAGGGTGTTATAGAAATGTTAAGCTTCATATTTAATTTCTTTTCAGTTACTTCTGATTGACCAGTTGATGTGATGTGTTATGAAGTTTAATGTTATTTGGTTTATTCAAATACTAATGATGTCGAATTGATAGGTACGAAAATGGCTAATACTACCATACAAAGGAAGTAGATTTTAGTTTTGATTTTATTACCTACTTCAAGGTGAGTGATCTTCCCTATGAAATATAAATGCTTATACTTTCATATGGAAATATGTAGTTAAATACATGTGTTAGAATTCTTATGGAGTGATGTGGTATTTATGAAACATATGCATATGATTAAAAATGTTAAGCAATGTTATTTAATGTTATGGACTGTGGCGGGTCCTTTATCTAATGTTAAGGACTGTGGTGTGTCCTACGAGATGTGGCGGTCCTGTTAACCCAACTTAAAGGTTTGTGTACTTGGGCCTAATAAAGGGATGTGGTGGTCCCTAATAACTGTGGTGGGTTAATTGGACTGTGACGGATCCACGCTTGCTAGAGTTTCACAATTCTTGTTGGGTTATAGCATTAGAACAAAATAAAAATATTTATGCAAATTGGTTATATATGTGGTATATGGTCATTGACTAAGCTTTTATAGCTTACACTCCTATAATGTTATGTTTCAGGTATGCCTATCATTTGGAGTTCACTGCCAAGTTAGGACCTTATACCGGGGGAATGACGGATATATAATATGGTTTGAATATCAAGAATCTTTTTGTGTAAATATTAAACTAAGGATCTTGGTTATGTAAAGTTGTGTAGTACTTATAAGTTACATGTAAAGATAGTTATGTTTTCATCTACACATGCCTTTAAAAAAAAAATCTTATGCCATTTTTTGTAATACCCCGCATTTTTGATTGAATTGAAATTGGAAAAAAAAAAACTATTCCAATGTATATATTCGAAATGTTTGGAAATGAAGCTATGTCAGTATATATATATTCAAAATGATTAGAAATGAAAAATTAAAAGGAATTCATTGAGATACGAATGTGCGACTTAAATATTAGAAACGAATTAACGCGTAAAAGAATCGAGAGGGTTAAATTTGGGGCAATGGCATTTTTATAAATAAACTAACTCTCTGTATAAATAGAAAAGAAGAGAAGAAGTCTTCATTTTATCATTTCAAAAAGGGGGGTAGGGTTTGGTAGAGAGAGAGAGTAAGAAAAGAAGAAAGCTAAGAGGATTTCAATAAGATTCAACTTCTCCATACAATCCAAGGCAAGTTAATAACCTATATGTGTATATTATGTATCTATAATGAAATTTCACATGAACATGTATTTGGATCCCTAAATTAATATGAAATTGATGTTAAAAATTATATGCAATGTATTAGGATCATCATCCATGTAGATTCAAATGCAATAACATCATTATAGGGATTGAGATGTAGAACAACCTCTTGAATTTTAGAAATCTATAAAATTAAGTAAATCGTCATATTAACAAACTGTTTTGAGCTGTTTTGGTTCCGAAAATGGATGTTTCGTTCACATTACCCAGTAGAAAATCATATTCTGAACAACTTTGTAGTTTTAAGTTTTTTCGAAAACGGATCGGAAAAGTCTCAAATCGGCGTTTTAAAATTCTGCGCAAAAAGTTGTCGTGAACAGGTCCGAACTGTATATGTTAGTTTCGGGTCTGTTTGAAGCAGGCTACGGTAGCGTGCTCGCTTGTCCTTATAGAAAATCACGTTCCGAACAACTTTGTAGTTTTAAGTTTTTCCAAAAACGGATTGGAAGAGCCTCAAATCGACGTTTTAAAATTCTGGGCAGAAAGTTGTCGAAAATAGGGACGAACATTATATATTAGTTTCGGGTTTGTTTTATGCAGGTTATGGAAACATGCTCGCGTGTCCTCATAGAAAATCACGTTCCGAACAACTTTGTAGTTTTAAGTTTTTCCAAAACGAATCGAAAGAGCCTCGAATCTGCATTTTTAAATCTGGGCCGCATTTTGTTGAAATAAGAGTGATAATATTTTTCATGTTGTTAGTAAGATAATTGTGGTGTTGTGCCTAATATCCTAACTTGATCACATACTTATGTTTATTAGGGATATATAACCTTGAAATGATTTGATGTTGAATTAGTAAATTAATGATGTAAATTATGTTATATTATAAATAATGATTATTGTATAACTCGAGTAAGAGACTTGACACGATTGTATATATACATAAGCGTGAAATTGTTTTGCATGTATATTGTCGAGTATACACTAGACTAGTCCTCCGGTTGACGTAGGCACATGTTGAATGTGATTTTTTGTGATTGTCCGGTTAGGTTCCGCTCGAGTGCCGTGTCGGAGATAAACCACCGGAACCGGACACATGGTTGTAATGCGGGTCGGATAGAAAGACCTTGAAACGCCATGTGATTTAGGACTTAGTACGATTGCCCTTGCCACGTAATATTGGGGAGTATTCGTGTGTAGGCCTAGTGTTACGACTTGTTCCCCCGGGTAACGATAGTGACCCGATATGACTTATTGTGTGAGATATTATGCTTGTGTCTTAAAATAATATCCCGAATCGATGCATTTGATATTATACTTGAAGAAAATATTTTGATACGTTAAATACTAAAATGAGATTAATAATGATTAATCATGATACGATATGAGACTACACGTTACTTGAGTTTGGGTTGGGTAGTCACGACATAAGAACGTTGGTTGGGTAATTGAACAACTTAATTACTGGAGACGAGTAATGACTAGTGTGCTTTCATTATAAGTACATCTTATAATCTTGTAGCTTGTTTTCTTGCTTTGACGTTTGTCTATTTTGCTTCTTTCTCCTCTCCTATATATATAATATATGACAGGTCCTCGTCCCGATGGACAATAGACTATGGAGCTTGATAAGATTATATCAATCTTAGGATTCCTGTAGCTGTGGAGTTATTCTATTTTAATTTATGTCGCTTGTTTCCCTTTTCTTGAGGGTGGTATCAGAGATTAATATCATGATGTTTATACTTGGTATTTGAGAGAATTGTTGTATTATTCTTTCCCGTTTTGTGTTGGGCCGCATGTATTTGCATTTTATATTTTCAGTTTGAGATTCCTGATGGATTATTGCAGTTAATAGTTATGAGTTGGTTTCACTTGGTATAGTTGTTATTATATGATTTGGTTACACATATGAGAGTGTACATATTTATTTTACTGAATTTATTTAAATTTTGTTTCTAATGCCAACATATTGACGCTCCTCTTTAATTTAATTGGGTGTAGCTAACCGAATTAGATATAAAAAGCAGGGTTGTCATAATTTTCCCTTAGAGATTTAAATTAAAGCATTGTTTATTGTTTAAGGAAATTTATCTCTAATTAAAAAGGAAGAGTTTAACTTAATTAAGTGGGGGCGCGACAACTTGGTATCAGAGCGTGGTTATTAGGTTCTGGACAGGGTGTGAGGGTCTAGATAGGCAGTGGACACTAAAAATTGTGTTTGCTATGCGTTTGGATTTTGACTAACAATCACTACACCAAAATGACAAAATTGTCACCTTTCAGCCGGCTACCCTTGTCAAGTTCATTGACCGTGACAAAAAACACGCGTTTTATGTCACGATCATTGACCTTGACATGACCGTGACAAAGAATTATCACGGTCAAGGACCGTGACAAGTCCGTGATAAATTTACTTGTCACGGTCGTGTCACGGTCATTGACCGTGACAATTCTTTAAATAATTGTCACGGTCAATGACCTTGACACGACCGTGACAACTTCTGTAGTAAAAAAAGCCCTTTTTTCCCACCCTTTTTTGGTTTCCCCCCCCCCCCCCTCTCTCTCTCTCTCTAAATGATTTCTGCTCTCTCACTAAGGTATGTTTTTTTCCCTCTCTTTCTCTTTCATTTCTATATAGGTGTATGTGGATGTGTGTATATATATGTGTGTATATGTATGTGTATATGTGTGTGTATGTGTGTGTATATATGTGAGTGATAGTGTGTGTGGGGGGGGGGGGGAGGGGGAGGGGGGTAGTGGGGGTGGGGTGATGCAGGTGTGGTGGGGGGAGGGGGTGGGGTGGGAACCTAACAAGCCCCCTTAAGTTAATAATAATGGATATAATAAAATGACTATAATACCTTTTTTAATCAATTTAATATAAATTCTATTGAAAAAATTAAGAGGCAACATTATTTTTTTAAATGAAGCTATTTGTATTTTTTCACATAACAAATATTACACGAGTCAACGCATAGTTAACAACGGTATTATTATCATTTAATAAGTCCTATTTAATATTAAAATCTTGACTAACCGTTTTATTAAAAAAGGAGTTTTGTGGTTAATTTATTGAAATTTATAGGAGGTATGTAGTATTTTGTAATAAAAATTACACAAACAAAAATTACGGCATTGAGGTTTTATGTTATTTCTAACCTTAATTTGAAGTCATCGCACTACTATTTTATAAGGTGCGTAGTTATTTTAGCCACCTAGCATGTACTAGTATTTTGCTAAATATAAGGATCTAACACTAAAATTTTACGCATCTCTATCCGTTTCTCGAACCAAATGAGCACTTAATGTAACTCCAATTGTTACATAGTGTGTGATAACTACATTGCTGTACGTCAAGAAAAAATGTAGAAAATTTTATTGGATTAATTAATGTATAGTTCCTAAAAGAAGGATTGATTCAACTTTTTTTAAATTTGAAAATGGCCTAATAGTGATATCAATCCAGAAATAATGACATTAACTAGACACTTAAAATTACTGACGACATAATCTTGCTGCATCACCTGTCACTTGAGCATCAATGGTGATTTGACACATTTGAAAATGGCCTAATAGTGATATACTTTAATTGTTAGTTTAATTGAAGAAATGAATTAATTGAGTAGATGAATTAGAAGGAGTACGGGTTACACATTTGTTGTTGAAATTACTGTTGGATTATTTTGTTTAGTAAATGTTGGGTTGGTTAGTTTTAAAAGTGGCATGACCACTGGATTATTGTCCATATGGGGGTGGGATTTTTCAACTTTTTTGAAAATTACTTTGTATATCGAACAATATATACAAAGTATGATAATTTAATGAAACATACTTGAAATTAAATATGTGTATATGTGTGTGTATTTGTGTGTGTGGTAGGGGAGGGGGGCAGGGGGTGTGGTGGGGGGAGGGGTGGGGGGTGGGGGGGTTAACAATTGTATAGCTTTAATTAATAAATTGTATAGCTTTAATTGTAATTTTAATTGTATAGTTTTAGATGAAAGTAAATTAATAATTAGTGCCAATTTCATATGAAAGTAGGATTGCCCCTTATTGTAAATTAGTAAATTAATAATTGTATACTTTAATTGTTAGTTTAATTGATGAAATGAATTAATTGAGTAGATGAATTAGAAGGAGTACGGGTTACACATATGCTGTTGAAATTGCTGTTGGATTATTTTGTTTAGTAAATGTTGGGTTGGTTAGTTTTAAAAGTGGCATGACCACTGGATTATTGTCCATATGGGGGTGGAATTTTTCAACTTTTTTTGAAAATTACTTTGTATATCGAACAATATATACAAAGTATGATAATTAAATGAAACATACTTGAAATTAAATATGTGGTGAGGGGAGGGGGTGTGAGGTGGTGGGGGGGGGTTTGTGTACTAATAATTCCATGCTTTACATCTATTCCGGCATATATAATAATAATTCCATGCTTTACACCTATTCCACGTTAGATGTTTTTAACTAATTTAGACACATTTATGTGTGCATATGTATATGTGTGTGTATATATTTGTGTGGTGGTGTGTGGTGGGGGTGGGGTAGGGGTGTGTGTCTATGTGTACTAATAACATTTTTTTTATCTGTACTAATAACATTTTTTTACAGCAAATGTCTCCTTCAGGTATTAAGGCGAAGATGATGATGCTGTTTATGATGATGTCGTCTGGGCTCGGTGGTAGCGAAGGCGACGAGGGCTCCTTCTCCCCTAGGCTCCCCAAATATGGAAAATTTGGGATTACCATCGAGAACAAATCGGAGCTATTAGCGAGATCCCTCGAGCTGCTAAAGACGGTCATCGGCCCGGGGTTTATGAGTTGGAAGGAGGTGCCATATGAGCTCAAGTTAGCTGTTTGGGCGGCACTACAGGTAATATATTTATATTTATATGAATATTTCAATTTCAATTTCAATTTCAATTTCAATTTCAATTTCAATTTATATTTATTCGCAACTAACATTGAATTTATTGGACATGAACAATTCAACTTGGATCCAAAGCTACGCGATTCCGTCTTGGAGCAGTTGAGGGAGCAACACAAGACGTGGAAGAAAAATATGCGGACACGATACTTTGGGAAAACGCTAGAGTCCATTATACAATGGCGTGGATCCGTCCCGCCCAAGGAGTCGATCTCATTGGCACAATGGAAAAAGTTCATTGACAATGAGATCGAGGATCGACAATTGGCATCTCGCCAATCAGGGAGGGAAAATCGGGAAAAAAATACGGACGTGCACTACTCCGGCCGGACCTCTTACGCCGAGGTGGAGCATAGGATGAAGGTAAGATTTAATTTTTCTATAACTATAGAAATATATTATCCTTCATTATTTTACTTTGCGGGGTCGATACTAATTTTACTTTATTTTATTTCAGGGGGTAGGGAGTGAGCCAGGGGGTAAGCCACATAGGCTCGATACTTATGTGGCTCTTCGGACGAAGAAGGGGAAGGACAAGGAGGTGTCCCCGAGCGTCGCGGCCACGATTGTAAGTAATTCGACAGCTTAATTTTTATTAATTACGTTATAATGTTTTAGTTTACTTATTTTACTAATCATGTGCTTTTTATCATTTCAAGCAAAGCTTAAGGAAGTGCATGAGTCGCAGTCTGATGCCGACAAGGCGTCTTTGTCCACAGACGCACTCAGCCAAGTGCTTGTCTCTGATCTCAAGGGGAGGACAAGGGGGGTGAGCTCGCGGGTGGCCAAATCTAGGATCATCGGATTGGAGACGAGCGACACCGGGTTGGCTCGGACGGTGGATTCACAAGACGCGAAGCTATCCCGTTTGGAGGCGACGGTCCAAGATATGTACGCATTCATGAAGCGTACGTTGGGCGGAGATCGTAAGGGGAAGGGGAAAGGGAAGGAGAAGGCGGTGGAGGAGGTGCGGGAGAATGAGGCGCAGGAGGACGAGGATGTGGACCTCGCTGCTTCTTCACCGTCACGTGCGCATTTCGATGATCTGCTTCCTTATTTGGCTCCCTTCCCCAAACCGTTATCAACACTTGGTTGGCCGAGCGTGTTCATATTGGATGTATTTAATGGCCAGTGGATAGGGCGGGGGTTGAGGGACCCGAATATCATCGAGGGTGGAATAGTTCATGGACGTGTGCTTCAAGGGATCGAGTCCAAGGTGCTCGTCACGCATGTGATACCCGGGAAGGAGAACTCCCTATTGTGGTTGCGCGAATAATGCGGCACGCTGTATATTAGTGGGTGCATCAATTTGTATATCGTGTAGCCAACTCACCTCCTCACATTTACCCAAGACATGTAGTAACATTATTTTTAAGTTTGTCCATTTTAATTATAATTGGATTATATCGTCATGTATATTATTTCTATTTTGAATATTTGGATTATCTCGTCATGAATATATATTTGGATTATTTCTATCTTTAGATTATTTGGATATATGATGTTTGAATAGGTACAACCAACGTTGTTATAGCAGGTACAAATATACTGCTGGGCAGTGGCAGTGGCCATACTGCCCAACAGAATTTTTTTAAATTCTGCCCAGAATTATCACGATCATTGATCGTGACAATTTTTTTAAATATTATCACAGGTTTGTCACGGTTAATAACCGTGACTAAACTTGTCACGGTCCATAACCTTGACACGACCGTGACAATTTTAACGGACTTGTCAAGGTCAATGACCGTGACACGTCCGTGACAAAAAAATTTGTCTCACCCCGAATTGTCAAGGTCAATGACCGTGACAATAGTGCAGATTTGGTGTAGTGAATGTTAATATTAAACTGTTGTTATTATATTTTGTTTAAGTTAATTATATTGCAGTGAGTGATGGATCCACACAAGCCGCATAATAGAGCATAGGGTGAGGCATCTTATGTTCTTAATAGTCGGCAAGTACATTGACATATTGAAGTGGATAAACCAGAGGTGCAACAACAACCCATTGATGATGTGGGAAGAATATTACGTGCTGTGGCACAATTAGTGGAACCAGCAAGAGGTGGAGCACATGGTGGAGATAAGGATAAATTTCATGAGAGGTTCATGAAGTTAAATCCGCCAGCATTTACGGGGACTACTGATCCATTAGTGGCAGAGGGGAGGATTAGAAATATGGAAACGATATTCAAGGTAATGGAAGTGCGAGATGAACAAAAGGTATTGTTAGCAATCTTCAGGTTAGAGAATGATGCAAAGTTATGGTGGGATGATACAGAGAGGTTACTCACTACAATTTGGGGAGTGGTACCAATTAATCCTCCACAAATTACATGGGAGAGGTTTGTGAAGGTGTTCTTTGAAAAATATTTCCTAAGGCTTTATAAAAAAGAGAAAGAGGAAGAATTTATCACATAGAAACAGGGGAACCGAACAGTAGCAGAGTATGAAGTTTTATTTATATCCTTATCTAGATTTACACCTGACTTGGTGAGTATGGAAGAAAGCAAATGTGATCGGTTTCAAACTGGTCTGAGTGTAGATATATAAAGCATGGTTGCTAATATGAAGATCACAGATTATGTGAACTTGGTGGGTAGGGCCATGGTGTCAAAAAATTCAATGAAAGAAATGCAAGTTGAACACTCGAAGAAAGCTAGACACGATGGTATACGATCTTATGGATGGGAGACGGGAACCTCAACTCCGAGTGTAGCACGAGGAATATCTAAGGGCAAATAATTTAAAAATAATAGAAGTGCGCGTAGAAGATTTCAAGCTCTAGGTGGATGGACTGGGATGAGTCAGTCAGAAATTGTATCTGCGATTGGACCGAGGGTCATATTTTGCTATAGATGTGGTGGTCAAGGGCACATGTCTCAGGAATGTACAATAGCTGAGGCGACACCTTTATGTTTCCATTGTCATCAACCAGGGCACTTGCGAAAGAATTATCCAGCGATTGGAGCTACAACATCAGTTAGAAGTGTGACAGTAAGAGGCCGGAATTCTACACCGAATGCTCACAAGGGAGGTAGAGGATGTATGTCTCAAAACCAAGGCCAAGGCAGAGTGTTTGCACTGACGCAACAAGATGCACAAGTTATGACTAACGTAGTGACATGTACACTTTCTATTTGTGATAAAGATGCTTATGTGTTTATAGATCTTGGTTCTACACATTCTTTTGTATCCCTTCTTTATCTGTTGCATCCGAATAAGCTATTATCATCGTTAAATTATGGTTTAATGATCATTACTCCAGTGGGGGGATTATTTTTTATTGACAAGGTGTACAGGGAGTGCATGGTGAGAATAGGTGAAAAGGAGTTGTTGGTTAACTTATTACCTCTCGATATGCGTGACTTTGATGTGATACTGGGTATGGATTGGTTGGCCTCATATCATGTATGTTTAAATTTCTTTGAAAATGAGGTAGTGTTTCAATTGTCGGGTGAACCTGGATTTAAATTTATTAGGGAACGAAATGTCACTCCAACTTGTTTGATTTCTGCTACAAAATGTTATGAACTTCTAATGAAAGGATGTGAGGGTTATCTTGCTCATGTGGTGGACACACGACAAGAGGCTGGAAAACTATCAGATATACCAATAGTTAATGAATTTGCAGATGTCTTCCTGGAAGGACTCCCAAGCTTAGCACCAAATCGTGAGGTAGAATTTGCGATTGAGTTGGTACGAGGCACTACACTAATATCTATAGCACCATATCGTATGGCACCTGCAGAATTAAAAGAGATAAATATGCAATTGCAAGATTTGTTAGATTGTGGTTTTATAAGGCCTAGTGTATCACCGTGGGGAGCCCCAACATTATTTGTGAAAAAGAAAGATGGAACCATGAGACTCTGCATCGATTATCGTCAATTAAATAAGGTGACTATTCGTAACAAATACCCACTACCCCGCATTGATGACTTGTTCGATTAGTTACAAGGAGCCAACATGTTTTCCAAGATCGATCTCAGATCCGGATATCATCAATTGAAAGTAAGAGATCGTGACATTTCTAAAACTGCCTTTCGTTCCAGGTATGGACATTATGAATTTCTTGTCATGCCATTTGGGTTAACAAATGCACTACCTGTATTCATGGATTTGATGAACCGTATATTTCACCCATACATGGATTCTTTTGTTATTACCTTCATTGATGATATTTTGATATATTCTCGTAGTAGGGATGAGCATGATCACCACCTGCGTATTATTTTACAAACCTTGTGAGAGAAGCAACTGTATGCTAAGTTTTCTAAATGTGAATTTTGGCTAGACATGGTAGTATTTTTGGGGCACGTTATTTCTGCTGATGGTATTTACGTAGATCCCAAGAAGGTAGAAGCAGTAAGAATTGGGAAAGACCAACTAGTGTGATTGAGGTACGTGGCTTTTTGGGATTGGCGGGGTATTACAGGAGGTTTATACCGGGGTTTTCTTCTATTGCATTTCCATTGACTAAGCTTACCAAAAAGGAGAACAAGTTTGTCTGGAGTGGTGATTGTGATAAAAGCTTTGAAAATTTAAAGGTTAAGTTGACATCAGCTCCAGTATTGACTATCCCAAAGGGTACAGAAGGTTTAGTCATTTATAATGATGCATCGTATCAGGGACTTGATTGTGTATTAACGCAGCATGGAAAGGTAATTTCTTTTGCCTCTTGACAGTTAAAGATATATGAACGCAACTACCCTATACATGATCTTGAGTTGGTTGCAGTAGTTTTAGCATTAAAGATCTGGAGACATTACTTATACGATGTTAGTTGCGAAATTTTTACTGACCATTAAAGCTTAAAATACTTGTTTACTCAAAAAGACTTGAGCTTAAGGCAAAGAAGGTAGATGGAACTTATAAAATATTATGATTGCACGATACATCACCATCCGGGTAAAGCTAATGTTGTTGCCGATGCTTTGAGTAGGAAATCTCAAGGCATAATATCTTATATTTATTGTATTCGAGTTGACATGCTGAGAGAGTTAGCTTTAATGGGGGTGGAGTTAACTTTGAATGAGTCTTACGGAATAGTAGCATATTTAACTGTTAGACCTACGTTGATAGACTGGATAAAACAAGCACATGCAGGAGATACATAATTGGAGAAAGTTAGAGATAATATGAAAAAGGGTAAAGCAAATGAATTTTCTATTCGTGATGATGACATTATTATGTGCGGTAATCATTTTTGTGTACATAACGTGCCTGATTTAAGAAGAACAATTTTAGAGGAAGCCCACTGTTCTTCATATGCTATGCATCCAGGGAGAACGAAACTATATAGAGATTTGAAACAATGTTATTGGTGGCCGGGAATGAAACACAATATTGCATATTTTATTGCTAGATGTCTAGTTTGCCAATAGGTGAAGGCAGAGAATCAGAAGTCGAGTGGTTTACTACATCCCTTACTTATTCCTGAGTGGAAATGGGATCATGTTACTACAGATTTTGTTATAGGTTTACCAAAATCATCACGAGGGTTTGATTATATTTGGGTTGTCGTTGATAGGTTGACTAAGTCTGCACATTTTCTTCATATTAAAGCCACTTACTCCATGGATAGATATGTAAAAATATATGTGAATGATATTATCAGATTGCATAGTGCACATGTTTTTATTATCAGATTGCATAAAGCCACAACAAGCTTTGGGGACTAAATTGAAATTTAGAACAACTTTTCATCCTCAAACTGATGGGAAGTCAGAAAGAACGATCTAGACACTCGAAGACATGTTGCGAATTTGTGTGTTGGAGTTTAAGGGCAGTTGGGATGAACACTTGTCACTAATAGAGTTTAATTATAATAATAGTTATCATTCGAGTATTGAGATGGCTCCTTATGAAGCTTTGTATGGTAGAAAATGCAGAACTCCAGTGTGTTGGACTGAAGTAGGAGAATGAAAAATACTTGGGCTGGAAATTATGTAGCGGACTACTGAAAAGATAAATCTTATTCATAATCACTTGAAAGTGGTGCAAAGTAAACATAAAAGTTATGCTGATAATCGAAGGAAATAATTGAAATTTGAGGAAGTTGATCGAGTATTCCTATGTGTTTCTCCTTGGAAAGAGGTTATGAGATTTGGGAAGAAGGGAAAGTTAAGTCCCAAGTATATTGGCCCTTACGAGATAGTGAAACGGGTTGGAGCTATAGCTTATAAGTTAGCATTACCACCAGAATTGTCTCGGTTTCACGATGTTTTTCATATATCCATTTTACAAAAGTATATGGAGGATCCTTCACATGTGTTTATTTCACAACCAACAGAGCTTGAAGATGACTTGACCTACGTGGAGGAACTCATTGCTATTTTAGATCGAAAGGAGCAAGTGTTTTGTAATAAAACCATTTCAATAGTTAAGGTGATGTGTAGAAGTCAGAATGTGGAGTATGCCACATGGGAAGGAGAGAATCACATGAAGAAGCAATATCCTCATCTTTTTGGTAAGTTTTTTATGTGTTAAATTTTGAGGACGAAATTTTCATAAGAGGGGTAGAATTGTAAGGCCCTAAAACATGATTAGGAAGGTTAATTACATGATTAAGTATCAGTTATTAGTTATTAGTTATAAATTGGTTATGTGTGTTAAACATGTTAATTATCATGTTTAGGGGATGCATGCTCATGTGATATATATGTGGTTTATATTAGATGCTAATCGAGCTTATGATCGGGGATAACAAGTTTAGAGCATATGACTAGTTATATGGCTAAACGAATCATAAAATATATTTCTAATGCATGATTACGTTTATAAAAGTAAATTTGGGTGTTGATGCAAAATTAACGATGTTCGGTCGCCAAATGTGAAAGTTATGAAATTTTGAGTAAATTATTACTCTTCTGTTCGAGCCCAAATTAGGCGTACTAATTTTATGATTTTGGGAAAACACAAAATATGAAAGTTGTAGATGTATAAGTTATCTACGCATAGACACAAAGAGGGAGTAAATCGGGGCCAGTGATAGTGAGTTATGGTGATTTTACCAAGGTGGGACAAGTGCGTCATTAATGGAATTGTCTAATTTGACCTTTTGTCCAACCAATCACCCGTTACGACTACATATATTGCTATTGGACCACTTTAAAACGTATTTCTGATTATCAATGAGAGATATGTCTTCTTCCTCACAATAAATAACAAGTTTTGCCTAAGGAGAGAGAAAAGAAAGTTAAGGAAGAAATCCTTTGAAAAATTTCTATAAATCGAGGAATCATCGTAAGGTAATTACTTCTTTATTAAAGTTGGTCACATGGATGAGTTCTACACTTGGCATATTTTTATTTTTGATTTCGATAAATATTTTAATTATAACCATATTGCTAAATTGTGTTGGAACAAGGATGGTTTAAGAACATGTGTAAGAACGTGTATTAGGATCGTAAATGTTAACTTTAAAGTTAACATGATTTAAATTCTCTCCTCATGATGCTTTTTAATTTAGGAAATTCAGGTTTTTGATGTGTATATATGTTGAAACATGTTTATTATATGTTTTCATGATTGATAACCAAGTTGGAGGTTATGTATGCTTAAAAATGTTAAGTTATGCTTTAATGTTCTTTTTCGACCTAGTCGCGCTAAAAATGGTATAAATCATTTAATAATTATTGGAATTAAGTGATTCTATTTGGAGAGTAAAATAAGCTCATACATGTATAACATATCTGAAAATTATATAAAAATACCAAGAAATGAACCTTTGGTGATAGTTTGAAGTTTTAGTTTAAAATCTTCCCTAAAGGAGCAAGAATGCATACAAGGTGTTTGACATTTTTCTCGACATAGTAAATGAGCCCTAAAAATTATGAAACATTAATTTTGTATTATTCAATGTGTTTACTAATATTGAGTGAAATATCATGCAAAGTTATGATGTATAAAAAGTATGAAAATTCCTGGAAGTTGAAGTTGCGTTGCTGTTTTTCTTGAAAAACGATTTGGAAAAGGTTGTAATAAAATGGGCATAACTTTGTCTAGAGAATTTTTAATTTAATTTCATAAATTGTGTTAGAACCCTAATTAAAAGGGTGTTATTGAAATGCTAAGCTTCATATTTAATCTATTTTTAGTTACTTCTGATTGACCAGCTGATGTGATGTGTTATGAAGTTTAATGTTATTTGGTGTATTCAAATACTAATGATGTCGAATTCATAGGAACGGAAACGGCTAATGCTACCATACAAAGGAAGTAGATTTTGGTGTTGATTTTATTACCCACTTCAAGGTGAGTGACCTTCCCTATGAAATATAAATGCTTATATTTCCATATGAAAATATGTAGTTGAATACATGTGTTAGAATGCTTATGGAGTGATGTGGTATTTATGAAACATATGCAAATGATTAAAAATGTTAAGCAATGTTATTTAATGTTATGGACTGTGGCGGGTCCTTTATCTAATGTTAAGGACTGTGGTGGGTCCTACGGGATTTGGCGGTCCTGTTAACCCAACTTAAACGTCTGTGTACACGGGCCTAATAAGGGGATGTGGTGGTCCCCAATAATTATGGTGGGTTAATTGGGTTATGGCATTAGAACAAAATAAAAATGTTTATTCAGATTGGTTATATGTGTGGTATATGGTCATTCACTAAGCTTTTATAGCTTACATTCCTATAATGTTGTGTTTCAAGTATGCCTGTAATTTGGAGTTCACTGCCAAGTTAGGACCTTATACCGGGGGAGTGATAAATATATAGTATGATTTGAATATCAAGAATCTTTTTGTGTAAATATTAAACTAAGGATATTGGTTATGTAAAGTTGTGTAGTACTTATAAGTTACATGTAAAGGTAGTTATGTTTTCATCTACACATGCCTTAAAAAAAAATCTTATGCCATTTTCCCTTCGAGATTTAAATTAAAACATTGTTTATTGTTTAAGGAAATTTATCTCTATTTAAAATGATGAGTTTAACTTAATTAAGTTCGGGCACGACAGTAAAACCAACACATCTCTGATATCAAGACCATAGTATAAAGGACTCTGTCACTGGAATACAAGACTATCTCATAAACTAAATCCAGCCACTAAATATGAAATTCAACTCTAGCATAAAGAAATATCAATAACAATAATTTTACCCAACTATAATGAAAGTGAGACGAAAGGAAAGGATCACGTAGTCTCAACACCTACATCTTAATATCTATAGCAGAAACTTAACATGAATGCAGTAGGATCAGGGGTGTTGTGGCAGCTACTGCCTAGGACCTAAAAATTAATTTTGACAACGGGAGTAAACCAATAAAGTCTATAAAGAATAAGATTTTAATCTAATTTTGTTTTCAATACTAACAATTCATATTCTTATAATATTTTAGTTATTTTTAAGTCAACCAGACCTAAACAACCCTAAATATAACATGCGACTTAATCCTCAAACCCAAGTGAACCCAGTGATTAATAATCACAATTAATCGCTATTAATTAAATTTACACAATTCATAACTAATGTCCAATATATACGTATTTATTACAAATATAGTTAATGGGTGTTGAAATCGTATATGACCTCGGAGGACCTTAGACAGGTAAGAGGAGAGAAGTGTCAAATTATGAGAATTTTTTTAAAAGTGATTCGGACATCGGACGAGGATCCTACGTCTAGTGTCAAAGAGTGTTTCTATTATTTATTAGATCACAAACGAGTTGTTACAATCTAAGAGTTGGTCAGGTGAGTTTGAGGTCTTGCAGCCTTTGCCAACAATCTAATGACCTTAATAAGTAACTGATGGACTTGTCTAATGGAACCTGAGTATTTATTTAGGGCTCAACAAGGAATATAAGATATAATATAACTGGAAATGACCCAAGATATAAGTATAAGCTCACAACATTGGGTTGAGAGGATACAAAGTAAGGAGTAGATACTTATGAATGCTAGAACTCTTTGTTCTCTGGATGTATGATCACTAAAATGCTTTAACCTCTTTGATTGCTTGAAATTGGTTTTCTTTGAACCATTCTCCATCCTTTATTTTATCCGTGAACTCTTAGAAAGAGAATGAGTGGATTCTCACATAATGGTTGTGGTGCTTCTGAGGTCTGACGATGTCAGCATGGTGGTAGAGTGTTGACCAAAGGGTATGCAGGTGGTGTAAGGTAATTCTTAAGTGCATTAAATGCGGATGGGAGACACCGATGCAAATGGACCTTCATAGTGGCAGCAAATGGAATAGTGTTCTCATTTTCATTTGCCCTCCTAACTGGTTGTAGGCGCTCTGTCGGAGGTCTAAGAACTCGGGAACTATTGTAAGATTGCCATAGGTTAACCTTGAGGTGTTACGGAATGATATACCGCAGTGATGAGGTTTAGGAAAACTTGGGAGATCATTTATATTTAAACTGAGGTATTTTTATAGTGCCAGACTTAGCAAACCCCTGGTGTTGTGGCCATTGAGCTTGGTTAAGGAGACCTGTTGGAATGGCTAACTCTTATAGAAGGAAAGAAGGATGACTAAGGTTTGCTACAGTACTGTGGCTTTTTCTGAAGATTAGCGGAGGTCTTGGGAGTTGTCTAAGGTTAAAGGTCAACTTTGGTACCTCTATTCTTTCCTGGGTAGTCGAGGGGACTAAGAGTCTTTTATATACCAAGTGTAAAATATGGTATCATGAGTATCCCCTTATTTCTTTTTATGAGGATTGCAAGCAGAAACCATTAATTGATTACACAAGTTGGGGGTAGATGGGTAATTAGACAAAATCAATCATAATGAAAGTGCATTAAGAATGAGCTTGAAAGTGGATGAGAGTACTTGATGGGCGTGCCTTGGGGGCTGAAGGAACTGAACTTCTCATCTAACTCCACTTATTTATTCTTTTTTTTTTCTTCTAAATTTTCCCAAGCAAGCAATCCATTTCTTTCGAACCATGTTTGTTGACAAAAATTCCCCCTTAAAGGTTTTGGACCTAAAACCCTTGTATGTCATTAGTACCCATGTTTCTCTGCCTCTGACTATAGATCAAAAGGTTAAGATTTCCAATCATCTTCCCAATTAGTTTGTTCACCCTAGTACAAAGGTGATTAGCTATCAGGGAGTTCATAACCCTGGTTTTGCTGGTGGAACTCATTCTGTTTCTCAGATCTCTAAGCAAGACTTGTAGGGGATTTGAAAGACCTATCAGATACCTGAGACTGTCACCCTGAGGGACGAAATGCCAGATGATAGGGCCCGTTCAATGGTCACCCAACACGTATGCTTCAATGAGTTCTTCCTCTAATACAAGGCTAGGTTCCCACTACTATTTCCATTGGTGAGGATTTTAAAAGCTATTAGAAGAGCTTCTTATCAATTGGTAGCCAACACATGGAGGGTTTTGGTGGCCACTGTAAGGAAATTTTTTAAATCAAGTCAATTTATTTACAATTGTCTTAATTTGGGGTAAAATTTTGAGTCACATATTAGGCTTTGTATTGAGCTTATGACATGTTTGATGAAGATGTAGTGGCCAAACTTAAAAATTGGATACACATCGTGTTGTATTTGTTGTGCCAAGTTTGTCTTAATGTTTATCGAGGATCTCGTAGGTATGAATGCATTTTGAATATGGTCCTTGAATATTTTAAGGGTGTTTGTTTATTTGAACAAAATCGGTTGGAACTACTTTAAAATTTTGAAGAATTTTTTTTTGGTTTCATCTCATTAGAACAAGTTTTGGATCTCGTTAGAACGAAATGCTAGTTTCGTTCGAACGACGTTTAATCTCATTAAAATGATTTGGAAATCTCATTAGAATGAACATTTAACGAACATCAAACGAAACATATCTATTTAGCAGACCAGTTCTCATTATAAGATCATTGGAAGCTTGTTAAAACAAGAAAGCGAGTTTGTTCGAATGAACTTGAATTTCATTAAAACGAAATGGGATTCTCATTCGAATGAGATATATGTTTTCGTTCGAACAAGTTTGCAGCCTTAAAATTAGTATTTTTATTATTTAAGATGTGTTGCGCTCAAATTTTGAAAGATCTTTTGGCGAAAATCACTTCCCTACCTGTTTATCAAAGTTCTAAAACCTTAGTTTCACCTTTTGTATTCAAAGATCCAAGTTTCGATATTCATATGCTTAGAAGATATTTAGTTTGGGCACCAAAGTTTATTTCTCTTCATATTGAGAGAACTTAGTTCATGCAATAGACTTCGTACGTGCTTTATACTGTGTTGCAGTGATGAAGTGGTGGATTCCATGTTTAAATTTCGTAGACGGTTGTTGAGCCTCATCGATGGATACTAAGGCGTGTGTGGATTCGTGCATTGTGGTAGCTTACGTGGGTGGACTCTTAATTTTCACTATACAGGAGAGGTAAAAAATAGAAGAGCGTCAAGTCTTGCAAGGGAGATGAGTTACTGAGTAAGTCTATTGTCTGTCTTTTGTAAAATCTTATCATTGTGAACTGTTTGGTTGGGCTGTCTGAGGTTTTCCCATTGTGGATTTTCCTCATACATCGGTGCGTTGTGGATTTTTTTCTTAATTTATCTGCTTATAACCTAGATGCATGCTTTAGATTAAAAAGATAAAATTGGGTAAATAGTTTTTTCATAACAAAGGTTTAAAATTGGTGCACAAGTTTTTATTGGGTTTAAAAGTTGTTTAAAGTTTTGATCTTTAAAAGTGAAAAGTCTAAAAATAAATTTTTTATTTGCAATACCATCCTCGCCTGAACACAAATCGTATAGGGGCATTCTCAAATTAATATCAGAGCAGGTAACAATAAAAAATCACATGATCCTAATTTTTATGAATTTTTTTGGGATACCAACTTTGCAAATTGTTATTAGAGCGAGTTGCACCAAATTATTGTGTAAATCCTTGTTTCGCGCCCTTTAGGGTGGTCTGTTTATGCTTCTCTCTCTTGTTTATTTTGTGTTTTTATGCTCAATGGATCCTCACGGTGATAAGTTATACCATGTGTTTAGCGATAATGACTCTAATATTGGAGAGGAGTTTAATGAGCTTCATAACCATGCTGAAAATTTAACTCGCTTGAATTTGAAGTTTGCAAAAGGAATTAAAATTCTTGAAAAAGAAAATTTTCATTTTAAAGTTGCAATTGAACTTTTGCAAACTGTTCAAACTCAAAGAGATTTTCTACACGGGAAGCTTATGGACATGAACCGTGATTTTTAATCTTTAGAAATATCTAAGAAAGAGAGTGAGGATAGAGTCCGGGTTTGAGAAAAAGAATTAGAGGATTCTAAATGCTCTAGGATTAGTGTACATGCCATCGAGGATAATGATAAATTGATTAGTGAGTTGAGGGCATGTGAGAAAACTCTTAGGAATAGGTTCACTTGCATTGAGGGAGAACGAGATAACATTCTAGGAATAATTTAAAATTTGAAGCAGTCCCTAACTCTTGAAGAGTATAATTCTTTAGTTGAGTGTAAAATTTTGAAGTTAAAAGATGGTCGTAAAGACTCAAGTAGTTTTGTAGTGTTGGTATTAGCTTCTATAATTTGAATTCTTTCGCTGCTAAAGTCAAGACCATTATTTATTTTAAGTAGTCAACCACATCCCACGGTCTTAGGAAAGGTCAATGCAAAGGTCCCATTACTCCTCGCTTCTACACGGGGTGAACACACTGCGGTAAGAAAGGACACCTCAGGTATCTTTGCTATGATTTTTAAAAAGAACCTAGGATGTTGAAGTCTAGTGTTCCCTTGGTTCTCGAAATCCAATGCGTTAGGTATACATCTATTGGGTTAGTAAATCCATTTTGGAGGCACTAAATGTTAAATTAGTTGATTCTCGCATGCTTGCACATGACTCTTCACATGCTATATCTTATGGGTGATTACTTGCATGTTTGTGCAACACTAGTTTATGCTTTATGATATATGTTTGTTAGTGTTATGAAGTGTGTATCCTTTGTATTTTATTTTTTATTTTATTGAGTTATATTGAAAAATACAAAAATATTTTGTTTGTCTTTTGAGTTACTTTTGTTTTTAAATTAGTATTTTCTTTTGAAAATTTTAAAAAAACTCAAAAAGATTTTTGGTTTTTATGTATGTTAGTTTTACATATTTTTGGGAGCATATTAGTGTATTTGAATCCAATTCATTACGTGTTTTCATGTGACTAGGACATTTGGTTATGCTTGTTAATATTTAAATTGTTCTTAATCATGCTTGCGTGGAGTTGTTTCAAACTTGATTCGCTTAATGAATTCACTTTGTATATGCCTCCGCACAAACATGCATGAGCTCTTTGAATGTTAACTTCACATGTATATTTGAGCTTGTGAGATTTTATTCAATCAATTTTTGCCATCTACACATTCTTTGACTATGAGGTATTTGTGCATATAAGAACCATTGCCCGTAAAAATGTTTGATTTTATTGAAAAAAATATGAGGGTGCACAGGAAATAGCTACAAAAGGAGCAAATCTCCTTTGTGAAAAAGACATTGTTGGCAAGAGCCTAATGAAAATATTAAAGGCAATAAAAATATAAAAATTACCAAGGCCAATATGTTTAGTTTGTTTGATTTTCAAAAGTGATAGCTTCAAAAGATTTGAGTGAAAAGAAAATATGATATTCGTTTATCTTTTGAGGGTGTTATAGTTAAAGATCAATGACGCGACCACAAATGTGTCTAGTGTCCGTGCTATATAGGCTCAAGTGGAAGCCTATTGTTCAAGTAATAATCTGATAAGTCGGGTATCGATCCTCAGGGAAAAAGGATAAACGGAGTTGTGACGACATTGGAAAGATAAGGGTAACCTATATTTGACTCTAAAAAGAAAGAAAAGGTGATTTGGAACACGAAACAACTACAACTAGATGAAAATTTGAGAATGATTAACTAATGAAACTAAGAATGAACAAAATGTAACTACGCTAATTTAACGAAAAGTTGAAGACAAATGATTTTATGAATTAACTATGAAATGAGAACAATAGGCCGGGTTACAATCCCCCACACCCTAGCAATTCACTTCATAGGATACTAGACTTAGAATTAGAATTTTAAACGAACCCGGTCTTTAGTACTCCCAAGCATTAGACATATAAGGGATCGTATCCCGCACAGTATGTAATCAAAGGACGAGTAAAGCGGTGTCGCTTTAACCAATACGCTCGTTGCATTCTTAAGCATCCCGATTACCTAGGGCAAATGAGATCAAAAGTCCTACGACGGTTGCACCAGCTGTGCAAAATGGCTCATCTAAAATTTTAATTCAAAATTCTATTTTCCATTATCGTGAATTACATCGGGTGGGGTTCATGCACCCCAACCCTTAGAACATTAGCTAGACATGATTAACTTAGAGAAAAATAGAGTTTTTGAGAAATAAAACATTAACTCTAAAGAAACTAATTGAAAAGAGAATTGCAAGTTCAAATCAACAATTAAACTATTGAGCAATTGAAAATTAAAGGCAAAGATATTACTTGAATTGCAGACATCAAATGCAAACCCTTACAGCAAAATCTTCTTATGAAAAACTAGGGGTTTTGACTACAAAAACCCTCTATTTCTAATTAGCTAACCTAAAAAATCGAACTCATATTATTATGTAACAAATTAGAATAAATAGCTCTGAAATATACAAGAGTTTGACCCCATAAAACTCCAAGAAAAAGAATAAAAGTTAAAGAAAATCCAAAGAGGTCTGGACCGATCGGGACAGGCGGTCCTGATATCCCCTTGTTTTGAGACTGTGTTCCTCAACATTTAAGGCGGTCCGGATCCTTTTCTGGAAAAAGGTCCGGATAGCACCCCTTTTTAAGACAGAGGATTTTTCCCAAGGCGATCCGGATCCTTTTCCAATAAAAGGTCTGAATCGCCCCCTATTTTAGGACATAACTTTTTTTTAGGCGGTCTGGATCCTTTTCTAATAAAAGGTCTCGATCACCCCCCTTTTTCACCTAGGGGTATTTTCCTTATTTCCTTCTCAACTTCAAATCTTCGTAACTTGATCACCAGAGCTCGGATTGACTTTCCGTTTCTTCCAAAGTTTTTCAAATTGAATTCTCTTCAACTTTCTCATTGGCTTCAACTTCGGATGACAGCTACAAATTTATGAAATTATCCTTTGAATTTCCTTCTTTGACTTTGCTGATTGCTTTTCCAGTTTCTTTCTCCCTCAATGCTTCAAACACGTGCAAAACCTAGGAGAAATACACGAAACTAGATGTACTTATTAGAAGGAGTTAGTGCCAAAGAAATGCGATAATTACACTCATTTTACATTATTCGAGATGGTAAAAGTCTCTAAATTAAGGGGCTAAATTCGAAAGAATCTGAGCCCAATCAAAACCCCCTAACTTAGAACTTTGCGCATCCTGAGCAGTGTAAAAGAATGTAACTATGGGTCAACTCTTAAAATTTTCATTTTATTGGATAGATTACCACTTTCGCTAGCGAGCGATTGCAACAAGCCTTTAAAGCCCTAGGTCACCCTAGTAGGACGAGTTGTGTCTCGTGAGGGATTGTAGTGAATATACCCACAAAATTCGACTAAAAGAAAAACTCAAAATTATTAAAAATTGTATAATTCAAACTTTTCCAGAAAATAGTCATCATCAATTCATGTTCAAGAGTCTTAAATCACAGTGTGTGTGTGCGGAGCCAGAAATTTAATCGCGAATTTCCACCGGTTGACCATTGCGTTACTTATTCGAAAATTCATTTTTATTCAAATTCTCACGGAGTTCTCTCACAAACAAATCTCTCGGAAGTGTGGCTATTTCTCTCGATGTGCGTGATATTAAGAGTAAATACATTGGAACCAAGTTCACGCACACAAATAGAAAGACGGAATTCTATGGTAAAAGTATCTCATCATCGGATTACGGTAATAGAGAAACGGGAACATCGCCACTAATTCACACCTTTAATCTCTTTTATTATCTTTTTGTGTTTTAACTCTCCACGCGATAAGCAATTTTGCAATTTGGAATCGGTTAGGACTTTTTCGGGTTTTAAGGTGTAATGGGTATAAGGATCTGGGTTTGGAAAATTTGGAATCGAAAACTATTCTTAATATGTCCATTTAGTGCTTTTTCGGGCTTTTGCACATCTTTTTTTTCCTATTTTTTCTAGTTGTTCACGCTTTTCTTTTCTTGCTATTTTAGTTGAGCATTTCTTATTCTTTTGCTCCTTTTTGTAGCACTTTTAGGATTTACAGTTTGACTTTTCCAACTTTCTCAATTTCGGGGCAATCGGGTGTTTTCAGGTTGTCAAACGAAAGGAAAATCTTTATTCGACTCAAAACCGGCTGCAAAAAGGGTACTTTTTCACGACTTTTTCTAGCCAACATTTATGGGTGACAACAAGGGCCTACTTCATTGTCCATATTACTAGTTGCATTACCATATGCATTTCAAGATTGTTTAAAGTTCAGAGACATCTCAGTGCGTTTTTCAAGGCAACATTACACACTATTCCCTTAACCGATCAAAATAAGGGTATTGAGATCGCGATGATTTTTTAGACGCTTAATTAGAACATTAAGTTAGCCATTAACTGGGAATGATTTATAATCTCAGGAAAAAAAATAGGCTTGAATCTCACCCGGTTGGTTAATCTCCACATTTATTCGTTAAGTCGTCTATGTTCGCTCAATTTCCATCTTTGGTCAATTTCGACTTGTGTACTATGTTTTTACAATTTAACATTTTAAACCGAATTTTAATGATATTTTTGAAAATTTTGAATTCAAAGTTTTTGTTTATTTTGAAGAAAAATATTTTTGGTTTTTCTAAGTTTAAAAAAAAAATTGGCATTTTAAAATTTTGTGAAGTTTTAGAAATACGCACTCGTCACCCCCCTAACTTAGACTTTTACATTGTCCCCAATCAAAAGGATTAAAATCTAAATAAGGCAAAATAAGAGTGCAAAAAATAAAACACACAAATGATGAAAATGTGGATTTTTATTTATAACGACTGTGGTACATCAAAAGGGAAAAAGCATACAAACATAAAAACAAAAATAAGACAACCTACACAATCACCAATCAAACTTATCACTGGGGTAGGGGGTTAGAACTACCAGATGTATTTGGATTGTAAAGATCATAGAAGAAGCTTGGAAGGGTCCACCGAAGTTGAGTTCGTACATGCGAGCTTGAAGCCTATGCATCATGCTCGTGTCCCTTCGGTATGCCGCTTGATCCCTATTGTATTGCATGAGTAACCCGCGAAATTTTCCCTCTAATGCTGTTAGGCGCGCGTTTGTATCATTCCTGGGTAGCTTAAAATCATAATCGTCTTTGTCCTCATCGTACCCTACCTCTTGGTCCCCCATCTCGACATCGGCCCTTCCTCCTCCTCACTACGCTCAACCTGATCAGACTCTTCATCTTCTCGAGCTCTTAGAATGGCCCTTTGTTTCTCGCTTTTAGTCCAGGTGGCCTACCCAAAAGGATTTGGGAGACGAAGAGTCCCGACATGATGACTGAAGAGGTGATCAACGAGAATGGAGGTAATGAATCGGGCATAGGAAAGAGGAGTAGAGCCCTTTTCATCCATCGCCTCAAAGAGGACATCGCGAAAAATGATATACGCTAGGTTGATGGACGAGGCACGGTCAAATAGGTTGTACACAAGTGTTTCTTGCCACGGGCTCGTACCAGAATCATTGGAATTCTGGAGGATGTTTGCGCACACAATTTGAAAAGTGAGGCGCTCTTTTTCGCTCATCCGACTGACCTGAAAGACTCCTGTGCCCCAAACTTCCCCGTGCGCGATACGCTCAATGAGGACATCCTTTTCGAGCGGTTGGGAGTTGTTGGGGTAGACAAAAGCGGCGGGATTGGGGACGTCTTTTTCAGCGAGCTTCTCGGCGATTTTCAATGAAGAGAATGGGATGCGTTTTCCCCGAATTCACGCTTTAGCCACAAGCTCACTGGTGCGTACCAGGGTGCCATAAAATTCTCAGACCTTCGCAGCCCAAATGACGTTGTGAGGCTCATGCAAGAAGCGGCACCAACCCTTAGGACGAAATAAATTAGTGACATAATTGGGTAGTTCGCCCAAAAGAATGGCCCGTTCTACTTGGAAGTTTCGCGCCTGCCCATAATATTTCGTACACCACCGCATTTCTTGGTCGGCGCGGTAGTCGACGAGATTATTATCGATGATAGTGACAAAATTATATTTGGTGGGTCTGTCTTGGGAAGCCATGGATTGAGAAAGTGGATGGAAGGAATTTCTTGAGAGGTGAGGTAGGAGAATTTCTTGAGTTGGTGTGGGAGAGATGGGGGGTAGGGGTTATATTTATAAGTGTGTTTTACGGTGGGAAGGGGTGGATTAGGAGGGAAAAGAGAAGGAGGGAAAATGGGAGGTATTTTTGGGAGGGAAATGGTGGGGGAAACGGAATGGAGGGAAGTGAAAGGATTGTGGAAGGAGGGTTGCACCTAGGCAATCGTTTGCAGAAACCAGAGGGCGGTCCAGACCGGATGCATAGGGGCGGTCCGAATCGCCGAGCTTATTTTTATTTTTTAATTTCTTTGAAGGCGGTCCGGACTGGGTGCCCAGGGGCGGTCCGGACCGGCAGCCTTTTTGTGACAGACTTCTTTTTTGCTCCTTTTCTCACCCTCTCTCGTACTTTAAATGAATTCCCACTTATTTTCAACTCAATTATGACCCTGAATTATGCTCGACCCTCATTTTTGAATCCTGAAGTGGGTTCAAAGTGCATGATTCCTACCCGTAAATGTATGCTACATCCATTTATTGAACCTACCTATCCTATCCTAATTGACACCTAACTAATGTACACAAGAATCACCCCATACACTTCCGGGGTGTGACGACCTCTCAGTTTCAGCTCAATCTACCCCGTAAACGGGGTCCGACAACCAAATGGTATTGACTTCATCCATGCACGCCTCTAGATATGGATTTAGGCGCTATCTATTGACTTTGAACGTGTTCCCCCCTTTTGGATTATCCAACTCCACAGTTTCGTTGGGAAATACGATTTTAACCATGAATGGGCCTGTCCAATAGGACCGTAATTTACTCAAAAATAGATGAAGCCGGGAGTTATAGAGGAGTAACTTTTATCCTGGTTAAAACTCTTTCCGTCGAATAATCCTATCATGCGCGAGTTTCATCCTTTCTTTTGAAATCTTGGCACTCTCATACGCATCATTGCGTATCTCCTCAAACTCGTTTAGTTGAAGCTTTCGAGCTTCACCGGCTTTATCCATATCAGAGTTCACACTATTGATGGCCCAGTACGCTTTGTGATCTAACTCAATCGGAATATGGCAAGGTTTACCATACATAAAATGGAACGGGGACATTTCGAGTGGGTTCTTGTAAGTGGTGCGGTAGGCCCATTGGGAATCATTCAATCTGAGGGATCATTCTTTCCGGGTGGGATTGTCAATCTTTTCGAGGATGTTTTTTATTCCATGATTAGCCAATTCGGCCTGCCCATTCATTTGTGGATGATAGGTCGTTCCAACCTTGTGAATGACACCATGCTTTCTCATGAGCTTCTTGAATGAACTGTTGCAAAAATGCATGCTATTATCACTGATTATCGCTTTCGAAGCACCGAAGCGAGAAAGTATGTGTTCCTTCAGGAACTTTATCACCACTTTATTGTCATTAGTCTTGGTAGCTATAGCTTCCACCCATTTAGAGACATAGTCTTCCGCGACTAGGATGTATAGGTATCCAAAAGAAGGCGGAAATGGGCACATGAAGTCAATACCTCAGTAATAAAAAACCTCAATGATGAGAATCGTGGTTAATAGCATCATGTCTCGTCGGGTAATCGCCCCCATCCGTTGACACCTATTGCAAGATTTGCAATAATTATTTACATCCTGAAACATTGTGAGCCAGTAAAAATCACTTTGGAAAATTTTAGCGGCTGCTTTCTTCATGAAAAAGTGGCCTTCATATGCTTCCGAATGATATAATTGGATGACTTTAGGAATTTCATCATCTGGTACGCATCATCGGATGATTTAGTCAGCGCAATATTTAAACAAGAGGGGATCACCGTAAAAAAACATGCGTGGCCAATTGATAAAACTCTTCTTATCTTGTGGTGTTCACTCGCGAGGGATGGCTCCCGCGACAAGATAGTTCACTATATCCGCAAACCAGGGCAAAGAAGAGGTGGCAAAGAGCTGCTCATCCGGGAAGTACTCGTCTATGGGCATGGTATTGCTAGGTACGTCTAAAGAGAGCCGTGATAGGTGATCGGCTACGACGTTTTCTACTCCTTTTTTTTTATCTCTAATGGAAAGATTTAGATCTTGTAAGAGTAGGATCCACCTTATGAGGCACGACTTTGTATGTTTCTTTGCAAGGAGATATTTTAAATCTGCATGGTCGGTGAAACAAGTGATGGGGGAACCGATAAGATAGGACCGAAACTTGTCAAGAGTAAAAACTACAGCTAGCAATTCCTTCTACGTGGTGGAGTAGTTGAGTTGTGGTCCGATAAGAGTCTGTCTAGTGTAGTAGATGGCGTGGGCTTTTTTTATCTTTCCTTTGGCCCAAGACAGACCCTATCGCATAATCACTAGCATCACACATAAGCTCGAATGGTCAGGACCAATCCGGAGATTACATGATGGGAGCGGACACAAGCATGCTTTTTAATTTTTCAAAATTACTTTGTCATTCTTCAGTCCACTCGAATGGGGTGTCCTTCATAAGAAGATTGCTTAAGGGTCTAGTGATGGAGCTAAAGTCCTTAATGAACCTTCTATAAAACCCAGCGTGGCCCAAGAAAGAGCGCACGTACTTAAGCGATTTTGGAGGGGGGAGGTAAGCTATTACATCAATCTTTGCTTGATCAACTTCGATCCCTTTGGAGGACACAATGTGGCCAAGAACTATACCCTCAGTTACCATAAAATGGCATTTCTCCCAATTCAGCACTAAGTTCTTTTCCACACATCGGGTTAATACTGTTTCAAGATTGGATAGACATAGATCAAAAGAGGTGCCAAAGACACTAAAGTCGTCCATGAACACCTCTAGCCCCCTCTCAACCATATCACTGAATAAGCTCAACATCCACCTTTGAAAGGTCACCAGTGCATTACACAAGCCGAATGGCATACGTTTGTAGGCAAACATTCCGAAGGGGCAAGTGAAGGTCGTATTATCTTGATCAAGTACATCTACCTCAGTCTGGTTATATCCGAAATAACCATCTATGAAGCAATAGTAAGGGTGGTCCGCTACTCTTTCAAGCATTTGATCGATAAATGACAAGGGAAAATGGTCTTTCCTAGTTCCCACATTGAGCTTTTGATAATCAATGCAAATGCGCCACCCAATGGTGGTACGTTGGGGAACTAGCTCTCCCTTGGCATTTTAGACCACTGTCATACTCGACTTCTTCGGGACGACTTGAATGGGGCCCACCCATTTGCTATCCGATATTGGGTAGATAATTCTGGCATCCAATAATTTGATGATTTTGGCCCTCACCTCCTCTTTCATAGTGAAGTTTAGCCTTATTTTCATTTCTCTCAAGGGCTTCATATCCTCCTTGAGATGAATTTTGTGAGTGAAAATTAGAGGGCTTATCCCTTTTAGATCAGCTATACACCAACCAAAAGCACTTTGGTGCTTCCTCAAAATATTTAATAGCTTACCCTCCTGCTCTTCATCTAAGATAGAGGAGACAATAACATAAATTGTCTCACCCTATCCTAGGAAAGCATATTTAACGTTGGAGGGTAGTTTCTTCAACTGGAGAGTAAAAAATGTATTGCTAGAGGGCACCATGCATGTCCCTCTTGGTGTTAACTCTTCGAATCGAGAAACCCAACGAACATCTCTCGCGTCCTCGTTCGACGCTCTCTTATCGAGTAAGTCTCTCAACTCCTCAATCTCTCTCTCAAACTCAGTGTAATCTCCCTCGCTCTCATGACTAGACACTAGGCAAGCTTATAAGGCGTATCCATAGTAATTTTCCTCAATATGCTCTTCTACGATCTCGTCAATTAATCTTACTGCGTGAAGATCATCTTCTTCCCCTACTTATTGGGCTATGTTGAAGATGTTTGTTTCTAAAGTCATATTCCCAAAAGTGAGTTGCTTCTGCCCATTTCGAGTATTGATCAGTGCGTTAGCCGTAGCTAAGAATGGGCACCCAATAATAATGGGAATATGATTTTTTGAGGTGAAGGAGGGCTCCGTGTCTTAAATGATAAAATCTATCAGGAAGTAGAAAGTGTCCACTTGGACTATCACGTCCTCAACTATGCCCCTCAGTATCTTCACAGTTCGAACCGCTAATTGGAGAGTGATTCTTGTGGGCTTAAGGTAGCCCAGATCAAGCTGCCTATAAATAGAATAGGGGAGGATATTAACACTTTCCCCCAAGTCGAGTAAGGCTCTCTTAATTTTATTCTCTCCAATGGTGCAGGCAATGGTGGGTGCACCGATATCTTTATATTTAGGTGGGAGATCGTTAAGATGAATGGAGCTCACGTTCTATGCTAGAAACACATTTTTCTTTACCTTCATCCTCCTCTTTACAATCAATAAATATTTAATGACTTTTGCATAAGATGGGATTTGCTTTATTGCATCAAGGAAATGCAAGTTTAATTTCACGTTCTTAAGGACTTCTAGCACTTCATCACTTATGGTCCCTTTATGGGAAGGAACCAATATTTGAGGAAATGGCGCAGCGGAGGGTGGATTTACAACTACCTTGAGCTCACCAGTGTCTATTTTATCAATCTTATTCAAGGAGATATCTTCGGCCTCTTTCGTGCCGGGTAAATTCTCCTTATCTTTTGATGCGTCGCATGGGGGAGGTGATAAATCAACAACTCGCCCACTGTGAAGAGTGGTTACCGCTTGACTCTGCTCTTGATATTCGTTAGATGTGGAGCTAACACTAGTTTGACCTTGGGGAGGTCTTTGTTCCTGGGCAGGAAACTTGCCTTTCTCTTAGATACTCAATGAGGATTGAAACTTGGAGATGTTCACATTCATGTCGGCGAACATGCGATCGTATCTTGCATTTATTACACTTTGAGCGTTTATAAACTGATTTATGGTATCCTCGAGATTCCTCCGCGGTGGACTAATATACGGAGCTGGAGGAGGTGGTGTTTGCTGAAATTGAGGAGGCGGTGGAGGTGGGATAGCCTGTGAATGTGGGTTCATCGCAGCTTGTGGTTGCCCGTAATTAAAACCAGTATTGTTTTTCTAGGAAGGGTTGTACGAATTCCCATGTGGGGCATTAAAATTTCCCTTAAATCCTCCTATAGCATCCACCTGCTCGGTGTGCATGGCCTTATAGGCAAAAATCGTCGGGCATGCCTTTGTGGAATGGCCTGCCTCACAGATAGCACACACCTTTTCTTTTGAAACACGATTAGATCTAGAGATATATCTCAACAGGTTATCAAGCTAATCTTTCATATCTCTCTTAAACTGATCGAATCGACGGTCTATTAAGGTATTACTATCCAAATTGTATAGACCGGATGCTGTCGGAGCGATAGATGCTTGTCTAGGCCGGGCTTGGGTATTAGGATCAAATTTGTCCCATGATTGAGTAGTCTCTGCGACATACTTAAGATGGGATTCGACATCGCTGGAGTCTAAATCCCAAAAAGGTATTTCACACATTGTTTTCACAAGTTGTTTGGAAGCCACTATCAACCCATTATGGAAGAAAGAGATCAAATGGTGTTTGTCAAAACCATGATGGGGGCATGCGCTTACCAACTCTTGGAAACGTTCCCAACAGTTATCAAACGGCTCATTATCGTGTTGTCAGAAACCTTGGATTTGATTTTTGGCAGAGTTGGTCTTGTGCTGTGGGTAGAATTTTGAGATAAATTTGGATTGCATATCTCTCCAGAAAAGTACGGAGTTCGGGGGTAGATACCATAACCAGGTCTTGGCTTTATCCTTTAAGGAAAAAGGAAAAAGCTTTAGGCAAATGACATCCTGCCTGCAAGCTTGGTCACTAAATGTGTCGCACGCCTCCTTGTACTCGTGGATATGCAGGTATGGTTTCTCTGAATCCATGCCGTGAAACGTAGGGAGAATCCGAATCATCCCATTGCGAAAGTGGAACTAACCGACATTATATGGAAGTAAAATGCAACCAAGGGTGACATTCCGCTCAGGAAAGAGTAAATCTTTCATATGACGATAGGGTAGATTTCTCTCTCCAGTGTCGAAACTCATTGCGTCAGATATGGCACTCACACTCTTTTCAAATGGCTCGAAATACTCACTCGGTGTGCTAGATGTGTGACTTAAGGATTGACTCAGGGTGTAAATACCGATAGAGTTCTCAGGGGTAGGAAGTGGAACCCAAAATTATAGAATGTGAGGTGTTTGGGGACTTTCAGATTTATACTCAACAATCGGATTTTCATGAATTCTGGTTGGAGTATATTGAGTAGTTTGAGTGTGTTTAGGATTTTGCATTAAAGGATTTTGGGAGATGATGAATTTTTTTTTGGGTCAAAGTTCTAGATTGACTGGATATAACCTAAGTCTACCTAGATCCCCGACAACGCGCCAAAAACTTGACGTGACCACAAATGTGTCTAGTGTGCGTGCTATGTAGGCTCAAGTGCAAGCCTGTCGCTCAAGTAATAATTTGATAAGTTGGGTATCGATCCTCAGGAAAAAAGGACAAACGGAGTCGTGACGACATTGGAAAGATAAGGGTAACCTAGCTTTGACTCTAAAAAGAAAGAAAAGGTGATTTGGAACATGAAACAACTACAACTAGATGCAAATTTGAGAATGATTAACTAATGAAACTAAGTATGAACAAAATGGAACTACGTAATTTAACGAAAATTTAATGACAAATGATTTTACGAATTAACTATGAAATGAGAACAATAGGTCGGGTTACAATCCCCCACACCTTAGAAATTCATTTCATAGGATACTAGACTGGAAATTAGAATTTTAAACGAACCCGGTCTTTAGTACTCCCAAGCATTACACATATGAGGGATCATAGCCCACACAGTATGTAATCAAAGGATGATTAAATCGGTGTCGTATTAACCAATACGCACGTCGCATTCTTAAGCATCCCGATTACCGAGGAAAAACGAGATCAAAATTCCTACGACGGTTGCACCAGCTGTGCAACACGGTTCATCTAAGATGTTAATTCAAAATTCTATTTCCCATTATCGTGAATTACACCTGGTGGGGTTAATGCACCCCAACCCCTAGAAAATTAGCTAGATATGATTAACTTAGAGAAAAACAGAGTTTTTAAGAAATATAACATTAACTCTAAAGAAACTAATTGAAAAGAGAATTGCAAATTCAAATCAACAATTAAACTACTGAGCAATTAAAAATTAAAGGCGAAGATATTACTTGAATTGCAGACATCAAATGCAAATCCTTACTGCAAAATCTTCTTATGAAAAACTAGGGTTTTTGATTACAAAAACCCTCTACTCCTAATTAGCTAACCTAAGAAATTGAACTCCTATTATTATGTAACAAACTAGAATAAATAGTTCCGAAATATACAAGAGTTTGACCCCATAAAAACTCTAAGAAAAAGAATAAAAGTTAAAGAAAATCCAAAGCGGTCTGGACCGGTCCGGATAGGCGGTCCGAATCTCCCCTTATTTTGAGATAATGTTCCTCAGCATTTAAGGCGGTCCGAATCCTTTTCCGGAAAAAGGCACGGATCACATCCCTTTTTTAGACAGAGGATTTTTCCTAAGGCGGTTCGGAACCTTTTCCAATAAAACGTCCGAAACGCCCCTATTTTGGGACAAAACTTTTCTTTTGAGGCGGTCCCGATCCTTTTCCATTCAAAGGTCCGGATCGTCCTCCTTTTACATCCAGGGGTCTTGTCCTTATTTCCTTCTCAACTTCAAATCTTCGTAACTTGATCACCGAAGCTCAGATTGACTTGTCATTTCTTCCAAAGTTCTTGAAATTGAATTCTCTTCAACTTTATAGTTGTCTTCAACTCTGGACGAAAGCCACAAATTTACGAAATTACCCTTTGACTTTCCTTCTTTGATTTTGTTCATTGCCTTTTTAGTTTCTTTCTCCCTCAATTCTTCAAATACTTGCAAAACTTAGGAGAAATACATGAAACTATATGTACTTATTAGAAGGAATTAGTGTCAAGGAAATGCGGTAATTACACTCATTTTATGTTATTCGAGATGGTAAAAGTCTCTAAATTAATGGGCTAAATTCGAAAGAGTCTGAGCCTAATCAATCAACATGTTTTCACAATGAATCCTAGTTCTAATTATTTTTCATAAATACTTGCAACATATTTTCAACTACTTTTCGAGCTTTGACCTTCTCCTACTGGCAAATCTATTTTGTTTTCAAAACTCAGGTGTGCAACAACAGGGACAACATGGTTAGTTATTTCTTGCCATTGCAAGAAGTAGTTATGGATGCTGCAAGATTGATTATACCCACCTCAGTTCATTTCTATCTAGCTAGGATTTAATTTTAATTCCAATTTTCCTTTCGGGCGTATCGTCCGTAGTTAGATAGGATTTTATTTATGTCAGAGATATTCTTTACTTATCGGTATTTATTTACATTGGATGAATACTTATAGTGACCGATCGTTTGTTCGGTTCACACTACTTTATTTATGATTATATGTTGTCTTATCATATCATTGGATGTATGATTTTATTGGTTTATAATTATATTGCTTATTGGGATAGTGATGTTAAGAATGAAATCATATTAGATTTTTGTTTTATTTTAATAATTGATTGATCACCCCGTATTAAAATAGGCGGGGTGTCAGAGTTTAAATATCCAAGTTCATATATTCATATGATTTGAAGATCTTTAGTTTAGACACCAAAGTTTATTTCTCATCATATTGAGAGAACTTGCTTCGTGTGGTGGACTCCGTATGTGATGTTTGCTGTGTTGCGGTGAAAAAGTGGTGGATTTTAGTGTTTCGATTTCGTAAATGATTGCTGAGCCTTATCGCGTGATGATGCTTATAATAGCACCACCAGATAAAGAGGTGATAGAGCTCAAACAGTAGCAACAATGGCAGCAATAGAGTTATATATATATGTATGTATGTAGAAGGTGGTGAGTAAAAGAGGTATGAACACAATGGTGTATAGTGATTTAGCCAAGCAGGCCTACATCCACTATGAGTGTGTGATCCACTAAATATGGGCACTAATGGCCTTGGATACAATGCTCAAGCTTTCTCTCTCTCTACTGTGTGTACAAATAGAGTTCCTGTTAGGGTTACAATTATCGATCCCCTCATAAGGTTGAAGGAGATAAGTATATATAGGGCTTGGGGGGTGTAGTGTACCCCCAAGCATGCATTGAGCATGTGAATGATGATCTAACCAATCCCTTATTGACACCTGGCTGGGTCTCTTGTAGGTAATGATGACATAATATTCCCTCACGTGAGGGAATAATCTTGTTATAACGGTTTAGTCCACATGCTACATGAGCCCCACGTGCACTATTCCACGCATTTCCCAAATCACGCACCATGATGATGTCACCCTCGGCCTATAGTGACAGGCCGAGGCTAATGCTAACCTTTTGGAATACCCGATTGATGAACGCAGGACATTTGTGCAGTTGTCCTTCATAGGGTCGGCCGATCGTAAGATCGTCAGAACTGTCCCCAAGCTGAGGTTTTATCTGTGTGGGCTTGGGCTGATTAGGTTCATCCATCATACTTGTATTGTTAATGGTGGGGTCGTTCTGGCCGACCCCTATCTTTAGTATGACCCCTGGGGGTAGAAGTAGAGCTCAACCCTTATCCTAGATGAGGCTACCCTCGGCCTGGCTGAGGGTATATTTTGGGATATCAATCACCCCCAACCCTTAGCCATAGCTGCTGTTGGGCTGGCTGACGGGTAATATTATCTTTGATTGCTGAGTTGATGAGTGGTCAGGATGATGAGTGACATCTATCGGGTATCAGTCATCGTTTTATGATGCCCAAGAATGACGGCTGCATATTATACTGGGAATATTGTGCCCTAATGATGATTTTCCTCATGGGTTGTGCGTCGCCTAGGTTATTGAGCCCAATAATGACAAGGTAATTAAACCTTTTCAAACAATTATTTCTCTTTCTTCTACTTTCTTCTTCGTGCGCACTCTCTCTCTAGCTTTGGCAGTTAACCTCCATTCTTGCATTTTTGCGAAAGCTCCAAGTTTCTTCCAGTTTCGGTCTTCTCTTCCTGGTAATCTCTTCACCGTTCTTTCTATTTTCTTTCACTTTTTTCATGTTTCCTTTGGTTTCTGCTTTGAACAGTTTTTGTGCATTTTCTTGGTTGGTTTTCATTTTTTCGGGGTGTATCCACCCTTCATTGGTGGTTTTAGGGTTAGAAATCAATTGATAGGCTTTCCTGGGTCCCTCCCCCACCATTTTGTAGTGATTCGGTATTGATTTGTAGCTTTCTTAGGTTCCCCATTGACCCTTCAGTCTTCTTCTCTGATGAATTTTATTCCTCCTATTCTTGACTGTTCATCCATAAAACCTTTCATTTCTCTAAGTTTGAGTCAACTTGGTCAACTATTTAATTTGTTTGTAGGTTGTTTGAGAAAATCTTCAAGTGTATGGTCTTCCTCTTAATGCTCCCGAGGCTTTACCATTTAGCCGAGGAGTTTCCAACTTTAAGAGAGAGGTGTTTTACAGAGATTAGGAGGATAGAAGAAGAGAACGAGTTTAGACGTAAGGCCGACCCTGTTTGGGTACGACCCATTTTCCCAATTCCATTGGCTATAATTTTACCATCTCCCTCTGAGACTTTTGGGTCGTCTTGTCGTCCAACCGTGAGTCAGAGCCAAAAAGTCATGGATAAACGAACCAAAGCGTCATCTTCTTTCGGTGCTGGTACCTTTGGGAGGGACGACCCTTTAAACCTTGACACCCATAAATAAGTCGAAGGAACAGTTAACCCTGAAGTTATCCCTGTGACTACTATATCTCCCCGTGAATTTAAAGCCACTTTCCCAAATATCTCCCCAAATCTTGACAACGATGGGGCAATTGGAGTTGGGGATGAGAGGAGTGAGGACGTTGGTATTGAGGCCGAGGACGAGAGTGAGAATTTAAATAATGAGGTTGACACCGCAAAAGCCTCGTCTTTCGTCTCGTCCATTAAGGATCGTGATCTCTTACTATGGAGACACTCTTTTGATGTTAAACCCGATGTTACTATGAGGATCCTAGATGAAGATGAGAAGGTCTTCAAGGGGAGAGAGGGAGAAATTACCATGTACGAGCAGGTGTTCAGGGTCGGCATTAGGTTTCCTCTTTATCTTGCTATCGTCTCTATACTCTTTGAACATAGAGTTGCTCCTACCCAACATCCTCCTAACTCATGGAGGATAATCCTCGACTACATTTCCCTTTGGAAGAACACATTCACTAATGAGCCCTCGGCTGATCTGTTCCTGGCCTGTTATAACATAACCTCCTCGTCCAAATAACCCGGGTACTTCCATCTAGGGGCTAGGAGGTCTGAAAATAAACTTCTTCATGTTGCAAAAACTTCCAACCATGATTGGAAGAAGATATTCTTCTTTATTTCCGGGGATTGGGAATTCCCCGCCGTGGTTGATCCTCCAAAAGATAGACCGAAGGTCACACGAGCGTGGTCTAATCCCTCCATGAAAGCAAAGTTAGACCCTGAACTCAGCTTAGACGAAAGAGCTATAGCCGACTATCCGAGGGAGCAGGGGAAGGACGGTGCCATTCCCTAATTTAAGGACTTAATGACCCCTCGTCTCCTCAGAGAAGCTGGTCTGAGGGTCGGCCCTTTGACAGAATTATGTGAGTTGCCTTTTGTTTCAATTTCTCTCAAGTGTTCCCTCTTTAATTTTGTCATCTGACCTTTCGTCTTAATTTTACAGGTAGGCCTCCAAACACACCTGATTCACTTTGGGAGATGTCTGCCCCAAGTCTATTGACTGGTCTCAAGAAGAAAGGCAAACAGCCTCTGCAAATCCAAAATAAAATAACTAATGTGGGGCCGAAGACCATGGGGCTGACCCATGTGGATTCGCAAAAGAGGAAGAAGAGGGATGCTCCTGCTGATGTTCAACGTGATGCCCCTACGAGGGTGAGGGTGGAGGCCACAGATACACACATTGAGGGGAGGAGTTCTTCCTCATCTCTAGATGCCTTCTAGTCGACCAACCTGGCCATGTTAAAGGCCGACCCCTCCTCTCTGATTGCCTACAGGAAGGCTGCTAAGGCCTCCATGTTCTCTTCTCCGTCATCATCTGATTATGACTTTTTGTCTAAGATGACCCCACCCAAAGTCTACGACTTTGGGCTTTATAGTCTGGCCTAGGTATTTTCTCTCATCCCTTCCATTTTAAGCTGGGCCCTCATCCTCTCATCACTAACATTTCTCTCATCTTTTTCAGTTTGTCTATGCATTTACATCGGCCATGAAGTGGATAGCTGAGAATTATCCAAAAATTCAAGAGGCTGAGAGGGCTATTCAGAGTGAGACCAACTTAAAGACAGAGGTGGAGAATCTCAAGAAAGAGATGGATGGTATGAAGGCCGATCACTCTAGGGTTCTTGGGGTGATCGGGAAGGAGCATGCTGAGCAGTTGAAGCAGAAGGACAATATTCTTAAAGCCAAAGACGAGGCTCTGACTAGTCAAGTAACGCAATTCAAGTCAGACCTTGAAGCGGTTGTTCAAAGGTCAGGGACTGATGTTGTGGAGGCATACAAGCTCTCTGATGAATTCCAAGGTTTTGGCCTTGATTATTTGGAGAGAGGAATCATGACGGCCTGTCGATGGGTCGTTTTGAAGTTTACTGATGCAGTGTCATCCATTCGTCCCTCTTTATAAGCCGCAAATTTGGAAGACCCCTTGATGGCCGAGGCTCTGTCCCACGTGGAGTCTCAGACGGATATTAAGGGGACTGGGACATCTGAGAATCGACCTCCAGCCAATGCTGTTGACCCTTCCTTACCCTCTGAGGTAGCTCTTTAGGGTGGTCCTCTGTGACCTATACCCTCTTGATGTAATTTTGTTTCATGCCATCTTCTGAACATTATGTATTATAACTCTTTTGTCTTTTAATGAAAATGCTCTTCCCTTCCATTTGGTCTTTTATTCCGCCATTTTCATAATTTGTGCTAACCATCTTCCAAGTCCTCCTTCGTCTTTCTTGAGAATGAATGGAGGGTCGTCCCTACCATTCACGCTCATCCTAGTCGAGGGAGGTTATCCACCAAATTAATGATATTTTCAAATATAATTCCTCCCCCATCTTTCTTGCGAGTGAATGGAAGGTCGTCCCTACCATTCACCCTCATCACAGCCGAGGGTGGTTAACCACTAAATAAATAATATTTTCAAACATAAGTTCTCCCTCGTCTTTCTTGAGAATGAATGGAGGGTCGTCCCTAACATTCACCCTCATCCTAGCTGAGGGAGGTTATCCACCAAATTAATAATGTTTTCAAATATAAGTTCTCCCTCGTCTTTCTCGAGAATGAATGGAGGGTCGTCCCTACCATTCACCCTCATCCTAGCCGAGGGAGATCATCCACCAAATTAATAATGTTTTCAAACATAAGTCCTCCCTCGTATTTCTTGAGAGTGAATGGAAGGTTGTCCCTACCATTCACCCTCATCCTAGACGAGGGTGGTTAACCACCAAATAAATGATGTTTTCAAATATAAGTTCTCCCTCGTCTTTCTTGAGAATGAATGGAGGGTCGTCCCTACCATTCACCCTCATCCTAGCCGAGGGAGATTATCCAACAAATAAATGATGTTTTCAAACACAAGTCCTCCCTTATCTTTCTTGAGAGTGAATGGAGGGTCTCCCCTTCCATTCACCCTTATCATAGTCAAGGTTGGTTAACCACCAAATAAATGATGTTTTCAAACATAAGTTTTCCCTCGTCTTTCTTGAGAATGAATGGAGGGTCGTCCCTACCATTCACCCTCATCCTAGACGAGGGAGGTTATCTACCAAATTAATGATTTTTTAAAATATAAATCCTCCCTCGTCTTTCTTGAGAATTAATGGAGGGTAGTCCCTACCATTCACCCTCATCCTAGCCGAGGGATGTTATCTACCAAATTAATGATGTTTTCTAACATAAGTTCTCCCTCGTCTTTCTTGAGAATGAATGGAGGGTCGTCCCTACCATTCACCCTCATCCTACCCGAGGGAGGTTATCCACCAAATTAATGATATTTTCAAATATAAGTTCTCCCTCGTCTTTCTTGAGAGTGAATGGAGGGTCGTCCTGACCATTCACCCTCATCATAGCCGAGGGTGGTTAACCACCAAATAAATGATGTTTTCAAACACAAGTTCTTCCTTGTCTTTCTTGAGAGTGAATGAAGGGGCGTCCCTACCATTCACCCTCATCCTAGCCGAGGGATGTTATCCACCAAATTAATGATGTTTTTAAATATAAGTCCTCCCTCATCTTTCTTGAGAGTGAATGGAGGGTCGTCCTGACCATTCACCCTCATCATAACCGAGGGTGGTTAACCACCAAATAAATGATGTTTTCAAACGCAAGTTCTCCCTCGTCTTTCTTGAGAGTGAATGGAGGGTCGTCCCTACCATTCACCCTCATCCTAGCCGAGGGAGGTTATCCACCAAATTAATGATGTTTTGAGAACTAAATGCCCCTCGATGTTATTGACAACATATGTATATGGTTGTCCCCATCCATGCTGTCGTATCACCGAAGAGCATTTAAGCCTACTTCACCATAAATGGTGTTTTGTAGTTTAATATGAATTACCCCAACAAATATTCGAATTGACACACAACAAGATGATGGGCCAATAGTCTATTCTTATTAACATTCCAAGTGTTCTATGAAACAATACATTCATTACAATTGTGAATAAATGTTACATCAACACAACATTACTGGTAATTTTTCTTAAAATGATATGCATTTCAGGGGTTTGAAAAGGGTTCACCTTCAAGGTTTTCCAGCCTATAGGTTCCTGGGACAACTTCATCGGTGACCCTGTATGGGCCATGCCAGTTTGGTTGGAGCTTGTTAGGTTTTTGCCATGTCTTTTTGAGGACTACGTCTCCCACAACTATCAGCCTTTGCTTTACCCTTTGATTGTAAAACCTGTATGTCCTATGCTAGTAGGCTGCTTGTCTTATCTCAGCGTCTTCTCTTCTTTCCTCAATCAGGTCGAGATCAAGTATCCTTTCTTCCACATTTCTCTGAGGATCATACATCTGAATTCTGTGAGTAGGAAACCCAATTTCAGTGGGGATGACGGCTTCTGAGCCCTATGCCGACATGAAGGGGGTTTCCCACGAAGAAGTTTTTGCTGTCGTCCTTTAGGCCCATAGTACAACATATACTTCTTCAACCCATCTTCCTTTTTCTTCTTCGAGTTTTTTCTTGATCCCGTCCCGAATTATTCAGTTTGTTACCTCGAGTTGAAAAGAATTGTCTAATCCTAACTCTTTCGCATTATTTCTCTAAGGAAACATTTTTAAATCGAGTCCCGTTATCTGAAATGAGGGTGTTGAGGAGACCATACCTACATATGATGTTCTTCCAGATGAACTGGAAGGTCTTCTGTTCGGTGATCGTGATCATCCGCTCCGTCTCCACCCATTTTTAAAAATAATCAATCGTTACGATCAAGTATTAGTAGTTATTGACAACCCTAGGCAAGGGTCCTACCAAATTAATTCCCTATACTGCAAACGACCATGGGGATATATTAGAGGTTAGAGGTTGATGAGGCTGGTGAGGGATGGTAGCGAACCTCTGGCATTTATCACACTTCTTCACATATGTCGTAGCATCCTTAGCCAAGGTCGGCCACCAGTATCCCTGTGTGACTATCCTCTTAGCTAACGACCTTCCCCCAATGTGGCTTGAACAAAACCCCTCATGCACATCTTGCAAGATATATAGAACCTCATACGAATGAACACATCTGAGCAAGGGGAGCAAGAACCCTTTCTTATACAAAATATCTCCAATGACGGTAAATTTTGCAGCCCTGTACCTTAGCTTTTTCCTTTCGGATTTTTCCTCTGGTATCTCCCCCTCTTTAATGTATCTGGTTAGTGGGTCCATCCATGAAGCTTCCGTGTTTATATTTAGGCAAGATCCAAGTATTCCATCTTCATATTCAATCGCTTGCCGAAATAGAATTTCCACTGGCACTGTTCTCCTGATATCTGTCGTAGTTGCTGAGGCTAGTCTTGCAAGCGCATCGGCTCGGCCATTGTCCATCCTAGGTATCCTCTTCAATTTTACTTCTTTTATGCTTTGCAACAGTGAATTTACTCTCTCAAGATATTTGTCCATTCTCTCATCCTTAGCCTCATATGCTCCTAGTATTTGATTCACTACTAACCTCGAATCACTATGAACCAAGAGTTGGCCAACACATTGAGTTCTAGATAAAAAGAGGCCTGCTATCAAGGCTTCATATTTGGACTCATTATTGGTGGCTTTGAAGTTAAACCTTAGGGCATACTCGATGTCTGTGCCATCTGGTGCTGACACTATTAATCCATCTCCACTTTCGCTCTCGTAGGAGGGCCCATCAATAAAGAGATTCCACACAACCTGTTCCTCTGAGAAATTTCCTTCAGAGAGGGATCCATGTCTAAATAGGTATCTTCCCTATTTATTTTTAACAGCTTTTTCTCTAGTTGCGCTTGTCTCAGCCTTATCTGTGGATAGGTCAACAATTCTGCCTTGTTGAATATCTGTCTTCTCGAGGTTCCCATTTTCAGCCTTGGCCTCTTCCCAAGTGAATTCAACCATAAAATATACAAGTTCTTACCCTTTGATGGCCACCCTAGGTTGATATACAATATCAAACTCTCCCAGCTCTATTGCCCAGGCCATGAGACTCCCCGATTTCTCTGGTTTGTGTATGACCTGCCTAAGAGGAGAGTGAGTAAGGATGACCATTGTATGGGACTGGAAATACAACTTCATCTTCCGTGAGGTAAGAATCAAGTCATATGCCAACTTCTCTATCCTAGGGTACCTTTGCTCTACTCCTTTGAGTGCTTTACTATTGAAATACACCGGCTTCTACACCCCATCTTCTTCTCTCGCAATTACAGTGCTGATGGCTGATTCTGAGACAGCTAGGTATATGTATAATTTTTTACCTTGCACTGGAGGTGATAAAAGTAAAGGGGACCCGAGGTAAGACTTTAGCTATTTGAAAGCCTTATCACACTCTTCGTTCCCTTCAAAGGACTTTCTGAGAACTTTGAAAAAAGGTAGACATTTATCTGTGGCTCTAGATACGAATCTATTCAAAGCAGCCACTCACCCTATGAGTCTCTGTACGTCTTTAATGGTCTTGGGGGTCTTCATTTCTAGCTGAGCCTTTATCTTCTCAGGATTGGCCTCAATACCCCTTTGATTGACGATGAACCCTAAGAATTTTCCTGCTCCGACCCCAAAAATTGCACTTAGTTGGGTTGAGCTGCATCCTATACTTGTCCATTATGTCAAAGGTCCTCTCAAGGTCGGCCACATGATCCTTGACCCTCAAACTCTTAGTCAGCATGTCATCTACATAGAACTCCATAGACTTCCCAATTTGGTCTTCGAATATTTTATTCACGAGACGCTGATACGTTGCCCCTGCATTCTTCAGACCAAAGGGCATGACCCTATAACAGTAAGTCCTCTTATCAGTAATGAAACCTATTTTTTCTGAGTCCTCAGGGTTCATGAAGATCTGATTGTATCCCGAGTATGCATCTATGAAGCTCATTAGCTCTTGGCCTGCAGTAGCGTCCACCATCTGATCGATGCGGGGAAGAGGGAAACTGTCTTTAGGGCAGTATTTATTGAGGTCGGTGAAGTCTACACACATCCTCTATTTCCTATTTTCTTTGGGGACTATGACCTCATTAGATAACCACTCTGGATAAATGACCTCTCTAATAAATTCAACTTCTTCGAGCTTCTTGACCTCATCCCTTATGACCTCATATTTCTCTCGAGAATAAATTCTCCTCTTTTGCTTTATCATCTTGGCATCCTCTATCACGTTGAGCTTGAAACACATGATTTTGGAGTCGATTCCCGGCATGTATGTATGACTCCATATAAAGATGCTCTATCTTTTCCTCAGCAGTTTGATGAGCTCTTATTTTATATCTAGCTTTAGGGCCTTGCCGGCTTGGATGGTTTTTTTCGATTTATCCTCATTACGGATGATGGATTCTACCTCTTTTGCGGCTTCTTCCTTCTTTAACTTAGTCTCATCCCTAGGATCAAAGGTATTAATATTATAAGTAGTGGTTACTTTCTTGTGCGCGTCTCTTTCCTCGGTGGAGTTGAAGTAGCATTCTCGTGCTGTCGTCTGGTCACCCCGAACTTCCCCTACCCCATAAGGAGTTGAAAATTTTATCATCTGATGAACCGTCGAAAGCACGAACTCGAATTACTTGACGACTACTCGTCCCAGTATTATGTTGTAGGCTGAGAAGACGTTTTCATCCATCACGAAAAGTTTAACCTTCTTGGTGAGCCATTTCTTCCATTCATCTCCCATTCTTACATCATCCTCACACATCCCCAAGGAATGGACTTTTTCCCCACTAAATTCGATCAGGGGATGATGGTATGGGACAAACATAGCGCAGCTAAGTCCTAAGTCTTTGAAACATGGCCAAAACATCACGTTTGCAGAACTTCCCCCATCTACGAAGATCCTCTGCACCTCACATCCTTGCACCCTAGTGGTGATGACGCGAGGGTCGTTATGTGGGGTAAGGAGGCCCTTAAAATGCAGTCTTGGAAAACCCAATATCAGGGTATCCATGTCAATCTTCTTCCAATTTTAGGGATTGGTTTCGTTAGAGGTTGAGTGTACTGTAACACCCCGCCTAATTAAATACTGGGTGGCCAGTCCCATTCCAAATTAAAATAGAATATACAGTTGGCTCATTCTTAGCATCACTGTCGAAAACATTTATAACTCACCCAATGCCCAATTAAGCTGGTGTTAAAAACTTTCCAAATTTTAATTCGACAAAACCATTTTTAGTTTAAGAATAACACAACACATTTTATTTTACAACATTGATAATCGAACAGTTAACACAAAAGAATTTAAATGCAATTGGAATAAACATTCCCAAATAATATTAATCCATTTCAGTAATCCCAACAATATTAAATGTATTAAAAGACACTAATACAATAGTATTTGACCCGATAGAAAAGATAACTGAATCCTTTGGGCGACAAGCCCTAACTAAAAGATCACTGTGAATCAAAAGAAGATAAGCGTCTAAGCAATACTCCATAGCTCCATAGCTCGTCAAAATTAACTAAGGTTGGCGTCCCTGCTGCTAGACACCTGATATAAAAGATACAATAGAAAAGAAAATATGCAAGGAAACGGGTCAGATCCCTATTGTGAAAATGATTTTTAAAACAGCAAGTATTTAACAAGTGCAATAAAGCATTTATTATGTACATGTTAGCATCCCACTCTCACTTGCTATTCTCACCTCTCATCTAGGGTGCACACTTAACGTTTTCGTATCAACCTCCTAGTTAATGATTCCTCTTTTCTAGTTTCCAAAATATGATTCCATTCCCATATCACAACCCTGTATGTCCCATACCATACGTAAAATAATCATTCATTTACATTTCTCATTTATGAGTCGTTTCTCATTAACATGATTCATTTCTCATTAATATGAATTAAGCTCTTCAATAAATATTCATTAACTTATTTCAATTCTTCGTTCTCAATTCACCATTATCTACATTTATCACACGGTAGATGATTTAATCTCAATATCCATTCATTCATTTAATTCATTATATAAATATTCATATATAATACGGCACCCCGAGTCACAGCTGCGGTGCAATGCATTACTCTGCTATCACGTCCCATAATCGCTGGCCGCCAAATAGGGAACTAAAGGTTCGATAAGGATTCCTCGAACCACAAACAACAACATACAAGTTGGAGGCGAACATAGTTCTCGTATCCATGGGTCACGCACATACCAATGTACCCACAATCAGCGGACTTATCAACTCCCCGATAAGTCGTTCATGGACCTATGTTCTCGAGCGACAAATCAAAGATCCCATGGATTCATCAGGATATGACTGCCCTCACACGCAAACCTCTCGTCGATAACAAGTAAGCCAGGTATGGTATACACATAATCATCAATCAATCAAATAGGCATTATCATACCTATATTATACTATCAATAAGATACTTACATTACCCTAAGATAGTTCCCATACGTAGCATTATATCTCTTTAAATCCCACGTATTAAAATATCATAACCTTATTTCATAATTTAATTATCCCCGAGCCTCACTCAATACACAAGGTTCAATTAGGTTTTTCCTCAACATATATTCAGTAAGAAGTCACTAATACCCTACTGGTCCATATCGTCATATCTCCCGAATTACTACGAATTAAACTCTCCCATTAATTAAGGTTAAAACCGGTAGTTTCAAATCTCTTATAAACACATCTTCTTTCACTTATGATTAAACCCTATTGTAAACTTAAGGATACCCAGGTGTTATATTAAATCACCCCTACTGGTCCTATCTTTAATCCTCATTCATCCGAATTAGAATTCAACAAATGAATCTAGCAACCGAAATTCCTTTATATAATTATCATTATTCTAATCAATTAAATCCCAATCAAACTAATTCAAATCTTAACTAGGGCTTACTGATCTATTTTAAGTCCCATAATATCAAATTAATAATCACCAAAGATCTACAAAAGGTTTGGGATAAGAATTAACATTTAAAAAGAAAGAACTTTAGGAATTCTGGGGAGGTCAATGGATCGAAGGCAAGAGGTCGATCGATCGATCGCCCAGGTAACAACCTGATTTTTCTGCATTTTTGCAACTACGGGTTAGCCATTTTTGATCATTCAAACCTTCATATTAACAACCCAAACGACTTATAAACCTTACTACATGATATACCAACATATATAAATGATTTCTAATGATCTAAACATCCAATAATCATCAAGAGATTGAATTAAAAGCATGTTTCTCTCTTTATTTCCATAAAATCATCAAGATAATATCTTCAAGAACAAAACAATGGTTTCCAGAATTTCTTCAATAGATACATGATTATTTCGTGGATTACTAACAACCTACAACATGATTTTGATTCCTATAACTTTTCAGTTTCCAGAAATCCATTTATAACTTCATCTTTATCTCCCAAACATGAAAAATCATCTCTTGTTATAACTATTATAACATGGACAATATACAAACTTAGATTGACATTATCAAATACTTGCCTTAACTGAAGGTCTGATCCTTTGGTGTGGTATATCTCAGGTGGTTCTCCCTTCTCCGGTCAACCTCCGGTGGTGGTTGGTGGTGGTGACTTTGGTCTTAGTTCTTCTCCTTCCCAAGTAAGCTTTTCCCTTCCCAAGCAACCTTTCACACTCTCTAGGAAGATGACTTATCTATGTTGTGTAGAGGAGATGAATAACCCACGTACACTTAACCTCCAAATACTTATAATAGGACAAAATCTGAAATCACTATTCATCTCCCTTGTAAAAATGACCAAAATATCTTTTTGGGTTGTCTTTTCATTTTCAAATGACACGAGACTCAAAATTAATATCCATATAGACTTTTCTGACTATTTTGAACCTTCCAGACACAACGACGCAGTCAAAATGACTATAAGGTCGATAGAAAATAAATTTCCTTTTTAATCTCACAATTTTAGTCCCGACACGTCTCATACCGCGTCCGACTAAAAATCCAAACTACTGAATTAATAACACACCGCCATATCAATAGCATCTCATTCATATATTACCTAAATATCTTTAAGTAATATCCAGAATTATACATTTTAATATCCACAATTCGGATAAAACCCAAATGAATTAATTTATAATAAAATTCAATTAATCCCTTAATTTAAAATATAACCCATTTTAAAAGCCATTAAAATCACGGGGTATTACATACTTCACCCCTTATAACCGAATTTCATCCCGAAATTTAGGAATATAAATCATAACGGTAAGGTCAACTCCGAGTATGAATCTAACATCACAAGAAATCTAAGACGTACCGCCCGTACAGTACATTATCAAAAATCCCTATTGATGTTAGACGCCCAGCCTCACCATATAGTTTCAACTGAATCAATTTTAAATATTTACCCAATATTCCCTATACCATCGACGTATCCAAGTTCCGAAACATGATCCTTATAGTTTCATAATTTTGAAAACTACTACTATTCAATCATCTAGGGCGCCCATACACCCTATCGTACCACTTTCATAATAATACTTATCGCAAAGGACTCATATCCAAAGACCTAACTTATTTCTACTCCCAACGGTTATTAGTTTCATGCGTGGGGTGTCTCGCAAGCAAAATCCAAACAAGGAAACCCCCCGATACACTACTACCTAAAGTAGTCGGTCATCGAAACTCCTTAGGTCCTTAGTCAATAGTATATAAAAATCAGGTTTATCGATTTTAAAAAATAAAAATAAAAAATTCGGTTTTATCGATTTCAAATAGAGTTTACTCATCTACTCTCTTATAGAAGACAAGATGCTGGATAGTAGTAGTACATACGCTCTCATATACCACAAGTCAATGCACGCCGATAATAACATCATGCTCGGACATGCCTAAAGTAAGTAATCCCATGATAAAAATCAAACACACATGATGTTATGAAAAATATAGGTGTCCCCAACGCCTCGGTGAGTCTACATAAATAACAATACTATAGGCTAAGTTTAGCAACCCTTTTGCCCACACAATATCAATTACTACAAACATCAATATACTCCTCATAATTCCTTAGATAGAAAACATACCCTCATTCGCGGGTGGTGGTTGTTGATTTGCGGCCTGATGGACGTTATATACACGCCCGTACTGACCCTGTTGCGCGGGTGCTGCTGGAATGGGAGGTAGTGCTAGCACTGGGGCCGGAAGAGCAGCTGGTGGACACACTGGTACCTGTGGCTCCTGTCGAGCATTTTGTTGCTGAGGGAATTTGTCTTTCTCAGGATAATCTTGTTCTTTATTCCCATACTTGCCGCACACGAAACATTTTCCCGTAAACTTTCGACCACTTTGCCCCTGTTGATCCCGACCCTGCTGGTCATTACCTAATTTCCCTTAGCCCTGATGAGCCTGTCAATGGCCCTGCTGTCCTTGCCCATTACCTCTATCCTCATATAAAAAATCTCCAGATCGTAAATGCTTAGCATAGTCCCCTGTCTGGGAACCCTGCTCACCCTGACGCTGATGACTCTACCCTGACTGAGTCACACTAGAACTACCCCCAGTAGTCTTGCCTTGCAGGCTTGACCCAAACCCCTGCTTGACACCCTGAGTATGAAAGCGATTATCCTGACAGTGAAGCATTGCAGCATTAAGAGCATATGCATATGTACGTAGTGAAAGATTCCCCAATAAATGTTGGCGAATCTTATAGTTCAACCCATCAGTGAACATTAGAATTCTCCTCTCCTCAGTGGGTACCTCTGCTGGTACCAAATTAGTTAGTCGCGTGAATTCTTCCTCGTATTTTGCCACCGTCTTCTCTCCCTGCTTCAACTCAAGTAGTTTCCGCCTCATCTCTGTCTGGATGGCAGAAGGAAAATACTTCCCATCAAACCGTATCCAAAAGTCTTGGATAGTCATTGTGTCTCTGTAACACCCCACCTAATTAAATACCGGGTGGCCAGTCCCATACCAAATTAAAACAGAATATACAGCAGGCTCATTCTTAGCATCACTGTCGAAAACATTTACAACTCACCCAATACTCAATTAAGCTGGTGTTAAAAACTTTTCAAATTTTAATTTAACAAAATCCATTTCCAGTTTAAGAATAACACAACACATTTTATTCTACAACACTGATAACCAAGTAGATAACACAAAAGAATTTAAATGCAATTGGAATAAACATTCCCAAATAATATAAATCCATTACAGAAATCCCAATATTAAATGTATTAAAAAGACCCGAATACAATAGTATTTGACTCCGATAGAAGAAGATAACTGAATCCTTTGGGCGACATGCCCTACTAAGAGAATACTGTTAATCAAATGATGATAGGCGTCTAAGAAAAACTCCATAAATCCATAGCCTGTCATAATCTGCTAAGGTTGGCGTCCCTGTTGCTGGACACCTGATATAGAAGATACAATAGAAAAGAAAATATGCAAGGAAACGGGTCAGAGCCCGATTGTGTAAATGATTTTTAAAAGAGCAAGTATTTAACAAGTGCAATAAATCTTTTATTATTTACATGTTAGACCCAACTCTCACTTGCCATTCTCACCTCTCAACTAGAGTGCACACTTAACGTTTCCTATTAACCTCCTAGTTAATGGTTCCTCCTCACTAGTTCCATAATATAATTCCATTCCCATATCATAACCCTGTATGTCCCATACCATACGTCACATTATTGTTCATTTACATTTCTCATCGTTTCTCATTAACATGAATCATTTCTCATTAATATGAATTAAGTTTTTCAATAAACATTCATTAACTTAATTCAATTATCTTTCTGTATTCACCGTTATCTACAATTATCACCGTAGATAGATTTAACCATAATAAATATCCATTCATTCATTTAATCCATTATATATATATATATTCATATATAATACGGCACCCCGAGTCACAACTGCGGTGCAATGCATTACTCTGCGATTATGTCCCAATATCTCTGGTCGCCGAATAAGAGACAAAAGGTTCGGTAAGGATTCCTCGAACCACAAACAACAACACAATCATTGGAGGCGAACATAGTTCTCATACCCATGGGTCACGCACATACCTACGTACCCATAGTCAGCGGACTTATCAACTCCCCGATAAGTCTTTCATAGACCTATGTTCTCGAGCGACAAATCAAAGATCCCATGGATTCATCAGGATATGACTGCCCTCACGTGCAAACCTCCCACCGATAACAAGTAAGATAGGTATGTCATACACATAATCATTAATCAATCAAATAGGTATTATCATACCTGTAGTATACTAACAACAAGGTACTCACATTAACCTTAGATTATTCCCTTACGTAGCATTATATCTCTTTAAATCCCACGTATTAAAATGTCATATCTTTACTTCAAAATTTAATTATCCTCGCATCCTATAACATCTTTCCACTCCCGACGTCGTTAAGGTTCATGCGCGGAGCGTCTCGCAAAGTGAAATCCAAATAAGGAACCCCTCCAATACACTACTACTTAACTTGTCGATCGAGGAGGTTCATCAACTTCAAATATGCGATCGGAATAACCTCATCCCCTCTTTCAACCAAATGTGTTCTAAACTCCCATCTCTATCCAGGAGTCATACTACTAAGCGCTCGTATTACACTTAGTCCTTGCACAATCAATAATGAGCTTAAACTCAGTTCTTGATGTTCATATTGTAATCCTAAGGCTACCCAGGTGTTACATTCAATCACCACTACTGGACCTATCCTTAATCCTCAAGCAAACCAATTATAATCCAACAAATGAATCTAGCAACCGAAATTTCTTTAATTTAATTATCATCATTCTAATCAATTTAAATCCCAATAAATTAATTCAAATCTTATCAAGGGTCTACTGATATTTTCTAAGTCCCATAATATCCAATTAATAATCACCACAGATCCACAAAAGTTTTGGGATAAGAACCAACATTAAAAAGAAACAACATCATGAATTCTCATATTTTAAATACTCAGAAAAATCAGATCCAAAAATTATTCGAATCATCAATCCGACTTCAGATTTGGATTCTACACGAAAAATTGAGTCAGGTATGTGTTTTGAGTTTTTCTTAAATCTCATCCAAATGCACTTGAAAAGGAGATCTAAACATTCCAAATTGGCTCTTCACATTCCACTCGTTTTTGCCTCTTTTCCAAAAAATTATCAACATATTATCTTCAAGAACACTAAATTATTTTCAGAATTTCTTCCACAGATTGATGAATATTGATTGGATTATTATCATCCTACAACATGAGTTTACTTCCTATATCATTTCAGTTTCTAGAAATCCATAGAACAACTCCATTATGTCTTCCAAACATGAAAAATCATCTCTTTTCAAAATTATTCTAGCATGGACAATATACGAACTTAAATTGAAAATATCAAACACTTGCCTTTATTGAAGATCTGATCCTTTGGAGTTGAATAACATAGGTGGTGATGGTGGTGGTGACCTTTGACCTTTGGTTCTCCTCCTTTCCAAGCAAGCTTTTCCCTTTCCAAGCAACCTTTCACTCTCTCTAGGAAGATGACTTCTCTATTTTGTGTAGAAGAGATGAATGAACCCACATTCGACTAATCTCCAAATACTTATAATAAGACAAAACCCGAAATCACTATTCACCCCCCTTGTAAAAATAACCAAAATGCCCTTTTGGGTTGTCTTTTCATTTCCAAATGACCCGAGACTCAAAATTAACATCCAAATAGACTTTTCTGACTATTTCGAACCTTCCGGACGCAACGACGCAATCGAAATGACTATAAGGTCAATAGAAAATAGATTTCCTTTTTAATTTAATAAATTAGTCCCGACACGTCCCATACCGCGTCTGACTAAAAATCCAATTTACCGAGAAATTATATCATACCGTCATATCAATGACATCACATTCATATATTACCTAAATATCTTTAAGTAATATTCAGAATCATCCATTTTAATATCCACAATTCGGGTAAAACCCAAATGAATTAATTAATAATAAAATCCAACTAATCCATTATGTTAAAATATAACCCATTTTAAAAGTCATTAAAATCACGGGGTATTACAGTCTCTCTCCTCCATAGTGGTTGTAGCTTCCCACCATTGCAAAGTTGTCCCTACTAGCTTGAATGTGGCTAGTATTTGACGTTGAACCTCAGTGCATTCGAGCATTCTCAATTGCCGTTGGATATATTTCTTCCATTGGCTAGCAGTCACGACATCTGATCCTCCCTGAAACTCAGGTGGGTGCGCCTTCTGAAAGGCATCCCTCGCTCGTTCCCATGCAGTAGGAAACACTTGCCCTTGCGCGAGTGGAACAACTGGTTCCGGTGCTGGAGCCTTCTGAATACCATCTAGAGCTGAATTGACTGCTAGAGCGACAATTACAGCAACTTCGGCTGCAGTCATCGTACCCTGAGCAGGGGCGGGCTGAGGTGCACGTCGAGGAGGCATCTGAAATGAGAGTACATTATCAGTATTTGATATAACAAAATAGCTGAAGAGCGTGAGCATACATATAAAAGCAATACTCCTACTCATAGGGCTCTACATCAAAGAACGTTAAGCTGAAAACACAATAAGCCGTACAGATCCTAAAGGACACTAGAACCTGATGCTCTGATACCACCTGTAACACCCCGCCTAATTAAATACCGGGTGACCAGTCCCATACCAAATTAAAACAGAATATACAGTTGGATCATTCTTAGCATCACTGTCGAAAACATTTATAACTCACCCAATACCCAATTAAGATGGTGTTAAAAACTTTCCAAATTTTAATTCGACAAAACCATTTTTTAGTTTAAGAATAACACAACACATTTTATTTTACAACATTGATAATCGAACAGTTAACACAAAAGAATTTAAATGCAATTGGAATAAACATTCCCAAATAATATTATTCCATTTCAGTAATCCCAACAATATTAAATGTATTAAAAGACACGAATACAATAGTATTTGACCTGATAGAAAAGATAACTGAATCCTTTGGGCGACAAGCCCTAACTAAAAGATCACTGTGAATCAAAAGAATATAAGGGTCTAAGCAATACTCCATAGCTCCATAGCTCGTCAAAATCAACTAAGGTTGGCGTCCCTGCTGCTGGACACCTGATATAGAAGATACAATAGAAAAGAAAATATGCAAGAAAATGGGTCAGAGCCCGATTGTGAAAATAATTTTTAAAATAGCAAGTATTTAACAAGTACAATAAAGCATTTATTATGTACATGTTAGCATCCCACTCTCACTTGCTATTCTCACCTCTCATCTAGGGTGCACACTTAACGTTTTCCTATTAACCTCCTAGGTAATAATTCCTATTTTCTAGTTTCCAAAATATGATTCCATTCCCATATCATAACCCTGTATGTCCCATACCATACTGTAGGAGGGTAGTGAGACTGGGGTCTATGAATAACTGAAAAGGGTGAGGCGTGACCCACTCCAATGGACGCTGCCTGCAAGGTCTTCAAGGTCTCCTGGTGCAACTTCTGAAGAAAACTTCTCCTTCTGGTAACAATGGAACTCAAGCTTCAACTCACTCCCTGCAAGAAGATGAACTTTCATAGTAAAAATAGTAATTTTTCTCAAGGAAAACACCTGAGAGTGATGGCTGTCAGTGGGGAGTGAAGGAACAAGGCACTCAACACTAAGAGAATGAGCAGGGAGAGAATACTTAGGTAGGTCTGGTGATATTTTGGCAGAGTAACAGTGCAATTTTTATTGTCTCTTTTTCTATCCCTATGACCTTGCCCAGGGGTCCTATTTATACTTAGGCACTAAGGCTGGGTTGGCACTTTTGGCTCCAAAACTTAGAGGGTTGGTGAGGGACAAAGTCTGCAGTGTACTATTTATCCCTACCTGCAGGCATGTCTGCCTGTCCCCTCTAGCAGATGCCCCCTGGCGTCGACCAAAGTTCAAAAACAAATATGTCTTCTAATGGAGACAAAATATCTGATTTGCTAAATATCTTTTGAAACAGTAACTTTGATACAGACTTTGTAAACTTGAGGGGGGGTCTCGAGGACCACCGCCTCTAAAATATTTGCAAGCTTGAGGGGGGTCTGGAGGACCCCCTTCTAAAATCATTTTTCTTGAGATGGGTTTAGAGGACCCTCTCCTCTAAAATCATTTTATAAACAGTTCTTTTTTTGTGAGCAGCCAACCCTTTGGCTGCTCACTTCACTTGTGACTAAGTGTGAGGTGTGTGAGGACTGGGTTACCCTAGGGTCTCCTACTAGTATTCTCTCAATCCTATAGTGCTAAGTGGTTGAGCTTTCTCAACATACCTTGTCCCTCAACCGCCAAGCCAAAACTCCTGGGAGGTCCCAACGCGCCTGTTCGAGCCCTGCTTGCTCGACTAGGCAACCTGTACAAGAAAGTAAAGTGTTAGTGATGTTGTTCATTTAGAGACTGATGTTTCATGATGAGGAGTTGCTTGTGATAGCTACTCCCTCAATATGAGTTTCTGTCAAAACCCTTGTAGCGGCACTTCTCGAATAATATTTCTACAGTGACCCTTGCTGTAGTGGCGCTGACGCCTTGCAGTGACGCTGACTCTCATAAACAAGGGTCATTACTGCAGTTACCCTTGCAGCGACGCTGACCCTTGCAGTGGTACTTCTTAATTTTGGATTTCTGTGGTGACCCTCGTGGGCACCTCTCGAATGTTATTGCTGTAGTGACCCTTGTTGTAATGGCACTGACGCTTGAAGCGGCGCTGACCCTTGCAGCGGCGCTGATACTTGTAGCGGCGCTGGCACTTGGAGCGATGCAGACACTTGCAACGGCGCCGACTCTTGCAGCGGCGCTGACCCTTGCGGGGGCGCTGGTACTTGAAGCGGCGTGGACACTTACAGCAGCGCTGACACTTACAGCCGCGCTGGTACTTGAAGCGGCCCCGACACTTGCAGCGGCGCCGACACTTGCGATGGGGCTGACACTTGCAGCGGCGCTGGCACTTGAAGCGGAGCTGGCCCTTGCAGCGGCACTGACCCTTGCAGCGGCGCAGACACTTGAAGCGGCGCTGGCACTTGAAGTGGCGCCGACACTTGCAGCGGCGCTGACCCTTACAATGGCGCAAACACTTGCAGGGGCGCTGGTATTTGAAGCGGCGCTGACCCTTGCGGCGGCGCAGACACTTGCAGCGGCGCTGACCCTAGTGACGCTGACTCTTGCAGTGGCGTTGACACTTGCAGCGACGCTGGCACTTGAAGCGGCGCTGACCCTCGTAGCGGCGCTGACACTCGCAGCGGTGCTGACCCTTTCAGCGGCGCAGACACTTGCAGCGGCGCTGGTACTTGTGGCGGCGCTGGCACTTGTGGCGGCACAGGCCCTTACAGTGGCGCAGACACTTGCAGCGGTACTGGCCCTTGAAGTGGCGCTGACCCTTGCGGCGGCGCAGACACTTGCAGCGGCGTTGACACTTGCAGCGGCGCTGATGCTCGCAGCGGCGCTGACACTTTCAGCGGCACTGACCCTTGCAGCGGCGCTGAAACTTACAGCGACGCTGACCCTTGCAGCGACGCTGATACTTGTAGTGGCGCTGGGGATTCCTGCAGAATATGAGTTTCTATCGGGACCCTGGGGTAGTTCCTTCTCAATTATGCATTTCTGCCGGGACCCTAGGTGGGTTCCTTCTTAATACGAGTTTCTGTCGGGACCCTGGGGGTTCCTGCTCAATATGAGTTTCTGCCGGGACCCTGGGGTGGCTCCTCCTCAATATGAGTTTCTGCCGGGACCCCGGAGGGTTCCTGCTCAATATGAGTTTCTGTCGGAACCCTGGATTTCTTCTCAGTATTTCTAATAAAATAATATTTTTACTTTTTTATAGGTAGACATCCTTTTACATTAGCCCCTCGTGCAAGTTTTTTTAGGTTGGGTAGACCAAAAAAGCTTTGTACGCCATAAAGTCGATTTTTATTTTTTTATTTTGGGGGACCCTAGGGTTCCTTCATCATTCCCCCTTAGGGTCATTAAATGTCCTGTCACTTCATCCCAAGTTTTGTAGATGGGGCCACTTATAGTGGACCTCCTTATCTGGGTATCAACTTGGGCAGGGGGGTTACTTGCGATGAGCCCCTCGTTCTTGGCCTGCTTATGTGGCCTTTTTTTCTAGGGCGGAGGGGTTGCACGCCGTGAGCCCCTCACCCTTGGCCTTCTTCTGTGGCCTTCCATCTTGGGCGAAAGGGTTGCTCGCAGTGAGCCCCTCGCCCTTGGCCTTCTTCTGTGGCCTTCTATCTTGGGTGGAGGGGTTGCTCGCGGTGAGCCCCTCGCCCTTGGCCTTTTTATGTGGCCTTCTATCTTGGGCGAAGGGGTTTCTCGCCGTGAGCCTCTCTCCCCTGGCCTTCTTCTGTGGCCTTCCATTTTGGGCGGAGGGGTTACCCGCGGTGAGCCCCTCGCCTCTGGCCTTCTTCTGCGGCCTTCTATCAGAGGCGGAGGGGTTACTCGCGGTGAGCCCCTCACCCTTGGCCTTCTTCTGTGGCCTTCTATCTTGGGCGGAGGGCTTACTCGCGGTGAGCCCCTCGCCCTTGGCCTTCTTTTGTGTCCTTCTATCTTGGGCAGAGTGGTTACTCACGGTGAGCCCCTCGCCCTTGGCCTTCTTCTGTGGCCTTCTATCTTGGGCGTAGGGGTTACTCGCGGTGAGCCCCTCGCCCTTGGCCTTCTTCTGTGGCCTTCTATCTTGGGCGGAGGGGTTTCTCGCAGTGAGCCCCTCGCCCCTGGCCTTTCATTTTGGGCGGAGGGGTTATTCGTGGTGAGCCCCTCGCCCTTGGCCTTATTCTTTGGCCTTCTTTCTTGGGCGTAGGGGTTACTCGCGGTGAGCCCCTCGCCCTTGGCCTTCTTCTGTGGCCTTCTATCTTGGGCGGAAGGGTTTCTCGCAGTGAGCCCCTCGCCCCTGGCCTTTCATTTTGGGCGGAGGGGTTATTCGTGGTGAGCCCCTAGCCCTTGGCCTTATTCTGTGGCCTTCTTTCTTGGGCGTAGGGGTTACTCGCGGTGAGCCCCTCGCCCTTGGCCTTCTTCTGTGGCCTTCTATCTTGGGCGGAGTGGTTACTCACGGTGAGCCCTTCGCCCTTGGCCTTCTTCTGTGGCCTTCTATCTTGGGCGGAGGGGTTACTCGCGGTGAGCCCCTCGCCCTTGGCCTTCTTCTGTGGCCTTCTATCTTGGGCGGAGGGGTTTCTCGCAGTGGGCCCCTCACCCCTGGCCTTTCATTTTGGGCGGAGGGGTTATTCGTGGTGAGCCCCTCGCCCTTGGCCTTATTCTGTGGCCTTCTTTCTTGAGCGTAGGGGTTACTCGCGGTGAGCCCCTCGCCCTTGGCCTTCTTCTGTGGCCTTCTATCTTGGGCGGAGGCGTTTCTCGCAGTGAGCCCCTCGCCCCTGGCCTTTCATTTTGGGCGGAGGGGTTATTCGTGGTGAGCCCCTCGCCCTTGGCCTTATTATGTGGCCTTCTTTCTTAGGCGTAGGGGTTACTCGCGGTGAGACCCTCGCCCTTGGCCTTCTTCTGGGGCCTTTCATCTTGGGCGGAGGGGTTGATCGCGGTGAGTCCCTCGCCCTTGGTTATTTTCTGTCAAACTTGCAATCTTGGGCAGGTGGAGTCACTCTAAGTGGGTCCCCCCACTCCAAGCTTATTTTATTATTTGTTCACTTGCTTGAGGACTTCTCAATATTAGCCCCCTCGTGCAGAAGTGTCTTGTAATGTCGATAGACTTGTGCACGAAATTATCGTACCCTTTATTTATACTTGGCAGTTGCTCAAGACTATGAGTGCTCTGATGCCCTTGGAGCCTTAGGTACTAAACAGTTGTACCTTATGTTTGTACTTGGCCTTTGCTCAAGACTGTGTGCGCTCCGACGTTCTTGGAGCCTTAGGTGCTAAACAGTCGCACCTTATATTTATACTTGGCACTTGCTCAAGAATGTGAGCGTTCCGGTGCCCTAGGAGCCTTAGGTGCTCATCTGGAGCACCTTACGTTTATACTTGGCACTTGCTCAAGACTGTGAGCGCTCCGATGCCCTTGGAGCCACAGGTGGTCAACTGGCGCACCTTATATTTATATTTAGCACTTGCTCAAGACTGTGGGCTCTCCGATGCCCTTAGAGCCTTAGGTGCTCAACTGGCGCACCTTATATTTATACTTGGCACTTGCTCATGACTGTGAGCGCTTCGGTGCCCTTGGAGCCTTAGGTGCTAAACTGTCGCACATATACTTATACTTGGCAATTGCTCAATATTATGAGCGCTCCGATGCCCTTGGATCCTTAGGTACTAAACTGTCGTACCTTATATTTATATGTATATTTGGCACTTGCTCAAGATTATGAGCGCTCCGGTGCCCTTGGAGCCTAAGGTGCTCATCCAGAGCACCTTATGTTTATATTTGGCCCTTGCTCAAAACTGTGAGCGCTCCGGTGCCCTTAGAGTCTTAGGTACTAAACTTTCGTACCTTATATTTATACTTAGAACTTTCTCAAGACTGTGAGCACTCCGATGACCTTGGAGCCTTAGGTGCTCGACTGGCGCACCTTATATTTATATTTGTATTTGGCACTTGCTCAAGATTATGAGCGCTCCGGTGCCCTTGGAGCCTTAGGTGCTCATCTGGAGCGCCTTGTATTTATACTTGGCACTTGCTCAAGACTGTGAGCGCTCCGGTGCCCTTGGAGCCTTAGGTGCTCGACTGGCGCACCTTATATTTATATTTGTGTTTGTCACTTGCTCAAGATTATGAGCGCTCCGGTGCCCTTGGAGCCTTAGGTGCTCATCTGGAGCGCCTTATATTTATACTTGGCACTTGCTCAAGACTGTGAGCACTCCGGTGCCCTTGGAGCCTTAGGTGCTCGACTGGCGCACCTTATATTTATATTTGTATTTGGCACTTGCTCAATATTATGAGCGCTCCGGTGCCCTTGGAGCCTTAGGTGCTCATCTGGAGCGCCTTATATTTATACTTGGCACTTGCTCAAGACTGTGAGCGATCCGGTGCCCTTGGAGCCTTAAGTGCTCATCTAGAGCACTTTATATTTATACTTTTATAAATATTTTTTGTGTTCCCACACCTATTGCCTTATTTTATTAGGTGGAGATATACTATTGAGTAAAAAAAAAAATGCATAGGGAGGCACCTTGACCCATATAGAATAACTTGTCATTTCATAAGCATTAAACTTTGTTAAGAAGGTATAATTGATAACTCATACTTTTTTTTACTAGATCTTGCCTTCCACATTAAGTGAGAATGCTCATGAAGCATGTTGGAGTCAAGTATACTTCCCTAAAGTCAATTTTAGACTTGAACCTTTTATCAAGGCTTCATACATTTGCTTGTTAACCCCACTGCTTGAATCCAAGCATGTGAGAGAATAAAATGTTCACTAAAGCAACTATGATCTTTTAGCTGCACAGCATAACTTTTTGGACTGCATATCAATAGTGAACATCTTCAAACAATTAATATGACTAAAATAATGATGCCCGTGGTATAGTAATAAACACTTTCAAAGTCATTTATACTTTGAACAAATGGGGCAAACGTGTTCGAGGGAAGGATTAGGAGGTCTTATCCTTCCTCACATAATGAATTACTCTTATTCAAACTATTTAACATTAATGAAATGTGAAATTACTCACATGAACTATTCTGAATAATTAAATCTGAGGCTTTTAGGATTATCGATCGAAACTTGAATATTCCTAAAACAAACTTTGTTAAAACACGCAAATATGGGAGCTATGAGTTTGGGCAACACTATTCTTGTGCCCTCAAGTGTACAAACTTGGTTTGTAAATTCGAGCAATCCTTATCTGTGATACTTTCTTATAAATGAACACTTATATTTTTCTAGGAAGTTTATACCGAGAAAATCACAAGTGTATGTACTTGGGATTCTTTCCATTTTACCCAGCATTTGAAATCAAATATTATGTGAAATTAATCACATACACTATTTCAAGGATGCAACTTGAAAAATTCCAAAGTATCTTAATTATTAAATAATAATAATAATAATTTTATTATTATATCAATTATTTTACTGGGCACAAGGTGCTTCATATTGTATGTGTGTCTCGCTTGTATTTTGAGAAATGGATAAGAAACATACCAATCTGATCTTACTTTCGAGGAAGGCAGGCAGTTTGCCAAAACCCTTATCTTATCATGTGTCCCTCGTTAAAATACAAAATTTATGAGATGAGGGGTCCTAAAAAAAAACTTTGGAAACGCCTATCTTTACTCGAAATAGGAGAGGACCCATATTTCTATTTCTTTGGGACACGAAATCTTTTTTTCATTAGCCGAGAACCCTCTCACTCCATTCTGTTGAGCATTTTTTTTAAAGTTAAACAGAATTCAAGTCTGAGACACGAGAGAGAGAGAAAGAGGTATACCATTCTCCCTCTTTGGTGATCAAAATTGGCGTCACTTGCAGCGGCGTTGGGAACAGAACTCTTTAATTTCAACTCCGTGCTTGCCGACGAGATGGAGATGGGAACATAACGATCCTGCTCGCTCCACGTTATGGCGGATATCTACTGGCGCTAAGGCCATCCATTCTGGTCGCCTCAAACCAAAACCTTCCGATGAAGTTTCGAGGAGGCGGGGGTTAAAATTTTAGGGCTTGACATTTTTCATTCACATTGGTTGCTCAATTTATTTCAACCTTGATCAGTAAATTCATGTATCGTACCTTAGGTGGTTGACAAAAATGTCACGGGTTATAGTTTGCCAACTGCTTTGATTTGAGCAGACAGATTTGGTTCGAGCAGGTTGTGAGAGATGAGACATTTTTGTTCGAGCTATGGGCTAGACCCGCCCCCCTTTTTTTTGTGTGTTTTCTTTCTTTTTTCATTATATCCGAGAAAACCCTCTCGCCCCCTTTTTTTTTTAGACGTTCTCCAGATTTACATTTGACGCGGAGGGTGTAAACTATAACTGCGAGCAACTGGTATATTTGTTTTCTTTGTCGATCTCCCATAGTTACTCGAAGTCTGTATTTTGTGGCTGTATATAATATATATGTTATACTTCGTAATCTTGAGTCAAGTTGTCAAGAATGGAATACTTATTTAAAAATAAATTTCGAGGAACTACAACGAAAAAGCTAAATTTTCTAATATGCCTTGATACGACAAGTGTACGCATGTCTCTGCTTTAAAGATATTCTCTTAAAAGCTAAATAATCTATTGACAGATCCTTTCAGATATAATAAATGGGGGGTTTCAAATCCCATGAAATCTGAATACTTTGATAATTAGCCCATCAGGAGGTTTTGTATACACATGATGGGTAGCCTATTAAAAAGGCTGTAAATGTGTCTCACCTGTCAAGACTACTCTATCAATGTACTTTTTCATTGATGTTAATAGATAACAAATTGCAAATGGGTTTTAAGGCCTAAAGAGTGCAGCACTAACAGTTATCAGATGTAGCTACTTACGAACAACATGATTTCACCAATAACTTTTGATAAAATAATAATTAAAATCAATGAGTAAGTATAATTTTTCATCTTTTATTACTTACCATTGTGGGATGGCTATCAGTGGGAAGTTCGGAGTATGGGTTCCTCGACAGCTATGGGTTCCTCGTGAGCGCCGTCAATGAATATGGCACATAGGGTCCCTCGTTTAGATCCCATTTTTCCATGAGTTCCTCGACCACGATCGCGGGGGTTCCTCGACAGATACTATGGTGGCCTTGATGGGTTTCGGGTCAAAGGCTCTGGTGACAGGGGTTCATCGCACTTGGGTTCCTCATATGGGGTATATGCCACTCAGAGTTCCTCACGAGAGTTCTTACCAATAGAGGTTCCTCGCCACCCATAACTTCTGCTAATAGCGAAGGTTCCTCATTGAGTGATTCTGTGACGGGTTCCTCGATAATGTTTTCAACCACGAGGGGTTCCTCGCGAGGGGCTTGTTTCCACTGAGGGTTTCTCGTTTATGGATTGCTTTCCACTGGGTTCCTTGTGACCACATTTTACTATAGAGGGTTCCTCGCAAAAACTCTCCACCGCAAGGGGTTGCTCGCGTGGATTTTTGGCTAAGGGTTCCTCGTCCAACACTTCTAGTGAGGGGTTATACACACCCAATTTCTGCTGAGGGTGCCTCACTTGGATTTTCTGTTGGGAGTTCCTCCCACCTCATTTCTACTAAGGGTGCCTCGATCTGATTTCCTATTGGGGGTTCCTCGCACCTCATTTCTGCTGGTGATCCGGATGGTACCACAACTTGCTCCGGCGCCGCCCTCAGCAGCGGAGCCACTTCTATCGGAAGCACCGCGGCAGCGGTTGCCCCTTCGGAGGGGGCTAATATTGGTGTTACGCAATCTTGACCCAAACTTTTCAGATCTACGTATTTTGCTTCAAAAAAACATACTTATAAGATTGATACCTGTCATCGGAGACACCGTCGGTGAACTGGTCTGCCCTCCCTGAGGCACAGGCGCCTTGGCTCCGATCGCCACCACTTCATCCTGAGTAGTCTGGTCACTGTGAACTCCATTACCAGATGGAGTGTCCTAAAAAACCAACTGCTTAGAGGCATTGAAACCTTCTTTGTCCATGGAAGTGAGGATACCTCCCCTGCAGAGTCGCCAAATGTAGGAGGGTAGTGAGACTGGGGTCTATGAATAACTGGAAAGGGTGAGGCGTGACCCACTCCAATGGACGCTGCCTGCAAGCTCTTCAAGGTCTCCTGGTGCAACTTCTGAAGAAAACTTCTCCTTCTAGTAACAATGGAACTCAAGCTTCAACTCACTCCCTGCAAGAAGATGAACTTTCACAGTAAAAATAGTAATTTTTCTCAAGGAAAACACCTGAGAGTGATGGCTGTTAGTGGGGAGTGAAGGAATAAGGCACTTAGCACTAAGAGAATGAGCAAGGAGAGAATACTTAGGTAGGTCTGGTGATATTTTGGCAGAGTAACACTGCAATTTTTATTGTCTCTTTTTCTATCCCTATGACCTTGCCCACGGGTCCTATTTATACTTGGGCACTAAGGCTGGGTTGGCACTTTTGGCGCCAAAACTTAGAGGGTTGGTGAGGGACAAAGTCTTCAGTATACTATTTGTCCCTACCTGCAGGCATGTCTGCCTGTCCCCTCTGGCAGATGCCCCCTGGCGCCGACCAAAGTTCAAAAGCAAATATGTCTTCTAATGGAGACAAAATATCTGATTTGCTAAATATCTTTTGAAACGGTAACTTTGATACAAACTTTGTAAACTTGAGGAGGGGTCTCGAGGACCACCTCTTCTAAAATATTTGCAAGCTTGAGGGTGGTCTCGAGGACCCCCTTCTAAAATCATTTTTCTTGAGAGGGGTTTAGAGGACCCTCTCCTCTAAAATCATTTTATAAACAGTTCTTTTTTTGTGAGCAGCCAGCCCTTTGGCTGCTCACTTCAGTTGTGACTAAGTTTGAGGTGTGTGAGGACTGGGTGACCCTAGGATCTCCTACTAGTATTCTCTCAATCCTATAGTGCTAAGTGGTTGAGCTTTCTCAATATACCTTGTCCCTCAGCCGCCAAGCCAAAACTCCTGGGAGGTCCCAACGCGCCTGTTCGAACCCTGCTTGCTCGACTAGGCAACCTGTACAAGAAAGTAAAGTGTTAGTGATGTTGTTCATTTAGAGACTGATGTTTCATGATGAGGAGTTGCTTGTGATAGCTACACCCTCAATATGAGTTTCTACCGAAACCCTTGTAGCGGCACTTCTCGAATAATAGTTCTGCAGTGACCCTTGCTGTAGTGGTGCTGACGCCTTGCAGTGACGCTGACTCTCATAAACAAGGGTCATTACTGCAGTGATCCTTGCAGCGGCGCTGACCCTTGCAGTGGTACTTCTTAATTTTGGATTTCTGTGGTGACCCTCGCGGGCACCTCTCGAACGTTATTGCTGTAGTGACCCTTGTTGTAATGGCGCTGACCCTTGCAGCGGCGCCGATACTTGTAGTGGCGTTGGCACTTGGAGCGATGCGGACCCTTGCAGCGGCGCCGACCCTTGCAGCGGCGCTGACCCTTGCAGGGGCGCTGGTACTTGAAGCGGCGCGGACACTTACAGCGGTGCCGACCCTTGAAGCGGCGCGGACACTTACAGCGGCACCGATACTTGCAGCAGCGCGGACACTTGCGGTGGGGCTGACACTTGCAGCAGCACTGGCACTTGAAGCGACGCTGGCCCTTGCAGCGGCGCTGACACTTACAGCGGCACAGACACTTGAAGCGGCGCTGGCACTTGAAGTGGCGCCGACACTTACAGCGGCGCTGACCCTTGCAATGGCGCAGACACTTGCAGGGGCGCTGGTACTTGAATCGGCACTGACCCTTGCGGCGGCGCAGGCACTTGCAGTGGCGCTGACCCTTGCAGTGGCGCTGACCCTAGTGACGCTGACTCTTGCAGCGACGCTGACACTTGCAGTGGCACTGGCACTTGAAGCGACGCTGACACTCGCAGCGGCGCTGACCCTCACAGCGGCGCTGACCCTTTCAGCGGCGCAGACACTTGCGGCGGCGTTGGCACTTGCGGCGGCGCAGACACCTGCAGCGGCGCTAGACTTGGAGCGGCCCTGGCGCTGGCGCTCGCAGCGGCGCTGACGCTCGCAGCGGCGCTGACCCTCGCAATGGCGCTGACACTTTCAGCGGCACTAACCCTTGCAGCGGTGCTGACCCTTGCAGCGGCGCTGACCCTTGCAGCGGCGCTGATACTTGTAGTGGCGCTGGGGGTTCCTGCTGAATATGAGTTTCTGTCGGGACCCTGAGGTAGTTCCTTCTCAATTATGCGTTTCTGCCGGGACCCTAGGTGGGTTCCTTCTTAATACGAGTTTCTGTCGGGACCCTGGGGGGTTCCTGCTCAATATGAGTTTCTGCCGGGACCCTGGGGTGGCTCCTCCTCAATATGAGTTTCTGCCGGGACCCCGGGGGGGTTCCTGCTCAATATGAGTTTCTGTCGGGACCCTAGGTTTCTTCTCAGTATTTCTAATAAAATAATATTTTTACTTTTTTATAGGTAGACACCCTTCTACACATATGCCAAATAATCATTCATGTACATTTCTCATTTATGAGTCGTTTCTCATTAACATGATTCATTTCTCATTAATATGAATTAAGATCTTCAATAAATATTCATTAACTTACTTCAATTCTTCTTTCTTAATTCACCATTATCTACATTTATCACATAGTAGATGATTTAATCACAATATCCATTCATTCATTTAATTCATTATATAAATATTCATATATAATACGGCACCCCGAGTCACAGCTGCGGTGCAATGCATTACTCTGCTATCATGTCCCATAATCGCTGGCCGCCGAATAGGGAACTAAAGGTTCGATAAGGATTCCTCGAACCACAAACAACAACATACAAGTTGGAGGCGAACATAGTTCTCGTATCCATGGGTCACGCACATACCTATGTACCCACAATCAGTGAACTTATCAACTCCCCGATAAGTCATTCATGGACCTATGTTCTCGAGCGACAAATCAAAGATCCCATGGATTCATCAGGATATGACTGCCCTCACATGCAAACCTCCTGTCGATAACAAGTAAGCTAGGTATGGTATACACATAATCATCAATCAATCAAATAGGCATTATCATACCTATATTATACTATCAATAAGATACTTACATTACCCTAAGATAGTTCCCATACGTAGCATTATATCTCTTTAAATCCCACGTATTAAAATATCATAACCTTATTTCATAATTTAATTATCCCCGAGCCTCGCTCAATACACAAGGTTCAATTAGGTTTTTACTCAACATATATTCAGTAAGAAGTCACTAATACTCTACTGGTCCATATCGTCATATCTCCCGAATTACTACGAATTAAACTCTCCCTTTAATTAAGGCTAAAACTGGTAGTTTCAAATCTCTTATAAACACATCTTCTTTCACTTATGATTAAACCCTATTGTAAACTTAAGGATACCCAGGTGTTATATTAAATCACCCCTACTGGTCCTATCTTTAATTCCTCATTCATCCGAATTAGAATTCAACAAATGAATCTAGCAACCGAAATTCCTTTATATAATTATCATTATTCTAATCAATTAAATCCCAATCAAACTAATTCAAATCTTAACTAGGGCTTACTGATCTATTTTAAGTCCCATAATATCAAATTAATAATCACCAAAGATGTACAAAAGGTTTGGGATAAGAATTAACATTTAAAAAGAAAGAACTTTAGGAATTCTGGGGAGGTCAATGGATCGAAGGCAAGGGGTCGATCGATCGATCGCCCAGGTAACAGCCTGATTTTTCTGCATTTTTGCAACTACGGGTTAGCCATTTTTGATCATTCAAACCTTCATATTAACAACCCAAACGACTTATAAACCTTACTACATGATATACCAACATATATAAATGATTTCTAATGCTCTAAACATCCTATAATCATCTAGAGATTGAATTAAAAGCATGTTTCTCTCATTATTTCCATAAAATCATCAAGATAATATCTTCAAGAACACAACAATGGTTTCCAGAATTTCTTCAACAGATACATGATTATTTCATGGATTACTAACAACCTCCAATATGATTTTGATTCCTATAACTTTTCAGTTTCCATAAATCCATTTATAACTTCATCTTTATCTCCCAAACATGAAAAATCATCTCTTGTTATAACTATTATAACATGGACAATATACAAACATAGATTGCCATTATCAAATACTTTTCTTAACTGAAGGTCTGATCCTTTGGTGTAGTATATCTCAGGTTGTTCTCCCTTCTCCGGTCAACCTCCGGTGGTGGTTGGTGGTGGTGACTTTGGTCTTAGTTCTTCGCGTTCCCAAGTAAGCTTTTTCCTTCCCAAGCAACCTTTCACACTCTCTAGGAAGATGACTTCTCTATTTTGTGTAGAGGAGATGAATAAACCACGTATACTTAATCTCCAAATACTTATAATAGGACCAAATCCGAAATCACTATTCATCCCCCTTGTAAAAATGACCAAAATATCCTTTTGGGTTGTCTTTTCATTTCCAAATGACCCGAGACTCAAAATTAACATCCAAATTGACTTTTATGACTATTTCGAACCTTCCGGATGCTACTACGCAGTCAAAATGACTATAAGGTCGATAGAAAATAAATTTCCTTTTTAATCTCACAATTTTAGTCCCGACACGTCTCATATCGCGTCCGACTAAAAATCCAAACTACTGAATTAATAACACACCGCCATATCAATAGCATCTCATTCATATATTACCTAAATATCTTTGAGTAATATTAAGAATTATACATTTTAATATCTACAATTCGGATAAAACCCAAATGAATTAATTTATAATAAAATTCAATTAATCCATTAATTTAAAATATAACCCATTTTAAAAGTCATTAAAATCACGTAGTATTACATGTATAGCTTCATCTTTCGTTACTGCCTTCGCCTCAGCTACATGGGCCTTCCTATCGGCCACTTCTGATCCTCCTCCAGCTAGGCCCCCTGAAATCATTCCAACACCGAATAAAATAATATTGAGCTTCTTCACCGGTCCGTGGTCGTCCTTCGGGGGAAGGTCAGGATCCCCATCATCCTCTAACGGGTTATCATGCTTGTTAGGGGCATCTTATCTGCATTTATCACTTCTTTTCTGCCTAGGGTCGGCCCCACGAACACTCTTAAAGGCACCCGTATCCACATACTTTCTCAACTTCCCTTTTTTTAACATCTTTTTGATTTCATCTTTTTGAGGAAAACACTTATCGGCCAAGTGGCTATGGTCTTGATGGAATTTGACCACATGTTTTTATTCCTCCAATGGGGAGGAACTCTCAACTTCTCATGCCATTTTAAAGATCGGTTGCTCTATATCTCATTCATAATGTGTTCGCAGCTGACCGTCAGAGGGGTGTAATCTGTAAACTTGCCATCTGCTAATCTTTTCTTCCCCTCCTTATTCTTTTTCTAGTATTTACCTCCACTAGTAACTCCTTTTTCATCTTTGTACTTGGCAGCCATTGCCTCTTCGACATTCATCACCTTCCCCACCGTTGCCAGCAATTCATCTATTAACTTCGGGGGGTCTTCGGCAAGCTTCTATCATAGCTTCCCCTTTTAGAGTTCTCCAATGAGGGACGTCATAGCTATACTTTCTTCGTAGTCTTTGATCTTTAATTTTTCTTTGTTGAACTTGGCTATGTAGTCTCTAAGGCTCTCGTTCTTCCCCTACTTAACATAGAGCAGGTGAGTGGTCTTCTTCTGCGACCTCACTCCTAAGCAAAAGTTATGGATGATCCGCTCTGCTAGCTGCTTAAAGCTTTCAATGGAGCTCTTTGGAAGAGAGGTATACCATTCATGTGCATCCCCATTCAAAGTGATGGAAAAGGATCGACATCTCATCTTATTTGAGATTGAGTATATGTCTGCTGCTGACTGGTACATCTTAATATGATGGATTGGGTTGGTACTCCCGTCATACCTTGGGGTGATCACAGGTGACTTAAACTTGACCGACATTGGGAAGTTGACTATCTTTGCCAAAAAGGGTGTGCCCACTGAATATCCTCTTTGAAAAGGGTCTCGAATTTTCATGATATCACCAAATTTATCCTCCAACCTCTGAATCGAGTCATTCCACGACCTCACAAGGTTAGCTTGGTCGATGTTATCCCCAACCGCTTCTCTGGGGTGGACTGAGGGCTCTTATGCAGCCAACCTTAATCGGCCATTTACTTCTCCATGACTATCGTCTCGTCCATGGGGGGTCGGCCCTCGTGAGGTCAGCCATCTACTGTCTCTCTTCTGAACCTTACGAGACTTCTCGATCTGGGCAATCCTTCTCTCAGGTCATTGACTGGACCCAACTTTTTAAAGGCTGATCCTCTGCTCAGGAGGTCAAAAGCTGAGCCTCTGGGGAGATTTTAGGATTTTGTCTCCTACACCTCCCTCAGCTCTCCTAGATGGGTCATACAGTATTATTAAAGACCTCATATGGCTCCCAACAATTTACTGGAGCCTCTTCCACTTTCACATCATCATACTTATCCTCCAGGTAAGGGTTTCCTTGCTTCCCCAAGCGTAAAAGCTGGGGTTCAGCAACATCCCACCACCGCTTTGGAGGTAGAAAGTCTTTGTGTGGTGCCTGGAGTGGTCCTCTGGACTCATGTTGTCCTAGCGTAACTGCTGGAGTAATCATTTTCGGTGAGACTCCTAGAGGTCTCAATATGTTTTGGCTAAAAGATGCAAATTGCTCTTGCATAACCTGTTGGCTTGCTGCCAAAGACTTCAAGGCGGCAACCATCTCAGACTAAGGTGGTATATGGCTGGAAATAGGTCCTTCTCAACTATCTGGTGGAGGAGGTGATGGTAACTCCGGTGCCATATATTTGATCTGTGAAGAGCTGAATGATCAAAATATTGATGTGCTTGAGAACCTTAACGGATCTCTTTCTATGGTGAAACAACTCCACACGAAAGGGGGAGAACTGGTTCACCACCAGAATTTCCGGTGAGGTCAAGCTGTATAAAGAAAGAGAACTTCTCATTTCCACAGATGGCGCCAAACTGATGATGCTTAAAATAGCACCACCGGATAAAGAGGTGATAGATCTCAAACAGTAGCAACAATAGAAACAATATAGTTGTATATGTATATGTATGTATGTATATAGAAGGTGGTGAGTAAAAGAGGTATGCACACAATGCTGTATAGTGGTTCAGCCAATCAGGACTATATCCACTGTGGGTGTGTGATCCACTAATTATGGGCACCAAAGGCCTTGGATACAATGCACAAGCTTTCTCTCTCCACTGTGTGTACAAACAGAGTTCCTGTTAGGGTTACAATTATCGACCGCCTTATAAGGTTGAAGGAGATAAGTATATATAGGGCTTGGGGGGGGGGGGGGTTGTATTATACCCCCCAAGCATGCATTGAGCATGTTAATGATGATTTAACCAATCCCATGTTGACACCTGGCTGGGCCTCTTATAGGTAATGATGACATAATATTCCTTCACGCAAGGGAATGATCTTGTTATAACGGTTTAGTCCACGTGCTACATGAGCCCCACGCGCACTGTTCCATGCATCTCCCAAATCACGCACCATGATGATGTCACCCTAGGCCTATAGTGACAGGACGAGACTGATGCTAACCTTGTGGAATCCCCGATTGATGGACGTAGGACATTTATGTTGTTGGCCTTCGTTGGGTCGGCCGGTTGTAGGATCATCTGAATTGTCCCAAAGCCGAGGTTTCAATCCGCGTGGGATTGGACTGATTAGGGCCATCCAGCATACTTGTATGGACAATGGTGTGGTCACCTTGGCCGACCCCTATCTTCAGTATGACCCCCTAGGGGTGGAAGTAGAGCTGAGCCCTCATCCTAGACGAGGCTACCTTCGGCCTGGCCGAGGGTATATTTTCGAATATCATCGTGTGTGTGAATTCATGTGTTATGAAAACTTGCGTGGGTGGACTCTTGCATTGCATGTGGAGGAGATGTTAAAAATTTAAGAGCATCAATGCTTGCGAAGGAGACGAGTCATTAAGTAAGTCTATTGTCTATTTTTTGTAAAAGCTTATCAAGTGAATTGTTTGGCAGGGTCGTCCGAGATTTTTCTTATTGTTGATTTTTCTCATACATCGGTGCGTTGTAGATGTTTTACTTAATTTATTTGCTTATCACCAAGATGCATGCTTTAGGTTACAAAGATAAAATTGTATAAATCGATTTTTCACAATAAATGTTTATAATTGGTGCACAAGTTTTTATTGGGTTTAAAAGTTTTTTCAAGTGTTGATCTTTAAAATTGAAAAATCTAAACATAGATTTTTTGTTTAAAATACCATCCTTACCTAAGCACACACCGTATAAGGGCATTCTCAACCATGGTTATGGATTTTAGGGAATCAAGCTGGGCACCTGAGTTCTTTAATATGTACAGGGTTTAGGAGCAGAAAACTCAATGAAAAAGTACTAAAATACTTGGTTCCTAGGGTAATTACGATCTTTAGTAAAGACGAGAACAACACTCTTAAGAATTGGATGGAGTGATTGAGAACTTTATAGCCTTGAACGGTTCTAATGTGGAAAAAAGGTGCAAAACAAACAATCCAACTATTTTAAAATTTTCAACAAGTTACCTAGTTAAAACTTATCATAAGTTTTAAATAAGTTGTAATTAAACCGATTGACCAATTTTATCATATCTAAATATGCATTTAGGTGAGTGTAGAATAAAATAAAGTAAATCAATCACAATGCCCGATGTACGAGGAAAACCCAAATTGGAAAAACCTTGGATGAACAAGCCACGAAAATTCATTATGATATAAAATTACACAAGACTGATAGACTACGTACACAACAACTCGATGCCCTCGCAAGCCTTGATGCATCTTCAATATTCAACCACTCATCTATAGGACAATGCAGGAGTCCATCTACGTAACCATCACAACGTTTGAGTCCACACACGTCTCGATATTCATCGAATAGCTCAACAACTTTTACATAATATAAAGTCCAGGTATGTAAACATACTAGACACGTTATCCACCGTACCAAAAAATTCTCACAAAGATGTGAAGAATAAATCTTGGTGCCTAAAAACTAGATCTCAAAGTATAATAAGATGATTCATGGGTCTAAAATTGTTTTGGTGTAAACTTTGTTTGGATAATACCAGAGAGCTTTCTGCAAGAATTTGGGAAATCAAAAGCAATGAAAACGTCTCTAAACAAAATGCTCCTCCGTACTCTTATTTATAGGAGGTTTTTATAAAACGAGATAAGGATGAAAAGCAATTTGGAAAATCTCAAACTCTTAAAAAAATTGTAGGCTCATTCGAACAACTTTAAACCTCGTTCGAACGAAGTATATCATCTCATTCGAACACGTATCGAATGAGATTCTAGTGAGGGCTGAAGTTGGTTCATTCAAAGCTAGTTGGACCCTGTTCTAAGAGGTACCATATCTCGTTTGAAGGACATACCCAATATCTCGTATGGGACGCAAAGTTCATCTAGGACTAAATCCCCAACCCAAAAGAAAAAACTACAACTCGAACGACTCATAAACCTAAGTAGCTTTGATCGCTTGTGAACTTTACCACATGTTGCAAATGTGCACACTTAATCACAACTTTAAATGCAAATAGAATATAACAGTATATAGAATCTATATATGAATAAAAATCCCCCTATTTATAATGATCCCCACCTATGTAAGACATCCCCCCCCAAGATAAAGACCTCATCCCAAAACTAAAGTGAAAGATACCATTTACCCCCTTTTTTGTTCAGGAATAGACATATAAATAATGCATAATAAACTATTTCTTCCGCACAAACTTTATATCCCACAAAATGTGAGAACGTTTTATACCATTTGAAAATATATAGGAAAGAATAATATCATGCAACGGTGTAAAGTGTAATAAAAAAACATTACAATGCAAGTACAATAACCCAAATAATGATCAATCAATACCAAGTTAGATGCAAATATGATACCAACTGGAATGTAAAATGAATCATGAGATATCAATGTAAACAAGCAATAAGAGATACCAATATGATAATATAATATGCCAATTTAATTAAAAGATAAAACAAATGGAAACACGAATTAAATGCAAACATAAAGTCTCAAAACAAACGATACCATATTTATAAATATGCAAAATATACAAATGACACACAGGCGCGTGCACACACACACACACACACACACACACACACACACATATATATATATGTATGTATGTATGTATAAACGACGACGACATGACCCAAAACATATAATCTTTACACACTATCATAGTATCGATGTATTTAAAACACGTGGAATGGAGTGAATGGCCGTGAATTGGAAACAAATGAATTATGACCCAGTCAGTCAAAAATGTCCAAGGGGTTGTATTTTATCGAAAAACTTTATCAAACTAAGATTTAGCCTCAATTGACGAATAAAGTGAAATCAAAGAACAAACAAAAAACAATGCACACAAGCCTAGAATTTTAATAATTCTATAAATAAATAGCGTCGTGACGTGTTAAGAATAACTAGGATTCATTATGCAAACCTGTCGATCTTCAACAATATCACCCTTAAAAGCTAAACAAATACCATATTTTTCACTCATTTTTTGAAGATGCTTTTGAAATGAAACACACAAACATGTTGGTCTTTAATCTTTTCTTTTTGCCGCATATTTTTAAGGCTCTTGGCAATGGTAGATTTCTCACAAATGAGATTTTTTTCCTTCCCTATACCTTTCTTGTGCACCCTTATATATTCAATAAAAATCATACTCACGGGCAATAATTTTACATGCACAAATCCCTTATAGCCAAAATATATGTAGATTACAAGATTGAAGAGACAACATCTGACTTAGCTCAAATATAATATATGAAGTTGAAATCCAAAAGTGCTCGTGCATGTGTGTATGGAGGCATATGCAAAGTGAATCCATTTAATCCAAGTGGAATAACTCCATATAAGAAGGATCAAGAACAATCTAACCATTGAAAATGATGATTAAATGTCATAGCCACATGGAAACATGGAATGAAGTGGATTTAAATACACCAATATACCACAAAAATGTGTAAAACTAAGCTAAAAACAAAAATCTTTTTGAGTTTTCAAACATTTTTCAAAATGATTCCAATTTAACAAAGACAACTCAAAAGACAAACAAAATATTTTTGAATTTTTCTGAATAAGACCCATTGAAAGAAATCAAAATAAAAAAATTCGAAACACATATAACATGAAGTACAAAAGTTAATGTGTGTAAACATGCAAACACAATCAATAATTAAACTAAGCATGAGGAATATCATGTGAAAGTATGTGATAATCAACAAGTCTAACAAGTAAAGCCTCCAAATCTGATTTCCTAACCCATAAAGGTGTTACGTTATGCTCTAGGGTTTTGGGAACCTCTGTGACTCTACACTTAGACTTTTTAGGATTATTTCTAAGACCAAAGCAAAAACACCTAAGCTAACCTTTCTTACCACAATATGTATATGTGTAGTGTGGTGACAATTAAGTTCAACACAAATTAATAAGAAAAGACAATCACCGAAGCAAATAAAGAATGTAAAGAATGTAAGATCACACGACACAGTATTTAGGTGGTTCAGCAAGAATGCCTACGTACACGGTGGTTCTCTCAGTATTATTTCTTTGTACTCCGGGGAGTGTTTTACTAGAAATACAATACGTGCCTTTTGCCCCAGGCTTAGGGTTTGTTATATAAATGCTTGTTCTCAAGGAGTCGGGGTGTTGGACTCCCCCACGTTAGTCCATCACTTCCTAGAATATCTCCTTACGAGATTATAGGAAGAGACTAAGTCGTAACTAATTTCAGTAGGGATGCGAGACTCCCAGACTTTGGGCCTTTACTGGGCTACTTGTCTGGGCCCGTGATGGCTAAAATGGTACCCACAATTTCCCCTAAAGTTATTGGGCCACAATTTGGGGTCAATAAATTTAAATAATTTGTCATAATTACTTCCTTGTAAATCGTGTAGCTCTTCACAGGATTGAAAACTGATTTAGGCAGTAACTTGCTTCATATCCCGTGCGCTATGATTGGAAGTGTTTAAAAGTCCTTTGGAGCAGCAATTCATTGTTGTCGTTTCAAACTTCTTCAAAATTTCTCATCTTATCTAAGTTCCTACTGTTGTGCTCTCGTTCCCAGGCCATCATATTTCAATCTCAATCTCCTCCATCATCTTTGTTTGTGACTTCGCGTCGTCCCAAGCAAAGTTTTTATTTCGTAAGTTCTTCTCGTTCTCTTTCTGTGCTTTTTTTTTATTGCAATCTCCTCACATTTGTAGTTAGGGTTTTGTAAATGGAAAAAATAGGCAATAGGTCGATAACTGAATTTAGGAAGTATTACAACATTCCAGGTAGGGTAGACATTGAGTGTTCCCCTATCCCTAAAAATGTAAGGGAAATAGAGGGCGCTCACTGGATTCACGTTCTGTTATTGTCCCAAGGGGGGATCACCTTTCCTCCAAGTAATTTGTTTTTGCATTTCTTTGGTTACTTCAATATTGTTCCTGCAGAGTGTTCGCCAAACGTTTGGAAGATAGTTAATGGTGTCCATAGAATAAACCAACTCTATGGCACCAATTTAGGGATTGCTAAAATATGCTTCTGTTATTCTTTCTCGCGAACAAGTTCTGGTCTTCTTTACCTCAAGGCCAGGAGTCTTGACAGGGTATTGGTACTAAATCTACCTGATTCCCATAAGGATTACTGGCAAGAGGGTTTTCTTGCTAGAAATTTGCAATTTCCTCCCCATACTGAGGGGTCGAGGTCTAACAGGTTCATGATCCCCTTTTATAGGGAGGAGTTCATAGGTAGGCTTAATTTTTTCTCTGCTCTTTGATCTTCATGTTAATGTATGATTTCTCTGATATTCTTCTCTTTTTCTTTTCAGTGAGGACAAAGAATTTGGAACCTGCTCTCAATGAGGTTCGAGCTGCCAAGCTGATCAAAGTTTGGAACATTAGAGAACCTTTGGCTGACGGTGAGCATCCTCGATCAGATACTTTTCTTCTGGAGTATAAGAATATTGGGTCTAGTTTCATCGCACGTCCTGTAGACAGCATCCCCGAGCTAGATATCACTGAAGAAGTTATTACAAATCTTATCCAATTGGACGAGGAAGAGAGCAGTTCTGGTGAAGGTGATAATAGGGGAGGTGTTGAAGGTGGTTACAGTGAAGCGAGATCTAGTGGTGACGGGTCTTTCATCTCAGAAGAGGTTTCAAAAGCTCAGGAGTCTTCTAGTGAGCCGAGCAGCTCGAGTGAGGAAGATATGGCTCCTCCTAGGAGGAATCTAATCAGGGATGATGATGATGAGGATGATATGCTTCTTTCTAGGCAGTCGAAGAAGTAAAAGTTTTGTGGTGGAAAAGTTGCCCTTGGTTCTCAGCCTGCTGCCATCGAGCAGGAGAAGAGGAGGAGGAAGGAGGAGGAGTAGTTGAGAGAGAGGGAGAGAAAGAAGAAAGAGGAGAGGAAGAAGGTGGAAGAGAGGAAGAGAACCAAGAGGGAGAAGAAGGAGAGGGAAGAGGAGAGAAGGAGAGTGGAAGTGAGGATGAAGGTTGGGCAAGCTTTGGTGCATGTGTCCACGTTGCCCGAGAGGGCCTCTATTTCCATCTCTCCCCAGTTGGCTCCTGTATTGCTCGAGAGAGAAATTTTGCCTGCTGATTGACAGAAGGCAATGGGGACAAACTAGTTATCTCTGCAAGTGAGTCATAAGCTAGCCTTGGTAAGTCTGTTTCCATTTTGTTAATACTTGTAATATTCTATCTAATGCCTTCTTCTAATGCTTCCTCTTTACTTGCAGTTCGTGACCGAATTCTCTATTTTCTACTGCACTCGCGACGAGCTGGTGAGTAGGAATATGGACTTAGAGAAGCAGAATGTTAAGCTAAAGGGGAAAGGTGTCGAGCTAGAGGCCGGTTTGAAGACCGCCAGTGAGGCCCAGCAATCCTTTGCTCTCGCCATTACTGAAGCAAACAGAGCGCATAAAGCGGCGATTAATGAGTTGAATGAGTTGAGGCAGTCCTACGATCTAGTCTACATGAGCAAGCTGGCTGTGGTCAAGGAAAATAAGGTGTTGTCACAAAAGGTGAAGAAGGTGGAGTCTGAGGCTGCTACCATTAAGGAGAGTTCATACAACTCTGGGTGGGTTGCCGCATATGAGGACGCTAATGCTTAAATAGGTTACATCAGTTGGCTGAACTTCAAGAAGGGCTGGGATAAGGCTCTTCTGGCTGCTGGGTGGATGTTTATTCACCCTTATTCGATGAGCATGATCCAGGCCCGAAGCCTGTTGTGGATGAGGCTCCTGCCCCTGTTATTGACAGTGGTGTTCCTGCATCTCTCACCATTCCTACTGACACTCCCTCCGTTCAGGGAACAGTAGCTGGTCCATCTGGGGGAGGTGCTCCCGTTGCTGTTGACAAGGGAAAGCAACCAGTGACCTCTGAACAAATAGAGGTTGCTAGCTAACCTGCTTTTAGGACTTTATTCACATTTTTTGCTTTATTTGCACTTCTCTTCTTTAATTACAGATGTAATTAGACCTCTTTATTTGAATTAAATGAAAATACTTTCCCTTCTGCATACTGATTCTTGTGCTTTTGAATGCTTGTATGGCTTGTAGTTGATTGATGTAGATGATTATATACCTGCCACCTCTTAACTAGGAAGGATCCTTAGTCCTAATGCGAGCAATCAGGTTCGCCAAGCCTTCGTTAGGATTTGTAAGTCTCTCAGGTCGAGGAATAAGAGATTTAAAGACTAGTCCGAGCTCATCGCCAAACTGAAGAATAGACTTCAGGAGATGAAAGAAGTTAGTGCCTCTGTTTAAGAAGAAGTGAATACTTTGGGAGCGAAGCTTCTAGATGCTTCTGAAATTAATCAAGTCGAGAAGTTATATAGCAGGAGAACGAGCTAGCACAGGACTGAGAGGTGCCCCTCCAGTTTTGCGAGGTTCTACCTCATCGGTTGCTCTGGGAGTTGGTGCAGATGCAAGGGGTCCAACCAAGGAGATGGATGAGCTCCGAGAAGATATTCGTTGAGCATACGTGATTGCTGATGGGATTCAAAGAGATGTCACACGATTGAGGCATCTGTTCAAGAAAGGACCTCGACGAGTGTGGGCTGATGGTTATGACCAAGGTTGGGCAGATGCTCCGACGAGGTTGATAGACTTTGAAGAGCTTGCCTTTATTAGGGGATGGTTGAGCACCCTCAAGGAGCTGCAGGTCCCCCAAAACTCAGTACTCTGGTATCTTCATGAGATCTCTCCTTTAACTCTGAGGCCTAATCCTTTCAGGAGGGACAACTAGTGGGTCCCTATAGATGCTATTCCCAGGCAGCTATTAAAGCAAGATGCGAATGAAGTTGAGGAAGAATTGGCCCCTCATCTGGACGATGGTCGGAGATCGCAAGTGGCTGATTACCTTACTTAGGGGCCTAATCCCCATTAAGATTTTATTACTTCAATGTAACTCTTTGTAAATGTAACGAAGTAATAAAATATTTATGTTTTGGGAGTTTTGCCGACTAAACATGTGTTGTGTATTTTTTCTTCATGAATTTTTCGTTTGATTATCTTGGGCTTTTCGAAGCCGACTAGATTTGATGTAGGTAAAGTTATTTTGTTATGTGAGTATACTCCCAGTCCAGTATGCTTATGAGATAGCATTCTGCCCTACTTTACCTTTTAGGTCGTGTCATCACACTCCCTTAGGCCTAAGTATGGCAATGGTGAGGACACACCTGGTGTTGGATGTTCTATCCGATCAGGCTTTTTGAGCCAAACATTGTTTGGCGACCAATTTGATTTGGCTGAGCTGCCTAAGGGTCCCATGTAGGGCTTCATATATTGCTAGGGGCAATGCAAAGACGTTGTTCGTGTTTCATAATGAAAACCCGAGGAGGGTGATTCCTTGCCTTTGTATACTGAATGATGTGCCTGTTACTTGGAAAAGGTGTGCAAGTTATAAAGTACATAATATAAAATTAATACTTCATAGGACGTCACTGCCAAACAATCTTTTATTAATCAAAAGAAATTAAAAAATGAGTTGCTAATTCCAACAATGCGATAAAATCTTAATGAAAAAACTAGAAATATATTTTTTTAGGGTGGTTGCGTTCCACGCTCGGGGTATCTCTTTGCCCTCCAACATTTCCAAGTGATAGGCACCTTGTAGGTCGTCCCTTGTCACCTTAAATGGTCCTTCCTAGTTTGGACCCAGCTTGCCATCAAATGGTTTTACTGCGCTGCCAAAAACTTTCCTTAGGACGTAGTCCCCAACGTGGAATGTCCTTGTATTGACCTTTTTGTTGTAGTGTTTTGTGAGCTACTGCTGATAGATCGCTAGTCTTACTAAGGCCAGTTCTCTGCGTTCGTCCGCTAGGTCAAGTTCAGCGAGTAATGCTTCATCATTCTGGCCTTGGTCGACCAAAGTGGATCTCATGGTTGGGAGTTCAGCTTCTAGAAGGATGATTACTTTCATTCCATATGTTAGTGCGAATGGGGTTTCCCCCGTTGCTCGTCGTGGGGTAGTGCGGTAAGCCCACAGAATGTGTGGAAGCTTTCTCACCCATGCGCCTTTGGCTCGCTCAAGTCATTTCTTCCACCCATCGATCACTATTTTGTTGGAAGCTTCAGCTTGGCCATTGCTCCGTGGGTAGGCAACCGAGCTAAAATGGTGCCTGATCCCATGGTCGTTGCAAAAACTTTGGAAGGGGATGCTCTCGAACTGCGTTCCTTTGTCTGTGATGATGGTTCTGGGGATCCAAAAGCGGGTAATTATGTTTTTCAATATGAATCTCATTATATTCGCGTCCATTTGATGTTTACCAGCGGCTCTGCCTTGATCCATTTAGTGAAGTAGTCTGTGGAGACCAACAGATACTTGCGATTACTAGCAGCGGTAGGAAGAGGGCCCACGATGTCCATTACCCATTTGGCGAAAGGCCAAGGGCTGATAAGTGATCTTAGGTCGCTGGCAGGTTGGTGGACCAGAGGAGCATGTAGCTGACATTTTTTGCACTTGCGAGCATATACTCCAAAATATTTTTGCATATATGGCCACTAGTATCCTTCCTTCATTTCTCGGAAAGCTAGCGGTCTCCCTTTAATATGGCTCTCGCAAGTTTCTTCATGGATCTCGCGCAATACTCGTTCAACGTCCTTTGGGTGAACACATTGGAGGTAAGGGTCGGTGAATGATTTCTATATAGCTTGCCCTCAGGAGATAAGTGAAAGCGAGAAGATTTGACTCTTATCTGATGAGCAACCTTCTTATCATCTGGTAGTGCACCATCCTTCAAATAATCCCTCTAGGGGTCCATCCAACTAGGTGCTGATTTAATCTGGATAATACGACCCATGTCTGGCAGCTCTTCACTTTGGGTGATGCTCGGTTCGGCGAGGAAGTATATAGGGATTGTTCTCTTCAAGTCAGAGTTAATTGCTAAACTTAAGGCTACTAGGGCATTGATATGACTGTTTTATCCTCTAAAAAATTATTGGACACTGACTTCTTCAAAGTTGGACATTAACTTTTTTGTTAAAGCGAGGTAGACTGCCATTTTTTTATCCCTCGTGTTGAAGTCCCCACTTATCTGATTGGAGACCAATTGTGAATCGTCGAACACCTGTAGCTATTTTTCACCCAATGCCTGTGCTTTCTGTAGGCCTGCTATCAAAGCCTCGTATTCCGCCTCATTGTTGGAGGCTTCAAATCCAAGTCTGATGCATTGCTCGAGAATTTTATCTTAGGAGTAACGAGCACAATGCCTACTCCTGCCCCCTTTGAGTTGGAGGCTCCATCAATAAATAGTTGCCAGATTCCTCCTGTTCAGGGATTTTCCCTCTGATTTGTGGGTTGGAGTTGGTCGTGAGGCTGCTCGCCTGTGAATTCCACGATAAAGTCGGCGAGCACCTGCCCCTTGATTGCATTCCTTGGTTAAAATTGGATGTCAAATTGTCCGAGCTCGACTGACCACTTGGAGAGTTTGCCAAACAGATCCAATTTCCACAGGACTGCTTTAAGGGGGAGGTAAGGATGATGATAGTGTGAGCTTTGAAGTAGTGCTTTAGTTTCCTCGAGGATACCACCAGTGCAAAGGCGAGCTTCTCCAGTGGTAGGTACCGCTGATCGGCGTCTAATAAGGTCTTGCTCGCGTAGTAGACTGGGTAATGGATTCCTGACTTTTCGCATACCAGTGTAGAACTGATGGTGTGGCTGGAGATCGTGAGGTATAAGTATAGGGAATCATTTTCTTGAGGTATGGCGAGTAAAGGTGGTGTGCTGAGATAAGCCTTGAGTTCTTCCAATGCTTTCGAGCAATCTTGATTCCACTCTACTGTCTTGTTTCCTTTCAATAGATGGAAGAATGGCTTTCACTTCTCAGAGGACTTTGAGATGAAGTGATTCAAAGAAGCGAGTATGACCGTGAGCTTTTGTACGTCTCGTATCGTGAGGGGGGCTGTACCCTGTTGATCACGTCGATCTGGTCCGAATTGGCCTCAATGCCTCTCTTGCTAACTAAGTGCCGAAGGAATTTTCCTGACTGGACACCAAAAGAACATTTGCTCGCGTTGAGTTTCATTCGGTATTTCCTGAGGATTTTAAAGGTCCGTGATAGGTCTGAGAGATGGTCCTCTTTGCGCTTGCTCTTTACGAGCATGTCATCAATATAGACTTCCATGGTATCTCCAATTTGGTTTTTGAACATCTTGCTGACCATCCGCTGGTAAGTTTCTTCTGCATTCTTGATCCCGAAGGGCATAACTTTATAACAGTATAAACCGACGGTAGTGATGAACGCTGCCTTGTCTTGGTCTGGCGCATACAGAGGAATCTGGTGATACCCGAAGTATGAGTCCAGGAAGCTCATCCTCTCAGATGCTGTGGTGGCGACCACCAATTGGTCGATATTTAGGAGGGGGAAACTGTCCTTAGGGCATGCCTTGTTAAGGTCAGTGAAGTCTATACAAACTCTCCATTTTCCATTGCTCTTTGAAACTACTGCTGGTTTGGAAATCCATTTAGGTAATTAAATTTCCCGCATGGATCCTGCATCTAGCATCTTCTCTACTTCCTTTTCTACATATTTGGCCTTCTCGGGCGCAGTTCGTCGTACCTTCTGTATGATAGGACTGAAAGTGGGGTCGACGTGCAACCGATGAAAAACCACACTGGGGTCAATTCCACGCAGCTTATATGGTTCCCACGCGAAAACGTCTAGATTTCTTCTCAAGAATACCATCAATTCCTTCTTTTCTTGATCTGTGAGAGAAGCTCCAATCAAGAACATCCTATCTTTCTTTCTCCCACCAGCTGTGATCTCTTCCAGGTTTTCAACGACCCGCTTAGAGGGGAGGAGCCTGGTCTCCTCCACCCCGAGTCTTCCATACTTTAGTTGCTATTTTGAGGGTATCAAACCTTCTTGACCCTTGATCTTCACTTTGGCCTTCTCGACCTTCTTCTCTGGTTTCGGGCGGATGGTCGCTATGAAGCAGCTTCTTGCCATCGCTTGATCTCCGTGGATCTCCATTATTCCTTTCTCAGTTATGTACTTGAGTTTCGTATAGTAGGTCGATGGGACTGCCTTCATGGCATGTAGCCACCCTTTGTCGAGGATAGCTTGGTATGGTGAGTAAATGTCGACTACCAGAAACTCGATCATCTTGGAGACACTTCCTGCCCTTACTGGCAACACAATATTTCCCAATGGGATAGTTACTTTTCCAACGAAGCCAACTAGAGGGACAATGGTTTTCTTCAGGTCGACAATGCTTAACTTCAAATTTCTGAACAGGTCGAGATACATTACCTCGGATGAGCTTCCTTGGTCGACAAGCAACTTGTCGACGTCATAGTTGGCTATCCCGAGGGTAATGATCAAGGCGTCATGATGTGGGGTTCTTACTCCCACTAGGTCTTCATCTTTGAACATGATGTGTTTGTTATAATCGACGTCATCTGCTCGCCGACGCTTCCCTGACTGTGTTTTTGCTGGATCGATCTGAAAAGCTTGCATTACTGCTGTAAGCTTTCTCACTTCCATCCAATCTGAATTCCCTTGAATCTGCTTCATATCAGATGCCCCATAAATCACTGCAAATTCATGGCGGCATCGTCCTCGAGCACATTATCGTGCCTCATGTCTCCATTGGCAGAAACCTTCTCTGCCTTATTCTCCACAAACTCGTTAAGATGCCCGGTCTAGGCCAATTCTTCAAGGTGAGACTTAAGAGCCTTGCAGTGCTCAGTCTTATGTTCTCCCTCTTTGTGAAAAGCGCATCTCAGCGCGTTGTTTCTCTTTGAGGGATTGATTAGGCATAAATTCTTCCCATTTATCCCTTAAATTAGAGGGTTTTATCGCTCCGCGTAATGTAATACAAGTGGATTTATATCATATCTTCGATAATGGCAAGATTCTAATGAGTACGTCGAGTTTCGTGTGTTCGTCATATATTTTGCAGGTGTTCGGTGTTCTATTCTGAGTTTCATACGAAAATCTTCAAAGAAATACAAGAAGAAAAAGATTCTGTAAAAACTGGCAAAAATAGAACCGAACCCAAGGAGCTAAAAATTAACCGAATCCCTCATAGGCAAAGTTTCTGCAAAGGATGGAAAAAGGGAACCGAATCGAAGTAATGCAAAAACGGACGGAATCCACCTTGGGAAAACTTCCTGTGAAAAGATGGAACTGAACCGAACTGAAGCTGACAAATAGTGAACTGATCCCATGCTCGAAGAACTTTCTGTAAAGGATACAAAAGAGGGAACCGAACCGAACCATTTACCCGTATCGATTCTGTTATCGATTTTTCGAATTTATCCACTTGCAAAAATAGAATCCTATTTGTTTCAAACTCTTGTATTTCATAAATTATAAATTGTAACTCCTCTCAAACGTAAGGAGGAGCTTCCAGGTCATTGAGGAAGCGTAGTAATCCATTTTAGAGAGGAAGAACAACGACCCCTAGTTACTTTCAAGTTGCAATTCAAGTACAATCATTCTGATTTCTATTTCAATACTTATTCTAGTTGCTTGTTCATTGCTAATTTCACCTTTCTTCATCTTCATTCATTAGTAAAAATGGTTTCTTTCATTCTAAACGTGTTATTTTCAAGTTTTCATATGTTCGGCTAGATTTAAAAGGTCGGGATGTATGAACTCAACCTGATGTGGTAGTTGCATGTGTATAAAATTAATCCTCTAAATTTAATGATTTGATTATGACCGTATTGCGTAGAAACACGAAAATTGTAGATCTTTGAATCTCGTTTGCTTCAGGGTAATCGGGATGCTTTAGAATGCAATTCGAGTGTAATTATCGCAATACCGATTTACTCATCCTTTGATTAAGTATGGTGCGGGCTTGAACCTCATATACGTAATGCTTGGGAGTACTAAATTCTGGGTCTAATTAATCATTTAAATTTACGATTAGTTTTATAACATCAATACACTAGGGTTGAGGGATTGTATTCCCGTCCTGTTTTCTTCATCATATAGTTTAAAGTTTAAATCAATCATCATTAGTAATTTAGAATAGTTTCATTCCATTCATATTTTATTTCATTAGTAAACCATTTCCAAAATTGCAGTTAGTTGTAGTTAATTCTCAAAACAAATCATCCTTTCCTTTCTTTTTAGAGTCAGAGTTAGGATTTCTTCGTCTGGCCAACGTCGTCACAACCCTGTTGTCCAATTTCCCTGAGGATCGATACCCGACTTATCGGATTATTACTTGAGCGACAGGCTTTCACTTGAGCCTAGAAAGTACTCACTTATGAGACACATTCTTAGTCGCGTCAAGTTTTTGGTGCCGTTGCCCGGGACTTAGGTAGACTTAGGATTAGATCAAGTCAATCTCAAACTTTGACCAAAAATTTCCAAAAATCCAAAAACGTAAAAAAAAATTAAAAAGCACAAAAGTATTTCTCATCATCTCTCATAAGCCAGTTAATGCAAAATTCTGAACTCACTCCAACTCCCCATAATACTCCAATCCACACTCACGAAAATCCAATAGTTGAGTACGATCCTGATAGCCCTTACACTCCTAACGCTCCACAATTCTGGGTTCCACCTCCCACACCCTCACACTCAATCTCAAATAACACGTCGTTTTCCCTCTTAGGACACACTTCAGAGCACGCTTCGAGTATACCAAGTGAGGATACCGAGTATTTGAGAGAGAGAGACATGTAACAACACGGTAGTGCAGCCACAGATGAGGGAGAAGCCCCACCTTATATCCCGAGCGCACTGTCACTCCGGGATGCATTCTACTCCCGCATAATGCAGGGCAATTTTGCTTTAGGAATGGGATGATCTAGATACTTCCCACTTACCATGGAATGGATTCATAAAAACCATATGCCCACTTCATGGAATTTGAGGAGGCGTTCTAGCGATCAAACTTGCACAAAAGATGTACTCCGCCTTAAACTCTTCCCATTCTCGCTAAAGGATAAGGCTAAGACCTGGCTATGGTATTTACCTCCAAATTCGATTTCATCATGGAACGAATTACAATCTAAATTTCTCAAGAAATTCTTTCCTCCACATCGAACGAACTTCATCAAGACTCAAATTCAAACGTTCCGACAATTAGAAAATGAGTCATTCGATCGACGCTTCGAGCGTTTCAGTGAGTTAGTTACTTCGTGCCCCCATCATGGTTTTGATAAAACGCAAATCATTTCCTTTATCCATAATGGGCTGAACATTAATTCCAAGCAACTCGTTAAAACCATGGGTTGTGGTCCATTTGTCGACTTAGACTCCCACGATGCTGAGCTTCACCTGAGGTATGTCGCCGAGACTACCCAAGCTTGGGATACATATGACCCTAATGCTCAAAATCGAAATCGACAAGTGACCACCACTCCATCTGCGTCCGACCAATTTTATGTAGAAAAGAATTCTATGACGGAAAATCGACTCGATGTACTTGAGAAAGGATAGCGAGACCTACGTGAGGTGTGTAAAAGAGGATGTAATACCCCGTAATTTTATTGATTTTTATTTAATGGATTAATTAATTAAATGATAATTTATTGGAAATTAATCCGAATTTAAATACCAGTGAGACACGAGTTGGTACATGAGTATGATGAAAATATTGAATATTACTGGGTACATATGGTAATATATGAGTATTAAAAGTATTAAAATTGTCAAGAGTTAAATACGACAATTCGGGAAATTAAGGAAATTAAATTGGGACGTACGTGTTAGTCGCGTCAGAAATAAGCTTAATTAGATTTACAATGTAAATTACACTTTTATCAACCGTATGGTCATTTTGAGTGTACTAACGTGTCCGGAAGGGTCGAGATAGTCAGAAAACACTAGCCGGGGGCTTAGTTTGGATCCCAGGGCATTTTTAGGCCAAACCGACAACCCGGAAGGGTATTTTGGTAATTTTAAAAATTAAGGAATTAAGACCCACGAATTTTAGGGTTTATTTATATATTATTAGAAAATCCATTAAGGCCATTATCAGCCAAAAACAAGAAAGTGGGCTACGGGAGTTAGAGAGAAGTTCCAAAAGGGTTCCAAACCAAAACCACCACCCACCACCACCGTTTTGGACGGAATTGTGATCGAAAAGAAGAGAGAACCAGCCCTTGAACACCAGTAACAATTCTGAACATCAAACTTAAGGCAAGTGATTTGGTTTCATTAGTTCAATGAATATTTCCTCCAAGCTTAGTGTAGAAATTAAAGATTGTCTTGAAAGATTTGATGAAAAACCCAACGAATTTGATGTACAACTCTAAACTTTGATTAGGAATTATATTCAGATCTGTTCTGGACGAATTCAGTACCCTTAACATAACTTTTGATGATTTAAAAACGAATTAAAGAGGAGATTTATCACTGTTCTTGAAGAAAATAGAAAACTAGGGTTTTTATTGAAGTTTTGATCCATATAAGGCAAATGATTGATGATTAAAAGGTTTTGGAACGTTAATAATGATGTATTTTGGTTGTATGATGATCCTATAACGTTAGATTAGATTTTCATATCTTGTAATGAAGTTTTGGGACGAATTTTGGATTGAAAAACGAAGCAGGCCGTAGCCTATCTGGTACGTTCGATCGATCGACACTCCCAGTTCGATCGATCGACCTTCCCAGAATCGGTTATATTTTTCCTTTGTTGGATTTTAACAATTTCGACCCTATAGAATTATTGGTGGGAACTTTGTGAATACTATTAGATTAAAGGAAGACCAGTAGGCATATTTGTGAAACTCGATTCATAATTAAAAGTCAAATTGGGAATTATATTAAACTGTATAAGGCTCGACGAGTGTGATACTATTTGAGACTGAGAGTTGATGAATAAGTTTTAGATAGTTGGATAATATAAGGTTAGTGGCAGAAATGAGGACCTTAGGGATAGTGGATTTAAATGTGGGGATAATAGGAAACTTGGTAACCTTTGTGGGTTAGGATTTAAGTACTTGAAACTACGACGTGAGATGTGTCGGAGGTCTATATTATATATTATTCGGAGACTTAAAGTTGTAAAAATCGGGATAACGGTATTGGGATGTAGAATATAACTTATTTAATATTTTAAGATGCTAAGTGGTGTGATTGCTTAGTATATGGACTTATGTGTATAACATACCTACCATAATTGCTATCACCGGAGGTCGGCTTTCGAATTGGGTCATCTAATCCTTGTGTGCCTACGGGGGGATTTAGATTGGTACCTTAAGGACATAGGGCTGTGAATGACTTATTTGTAAGTTAATAAGTCAGCTGACCGTGGGAGCGTAGGTATGTGCGTGACCCATGGGTATGTGAACTATGTTCGCCTCCATTATGTGTGATTGTTGCTTATTGAGACAGTTTCGGAGAGATTTGGAATACGTGTCCTTATGTACGTGATGTACCGGGACTCGATAGCAGAGTATGTGTGCACCGCACCTTAGCCTAGGGGTGACCTAATTGTATATTTATGATGAGATTAATATACTTGTAATTGAAATGGACTCTTTATTTAAGTGTAAGTGTGAATACTTGTGACATTTTTTAGTGGAGTTAAAATGGAAATTTCACATAATAATTGTTATAAGGGAATCTGAGAAATAAAAAGGATGACACGCACAGGTTATATTAGAATGTCTTGTTTTGACCCTCATATTATAACGTAAAGTCAGGTCAGGAATTAAACTAGTTAGTTATCGGCGTAACTAGGACGGGTTACGAATACGTTAGATGTGCACAATTAGTTGAGAGGTGAGGAACTCATGTGAGTGCACGCAACTAACATGTATTTTATATTCACTGTTTAATGTTATTAAACACTTGCTATATTTTAAACTGTTTTCACATCGGGCTCTGACCCGTTTGCTTCCAAATCTATTTTCTTGTAAAAACCTTTTAGGTGCCCAGCCACAGGGACGCCAAGCATAGGAGTTCCATTCCAGTGACGTGCTGTAGCTGCTGTGGAAGTTCCATGATCTTGATGATTGTTGATACCAAATTTAGTCTGCTGACATGGCTCAATTAAGTGAAGACACGTGGCAATCTACGTGGCCACAACAAACACTTCCGAGGAACTCAGACGCTCCGAGGAATCATACTACAACGAGGAACACTGCTTCCCCGAGGAACTCATACGCTCCGACCAACGAGAACTCTACGAGGAACTTCTGAGTACCGAGCAACTTAGGCGGTCCGAGATGCACCTCGAACAAAGCATTAATAGCCGGATAACCAACAGTTTGACTGTTAATTAAATACTTATCATTCAGATGTATACACTTAAGGGGCATTAAATTTATTACCCTTTCACATGTACAACATTTAATGTATTACCCTTTCACATTACAGCCTCAGGGATATAAATACCTTGTATTACCCTCATTGTAGAGGGACCGGAATTTCTTGATTGAACTTGTAATCGAGAATTCCCAAACAGTCATGAATAACAGAAACAGTGGACGTAGGCCATTCTTATAAGGCTGAACCACTTTAAAACTTCTTTGTCTCATTTATTTTATCTGTGATTAAATAATTAGATACAACTAATTTTTTACATCAACAGATTGGCGCCGTCTGTGGGAAACGACTGGTAATATCGTTTTTCATAAAAAACAATTCATCAAAAATGGCTGATATTCCAGAATCCAGTAATCGAAACGCTGGAAGCCCTCCAAATCCATCTGCTCCGCCAAATATTCCAGATCTGGCTGGAATAATGACAAATCTGGCTCAGGGCCAGACCGTCATGCAAGAAACTATGTGACAACTCATACAAACCCTCCATGGAAGTGCACCAACCCATTCAGGACTGCGAAGTATTCAAAGAAATACTCGTGCACCTTCTTCGCGTACTAGGCGTCCCGATTCATATCGTACAGAGGAATCTGAAGATTTTTCTTATCAACCTGGACGAACTTCGTCAGTGCGAGCCACAGATACTGAACAACGTATCACTCTCTCTCCAAAAAGGACTAGTGCGCTAGGGAGGTTAAGCAGGGTATCACCTTTTGATCGATTAGGACCTAGAAGGAGTAGAAGTCCTCCTAAAGTCGTATCGAGGAGTTTTCGACGACCATCAGATTTAAAGGAAGGATCTGCCCAGTCGCGACCAGCTGCTCGTCAAGATAGATCCGAGGAAGCCACATCAACATGATCAGTTGCTCGAACCAACATGCCCGAGGAAGGAAATGATGCATGGAAAGGCTCTATTCAGAGGTTGGAGGATAGATTAGGCGAAATGGCTAAAGCCAAGAACCCTCTACAACGAACCTTTGTTCGACGAACACCTTTTGTCCAGGCCATTATAGATTTTCCAACACAATCAAAGTTCAAAGCACCTGTTGTGACTCCCAAATATGATGGAAAGACCGACCCTGTCCTTCATATAGAACAATACCAAGCTACAACCGACATCTATGCTGTTCCAGATGAGATGAGATGCAGAGCATTCTCGGGAACTCTTACCGGATCTGCTCAAATGTGGTATAATAATCTTCCTCGGGGTAAGATCTCAACTTTTCTTCAACTGGCCGAGTTATTCATTGGGAATTTCTATTTTGGGGCAAAGCCAGTTAAACGAGTAGCGCATTTGTTAAGTGTTAGACAAAAGGCTGGTGAGAGTACCAGAGATTATATAACTCATTTTAATAACGAGAAACTCGAAGTCATTGATTATGAGGAAAAGGCAGCGATTACCGCCTTGATGAGTGGACTACTGCCCAACAAGTTGTACTACACTTTGGCCAAAGATCCACCTAGAACCATGTCAGATCTGATGGGAAAAGCGTCCAAGATTATGAATTCCGAGGAGGCTATGGTTGCGAAGAAGAATATGGATGCCAAAGAAACTAAGGTGGAAGGTGATAAAGCTAAGAAGAAAGAGCATAAGAACAATGGTAATGACAAACACTCAAAAACTAGGTCGACATGGGAAATAATGAAGAAATTTGATAATTATACTCCTTTGAAGAAGGACATCAACCATGTTCTAGAAGAAATCAAGAACAACGAAGAATTAAACTAGACGGAGAAAATGAAGGCAGACCCCGATAGGAGGAATAAGGAAAAGTATTGCGAGTTTCATAAAGATCATGGCCATATGACCAAAAATTGCGTAGCTCTTCAGAATGAGATTGAAACACTCATCAGACGAGGAAAATTAGCAAAGTATATTGATCGTGGAAGCGAAAGAAGAAACAACGACCGAACAAGAGAGAGGTCTAGATCTCCTCGTTGAGGAGAGGAGAATAAGAAAAGAAACCATGAAGTTGATCCAGAAGATGATCCCGATCTTCCCAAGAGACCAAGGCAGCCAGAACGAGAGGTATTTTCAATACGCTTTGGGTCATTTGACTGTAATGTTATAACAGGTGGAGATACAGGAGGAGGAGACCTTACTGCAGAGAGAAAAGCTTACCTCTATAAGGCTCAAGCTTGCTCGTACATTCAACGAATAAATCTAGCTGAGGAGGATCGCCTGAGAAAGGTGAACAAAGAGAAATTGATCATTGGTTTTTCAAAGAATGACCTCGCAGGAGTTTTGTATCCTCATGATGACCCATTGGTGATCAAAATGAGGATGAACTAGGTAATGATTTCAAGAGTACTGGTAGATAATGGTAGCTCGGCATACATCATGTTTTACTCGTGCTTCGACAGTTTAAATCTAAAGCTATCTCAACTGGAGGCTTATCATAGAACCCTCCTCGGTTTTGCTGGCGAGAAAGTATTTCCACTTGGGATGATCAAATTGGATATATTCATTGGTACGTGGCCTGCTTGTCGAACAGAAAGAATACGCTTCTTCGTGATGCATAAGAATGTTCAATCATCATACAATATCATCATGGGAAGAGTAGGATTGAAGAAGTTCGAGGCTGTACCATCTACAGTACATCAATGCCTAAAATTTTCAATAAATTTTGGAGTAGGAGTTGTGAAAGGTGATCAAAAAGTAGCTCGGGAATGCTATTATTCATCCGCCGAGCAAGAGGAACTGGAGGAATCAAGGAAAAAGACTACTACATATCAAGTGGATGAAGGTGCAGAAATTAAAATATTGGATCCTAGAGATGAGTCGAAACTCGTGAAGGGTCAAGTGGTGGAAGCTACTGAAAACATCATTCTGGACGACGAGCATCCTGAACGAACTACTCAAGTAGGTTCGTCGTTGGAAGCCTCACTAAAACAGGAATTGATAACTTTCCTAAGAAGCAGAAAGCAAACCTTTGCGTGGAGTCATGAGGATATGCCAGGGATAGATCCAAATTTCTTATGTCACGAACTCAATGTGAATAAGGAGATCAAGCCTGTGAAGCAGAGAAGAAGAGTATTCAGTCCCGAGAAGAATCAATCTATACAGGAGGAAGTCGAGAAGCTCCAGAAAGCTTACTTCATTGAAGATGTTGAATAACCAGACTGGTAAGCAAATGTGGTGATGGTGAAAAAGAAGAACAACAAATGGAGGATGTGTGTATACTTCACCGACCTCAACAAAGCATGTCCAAAGGATCACTTTCTGTTACCCCGTATTGATTAACTAGTCGATGCTACCTCGGGACACGAGCTGCTGAGCTTCATAGATGCCTATTCTGGTTACAATCAGATTAAAATGAAACCTGAAGACAGGGAGAGTACTTCTTTCATTACCCCTAGGGGAACTTATTGTTATAATGTTATGCCTTTTGGTTTGAAAAATGCAGGTGCGACATATCAGCGGCTGATGAACAAGGTCTTTACTGAATAAATCAGTTGCAATATGGAAGTCTATGTTGACAATATGCTAACAAAGAGCAAGAAAGCTGCCGATCATCTAGTTGACTTAAGTCAGACTTTTAATCAACTGGATAAATATCAAATGAAGCTGAACTCGACGAAGTACATATTTGGAGTACGAGAAGGCATGTTTCTCGGGTACATTGTCAATCAACGAGGCATTGAGGCAAATCCTGAAAAGATCAAAGCTCTATTAGGGCTGCGATCTCCAACGACGAAGAAATAGGTGCAAAGTCTTACAGGACGAGTAGCATCACTTAACAGATTTGTATCGCGAGCAACTGATCGATGTCTCCCATTCTTCAAAACGCTCCGAAAGACTTTTGAGTGGAATGATGAATGTGAAAAGGCTTTCCAAGACTTGAAGAAATATTTGGGAGCACCTCCACTATTATCTAGGCCAGTGATGGGAGAAAAATTATACTTGTATCTGGCAGTGTCCGAGAATGCAGTCAGTTCGGCATTGATAAGAGTGGAGAATGGAGTACAAAAACCAATCTACTACACAAGTAAGGCCTTCCGAGGAGAAGAGATCAGATATCCAAAGCTGGAAAAATTGGCACTAGCATTGATCGAGGCAAGTAGAAGAATGAAGCCATACTTTCAGGCTCACACTATAGTAGTATATACTGATATGCCATTGAGGCAAGCCCTTCATAAACCAGAAAAATTAGGGAGATTGATGTGCTGGGCAATAGAACTTGGTGAATATGACATAGTTTATGAACCTAGATAATCGCTAAAAGGGCAAGCTGTAGCAGATTTTATAGCAGAGTTCACCTATCCTGATACCCCCGAGGAATAAAAGTTGCTCGCTGATCAACCTATGGATGTTACAGGATCATCAAACACAAGCCCAGACCAACTTATTTTTGTAAAAGGGCAAGTAGATGTTACAGGATCATCAAATTCGAGCCCAGACCAACTTAGGTTGGTAAAAGGGCAAGAAAAGATGATCGACGAAGAGCAAGAAATATCAGGGGAGGATGAAAGGAAGCAACAAATATTTCACCGAGGAACTCTGTCAGATCAGAAATTTGAAGACGAGTTACCTATATGGAGGCTATATGTAGATGGCTCATCTTGCACAACAGGCTGTGGGGCATGGATCGTTTTGAATAGCCCGGACGAGGTCGACATGGAATACGCCCTATGATTAAAATTCAAAGCCTCCAATAATGAGGCTGAGTATGAGGCCATGATTGCAGGTCTCAATTTGGCAAAAATTATGGAGGCAAAGCAGGTTATTGTCTTCAGTGATTCTCAATTGATCATAAATCAAATGTTGGGAATATATGCGGCCAAAGGAGAAGTAATGATCAAGTATCATGCAAAGGTGATGGAGTTGGTATCAGAATTTACTGCTATTCAGCTGGTCGGAATAGCAAGAATGGAGAATGCAAGAGCAGACGCCCTAGCTCGATTGGCATCATCTACTCGTACCGAGCTATGAAGAACAATCCCAATTGAAGTGTTGTCTAGTCGAAGCATAGATGAATATCTGACGATGAATTTCATTACCCTTAATTGAGGACCATCTTGGATGGATCCCATCAGGGCATATATTGAGGAGGGAGAATTACCAATTGATAAGCTCGCAGCCAAGAAATTAAAGTTTAAAGCTGCTCGGTATGTATTAACTAATGGTATTCTATATAGACGAGGAATTATGGAAGGTTTACAAAGATGTGTACATCCCTCCGAGGTGAAAGAATTGATTGAAGAACTCCATGAAGGTTCCTGTGGAGCCCATGTAGCAGGTCGAACACTTTTGTAAAGGGTGATGACGCAGGGATACTACTGGCCGACGATGAGGGTTGATTGTATAGCCTATGCCAAGAAATGTGACAAGTGCCAATGCTTTTCCTCCATCCGAAGAACTCCACAAGCATTATTGACACCCGTCACTTCCCCTTGGCCATTTGCCATGTGGGGAATAGATTTGGTCGGGCCACTGCCAACGACCAGAGGAAGGTTCAAATACCTTGTCGTCGCAGTGGATTATTTTTCTAAATGGGTTGAAGTTGAGCCTCTCATTGATATGACGTACGACAAGGTGTACCAATTTACTTGGAAGAACATCATTTATCTATATCGTCTTCCTCATGCCTTCATCATAGACCATGGAACACAATTTGACAACGAGGAGTTCGCTGCCTATTGTCATCAGTCAAATATCTTGAAGGCCCACTCGGCACCAGGCCATCCTCAAAGCAATGGACAAACTGAAGTGACAAACAGAACGTTGCTGAATGGCTTGAAGAAAAGACTGGGTGATGCAAAAGCAAATTGGATCAACGAGCTACAATCAGTACTATGGGCTTACCGAACTACTCCCTGAGTAGCAACAGGGGAATCTCCATATATGCTAGCGTTTGGAAGTGAAGCTGTTATACCTGTCGAGTTGGGCCTCCCAACACACAGGGTACTGAATTTCAATTCCCCTGTCAGCGACTTAATGAGAAGATTGGATTTAGACATGCTCGAGGAAGTTAGAGAAGAAGCAGCCATCAGGAATGCTGCATACCAACAACGAACAACTTTGTTCTAAAATAAGAGGGTGAAGAAGTGCGACCTGAATGAAGGAGACTATGTGCTAAAGAAAGTGATTCAAAAGCACAACAAACTGGAAGCAAACTGGCATGGACCATACCGAGTTACAGAAGTTGTTCGACCAGGAACTTACCGAATAACAACTTTAGAGGGGGAGGAGTTTAAGAATGCATGGAACGCAGAGCACCTGCGCAAGTATTATCAGTGATGTATATTCTCATGTAACGCAGTTCCGTCAGTATGAATAAAATGAAGATATTCTGCCAAATTCTCTCCTTTTATTGAAAGTTTTTCGGGGAATACTAGTGCTACACACTACTCGGCAAAACTCGGCAAAACTCAGACTACTCAAAGTTATTCTCGCAAACGCCAACTAAGGTTGGTCGGGAAACAAATGTATTCCTACGGGAAGTAAAACTATTTATTCCTACGGGAAGTAAAACTATGTATTCCTACGGGAAGTAAAACTATGTATTCCTAAGAATTCCAACTTATGTTGGTTAGGAAGTAAATGTATTCCTACGGGAAGTAAAACAATGTATTCCTACGGGAAGTAAAACTATGTATTCCTAAAAATGCCAACTTATGTTGGTTAGGAAGCAAATGTATTCCTACGGGAAGTAAAACTATGTATTCCTAAAAATGCCAACTTATGTTGGTTAGGAAGTAAATGTATTCCTACGGGAAGTAAAACAATGTATTCCTACGGGAAGTAAAACTATGTATTCCTAAAAATGCCAACTGGTTAGGAAGTAAATGTATTCCTACGGGAAGTAAAACAATGTATTCCTACGGGAAGTAAAACTATCTATTCCTCAAAATGCCAACTTATGTTGGTTAGGAAGTAAATGTATTCCTACGGGAAGTAAAACTATTCCTAAAAATGCCAACTTATGTTGGTTAGGAAGTAAATGGATTCTTAAAAATGCCAACTAAAGTTGGTTGGGAGGTAAAATTATTCTAGAAAGTGCAAAAGTTGCTCGTAGAGGAAAAATCCACTAACTGTAGTTGATCGAAAGGAAAATTTACCGACCTTGGTTGGTTGGAAACATTTTATGGATACAAGAAAGTGATCGAGCAAAATTTTTGATACTCATAACTTTTTAAATTACTACTAAGTTGGTCGAGAAACAAAACATCATTTTTACCAAGTGACTACCACAAATTCAAACTACTCGACAATAAGTTGGTCGACAAATAACACAATATTGTTATCTTTTTAACAGATACACATGCACAGATGTAAAGCAGTCAAGATTTGCAAATAAAATTATTTTATTAAATGTAGAACAAAATACACCAGGAATGAAATACAAATTTATTACATCAATATTCCTACTCTATTGGTTTCTTCCCCTCTGCTTTTAAAACAGGTTCCTCGCCAGCAGGTAGATCATTTAAAGCGAGAGGAGAATTTATGAAGTTAAGATCTTTTAACATCCTGATATTTATCACAGATGGTCGATCTAGGAGGTGCTAGGGACGAGATATCTCGACATTTGAATGGAGATTGTAATCGTCGAGATATTTAGAAATCAGACATCGAGGGATGGCCCGAGCAGGGATCCAACTCATATCAAGCTTGAATGGCGGCACTGGTAGGTCGAGCAACCCAGGATTATGGTAATCCCACAGGTAATGACCCCGTTCCAGTTGCAGCACACCTAAAGCATTCAACCATCCCTGTTTGTAGCCCTCATTATTTGCATTTTGGATGCGATAGTCCAAGTGGTAGAGAGCTTCGTTGTAGCCAGCCATCCCGAACTCCCTGGGCTGCTTGTGGAATTGATATGTCAATCTTTCCAGCTGTTCGTGGAGATTTTGTTGAGGAGTTCTTTATTCTCCAAGATAGATTTCTGCTCAAAAAGCTGATCTTCCAGACCCCTGATCTTCTTAGAAATCTCAGCCAACGCCTGGTTCTTCGCCATTAGTTGGAAGGCTTGGTTCTCTAAAGCAGATTGAGCCCTCTCTTCCTCGACAGGAACCCGAGCAGCTCTTGCTCATCCATGAGGAGCTCTTGCTCGTCCCCGAGAAGATGTAGGAGGGCCAGCTCTCTTCAAGGTCTCCAATTCATCCCTTAGGTTGGCGTTTTCGACCTCCAAGAACGAGAATCCCTCGTCAGTCACTGGGACCAAAGCATTTGAGGTGGAGGCAACAGATTTTAATTGAGATACTTCTCTTTGCAAGTTGTTATTTTCTTGCTCCAACAACTCGGCTATTTGCTTGTGCTCCTCGACCTCGGCTTTCAACGTTCTCCCCCGCATGTTGTAAGCAGCAAAAAGCTTCTCGTATCCCTTGTCCTCAATGATTTGCTGATACTTCTTCTCGTACCCCTCGTGCAAGAGGGAAGTGGATTCCTTATATTGTTGCTGAAGGTCTTCAAGAGTGCCTTGGAGATCCTCAATCATATCATAATAAGCTACATTATTGGTCACCGCACGATCAAGCAGACACTTCAAATATTGGTAAGCTTCAACCGCCTGTTCCGAAGCATCTTGGCCGAGGATGTCAACGATTTGTGCTGCACTCAGGTCTGTGTGACCAGCCTTAAAGTATTCATTGCATTGCCGTAACAGCTTTGTATCATGAGCAGACAATAATTTCATCCTGGCCAGAAACTAGTAGAGGAAGAAAAAGCAATAATCAATAAGAGTACAAACAGAGCATGAAGAAGAGAAACAACAATATGCATAAACAAAAATTCAAGTTTTATTATATCAAAAAATTCAGAGTTACATGTTCAGGGTTACATTTGACACAGAAAAATAAAATAGAGAGAAACCCGAACAACTCTACACCTTCTCCTTGTCTCCCAAAACTTTTTCGGGAGGCTGGGACAAGGAAGTAGGTTGCTCGGAGGGAATAGAGAGTTGCTCGAGGAGCGCTGGCAGTTGCTCGGATGAAGTAACGAGTTACTGAAGTTCCTCGTTAGTAGGCTGGATGGCTAGGGGATGAGAAACTTGATCTCCCATCACCATGGAAGACTCCTCAGAGGCAGCTTCGTCCTCTTCTTCGTCTTCAGGAGTAGGAGGGGGACCAGGTATGTGTCGCTGAAAGATTTCAAAATTTTCATCAATCTTCATCTCCTGCAGAGCAGCGACCCACCCATCTCTAAAGTATTTGAGGCTGCCATATTCGACTTGTGACATCATGGCAGCCAAACCATTGTTCCACCCTTTATCCCAGCCAGCGCTGAAAGATTTCTTCACAGCCAATTTCCTCTTTAATTTCTCCGAGGAAAGCTTCTCGGACAGAAGATTTTCAGCAGCCTTCAGTTTACTCTCAACCTCCTCCTTCTGCCGACTTACTTCCCTAAGCTGACCCAACTCTTCCTCAGCAACCTTGAGCTTATCTTCAAGCTCCCCAGCATTTTTGAGCTTCCATTCGAGCTCTTTGTTCTTCTTCTCCAAATCATTTATTTTTTTCTCTAACCCTTTGGAGACTTCAACAACTTGAGCCTTCTCCTGCTCAGTTGAGGTAAGTTTCTTCTCCCAAGCAGCCTTGTCAGCATCATGCTTCTGACGAGAATCTTCGAAAGACCGCGTTAGACCCATCAGATCTTCCTCCACACCAGATGAGGAGCTTGAAGCTTTAATAGCTTCATCTTTCTTCAAAATTGTGTTAAAGCAGCTCACCAACTGTGAAAAGAAAATGAAAGCAAGTAAGAGACAGATATAACAAGGGAAAGATGAAAAGTTCAAAATAATAAGACTTACAGAAGCAATATGGCGAGCAGCCAATGAGGTAACCATATCCCAAGAAAGGTTCTCTTCAATACCTTGGATCTCGGGAATGATCCAAGTCTTCACCGAGCTCATGGCAGAGCTCGGGGGAACAAAAGTAGGAACGCCAGTTCCAGTAGTTTGGGGCTGAGAGATGATTTCAGCCAAATTTACCGAGGAGCTCTTCTTCAGCTTCCTCGGGCGAACAGGAATAGCTTCGACCAAGGAAGAACTCTTGGTCGAAGATATGACAATCACCTCACCAGGAGCAGCAGCCTTGATCGGGGCCACTGGGGGCTTCTCGACAACCTTTACAGGGGCAACCGAGGGAGGTGCATCAATTTTCTTTGTCCCTTATGGGACATCATATTTACTTCTTTTTGCCTCTCCAGCACCAGAGGCAGGTTTCTCGAAGAGAGTAGGAGGACTTCTTTTCTTCATCCTTTCACTTAAAGGAACGTGTGACTCAGGCGAAGAACTGGTAGAAGCTGGTACTGGGTCTACTTCGCTTATCACCGGACGAGCAGTAAAAGAAGAGGTGTAACTCTTGTACTGCAGCAAATATGAAGCTGACCTAATATGCTCGTCGGCAACAGTCTGATGCAAACTCCAGATAAAACTCCAGATAAGTTTAAGTGTCTTATATTAACGTCTTCCTCTTTTGGACACTTTCTTTTGTTGTCAACTGCAAACAAATCAACATTAAAATATCAGTGGCACATTTTATCAGACATAGAGGAAGCATAATTTCGAAATAAATAAAATAAAATAAAAATAACCTATCCCATTGCCATAGGGAGGGCATCTGGGACCCTGATACACTTCATCTCCAGATAAATGAGCATGTTGCCAATTCTTTATAATAACCCCGTGCTCAAAATAGTCGCTATTGGCATCCGGGAGATTGACCACTAAAGCCCTATTTAAAAATCTAGTTTTTAAATAAAAAGTGTTATCACCAACAATCCATCTATAACAAAACATGATTTCTGGAATTCCTATGCGAGTTCCATGAATTTGATTTAGTCTATGAACCCCATTAACTATTCTCCATGTATTGAGGGCTATTCTTGCAGGAACCACGTCAAAGTATTGACAGAATTCCAGACATAGAGGGTTTGGAGGAAAAGAAAATCCACACTCAGCAACAAAGAGACTGGGGAACCAAGGTCCCTCAGCCAAACGGAAATAGTCTGAAGGCTCAGAAAGCTCTTCCAAAATAACCCAGGAGGGAATAGAAAAATTAGAGCGAAATTTATCAAGAGATTCAACAAGGTAAACCATGATGAATAAAGGAAATGAAGAAGAAGGAAGAATATCTTACAGAAAAAGAGTGGATCTGTTGACAACGAACGATGAAAAGGATGAACGCACAAGAGAGTAAGACAATGGAAAACTCGAAGATACAAATTTGAAAAAGTAGAAGACGATGGGATTGTCTGTGACGTTAAAATACCTTATCTTGGGAAACGGTAAAGTTAATGATTACAAAAAGAAATGATTACGCTACCGGCGGCTAGAAGCATAAAAAGTACGCGGAGATCGAGGCAGTTATAAAAATTCAAAAAAGCCTGATTTCACGAATTTGGAAGGAAAATTAAATACAAAGGAAACACTCCTAAAAATCAGGAGGACCATTTAAAACTGCCATATTCCGAGAAAGAATGTTTCATACTCCTCAAATTTTGAACTATGAAACATTGGGGGCTTCTGTTGATACGAAATTTAGTCTGCTGACATGGCTCAATTAAGTGAAGGCACGTGGCAATCTACGTGGCCACAACAAACACTTTCGAGGAACTCAGACGCTCCGAGGAATCATACTACAACGAGGAACACTGCTTCCCCGAGGAACTCATACGCTCCGACCAACGAGAACTCTACGAGGAACTTCTGAGTACCGAGCAACTTAGGCGGTCCGAGATGCACCTCGAACAAAGCATTAATAGCCGGATAACCAATAATTTGACTGTTCATTAAATACTTATCATTAATATGTATACACTTAAGGGGAATTGAATGTATTACCCTTTCACATGTACAGCATTTAATGTATTACCCTTTCACATTACAGCCTCAGGGCTATAAATACATTGTATTACCCTCATTGTAGAGGGACCGAAATTTCTTGATTGAACTTGTAATCGAGAATTCCCAAACAGTCATGAATAATAGAAACAGTGGACGTAGGCCATTCTTATAAGGCTGAACCACTTTAAAACTTGTTTGTCTCATTTATTTTATCTGTGATTAAATAATTAGATACAATCTAATTTTTTACATCAATAATGATAGACGCCTCCACATTCTATATTGATTCCATTTGAGACTTATTCACTTGTTAGGGCATGCCGCCCCCTTTTTTTTAGAGACAGTTTTTTCATACTCAGTTTCATTTCAGTTTTGGGTTAATTAATTTATCATTCAGACTTTGTATGTGGTTTTATTTAGTATTTGGATTGTTCAGAGGAGTGTTACTCCAGATTTATTTTATTGCATTAATATTCTACTATGACTGTGATGTGACTGTGGTATCATTATTTCATAATTTATTTGGTTGCATGTTAATCTAAGTTAATTAAAATTGACAACTCACGTTTTAAATATTAGGTGGCTAGAAATCTTTAAATAAATATTTTTCAACAGTGATGCTATGAACTGAACCAACTTGACATTTTGTATTAATTTGAATAAAGGAGTAGATATCCGGTATTTAATTAGTCGGGGTGTCACGGGTGGTATCAGAGCATCAAGTTCTAGTGTCCTTAGGATCTATACGGCTTGTTATGTTTTCGCGTAACGCCTTTTGATATAGAGTCCTATTATTAGGATTGTTGCACTCCTTGATTTCGTTTCGTAGGCTACGTTCTTCTGCTAGAATATTAGGTATGGTGGATGGACTAATATAAATCTGTTAAATTTCAGATATCGCTCTTGAGGGAAGTACAAACTAAAATTGATGAGGGAATAAATCCCGGACAAGAATAAGAAGTACCCTAGGTACACCAATAAAGAGTAGAAATCACTGAGATAGCAAATATCGTGGCACAGGCAGTGACTACCGCAATATTGCAGTACCAAAATAATAGCGTGCAGCTTGTAAGGGGCAAAAGAACGAGAGAAGTCGATCAAAATGTTATTGCTAAAGTTAGCAACAAAAGGAAAATACTTCCACAGCAGCGACAAGTGTCTCAGGGTCGTCGTCAGAGTGGTAATATAAATGGCGAAAAGGGCCAAATTCACCAGAACCAATAAAGCCAGGAGAAGAGGGCAACCACTAAAAGGTGTTTTAAGTGTGGAAGAAATGGTCACAAACACCAAGTTTTCCCGCAAAGAGTTGGAGGACAGCCTTGGCCAACTCATCAAAGTCAACTAGGCATTCAGGACTAGCAGCATGCTCAGCAGGGCAACAGGTTAGAAATTGTGTTCATAAGTGTTTTATATGCGACGAACGGGGCCACTACCGTCGAGATTGACCTAAGAAAGGTAGAAACCCTCAACAGTCATTGGGTGTCCACCAGAACCCACGGAATACCTAACTCGGGGAAGCAGGGATATTCACCCTAGTAACACAGACTTCACAACAATAGCAAGTAGTACCGTATGGATGCATCTATAATGCCCGATATGCAGTTATGCCACTGCTACAACAACTACCACCCACGTTTGGATGTATGATACTTTATCATTTATAGTGTTTTATTTTCAAGGTACAAGGAAAATCTTGAATAACCTGTGTGCGTTACAGCTTACTTATATTACTTGAGAAAAATGAGCATAGAATGTATTAGTATCCCGATTTCGAACCAGATAATATAAGTTTGAGTGATGATAGATCATCAGAGTAATATTACATGTTCATTAGTCTTGGTTATAAAATAATTTGTGCTAAGTGTCATCCGAGAGGAAATAGAGTCACTTGTATATATATAGATATTGAATCCTACAGAGACTTATGGGGTATGTCGTCAGGTTATACCAAACCCCAGTGGGTAGGGACGTTTACTCAAGTGATTCAGGATAAAACGAAATAATTCTGGGCATAAAAATAATTTTGTGGTGAATGGAAGAGTCTAGCACCCAGTTAGTAGGAGTAATGTGTTGAATATTTCGTTCGTCACATGAGGATAGATGCGCTAATGTTAGCAGGAAGCAGGGATGTGGGTTACGAGTCAAATACTGAGGACCACAATTTTCGTTGACCGATAATGTTAGTTAGTAGTGTATCGGGGGGGTTCCTTGTTTGGATTTCACTTTGCGAGACATCCCACGCATGAAATCTAGCAAACGTCTGGAACACGGGATGGTTGGTCTTTAGTAGACGAGTTTGGTACCCTGGTTATCATCCGCAAGAGAAACCATAACCTTAACTTTAATTTTATTCCTATTCACGGTCAGTAAAACAGTATGATGTGACGTAAGAAGTGATATTGAATGTTTTACATCGGTACTAAATCGGTGTAATAAGGGAAGGTGATAAAGTCACGATACGGAATAAGTATTCATTTCCCCGAATAGATGACTTATTCAATCAGTTGAGAGGAGCGGCCTTATTCTCAAAGATTGACTTGCGATCGAGATACCATCAGTTGCGTATCAGGGAACAGGACGTCTCGAAGATTGCCTTCTTGACGAAATATGGTTCCTACGAGTTTTGGGTTATCCCTTTTGGCCTAACCAATCCCCCAACCGTGTTTATGGACTTGATGAACAGGGTGTTCAGAGAGTTCCTAGACCAGTTCGTCATCGTCTTCATTGATGACATTCTGGTTTACTCTCAGATAAAGGAGGAACATGCAGAGCACTTGAGACAGGTTTTGCAGACGCTGCGTCAGAACGAGTTATATGTAAAATATGAGAAGTGTGGGTTTTGGCTGAAGGAGGTATAGTTTTTGGGGCATATCATTTCAGACAGGGGGATATCAGTTGATCCGGGGAAAGTATCGTCGGTGAGAGAGTGGGGACAACCCATAACACCAACTGAAATACGTAGTTTCTTGGGCTTAGCAGGATACTACATGAGGTTTATTCGAGGTTTCTCAAAGATAGCGGGTCCTTTGACACATCTGGCTCGCAAAGGTCTGCCATTCATCTGGAGCGATGCCTGTCAGTTGGCATTCGATGAGTTGAAGGACAAGTTGACCTCAGCGCCAGTGTTAGCATTACACAGACCGAGAGTTGAGTATCTAGTCTACATCGATGCGCCCTTATAAGGACTTGGAGGTGTACTGCAATAGGAGAGTCAAGCCATAGCTTATGCTTCCCGTAAGCTTAAGCCTCACGAGAAGAATTACCCCACCCATGACTTGGAGTTAGCAGAAGTTGTATTTGCTCTTCGGATTTGGAGACATTATATCCAGGGGAGAAATTTTGTTTGTTCACGGACCACAAGTCCCTATAATACCTCTTCACCCAGAAAGAATTAAATATGCGTAAACATAAGTGGCTTGAGTTCGTGAAGGATTATCAATTCGATATCCAGTACCACTCGAGAAAGGCTAATGTGGTAGCAGACGCATTGAGCCATAGGCCAGTAGGTGAGGTGGCCGAAAAGTGGAGAGCAAAGTGGAAGGAGTTCGGATACCAGGATGCAGTGGCCCGATCATTCATGTCGATAATGACCGTTATGCCCCAGATTATTACGAGAGTGATACAGGCTCAGATAAAAGATTCGTTTTTGTCAAGAGCAGATAGTTCATTTACTAGCAGAGGGAGCCGAGTCCTATACCGTTAGTTCAGACGGGGGCTTACGCTTCAATGGAAGACTGGTTGTTCCTAAAGGGGAAGACTTGCGACACGAGGTTATGATAGAGTCGCACGATTCGTGATTCGCGGTGCATCCTGGTGGGGATAAGATGTACCAAGATATGGGGCGATAGTACTGGTGGAGCGGGATGAAGAGAGATATTGCCGAGTTCGTTTCTAAATGTGCCACTTATCAGCTGGTAAAGGTGGACAATCAGAGACCGGAAGGACTTCTACAGCCGTTAGAGGTTCCTATATGGAAATGGGAAAGAATTTCTATGGACTTTATCACGGGGTTACCTACTTCGCAGAGGGGCCACGACTCCATATGGGTAATTGTGGATAGATTGACCAAAGTTGCTCATTTTCTACCAGCCCGGACAGACTACACTACGAGACAGTATGCCCACATTTTCATAGCGGAGATAGTGAGACTCCACGGGGTGCCTCTCAATATCGTATCGGACGGAGATAAGATTTTTGTTTCACGATTTTGGGAGAGTTTCTAGGAAGCCATGGGTACGGAGTTACGATCGAGTACAGTATATCACCCGCAGATAGATGGGCAAACCGAGCGAACGAATCAGATGTTGGAGGACATGTTGCGTATGTGCATACTAGACTTTGGAGGTGGTTGGGAGCAGTACCTTCCACTGGTGGAGTTTTCTTATAATAACTCCTACTAGTTCACTATTGGTATGGCTCCATTCGAGGCATTATACGGTAGACCTTATCATTCCCCAGCATGTTGGCTAGAGGTATGGGATAACAAGCTTCTTGGATCGGAGGTGATTCAGGATACCTCAACGAGGATAGAGATGATACGGAGCCGTATTCGGGTAGCTCAGGACCGACAGAAGAGTTATGCCGATGCCAAAAGATTCTTTAGAGAGTTCAAGGTGGGGGACCAGGTATTACTCAGAGTATCTCCGATAAAGGGGATTATGCGTTTCGGGAAGAAGGGGAAATTGGCATCTAGATACGTGGGCCCATTTCCTATCATCGAGCGGATTGGGCCACTAGCGTATAGACTTGGGTTACCGAAACACTTGCATAGGATTCATGACGTGTTCCATATTTCCTTGCTAAGGAGATATCTTAGGGATGATTTGGCCTATACTCATATTGCTTTAGAGGACATCGATCTTCATCCTGATAGTTCCTATGAGGAGGGGGGCCGATTGCTTTTTTGGATCACAGCGAGAGGAAACTGAGGTCCAAGATAGTAACATTAGTACGCGTTCAGTGGCGGCATCATAATGCCGAGGAGTCCACATGGGAGCGCGAGGATGAGATGCGCGAGCGTTATCCAGAGTGATTTTTGCCAGGTATACTTTAGTTTCGAATTTCGGAACGAAATTCTGTTATTAGGGGGGGCATATGTAATACCCAGTAATTTTATTGATTTTTATTTAATGGATTAATTAATTAAATGAGAATTTATTGGAAATTAATCCGGATTTAAATACCAGCGAGACGCGAGTTGGTATATGAGTATGATGAAAATATTGAATATTATTGGGTATATATGGTAATATATGAGTATTAAAAGTATTAAAATTGTCAAGAGTTAAATACGACAATTTGAGAAATTAAGGAAATTAAGTTGGGACACATGTGTCAGTCGCGTCAGAAATCAGTTTAATTATATTTATAAAGTAAATTATATTTTGATCAACCGTATGGTCATTTTGAGTGCGCCATCGTGTCCGAAAGGGTCGATATAGTCAGAAAACACTACCCGGGGGCTTAGTTTGGGTCCCGGGGCATTTTTAGGCCAAACCGGCAACCCGGAAGGGTATTTTGGTAATTTTAAAAATTAAGGAATTAAGACCCAAGAATTTTAGGGTTTATTTATATATTATTATAAAATCCATTAAGGCCATTATCAGCCAAAAATAAGAAAGTGGGCTACAGGAGTTAGAGAGAAGTTCCAAAAGGGTTCCAAACCAAAATCGTCACCCACCACCATCGTTTTGGACGGAATTATGACCAAAAAGAAGAGAGAACCAACCCTTGAACACTAGTAATAATTCAGAACATCAAACTTAAGGCAAGTGATTTGGTTTCATTAATTCAATGAATATTTCCTCCATGCTTAGTGTAGAAATTAAAGATTGTCTTGAAAGATTTGATGAAAAAACCAACGAATTTGATGTGCAACTCTAAACTTTGATTAGGAATTATATGTAGATCTGTTATGGATGAATTCAGTATCCCAAACATAACTTTTGATGATTTAAAAATGAATTAAAGAGGAGATTTATCACTATTCTTGAAGAAAATAGAAAACTAGGGTTTTTATTGAAGTTTTGATCCATATAGGGCAAGTGATTGATGATTAAAAGGTTTTGAAATGTTAACAATGATGTATTTTGGTTGTATGATGATCCTATAATGTTAGATTAGATTTTCATACCTTGTAATGAAGTTTTGGGACAAATTTTGGATTGAAAAACGAAGCAGGCCGTAGCCTATCTGGTGCGTTCTATCGATCGACCACCATCGATCGATCGACACTCCCAGGTTGATCGATCGACCTTCCTAGAATCGGTTATATTTTTTCTTTGTTGGATTTTTAACAATTTCGAACCTAGAGAATTATTGGTGGGAACTTTGTGAATACTATTAGATTAAAGGAAGACCAGTAGGCATATTTATGAGACTCGATTCATAATTAAAAGTCAAATTGGGAAATATATTAAACTGTATAAGGCTCGACGAGTGTGATACTATTTGAGACTGAGAGTTGATGAAGAAGTTTTAGATAGTTGGATAATATAAGGTTAGTGGCAGAAATGAGGACCTTAAGGATAGTGGATTTAAATGTGGGGATAATAGGAAACTTGGTAACCTTTGTGGGTTAGGATTTAAGTACTTGAAACTACGACGTGAGATGTGTCGGAGGTCTATATTATATATTATTCGGAGACTTAAAGTTGTACAAATCGGGATAACGGTATAGGAATGTAGAATATACCTTATTTAATATTTTAAGATGTCTAAGTGGTGTGATTGCTTAGTATATGGACTTATGTGTATAACATACCTACCATACTTGCTATCACCGGAGGTCGGCTTTCGAATTGGGTCATCTAATCCTTGTGTGCCTACGGGGGGATTTAGATTGGTACCTTAAGGACATAGGGCTGTGAATGACTTATTTGTAAGTTAATAAGTCAGCTGACCGTGGGAGCGTAGGTATGTGCGTGACCCATTGGTATGTGAACTATGTTTGCCTCCATTATGTGTGATTGTTGCTTATTGAGACGGTTCCGGAGAGATTTGGAATACATGTCCTTATGTACGTGTAGGGGTGGGCACGATCCGGTTCGGTCCGGGTTTTGCCTATTTTTTGGACTGGACCGAATATTCGGTCCTCAATTTTTTTGGACTGCGACCGGACCGATTAATTCGGTTAACCTACTAATTCGGTCCATGCTTTTTTCGGTCCGGTCCGGGGTAAAATTCGGTCCTGACCCTATTTTATATATACGTACATTTTATGAATGTTTTTATCTATTTTTCTCACAAATATATATACAAAAAAATAATACTCGAAACTCCAAGTGATATTTACATAGGTTTTTTTAACCCAAATAAAAAAATGTCTATACATATATAAAATGTTCCAAATTAAATTCATAAGTTATATACATTAATTCAAAAACTATACATAAGAAACACAATAACATGATTTTTATTATATATATATATATGGGAATCGGTCCGGTCCGGTCCAAATCGGTCTTTTAATATAGTGGACCGCGGATCGGACCGGTTTAATCGGTATTTAGTTTTTGTGAACTGATTTTCGGACTGGTTTCAAAATAGCCTTAATTTTTGGTTCGGTCCGGTTCGGTCCAATCAGTCCATTCGGGTCGGTCTTTTTTTTGTCCACCCCTATGTACGTGATGTACCGGGACTCGATAGCAGAGTTTGTGTGCACCGAAGCTTAGCCTAGGGGTGCCTTAATTATATATTTATGATGAGATTAATATACTTGTAATTGAAATGGACTCTTTATTTAAGTCTAAGTGTGAATACTTGTGACATTTTTTAGTTGAGTTAAAATGGAAATTTCACACAATAATTATTATAAGGGAATCTGAGAAATAAAAAGGATGACACGCACAGGTTATATTAGAATGTCTTGTTTTGACCCTCATAATATAACGTAAAGTCAGGTCAGGAATTAAACTAGTTAGTTATCGGCGTAACTAGGATGGGTTACGAATACGTTAGATGTGCACAATTAGTTGAGAGGTGAGGAACTCATGTGAGTGCACCCAACTAACATGTATTTTATATTCACTGTTTAATGTTATAAACACTTGCTATATTTTAAACTGTTTTCACATCGGGCTCTGACCCGTTTGCTTCCAAATCTATTTTCTTGTAAAAACCTTTTAGGTGCCTAGCCACAGGGACGCCAAGCTTAGGAGTTCCATTCCAGTGACGTGATGTAGCTGCTGTGGAAGTTATAAGATCTTGATTATAGACGCTTCCACATTCTATATTGATTCCATTTCAGACTTATTCACTTGTTAGGGTATGTTACCCCTTTTCTTTTAGAGACAGTTTTATCATACTCAGTTTCATTTCTGTTTTGGGTTAATTAATTTATCATTCAGACTTTGTATTTGGTTTTATTTAGTATTTGGATTGTTCAGAGGAGTGTTAATCCAGATTTATTTTATTCCATTAATATTCTACTATGACTGTGATGTGATTGTGGTATCATTATTTCATAATTTATTTGGTTGCATGTTAATCTAAGTTAATTAAAATTGACAAATCACTTTTTGAATATTAGGTGGCTAGAAATCTTTAAATAAAATTTTTTTGACAGTGATGCTATGTACTGAACCAACTTGACATTTTGTATTAATTTGAATAAAGGAGTAGCTACCCGGTATTTAATTAGTCGGGGTGTCACAGAGGACCAACTGAGTTCATCCAAAACCCCGTCGAGAAGGTGTGTGCGATTTGTGAGGCGGGTCATTCAACTGAGGAATGCCCGACTATACCTGCCTATAAAGTGATGCTTTAAGAGCAAGTCAGTGGTATAAGAAGATTTAAGGGTAATTTCGATGCACCGTACGACAATTCTTACAACTCTTCATGGAAAAACTATCCTGGTTTTAGCTATGGGCAACAACAAGCTGCGATGAATCCTAATTCACATGATGCCCCTCCTCCACCACAACACTTTAAACAAGCTCCACACATGAAAGGACATGTGCAAGAACCACCACCTCAAGGAGCAAATATCCCTCCACCATAGAGAAGTCTCGAGGATACGATAATCCAATTTATCAATACCCAGAGTGCAACCAATGCTAGATATGATCGCCTGATCAGCGACATAAATGCAAATATTTCAAAAATGCAATCATCATGGAGTATCAAAGAGAAGGGCAAGTTTCCTGCCCAGGGCCAAAGACCCCCCAAGGTCAAACTAGTGTTAGCTCCACCTCGACAGAACACCAGGAGCAATGCCAAGTTGTGACCACTCTTCGTAGTGGGAGAGTCGTTGATTTATCACCTCCCCCACACGACATAACCAAAGACAAGGAGATTTCGCCCGGCATGAAAGAGGCCGAAGATGTCCCCTTGAATGAGAGTGATAAAGATGACACTAGTGAGCCCGAGGTAGTTGTGAAACCACCCACCGTGGAACCTTTTCCTCAAAGGATGGTTCCTTCCCACAAAGGAAACCCCCGTGATGAAGTGCTAGATGTAATGAAACAAGTAAAGCTAAATTTACCTTTCCTCGACGCTATTAAGCAAATTCCAGCTTATGCAAAAGTCATCAAAGACTTGTTGACGGTAAAGAGGAGGATGAAGGTAAAGAAAAAAGTCTTTATATCACAGAACGTGAGCTCCATCCTACTCAATGATCTCCCGCCCAGGTTCAAAGATCTCGATGCACCCACCATTTCCTGCATCATTGGAGAAAATAAAATTGAAAAAGCCTTACTTGATTTGGGAGCAAGTGTCAATATCCTCCCTTACGCCATCTATAGGCAACTTGATCTGGGCAACCTTAAGCCCACAAAGGTCACTCTCCAGTTAGCGGATTGAACCGTGAAGATCCCAAGAGGCATAGTTGAGTACGTGATCGTCCAAGTTGACACTTTCTACTTCCCTTTAGACTTTGTCATTTGGGACACGGATCCCTCCTTCACCTCGAGCAATCATGTTCCCATCATTCTTGGGCTCCCATTCTTAGCTACAGCTAATGCAAACATCAATACTCGAAATGGGTAAATGCAACTCACCTTTGGGAACATGACTTTAGAGACTAACATCTTCCATATAGCCCAACAGACGAGGGAAAAAGATGATCTTCACGCTGTGAGCTTAATAGATGAGATCGTAGAGGAGTATTTTGAGGAAAACTATTATGGAGATGCCCTAGGATCCTGTTTGGTATCGAGATGCAAGAGTAAGGGAATGTAAACCGAATTCGAGAGGGAAGTTGAGGAGTTGAGAGAGTTACTTGATGAGAGAGCATCGGAGGAGGACGCGAGAGATGTGAATTGGGTTTCTCGATTCGAGGAACTACTGACGAGGGAGACACACATGGTCCCTCCAACGATAAGTTTTTGACCCTTGAATTGAAGAAACTACCCTCCCATATTAAATATGCATACCTAGGAGAGAATGAGACATTTCCTGTTGTTGTCTCGTCGAGCCTAGACGAAGAGTGGGAGGGTAAATTGCTAAAGATTCTGAGGAAGCACCAAGGTGCTTTTGGTTGGTGCATTGATGATTTAAAAGGGATAAGTCCTCTGATTTGCACCCACAAGATCCATCTCGAAGAGGATGTCAAGCCCTCTAGAGAAATAGAAAGAAGGCTAAACCCTAATATGAAAGAAGTGGTGAGAACCGAAATCATTAAGCTATTGGATGCCGGGATTATCTACCCAATCTCGGATAGCAAGTGGGTGAGCCCTATTCAAGTTGTCCCGAAGAAGTCGGGCATGACAGTGATTGAGAATGCTAAAGGAGAGCTAGTTCCCCAACGTACCACCATCGGGTGGCACATTTACATTGATTACCGGAAACTCAATGCGGGAACTAGGAAAGACCATTTCCTCTTGCCATTTATTAATCAGATGCCTGAGAGTGTAGCGGGCCACCCTTACTATTGCTTCCTTAATGGTTATTCCGGATATAACCAAATTGAGGTAGATGTACTTGACCAGGAGAAAACGACCTTCACTTGCCCTTTTGGTACGTTTGCCTACAAACGTATGCCATTCGACTTGTGTAATGCACTCACGACCTTTCAAAGGTGTATGTTGAGCCTATTTAACGACATGGTCGAGAGAGGACTTGAAGTGTTTATGGACGATTTTAGCATTTTTGGCACCTTTTTTGACCCTTGTCTAGAAAAATTGGAAAAGGTACTTGCCCGGTGTGTGGAAAAGAAATTAGTGCTAAATTAGGAGAAATGCCATTTCGTGGTCACCGAGGGAATAGTTATTGGCCACATAGTTTCATCCAAGGGGATAGAAGTTGATAGAGCTAAGATAGATGTCATAGCCGATCTACCCCCACCAAAATCGCTCAAAGATGTGCGCTCCTTCTTGGGCCATGCGGGGTTTTATCGAAGGTTCATTAAGGACATTAACGCCAACGCTAGACCCTTAAGCAACCTACTCATGAAGGACACCCCATTTGAATGGACAAAAGCATGCCATAGAGCTTTTGAAAAACTAAAAACCATGCTTGTGTCCGCTCCCATCATGTAAGTTCCGGATTGGTCCTTACCATTGGAAATCATGTGTGATGCTAGCGACTATGCGATAGGGGCTGTTTTGGGCCAAAGAAAAGATAATAAGGCTCATGTCATCTACTACGCTAGCTGGACTCTTATCGGACCACAACTCAATTACTCAACTACGGAGAAGGAGTTGCTAGCAGTAGTCTTTGCTTTTAATAAATTTTGGTCCTACATTATCGGTTCTCCCATCACTTGCTTCATCGACCACGCGATGTTGAAATACCTACACTCGAAGAAAGACGCTAAGCCGCACCTCATAAGGTGGATCCTACTCCTACAAGAGTTTAATCTCCCCATTAAAGATAAGAAAGGAGTAGAAAACGTCGTTGCCGACCACTTATCACGAATTTCGTCCGATGTACCTAGTGATCCAATACCCATAGACGAATACTTTTCGGATGAGCAGCTCTTTACTACCTCTTCTTTGCCCTGGTTTGCGGATATCGTGAACTATATTGTCAAGGGAGCCTTCCCTCCCGATTCGACACCGCAAGTTAAGAAGAGGTTTATTACTTGATCGCACATGTTTTTCTATGACGATCCCTTCCTGTTTAAATATTGCGCTGACCAAATCATCCGACGATGTGTATCGGATGACGAGATCCTAAAAGTCATCCAATTATGTCATTCGAAAGCTTATGGAGGTCACTTTTCGATGAAAAAGACAACTGCTAAAATTCTGCAATGCGGCCTCTATTGGGCCACAATATTCCGGGATGTGAACAATGCTTGTAAATCTTATAATAGGTGCCAAAGGATGGGAACTATTACCCGATGAGACATGATGCCATTAACCCCGATACTCATTAGTGAGATCTTCGAATGCTGGGGTATTGACTTCATGGGCCTTTTCCCCCCATCCTTTGGTTTCCTATACATCCTTGTTGCGGTCGACTACATTTTCAAATGGGTGGAAGCTATAGCTACCAACACAAATGATAACAAAGTGGTGATGAAGTTCCTACATGAACACATACTTTCCCGCTTCGGCACTCCGAAAGCAATAATCAACGATAATGGCACGCATTTTTGCAATAGGCCATTCGAGACGCTTATGAGAAAGTATGGCATCGTTAACAAAGTTGGAACAACCTCTCACCCATAAACGAACGGGCAGGCCGAAATAGTGAACCGGGAGATCAAGAACATTCTCGAAAAGACCGTCAATCCTACCCGAAAAGATTGGTCACTTAGATTGAATGATGCACTATGGGCCTATCGTACCACATACAAAAACCCGCTCGGCATGTCCCCATTCCAATTTGTGTAGGGAAAACCTTGCCATCTTCTCGTAAAATTAGAGCACAAGGCGTATTGGGCGATTAAGAAGTTGAATTATGATATGGATAAAGCCGGTGAATCTCGTAAGCTTCAATTAAATGAGTTAGAAGAGATAGGCAATGATGCGTACGAGAACGCAAAAATTTCCAAAGAAAGGATGAAACTCGCTCACGATAATATCATTCAACGCAAAGAGTTTCTTCCCGAATAAAAAGTGCTTCTCTATAACTCTCGGCTTGATCTCTTTTCGGGCAAGTTGCGGTCACGATGGTCTGGCCCATTCGTTGTGAAGAATGTATTCCCGCACGGAGCTGTGGAGTTAGAGAGTTAGATGCTTTGAAAGGAGGAAATACGTTCAAGGTAAATGGACAACGCCTAAAGCCATATCTAGAGGCGTGTGTGGAAGAAGTCGACACCGTTTGGTTGTTGGACCCCGTTTATGGGGTCAAATGAGCTGAAAAAGAGAGGTCGTCGCACCCCCGACGCGTTCTTGTGTATAGTAGTTAGGCTTCAGTAGATTAGATTAAGTCCGTAGGTAGGTTACGTACGGATAGGGGTAAGATCACGCATTACAACACAACATTCATGAGGGCATCGAGAAATTCAAGTGGGAGAATAAGGCCAAGCATCTAGAAATTTGAGAGAATAGGATTCCAGTGCAGCAGACTGCGAGCAGGAGTTTCTGTGAAAGATGGATCCGAATCGAGTCCTAGAGCCGGATCGGTTCGGTTTGGTAAAATTGAAAAAATAAAAAAACCCCAAAACCGAACCGAATCACCCCTGGACCGGATCGGTTCGGTTCCTCTGATTTTGCTTCTTCCCGAGGAAACCATTCAACCCCCCTTTCCCCTCTCTTCCCCCCAATTCTTCCCCTTTTCCCTCCAACACAACCGCCCCTTTTCCCTCCATAAATCCTCACCCAAACCCCTCCCCACCACCTATAAAAACCTCCCCTTCCCTACTCTTCCACTCACACCTTCACCTCTTTCCCTCTTTATAAGCCCTAATTTTTTCGCTCCTAATTCCAAGCATTGCAAATAGCCAATCGAGCTCTCCCCGCCAATATCTATCCACCGACATTCTGCCTAACGAAAATGGGAAATACCGCTTTCACATGGAGCGCGTATGGTGTGAACGCTTTTTCATTTTTTCTCGCCAATTGTACATTGAACGGGTTGTCAACTGGGATGAGCTACCGCTCCTCGTCACCATCCTTTTTTGCCAGCGGGGGTGGGCACAATACTTGCAAGAGCCTCCTCCAGTCATTTGGGTGGACGAAGTCCGAGCTTTCTATGGCACTCTCATCCGCACGGGCAATTTTACGTGCCAATCTTTTGTTGACGGCCGCCCTATCCCATTTTTCTTATCCATCCTAGCCCGCAAACTTGCTGAAAAGGGCGTTCCCCACCCAAAGGTATACGACTATCCAACCAACGCCCCCACCATTCCTAAATAGCAGTGCATTGGCCGACTCGCGCTCAACAACTTTTAGGACTGAGGTACTTTTCCCGTGGGCCGTCTCAATGACAAGGCACACATCACGTTCCACATCGTGTGCGCCAACTTGCTTCAAACTTCCAATGACTCGGCGATGCGCCCTCGCCAAGCGACACTTGTGTACCATCTCTTCTATCCGGATTTCATCCTAAACCTGGCCAGGATGCTTTAAGCAGATATCATTTTCACCGCCTGGGAGCATAAAGGTGCGGTGCCCCTCCTGTACGCCCGCCTCATCACATCCCTCCTCGCCGACGCTGGTATCCAGCCACCTCAAGCTTTCCCACGCCTCTCGCAGCCCATTGGGAAGGTATCCCGCATGCGGAGTGCCCAACAAAGGGCTGCCATTCGGGCAGCCCGGGAGGTGATCAATTTTGAGGCCGAGGATAAAATTACTATTGAATAGCCGATGGCAATATACGTTGAGATGGAAGGGGCTGAAGAGGAAGAATACAATGAAGACGATGACTCAGATTTCGAGCAACCGGGTGCTGATTTCGATGGACAGCTGGCAGCGGTGGAATCCCATTTTGACGGGTTCATCACCCAATACAACCATGATCAAGCCGCCTATCGCAGGGACCAAGAGTCTTATCGGAGAGACACAAGGATGATGCACCAACTCCAAGCCCACCTCTATGAGCTCAACTTCGGCGGTCCCCCACCATCTTTCTTTTATGACTCCTATGATCCGCGCGCACCCAGGTCCTCCAATCAGCCCCCCCTAATGAAGCCTTTGTCGGTGTTTGCTGTTTGTTTGTATTTAAAGTGGTTGTTTTCTCAATGTTGTTTGCATGTTTTCCCCTTATTTCTATGTAACACAGTTTGTTCTTTCTATATATAAATGCTGAATTTTTCTTCTCATTTGTTTGTTTTATTTTTCCGTACGTTTAATTCATTTTGTGTTAGATTTTTGTCCTTTTTGCTTGAGGACAATGCAAAAGTCTAAGTTAGGGGGGGTGACAAGTACGTATTTCTAAAACTTCACAAATTCTAAAAAATGCACAAAATCCTCAAAAAAATCATAAAATTTTGAAAAATCCAAAAATATTTTTGTTCAAAATAAATAAAAATTAGAATTCAGATTTTTCAAAAATATCATTAAAAGTCAGTTTAAAGTCTCAAATTGTAAAAACACAATACACAAAGCCGAAATTGACCAAAGATGGAAATTGTGTGAAAATTGACGACTTAACGAATAAATGTGGAGATTAACAAACCCGGTGAGATTTCGAGCCTATCGGTCTTTTTGAGTTTTTAAAATCAATCCGAGTTAATTGTTAACTCAAAGTCCTTTTCAGCGCGAAGTCGTTGATGATCTCAATTCTTTCATTTTGATCAGTTATGAAAAATATGTGTGATATTGCCTTGAAAAGCGCGCTATAAATCTCTAAATTAAATTAATCTCAAGACGCATATGGTAAATTAATAAGTAATTCGAACAATGAAGTAGGCCATAGTTTGTTACCCAAAAATATTGGCTAGAAAAAGTTGTGAAAAATCATCCATTTTGTAACCCAATTGAGCTGAATAATTTATCCTTTTCGTTCCCGAAAACCCAAATAGCCTGGAATTGTGAAAAATGAAAAAATTCTGAATTTAAGTCCGAAAAGTGCAACAAAAATGGGGCAAGAAAAAGAATAGAAAAGCTCAACAAAAATAGCAAGAAAAGAAAAAAGTGAAAAATAGAAAAAGAAGAAGAAAATGAGCAAAAGTCTGGAAAAGCACTAACGGACATCTTAAGCAAAACTTTCCAATTCCGAAATTTTTAACCTTTTCCGATTTTACCCAATACACCTTTTACCCGAAAAAGTCCTAATCGAGTCCAAATTGCAAAATTGGTTACAGCGTGGAGAGCTAAGATACAAAGAGATAATAAAAGAGATAAGACGTATGTGTAAGAGGCAATGTTCCCGTTTTTCAAACCATATTCCGTTGATGAGATCCAATCACTATAATTTTTTCGTCTTTTTACTTGTGTGTGCGAACTTGGTTCCAATATGTTTACTCTTTATATCACGCACACCGAGAGAATAACCACATTCTGAGTAATTCGTTTGTGAGAGCATCCAGTGAGATTTCGAAATCAAAATGAATTTTTGGATGAGTAACGTAATGGTCAATCGGTGTAAATCCGCGGTTAAATCTTCGGCTTCACACACACGCACTATGATTTGAAACTCTTGAACACGACTTAATGATAGTTATTTTCTGGAAAAGTTTGAATTACACACTTTTGCATATTTTGAGTTTTCTTTGAGTCGAATTTTGTGGGTATATTCACTGCAAACCCTCACGAGACACAACTCATCCTATTTGGGTAACTTAGGGGTTTAAAGGCTTGTTGCATACGCTAAATGCAATCGCTTGCCCGCGAAAAAGGTATCCTATCCCATTTATGAGTTGGACCATGTTTTGATTCTTTTACATTGCTCGGGACAATCAACGTTCTAAGTTGGGGGGGTTTGATTAGGCATAAATTCTTCCCATTTATCCCCTTAAATTAGAGGGTTTCATCGCTCCGTGTAATGTAATTCAAGTGGATTTATATCATATCTTTGATAATGGGAAGTTTCTGATGAGTACGTCGAGTTTCTTGTGTTCCTCATCTATTTTGCAGGTCTTCGGTGTTCTAATCCGAGTTATGTACCAAAAGCTTCAAAGAAATACAAGAAGAAAAGGATTATGTAAAAATTGGCAAAAACAGAACCGAACCCAAGGAGCTAAGAACGAACCGAATCCCTCATAGGCAAAGTTTCTGTAAAGGATGGCAAAAGGGAACCGAACTGAAGTAATGCAAAAATGAATTGAATCCACCTTGGGAAAATTTCCTGTGAAGAGATGAAAAATGGAACTGAACTGAACCGAAGCTGACAAATAACGAGCAACTTTCTGTAAAGTCTACAAAAGATGGAACCGAACCGAACCATTTACCCAAATCGGTTATGTTATCGATTTTTTGGATTTATCCACTTGCAAAAATAGAATCCTATTTGTTTCAAACTCTTTTATTTCGTAAATTATAAATTGTAACCACTCCCAAACGTAAGGAGGAGCTTCCAGGTCAATGAGGAAGCGTAGTAATCCATTTTAGAGAGGAAGAACAACAAACCCTAGTTACTTTCATGTTGTAATTCAAGTACAATCATTCTGATTTCTGTTTCAATACTTATTCTAGTTGCTCGTTCATTGATAATTTCACCTTTCTTCATCTTCATTCATTAGTAAAAATGGTTTCTTTAATTCTAAATGTTTTATTTTAAAGATTTCATATGTCCAGCTAGATTTAAAAGGTCGAAATGCATGAACTCAACCTGATGTGGTAGTTGCATGTGTATAAAATTAATCCTCTAAATTTAATGATTTGATTATGACCGTATTGCGTAGAAACACAACAATTGTAGATCTTTGGATCTCGTTTGCTTCAGGGTAACCGGGATGCTTTAGAATGCAATTCGAGTGTAACTATCGCAATACCGATTTACTCGTCCTCTAATTAAGTATGGTGCGGGCTCGAACCTCATATACGTAATGCTTGGGAGTACTAAATTCTGGGTCTAATTAATCATTTAAATTTACGATTAGTTTTATAACATCAATACACTAGGGTTGAGGGATTGTATTCCCGTCCTGTTTTCTTCATCATGTAGTTTAAAGTTCAAATCAATCATCATTAGTAATTTAGAATAGTTGCATTCCATTCATATTTTATTTCATCAGTAAACCATTTCTGTAATTGTAGTTTGTTGTACTTAATTCTCAAAATAAATCATCTTTTCCTTTCTTTTTAGAGTCAGAGTTAGGATTTCTTCGTCTGTCTAACGTCGTCACAATCCTGTTGTCCAATTTCCCCGAGGATCGATACCCGACTTATCGGATTATTACTTAAGCGACAGGCTTGCACTTGAGCCTAGAAAGTACGAACTTTTGAGACACATTCTTAGTCGCGTCAGGGATCTCCCCCCATCTTTCTGGGCCACTTAATAAATGGTTCCTCTTTGATCTTTGCTAGGATATTGTAGATTTGTTCTGTGAAGATAGTGTTTACTGCCTGAAATGCTTTCAAAACATCGTTCTTGCCTCTATTCTTGGAGTTACCCTTGCCCCCATTCTTTTCTCCTTTCTTCTGATTTTTGGGCTTATCATTGCCCTTGGCAGCGAGCTTAGCCCGTCCCTTCTCCCCTGAAGTGAGCGGCCTCTCCTTGCTCTTGGAGCCTTGACTTATAGACATCGATCAACCTGGAGATTTGAGTGGACCTCGATGGTTCTTGACTTTCTTCTGAGGCTTGTCGCTCTGGGCGACCCCTTTGATCTGAATGTTAAACTTCAGATCTGATCCTGCGAGGGGCAAGCTGTTCTTGGATATCCCCTGCTTGAAGGGCGTTGCTGCTGTGTCCAGACATTCCAAATCCTTTGTTGGTGAGGGCTTTCTTAAAGGAAGACAAACATTTCCCACAGATGGCGCCAATTGTGGTGGTAATTAAGTTCAACACAAATTAATAAGAAAAGACAATCACCGAAGAAAATAAAGAATGTAAAGAATGCAAGATCACACGACACAGTATTTACGTGGTTCAGCAAGAGTGCCTACGTTCACAGTGGTGCTCTCAGTATTATTTCTTTGTACTCCGGGCAGTGTTTTACCGAAAATACAATACGTGCCTTTTGTCCCAGGCTTAGGGTTTGTTATATACATGCTTATTCTCGGGGAGTGGGGGTGTTGGACTCCCCCATGTTAGTCCATCACTTCCTAAAATATCTCCTTACGAGATTTCAGGAAGAGATTAAGTCGTAACTAATTTCGATAGGGATGCGGGGCTCCTAGACTTTGGGCCTCTACCGGGCTACTTGTCTGGGCCCGTGGTGGATAAAATGGTATCCACATGTAGACACGAGTAATCGTACCCTTGGGTTGACCTTTTCTAATATTCCTAGTAATGATTAACTCTCTCAAAGGAATGATTTTGGCTTTATAAGCAGAAGCATTTGGAATAATTCAGTCAATGCCATAATTATTATCTTTGATTCGGACAAATCATAACATCTTATCCATTTTTTCGACCTAGACTCCAAATTAAATTTGACATTACTCAAGTATTTCAATCTCTCCTCAAACTCTAAAATCTTAGACTAGAGAAAACAATGAGACCCATAAAAAAATAGGGAATTCTTCTTTAAAATATCCATTATTCTCCGAAGGCTATCTCGCTCCCCCTCAATAAATGCGAGCTTTTCCTTAAGTGTCTTCTCATGTTCCCTAAGATCCTTAATTGAAACACTTTCATCATTACTTAAGGCACGCTATTTCACCCTAGCTTCCAATTTCAAGTTAACCATTTATAATTAAATCATTTTTGCATACAAGTCACGGATGACGACTTATACTTCACTCTTCTCCTCCTCCCCCTCCTCCTCCTCCTCCTCCTCCTCCTCCTCCTCCTCATCATCATCATCATCATATTCTTCTTTTTCTTCTTCTTCTTCTTCTTCTTCTTCTTCTTCTTCTTCTTCTTCTTCTTCTTCTTCTTCTTCTTCTTCTTCTTCTTCTTCTTCTCCACCACCATTCACTTAAGAATCATAAAAAAGGCCTCATAGATGTCATACTCATAATTATCTTCAGGGGAAGATTTTTCATCAAGGATATAAACTTGAACGTTGTGTAGTTACGCTTAATGGGAGAATCGAGTTCCTCTTTCAGATCACTATTACTACGGGTGGAATTTCACACCTTTGATTTCTTGCCCTCCTTCTATAGTTTAGTGGGACACTCATCTACCATATGGACATAATCCTCACACCCAAAGAATCTATCCAACTCATCTCTCTTACAATTAACATTACAATTTTTTGGGAATTTTATAGCCTTATTAATGCTGATTTCCTCAAACTTCTTTTAATCTTTCGATTGTTTTTAAAACTTGAGAAAATTCTTAAAATGTTTTGCAAACATGGACATATCATCAGAATCCATGTCAATCTCATCATACGAAACACATGTTTCCTATTTTCGGGATTTCAAAGCAATGCCCTTATGTTTCTTTATCTTTTTAGAGTAAAATATGTCAAGCTCATAAGTTTGAAGATGACCTACAATATCTTTGAGTTTCGGAGAGTTCAAAGTACCCAAGGAATTCAAAACTGTCACTTTTGAATTTAATCTTTTAGGCAAGTTCCTTAATATTTTCTTAACCACACGGATTTTAGGTATTCTCTTTCCCAAGCTAACCGACGAGTTCACTATATCACACAATTTAGCATGGAACTCATTGAAGGTTTCACTCTCCTCCATCCTAATATTTTGAAACTTAGTGGTGAGGTTTTGGAGTTTGGAAGTCTTAACAGAATTAGTACCCTCATGAGTGAGTTGGATTATGTCCCATGCCTCTTTAGACGTTTCACATGTCATAATATGGTAGAATGCCTCTAATGTAACCGCATAAAATAGAGAATTCAAACCTCTCGAATTATAATTTATTAACCTATGCCGATCCTCACTCTACAATCCTATAATAACCAACTAAGGCTGCGTGTGGGGACCAACCCCTAACTAACGCTTGCCATATTCGTTCATCGAAAGACTTAAGTATTAAGTTCATATGCATTTTTTACCACTCGTAGCTAGACCCATAAAAAATATGATCTATAATACGATTTACCCTCTATATAAGAACTGTTAAAGTTCATGCCTAAACAAGAATCTAACACAATAAATTAGTGTTTAAGAACTGATACTAATTTTATAACTCAATAGGGCCGAAGGTAATATGGAAAAGGGTGAAAAACAAATAAACCAACTATTTTTAGAATTTTCAATTTTAACTTCAATTAAACAAGTTACACAATTAAAACTTATCATTAGTTTTAAATAAGATGTGATTAAACCGATTAACCAATTTTATCTTAACTTAAACATGCATATAGATGAGTGCAAGATAAAATAAAGCAAATCAACCATAACGCTCGGTGTACAAGGAAACCCCAATGAAAAAAACCTTGGATGACTCAGCCACGCAAATTCACTATGATATGGAATTACACAAGATTGACAGAAGACTAACACAATGACTCCATGCCCTCGGAAGCCTTAACGCGCATTCAACCTTCAATCGATCTTCCACTCAAAAACTCATGAGTTCACCTACGAAACTGCCATAATGCATGAGTCAACACATGTCTCAATATCCACCAAACATCCTAGCAACCGTCACACAATACCGAGTCCACTGTATGTAAACAAATCACGCACGGAATCCACCTCATAAAAAAATGTCACAAAGATGTGGGGAATAAATGTTGGTGCCCATAAACTAGATCTCAAAGCATAATAAGATGATTCTTGAATGTAAAACTGTTTGGGTGTAAACTTGGGTTTTGGTAAAACCGAAGAGCTTTTTGGAATAGCTTGGGAACTCAAAAAAAATGAAAAAGTATTTAAATAAAATGATTCTTTGTACTCCTAATTATATGATGTTTTCCAAAAATGAGATAAGGATGAATATAAATTTAAAAAATATTAAATTCTTAAAAAATTTACAGGCTCGTTCGAATGATTTTGAACTCCGTTCGGACGAAGTATAGCATCTCGTTAGAACACATATCTAACGATATTCCAGCAAGGGCTGAAGTTAGTTCGCTCGAAGTTTGGTGGACCCTATTCTAATTAGGTACCATATCTCGTTCGAACGACATACCCAGTGTCGTTCTAACGATCTCTCTAAACAAAATTTTCTTCTAAAAATTATTGAAAGAGATAAAATCATTTAAAAACATTTTTAAAAATAATTTTATCAAATCATTAGATGCAAATAAAAAAAATCTAGGGATCAAAATATTTACTCATCCATACCTGAGAGATCCTCGGACGTGAAGACAGAAAGTGGCTAAGCACGGCACGATGTTATAGATCTTGTAACTTGGCAGGTTCATCTTCGAAAAACTGCATCATAGGCTTGAAATATCAACACACTCAAGTCCCAAGATATGACTCAAAGAGTTTAGTCCCAACATGAATTAAATACAAAACATAAAAAAATTGACTCTATTGTAACTTTTTCCTTACCGAGATTCTTCTTTCTAGGTGGAGCTTGAGCTACCCAGACCCTACTGAGCCAATTGGATGCCTTACTCTTTGGTGCACTCCTCTAAATGTGGGTAGGTAAAAGTTTACCTCTACCTTTATGTGTGAGTTATCTTGACCTTTGTTGTGAGTTTTAACCATTTGTTATCTTTTATAGTGGTTGTTGAGCCATATTGAGAGTAGGTGGATACGATAGCTCTAGCCCTGAAGTTGGTTTTCGTACCTTTCAATATCTCTAGCCCCGAAGTTGGTTTCCGTACCTTTTAAGCTCCTTATCACAGCCAAACGTCTTTTCATATGGGCTGGGACATAAGCCCAAGTCTCTACCCTCTCATGATGTTCCTGTGGTCCCTAAAATAATAATTGAGGATACGTTAAGGTCTAAGCCTTTTGTCGTGGTGCCTTAGAAGAGGAAAGAAAATACTAAGGTTTTTGTGAAGGAACTCGAGGCCTATGAGGGCGAGGACGACTAGCCCATCGAAAAGGATAAGTTTATCCCTAAGATTGAAGAGGTCATCCCCTCAGTTAAGGATATTTTCTTGTTAGATTCTTATTATCCCCCCGTAAGTATATTTTTTTTTTATCTTTATGCCATTATCCCTATTCTGAGCTCTTTGATTGTTAAATTTTAGTTGTTCCCGATCCTGTAGATGAACGGGAGGAATAGAGGATAACTAGGGGGCTTGATAAAGAAATTTATTCTGAGATTGTGGTTGGAAAGAAAAAGAGCTATAAGACCACCAAATTTCTAAAGTTCAACACCTCTGTAGACCTCCCAAGTCCTGGGGTCAGGCTAGTGGAGGAGGAAAACCTGAAGTCTATATCTAGTAAAGGCTCTGTATTGGATCATATATTCAAAACCCTGCCCTTGATGTAAGAATCGTCAGGGGATGGTGGTACCTCTATGGAAATCTAGAGTTGCTATTCTATTCCAGGGGACTTGCAGTCCCCAGTCTAAAATGTTAAGGAAGCTTCATGCGATCCCCTTACCAAAGGGAAATAAGTGATGGTGTCCCCCGAGGTGAGTTTGGGTGGATGCTTTTGAGGTCTTGAGACAACTCAGGAGCTCGACGGCTTTAGTATGGGAGGATATGTTGGCCTCAAGGTATAGAGGTATTATTAACCCGGCCCCAGATGCAAAAATCATCAGGGGTGAGTGGAACCTCTGGGGCACCCAAAATTTATTTTTTTATTCTAGAATACTTGTAGCCCCTGGTCTTAAAAGTTAATGAAGCTTTGCACGAACCCTAACCAAATAGAAAGAAGTGGTGGTGTCCCCTCAAAGGAGGTGAGTCTGGAGGGTGCTTCTGAGGTCTTGGGCCAACTTAGGAGCTTAGACGCTGTAGTGTGGGAGGATATGTTGGCCCCAGGGTAGAGAGGTATTGTAAACCGCAGGGTGCTGAGGAGATGGATTCTTTCTCTTCATCCTTGGTCACACTCAATTAAATGGACAAAATAAACTGCTCAGATATGGTGTACATGCTGAGGGTCGGAGGACTTCTACTAATGCATCCATTCCTTGGCAAGGTATTTTGCACTTTCCTTTTGTCTTTTCCATATCGTCTTTTCTTTATTTTCACTTTATTCTCTATTTTTTTCTTTAGCAGGCCTAGCAATTGGTGGTGCCTCTTATGGAGGATGCCATCGATGATAACAAAAAGTGGAATAAATTTATTGAGATATCGAATAAATGGTACCTAGTCTAGTTATATCAGAGTCAAATCATTAAAAATATGTGGTTGAAGTTGGCTTCCTTATAAAAGGAGGGGTAGGCCTAAGGTCTAGGATCATTGAATTGGAAGAGGGAATACTTCTGAATGAGAAGACCCCCATGGACATTGATTCCTTTTGGAAGCTTCCTTGGACTCAAATGTTGAGGTTGAGGAGGTCCAAGCTTTGGATCAACTAGAGCATAATGTAATAGTGGATTCCCTTCTAGATCAATCCCTCAAGCTTCAAACTGCTCCAGAGATAGTTATGCAGGTTGAGAACGACATCGGTCTTTTAAAGCAAAGAATGGTTAATCTTTCTATTGTGAAAGATCTGCTGACCTCCAAAGGACAAGAAATGAAAGACTATGATGAGGACCTGGTGGAGCATAAAGAACTCCAGAGGAAGATTCATACTACAGTGAAGACCCAATTCATTGCCTATCTTAAGCCTGAGTCCTTAAAGAAGTTTCTTTTTAATAATTTTAGCTTTGGTTTTAAAGCTTGCAAGGCTAAGGGTCATAATTTTTTCCAGATGTCGAAATCTTTAGCCTGTTTAATGAAGAGAGCTCAGATGATGACAACAATAGTGACAAAGATGCCGATGAAGCCTTGGCCTTTAAGGTATAATAAGAATAAAGTATGAAGACAGCCTCTGCACCTCAACCTCAATCAAACCCCTCAAAGTGAAACTCTTATGGACCCCGCCAATCTCAAGACTTAATAAGGATTTTATATAATTTTTTTGCTTTTATTTGAAGTATGTTGGCTGGGGACCCTTTAAATGTAATCTCCCAGCTTTTTTTTATCAATGGCAATGTCTTAAATTTAGTAATTTTTACTTATGCGCTCCTACGTATTGCTTCATACATGCTGTAGTGATTCTCTTTACTTCATAGTTGCTTTACTTCTTCTTTATTAAGGAATTTTTGCATAAATTTCACTTGTCTGAGTTTGCTAGTAGGTATTATACCCTTAGCCCTCAAGATGACTGGTAAAGCAATGTAATTTGAGTAACAAGTTTATTGAAGTTGAGTTGGGGCTTTTAAGACCTATGCTATGTGCTTGTCCAGTTTCTGAAGTCAAGACAAAATTTCTCTAATGGGTCATTAGACCTTAGAACCATTGAGCGACTAATACTTATAATTTTTTATGACAAATGGCCTAAAGACCTCGAACTTGTAATTTTTAAAGTATTAAGTCCCACAAAAGATCATAAGACCTCTATACTTATGAAATTTATAATCTTAAGTCCTATAAAGAATCATAAGACCTATGGCCTTAGAGTTTTTTTTTAACCTGAAGTCCCACAAAGAGTTATAAGATCTTTAAACTTACGAAGTTTAAAATCTGAAGTCCCACAAAGGGTCATAAGACCTATTAACTTAGAAAATTTTGAACTTGAAGTCCCCCAAAGGTCATAAGACCTATGAACTTAGAAAATTTTGAAGGTTATAATGGGTTGAAAAGCCTCTAGACCTTAGCCCCCCCAAGAAGAGGACTATATGAGGTTCCACAATGGGCCTTAAGACCTCTGAACCTTGGAACTTGCACCTTTGTTTATAAAACTGGATTTTTTGGGTGATTTTTTTGTGCACTTGAACACTTATCCCCCCATTTTTTTTGGAAAAAATCTAAGGTTTTGTTCTAAGTACATAAATTTATGGTTAATTGATACTCGAAAGGTTTTCAAAAATGAGGTTAAATAAGATTTGGCTAAGGTTTTTGCACGTTTGTATAACTTCTCCCTTTTAAAAATTTTTAAGTGTGTAAAAGGCCCTTGGGTTGACTTTTATGAGTCCTTGGAACTTATTTAGTTTGAATGGGATAAAAGTTCATGCGACGTGATCTAAGTGCTCGTGTAGAAGTACTATCATTGTTTTTGGTTCACTGCCAACATACAAAAACCTAAACTATGACTACACTCGACAAGGGCATATAACGGCCAGTCTGGGTATCGAAAAATCCACAAGGAATGTCGTATAGATTGTAATGGAATTATAATTTCAAGAATAAAAGTGTAAAAGGTGATGAGGTGTAAAAAGGGAAAAGGGAAAAAAATAAAAAGTTAACAATTAATAAAGCAAGAGTTGGAATCACATCCCCGCCATGGGCTAAACAACGCATAATTAGAATTTCGATTAGAAAACATTTAACCTAGCATATTCAATCAATTATAAACATCTTCCACGAAGGAATTTAATCCAAAAATGCAAGATAAAACATTTAATAAAAAATGGGCACACGTGGATTAATTTCGGAATATCTCTTTAAACACTAATGTTACGTGACAAAGAAAGTTAAACGCATAATATTTCAACTTTAATACACAAACCTAACTTTCGGAGCTCGACGCCCATCATTGGCGGAGAAATGACCCCAATCCTTTAAACTAGCTACTCAACATTATTTATGTAAATAATACAACTAATTACTAAAGCAAACAAGAAATAAATGAACTATAACTAATTAAAAATCATGGAAATGAAAGACAAAGCAAGAAATAAAGGAAATAAAACGTGGATTAAACAAAAAAGATGATGAATAGTACAATACTTACATAAAAATGGGTATACACTTAAGGAAATGGAGGTGAGGGTAAAGGTTCACAAAATCCCCAAAGTTCTAACCCTAGAAGTGTAAAAATTGAAGTCCCCCACTTAATACAATATTTTTTCCTAAATACCCAACCAAAAATCAACTTAAAAAAAATGAAATTTGCGGACTTTCTGGCATTCCGAATCGATTCGCCCATAACAGGTCTCAATTCTGATTCCGAATCAACAATACGGAAAATGCCGTAACTTCTTCATGATAACTCAGGCACAGTCGGAAGCTACGTGAAGCTAACTTAGAGGGATACAATTTTTAAGAATACATTGGGCTAAAAAATTAAATAATAAAATGACTAAAATGCCATTGAATGTGCTTTTGAAGACAAAATCTTCCTAAAAATGCCATAACTCCTTCATTATAAATCGAAATCATGCACTGTTGATGGCCACGTAAAGATGAGACTAAGGGCTTCAACTTCTGTGAAGAGTTTGAAATTAAAACATAAAATGTTGAAATTACTAAATGCCCTTGAATTTGCAATATTCAACAAAACTTTTTCGAAAAGCAACCAAACTTCACGCTAAGCACTTTAATACCTATAAAAGCTCATTTATACCTAATATAACATGTTAACATATAAAACAGAGGCTTTATAGTTAACGAACATAAATATAAGCATTAAGGTACCCGAGGGGGGTAAAATGCATAAGTATAAGGGTGAATAAATATAATATTCGTGACGAATCACTGAAAACCTTAATGATTATTTTAGTCTTTTTAAGTACTTAGACATCTGACTATTGGCCTGAGGCTGTGTGGACCTCAACCAAGTGTGGAGCAGTGCTTTGAGATGACTGTTATGAGTTCTTAAACTTTATTTAGTTTGAATGGGACTAATGGTGAAAACCTTGATGATACGTTATAGTCTTTTTTGGGTACTTAGATCTTTGAATATTGGCTTGAAAATGCATGGATATCAACCAAGTGTGGAACAATGCTTCGAGTTGACTGTTCTGGGTACTTAAACCTTATTCAGTTTGTATAGGACCAAAGGTGAAAACTTTGATGATTACTTTAGTCTTTTTGGGGTCCTTAGTCCTTTAACTGTGATTCTTGGGTCATTTAGACTTGTGGATTGTAATTTTTATCAACTCCTTAGACCTTCGAATGCTAGTCTTAATCCAAGGCTTGAGTCCTTATAACTTGAGGTTTGGATCCTGAGAACTTAGGTGGTAGAGACAAGGCTTAATTTCTTATAACTCTTAAAGAATACTTATAATAAAAACATTGTGGGTAACAAAAAGATTATTTTTCATTTTACTTGAGCATTAAATAAATCATTGATAATATCTTTTGAGGCGTTCAACGTTCCAAGGGTGGGGAATTTCATATCTATTCCTTAAAGATAATAATAACCCGACTTGGTCACCACATATGGGTCTTCCTATTTGGGGTTCACTTGGATTCTTGATCGCAATGGTGACGTTTATTAAGACCAAGTCCCCTACTTTGAATTCTCTATGGTGGACCTTCGTGTTGAAGTAGGATGTTTTCCTTTGCTTACGCAGTCATTAGGATCACGACATCTTCCCCTTTTTCCTCTATCGAATCTACAGATCTTTTAAGACCTTCATTATTAGCCTATGGTTAGAGTTCGGTGTGACAACCTGCCTAATAAAATACACCTGGTGATCAGTCCTATATCAAATTATATAGGAATCTCATTTGGTTCATTCTTAGCATCACAGTCGAAAACTTTTTTAAAACTTACTAACCACATAGTATTAAAAAATAAATGGTGCCAGATTTTATCTTTTTATCAAACAACAACAACAACAACAACATGCGAATGAATATAATTTAAACCATTTACATAATGACTGAGTCAACCATAAAAATAAATAAATATAATATTTTTCGAATAAATCATCGGCTACAAAATCCAAATTAAAAAACATAAATCACTAGAAATAATAAACAAAGTACATCATCTGACTAAAACAAATGAAAGAACTAGGGAGACATGCCCAAATGAAATACTGATTGCATCTTACTCTAGGAATGAAATAACTGAAGTGGCTAAGACTAAATCTTGTAACATCCACATATGCTGCAACTGCGTAACCCTGGAATAGAAACAATCCTGGCGTCCCTGTGGCTGGACACCTAAAAGGTTTTGAAAATATTTTATAGCAAGGGTTAGAACCCAAAACATTTTGAAAATAAATAGCAAGTGAATTAAATTACAGTAAATTAAAATGCATGAATGCTCTTCATATATAAGCTAGTTTTGCACTCCTTTGAGGATCGACTCACCCCTCAACTATTGTGCACACCTAATGCTTTCTATATAACCCACTTAGTCACCTACCCCGTAACTAGTTCTCGATAATATCCTTCCTGTCACATTACTCTAGCCCGAGTATGTTTAATATATGATTTATAAGTTATTTATCACATTAACTTAATTAACCATTTTTCATTTGGGACCATATAACATAATCACGTGTTATATATAATAAACACAATTCACATCCTATATTTTACTCGTATATAAATATCTGCACCATATATATGTATCATCATAACACAATATTCACACACATGCTGTAAATATATAACCATCCTCCCGAGTAGGCACTCACCGGATGTTTCTCTACAATGCTATAAATCCAGGTATACTCATCCACCCAGATACCCTAACACGGTTAGCTCCCTGAATCAGTGAAACAAAATAAACACCATTGAGGCGATCATAGTTCCCTCAGAAAATGAGAACGAATCATACCTAAGACGTCTTACCCCTAAATACAAACGCTACGACCCGAGGACTATACTCACCCTTCTCCTAAAGCCAGGGGATTCACCCACATCGTGCAACCTCTCATGATAGCACTAGAGGAGTATGTATTCCTATAAATATTATTCACACTAATATTTATAAAGCACACAAATATATATATATATATAGCCTAACATTTCCATGTCTAAATACCGACTTGTAATTTAAATAAATTCCACATTTATTTATTTTGTTCACTCAAGTTGTGTCACCCAACGAAATCACCCAGACTCGCTCCTTCGGTCCGAAATTTCATCTTGTAGAACTTATTTCTCAAATTCAAAATTATCATTCGTACGTAGTATGTCTCTCTCGAATACTCACCGTACTTATTACTTACGATTTTTACTCACTATCGTATTTATATGAATTTTCACACAACTCTAAGGGCCCTAGTTACCCTTCATTATTTTTCAGTAGTTATTCCCATTGTCACTACTGGTCATAAACATAGGTTCACTCATCACTACGTCACCCTTCTCGAATTTCATTCATTTATCAATTACGAATATTTTCTCAATTATCCCAATACTTACTTGTCTCACTTTATGTAAGCCTAATACTTTTGGCCTAATGTCCTTATTATAGAACAACAATCACAATCAATCAATCTAGGCAACCTCCAACGAAATAGCAACTAAAAATAACATTTCTTAAAATTTGCCCCACGAATATGTCCAGATTTTTAAAATGTCGTTTTGAGGCATTTCGGAGTTGTTTTTGGAGAAAATGTATCAGAGAGCAAAATGCAGAAAACATGATTTTTTATGAGGCCACGAGGATAGAATAGCCATTTTCGAAACCAAAACGTTGAAAACTGTTTATGAAATGACGTTTTAATTTTATCCAATTTCATAGACTTCTTCAAATTCAAGAAATTGTTCTACAATTCAATCATACCCATCGAACCCCAATTTAGATATCAACTAATCCAAAAACCATATCATCTTATCACACCCACTATGATATGAATAAAAATATGCAATCAATTTAAAAGAAAGTTTAATCACTTGTCTTAGGGTTCGTAGGGTCTGAATCCTTTGGTGTAGATGATGATTATTTGATGAAAAATGGTTGCCATGGTTTCTCCAATTGCACCCACTTCTCTCTCTCTCTCTCTCTCAATTGGGATTTTTCAAAATATGTTATAACTGCCACACCCTTTCACTTTTATTGTTTAATAACTCAATTCTATTTTTAGGCTTGTGTACTTTATAAAAAGGGCCCAAATACTCTTGTGTGAGCTTGGTTATGACTAAAAATGCCCCGAGACTCATTTACTACCCATGGATACTCTTTTTCGACTATTTCGACCCATCCGGACTCAACCACACACTCATAATTGCCATATGAATTATTTTACTAAAAGTTCTTATCTCGACCCCAATATAGTCTATGCCCGACTCCCGGTTGGGATAAATAAATGTAATGTCACTATTACTCATTTTAACGTAATTAAATTATTACTATTCACTTAGTAAATTTAAATCCCATAAATATTAATCGTTTACTCACCAGATTAATATTCGATAAATATAACTAATAACTAATTAAGTTAAATTATGACAAACAAATAATTTAAATTAAACGAATTAATCAAATAATAAATTCTCAAAAATACGATGTGTTACATACTTCCCCCCTTACAAGGGAATTTCGTCCCCGAAATGAGGTTGTACCTGCAGTAAAAACCTCTGGATGCTGCTCTCGCATGTCATCCTCTCGCTCCTAAATGGAATCTTCAACGATGTGGTGTCTCCACTAAACTCTAACAAGTGGAATATGCCACAAGATCTGACTCTCCTCCGATAATTCTTCAGCGATGCCACGTGAAAGACGTCGTGTATCCGCTGTAGATGCTATGGTAAACCTAGTCTATAAGCTACCGGTTCCACTCTCTCATTGATAGGGATGGGGCCCCAAAAATCTTGGCGCTAGCTTCCCTGTCATGACGAACCTCATTGTAACACCCCGTATTTTTGTGCATTTAATATTTAATTAATTCGGGAATTTTAAATTACTTGTGTGTTGTAATTTTAATTGAATTAATTATGGCAATATATATTTTGAAATATTAATCAGGGAGTGAATGGTTAATGTTTAGGGAAATGTATTTACTAAGTGAATAGTAATAATTTAATTACGTCATTTCGGGTATTAATGACGGGGTATGCACTTATCCCAGCCGAGAGTCGGTATAGACTAAATTGGGTGTGAGATAAGAATTTTTATAAATTAATTCGGATGCCAATTATGAGTACGCGGTTGCGTCCGGATGGGTCGAGATAGTCAGAAAAGAGTACCCGGAGGTAGTAATTGGGTTTCCGGGCATTTTTGGGCATAACCGGGCCCACACGGGGTGATTTGGGCTATTTTAATTAAGCCCATTAGGCTAAAAACGGGATTTAGAGTTTTAACCTAATAGAGGGATTAGGAAATCAGCAGCCATCACAAATCTAAGCCTAGGGCTTGAGAGGGAAATTGGGGGAAAGCTTATCAAAAGCCAATTTGGGGGTTTTGGAGTCAAATTAAGGAGCGTCAACGACGAATCAGACCCTACGAACTATTCCAGGCAAGTGGTTAACTGTTTTGATTCATAAAGTGTGATATCCAGTTGATATTTTAGTGATGTGTAAGCTAAATTTCGCTTTGGGGATAAATGGGTACAAAAAGGGGGTTTTGTTAATGGAGCCATTGAATGAAATTTAAGGTAAGAATTAGTTGTGCTATATAATTCTGAATATGATTATCTGATTTGAATGAGAAAAATCGGAATATAAAAGGATGGAATTTGAATTTGGAATTGGGATTGTAGCCTAGAAATTTGTGTTCTTTGGTGGGTCAAGATTCATAGTGTTAATGATGTTAAAAGGTTTAGATGATATTTTTAGTTCATGAGAAATGTTATGAGATGATTAATAGACTGATTTGAGGTTGGTTTTTGAGGAAAGAAACCTTGAAATTTCGTTAATGGTGGAATTCAACAAGGAAGGAGAGCTGGTATGAAGGGATCGATCGATCGATTGGGGGGCATCGATCGATCGACGATGGGAAATTTTGAGCAGTTCGGCCTGCGTGTGATATAAGGGGGAAATTAATTATAAATTAATTTCCATACATTTTTTAGTGAATAAATAATTATGAAACAAATATTCCTAGCAATTTTGAGAGAAAGTAATTGGGACTAGGATGAATTTATGTGGGGTACTTAATGGATGAATTTGAGGAATTTTATTCCAAAATAGGGAGATACGGATCAAGTGAGCGAGTCCGGGTATATTGGCTAAGCGACGCCAAGGTAGTGAATTAAGTTTGGAGATAAACTAATTAATTTAGAGTCGGGATATAGACTCGGGAAATATTTAATTTCGAGCCAAGTGAATAGAGTCCGGGTATGTTAATAATTATAGGCAAATATAATTGGAAAAATTATAGAAATAAAGGTGTGACACATTGTAGACGAAAATGTGGGTATGATATTATGAGATGAAAATTGGACCAAGTGAGTGAGTCCGGGTATGTTGGTTAAGTGACATCAAAGTATTAAATTAATTATTGCGAGAAAGTAATTAGTTTGGAGTTGGAACATAGACTCGGGAAATGTTGAGGTACGAGCCAATTGAGAGAGTCCGGGGATAATGGTTGGGCCACACCAAGTATTAAATTAATAATAGTGATAATTAATTTAATTAGAGTCAGATTGTAGACTCGGGTAGGATTAAATTAATAAAAGTGATAATTAATTTAATTAGAGTCAGACCATAGTCTCGGGAAGACGATAAATTATTAAGTGAGAAAATTAATTACGTTGAGTCGAGCCACAAACTCAGGAAATTTCAGGCAGTATACGGGATATTTAGTACATGGTAAATCCAGGGTTATAATATATATATACGGTGTAGTGATGGTATATATATATATATATATATATATATATATATATATATATATATATATATATATATATATATATATATATATATATATATATATATATATATATACGTGTATATTGTGTGTGATATTAAATTTCAGGCAATATATGGAATTTTGAGTACACGGTAAAGCCGGGATTTATATTATATATATACGGTGTAGTCATAGTATATATATGTGTATATATTGGGTGTGATATTAAATATCAGTGGCTGGATATTTATTCAAATTATATACTCTAATGCTATCAAGGGAGGTTGCGCGATGTGGGTGAATCCCTTAGCTTGAGGAGTAGGGTGAGTATATCCCCAGGTCATAGCGTCCGGTACATGGGTGAGGAGATTATTTCACTTTCAGGATGGAATATGACCGCCTCCACTTCGTTTATGTTTTAGTCCAGGTTGGTGAGCGAATCCAACTTGGAAAACTAGGTTTTGTGAGCACACCTAGTGAGATGGCATTTTAGAGTGAATCATCCGGTGAGGGTATACTCGGAAGGATGGATACACAAATGATATATGTGGATGTTAGTAAAGGTACATATAATATGGTAGTAAATATTATATGTAGGTGATAATACATTGCGTGATGTATTTACTTTATATAACTCGGGTTACAGCTATATGCTGTTAATTAATGAGAAATTAATTAAGATAACCAATTGTAGTGATATTACAGTGCATGATGTATTTACTTTATATAACTCGAGTTACAGTTATATGCTGTTAATTAATGAGAAATTAATGATGTTAATCATTTGTGGGAATAATACAGAGTGTGACGTATTAAATTTATATAACTTGTGTTACGGTTATATCCTATTCATTAAGAAGGAATTTATTTAAGTTAATTAGTGAGATAACTTATAGTTAATGAATAAGTATACTCGGGTTAGAGTAGTATGGCAAGGGGAGCTTACACCAGGACTAGTTGGACGAGGTAATACAACTAGGTGGGGTTAACGTAACCGTTAGGCGTGCACATTAGTGGAGGGACGAGAATATCCACAAGAGAGTTGCACACTAACTTTTATATGAAGCGCATTCATGCATTTTAAATTACTGCAGTTAATTCACTTGCTAAATATTTTCAAAATGTTTTGGGTTCTAACCCTTGCTATAAAACTATTTTCAAAACCTTTAAGGTGTCCAGCCACAGGGACGCCAGGATTGGTATTCTATTCCAGGGACACGGAGCTGCGGCATGTGTGGATGCTAGCAGGAGTTTGGATTAGACGCATCATTCATTCATTCCTAGAGTAGGAATCACTCATTAGTTCCAGTTTTATTTAGGGCATGTCGCCCAGACTTTCAGTTCAGTTTTTTAGATTTGTTTTATTCCGATGTTGAATAGTGTATTGGATTATTTCACTTTGGTGGCCAATGGTTTATTCATCAAGTTGTGTAATTAATTATTACATTTGAATTTTATTCAGTTGTGTGAATGATTTATATTTGTTTCTGCATGTACAGTTTTGTTTAATTAAAAAGTTAAAATTGGCACCATCTTTTGGAATACTAGGTGGTTAGTAAGTTTTAAAAAGTTTTCGACAGTGATGCTAAGGATGATCCAACTGGGATTCCTGTTTTAATTTGGTATAGAACTGATCACCCGATATTTTATTAGGCGGGGTGTCACACTCATGACCTCTTTCACGGTGACACTCTAACCAACACATGGTCATCAACATCTAACTCAATGGTCTTCGAACATGTAGTGCCTCAAAAGACGAGCCTATGCTCCGCTGGCTCTACGAAAAAGGCCCCACTTTATATGGGTGTAATTTTTTGTTGCCAACCCGTGACTCCCTTAGATTAAATACCCGCAACAATCCTTGACTACTCATGTCAGACTTTAAATCCTTAACTCACAGCAACATAACTCTCCTTACGTTTTTGAGCTATTTAAAAAAGACGCAGTTTGTTCCATTCCTGATGATTGATCATAAATCACTTTGGGTCCCAGAAGCTTGTTATTTCCCCACCCTTCCCAACCCAAGGGTGGATGGAAAAATTTCCTGATAATGTCTCAGAATGTGTTACATAGATAATACATTACTACGAGGTATCATACATAACTATACTAGTGGTAATTAATACTCCCAATCACCCACAAATATGAAATTATATTCCTCGATTTTGGCTGTCCCCAAATATGAATTTCACCACTCATGCTCATCAATCCTGTCACTAGGAATATTAAAATTACAAAATCCTAGTTGAAACAACCTCGTATCAACTTTTTTCCATCCCTAAATGATGTAACTTGGAGGAAACTCCACTATGTATTTCTCACCACCGATCCCCACGCTCAATGTTTCACATTACGAGGACATCTTACTCCCATTTTATGGAATATAGTTAAAATCATTGCCTTTGCGTCTGCTCTGAAAATAGCTCGACATCTGACTAAGTGAGACTTTGATCCACCTAGGGCGCATATACACCCAATAACCTATGCATGTTTGCACAAACCTCCGATCGTCACATACATAACACACTTATCTCAAGTTCGGCCCCCGCATTCTCGGTTTGGATAAACCTTCTGGTATTTTCGATCACCTTACCAATTACTATTCAATTATTCCTGATATTTCCCCACCTCTCCACTTGTGGTGCAAATCTTCCCAGTGTTTCTTTCGCAACACTTCTCGGCTCCACCAACCCTATTTTTTAATAGTTCTCCGCTTAACGTGTTTTCTCCACACCTTCAATAATTATCATTTAATTTGATGTCTTAGCATGCAACGACGTTTCTTTACTTTCGACGTTTATTAAAGTTTATGCATATAACATCTCACAACAAGGCCCAAAATAGCATTTCCCAATGCATTCTTCCTCAACATTGTCAGTACTCGATTTTTTTAGAAACCAAAGCATACACTAAGAACACTCAAACCCCGTCCCGATACTCACAAGTCTAATCAAGGAATTCTGTCTATAAAGGATCCATATATTACTGGGCTCGCACTATCACTAAGTCCTAAGCACTAAGTTAATAATGAGCTAAATCTCTCCACTCCACAAAAACTCGATATACCCTGAATCTCATCTGTAAGAGTCCCTACGCACGGGATCCAATATAACTAGACAACCGTACTCCCTGAAGTCTCAAAAAATACCATCGCGAGATCAACCCTCCTTCAGGTGAGATATTGCAAAAAGAATATACACCCTGCCCCGGAACAACGAACATGATAGCCTTGCTATAATCGCCCACCATCGTTAACTCGTCCGTACTCTGGATAAAATCACAAGCGTATAATCACCTCTCATGATGGGGTTACCTTGAAAAATATAACTTCTCAGTGTCCATAGCCGCTCCCCTACAGGTGGAACTAAAGAGAGACCCTCTACTCAATGGTAAATTTTTACAATTACAGTATTATTAATGATACCTCTACCAAACCTATCTCACATGCGGATTAAACTTCTGTGACCAGCTCGTGTCACACAAAATAAACCCCAATCACTCCAAAATAAAACTTGTGGTGTCATTTTCCCATAACACTGGCGGCTCAAACAGTTCCAGGACACAACACTCTAGTCCTAACCGAACCAAAACTTCTATAACTATTGCCCCTGCGAGGCATCCTGCTCCTGTCCCTTGACTCATTATGGATAAGATCCACATATGTGTTTTTATTCTTTAACCATAAGACACCTCGATGTTCCTTTCCCCTTTCTCTGTCTCCACCGGCCATGTAGGGGGTGTCCTTCTCACAGACCTGGTAGTCTTGACCCTAATTTCTATCCCTATTATCCCGTTGGCTCCACTAGTCCCATGGGACTTATTGAAGTCCTTAACGGCCCTAACAGAACCCACCTTCACTTGTTAGAAATTCTATTGATCTCGATTATTAATCTGGGTCCTCTACTGGGTATCCCATCCCTTGGTGCTTAACTAGCCCCGAAAAACCCAGCCTTTTCCTTCGGTTAGATTCTCTAACTCCCTTAGCTCCCTTCTTACGAGAGCATTGATATAATTTTATAAATGTACGATTTTGATGACATGGACACCAGTCATCCTAGCCAGATTTCCTATCCACGCCTGTATTTTCTACCCACGGGTCTATTATCAACTTACAAACCCTTTTTGATTCTTCGTATCCCTCTCCTCAGTTATGAAGTTTTTGAATTTCGTAAACTTTTCTTCACATCCGACCATTGCCCGTCCATTTTTATAAAATTATTGAAATCTCCCTTGCCTCTCTATATAATCCTCAGTGAGAGGATTCGTAATAATCCGCACCCCAAATTTGTCACTATCCCTGGTAATTTTCCCATAGCTATGGTGACTGGCTCCCATCACCCTACGCTGCTCCTATGAGCAGACATATTTGCCCAAAATTTGACTTGAGTGTCACTACACTCCCTCACATGTGATTCCATTTGAATGTTCTCCATCCATTGGTAAATCACCCTTCCGCACCTTCCTCGAATTCTAGTGGGTTGTTCTTCTAAAATAACAATCTTCTCCAACCCTCGCCCCTTGTCGTCTACACTTGGGGTTTTAGCTTTGTACCATCGTCCTTTACGACGGTTCTTGGGTCAACTACTACTCTCCAGTGGTTACTCCAACTTCAGTTGTTTGAAAAAAATAGTGGTGACTCCTATCGCGTTATTATTCCCGGAATACTCCATGGTTTCTGCTGAGTCCTCCCTCCTACAATCCTTCTCAAATCCCGCGCTTGTCATTCTATAATGTTTGATCTTCCATGCTCAACCAAAATCGTATATGAATAACATCAACTGTACTTTATGGCAGGAGAACGTAAGTCGCATAAGTGAAGGAACACAACAATCCTATAATAAGGCTCTATATCAAAGAACACTAAGCTGAAATGTGACAAGCCGCACAGATCCAAAGGACACTAGAACCTGATGCTCTGATACCATCTCTGACACCCTGCCTAATAAAATACTGGGTGACCAGTCCTGTATCAAATTAAACGAGAATCTCATTTGGTTCATTCTTAGCATCACTGTCGAAAACTTTTTTAAAACTTAATAACCACCTGGTATTAAAAAAGAATTTGTGCCAATTTTTATCTTTCTATCAAACAACAACAACAACAACATGTAGTTGAATATAATTTGAACCATTAACATAATCACTGAGTCAACCATAAAAATGAATAAGTACAATTTTTGCCGGATAAACCATCAGCTACAAAATCCTAATTAAAAATCATAAACGACCAGACGTAATAAATTGAGTACATCATCTAACTGAAACAAACGAAAGAACTAGGGCGATATGCCCAAATGAAATTTTGACTACATCCTACTCTAGGAATGAACTAATTGAAGCGGCTAATACTAAATCCTGCCACATCCACATACGCCGCAGCTGCGTAACCCTGGAATAGAAACAATCATGGCGTCCTTGTGGCTGGACACCTAAAGGGTTTTGAAAATATTTTATAGCAAGGGTTAGAACCCAAAACATTTTTAAAATATTTAGCAAGTGAATTAAATTGCAATAAATTAAAATGCATAAATGCTCTTTATATTTAAGCTAGTGTTGCTCTCCCTTGAGGACCGGCTTACCCCTTAAATATTGTGCACACCTAACGCTTTTTTATATAACCCACCTAGTCACGTACCCCATAACTAGTTCTCGATAATATCATTCTTGTCACACTACTCTAGCCCGAGTATGTTTAATATATGATTTATAAGTTATTTATCACATTAACTTAATTAACCATTTCTCATTTAGGACCATATAACATAATCATCTGTTATATATAATCAATAAAATATACATTATGTATTTTACCCGTATATAAATATCTGCACCATATGTACGTATTATCATAATACAACATTCACACACATGCCGTAGAATATAACCACCCTCCTGAGTAGGCACTCATCGGATGTTTCTTTACAATGCTATCAATCCAGGTATACTCATCCACACGGACACCCTGACACGGTTAGCTCCTCGAATTAGTGAAACAAAATAAATGCTGTGGAGGCGGTCATAGTTCCCTCCGAAAATGAGACAGAATCATACCCAAGACGTCTCATCCTTACATATGGACGCTATGACCTACGGACTATACTCACCCTCCTCCTCAAGCTAGAGGATTTATCCACATCGCACAACCTCATATGATAGCACTAGATGAGTGTGTATTCCTTAAAATATATTCACACTAATATTTATAAAGCACACAAATATATATATATATATATATATATATATATATATAAAATTAATTAATTCAGGCTACTCCGTGCATAATTACCATAACACTACCCTAACATTTCCACATATATGTACCGACTTGTAATTTAAATAAATCCCACACTTATTTATTTTGTTCACTCAATTTGTGTCACCCAACTAAATTACCCAGACTCTCTCCTTCGGTCCGAAATTTCATCTTGTAGAACTTATTACTTAAATTCCAAATTATCATTGGTACGTAGTATTTTTCTCTCGAATACTCACCGTACTTATTACTTATGATTTTTACACATTATTGTATTTATATGAATTTTCACACAACTCTAAGGGCCCTAGTTAACCCTTAATTATTTTTCAGCAGTTATTCCCATCGCCACTACTGGTCATAAACATAGGTTCACTCATCACTACATCACCCTTCTCGAATTTCATTCATTTATCAATTACGGATATTTTCTCAATTATCCCAATAATTACTTGTCTCACTTTATGTAAACCTAATCTCCACTTTAGGCCTAATGTCCTTATTATAGAACAACAATTATAATCAATCACTCTAGGCAACCTCCAACGGAATAACAACTAAAAATAACATTTCTTAAAATTTGCCCCACGAATCTGTCTAGATTTTTAAAATTCCGTTTTGAGGCATTTCGGAGTCGTTTTTGGAAAAAACATATAAGAGAACAAAATGCTGAAAATAGGATTTTCTACGAGGCAATACGAACAGAATAGGCATTTTCGAAACCATGACGTCGAAAAACAGTTTCTAAAATGACGGTTTAATTTACCCAATTTCATAGACTTCTTGAAATTCAAGAAATTGTTATAGAATTCAATCATAGACATCAAAATCCAATTTAGATATCAACTAAGCCCAAAACCATATCATCTTATCACACCCACTATGATATGAATAGAAATCTGCAATTAATTTAAAAGCAAGTTTAACCACTTGCCGTAGGGTTCGTAGGGTCTGAATCCTTTGGTGTCAATGGTGATTATTTGACGAAGAATGGCTCCCATGGTTTCTCCAATTGCACCCACTTCTCTCTATCTCAATTGAAATTTCCAAAATGTGTTATAGCTGTCACACCCTCTCACCTTTAGGGTTTAATAACTCAATCCCGTTTTTAGGTTATGGGCTTTATAAAAAGGGGCCCAAAACTGGGTATTTTTTTTGGCTATTTTGACCCATTTGGACTCAACCGTATACTCAGAATTGCCATCCGAATTATTTTACTCAAAGTTTTTATCTCGACCCCAATATAGTCTATGCCTGACTCCCGATTAGGATAAATAAATGCCACATCACTATTGCTCGTTATGACATAATTAAATTATTACTATTAACTTAGTTAATTTAAATCTCATATATATTAATTGTTTACTCACCAGATTAATATTCAATAAATATAAATAATAATTAATTCAATTAAATTACGACACAGAAGTAATTTAAAATTAATCGAATTAATTAAATAATAAATGCCAAAAAACATGAGGTGTTACATTGGGATACACTTTGTGTAGGCACTTCGACCTCTATTTGGATCACCACTAGAGTGCCAAATTTTAGGGAGAATGGAGTTTCCCCTATTGGACCTATAACCCTGATCTTGTAAGAGCACAAGATCTTGGAAGTTCGTCATTCCACAACCTTTTGACCTTTTTAACCTCTACTTTAGACTGTGGAATATGGATTTGTTAGTGATGAAAACTTGGCCATTATCCCGATGATGGTCTGGAAAGGAGAAATGGTGAGATGAACTCTATGAAGGCTAGATCGTCAAACTATTTGCAATTGCCTAAGATCATGGATTTGGGCAACCCAAACCTATAGATGATATTTTTTCAGATGAAGTTGGTAGTCTTCTTCTTTGTGGTGGTAGTTAAGGGCATAGTCTTAGCCCACTTAATAAAGTAATCAATGGCCATAATACAAAACTTGTCTGGTGTTTGATGAGGGGTAGAGGAACTACCAAATCCACTCCTCATTGAGGAAAGGGCCATGGACTTAACATAGGAGCCCTCTTCTCTAGTGGCTGTTTTGGCACGAAGGCGAACCTCTAACATTTGTCACAACATTTCACTAGGTCATTGGCTTCCTTTTAAAATGTTATCCAGAAGTACCCTGCCATAAAGCCTTATAGGTAAAGAAATTGGGTCATGCATACGCTCCAAAAACACCTTCATGGAGGTATTTGAGGATGTACCGACCTCTGTGGGAGTGAGATATCTCTGAGGTGCTGAATACTATCCGTTCTTGGATAATACTCCATCTTTCATGTAATATTTGAATGTCAAAGACTTAATCCATCTGGATTAGAGCTTATCTTTGGGTAGGACCCTATCTCAGAGCTAGACCTTGATGGGAATGGTCAAGTCTAAGCTATATGATCGACCTCAATAGCATTAATTTGAAGCTAAGTGATGCTTAGTTGGTGATTATACCAATTATGGTATCACCATGTAATATAGTAAGAGCTCAATCCAGGAAAACCTTGAAGGTGTAACTATGACAGAAATTAGATATATGTATAAGTAAAGTAGAAGAAGATATGACAATTGAGATATTGAGACTATAATTTAAGTGGTTCGACCATCTGGCCTACTCCACTATGCATGTGTGAGTGAACTTCACTACGAAAATGGCTCTAATGGCCTTGTGATACAAGTCAGTCAACTTTCTCTCTATATTGTGATTTCGACGGAGTCTTGGCTTGGGTTTATAATTATCGATCCTTTACATTATTGGAGAAGACAAGTATATATAGTTCTTGAGGGGGAGTAGTAAACCCCCAAGCATGTGTTGAATGTTTTAGCTAATAACCAATACCCACTTGTCACTGTCACATGTAGTTCATGATGATGAAATATTCCCTCACATGTGAGAGAGATTTGTTTATAACAGTTTTGTGCACGTGGGGTCTGTAACCTACGCACACCATTCCACGTGTGCCCCAATCCACGCGTTCTACCAACTGTCAACTATCGGTCGTCTGGTCCAAACCGAGGCCGAGTTGTCATGTAAGATCCTCTGACAGCAAGATGACTTACATGCTGAGATGTCTTCAGTCATCCCCGTCTTCCAGGGGATGGACGAGGCCGAGGGTACTTGAGTTATAAGACCACTGATGTTGACATTGTTAATTATGTCTTGAGACGAGGTCGAGACCTCTTGCATTGGGCTTGTGGTAAAGTATCAATCACTTAGTGTAGGGCCTATGGGAGAGCAATAATTTCCTCTAACTGATGGTCTGACCATGGTCGGTGATGCGACTGAAAATGTGTCTCATAAATGCGTTCACTCTTGGCTCAAGTGTAAGCCTATCTCTCAAGTAATAATCCGACAAGTCAGGTATCGATCCTCAGGGAAAAAGGACAACGAAGTTGTGACAACGGGAAAGACGGAGGAATCCTAACCTTGACTCTAAAAATAAAGGGAAAATGATTTGATTTTTGGGAATGATTATAACTAAATGCAAATATGAAATTATAAAAAAAATGCAACTACACTAACCTACCTAAATTATGAATGAAGGATGATTTGAAACCTTTTGTTTTAAATGATGAGAAGAATAGGACGGGACTACAATCCCCCAACCCTAGTGTAGAGAAGATATAATACTAATCTTAAATTTATCTGATTGATTTGACCCGAAATTTAGTACTCCCAAGCATTACGTATACGAGGTTCGAGCCCGCGTCATACTTAATCTGAGGATGAGCAAATCGGTATCGCGATAGTAGCATTCGAATTGCACTCTAAATCATCACGAGTACCCAGAGGCAAACAAGTAATAAAGATCTACAATCATTGTGCAACTACACAATACGATCAAGGTCAATCATTAAATTCAGTGGATTAGTTTTATACACACGCACTAACACATCAGGCTGGGTTCATGCATCCCGGCCTTGGGAAATCTAGCCTAACATGTTGAAAAGGATGGAAACAAGGATTAATGTGCAGGAACTCATAATTACTCTAAGAAAGATAATAATTAGATGCAGAAAAGCATTAGAACTAAAAATTAATCACTAATATTATCCAAGCAATAAGTGAAACAATAAAAGAAACATATACTCACAGAAATCACTGAATAAAATCTTCAATCCTTAAAATAAATCTGAAAAATATTAACTAAGCTAGGGTTTCTGAAAAAGAAGAGGTAAAACCTACTAATTCTTCCTCGGTATAACAATACTAAATCGGGTCTTTTATACCCTACAACAATATCGGAAGTCAGCTACACTAGGAGTCTTTTTAGGAAGAGAAAAGATTTTTAGATCTCGAAGACCGGACCGGTCCGGGTCTTAGGCGGACCGGTATGCCCCCAAGGCGGATCGGTTCTTTTTATTTTGGGGCGGACCGGTTCCTTTTATTTTTTCCTCCTTAGGTTTACATGCGATCCGGGGTCTTTTGGAGTTTGGCAAGGCGGACCGGTCCGGGGTAGGGGCGGACCGATCCGGCTACTTGACTTTTTGGTTCCTCTTTGACTGCTCATAACTTTTGTTTCGGGATTCCGATTGGGGTGCCGTTTCTTCCTTTGTGCTCGTGAATGAGATGTCTTCAACTTCTCTTAAGGTACCTCATTCGAATTTCGTGTAGAAATTATGCTTTTTCCCTTGAGACTTTTCCTTCTTTCTTTCTTGATTCTACCGATTTCCTTCTTTCGTTTCTTGACATCAAATACCTGCAAAATCACTACAAAATACCAGAAACTCGGTGTACTCATTAGGATCAGTCAGTAGCACAGTTATGAGATAAATCCAACTCAATTACGTTATTCGAGGTGCTAAAAGTAGCTAAATCAAGGGATAAATTAGGAAGAATTTATGCCTAATCAAACCCCCCTAACTTAGAACTTTGCGCATCCCGAGCAATGTAAAAGAATCATAGCGTGGCTCAACTCTTTAAAAATCATTTTATTGGGATAAAATACTTTTTTCGCAGGCAAGCGATTTCATTTAGCGTATGCAACAAGCCGTTAAATCCCTAGGTTACCCTAGTAGGACGAGTGTTGTCTCGTGAGGGTTTGCAGTGAATATACCCACAAAATTCGACTCAAAGAGAATTCAAAATACGTAAAAATTGTGCAATTCAAACTTTTCCAGAAAATAGTCATCATCAAGTCATATTTATAAGTCTCAAATCGTGGTGTGTGTGTGCGTAGCCAGAAATATAACCGCTAATTTCCACCGATTGATCATTACGTTACTTATCCGAAAATTCGTTTTGATTTCAATTTCTCACGGAATGCTCTCACAAATGAATCTCTCGGAATATGGCTATTCTCTTGGTATGCGTGATATAAAGAGTAAATGTATTGGAAGCAAAATCACGCATACGGTTAGAAAGACTGAAATTTTTGTGGTGAAAGGACCTCATCAAAGGATTACGGTTTTAAAAACGGGAACATTGCTTTTATTTCGCGCACTTAATCTCCTTTATTATCTTTTGGTGTATTAGCTCTCCACGTGGTAACCAATTTCGCAATTTAGACTCGGTTAGGACTTTTTCGGGTTTTAAGGTATATGGGGTAAAATGACAATTGTCGGGAAGGTTGGAATTGGAAAAGTCATTAATGATGTCCATTTGTGTTTTTTCCGGGCTATTTTCTATTTTTTTTTATTTTTTTATTATATATATATATATATATATTGTGAGCATATTTATTTATTTCTTGCCCCTTTTTATGCACTTTCCGGACTTAATTTCTGAATTTTCTCATTTTTCACAATTCTGGCTATTTGGGTTTTTCGGGTTATCAAACGAAAGGGACAATTTGTTTGGCTCAAATTGGGTTACAAAAGGGGTAATTTTTTTTTTCTGGCCAATATTTTTGGGTGACAAACGAGGGCCTACTTCATTGCCCAAAATGCCAATTGCGTTACCATATGCGCTTCGAGATGAATTTAAGTTTAGAGATTAATTTGACACGTTTTTTTTTTCAAAGCAATATTACACACATTTTTCAAAACCGATCAAAATGAAAGGATTGAGATCCTTGACAACTTTTTAGGCGCTGAAAAGAACTTTGAGTTAACAATTAACTCGGATTGATTTAAAAACTCGCAAAAAGTGATAGTCTCGAATCTCACCGGGTTTGTTAATCTCCACACTTATTCGTTAAGTCGTCAATTTTCGTTCAATTTCCATCTTGGGTCAATTTTGGCTTTGTGTACGTTGAATTTTACAACTTGAGACTTCAATTTGACTTTTAATGATATTTTTTAAAAATTTGAATTCCAATTTTTATTTATTTTGAACAAAAATATTTTTGGGTTTTTCAAAATTTTATGATTTTTTTGGAAATTTTTGGGCATTTTGGAAAATTTGTGAAGTTTTAGAAATACGCACTTGTGACCCCCCCTAACTTAGACTTTTGCATTGTCCTCAAGCAAAAAGGACTGAAATCTAACTCAAAGCGAATAAAAAGTGCGGAAATATAAAACAAACAAATTGAGAAAATGCAGTTTTTATTACAACAGGACTGTGTTACATGTGCAGGGGAAAACATACAATTGTGAACAGGGCAAAATAAAGAAAAAGCTGCCAACACCATATAAAGCTTCACCGAGGTGGGGGATGGGAGGAACCGGGCGCGTTGGGGTCATAGGGGTTCTGGTAGTAGGAAGGTAGTGGCTCATTAGGGTCCCCTATGCGCAGAAAGATGTCCACTTGGAAGCGGAGAACGATGCTCATGTCGCGCTCGTAGTTGGTTTGAAAGGTGTTGAAGTTGGTCTCGAGCGTCGACATACGCGCGGATAGGTCCGTACCCTCCCACTCGAAATCTGGGTCGTCCTCCTCGTCTGCCGACTCTTCATCCGGACCGAGATCCCCCATCTCAACGTCCTCACCAGCTGCCCCTACGTCTTCCTCGTTGTCGCTCGAGGCAGCCTCCTCTTCGACATCATCACCCCGCCTAGCCCGGAGGACGGCTGGCTGTTTGGCGCTTTTGGTGCGGGTCCCTTGTTCGAAAGGACCGCGGAGGTGCGTATGGTCGCTCGGTGCCTCTATGCCAGCATCCTTAAGGATGGACGTGATCAATCGGGCACAAGGAAGTGGGGAGATGCCCTTCTCATCCAAGGACGCGTTAATGATGTCCGCGTATAAGGTGCGGACCAAATGGATGGAAGTTTGGGGGTTGAAGAGATGATATGTCAAGGTAGCTTGCCGAGGCCGCATGGCAGAGTCATTGGACGTTTGCAATAGGTTGGCACACACAATCTGAAATGTAAGGCGCGCCTTCTCGTTGAGGCGTCCAACGGCGACGGTTTGCCCCACCCAAGCCACGTTCGGTGCAATGCGGGCCACGATTATGTCCTTGTCGACCGGGGGGACGTTTTGGGGATAAGTAAATTCTTGGACATCCGGGACATCAAACTCGGCCAACTTGACTGTGAGACGGGCCAAGGAAAAGGGTATGGGAGTCCCATCCACGAAAGCTTCGGCCTCGAATTGGCCCATCCGGACGAGTGTACCATAGAATGAGCGGACTTCGGTTGGCCAAACCACTTTGTGAGGTTGGTTGAGGAAACGGCACTAGCCCCGGGCCATGAAAAGGGCGGTGACAGAGTTGGGCAGGGCTTCCCATTGGACCGCGCGCTCCATATGGAGTTTGCAGCTCAATCCGAAGTATTGAGCGCACCATCGCTCCTCCTGGCGGGAGCAATATTCGCCGTGACCGGAGGGGTGGATCACGGTGGAGTCGTATTTGGTGGGGGCAACACGGGGTGCCATGGAAATAGGAGGGAAGTATTGCTTGAAAGACTAGAGAGGAAGAAAAGAGTATTTTGGTTGAAGGTGTGAGGAGAAAGGCAGGATTGGAGGTGTATTTATAGTGGAAAGGGGAGGGGAGGAGTTGGTTTTAGAGGGAAGGGGTTTGGAGGGAAAAGGGGATGAATTTGGGAGGGAAAGGTTGGGTTTGGGAAGAGGAAAAATGGATTGGAGGGAATGAATGGGATTGGGGGGAAGGGAGGGTGAATCTTGGTAAGAGGAGAAGGCAGGTTTGCAGAAGGCGGACCGGTCCGACCCCTTGACTTTTCAAACCCTCGATAGGCGGACCGATTCCTTTAAAAATAAAAGGAACCGGTCTTGGGTCGGACCGGTCCGCCTAAAAAAAAGAACCGGTCCGCCCCAAGTTTTTTGGGCTGGACTTCTTTTACTTTGGTTTCAAGCTCTCTTCTTCAAAAAATATCACGTTCCTGATATCCTCTCTATCCATTGAACTAAGGACCCTCTCAATTTCACCGGTCAACACCCTTTGATTCAGAATTCCCAAAACACACGAATGCTTCCCCCAAACGAAACCTAGTCCTAACGACTCTCAAAACATACACTACTCTCACACACAAGACTCTCACACACACGACTCTCACCCCATATGCGTCGGGGGTGGGACGACCTCACTTCAACAGCTCACTCAACCCCGTAAACGGGGTCTAACAACCAGACGGTGTCGACTTCTTCTGCACACGCCTCTAGATATGGTTTTAGGCGTTGTCCGTTCACTTTGAATGTATTTCCCCCTTTTAAATCGTCTAGTTCAACAACTCCGTGGGGGAAAACATTCTTCACGATGAATGGGCCAGACCAACGTGACCGCAACTTTCCTGGGAAGAGGTGAAGCCGAAAGTTGTAGAGAACTTTTTTCCCGGGGATAAACTCTTTTCGTCGAATGATGCTATCATGAGCGAGTTTCATCCTCTCTTTCAAAATTTTGGCATTCTCATGCGCATCATTGTGTAGTTCTTCTAACTCATTCAATTGAAGCTTGCGGGCTTCACCGGCCTTGTCCATGGCATAATTCAATTGCTTAATCGCCCAATACGCCTTATGTTTGAGCTCAACAGGAAGATGGCAAGGTTTACCATACACAAAGTGGAAAGGGGACATGCCGAGTTAATTCTTATATGCGGTACGGTAGGCCCATATCGAATCGTTCAATCTAAGGGACCAATCTTTCCGAGTAGGATTGACGGTCTTTTCAAGAATGTTCTTGATTTCCCGATTTGCTAGCTCATCCTGTCCATTCATTTATGGGTGATATGTCCTTCCAACCTTGTGAACGACACCGAGCTTCGCGAATGGCCTATTGCAAAAGTGCGTGCCATTATCGCTGATTATTGCTTTCGGTGCACCGAAGCGGGAAAGTATGTGTTCCTGCAAGAATTTTATCACCACTTTGTTGTCATTAGTCTTGGTAGCTATAGCTTCCACCCATTTAGAAACGTAGTCTACCGCGACAAGGATGTATAGGAAGCCAAAGGATGGAGGGAAAGGACCCATGAAGTCAATACCCCAACAATCGAATATCTCAATGATGAGTATAGGGGTAAGAGGCATCATGTCTCGTCGAGTAATGGCTCCCATCCGTTGACAGCTATTGCATGATTTGCAAGCATCGTTCACATCCCGAAAGATTGTGGGCCAATAAAGGTCGCATTGCAGAATTTTAACGACCGTCTTTTTCGTTAAAAAATGACCTCCACAAGCTTTCGAATGACAAAACTGGATGACTTTTGGGATTTCATCATCCGGTACACATCGTCGGATGATTTGGTCTGCACAGTATTTAAAAAGGAATGGATCATCGTAAAAGAACATGCGCGACCAAGTAAGAAACCTCTTCTTATCTTGCGGTGTCCAGTCGGGAGGGACGGCTCCTGTGACAAGATAGTTCACTATGTCTGCAAACCAGGGATATGAAGAGGTAGCGAAAAGCTGCTCATCTAGAAAATGTTCGTCTATGGGTACGGGATCACTAGGTACGTCGGACGAAAGCCGAGATAAATGGTCAGCAACGACGTTTTCTACTCCTTTCTTATCTTTGATGGAGAGATTGAACTCTTGTAGGAGTAGAATCCACCTTATGAGGCGCGACTTGGCGTCTTTCTTCGCAAGTAGATATTTCAAAGCCGCGTGGTTGGTGAAAATAGTAATAGGAGAACCAATGAGATAAGATCGGAACTTATCGAGGGCAAAGACTACCGCTAGAAACTCCTTCTCCGTGGCAGAGTAGTTGAGTTGAGGTCCGATAAGAGTCCGGCTGGCGTAGTAGATGACATGAGCTTGCTTATCTTGACGTTGTCCCAAAATAGCCCCGATCGCGTAATCACTGGCATCACACATAAGTTCGAATGGTAAGGACCAATCCGGAACTTGCATGATGGGAGCGGACACAAGCATGTTCTTCAATTTGTCAAAAGAACTTTGGCATGCTTCTGTCCACTCAAATGGGGAGTCTTCAGGAGTAAGTTGCTTAAGGGCCTAGCGATGGCGCTAAAGTCCTTAATGAACCTTCGATAAAACTCCGTGTGACCCAAAAAGGAGCGCACGTCTTTCAGCGATTTCGGTGGGGGAAGGTCAGCTATGACATCTATCTTTGCCCTATCAACTTCTATTCCGTTGGATGATACAATGTGGCCAAGAACTATTCCCTCGGTGACCATGAAATGGCACTTCTCCCAATTCAGCACTAAGTTCTTTTCCACGCATCGTGTAAGTACTTTTTCCAGTTTTTCTGGATAATGATCGAAAGAGGTGCCAAAAATGCTGAAATCGTCCATGAACACTTCTAGTACTCTCTCGACCATGTCGCTAAATAAGCTCAGCATGCACCTTTGAAAGGCCGCGGGTGCATTACACAATCCAAATGGCATACGTTTGTAGGCAAACGTGCCAAAAAAGCAAGTGAAGGCCGTCTTCTCCTGGTCAAGTACATCTACCTCAATTTGGTTATACCCGGAATAACCATCAAGGAAGCAATAGTAAGGGTGGCCCGCTACTCTTTCAAGCATCTGATCAATAAATGGCAAGGGGAAATGGTCTTTCCTGGTTCCCACATTGAGTTTCTGGTAATCAATGCAAACGCCCCACCCTGTGGTGGTATGTTGGGGAACTAGCTCTCCCTTGGCATTCTCAATCACAGTCATACCCGACTTCTTCGGGACGACTTGAATAGGTCTTACCCACTTGCTATCCGAGATTGGGTAGATGATCCCGACATCCAACAATTTGATTATTTCGGTTCTCATAACTTCTTTCATGTTGGGATTCAGTCTTCTTTGCATTTCTCTAGAAGGTTTGACGTCCTCTTCAAGATGGATCTTATGAGTACAAATTAAAGGACTTATCCCCTTCAAATCAGCTATGCACCAACCAAAAGCACTTTAGTGGTTCCTCAAAATTTTCAATAATTTACCCTCCTTCCCTTCATTTAGGCTAGAGGAGATAACAACAGGAAATGTCTCATCCTCTCCTAAATATGCATATTTAATATGGGAGGGAAGTTTCTTTAACTCGAGGGTTGGAAATTTTTCACTGGAGGGAACCATGTGTGTATCCCTTGGAGGTAATTCCTCGAATCTAGAAACCCAATTAACCTCTCTCACGTCCTCGTCCGACTTACTCTGATCGAGTAGCTCGCTCAACTCTTCAACCTCCCTCTCGAAGGTGGTGTACGTCCCCTCACTCTCGTGTCTCACCGCTAAACCGGATTCTAAAGCGTCGCCACAGTAATTCTCCTCAAATTACTCTTCTACTATCTCATCTATGAGGCTCACCGCGTGAAGATCGTCTTCCTCCCCTGCATTTTGGGCTATGTGGAAGATGTTGGTATCCAAGGTCATGTTCCCAAATGCGAGTTGCATTCGCCCATTCCTAGTATTGATGATTGAGTTAGCCGTAGATAGGAAAGGGCGCCCAAGGATGATGGGAACATGATTACTCGAGTGGAAGGAGGGCTCCATGTCCCAAATTACAAAATCCACTGGAAAGTAGAAAGTGTCAACTTGAACGATCACGTCCTCGACTATACCTCGTGGGATCTTCACTATTCGATCCGCTAATTATAGAGTGACCTTTGTGGGCTTGAGGTCGCCCAAGTCAAGTTGCCTATAAATGGAGTAAGGGAGTATATTTACACTTGCTTCCAAATCAAGTAAGGATTTTTCAATTTTATTCTCCCCAATGATGCAGGATATGGTGGGTGCACCGGGATCTTTGAATTTAGGATGGAGTTCATTTAGTAGGATGGAGCTCACATTTTGTGCTAGAAAGACGTTCTTCTTCACTTTCATCTTTCTCTTAACCTTCAACGGGTCTTTGATAACTTTGCCATACGCTGGAATTTGTTTAATGGCCTCAAGGAAAGGTAAATTAAGCTTGACTTGCTTTAGCACTTCTAGCATGTCATCACGTGGGTTTCCTCTGTGGGAGGGAATCAACCTTTGAGGAAACGGTGCTGGGGAAGGCAGTTTCACTACTACCTCTGGCCCACTAGCAGCTTCTTGGTCACTCTCATTCAAGGGGACATCTTCGGCCTCTTTCGTGCCGGGCGAAATCTCCTTGGTTTTTGTTGTGTCGGGTGGGGGAGGTGATAAATCAACAACTCTCCCACTACGAAGAGTGGTTACAGCTTGACATTGCTCCTGATGTTCAGTGGAGGTGGAGCTAACGCTAGGTTGACCTTGGGGGGGTCGTTGGCCTTGGGCAGGAAACTTGACCTTCTCTTGAACACTCAATGAGGATTGTATTTTAGACAGATTCGCATTTATGTCGCCAATCAGACGATCATATTTGGCATTGGTTGCGTTCTGGCTTGCGATGAATTGATTCATGGTATCCTCGAGAGTTCTCCGCTGTGGTGGAATATAATTTCCTTGAGGTGGAGGTGCTTGCACATGTCCTTGCATGTGTGGAGCTTGTTGAAAGTGTTGTGGTGGAGGAGGGGCAACATGCGAAGGAGGGTTCATTGCGGCATGTTGTTGCCCATAGCTAAAACCGGGATGATTTTTCCAAGAAGGGTTGTATGAATTCTCGTGCGGGGCACCGAAATTACCCTTAAAACCTCCTACACCACTAACTTGCTCTTGAAGCATTGCTTTGTAGGCGGGTATCGTCGGGCATTCCTCAGTTGAATGTCCTGCCTCACAAATAGCACACACCTTTACGACTGGGTTTGGCATGGGTCCAGCTGGTCCTTTTCCATATATCTTGCACAGATCTCGAAATCCTATCTCAAGAGTCTCTAATCGGCTATCCGTCATAGAATTCTTATCTACATGGAATAGGCCGGATGCTGATGGAGTAGTGGTCGCTTGTCTATTTCGATTTTGAGTGTTGGGATCAGAAGTGTCCCAGGATTGGGTAGTCTCGGCGACATACCTCAAGTGAAGCTCAGCATCCTGGGCATCTAAATTGATAAACGGACCACTTCCCATTGTTTCAACAAGTTGTTTGGAGTTAATATTCAACCCATTATAGATAAAAGAGATGACTTGCACTGAATCAAATCCATGATGGGGGCATGAAGCAACTAACTCATTGAAACGTTCATAACATCGATGGAATGGCACATTTTCAGCTTGTCTAAATGCTTGAATTTGAGCCTTTATGGAGATTGTTCGATGTGGTGGGAAGAATTTCTTGAGAAATTTCGACCGTAGCTCATTCCAGGATGGAATCGAGCTTGGAGGTAAAGACTATAGCCAGGCCTTAGCTTTATCTTTGAGCGAGAAAGGGAAGAGTTTGAGGCGGATTACCTCTTGTGTGCAGGTTTGATCATTGAGAGTATCACACACGTCCTCAAATTCCCTAATATGGAGGTATGGCTTTTCGGACTCCATACCGTGGTAATGCGGTAGCATCTGGATCATCCCATTTTTTAAACGGAATTGCCTCGCATTATACGGGAGTATAATGCATCCCCGAGTGACAGTACGCTCGGGATATAAGAATTCTCTAATCGGACGGTATGGGGGCTCTTCCTCACCGGCGGGTGCACTGCCGTGTTGTGACATCTCTTCCTCACTTATTGACTCGGTGTTCTCACTGGGCGTGCTCGAAGTGTGTCCTAAGAAGGGGAAGGGAGTCTTATCGGGGATTGAGTGCGACGGTGTGGGTGGTGGGATCCAGAACTGTGGGGCGTTTGGTGTGTGGGGACTATCACGATTATACCCAACAATTGGATTTTTGTGAATGTTGGTTGGAGTATTATGGGTTGTGGGAGTGGTTTTAGAATTTTGCATTAAAGCTTAGGAGAGATGATGGTGAATCTTTTTGTGATTTTTAAATTTTTTATGTTTTTGGATTTTTTTTTTTGAAATTTTTGGTCAAAGCTTTGGATTGACTCAATCTAATCCGAAGTCTACCTAAATCCACAGCAATGGCACCAAAATCTTGACGCGACTGAAAATGTGTCTCAGAAATGCGTTCACTCTAGGCTCAAGTGCAATCCTGTCGCTCAAGTAATAATCCGACAAGTCGGGTATCGATCCTCAGGGAAAAAGGACAACGAAGTTGTGACGACGGGAAAGACGGAGGAATCCTAACCTTGACTCTAAAAATAAAGGGAAAATGATTTGATTTTTGGGAATGATTATAACTAAATGCAAATATGAAATTATAAAAAAAATGCAACTACACTAACCTACCTAAATTATAAATGAAGGATGATTTGAAACTTTTTGTTTTAAATGATGAGAAGAATAGGACGGGACTACAATCCCCCAACCCTAGTGTAGTGCAGATATAATACTAATCTTAAATTTATCTGATTGATTTGACCCAAAATTTAGTACTCCCAAGCATTACGTATACGAGGTTCGAGCCCGCGTCATACTTAATCTGAGGATGAGTAAATCGGTATCGCGATAGTAGCATTCGAATTGCACTCTAAATCATCACGAGTAGCCAGAGGCAAACGAGATATAAAGATCTAAAATCATTGTGCAACTACGCAATACGATCAAGGTCAATCATTAAATTCAGTGGATTAGTTTTATACACACGCACTAACACATCAGGCTGGGTTCATGCATCCCGGCCTTGGGAAATCTAGCCTAACATGTTGAAAAGGATGGAAATAAGGATTAATGTGCAGGAACTCATAATTACTCTAAGAAAGATAATAATTAGATGCAGAAAAGAATTAGAACTAAAAATTAATCACTAATATTATCCAAGCAATAAGTGAAACAATAAAAGAAACATATACTCACAGAAATCACTGAATAAAATCTTCAATCCTTGAAATAAATCTGAAAAATATTAACTAAGCTAGGGTTTCTGAAAAAGAAGAGGTAAAACCTACTAATTCTTCCCCCATATAATAATACTAAATCGGGTCTTTTATACCCTACAACAATATCGGAAGTCAGCTGCACTAGGAGTCTTTTTAGGAAGAGAAAAGATTTTTAGATCTCGAAGACCGGACCGGTCCGGGTCTTAGGCGGACCGATCTGCCCCCAAGGCGGATCGGTTGTTTTTATTTTGGGGCTGACCGGTTCCTTTTATTTTTTCTTATTTAGGTTTGCATGCGATCCGGGGTCTTTTGGAGTTTGGCAAGGCGGACCGGTCCGGGGTAGGGGCGGACCGATCCGGCTACTTGACTTTTTGGTTCCTCTTTGACTGCTCATAACTTTTGTTTCGGGATTCCGATTGGGGTGCCGTTTCTTCCTTTGTGCTCGTGAATGAGATATCTTCAACTTCTCTTTAGGTACCTCATTCGAATTTCATGTAGAAATTACGCTTTTCCCTTGAGACTTTTCCTTCTTTCTTTCTTGATTCTACCGATTTCCTTCTTTCGTTTCTTGACATCAAATACCTGCAAAATCACTACAAAATACCAGAAACTCGGTGTACTCATTAGGATCAGTCAGTAACACAGCTATGAGATAAATCCAACTCAATTACGTTGTTCGAGGTGCTAAAAGTAGCTAAATCAAGGGATAAATTAGGAAGAATTTATGCCTAATTAGTCGGCCTTGGCCAAGGGTGTCTAATCTTCGGACGAGGCTATACTTGGTATATCAATCACCCCTAGCCCTTAGTATTCAATGTGAATGGAAGGTTGAGGGATAAGGTATCTTTGGGAAAACATTGATGCGACATTATTAATTGATGTCTGATGTCTTTTCACATGTTAGGTCTGGAACGTTGAACATAGACCCTGAACTGACACTTGTCAGCCATCCTATGGTTTGGCGTGTCACTCAGGAATGATGGCTATTAGTGTGCCAATGGATAATATGCCCTAATAATGACTGCCTTGGAAGTTGTGTACAATGATTATAAGTATTTAAATGTTTTGAAACCTTCCATTTCTCTTTCTTATTTTATCTTCTTCGCGCGTGAGATCTTTCTCTTTCTAAAACCAGTTTCTCTCTTTCCCCTTGTTCAGACGTTTTCAGGCGAGATTTTAGGGCTCAATTTGCTTCTTCATCCGTCCACTCCTTACAGGTAATCTGTATCATCCACTATTTCGGATATTTCCCCTTTATTTTGTTAGTTTTTTCTTTTTCATATTTTTGACGAGCTTTATTTTCCCAACAACCTCCATTGGTGGTTTTAGGGATTCTATTAAGTGTTTTTTTAGTGATTCTTGGGGTTTGTCTAGTAACTGTAAAGTGTCGCATGCGATACTGATTTAAATAAATGCATAAATTCCAACCACAAACTTATTTAATTAGAGTCAATTTTTAAACCAAGTAAATTCAGCCCCTAAACATACAAGTATGTGTGTACGTGTCACAAACCATCATAAACACAAATATGCTAACTCACAGATTTCAGGAAAAATCCCCGAAGGACAAACCTTTTATTTCACTATGAATTAAATCGCAATTTAAAATCGCAATGAAATTTGTAATAAGTTTACCTCAGCAAACCTACATAGACACGCAACCTAGAGTAAGCCAGAATCGCAGCTCCAATTTAGCCCAGGAACACCCACAAGCACTCCCTATTGGCACGTAGACGTCTTCAACCCAGAACTCCCCTCAAGAGCACCTAGATCAGTAGTAGAGATCCTCTTTACAAGATAAACTTGACACACGATGTGTTCTTAGGTTCCAAAATAATTCACACAAACTATTGGGACGATTTGTGAATTGAAAACAAAGGATTAAAACCCTAAAAGTGAGAAAACAATGTATTCTGCCAAAACAGTTTCGTCTCTTGAAAATTCTCAAGGTCTTCTTATTAAAAATGAAGTTGAAAAATCCTTTTTATAAAAAATCGAAGGCGGCGCGTTGCTCGAACGAGAAGTCTATCTCGCTTGAATGAGGACACGTGTCGCTCGAATGAGCTTCGCACGACATGGCTATGTCGCTCGAATGACATCCACTATCGCTTGAACGAGCCAACGCGAAAATAAAAACATTTTATATTTCTAAAAATTCGCCTTAGCACTTAGAAAAATATTTTTGACGAAAAACTTAAAGACTCCGCTCCAATACTTAGAAAATATATGATGAAAAATATCCCAACACTCTAAGTGAATTATTAAGGACTTAAAACACAACCTTACCAAAGTTAAACTTGCAGAGGCTTGAATGTTGAAGAACTTGATATTCGGACTCATCTTGATGCATATGTGATCTTGAACATTCTTCGACGTTTGTAGCGGTATACGGCATACTTAATTGATAACAGACATTTATAAAATCATGTCCTTACAAATCTTCCCCTATGTCTATGACGTTACAAAATAAAAAAACATCCGAATTATCAAGACATAATGCCTATACAAATATAATACCCTCCCATGAACCCATAAATGAAAAGGTACTAATCATGCAAGTCCAAAAACTTTTCTTTAAAATCTTCAACTTTAAATCTTTACGTTTTTCTCATCAGGGTGTGCAATATAATGATCTTCAATCTTGTCTCTACACACATGAGATAAAGCAAATACCTATATGACTCATCGAGTTTGAAATGATATAAGAATAAATCAATCAATCTAATCAAATCTCCCCCATAATGCAAAAACTCCCCCATTATTCGTTCTCCCCCTTTTTATTTATCCTAAATAGACAAGCAAACGAATAAACAAAATAAACATGGAGTTGCCACGACAAATATGCATAGCAAATATGAATCAAACTACGCTCATGCAAAGAGCTAACTTAAAAGCTTCCAGAACCTATTTTTGATTTTTCAAAATTTTCATACAAAAATGCAAAAATAATTTTTTCAAAAAGCACACACTAAGACAACCAAATCATGGAAACGGAATGAATGGGTGTGAACATATTCAATAGGCAAATCAATGCAATCAAATATAACATATGTGCACGATGTATACGTGTACTCCTAATGAATGAATCTCAAAATCGTCCTTAGGTGTTAAAAGTGTTGAATTTAAATGACATCAACTCAATCCATCAACACATCAAAGTCAAGAATGATTCCCACACCAATAACGTCTAAAACTATGAATGCTTTTTTAATACGCTCTTAAAACGTACAAACCCATTTTTCATTTCTTTCCATTGAAACTCCCTCATAAATAATAATCATTATATTTTTCTTTTGGAGGTGGCCCCCTTTTTTGGCATATTTATCTTTTTATTGCCTTTAAATTTTTTCAGGCACTTTTAAACGATAGCTTTCACGGCGAGTTAATTTTGAACTCTCGCAGCCCTTTCCCGTGAATCACTCATCATATTTTGTTGCAATTAAATTCATCGCGGTAAACAGTTTTTGCATGCACTACTTCCATGTCAAGTTTTATCGCATATGGTTTGTTTTAAAGAGAGAATTGAGATGACAACACTCCGACCAATACGTGATAAGCAAGTACAATAATCAAACAAATCCATGCAAGTGTGCATTAAAGGAACTTATGAGTCAAACATGTAGGTAGTAACAACTAATTACATCTCAATGACTCCAAACATTGTAAAGGTAAAAAATGAAATGATGACTCATATCAAAACACTATCAAATCGTAACGTGGATATGGAATGAAATTGTGACTCGGTCATCCTAAATGTCCTTCATATATGGTGTAAAACAAAATACAAAACTCGTTTTGACTTTTTCAAAAATTTTAGCAAAATAAAATCTTTTTGTATTTTTCAAAAAATTTCAAAAAATCTAAAACAAAAAATACATATTAGAAATAGGTAGAAAATATCATCATGCAAATCATCCTATGCTAGGAAAAAAGTCCAAACCTCAACCATTAGGTGCGGTGGAGTTTTTCAAAGGTGGTGACATCCTATGAAAAACCTCCATCAAATCTGTGAAGTCTTGACTAAAAATTTTACTTGGTCCCTAATATGTGCAAACTCTCTCGTGTAATCATTTGGAGCATCAGGTGTGGGTGAATGTGTGTGAACACGTGTAGTAAAAAAAATGTGACACCTGACCCAACTTAGAACAAAACTCTCCAAGGTGTCCTCTCTTCTTGCATTGTCTGCAAACATAAACAAGCTTAGGAACACCGCACTCAAAACGTCTCCTATGCTCTCTCCTATCAGGTACGGGACGCCTAGGTGGGTTAGGTTGAGATCCATGTGAATCAAACACTAAAGCGGGAACCGGCTCGGGTGCAACATTTGAAGTGGACGCACCGTCATGTCCTATTCCTAAACTCTCACCACTACCCAAAATGGGATTGAGAACCATCTTTCCAACCTTTTTAGATGTGTTCTCTAATGGGACTTTGACTTCCAGGGCACATTCGAGATCACTTATGAGTTAGGATACACGTGTCATCAGACTAGATACCGTGTTGGTCAAATCACTATTTTCTCGACCTAAAGCTATCAGTTGTTCACTCAATGAAACCTTCACGTTCTCGAGTTGACTCGCTTTCGCCTCAAACTCCTTCAAACTCTCTAACTCTCTCTCTAAATCCCTCACCCTAAGACTCAACTCCTTATTTAGTTTTTTAGTCTTTAAGGGTTCGGTGTATAAATATCTAAATGTTATTTGGAGCTCATTATCACCCTCACCAGTGCACTCACTCTCTCCATCGTTAGAAACACTCAAATTATCCTCGGGGGTCTCATGTGCACAAGTATCCTCATCGTCGTGGAATAAACTAGGTGTGCTCACGTGACTAGATAAAAAGGCAACAAACTTTCCTTGTGAAGACTCATCCCCGGAATCCTTCATATCATCCTCACTATCACTAAGGGAAACTGGCATAGGAACTTTCTGGCCCTCTCTCCTAAGATTAGTGGTACACTCAAACGAATTATGCCCTCTGCCCTCATATTAAAAACATGTTGCTTTTTTTCAATCTCCCTCACCCTCTTTATCTTTCTCACCGCTTTCTTTGGCCTTGTCTTTCTTTTTCTCAAAAAACTTTTTATTGAAAGATTTTTGTTTTGAAAATTTGAGAAACTTTTTAAAATTATTGGCAAGCATGGCCATATCCAAATCAGACTCGTCCTCAGACTTGGATTCATAAAAACTCACTTTCTTTTTCCTTTTATACAGGGCTTTAAGTACTATCCTTCTATCCTTAAGCTTGACAGTGTCAAGAAACATGTCAATCCTATATGTCTGGAGGTCTCCAACTAACTCTTCTAATTTCAGACGATTCAAATTACCTAAGGTAATTAAAATAGTCACTTTAGGGATAAAACGTTTTGGCAGTGATCTTAAAATCTTTGTGAATTGAAAATAAATTATGATTTGTGAATTGAAAACAAAGGATGATTTGTGAATTGAAAACAAAGAATTAAAATCCTAAAAGTGAGAAGACAATGTATTATGTCAAAGCAGTTTGGTCTCTTGAAAATTCTTAGGTCTTCTTATTCAAAATGAAGTTGGAAAAGCCTTTTTTATAAAAAATCTAAGGCGACGCGTCGCTCGAATGAAAAGGATATGTTGCTCGAACGAGGACACGTATCTCTAGAATGAGCTTCGCGTGACATAGCTATGTCGCTCGAACGAGCCATCGCGAAAATAAAAACATTTAATATTTCTGAAAATTCGCCTTCGCACTTAGAAAAATATTTTTGACAAAAAATTTAAAAACTCCGCTCCAACACTTAGAAAATATTTGATGAAAAATATCCAAACACTTTAAGTGAATTATTAAGGAATTAAAACACAACCTTACCAAAGTTAAACTCGCGGAGGCTTCAATGCTGAAGAACTTGATATTCGGATCCGTCTCGATGAATATGTGATCTTGAACATTCTTCGACATTTGTAGCGGTATACTACATACTTAATTGATAACGGACATTTATAAAATCATTTCCTTACAGTTCCTTTAAGGTTTTTGACCTTTCTCCTCCTTATCGTCATTTTAATTACTCACTGGTAGGATTTGGACATAGCTTCGATGAAAGTGTTCTTCATCCATTCTTGAATCAAAATGGTTCAATTGCCCATTTTGATCTTTGGGTCAACGTTGGTTAAATAGTAAATTATTTGTCTCTTTTTCATATTTAAACTTTATTCTTTCCAAGTTAGGCCTCAACCTCTTGAATGTTAAAAACCCTCTAGAGATAGCAGAATAATACCCCACACTCAGAGAGAGGTACTGTCACCCCCTAACCCCATTAGGGTATAATTAACTAAATAGTTTACAAACCACAATTATAATTTATTTATTATTTTTGGTAATACATATTGAAACAACTTCAAGGTTAAAATGCAGAATACTAAAAATCCAATCGTTTCAAGAAAACATAATTTCAACAGAACTCACATATCATTTAACTTCATTACAACTAGTACAGTGTATAAAACCAACTAACAAGACCCTACTTCTATTTACTCAACCTCCTAGACCTGGCAGTGGTAGCTGGAAAACCTGAAAATGTAAATATATAAAACCATGAGTTTAAAAACTCAGTGAATGTACTACAACTATCTATAGTAAAAGTAGTATATTAACATCTCAACATATCAATATATACATCTCTGTGCCAAATTAGTCCATATACATATCCGGAGTTAATAAACCCCACATCTCCTGCCCGTAGGCAATAATCATATCCATAGGTTTTAAAAACCTAACATCTCCTGAATTGCATAGCAACTCAACATATCTTGGCTTTTAATAAGCCATAACATCTCAACATCTCTTGGCTTTTAATAAGCCATAACATCTCAACATCTCTTGGATTTTAATAAACCATGACATCTTAAAATCTCATGACTTTTAATAAGCCATGTCATCTCAATATATAATACATACACATCATATTCCAAATCAACTCAGTAAGTACACTCACCTTGTGTTGTCAACTATGTATTCACGTTTCCCTCGGGTGGAGCTGAACTTGGTTGATTTGACCTTACACCTGTTAATCCAACTAAATCAGTACTGAAACTCAATCATAAGCATTATCTTAATATAATTATGTAACTTTAAATGAGTACACAACCACAATATGATTCTACTCAAGTCATATTCCATTAAACATATGTAAAGACGAAACGGTGGTATATATGTTGTTAAGGTCATGAACATTGAACCCTAGAAACTACCTCGTAAGAAATTTATAACTAAACTCAAGTAAACATAAAAGTATACTTCTGAATATATATACACCTGAAACATGTACTCAAAATACCCCTGGGAAGGAGCAGATAAAAGTATTCTTTCATGGGATATCCAATATGGCCTGAAATTATTGTCCTCCATACTTAACCTTACCATATTCATTAATTACACACATATAGGTGTTCAACCTTATCAATATGAAAACATATATGAATATAATTTCCAGCACAAGTGACGGTGTAATTTTTCAAGCTCCCTAGGACAAGTTATGACTATTTCTTACAACACAAGAAATCTTCCTTACAAGCTCCTCTATTAATTCTTCAACTTCTAAGAATTTTCATAATTTTTCTACAGGATAACTTTGCACGATTTTCAACATACTTTCATTACACATACTGAATAGTACAAAAGTAAAGTTTCATAATATTTGGAGTTTATTTTCTATCTCAAAATCTTGGCCAAAATCAGGGCATACCGAATTGGAATATACAAACAACAACTATATACCAATTTGCAACCATCATTAAAGCATAACCATAATGAGTTAAATTCTAATTTTCGGATATGATATGAATATATGAGTCTGTTTTCATATCCAATTAGAACTTATGAATTCCAGTAATCGCACAAAGAGATATGCAAGTTTGAATACAAAAGGTTTCAATACAAAGCAATATGACCTATAACACCACTTATCTCACATATGAACCAATACATATTATCACAAAGGAGGATGGAATTTTAATCAATACTTCACGATTTATATACTTTGAAATAAGTATAATAGAAGATCAAAACAATATTAACACATAATTTTACCTTGGAAACACCTTTAGAATTTTCTTGGAATTCTTTTCATAGCTTTTAATGAAACCCTTTCTTCCTTAACTTCTACTTTCTCTTTCCTCAAGCCAAAAGCCCCTAAACTGAACTTAGGCTTAAATTGGATGAAGAAATATGTTAGAAGAAGAGTTTTAAGTCGGCAAGGGATGCCTCCAATGCCCACCAATCAAATTAAAACATTTGGTTTACTAAAAGATAATTTATCACTTAAAAGGAAAGGACAGATTTACCCCTTGTTCGTAAATTCAGTTTAACTTCTTGCTCGGACATCCATTTAATGTACCATTTTTTGTGTTAGAACCATAACTCACATGTATACAACTATATAGTTTTCACCTCAAGTCATATGTAATGTTATAAGGGTAAAAACTAGTCTTAAACATGAACATTTCTACCGAAAATAACCAAATCTTGTGTTCCTAAATAATTCGACATTTCGTGATTTATGAAAGTAGAATTATACTAACCACAATCACTTAACATTAGATATACTAATAACATATTATTCATATCACATAAGGTAAGTATTATATAAATATTATTTATCATAATTATATACAGGTTGTCACAGGTACTTCCAAGAAATTCGTTGAATTGAGGAGGAGGACGAGGCTCGATGCAGAGTCGGGGCCGACCTTACTCGCCCTCTATTTCCTATTACTTTAAAGACCATTTTACCCTCATCACCCGAGGTCGATGGGTATAAGATGCCTAACTCATCCTCTACCCCAACCGAGAGTTAAGACTCCTTAAAAAAGGCCATGAGGTTATCACCCAAAAATTTTGTGGAGTCTGAGGCTGCAAGATCTCATCTCAGACTTCCTCTTCCAACCAAGATGGATCATCTGGTCGGGATAAATCTTCAGTCCAAATCGTGTCTGACCATGCTTGGTCATCCAGCAAGGATGACTTTTTAATTCAAGTCATCTTGGACCCTATTGAGCCGATTATTAACATTGCTATTCCTCTAACTGTTGTTCCTCTCTTGACCATGACTGTATGAGAGTTTTAGGCAAGGTTTTTAGATGGGGCCCTGGATACTGGAGCTGCTGCCGATGGTGATGACTCCGAGGCCGAGGAACCAATTAATTATTCATACGCCAATACCTTTTAATCCTCCGTTAGATTGTCTGACATTCTCCTTTGGAGATATTTACATGACATTAAATCTGACATTGTTATGCGCATCCCAGATGAGGACGAGAGAGTATATGGAGGTCGAGAAGGTGAAGTAGCTGTATACGATCAGATGTTTGGGGTCGCCTTTCGACTCCATTCCTATCCCTCCTTGCGAGCTATTCTCTCTAGCTTGGAACTCGCTCCATCTTAGTTAGCACCTAATTCCTGTAGAATTATACTCGGCTTCATCTCCTTATGGATGAATAAGTACATAGATGAAACTTTAGTTGAAATATTCAAAGCTTGCTACAATGTATCATCCTCAAGGACTCAGCCCAAAAATTACCACCTAGGGGCTAGAAAACTTGATAAGAAGATCATTCACGTCGCCCAAATATCCAATCACTACTAGATACCGAGGTTTTTATTCATTTATGGGGCCTGGGAATTTCTATTCGATGCCGACCCATCTGAGGATGAGCTGAGGGTTCCGTGTGCCTAGGATAATCCCTTAATGTCAACAAAGTTGGTCCCTCACCTCAGCGTTGTCGACAAGGAGAGGTCAACTATTTAAGGGATCGAAGAAAAGAGGGTGCCCTTCTTGAGTTCGAGGATATCATGCCCTTAACTTTTTTGAGGAGTCAGGTCTGGGGGTTGACCCCATAGTTGAGTTATGTGAGTTATTGAACTTTTCTTATTATAAGTCTTTCCTCGTCTTTATCTTTATTACTGATCATTTTTGTTTATTTTTTTACAGATCATCGTCCTCACATTTCAAAAAGAACTTTGGAATATGATGACCCCAGTCTTAAAAGTGCCTTACTCAAAAAGGGAGGCAAGAAAGCCTCAGATAAGATAATTTCCAGTGGGTCGACTAATCCTAAGGTAGGCCATAAAAGAAAGGAACCCAATCCTTCCTCAGACACTCGTCAGGAAAGGAAGACGAGGCATATGGTAAATCCCCCCAACCACATCTGTGCTGAGCTCCTCTGGTGGTTCTTCATTATAGGGTTTTGAAGTTTTCTGGGCAGCCAGCATTACCCAATTGAAGGCATGCCCCGACTCGATCATTCCATCAGCACCGAGGTTTAGGACTGCGATGTTTGGTGCCCCTTCTAAGAGAGATCATGAGTTTTTGGGGAAGATGCGCCCCTTGAATCTTTATGAATTTTATCTGCATCATCTGGCGCAGGTATCGGCTTCATATTTAACTTTAATCTCATGTCGTATTATTTTTTCTTTGCTCTGTTCTAATGCTTGACTATTTTTATTCCTGTAGTCTGTGTACGCCTTCACTTCTTCTATAAAGTGGGTCACTGATAACTTATCCAAAATTCAGGAGTATGAGAAGTCCCCTCTCAGATACAATGTGGCCCATAAACTGAACTTCCCTTAACCAAAATCACATTTTCTGAACTTAGCATAGAGATGATTGTCCCACAATATTTGTAAGACTATTCGCAAGTGTTATGCATACTCATCTGCAGTATAAGGATAAATCAATATGTCATCTATGAACACGATGACAAAATAATCTAGGAAATCCCTGAACACCCTATTAATCAGGTCCATGAATACTGCTAGTGCATTGGTTAGACCAAAAGTCATAACCATAAACTCATAAGATCCATATCTTGTCAAAAGTGCCGTCTTTGGAACATCCTGATCCTGAATCCCCAAATGATGATACCCCGACCTCAAATCAATCTAAAAAAAATACGATGCACTCCTCAACTAGCCGAAGAAATAATCAATACTGGGAAACAAATATTTATTACATATAGTGACCTTATTAAACTCCCTATAATCGATACACAATCTCAATGATTCATCCTTTTTCTTCAAGAATAGGTGGGAGCACCACAAGGCGAATTACTCATTCGAATGAATTCCTAACCTAATAACTTCGAAATCTGATCCAAGCTCTATCATCTTGGAAGGATTTATACGGTACAATGCACGGGCATTGGATCTCGTACCTGGAATTAAGTCAATCACAAACTCGATATCCTTACTCGATGGTAACCCAAGAATTTGTCGAAACACATCTTAAAACTACCTAATAATCAGAATGGAGTCTAGAGAAACAACTACCTCATCAAAAGTGTCCTCCTCAATGTATGATCGACCCTCCTTTTGGGTGTGGCATCGCAACCAAGTACATCTCTTGCCCCGAAATGGCCAAGATTATGGACCTCCCATAATAATCCATATAAATCCTGTATGTAGCTAACCAATCCATCCCCAGGATAACGTCATACTCTGACATATCTAACACAAATAGGTCTTACACTAACCTAAGTCTCCCAATGCCTATCCCTATATCTCTACACATAGAATGTATTGGTTCCCCTCTACCCACGGGTGAATCAATGTAAAGTACGATGTCAGACACTAAGTCTACCATCCCCAATGACCGAGAAAAACTAATATTAACAAATGAGTGTCATGCACCAGTATAAAATAAAATTCCCCTTACATGCCTAAAAATAGGGAACATACCCTCCACTGCTTGTGCTGGTGCTGGTCCTTCACTAGGTGCGATGTGATACACATGCCCATATTGTAACAACGACTGTTTCCCCTGAGGTGGGGCGGGTGAATATAGTAGTGCTGACACTACAACCATTAGTGGGGCTAGTAATTACTGACACTTCCCCCAAGGTGCCTGATATCCATGTTGACCTCCCTACTCCTGTGCCCACCAATTGTCCCAAGGGCAACTCTTCACTGGGTTTCCTTTCTCTCCAAAGATGTAATAATTTCCATAAAATTGACGCCTATCCTACAATAGCCCCAGTTGGCTCTGACTTCTACCCTGTTTCCACTGGCCCCGATGGCCCCTCGACTGCTGTTCCTAGCCCTGCTTGTTTCGATCATCAGAACCCCTATGCTTCTTGAACTGATCTCCTCATTGGGATCACTTAAACTGTTGGACCCCCTGATTACCATTCCCACCTATCTTGATATATTAGTTCTACGACTTTGAATTGTATCTCTTCTCGACCTTACTAATCTAGAATAACCGGTTATCTCGACAATGGAATAAAGCGATATTCACCATCTGAGTGTTGGTGATAAAAGTCGGGTTCCCCACTAGGGATTTCCTGATGTGCCAAGCTGTCCCTGATGCAAAATTCTCCATTTTATTTTCTTCGGTGTTTACCTCATCTTCACAAATAATGATAATAAGATAAAGTACTCCTCATACTCTGCTATAATACGACCCTCTTGCTTTAGGTTCATGAATTTCCTCCTCATTTATGACTTCATGGTGGACAGAAAATACTTCCCCTCACATTTTACCCCAAACTCATCAATGGTCATACTGTCTCGCTCCTCTAGGAATATGATAGACTCCCAACACTGTGGGGATGCTCCTACCAATTAGAATAAAGCTAACCACCGCTGTGCACTTAACCACTCTCAACTGTCTATGAATATCCTTCTTCTACTGACTTTCCACTAAGATATTTGTACATCCAGGAAACTCTGGTGGGTGGACTTTAATGAAGGCTTCCCTGGATATCTCCCAAACCGAGATTTGCGATTAAACCGGTAGAACCACCGACTATGGTGGTGGTGGTTGATGCTATGTCTGAAAGTGCTATAACATGGCAAGCATTACTATAGAGACTACCTGAGTCACTGTGGTTGTTGAAGACAGAGCCATTTTAGTGTCGTCAACAATGGTAGCTATGTATGCTAGAGTAACTATGGTCATCACTGATGGTGGCTATGGGTGTGGCTGCAACTCTTGCTGAGCCCTATTCACGGCAGCCTCATTGGTATCACATCGCTGTGTACCACGTCGAGTATTTTCCATCTGAAAGAAAATAAGTTTTGTATTAGTAATTTATCAGAAAGACTACAATGATTCCTAAACATAGGCTCCACGTATCAAAGAATGCAACACAGAATGTAATGAGCTCAACACAGATCCTAAGGACAATAGAACTTGGATGCTCTGATACCAATTGTAACAACCCCATTTTTCACATAATGGTTGCTCAGACACAATACACTGAAGATGGGGCTCATTTGACAATTCATTGAATTCTTAATATAAATTGTAAAAATGAAATTTTGTTTTAAAACATCAACGCACAATAAAGCAACATGAAATAATAAACTGATATTGTAAGTCTTAACTCTCATAAATCATAAAACATCTGTCCCAAACATAATTGTAATAACTGACTGAAATAAATTAGTCTCGAACTTATGCCCATACAATCTTTAGAATATGAAGATTGGAATAAAATAAAGAGTAATAACCTATGCCATAATCAAAGAGCTGAATCCGCTACTAAGCAAATGCAACTACAAGTTTGATCCTCTATCAGCCCTACTATTCCTATCTAGGATAACATGTAAAATAATTTTTATAATTTGGGTCAGCACCCTAAAGTTGCAAGAATTTGCAAAAATTAAGTTATAAAATCAATAGATAATAATGAACTTAATTCATATTACATACAACCCATCGGCTCTCAAATGCAGTAAATATCTCACCCTTTATCTAAGTGCAATACTATCTACATTTCCAACCCAATCCCAAACATATAATTCGATCTCTACGCTAATCATGACAATATCAAGGGAAAATATCCCACTTATAACGAGGGAGTAAATATCTACACATATGATGTCACTCCTGAAGAATAATCCCATAATACTACCCCATAAAAATACAATCGCATCGCATTAAGTATTTTATGTAGCATTGTGTCCATTAACACTTGTCTACATTATTAGACTAGATTGATTCATTTTTAATCAATTTTATATATATATATATATATATATATTTGACACACGAAGTCATTTACCTTCAGTGTGGATCTCGTGCTCTATCGGTAATTTCAGAGGAGTCCCTCACCAAACGGACGTAAACAAAACACATATAAGTGGGGTGATCACTACGCAGTACACCATATTATCCCCATACCCCCGACTATGTAGAAGGATCCATGCATCCCACTTCTCTCATCATGAAGCAGTGCCCCGAAACGTATGACCTAAAATTACTACCTATAGTACGCCTAGCACATCTCAGCTGGCGTGTGGTACACGATTCGATGAAGTACGAAAAGCAACCAATAGTCCTTCCACGAATAAGGGTATGTCCACACAAGAAATAAATACATACATATAGCACATAATATGTAGAGCTAATTATCCTCATAACTACCACAACTTGATTTCGTAATTCTCAACATAATATTCCTTGTTTGGATATTAACCCAGTTGTTAACTGTTAAAATTACCATTTATTGGATAACGACACAAATCCATTTTTAATTAAATATCCCTTAACTTGGACAACCTCCCATAAACTCGCTTGGGCTCGTAAAAATCCCCTGAACATTTTTCCAATCTAACCCTGACCCATGCTGTAGGAGCTGAATCAATTCGCCCTTGAAGTTGAATCGATTCACTTCGCACCGAATCGATTCGCCTTGGGAGCCAAATCGATTCACTTCTAGAAGTGAGCCCAGATTTATTAATTTTTTAATACAGGTTTCTTCCCCAAAATTCCATAACCATTTTAAGGCTTTATACAATTCAGTTTTTTTAACCATAACCATATCATAGTCAAGCAAACATATCTACATCGTTCTATAACAAATCTCTTCATGCTAGTCCCCAATAATTCACGTTATTGGATCATAAAAGCCACAAGTTGTTTAAACCCAACAAGTTCATAGTTCTCATCTAAAAATTCCCAAAATACTAAGATCACTCCATGATTTGAATTCAGTAATAAACATTAATCCTATCACGTGGATACTAATAATAGTTTCCCCAATTAAACAATATCAAATTCGGGAATTTTCATCAAGGTATTTATCTTTCAAGGCATATTTAACTTCATTTATTTTGAACAACCCTAGATCCAAATCCATCTATATTCCAGTCTCCAATCAAATTTATAACCCGAAATTGGTATGAGAGACGTGCATATGAATCAAGAAACATATTATTAAAAATTTCGCAAGAAAATTCTTGCCTTTAGAGATGATAGAAGTCCCCTTGAATCTCTGATCCTCTCTTCTTCTCCAACTTTGGTAACTTCCTTCAGAGGGTGATGTATGCTAGGTTAACTCAAAAGTAGATGGTATGTGTAATTAAGTTGGGTTATATCCTTATTAAAACCCTTAATTCCGTATCGCATCTTAATACCCAATTTTGGCCCCCCAAATAAGCCCAGAATGACACTCGGATTTATCCAAAATCTCCCTTAAGGGTATACCTATTCAACGGGCCCAACTTAAGATGTTTAAAACGCCTAAATGGGTTCCTAAATCACTTCGAAATGCATTTAAACAATGACTTCCATAAGCTACACATTTTAATTATGCTAGTCATGAAATAACAATAATTTACGTGACATGCAAATTAATTATTCTAGCAATGTACACATTCGATATAATCGAATCAGTTAATTATCCATAATGATATTCAAGTAATTAATTTATTTTATTTCTACCAATTTAAATTATATAAAAGTATGGGGTGTTACATTTATGTCACTGCAAAGTGATTTTTTAGGAGTGGGTTAGTGCCTGATCCTAAAGTCTTGACACTTGGAAGTGCTCTTGAGGCTCCACAAATAATGGTTCGGGAAACACTAGGGGATGAGACTTTTGATTTGGTGACCAGAAAGATAAAAGATGATGCCACAGTCTATTTAAAAGTTATTGAGGCTTTAAGGATGAGGATGAGAAGCCTAGGGGTAAGGCTGAGATCCCCCCAAGATTTAAGAGGTCCTCCCCTCAGTTAAGGAGGTCATCTTGTTAGACTCTGACTGTTATCCCTGTAAGTATCTTGAATTTTCTATTTTTCCATTATTTTATTCATTATTAGTTCTTTTATAACGAACTCTTCTCTTATTATCTATCTCGTAGACGAATGAGAGGAACAAAGAATGGATAGGTTGTTCACTAAATAAGCCCCTACTAAGGTTGTGGCCAACAAGAACACGAAGTCGAAATCCATCAAGCATTTGAAGTTCATCACACCAATGGGTATTCCAAACCCTAGCGTTAAGTTGGTGGAGTAAGCAAAACTAAAGTCTAGCTCTAGTGAAGGCCCATAATTAAGGTATGTGGTTGAAATTTTTCCTTACTGAAAGCATATTCGGGGGCAGGTGGAACCTCTAGGTCGACCCAAAGTAGTTATTCTATCATAAGGGAATTGTAACCCTTGGTCTTAAAACTTAAGTAATATTTACGTGATCCACTTACCAAAGGGAATGAGGTGATGGTGTCCCCCCGAAGGAGGGTGTTTGAAGGATGCCACTGTGGCTACTGGAGTGAAGGGATACCCAAAACCTTTTTGGGACGAGGAGTTAAAGTCCTATGCTTCAGCTGTGGAAGCACTCCATTCAGTGGCCAAAAAAATTTCCTTAACATGGTAGCCATGTTGAGGGGCTAAGGGAGTTCTGCCAATGCTCAAGAACTAGTACATATTTTAGGCAAGCTACTTTCAAGTCATTTTTTTATTTTTTTTATTTGTAGATCCTTACCTTTTATGCCTTATTTTAATACTTTTCTGCTTTCAGTAGGCTCATCACCTGACTGAGTCCCTTATGGGTGGTTCCATTGACCACAAAAATAGTAGAATAAGGACCTGGATATGGATGATAAGTGGAATATGATCTAGTTGGAGTTGAACCAAGCGATTAACAGTAAATGGCTGGAGGTGCTTGCCTTGGTTACAGAGAGAGTGGACTTGAGGTCGCAAATCCAATCATTGAAGTAGAACATGCTTCTCAATAAGAAGATCCTTAAGGATAATACGTCCTTCTTGGATGCTACTTGGGACTCCTTAAACAAGGTTGAAGAAATCCATGCTTTGGGTAAGGTTGAGCATAAAATAATAGTGAAGGCAATTTATGATCAGATACTCAACTTCAAAGTCCCAAGATAAACTTCTTTAGGATGAAAAGGACATGTATCTTTTGGAGAAGCAGATAGTGAATCCAAATGCTATGAAGTTACATGTTGAGGTCCTGGTGAGGCACACTGATCTCCAATGGAGGATTCGCGCCACAGTAAAGAGTAACTTGGACGTCTACCTTGAAACTGATCCTTTTAAAGAAATTTCTTTCCCATAAGTACCACTGTGGGTTTGAGGTTTGCAAGGCCAAGGTCCAACATCTCTTTCCTAAGGTATATGTCTTTAATCTATTTACTTAAGCCTCCCAATCTAGTTATGAGAGCTCAAACAATGAGATAAATAGTGGAGATGTGGATACTGAAGCCTTTATATTTACTATCCAAGAAGAAGATGCTTAAAGAGAAACCTTTATTCCTCAGATCCAGGCAAGTTTTTATGAAGGAAAACATGAAGCCCTTGTGAAATCCATAAATCCCATGCCTTGATAAGGTTTTTATGTATCATTACTGACATTGGCTTAGTTTTGGAATTTTGGCTTCTGCGTTGGTTTCCTCATGTTTATGCTTGCTTTAATTTTGCTTTACTAAGGAATTTTTGTAATATATTCATTTGTTTGAGGTCTTCCACGTAGGTGGTATTCCTCCCTATCCCCCAAGATTTCTTGGTAAAATAAAGTTACTTGGGCCACAACAATATTGAAGAAGACATGTGGGTCGTGATACCTCTGCTATGTGTTTGCATAATTTTTGAAATCAAAATTAAGGCTTTGAAATTGGTTATAAGACCTCCTAAATTAGAAATTTTGAAATCAGAAATCCCACATCGATTTACAAGTCCTCTGTATGAAGTCTCACAATGGGTCATATGCCATGTAAACTTTGAAAATTTTGCAACTTTAAGCCCCCTAATAGGTCCTAGGATCTTTGTCTTTAAGAGTTTTGAAATCTGAAGTCCCTTAATGGGTCATAAGACCTATAAACTTGTCCTACTAGGCTAAAATCCTTGTGGCAAAAGTATGAGGTTCCACTAATGGTCCTAAGTCCTCTAAAACTCAGCTAATAGAGTTGGGACCTCTCACTTCTGTAAAAATATGAAATTTGGACAATTATTTTACGTGTAAACACTTAGACCCCTATTTTTTTTTGAAAATGGAAGTTTTTCTAATTCCCAAATTTTTGTCGTAGTTGTAAAAAGGACATTTGACACTTTTAAGTTGGCCTTTTTCACACATGGGGTTGAGGAAAATAAATTTTTAAGGTTGTTGCACCTTTGCGTTATTATAAGTTTTGGGCAACATTGTTTAAGGCAAATAGGGTCCTTTTAGGTTGACAGTTATGGGTCCTTAGTCCTTAGTCAATTTAAGTGGAATTAAAGATGAAATCCTTTGATAATTATTCTATTTTTATGGGCCTTCATCCCTTTTACTATGAATTCGAGTCAAGGACGAAAGCCTTACAAATCTTGCTGGGTCTTTTAAGACCTCGGGGACTTTGGGCGCCTATAATTTAAGCCTTAAAACTCCATGACTTTCTGTTGTGAGGTCTCTATGACCTAAACCATTTGTTATGATCCAAGGATTTAAGCCTTGAAACTCGATGTGGGTCCTTAGACCTTAGATTAAACTCGAAGTGAAGGATTAAATCCTTGTAACTAACTTTAGGTCCTTAGACCTTAGGTTTAACTTAGAGAAAAGGATTAAAGTTTTGTAAATCACATTTATAGATTGCATTGATACATCATAGGTAACAAAAGAGCTCTTTTTATTTCTTTAAGTAGCTGAATACATTACTGATAGTATTTTTTGAGGTGCTATATTTTCCAAGGAAGTGTAAGTTCATATCCTTCCATGTCTTTAATGTAATAATACCCCGACCTTGCTATCCTGACCACTACATATGAACCATCCCACTTTAGGCCTATATTTCCTTTGTTTGGATTTTTGATTGCAAGGGTGACTTCTCTTAAGACCAAGTCCCCAACCTTGAATTCTCCATGGTGTAAATTTTTATTAAAGTAGGAGATTGTCCTCTGCTTGTAGGGAGACATTCAAATCGGTGTAGCTTCTCTATTTTCTTCTAATTCGTCAAGAGAAATATTGAGACCTTCGTCAATAGCCCCTGGTTTGAACTGATCCTTTATGTAGACACTTTGATCTATGATGGTATTACCACCTTAGTGCCAAAGGTCAGGATAATAGAGTTTCTCCCATTAGACCTCTGACTATGGTTTGATAGGCCCATAAAATGCTTAGCAGCTCTTCATCCCACACATCCTTAGCTTTGTCCAAACTCTTATTCAAGTTATAAAAGATGGTCTTGTTGGTTACTTTGAATTGTCTATTGGTCTGAGGGTGACCTGAATATGAGTAATGATTGCTTATGCCGTAGTTTGAGCAGAAGTCCTTGAAACTTAGGTTGTTAAACTGTTTACCACTATTAGATATGATGGATTTAAGCAAGACTAAAGTTATTATTTTATTTCTTTGTGATGTTTGCTAAGGGATCCACCTCAACTCACTTGGTGAAGTAATCAATGATTACAATACAATACTTATTTTGGCCTTTGCTGAGGGGAAAAATCCTTATTAAGTAAACTACCTGTTGAACGAAGGGCCACTGAATTAGCATTGAGAACATCTTCTTCGCTGATTGATTTAGAACAAAGGCAAACCTCTCACACTTATTTCATCTCTGAACCAGGTTGTTAGAGTCTTTGTCTAAAGTTATTTGAAGTACCCTTGCGTCAAGACCTTGTAGACTAATGTCTTTGGATCTATATGACCATCACAAACACCTTCGTGGAGGTCTCTAAGAAAGTAGCTAGCTTCTATTGGGCTAAGGTATCATTGAGGTGTTGAATAATATCCGTTATTAAACAATGCCTCACTCCCCATATAGTATATGTAAGATAAAAACCTTAGTCATCTGAGTTAAAGCTTATCCTTGGGAAGGAAACCATATCTGAGGTAGGCTTTGATGGGAGTGGTCCAATCTGAGCTATGGTTGACTATTATTATGTTGATTTAGACTTGGGTAATGAATGACTCATCCAAAGTAACGATTAAATCCCTTGGATCTACCTCATCTTATAAGGCTACTCATGAAAGTTGGTCAAACCCCGAATTATCTGCTTGGGGGACCCTTCTAATGTAAAATTTGGGGATTCTTTCGATGAGGTGCTTTACAATTTCTAACTACCCCACTGTATTATCTCTTTTGGCTTCATGGTTTCTACCTGTTCTTCTTTTAAATAGATAAAAAGCCTAAGCCTGCCACCAAGGATTTATACTTTGCCTCATTATTAGAGGCTTTAAATTAAATAAAGGAGATATAAAGAGACTACAACTCCTTTTGGGATTACCAAATGAAGTCCAACTCCACTACCTGAGCTTTTGGAAGAGCTATACACATATAAGACCTATATTGGAGAGTTGGGGTTTGCCTCTTAGAATAGAAGCTTCTTGGGTTCCTTTTGCCTTGGCTGCTTCAGTTCTAGAGCTCTTAGCCTCTTCCTCTACCTCTTCTAGGTTATTAAACTTCACAATTAAGTTAGTTTATGCCTAACTTTTGATGGAACTCCCCCGTTGATACTTGTTATCAAATTCACCCAAATCTTTAGGCCACTTGATAAGCCTTCCTAGGGGATCATGACTGCGAAGGATTTGTCTAAGGGGTTGGTTGGTCATGACCACAATGGTGAGTGACTGGAAGTATGACCTCTAGATCCTGGCTGAGCTGATAATGTGGAAAGAGAGATTTTCCATCCTCGAGTACTTACTTTCATCTCCTTACAGATCTCGATTGACATAATACAAAGTGTATCTTTTGAATTAAGGTTGAACTGATATTGGTTGGTGAAACAAAAAGGCACAAGTATAAATCCTCCTAGATAATGGTCCGATACAATAAAGATGGGGACCCCATGTACTTCTTGAGCTTTTGGAAGGCTTTCTCGGCCTTAGGATTCCATTCAAAGGACTTATTCAGTGTTTTGAAGAAGTTAGGCTCTTTTTTTCGCCTTCAAGATAAAACGATTGAGGTCAGTAACCCTCCTGACTAGGATTTATACCTAATTGACTGTTCTTGTTGACTCTATGTCTAGTAGAGCTCGGATCTTCTATGGATAGTACTCTATGCCCCGCCTGATGACCATAAAGCCCAAGAACTTACCTCTGGTAACTCCTAAAGCACATTTCTTTGGGTTAAGGCTCATATGGTTCCTACTGAGGATGCGGATGGTGTTTAGGTTCTTCACCTCGTTCCGAGCTTCCAGGATTTTGACTAACATGTTATCAATATAAACCTCCATATTATTTCCAATGAGGTCTTTTAAAATGGATTTTATAACCCTATGAGAGGTTGAACCTACTTTTTTTAGTCCTGAAGGCATAACGTTATAAAGTAAGTACCTTTGTCCATAATGAATGAGGTATTTTTTTCATCGGTAGGAGAGATTCTAATCTGGTTGTATCTGAAATAGGCGTACATAAATGAGAGGAGATCGAGACCTGTTGTTAAGTGTGACACCCTGTTGAAATAAATACTGGGTGATCAGTCCTATATCAAATTTAAAACAGGAATCTCAGGGGTTCATTCTTAGCATCACTATCGAAAACTTTTTAAAACTTTACTAACCCCCTAGTATTCAAAAAGACAGAGGTCAAATTTTATATTTTTATTAAACAATTAAATATGCATGCTAAATAACAAATAAACCATACATCCAAACCATGAGTCTAAAACAGTACTAAATGAATAAATAACATGCCGAATAAACAATCGGCTAAAGATCCCAATATAATAATCCAATAAATGAATACATAAACCACATACTGAGTCTAAAAGTAAAAGGGAAACATGGCCTGAATGAATCTACAACTGAGATAAGAATCCTACTCTAGGAATGAAGAAATGATACGTCTAAATCAAGTCCTGCAACCATCTACAATGTTGCAGTTGCATAACCCTGGAATAGATAAGTCAACTATGGCATCCCTGTGCTGGACACCTGTCAATATACATATACATAGACAAGAGAGAAGAAGTATAAGAAACGGGTCAGAGCCCGATTTATAAAAAATGTTTAGCAAGAATTTTATTGCAATAAATGAAATGCGTAGTATATAATGTTCATAATTGCTTTTATGGTCGCACTCTCTTGAGGACAATCTCATCTCTCTTCTATAGTGTACACCTATAGCATTCATTTATTCCTCCTAGTCATTTCTCTATCCAGCTAGTCCATAACAACTATATAACTAGCCCGCTAATCCTCCCATCGCAAGTTAAGCGTACTTTTATGATTAGAATCATGTATGTAAATTCTCAGCTTTACGAATATTTTTATATATTACCTCAATACTGCCAATATTTAGTTACATACTCTCTCTCTCTCTCTCTCTCTATATATATATATATATATATATATATATACTAAATATGGCATTAGTTCAACCCAGTGTTATTACTACCTACGTTCACTCTAGAATACCCTTATCACCCATACGATACGATATCAAAATAGTTTGTACCGAAAAGTCAATTACGTTCATTATTTCTATAGTTAATCCTTTTCTCACTGAGATTATTTTACTTATCCTGACATTCACCTCTACTAACTACACATAGTAGAATTTTTTACCAGTTTATATATTTAATCCCTCCACATATATATATTCTAATCCTGCACCCCTAAATTAAGACCTCTTGTAGCAATGTATACTATGTTATCGTGTCCCGGTGCATTACTCACTGCATGGAGGACTACTATTCATTTCAGATTTTTTTATTATTCCTGTCTACTTAATTCACACAATAGATATCATCACAAGTACATGTATATGTAAACTATCTTATATAAATATACTACATTGCACCCCGAAACAAAGCTGCGGTGCTTGCATGCTCTACTATCATGTTCATTGCATAACTCATTGCATAAAGGACTATAGGTTCAATATCTCGCTAACCATCAAAACAAAGCACACATATTGAAGGCTAACATAGTTCCAAGCCGATGGGCTACGCACATACCTACGCACCCATACAACCGTCATAACTATCATTCTCACCGATAGCTCATACCTAGGTTCTATGCTCTAGTGGTACAATTCAATATCGCACCCGAAGGATCCTCAAGGCATGATTGTCCACAACGCGCAACCTCCACTCAATAACAAGCATCTTAGGTATGTCATACACATAATAAAACAATCAAATAGGTATTCACGCACCCTATTAAAATCTTAGGTAATCACACAACCTTTCATTGTTTTAGGTATTCACACAACCTATAATTGTTTTAGGTATTCACGTAACCTATTATCTTTTTTCAATTGGATTATCTATTCCCATATTTATATATATAATTCTCACATTCATATATATATATATATATATATATATATTATATTCCAACCTCCCGCTATTTAATATAATTCATAGGATGGTATATTCCACCTCATATATACCCTATTAAGTTCATATTAATCTCACAAAGGTCCCTAAAATTTTGGTTCTAATTCGGGAAAGTTTCATCTCTAAATAAAACTCCAAGGGCATTTTAGACATTATACACCTTATGCCTAAATAATAATTTCTATATAGCCGCGTACTACTCTCCGTTAGCTACACATGGCCGCAAATGACACGTAAATCCGAATTCGTATGACAAAACTATGCTCATTCAAAGTTATGCTAAAAATCAAATAACTCGTTTCGTCTTCAAGGGTATTTTAGACCTTTCAATTTTTGCGTCTAATTACAAATATTCCCTGGACATCGTAATACTCTTTGCTATCTACGTGTGGCCAAGAACGACACACTAATCCGAGTCCGTATGCCAAAATTTAGAGCATTATAAAGATTCACCTCAAAGAAGATTTTTAAAAAAAACTTTCTTAAAAATTGTCCCCACATTCTGTTCAGATTACTAATTGCTGTTTTGAGGCATTTTGGAGCAGTTTTTGAGGAAGCCCATGAGAGAAAAAAATGTAGAAAACACGATTTTCTACAGGGCCCAACGAGCAGAATTGCCATTAAAGCTCCAAAACTTGCGATTATGGCCAGATCTTTTACCCCCAAAACCTCCTAAGATTCATCCTAAATTCACCCAAACTTTCTCATTAACAATTTCTTCCAACAATATCAGTAATGGAGATTGAAAAACTAAGATCTAATCATGTTATTCACTTCTCAAATTAAGTTATAATCTCACTATTAACCCAATTTCTCACAAAATTAGAAATCCCCCATCAATGGTTATTCTTCATCTTCTTCACCATAAACCCAAAAATTTCAATTCAAATTCCTACTTCTAAATTTCCAGAATTAATTGACATAATTATAACTATTTACATCGTTAACTACAACTCAAATTAATTCAAGAAAACACTTGCCTTGGTGGATTAAATTCGACGATTCCATGTCGAAATTCTTGCCCAGATTGCTCTTATCATCCTTCTTCTTCTTCTTCTTCTTCTTCTTCTTCTTCTTCTTCTTCTTCTTCTTCTTCTTCTTCTTCTTCTTCTTCTTCTTTCTCCTTTCTCTCCTCTCTCAACCCTTTGTGTTTTGGAATGAGTCATGGCTGCCCAACACACTTAAACTAGGTTAAAATTCCTCAATCCCGTATTAAGCCTATTGGCCAATTAAAAATGACTTAAATGCCCCCTCTGTAATACCCCGTAATTCTATTTAATTAGGAAAAATACGTTTTATTTAAATTACGTGAGTAGAGTAATTTAATGTGATATAAGTTTTATTTAAATTACGTGAGTAGAGTAATTTAATGCGATATAAGTTTGATTTAAATTACGTGAGTAGAGTAATTTAATGTGATAAAATACGTTCTACTTAAATTACGTGAGAAGGGTAATTTAACGTGATATTATGTTAATAAAGATTAATACGATGATTAAAAATTTACTATATGTGAGTAGTAAATCTTGAATGTTTATATGTACGGTCTAGTGATTTTATGAACGTACCTGAGTTATCTCAATCGAGTGTCACGCGTAGACAAAATTTGAAGATGAGATTAGAAAAATATTTTAAGAGACTCAAAAGATAATTTAGAGTCCACAGATGATTCTGAAAGGGTCGAATTAGTCAAAATAGTGTACCCGGGGGTACTAGTTGAGTGCCGGGTCATTTTCGGGCTAAAACCGGGACCATTCGAGGGCGTTTTGGTCTCTTTACATTTATGGGTAAGTAGACCTACGAATTTTGAAACCCTAAATCAGATTATAAGAGCTGAGGCTAGGGTTAGAAAGAAAGAAAATATACCATAGCCATTAGAGAAGAGAGAGAAGCAAGTTCCTAAGGCAAAAGAAGGAAGGAGGGAAAATTCTAAGAAGATTTCACCACGAAGTTGTTGGGAAGGAGGATTGAAGGATCAAAATCGTCAACTAACAACAACAACCACGAAATCAGACCCTACAAATCATAAGGCAAGTGGTTATTTGCAAAATAAATTGAGTTATAATACCCATATTTAAGCTTTATGAAGAACATGGTTTTTCTGATATTTTTGGGAGTAAAACAATTGATTATGATCCATGATTGGCAGGGATTGCATGTAGAACATTTTTGGATCTCCAAATATTCTGATATCATAGAAAACTAGAGGATTAAATCGAACTAAAAATATGGGATTATGATGAAAGATGTAAAGAATGTATTTTTAGGGTTCTTGAATATTATAAAGATTTTTAGTTGATTTGGCCAAGATTTATAATGATTTTGTTGTTTTAAATCGTTAGTGATCATCCCAGAACATCTAGGAATGATTAGAAATTGTTGGTTGCAATTATGGTGGATTATCATGGAAGATAGTTAGATAAAAATGGTGAAACCCGTATGAAGAAGATGAACTGGGTCTGTCACTGCTTGATCGATCGATCGACCATGTCGATCGATTGACCTTATCCCATCGATCGATCGACCCTAACTGGATTTTAGAAAATTCAGTGAAAATTTACTTTTAGTTACCGTTACTTGATGGGAACCTTAGTGATGATATTTTACCTATGAGGAGACTTCATAAATACCAGTATGTGTACCATTAGATTTCTTCATAAATGATTGAGCGGGAATTTTGGAGAAATGAACCGACGGAGAACGATTGATAGCCGTATATTGGAATTGTGAGGATTTAGCTACGAAAAGAGTGAGAGTAAATTCTGGAATAATACCAGTAGGTTAAAGTTAACTACTTAATTAAGGAAGGGGTAACTAGGGCCCTTAGAGTTGCGTGAATACTCAAATAAATGCAATAGTGAAATAAATTGTAAATTAATGAGTACGGTGGATATAAGTAAAATATATTACGTACGTACATGATTTGATGGGTCGAGTGTGTACCTACTAAATTATATAAAAGTTTGGGTTAAGAGAATTTTACCTGAATTAATTATGTTAGGGTCGATGAGACATTCCGAACTAACATAAAGTTATTATATGTTTGGGGTCGATGAGAAATGCCGAACCAAACCTCGAACTGTTGTCGCGATGAAAGAGTTCCGAACCAGAATATGTGTATATATATATATTTTTAAAAATAGTTGGGGTCGATGGATAATTCCGAACCAACTCTCACATGGGGTCTATGAATCATTCCGAACCAAGAGTCCTTTATGTGTAGTAAAATGATATGTTGTGATAACTAATATTTAATACATGATTGTGTGATAAAATGTATTCTATGTGCATAATCCACAAACGGAGAATAGTAGATAATGAGATGAATTGTAGATATCTTAGTAATAATTTATAGTGTGATGTAATTATTACAAGAATAAGGAGAACAAGCAATAAATAATTTACCTACGCTTATGGGTAATATAACCAGGTGAACTAAGTATCCTCGTTAGACATGCGCTATAGAAGAGAGGTGAGGAAGTTCAAGGGAGTGTGCGAATCTTTAATATGTGTAATCAATAACTCAATTGTGATAACTTCTTGCAAAATATTTTCAAAATATTTTGAGTACTAACTCTTGATATGTAAAATTTTTAAAACCTTTTAGGTGCCCAGCCACAGGGACACCCAGCATGATTTCATTCCAAGGATTTGGGAGCTGCAACACATGTGGATGTTGCAGGGATTGCTTAGACGCTTCCTCCTTTTCAGTTCTAGTGCAGGATCTCAGTCTTAGTATTCTTAGTTGGACATGTTGTCCTATCTTTACTCTTACAGTTATTCTATTTCTGAATTTTGAATTGTCTGTTATTGGCCGTGGTTTTCGGCAAGACTTTATCTGCATACAGTTATTTACATAAACTATTTTATTACTAGACTTGTAATGTGCTTGTATGTATTATTTGTTTTGCTTAAGAAAGATAAAATTTGGCAATCTCTCAATTTCACTTAGGTGGTTAGTAACTTAAAAAGTTTTCGACAGTGATGCTAAGAATGAACCATTTAAGAAACCTGTTTAAATTAAATTAAGGCTTGATCACCCAAGGTTTAATTGGGCGGGGTGTCACACCCTCGTATGTTCTCGGTCATGTCTAAAAATACCCCGAGACCCATTTACTACCCGCGGGTACTCTTTTCTGACTATCTCGACCCTTCCGGAATCAACCGTGCACTCAGAATTATCATCCGAGATACTTTATAAAATTTTCCAATTTCAATCTCAAAATGCGACACATGTGAAAAATATCAATAACCCGAATTAATTTAAATTTCTAAATCCCCAAATATAAATGAAAGTTGTAAATCTCCAATTTCAATAATTTCTCCAATTTAAATAAATTAAATCATCAAATCAAATAAATTTCAAATCACTAATTTAATTAATTTATATATCCTCTAAAATATGGGGTGTTACATTGAGTCCACCAAAGTGTCATTCTGAGTTAGAGGGTAGAATTCTTTGGGCCATGCCATGTTGAGGTCAGTGAAGTCAACGCAGTCTCCATTTTTATTGTCTTTGGGAACAAGTACCATGTTTGAGAGCCTTTATGGTTATTTGAGCTCTCTAATGAAGTTGGATGCCAAGAGATTATCAACCTTATTTAAAGCATTACTTTTCCTCTATGGTCTAAAGAACTTCTTCTGTTGGCAGACAAGCTATGGTTTGGGTTCACACAGAGGTAGTGGACCATGACCTCAGGGTTTACTCCAATCATATCTGAATAGATCCAAGTAAAGACATATTTATTTTCTTTAAGGAACTGGGTGAGTTCCTCTCTAAGGGTAGGTCTCAGGCACCAATTTGAACTTCCTTAGTGGGATCCTCCTCATCAATGCATAATGCGATTAGAGCCTCAACAGTCTCACCTCTTAGTTCCTGCTCCTCATCTCTTAGATCTAGGGTATCCATATTCATTAAATCTATGCCTAGTCTCTCTAAAAGAAGCTCAGGTATTAGTGGTGGAGGAGACAAGACCTCTAACAAAACTTTAGGGAATCTCTACTAAATTTTTAGACCTTTAACTATGATAGCTTGACATGCTCTCTCATTTCCTTCGTCCCACACATCCTCTTAGCTTGCAGTGCATGATTGCTTCCTCGATTGGGTGAGATCTCTTTTGAAGTAAATGAGATAAATGAAAATTGAGTCTCTAGTCTATTTTACACAAAGTAGAAAAAATAATGGGTATGCCTCCATAGATACCTTGTGATGGCTAGTGATCAACGTGTTAACTAAAGAGTTAAAGGTCTGGGGACTGGGTTACGAATTGGAAAGGTGTTGGGCACTCGCTCCACCATTTCGGTCTCAAATGTAAATCTAAAGTATGTGTATTAGCATGTTATTATGTAACTTGAATAATGAAACAAAAATAGTTAGTATATACATAGGCTATGAGGTGTAGTGTCGGATATGTGTGTAAATAATATAAATAAGGGACAAAATATGTACAAAGTCGAACTTGTTCACATGGACGACAGTCTGATTGAGCCTATATACTTGCGCATAGTTATTGAAAGTCCACGTATCTTGTAAAATAACAAGTGGAATTTTACCTCATATAGAGGCTCGATGCTGGAAATCTATTCTTTCTTTGATCTTTTGAGGTATTTTTAAAGCGAAATAAATCCAGATCTGAAAAATGTGCATGATTTATGTTCATAAAAGAGTTTGAACAAGTTTGATTCACTCATAACATCACTTGATGATGAGAGAGTGACTAAACTTTTGATATTAAGAACAAATTAGTAGATAAAATCTCAGTGTCTAATGATCCTCTAATTAATATGGAAGTATTCCATGGTTTTGAAGCTTTTTATTTAGTTTTTTGGAGTAAAAAGTGAAAATGGAGGAATATGTAAAAGATTTAACTTGAGTTTTAGAGATCGGGCTTCTCTAATACATCTACGTATACACTATAGGAGAAATCAAAGTCAATTATGTCTTGAATTTGGGGGAGGTTTGGAGAAGTATCTTCCACTGGTAGAGTTTGCGTATAATAACTCCTACCAATTCACGATTGTCATGGCACCATTTGAGGCATTGTATGGTAGGCCTTGTCATTCGACCAATTGTTAGTTGGAGGTGGGGGAAAACAAACTTCTCGGGCCAGAGTTGATAAAGGATACGTTGGCCAAAATAGATTTGATTCGGAGTCGCATATGGATAGTACAAGACCGACAGAAGAGTAATGTTAATTCTAAGTGTTTCTTCCTGAGGTTTAATATGGGGGATTAGGTGTTGTGCTACATGTATCTCCTATGAAGGGGATAATGAGGTTTCGGGAAAAAAAGGAAGTTGACGCGAAGGTACGTGGGGCCATTCCCTATTATAAGTGGGTTGGGCCAATGAAATATATACTTGGGTTATAAGAGCACTTGAATCGAATTCATGATGTACTTCATATTTCTTCGCTGAGGCAATACCTTCGAGATGAGTTGGACCACACTCACATTGCTTTGGAGTAGATCGATTTGCAGCCCGATATTTCATACGAGAACGGGCCAGTTGCTATCTCAGACCATAGCAAGAGGAGACTGAGGTCGAAGGTAGTTCCCCTTGTACGGGTTCAGTGGGGGCATCGTAATACCGACGAGTCCACTTGGGAGCGCGAGGATGAAATGCGCGAAAATTATCCAGAGCTGTTCATACCGTGTAATTCCCTTTTCCTAATTTCGGGAAGAAATTCCGTTATTACGGTGGAAGTATGTAACACCCCATAATTATATTGATTTTTATATTGGGAATTAATTTGGGATTAATTAAATTATATTAGGAAAATTAATTCGGTAAAATAAATATTAATTAACGAGATAAGGGTTAATATTTATTTAAGTTGAATATTACTTAATGAATAATTAATAATAATGATAAGAAAAAATTATGATTATCATGAGAGAGAAATACGACTTTACGATAAATTTAGTCGTGACACGCGTGCCAGTCGTGTCGGAACTTAATTTGGGAAGTAAAATATAATCACCTATTGATATTCCATATGGTTATTTGGAGTTCCATATGGTCATTTCGAGTGCGCCACTATGTCCGGACAGGTCGAGATATCTGAAAAGTCTACCTGAGGATTTAGTTTGGGTTCCAAGGCACTTTTAAGCTAAACTGGCACCCTAGAGGGGTATTTCGATCTTTTGAAATTTTGGAGGAAATAAACCCAAAAAATTTAGAGGATTATATCTGATAGCACATAAAGGAAATTAGGGTTATAGGTTAGCAAACCAAAGGGAGAGTCACAGGGGGAATAAAGAGAGTTGTTCCTAGGGTTCCAAGGACAAAAACCACCTTCTCGCACCACCACCACCACCACCAGGTTATAGTTCGGGAGGAGGAGAACACAAATCCCACCACCACTTTCGCAGAAATCAGACTTATAAATTATGTCAAGTGTTTATCTTGCTAACCTTTGATTTGATATACCATCCATGTTAGAATAGGATGATTATCTTATGAAATTTATGGAGTTTAATCTTAAAATTGGAGATATAAAGCATATTCTTGGGTAGGAATGATGATATATTTGATCCCTTATACATGTAAGATGGCTTTGATGAGAAATATCACAAAATTGGGAAAGAAATCTAGAATTATGTTGAGGTTCTTGAACATGAATAATAATCTAGGGTTTCAAATATTAATCTTGATTAAATCTAATATGAGGTTGTTCTGCAAAGATTTAATGATTTTTATACATTAAAAACTGTTGATACATGTTACTATGATGTTATAGACATTTGGTTCAGAGTTTGGGATAGTGTATTGTTGGTTTATCGGTTCAACAATGGTGAATTCCCGTAATAGTTTAGGAAAGAAGAGGATACCTGCTACGGCGAATCGATTCATCTCCTTGGCCGAATCGATTCGGAAAGTGAATTGATTTAGACCAAGGAGGAATCAATTCAGTTTCCCAAATTTGCAAAATTTTTCCCCATTTTGCTTAGAACTCATAGGAAATGATTGGGTTGACCTTTGAGTTAATTATAAATTCTAATGAGTGATATTTTATTTACTAGTAGGCTAGTGTTAGGTCTGAGGTTACTCGCATGAGAAGAGTTTAGGACTAAAATTTATTAATCTTAACGGGTAATAAAAGCTTATTCGGATAATGATTTCTTATCATGGAGAATTAGGGGAATGTTGGACCAAGACCAGTAGGCCTTGAGTGGGATACCTACCAAGTTTACATAAGGGACAATTAGCAACCATTTGGGTATTGGGAAACACTCAGGATTATAAAATAAGAAGTATAATGCTATATATAATATTCGAGAGTTATTATGCTACATATGGAGTATATGATATAAGTTACATGTATACCTATAGTGATTATATATATATATGGGTGGTGCATATACCTATTATTTGAATTTTGTGTGTATCATACCTAGGCTACTTGCTATCACGTCAGGTTTCACATCGTGGACAGTCTTATTCTGATGAGACCAACTGGGGGAATATTAACTTGTACCTTAGGACATATAACTTAGGGATTGAGCACCACTTTTGTGAATAAGGGTGTGACTGGTAATTTGGATGCATTAGGTATGATTGTATCCCAAAGGCATAGAACTATGTTCACCTACAATATTGTGTGATTTAACTTATGGTTCGAAGGAGACTATTCGAACCAGTGTCCTTATATAGTAAGTGATGTACCAAGACTTAATAGTAGAGTACGCCCGCACTACAGGTCTCCACCTAGGGGTGTTGTATACGTATGTATAATAAGAGTAATGAATATGTATATACGTGTAATTGATCCTATGATGAGTGTATTGGTAGATAAGATAGATAGTGATACCTAAATTAATTAATGTGCATGAGAACTAAATCATTTACTAGTAACTCTTAATGTACATAAAGAGTTAAAAAGGTAGTATCATATGGTATGGGATATACATGTGGGCACTATAAATGATTAGATGAGAAGAGATGTAATCCAGACTAGTTAGGCGAGTAGCATGACTAAGTGGGTTAGAGTAGTATGTTAGGTGTTCACATTAGTTGAGGGGACAAGATCTTAAGGTAGGTCACACGGTACTAACATGTATTTAACATCTTATCTTGATTCATTTTAAACACTTGCTAAACTCTTTCAAACTATTTTACTTGGGCTCTGGCTCGTTTCAAATCCTTTTGTAAAAACCATTTTAAGTTCCCAGCCATAGGGACACCAGACATAGGAGTTCCTATATTTGATGTGCTGCAGTTGCTGTGGAAGTTGCAGAACCTTGCTATTAGACACCTCCACATTTACTCAGTTCTTAATTATCCTTGCTTATCTCAGTTGGTCATGTCTCCCATTCATAGTTGGTTACTATTTACAGAGATTTTGAATTTTCAGTATTGATTTAGACCTTAGTATGGATGGCTATATTTGGATTTTCTCTAGAGTGTTATTCTAGACTCAGTTATTTATTTATGTCGTTATCTCATTATTCATTATTATGTGCATGAAAATGGTGAATGATATATATTTAATGCATGTTAATAATAAGGATTATAATTTTGGCACCGGGGTCTATTAGGGTATTAGTAATTACTTAAATTTCGACATTGATGCTAAGAATGAAACAATTAATGGTTCCTGTTTAATTTGATAATGGACTGATCACCCAGGATTAGAATAAGTGGGGTTTCACACCGCCCACCATCGCTAACCAGTCCATACCGAGGATATCATCATACTCGAATATCATCTCTCAAAATGAGCTAACCCACTAAGACATATCCTCTCAGTGTCAACACCCGCTCCCCTATAGATGGAACCAAAGGGAGCCTTACTGCTCAACGATAACTATATACATATTATAGTAATTCTAACAATACATTTTGTTAAACCCTTTTCACGCGCGAATCTATTGCTAAAAAAATATTGTGACTCACCTGTGTCACACAAAACATACCCCATTCACTCTACGATAAACTCGTACTTTCATTTGCCAATAGCACCGGTAGTTCAAATTGTTCCTGGACATAACACTCTCATATAAACCGAACCAAACACTTCTATAACTATTGTCCTTGTTGAGCATACCTCTCCTATACCGTAACTCACCGCGGACAAGGTTAATACATGTGGCCCTACTCTCCATACATAAGACACGTCTCCGTATCACCCACTTTTCTATGGCCCCACTAGATATATCGGGGTTGTCCTTCTCTTGGACCTGGTAGTCTTGGCCTTGATAGCTACCCCCATTGTTCCCTTGGTTTTGCTAGCCCTGTGGAACACACTACTGAACCTAATGGAGCCGACTGAATCCACCATTACTTGGTAGGAATTCCATTGATCTGAATCATTTAAATGGGTACTTTGTTGGGTATCCCCCGTGTGGTGCCTCACTATCACCAATTACATTCATTCTTATTCTGCTGACTAGACTCTCCATTCTCTTAGCTCCCTTCACATGAAATCATTTTTATTTCCCTTATAATTTCATAACATTGACATAATCACCATCGATCATCCCAGTCGGATTTCTCCCTCAATGCTGGCATATTCTACCCATGAGTCCATCATCAACTCAAAGACCTCCTCGTCGGGTACACAATTCACTAAATAAAGAAAATTTCCCTCATATTCGGATATTGTTCAACCCTCCTGTAATAAGTACAGGAATTTCCTTCATCTCTCTATTAAAATAGCTGATGAAAAGATTTGCGATCAAATCGTACCCCTAATTCCTCGCTTTCATGGTACCTCTCCTCAGATGTGGTGAATGGCTCCCATCACTACAATAATCCTCCTATGAGATAAATATTTTATCCAAAATTTTAATTATAAGTGTCACTGCACTCCACCATATGGAATTTCCTTTGGATGATCTCTTTCCATTGGCCAATCACACTTCCGTACTTTTCTCGAACTCTTGTTGATGGCCCTTTAAAAAGTCTTTTTAACTCTCCCCTTTATCAACTGCATGGGGTGAGTCTAAATTTGTGCCATGGTTAGCTATGGTGGTACTTGGGAATACTACTGTGCCCTACCCGAACAATAATAGTGGTGACTTCTACTGCGATCACCATTCCTAGAATAATTTATAGCTCCGACTGAGCCTCTCCTCCTGCAGTCCTCCTAATGTCCCTCATCGCCTTATATTATTCGATATACGAAGCACAACCGAACTCATATATGATTCGCATCAACTATATTCAATAGCAGAAGAACGTAAGTCGCATTATGAATCGACAATCCCAAGAATAGGGCTCTATATTAAAGAAAAGAAACATTAAAAATGTACTAAGTTGCAGAGATCCTATGGACCCTAAAACCTGATGTTCTGATACCATCTGTGACACCCCACTAATTTTAATCATGGGTGATCACTCCTTTACTAAAATAAACACAAATCTCATTTGGTTCATTCTAAGCACCACTGTCAAAAACTTTTTAAATTACTAACCACCTATGTTAAATTAAGCCGGTGCCAAATTTTATCTTTCAGTAACGTAACAACATAAATGAATAAAAAATATAACTCAACCATCCATATAACTATAAGAGTCTGAATCATCACATGATAAATAGATAAATAATGAGTACCAAATAAACCATTGGTTCCAAAACTAAATCCAAACCATAAGTCTAAAAAAATAAGACTGAATCCAAATATATCATGTGATAAAAAACTGAAATAATGTATCAACAGAATGGGCAACATGCCCAAATGAAATACCAAATCATAGATCCCACTTTAGGAATGAATAATTGAAGTGTTTACACAAATCCTACAAACCTCCACAAATGTTGCAGCTACGTATCCCTGGAATGAGTCATGAAGCTTGGCGTCCCTGTGCCTGGACACCTAAAATATTTTGAAAATAGATTTGACATGGTCCAGAGCCAAAAACCTTTGAAAAACATTTATCAAGTACTTAAATTACAATTATAAAAATAGTTATTAGATACACACATTAGTCCAGCATTCACTACCTTAAGTTCTTCACCTATCATCTATTGTGCACACCTAACGTCTCCTATTAAACCCATCAAGCTATGCTTCCCAACCTAACTAGCCCTAGGTATATTACTAACAACAACAGGTTAAGATCCCCTATATCTCCCATAGGATACTCTACCATCAAGTCAATATTTCATCTTAATCGAACATTATTATTGCACTATTGATTAAGTTTCTCTTACTTAAATTTCTTTAGATATACACTATCTATCTTTTCTACCATCACACACAAGTAGAATAATCACATATGTATATATTTATCACACTACAATATATACAACTACAGCATCCCCTGAAATGGACACCGTGATGCATACATACTCTTCTATCAAGTCCATATACCTCTCGTACCAAATTAGGGACTATCGATTCAGAATGACTCCTCTAACCACAAATCAAACAATACATAATGGAGGTGAACATAGTTCTAAGCCTTTGTGCTATGAACATACCTAACGTACCCAAATAACACGCCGGTCCCACTAATACACAACACATAGTGAGCCGCCCTAAGTTTTATATTCTGGGGCACACATCCAGACCTCGCTGGAATTGCTAAGGTAGGATCGCCCTCTGCGTGGATCCTCCCATGATAGCACGATGCATAGGTATGTTCACGCACTTAGCAAATCACATAATAGGTATTCACACAATATATATATATATATATATATATATATATATATATATATATATATACACACACACACACACACAACCTATAATATTCCCTGTACATAGTATTTATATCTCTCGAATACTCAACGTACTAATAGTTCTCACATAATGTTTTATTCATATTTTATGAGTATCACTCACTACCCGAAGGGTCCCAACTATCCCATAAGTTATTTTTTTATAGTTAACACATCATTATACTATTGGTATTATCCTTAGATTATTGTTTACTCTTCCCATAACCCAAATCGTAAATTCTTGATGCTCATCTTAATTGATTAACTATCATCGGTCCTAATCCTATTTTTTCCCTCATTAAGATTAACCGAGCCCTAACTAAATGTTTATTGATATTATATATATATATATATATATATATATATATATATATATATATATATATATATATATATATATATATATATATATATATATAGTATAGGTATACACGCAACTTATAATATTCCCTGTACATAGTATTTATCTCTCTCGAATACTCAACGTACTAATGGTTCTCACATAATGTTTTATTCGTATTTTTTGAGTATCACTCACTACCCAAAGGGTCCCAACTATCCATAAGTTATTTCAGTAGTTAACACATCACTATACTATTGGTATTAGACTTAGATTACCGTTCACTCTTCCCGTAACCCAAATCGTAAATTCTTGATGCCCATCTCAATCGATTAACTATCATCGAATCTAATCCTAATTTTTCCCTCATTAAGATTAACCGAGCCCTAACTAAATGTTTATTGATCTTATCTAAGTCTTAACTATCACCAAAGTATCCTTAATTAATTTCATGCCGAATTATAACCTAAGTAATCGAACTTAACCAAAATTGGGGAGCCGAACCGGTTCGGTATAGCAGGCGAACCGATTCACCCCACCTGATAGCCTTCCATTCGTTGCTATTACGAGTTTCCCACACTTAAACCTCTTCAAAACTCTATACAAATTTCTCAAACTTGCCCCCAACATACCCAAACATCAACTAAGTGTCTAGGGACAATTTCCTATATAAATAACGAATTAAATATAAAAGAGATCCATTTAAGAACCGATAAAATCTCAAAATTCATAAAACCCTAGTTTTTGTGATCATCATGTATATTCATCATTATACCCAGATTTCTTTCAAGATATTCATCACATATTCACTAATTTCATGTCATCTACACATAGGGATTTATTCTACATGGATTCCTACCCCAAATCATGAATTTTACCCATCCAAATCCTAAGAAAGTATTTTAAATCATGAATTTAAAACCCTACACTATATGTGTATTATAACATGATTAAAATAATGCAAGATAAACACTTGAATTGATAAACTAAGTCTGATTTTTGTTCTGAGATGATGAGGTTGATCTTTCCTTTCTTCGATCACAAATTCGGCAATGCTAATGGTGCGAAAAGCTATGGAATGGCCTAGGTTTCTTCTCATCTTACTCTACTATGGCCTCCTCTCTATCCCAAGTATTGTAACCCTAGCCCACAACTCAAAGGGAGTGATATACCACTCAAATTTTCTTAGTTCCTTCTACCCTAGACTCCTAAATGATTAAAAAGGCCTTACGTGGTGCCAGTTTGGTCTAAAATCACTCTGGGACCCAAACAATACACCCGAGTACACTATTTTGACTATTCGACCTATTTGGAATCAACTATGACCTCGAAATCATCATCAAAGTCACTCTACATAAATTTCCTATCTCGACCTCAATATAATCTACACACGACTCCCCGTTGAGATATAACACATTCATGTTGATATCACTCGCTACGACGTATAATAATTATCATCAATTATTTACTACTCACTTAGTAAATTTATTCCATAAATATTAATAATTATCTCCCATGATTAATATTTTAATAAGCACATAGTATTTAATTAAATTAAATTACGGCACACATGTAATTTAAAAGAATTGAATTAATTAAATTCTAAATACATTAGAAATACGGGGTGTTACAAAAGACAACACTACACCTGTGGATGTAGGCACTAATGCGAGTCGAACCACATAAATATAGTTCTTATTCTCTTTCTCTCACGCCTCTACTATTTTCTCTAGTTTAGTATTTCAGTAATTAAGATCTCTTATCCATCATCTTCTTATAACTAGTATATTTAAGCTAAGATAATCAGTATACTAGTTCAAGCAATAACAAATTGGCACCGTCTATGGAAAACGGCTCGCTATCATCACTTTCCACTATATTTATTTGCTAAAAGCTTAAAGATACCCAAATTTTATTAACCGATGAATTACAATCCCAATTAGTTGGGTTTCATGGAGTTAGAGTTTTTTTTATAACAATTTCATTTGATTCTCATTAATTTCTTAAATCCTCTATTAGATTTATATATTCCTACTTGAGACACATGTTTCCTGTAATTTTATTTGTTACATTTTCAATACTCTATTTTTGATTCTATGATACAATATTTTGCATGCATTTAATGTTAACCATGACGAAAAGTCCAAAAAGTAGTCAGATCAGATAGGGGATCCCACCCTCTACAGGGGATCTTACAGATCCTATCTAGGATCTAGTAGGCTATGTATGAAAACATGAAATAATTAACTCAAGGTATTGTAGTCGGATATAACATGCCTTAGATGAACCTGATCACCCGGTAGTTGGGAAAAACTTAGATGGGAGGCATGAAATACCACGTCCGGTCCCATATGGGGATAGAAGAACGTCTCACCATGATACGGCATTAGGGAACCCAAAAATATTAGAGTTGGGATCACGTAGCAAGGGAAGAAGATCGAAATTATTTAGATCTGACTAAGATAATATATCTTACAGTCCTAGAGCAACATCCACCGTCTGATTAACGGGTTATGATAATGATCAAACCTATTCAATGGAGCACACAAATGCATTGGATAGGCTAAGTAGAACCTCTACTTCTAATCGATTGGGACAATAAATGAACGAGAACACCAAAGCAGGGAGCCAATAGACACTATAGAGCGCAAAGAAGAATCCTAGAGAAATGGGACCTGGAGGGTTGAGTGTTTTGTAAAGTCTAGACAGAGTGTGCGAGGGTTGTCCAGATCCGAGCACACATCTATCAATGAAGAGGGATGGATAAAAATTCATGGGCAAGCTAATAAGATCGTTAAAGTCGAGAAAAAAGAACATCCTTAGAAAGGATAAATTTAAAGACTAAAAGAATGATTAGGAAATATGACCAAGATGAAAAACCCCTTACAGAGGGTGTATGTTCAAGGCTCTCCATTCACTGTTGTTGTTGTGAGCTTCCCAACAATCACCAAGTTCAAACCGCATACTTTCACTCCAAGATATGATGGAAAATCTAATATGATGCTGCATCTGGATAAATATCAAGCTACCTTTGATATTTTTCAATCCCTGATGAGATGTGATGCATATATTTATCTAGTACTATCACATGGTCAGCTCAAATCTGGTACATTGGGATCCTTAGGGGGAAAATTTCAACTTTTAAGCAGCTAGTAGACCTGTTCATGAATAATTTCTTATTTGGAACAAAGAAGGAAAAAAGGTGGTTATCTTGTTAAGCATCCATTAAGAGGCGGATGAAATGGTAAGGGATACATCACCCCGTTCAACACGAAGACATTGGAGGTGGTATATTATGATGAGAAGATTTCCATTAATACTATAATGTGTGGCATGTTACCTATAAAGTTTTACTAGGCACTGGTAAAATAATGGTCGATCTCCTAGCTAAGGCAGGGAAGATGATGAGTGCCAAGGAGGCAATGGCAACAAAGGAAGCTAGTCAAAATGGAAAGATCTTAAATAACAAGGAAATTTATACGGACACCAAGAAGTCATCATCATAGAAGCCAAAGAGATTCGACAAAAGAAAATATTTTGAGTTCCACAACTATCGTGACCACACTACTAATAAGTGTTTGTCTTTGAAGAATGAGGTTGAGGCCTTGATCCAACGAGGCAAGGAGAAGCCTAAAAGATAATCTAAGTTTCCTTATAAGGATATTAACGAGCAGAAATACGACTAAGACGATGACTTTGATGATGTAACTGATCCAGATTTGCTAAAAAAATCCTAAGGGACCCGTGTACGATATTGGTATGATTTACTCGGGATCAAATTTTATTTTCGGAGGAGCCTCTAGTAGAGGTGATGAACTAACTGAATAGAAGGAGAAAATAAATAAGGCAAAAGTTTATGCACATGTCAGTGAAGTGAGTATGGCCGAGGCATTACAAACATGTGTTCGCAAGGTAAGAACATATCTCTTAATAGTTTCTTTTTCCAAAGATGATTTATCTACTTTATTCTATCCATATGATAGCCCTCTGGTTGTCACTAAAATGGCTCATAAGAGGAGAGTAATAAGAATCTTAGTAGACAATGGCAGTTCCACAAATGTACTATTTATGACTATTTCAAGTGGTTAAAGTTAACAGATAGAAAGATGCAAGCATACCACATGCCACTTATTGGTTTTTTGAGGGAGAATGTATACCCTCTGGGAACAACTGAACTGGAGGTCATTATTGGGATGTGGTCGACCTTCTGAATCGAGTTGATACATTTTTTCATCCTTGACAAGAACGTGGCATTGAATTATAATATTATCTTTGGAAGTGTTGGATTGAAAAAGTTTGAAGTTATTTCCTCCACTATTTATTAGTGTTTGATGTTCCCGGCAAGATATGGTGTGGGGGTAGTGAAAGGAACTAAGTAGAAGCACGAGAATTCTACTACACATCTGTGAAGCATGAGGAACAAAAGAATAAGATCAGTACATATCAGATCAAGACATTAGATACTAGAGATGAAGATAAAAGTGTCATGGGAGAACTAGTAGAGTAAGTTGATCTAATGATGCTAGATGATAAAAATACAGAAAGGATAACCCAGATCGATTCATACCTGGATCTAACTATGAAGAAATAATTGCCATATTTTCTAAGACAGAGGAAGAATGAGTTCACATGGATCCACAAGGACATGCTCAGAATATATCTAGTCGTCATCTGCTATGAATTCAACATTGTGAAATATGCGAACCCCATTAAGAAGAAACGCCACGTGTTATGGCTGGAGAAGAATATGTCTATTCAAGAAAAGGTGGACAAATTTAAGAAAGCAAACTTTATTGAGGATGTCATGTATCCATATTGTCTCTCCAATGTTATGATAGTCTCAAAGAAGAATGACAAATGGTGTATGTGAATCGATTTCACTGACCTCAACAGAGGCTGTATAAAAGATCATTATTCTTTATCCCAAATTAACTAACTGGTCAACACCACTGTTGGTCACAAGTTTCTTAGTCTCATGGATGCATAATCATGGTATAATAAAATAAGGATGAAACCTAAAGGTATAGAAAAGACATTACTCATCACGTTTTTCTACAACGTTATGCCCTTAGGGATAAAAATGTTAGAGAAATGTATCAAATGAAGGTCAAAAAGTTATTTGAACATCATATTAGGAAAACCATAGAGGTTTATGTTGATGAATTGATAACGAAGAGCAAAATGACAACCGATCATATTTATGACCTCGATCAAACATTTGGTAACTGAAGAAGTACTGAATAAAGTTGAATCCAGCAAAATGTGTTTTTGGAGTAAGAGAATAAAATATCTTTGGCTTTATTATCAATGAGAGGAGGATAGAGGCCAACCCTGACAATATCTAGGCATTGACCAATATGTACCCCCCAAAATAATAAAGATATTCAAAGATTGACTTGCCTAGTAGCTATTCTAAACATGTTTGTTTTAAGGGAAATGGATCGATGTCTACCATTATTCAAGGTGTCAGAAAGACCTTCGGGTGGAATGACGAGTGCGATAAAGACTTGTAAGACTTGAAAATATACCTCGTATCTGTGCCTTTATTATTAAAGCCAATCCTTGGCGAGAAGGTATATTTATACGTGGCGGTGTCTGAGTCTGTAGTGAGCTCGACATTAGTATAATAAGAAGACGATATTCAATATATAGTTTATTATACCAGAAAAGATTACCATGGAGCTAAATCCAGTATCCAAGGTTGGAAATACTCACATTGGCTTTGATCGAGTGTTAAATAAGGATGAAGCCATACTTCCCAACCAATTCAATAGTCATGCACACAAACTTGCCTCTCCGATAAGCCATCCACAAGGTTTAAAAATTTGTCACGATAATGGCTTAGAAAGTGGAGTTAGCAGAATACAATATTGTATATGAACTAAGAACAACAACTATGATCCAAGTTGTGACTAAATTAATAGTTGAGTTGACATACGAGGCGAAGCCATCCAAGAAATTAGTAAAGAAGCTAATCGATTAAAATAGTGAAAGACTAGAGATTAGAGAATATGAAAATTTTATTTAAAAATGGTTCCTTTATTGAAGGAAACTTCAAGAAAGAATGTCTGGGGTGGCAATTATTTGTGGATGGCTCATCTGTGCAAATGACATTGGGATTGGACTGATCATTAAAAAACTTGATGGGGAAGATGTGGAGTAGGCCCCTAGGTTTAACTTTTAAACCTCCAATAACGAGGTAGAATATCCCTAGTTGCATGTTTGGGACTAGCATCGTCACTGGGCATCGGGAAGTTATCGATGTATAGTAATTCTCAATTAGTTATGAATCAGGTGCTCGGAATATACGAGATGAGATAAAAGAATATGGCAAAGTATCTTGCAAAAGAGAAAGTTCTAATATCAAGATTGATGGTCGTAACATCAAGATTGATGGTCGTGCAGATGGTTAGAATTACAAGAATTAAAAATGCCCAAGCAAATGAATTAGCTTGTCTGGCTCCATCAATGAGAGCCTAACTTCAAATAATTGTTCGTATTGAGATTTTATTACAGTAACATATTAAAGAAGAGTGTGTACTTATTATGAGATTGAACATGGGTACATTTTTTATGGATCCTATCAGAGCATATTTAGAGACTGGTGCAGTATCAAAAGACCCCAAGGAATCATGGAGACTTCACTATAAATAAGCGAGGTATATGCTAGAAGGTGCGGTTTTATTTAAGAGAGGATTTGTTATGTTCCTATGGAGATGTGTTCATCCCAATAAGGTGACCGACCTAATCAAGGAAGTTCATAAAGGATCATGCAAAATACATTCAACATGTAGGTCTCTAGTAAAAATGGTCGCTACTCATGGGTATTATTGGTTGACTATAAAGGAGGATTACGAATATTACGCTAGAAAATGTGATAAATAACAACGATATATAGTTATCCATAAAAGACCTAGGATAGAATCGGTGTTGATCACATCCCCGTGGTCTTTTGCCATATGGAGGTATTGATCTAGTTAGCCCATTATCGAAGATGAGGGGCAGATTCAAGTACTTGGTCATTGCGATAGACTACTTTATGAAGTGGGTGGAAGCTGAGCCATTGATAGAGATGCCTTACGAGAAAGTCATCAATTTTATATGGAAGAACATTATCTGTTGGCATAGGATCGCCTACTCATTCATTACTGACCATCATACAAAGTTTGATAACGATAAATTCAAAAACTACTATATCAAATCAAAGATTAAGAATATCCATTTTTCACCAGCCCATCCCTAGTGCAATGGGCAGACTGAGATTACTATAGAACCCTGCTTGATGGAATCAAGATAATGTTAGATGATGTTAAAGGGAATTGGATCAATAAGCTACAAAGTATACTTTGGGCTAATAAAAGTATGACGGGGATAGCTATAGGTGAAACTCCTTTTATGCTAGCACTTAGCACCGAGAAGGTGGTACTCACGGAGATAGGCCTACCAACTCACATATTGCTACACTTTGACTCAACCAGGAGAAATCTCATATGCTGATTTGATCTATATTTAGTTGAAGATGTCTGGGAATAGACAACTCTATGAGTATAAGCATACCAACAAAGGAAAACATTGTTTTATAACAAAAAAGTGAAGATGAGTACTTTGAAAGAAGGTGATTACGTCTTGAAAATGGTGAGCCAAAATGCAAAAAAAAAGTTGGAACCAAAATAGCACGATCCTTGTAGGGTATATATAGGGGTTTCAGTAGTTGTAAGGCTAGGAATTTTCTAATTGAGACTCTAGAAGTTGAGCACTTCAAAAACCCTTGAAACTCTGAACATTTGGGAAAGTACCACTATTAGAGACGAACATATAACATTTTGAGAGGAAATTTTATGTAAGTAGTTTCAATTCCTTATAATCTGTTTCAAATTATTAATGAAAAATCAGCAGTGTTTCCATTATAATGTTGTTTTAAGCACTGTGTTTATCAACTTCAAAATTCATAAATTTAATAGATGTGCAAGAAGCTCATGCCGAAGCCATCTTAGAGTTACTATAACCATACCACATTTTTTATAGGACCTCATCTTAGATAGGTCATAATCGAGAAGCTAACCGACCTGGGAAACAAATGTTGTCACATGGTAAGGCGACACGATATGTCCACACGACCAGTAAGCTGGACAAAGCAATGGAAAATCCCAACATAGGTCGATAAAGGAACTTTAAGTTTTCACTTATAATAAACCTCTCAAGACAACTTAGGTTCGTCTAGCTGGTAGCTAGTAAGCTAGGTCAGATCGATAAGATCCAACCATTAGACCATACGACTAAACTACTAGCAGGCGTATCCTAAAAAGATAACAAGTTAGGTCAGGTTGATAAGATCCAACCATAAGATCGTAAGACTAAAAATACTAAAAGGTCGATAAGATCCGACCACTTTAAGTTTGTTAAAACTATGTTTCACAATTAAAAAACACTTAAGTACAAGTAGAGGTAAAATAGCTTAGTGACAAATTTAAATTTCAAGAAGTTAAACATACCCTGCTTAAAGACAAGAAGATAACAATGGAAAGCATTTGTATTCAAATAAAACTTCCATTCAGACAAACTATTAACCATAAAATATAGTTGTTCAAAAGTTACAAGCATATAGATTAAAATTTGTTAGGAGTAATTACAAAGTCAAGACTATTAGAATATAACTCAGAAAGATTAAGCAGCATGAAGATCTTGGGTAGTCTCAGGATCTTTGCCTTTAGCAGCCTCAACCATGGGTGTATCTTGTGGATCCACTTGAACTTTAGCATCAATAGAAATAATAGTCTCATTATCAGTAACCTTATCGTCTTAACCAGATGCCCGATCCTCAATAGTTGGCTCGTTAATTTCCACCTTAGCCTGTTTGGCATCTAAAGCTCTAGTTATATCATTGTTTCCTTTCCATTGGACAACTTCTACTGAAATATCATGGAAATGTTTTATAACCATTTTCTTTAGTTCATATTAGTTATCTGAGAAACAAATCATCCTCTCAATAGTGAAGTAAGTGGAGACTTTGTATTTTTTGATGGCATCCTCCTTGGCCTTGACTAATACCTACTGAAAATTTGGATCTTGATGGAATCAGTACTTGCATGCTCTTTGAGCCTATGATTATCTTCTTTAGAAGAACTAAGAGCCTTAGTCATCTCATTGAGTTATTGATGTTTCTCAGTAAGCTCCTCATAGGATAATTTATGCTTAGATGTATCCTAATTAATATCCACCTAAATCTTAATCACCTTTTTTCTCTAAGTACTGCAATATGTGAGAAGATATTCGTTTAGCTCTTTCTCCACTTGGAATGTGCAGCATTTGTTAAAGCCTTCCCTCGAAGAATGGTATTGGCCATTACGCCCTAAAAAGGAAGATGATGAGGTTAAAAAATAGTAAAACAAAGTGACAAAACAAGTAAGTAGGAATATACGAAGCATTTACTATGAAAGTCTTATAATGACCAGCCTTCCATAGATTGTCAGCATCTAAGCTCCTGAAAAATTAAAAATCATGGTTGTGCATGCGATAATCGAGCATATCAATAACATTACTCATGCAGTGGAAGATATAGTCCTTATCCCTCTTTATATTATCGAAAGTTATAATATTCTCTGAATTAAATTTATATTATTCAACCAAGGAGTGGGGAGAAGACAACCCAACTTCTTTAGCCAGCCTACGGGCAAGTTTTACATCAATCATAATGCTCTCTAAAGAAGTACATGTCATCCTCAGTTCGTCTATCCTTTGATGTTTACGATCATCTGGGGTATTGAGGCCCTTCGGCGGCCTCTTATTTCCAATTATTAGGAAATAATTGGTACCAATAAATTTCCCCTTTTTCCTTCGCCTTGACAGCAACATCTGTATTGGTCTTAGCATCATCCCTTTATCTAACTTCAGCATCAGTTTGAGCATTCTTATGCACATTAACGTCGACCTTTTTCTTGGCCTCTTGGACAACTTTCCCCTTATGAGTAAGATCAAGGGCATCACGATCAGTCTTGCTTGGGGAGCATTCCAATGGGAGGCTTAATGCAAAACACTAATGATGATGGCATAAATGATGTACATAAATTCTATAGTTAGCAAATCTATAATGGAAAATAAAATACAACCTAACACTTATAAAATTTTCTTACCTTCCTCGACTTACTGATTGGCATCAACGTCGGCTTTGGATACAATTATTACTTAGTCTACTTACTTAGCTTTAACACCTCTTGTAGGTATGAATTGCTTAAGGTGAAGAGACTCAAAAATGTAATGGGGTCGACCACATAAATTCTCTCCACCAATCTTTTCAATAAAGGGGAAACTTGGGAGATTTTTTTATTGAAAAAAGATCAGATAAAAAGTTTAGCACAATTCAATCAAGGAAAATTATATAATAGATAAGGCAAGGGTAAATACCAATATGGTCTAACCCACACCACTCACGGGGAATACTACCAAAATTTCCCCTCTTGTTTAGGCCAAACTCTTAATTATTTTTTGAAAACTCTAATTTATTATTGCCGACATGATTGCTCATCTGGGAAAGCTTTACTAATTTAGGTGTGATTTTCGTGGGGATAAGTAGTAACACCTTGGTCTTTAGCATTGTAAATTATTCCATAGACAAACCTCAAAATTTCCCCAGTGATATCAAGCCTACTGTGTTATTTCCAATAAACGATTGAACCTAAAATTGTCCTATAAGCATTTGGGGGAAGTTGGTTGGAGCACCCCACAACCTCTTAAGATCGACCTTATAATGGGGTGGAGTGGTATACAAACTTTGACCTGTAGAGCCCAAAGTGGAAAGAAAATTTCATCGACATCATATCAATTATAGACCCTCTCATCGCAGTCAGGTAATCTTTGTGTGATGCTAATAGCGATAACATACAAACGTCACGAGTCATCCGGTTCGTATTTAGTAACATCACATGTATAGTACTGAGCCTCAGTATTAGAATTATTATATGAACTTACATAGGTTCTCTCGTCTTTATCAGGGAAAACAACGGGTGTTGTAGAAGGTTAAGATGGAGCCTTATACATGGCCTCCTCGGTTGAAGTCCCAAGTTTGATTTTTGTCACTTTGGAGTCTATGTTTGCAATGTTTCTACAACCAAATTGATGGTTGCAGCATCAAATTTAGTAGATCATAAAAACTAAAACCTATTATATTCTACAATTGGGGGCTGAGAAGCCAACCCAATAGAAGATGTAACTTTTGGGATAAATTTTGGGTGATATGGATCATCCTCAGGTCAAACAATTTAAAGAGGAGTTGGGAACCTCTCCTAAACACCAGGAATAACCTTATCTGACTCTCTAATATAATCTAACCAAATATAGATCAAGGAATGTTGACCCATAAAGGGTAAGCTTTGGACTGGGGGCTATTTAAGGTTAAAAGATATAGATTTGGGCAAAGAAACCTAGAGAAATTCAAAGAAAATACTAAATCTAAAAAAACCCTAAATTTAGGAAACCCTAGGCCAACCAACTCAATGGACACCTAAAATAACTAAAACTAATAACCAAACCCCATTAAAAGTAAAATAAATAATAGTTCCATCCAAGTGGAATGAATCACAACAGAAAATAAAGAAATTATAGAGAAATCCTAGAAGTTTAGAGAAATGGGGAAGGGAGGTACCTAAAACACCAAAAAGGTCAAGGAAAGACTAGAAAAGCTACCAACAGGTGGATTGCAAGTGTTTGAAGGAGGAAGTCTCATTGAAAGTAAGCTTTTTTAATCACGGGAAAAGTAGGAAATGGAGGAAATGGATTGATATAGACAAAGGTTTTGGCAAAGGACTTTATCTCTCTAAAGTTAGTATAAAATAGGAATGGTGAAAGGTTGAATTGATGTGAAAATGGATATTTATACTTTTTATGCGGTATTGATTGCACTTTTTGGAAATAATCATGACATAACCCTCGAAAGGATAGCTAACGTTTGGTAACTGTGGTCGCACTGCACCAGACACATGCACAATAAATAGGCTAATCGCCATTTCCAGCATGTGACACATGGCTGATTCAAGCATATATAAAAATTCTAAAAATATAAATAGTTAATGCGCCCAGACCCAGACGATCCAAGCACATCCCGATCTGAAAAGATACTCATAATCTAACTAGAACATGAGCCAATAACATCTTATAGTTAAGACTTCACTCACTCAATTTGTCTAGCATCTACCCAAAAGATAAACCTTGAGAGAATCTGCTATAAGATGCAATCGTGGAAAGTCTTACGGGATATTATTACTATAAATATGGGATGACTAGTGGACCAATTAGAAGAAGACAGCCGGACTTGTACATAAGTAACAAAGAGATCGACCCAGCTAATAAACTAGTTCTCCCAAGAATGATGTCGTCTTGGAGAGTCCTGACAACTCACTTAACCCCGTTAGTTAGCAATCATCTAACATTGTTAATAACCTCTGTTATAACAAGAATGTACTATGTGAGTGGATGATGTCAATAGTTCACATATAAAAGGGATATATGCAAATATTCCCCCATGTGCCTATAACTAACTTTATGATTATTCTCTTAACTCGGATGTAAGGAGTGTTCTTTACTAACCTATAAAGGCAAGCCACATAGAACTCTCCTTTCTCTCTCTTTTAATAGCCTATAAATAATGCACATACACTTATACTCTTAGGGAATCCAAGATATTTTCCTAACTGTTATGTTGTCCAACTCTAAAGAGAACTTGAGAGCTTATATATTGTACTTGCTCATGGCTTTTGCCTAATAGTTCAATACAAATAACACCACACTAATAGATGTTTGCACCATTTTTAGGCTAACCATGTAAATATGGTTCTTATTCTCTTTATTTCATCTCTCTAATATTTTCTCTAGTTTAGTATTAAGATCTATTATCTGTTATTTTCTTATAATTAGTATATTCAAGCAAAGAAAATTAATATACTAGTTTTAAGCGATAACAGGCATGGTCGCCCATACAATGCCTCATAATGTGACATAAAAATAGTCTGCTGATGACTATGGTTATAGGCAAACTCCACAAGTGGTAAGGGCTAATCCCAACTTCCCTTGAGATCCAACACGCATGCTCAAAGCATGTCCTCCAAAATATATTTCACCCGCTTAGTCTAACTATTTATCTAAGGGTGAAATGTCGTACTCATATATAACTTCACCCCTATCACCTCCAAAATCCCCTCAAGAATTGGAAAATGAATGTGCTATCATTGTCAGACACAATATCTAATTGTATTCCATAACGTTATACAATATCTGTCATAAATAATTTCGCATACTACTCTGCAGTGTAATCTATCTGCACTCGAAGAAAATGAGCCACCTCCATCAATCTGTTGATGATGATCCAAATGGAATCATTGTCCCTCTGAGACCTCGGAAAATCCAAAATAAAGTCCATATATATGCTTTCCCACTTCTACTCAAGAATCTTTGACGGCGTTTATGCGAGCAATAAAGTGGACTTGCGAGAAATCTTAAGTCACAGAGCCTTCAAAGAGGAGCAAGCACATGAGCAACACTGCATACTTAGTAAAGTAAAGTTGCAAGCAGTTGCTCAAGAAACACAGAAACATGTGTTTGAGAACCTTGTTTACTAAAACTTGTTCTTATTATTTTTATACAATTTTACTTAGTAAGAAGCCTTATCCAAGAAAGTAGGGCTCAAGCAGATGGCCAGTTTCGGACCTCTTAAGAGTTTTAGTTTGGAGAATGGGAGGTACGTCTTGTTGAAAATGCTAAGGCTCAACCGTTTCAATATTTTAGGAAAGATAAAATACTGATATAAGGGACTCAAGAGTTCACTTTCACTCACTCACATTACACAGTTCAGGGTTATTACTTAGCGAGCAGTCAGTGACTTGTTTGCAAAACATTTGAAACCACCAATGGCCAGTGATCCTCAAGGCCACTCGCAAGTTTCCAAAAATCCTCACCAAGCAACTGTTTACAAACATACAAATAGTAATTGTTTGTGTTATGGCCGACAAAATTACTTTTTTCCACTATTACACTAGGTGTCACTCCACAATAGACAGATCGTGGTAAACATTGACAAATAGTAATAGGGCCAGAAGTATTTTTAGATATTTATCACATAGGAATAACTTGGCGTGCACATGTCACTTCAGCCCTAATATTGTACTATAAATAGAGAACTTGGGACACAATAACAAGGAGATATTCACCCTCTCACTAGCATTGTTACTCTAAACAAATTCCTATAGATATTCTTTCCCTGCTTTCTTCTAGCTATTGAGGTGTTTATCTCTCCACCCTTCGAAAATCACTGGTCGCAGGTGGTTCTGTAAATGCGTGTGCAATATTGATTCGTAATTTCCAAATCATAAACTTATTTAATTAGAGTCAATTTATGAACCAAGTCAATACAACCCTTTAAACTTAAATAACAATGTGCGTGCAAGTGTCAGACCAACATAAATAAATATCTATAGGACTGGTAACAATCCATAAATAAAAACCATTCAAACACCTAACACGTGTCACTTGTCATTCGAACGACATCATACACGTCAATCCTAAGACTGTTTATGAGATCAGTAAAAATTATCCAAAATATTTATGAGAAAATATTTTTGAAAAATTAAAAACCATTTAAAATCATTTCAAAAATCATTTTTCATAAATTGAAAAATATTTTAATTTTTATAAAAAATATCCCAACACTTTTATGCAAATTGTAAATGGAACTTAAACACATTTACCAAGTTAGTCCTTGTTGGGCATGATTGTTGAAGTCGACTTGAAATTCGAATTGTCAGTTTAGATGGACGCTTTCCAATGCTTCGATAAACTTGTAGCAGTATACGACATACTAAATGTGACGGACTATGTCCTTATAGGTTCATTCCTTTATATATTATTGAAAATTTGTATTCAACCATTATATGATCACTACTATCCAGAAGCATCATCATTATATTAACTCGTTGTTTTTTTGGTCTTTACTTTGTTATTGAAATATTATTGCCTTTAAGATAATTTCCATTGGAGTGGGTCACACTTCATCCATTAACGATTATTCATTGACCCTAGTACAATTACCCTCCTACATTTAGCGACTTCTCTAGGGAGGTATTCTCATTTCCATAGAAAAATAACGTTATAATGTTTCATAGAAATTGGTATTTGAAGACACTCTAATAGGAAATGGAGTTCAAAGAGGCCAAACCACCAATGAAGACGTCGTGGTTATCGGACAAGAGGCCATTTCCCCTTCTTGGGTCAGGCGAGCCATTCAACTACTCCACAATAGAATGGGATGAATCTCATAAGTTTGTTTTTCAATTTTTTGAGGTAGAACAATGTATATAAGGAAAGTCTAGGCCATGTATGTACTACGCTAGCAATGGCTCCTACTGGAGGAGCGCAGGGACAACAAAGGTAGCACCAACAAGGAAAGTAGTGGCCGAGTTGACTCTAACCCCCATGAACTCACCAGTAGTAAAATACCAGAGGTAGAGTGATCTCCTTCCAAGGAGGTTATAATGGAGGTGGTGAAAAGGCTCTTTTCACTCCTGTAAGAACCTCCTCTCATATATGAGGAGTTAAAAAACCCTTATCCAGATAGTGTTAATGAGAATTCATACCCTGAGGGGTATGTACTACCAAAATTCATGAAGTTCAATGGCAAAGGAAAAAACCTTAGACATCATGTTAAGAGGTTCGTAAAATACCTTGGTATGCATTGCAACAATAATGACATAAAGTTGAGGAAGTTCTCGAATCTCACTGGCAAAACTTACTCGTGGTACTCCCACTTGGTGACAAATATCATTCCCACTTGGGAAGAGATGAAAAAATGATTCTTATAAAAAATAATTGGCTAATGATGTGTTTACTCTAAGGAATTTGGCTCAAGAAGTGCAAAAACCTTTCAAGGAGGTGATGCAATACATCAAGCATTTTAGGGAAAAATCATTAGACGTCCATGAGGAGGCCAAAAATGCTAGGTTGCTGCAGATCTATGTAGAAGGATTACTTGAGGAGTTAAAGTCTACTTGATCAAGATGAAACCCCAAGGTTGGAGAACTCAAGTGGCTGTTCCATCAGGAATATTCCAAATCTCTTGGCTATACACTATTAATTATGTGAAACGCAACCCCAAAGGAAAAAAGGTAGTTGAGGAACCAAGAATGATATTGTAGGAAAAATAAAGCTTGGAAGTGATGTTCCACCACCACTACCATGCATATTCACAGAGTCTATGGATTGTTACCAGAAGTTAGTGCATGAGGGGGTGACATGCCCTCCTCACTCGAGCAGTCAGGCATCGACATCTGCTGAGAAGGAAGAAGCAAAATTTTGCAAGTTTCATTAGAGCGTTCAACACTCTACAATAGATTATTATTATATGCATAGGCTATTAAATGATCAAGTTTCAAATGGAACCATGTAGATTCTTTCCATGGATGTTAATGAGACCCACTTCCATTTCATTGATATGGTTCTTAAAATATAGTGATTGCGCATGATTATGATGATATAATAGAGTCTATGGAATGGAAGAAAAAGAATAAAGCATGTGAAGAGTGGTTGCTTGGTTTAGCCAACACAAATTTCAAGAGTGATTGGGATGAAGAGTTAGAAATTAAAGAAGGCAGTGTCAGTATGGTACTTGCTTTTGATGAAGGAGGAACACCTGATAAAGAATAGGTCTATAAGCCCCAGACATATGAGGTTAAAATCGATTCAGAATGTGCGGCGATCGCGAAGAGCCCAATGTTCAAGTGGTTCTTTGATAAGATTGGAGTCAAATATAGAACCATATTAGTAGCCACTTTGAATATTCTCAAGGTGGTTTGAGACCAAGGGATTCATCCATTATTTAGCATGGCCCCATTGGAAGACTTATAAAAAAGTACACTTCAAAGGTGGTGTTTCTAGAAGCGGGTAGACAGGTACCATATATTATTATTTTAGTAAATAGGTTTAGTTTCCTAAGGGAACTGTTGGATGGTGGGTGATCAATCAACATCATTCCACTGATCACAATCTATGAGATGGTAATCTCGTAAGAGAAAATTATGCCCATGCCTCTAATGATTTTAGCCTTTGACAACACGAGGATGCAATCACTCGGATATGTGAACGTTGGGACTAAGTTGGGAAAATTCACTTCCTATATGAAATTCCATGTCATTGATGTTAATACAAGTTATTAACTGTTGATAGGCCGTGTGTGGATGCCTACTCATGGAATAGTGCCTTTTATGCTCCACCAGCGTGCAAAGTTCAACATTCACGGGATGAAAATAATGATTAAACTCACAAAAATACCCTTCTTAGTGTAAGAGGAAAATTTAGTTAATACACCATTCTATATGAAATTGGATGAAAAAAGGAAGAAGTTCTTGATTAAGGGGACAGATGTGCCGCGAGAAGTTAAAGCAGGAGATAAAGCCAAAAAGTTTATGCACGACAGGTTAGGTCCGCGAGTAGTACCTCCAAAGGGCAAAGGAAAGAGAAATATAGAAGAAAATGAAAGATATGTGAGGACTTGCAACAAATTTATTTTTCCCAATGGAAAAGTCATCTACCATTTATAATGGTTTTCACAAGTGGCATTTTGAGTTGAGAGCATCAACCTTGTGCCTGAGTGCTTTATTATTGATAATTTCCACATAGTGGAAAATGTTGAAGAACTAGAGAAGGCACCTGAGTGTATGAAAGATGGCCCCTGAGATCAGCTTCAAGAGCTTGAATAATTGAAATTAGTAAAATAAGGCGGTGATGAGAGGACCATATTTATCTCCCAGGGTTTAAGTTCAAAGGAATTAGAAAAACTTATCAGCCTGCTTAAAGAATTCACGGACGTGTTTACTAGGAAGTACACAAAGATGTCGGGCATAGATCCTGAGGTGAGATCTCATAAGTTGAATATTTTTCCTAGTACCTTATCGGCAACAATGCCACTTGCACTTATAGGGATAAGTTAGATCTAAAGATCAAGGCAAACGTGGAGAAACTGCTCACTGTCGGTCTCATCGAATCCACTCAATATCCCGTGTGGCTATCAAGTATTACACCCACTGCTACAAAAAACAAGAAGTAAATCTGAGTCTGCATGGATTTTAGAGATTTAAATCAGGCTTGTCTAAAGTATGAATTTCATATGTCTAGAATTAACAGTTTAGTAGACGCCACAACTGATTATGAATTATATAGTTTCATGGACGAATATATTCTCTACAATCAGATTAAAATGTATCAGATGAATGCGGAGAAGATGACCTTTCGAACCTCTCTAGGAAACTTTAACTACATGGGCATACCGTTTGATTTGAAGATGCACTGGAAAACTCTAATGGTAATATTTACTAACCTATTTCATGATATATTGGAATTCTATGGGGATGACTTAGTGGTAAAATCCAAGAAGGAGAATAAGAACATTCAAGTTCTTAGAAGAGTTTTTATACTTTATTGGAAGTATAAGATGAGGATGAACCCTTCAAAATGTGCCTTCGGGTACTACAGGCAAATTCGTTGGAATAGTTATCAATAGACAGGAGGTGAAAGTTGACGTGTATAAAAAAGGATATTTTGACAATGTTGCCACTAAAAAGTCAAAGATGGCTTAAAATATTTTTAGATAAAGTTCCTTATGTGATAAGGTTCATACCAGCACTAGAAGAAGTCACTCACCCTTTCTCGCTGATCATAAAAGATAAGGTGAAATGAGTATGGGGGATGAGAAGAAGAAAGCATTTGAAAGAATTAGGAAATTTTGACTTCTCCTTCAACTATGATTCCTCCAGAAGTAGGTTAACCTTTGCTTTTATACTTAACTTCCACTGAGAGGTCTATTTGGGCTTTTCTCGCCCAACATAAAGAATTTAATGAATGACATGTGTATTATTTGTCCCGAGTGATATCTGGGACATAATATATATATACCAGTGTGGAAAGGCATTATTTGGCCTTGATTTTTATGGCCCAGAAGTTAAGGAACTGCCTGCTCGTATTTACTATGCATATCATCACCAAATGTGATCCTATAAAGTACCTTATCGTACGAACCATTTTGATAGGGCGAGTGGCTAGATAATTCCTAATACTTTCAAAATATGATTGAAGTACTTTGCTCTAAATTCCATCAAAAGTCAAGCGGTAACAGACCTTCTAGATAACTTTCTAAGTTAGAGTTTTGAGCCTCCAAGTGAGGAGATTCCGAAGGATAACTTCCAAGCTTGTTTATTTAAGGATATAAAAGAATGAAAGATGGAATTTGATATTAGTTGCTACATAGTTATCTACTAAGTGTGCAAGAGCGATCCCCATAAGAAGGATTACCACTCGGGTAGGAACTCAATTTATTCAAGAGAATATAATTTTAGCCGATTTGGAAATCTAAAAGTTATACTCGTAGATAATGGCAAGTAGTTCGTATGAAAGGAAATGGGTTTACTCATGAATAAATACGAGATCATTCACAACACTTTAACTATTTCCTACCCGAAAGGAAATGGGCATGAGGAAGCAAAAAATAAAAGCTTGATAAAAAATTTGAAGAAGATTCTATATGATTTCACTCGAACATGGGATAACAAGTTGACAGTGGTTTTGGGGGCCTACAGAACCTCTAAAAGGAAGTTAACAAGTTTCACTCATTTCTCTTTATTATATGGAACAAAAGTTGTCTTACCAGTTGAATTAAAAGTACTATTATCACGAGTGGCTCTAAGTCACCACTTGCTGCCTGATCCAAGACATGTGAAGATGAAATATTTAGATGAGCATCGTGATAAACCAAAGGAGAATTTCAAAGTCTATACTAAAATTTTTTGAAAGACTTACGAGAATCTAGTCAAGCCAAGACAATTCTAAGAGGAAGACTTAGTCCTACGAGCATCTACTCATCATCCAAGGATCATTTTTTCCTCTAAGTTTAAGCCTAATTGGGAGGGACCATTTGTGGTATGAGGAGTAGGCAAATCAGGGTACTGTAAGATATGGGAACTTCAAATACTATTTATATTAAGTGAGGCATAACCCCTTATCAAGATCAGGACCAACACCGTTAGTTATAGAGCACAGTTTAGGGTCGCAGGTGAATCAGAGACATAGGGGTTTAATCATTTAAAGTTGCACTAAAGAACATATTGACATGGGTAGCATGTGGTAAACACAATAAATGAAAATGGAATAGCAGACGGCGTGGTCGAAGTGAGAAAGAATAAGCACTTTTGTCATAATAAAGACAAGGAAGGAACTTCAAGCTCAGTTAATTACCAATGATGGGTGAATTGAAAGTGTATGGGATTTAATGCTCTTTTCGACGGCTCTCTGGTAAGAGGGAATTTGGATAGCAATTCTAGGTTCTGGACGCTCTCTCTCATTTGTTTGTTTTGTTCATATTTATATGGAGGGAGAGGTTGCTCGAGTCAGCATGCCCTCAATCCCTTTGTCCTGGTGCAGTAAATTCATGAGATACTAAATTTAATGCATGGGATCCGTTAGTTTTGGCAGGAAAGCGTTCTATTGGTTGGAAGTATTTAAGTCATTTATGAAGGATATGACTTGTCAGCTTGGGGCTTACTCTAGGATGGCTATACGACCAGATTTGGTGAACTAGACCTGCCATCCTAAGGATAAAGGTACTTGAGTGTTATTTTCTTAAGTTCCTAAACATCAAGCATTATGACGCCAGGAAGTGGGTCAAATAGTGGCTATTATTTCGTATCTAGTCAGGTCAGTCAGACAGACTGGCGCCCGAGGTACCTCGAGGAGGTGACCTCGAGGGGGAAAGCATTAAGGAAGATCAGATGACTCGAGGAGTGTTGCTCGAATAGGTAAGAAATGAGTGGGCTCGAGTGACATTTGTCCTGGGTGAAGTTATATCAAAATGTGCTAAGGGGGTTGGTAATAACTCCCAAGATTGCCTTGTTCTCAATCCTCCAAACCATGTCCCTGCTAAGTTCTCAAGAAAAGATAGCTTGATAGAGCATGAAAGCTCTCCCATGCCCTGCCAGGCATGGTCCCTCGTGGGTACCAAGCGACCCCTCTCAACATATACATTCATAAGATAAAGTACATAATGCAACATTCTATTTCTTATTACAAACTCTTATCATCCGGGTGACCTTTGTTCTTCGAGCCAGGTCTTTCAAGCCAGGTTAGTTGGAGGCTCTTCGATGTAAAGCGCTGTAAGCTATTTTCTTGTGAGGAGCCTTCGAGGTGGGTCCTGCGAGCTACTTGCATGGAGGATCTTTGAATTGTGTTTGTGGGGTATTTTTCTCTATAGCTGATCAATTCACTTGGCTAAGTTAATCATCCGTGTAGGGGAACACCCCTCCACAGATACTATAAAATTTCAGATCCTTAAAGTGATTGTATTCAGTTAATTAACTGTAAGTGGCTCAAAAAGTATTACCCACGAGGTATCTTAATGTTTATCTTTTCTACAAATATGAAAATTAAAAGGTTATGTGTGAGAAGAGATCCCTATAAAACATCAATTTTGATATAATGAATGCAATCGCTTATGTTTGGTTATGCCCAGTTTTATTTTATAGTTTTATAATGGTAATGATAATACTTATTGATCTACATAATTAATAAGTATATTTCTTTCTTATTCATCTACTTGCAAGATTATGCAAGGGGATAAATTTCAAGAAGTAATGATTTTACTCGGTTAAATTCATATAATGAGAAGAATAATTCCAAGATTCCCACAGTATAAGGGAAAAGGTATCTTCACGAAGATAGGTGCACTGATTTTAATATTTTGAGGGAATATACTTCCAAATGACAAAAATATAATGAGCAACATACTTTAGAATTTCCAAAATCAGGGGAAATATGTTTCATTTATTTAACAAGTTCACCTCCGCTCGCAATATTTCGAGGAGATATACTTTCAAGCTAAAGTCTTCAACGAAATATAACGAGCAAGGAAGTATAAATTTCCAAAAGTATGAGGAAATAAAAGTATTAAAAAGTTCATATGTTCTTGCAACATTATGAAGGGATATACTCCTAATTTTCACTTTTCTTTAACAGAATATAATAAGCATAATAGTACAAAATGATCAACGCATGCATCTTTACTCACAATATTTCGAGGGGATATAATAGCACAATAATTATTGAAAAAGCTCACATAATGAAATTTTGCGAGCATAGTAGTAAATTATCAAAGTAAAAGGGTATTGTTTCATTTAGTCAATGATCATTTACTCTTAAATTTTTGAAAAACATATAGAATTTTCTAGAATGCATCCCAAAGAATACGAGAAAGATAATATTGTGTTTATTACTCGCAAATTTAGGGGAAGGTATCCCCAAAGAATACGGGAAAGATAATATTACATTTATTACTTGAAATTTTTTCAAATAAAATATTTTTGAGCAGACAGTCCTACAGAACAAAGGAAAATCAATAAATGTTCAAAGTACACGCACAATATAAACATCATTTCATTTCACAAAAAATGGCATCCTCGAATAATAGGACATGATATTACAAACGAGAGCAAATGATTACAACGTTAATTGTTCACTAATAGGAAAAGGAGATTCTATCTCATGTAAAATCCTTCAAAGGATACACCTACTTCTTGCACCACACCCTCCTCAATTTTGGCAATGTGAGTGGCACTTTCTTCCTCATCAGATAAAACCTTGCATAACTCAGCTTCAAGTGACTTGATCTTCTCGCTCAAGGCCTCCTCTCACTGATAATGTTGCTCAACCTTAGCACTCTCAGAAGAATTGCCTTTCATCAGCCTCCTCATAGAAGGATGAATTATTTGGCGAACTACAACATCCAGTCAATGATAGCAGTTCTCCAAACCCTTGATAACAACAAATAAGTTACGAGTGCCCGCAGGAGTAATCTCGTTAGGAAATATTGAATTAAACTGAAAAATGTGACTTGTGAGCATCTTAAAGTTGGTAATGGATATGTCGTTAATATTACTTATGCACGCGCTTGTAAAAGTCTTAAGATGATGCTAAAAAATTAGGTTCAAGATAGCTCGATCTTCCTCGCGAAACTTACTCACATGTCGCTTGCACAACATGTATTTAGTATAGATGTTGAGAGCATCCATGCCTATTGCGTCAAAACCGATATCCATAGAATTGACATCAAAATAAGTGATAAATTCCTCACCAGACTATTCTCCCTTCCATATTAGAGTGAGTAGTTTTAGAGTCCTGCTTATTCTCATCACCAGCTTCTCCTTCCTCGTTTTCTGAGTCCTAAAGAATAAAGAGGGAAATGATAAATGCACCAAGTAAAGAAATGAAAAGGGTTGTAGTAGGATTAAATAAAAGAAACTCACTCGCATGCTGATAGGAGTTATCATACTTCCTGAGATCCCACGTTATTATTTTTGCTCAACTTAAGGCTCCACGGGCAAAGGAGCACTCGTAGTGATTACCTAAAAATAAAGAAATGGGAAGAGTGACTAATAGAGAACTTCCATAGTAAAAGAAATTAAATACTATGGTATTCCATATTAATACCTTAGGCTCCACAAACAAATAAGCACGCGTAGTGATTACCTCAAAATAAGGAAACACGAAAATCAACTACTCGATCACTTGCATAGTAAAAGCAACTAAATATTAAGGTATGCCAGATTAATACTTGAGGCTCCATAAGCAAATGATTGATCGTAGTGCTTACCTAAAAATAAATAAACAGGAAGAGTGACTACTCGATAACTTGCATTGTAAAAGAACGTAAATACTAAGGTATTCCAAATTTATACCTGAGACTCCATATGCAAAGGATCGTTCGTAGTGCTTACCTGAAAGCAAGGAAACAAGAAAAGTAACTACTCGAGAACTTCCTTTGCAAAAGTAAATACTAAGGTATGCCATAATAATAACTGAGGCTCCACTGGAAAAGGATTGCTCGTAGTACTAACTAGAAAACAAAGAAATATGAATAGTAACTATATAAGCATTTGCTCATTAAACATAAATAAATGCAAAGGTGTGCCAGTTTAAATACTCGAGGCTCCACAGCTGTGGGAGCCCTTATAGTGCTCACACGCAAATAAGGAAATAGGATGAGTAACTATTTATCATTTGAAAAATAAACTCAAATTTGGTATACTAGTATAATAACTAAGGGTCCTCAACGATATGAACACTTGTAGCGCTTACCTATAAATAAGGAAATAGGACAAGTAACTCGTAGAACGCTTAGCAAATGAGCAAAACATGCATGAAAACTCAACACTTGAGAGTTCACATATAAAGGAGTATTTGGAATACTCGCCTAAAACAGTGCATAAGAGAGTACTTATGCGAGCATTGACATGGGTAGACAAGAATGAAGGTAAGAATAAAAAACCTACAACCTCACAGAAATAGAATTGCTCAAACCATAATGGTAAATAACCTAAAAATAAAGCAAGTTATCCCCTAAACAATAAAAGTCATCACAAAAAAAAGCACGCCAAGTACTTGGGTTCTCACAAAAGGAGAAATCCTCGAGATAACCAGGTTATTGGTGAGAGGAATAGTAGGTTGAGAAACAAGGAAGGATGGGGCACTCTCTCCAACTAGAGCAGAGAAAGAGAAAAAATGTAAGGATCTAGATTAAAACGATAAAGCCAATAAGATATCGTTTTACATCCCGGACACTAGGATACCTACTCTAAAGAGGTAACATGCATAGTGGGACCACTCGAAGCCACAATAAATATTCGAGTTAAAATTCTCATTGGATATGGGAAAAAGTAAGGGCATGTTTGGGTTGCAACTATAATTTTATTTTCTACGTTTAAATACAATTATGATAAAAATTTGTGTTTGGCACACCTGTTTTTAAACACTAAATTATAATATTTCTCTGTTATAATAAAGTTTTTCAGAAAACTGCAAAAGGGTATTTTATAACTTATGTTTTTTATTTTTCAACTGAGATTTATTCATTCTTAATATTTGAATGCATTTATACTTTAATATATAATATACATCATAATACATTAATATGTGTGTAATTCTTATAAATAAAAAAATATATTTGTATATGTACACAAAATTATGTATATTTATATTTAATTAAATTATATAATATACTAAAATCCACATTTTAATTAATATTATCAATAGATATATGATACTTATATATAGCTGTATACATTTATTATTAATGCATGGAACAATATAAAATATACATATAGTGCGTATGTTTAAAAAAATATTATTAATTCATGTATGTATATAATTTTATTGTGAATTATACACGTAATATCATTATATAGACATATATATACATATATGAGTATGTATTTATATATTTATGTATGTATGTACGTATACATTTGTATTATGTATGTATGTGTGTGTATATATATATATATATATATATATATATATAGACACAACATACATATATGTATGATATAAATATACATGTTTGCCAATTTTTCAAAAAACTGTATTTAAAAAAAAGTTTACTAAATGCGCACCAATATTTATTATCACAAAAAACTGAATTTTAAAACTGTATTTAAAAACAGTGTGTAACAACCCAGGCTTTTGAGCGGCTATTTTATATTATTTTGCCCGATGGGCTAATTCTATAAAATAGGGGAAGTTGGAGTAAATATTGTTTCCCGTGATATTAAGGGATAATATTTACTATGTTTTGTCTATTTATCGTATGAGAAGGTAAATGGCATTATATTGTGATATATTGCGTCGTTATATGTAAAACGACGTTTATGACTCATATTTAATTTGTAGTATAATTAATGAAATAAAATAAAATTTGAACATAAAAATAGTTCACATTTCTCCGAATGCTAAAATAGGAGGTGCGGTTGTTTTTAGAATAGTCGAGATAGTCGAAATAAGTGTCATGTTGTATTTTGGAGTTTCGGGCACTTTTGGGGTGTTATGACTCAATTAAGTGGATGCGAGTCATTTTAATTGTGTATTAGCAATTAAAAGAGGGCATTTGTGTTTTAAGACCCGTTTAAGTTCCCCCATCCCTTTTCTTTCTTCATTTTTGTGTTAGAAGCCAAAGGAGAGAGAGAGAGAGAGAAGAGAGAGCTTGGGAGAAATGGAGAAAAAGAGAGAAAATGGAAGATTGAGGCCGAAAATCGTTGCTACCGGAAGATGATCTGAGACTACGAACCTCGAGGCAAGTTTCTTACTTGCTAGATGTGATTTAATGTGATAAATTGCATGTATAGTTAGGTTTTGGAGATTTAACCCATAAATGGGTATTTGTTGATTTTGATGATTAAACCCTTAAATCTTAGGAGTAAGGCTCAAGTGGCAAAAATGGTAGTCGCCATAGTAAGATGGTGCAGGAAGTTTGCCCAAAGAGAGAGAGACCTTAGATAGAATGATAGGCTCACAAATAAGTGTTGCTAGTACTTCAACAAAAGTAATGTTCATGAGACCCCATCGGTGGACATCCACCCAGGGAAGGCTCATTGAACTAAAGCAGAGGTGGCTGGTAGGATGTTCTCCTTGCTAAAGAAGTTAAGGGACATACGCGAGAAATTGCTAGAGTAGCTAGAAATGGAAGTTGTTTGGTTTGAATTAAGACTAGAATGATGTGTCTAGGAACCTTTGATAGTGGCCAGATATTTGCAAGTATGTTGGCGGGAATTTCCACCGTAGATGAGGGAGGAGCGTTTCTTATGATAAGATGAAGTAGTATTGTATTTACCCTAGATTCGGGTGTATATATTAAGCTTGTGGTAGTATATCTACCTGGCTTTTAGAATAGGGGAGTTCTATATTTTCTTTCACTCGTTATGGGATGAGTGTTGATACGTGTGGTATGTGCTACTTGTATTATATGTATTGTACGGGTGGAGATAGTTTGGATTTGGTTGGTGTGATAGAAAGCGAATAAATCGCGAGGCTATCCTATTTCTAGTTCCAGAGGAGAGCTAGTTGTTCTATAATATCTCACCTAGATATAGGGTTGAGACTTTTTAGAGATGTTTTATGGTCTGTGGGTAGTTTTCTTTTTATTTGTTTTGCCTTGTTTGTATTTTTTGCTTACTTTGTTTGCTTTGTTTGTGTATGATATTGCCTTATCTCCACAGCCGACAAGTTAAGGGGATTGTGTCGGAGGGGTTCCTTTTTTGGATTTCGCTTTGCGAGACACTCCGCGCATGAACCTTAACGACGTTGGGAGTGGAGAGATGTGCATCATCTTTCTTTTCTTTCTTTTTCTGTTGGTTGTGGTGCTGGGTTGGAAAGTTTAGCCAAGAATCACGTAAATGACTGATTAAGGGCTAAGTTGATGTGCGATATATGAGCACGGTGATAGTTTTTTTCTTTTTTCTTTCCTCTAATAGATGTGGGGAAGACTAATATATGAAAGTCGAATATAGACTTATGTTTATGCGTTAATAAGAAGGCCATCTATAAAAGATGTGTATAATGTGTATATTTTGGAATAAAGTGTTTGTGGCAATTTACAGAAAGTAATTGCCTCAGTTTATTGATATGGTAAGATTTAAAAGTAAAATTTTATTAGTATAGTTACTAGTTAGGATTTTAGAGATCCCGATCATGTTTCTTAGACCATTATTTCTCGACGACCGACGATGCGAGGTAGTAGTGTAACGGGAGGGTTCCTTGTTTGGATTTCGCCTCAGCGAGACGTCCCACGCATGAAATCGAGCGAATGTAAGGAGTTGGGAAAGGTCTTGGACACTAGGGATCTAGTTAGTATAATAATTATACGACTAGAATAGGATAGATAGATTGACTTTAGGATTATTAGTACGTAAGGCCCTTAAGGCATGTAACATGATTTTTGGAAGATGGTAGGGAGTTGACCCCAATAGGTTTATGAGTTAACTCTAAGTTGGATTAGTTCCCTAGAACGAAGAAATTTAGGATCTCGAGTGGTTTGGAATGTTAGGCCGTAGGAGGTGGGGTCTTTCTTAGATAGAGCGTTACGTCGGTAACCTATCTTCAGAGGAGTTGAAGTATGAGCTGACTTTTACTCCTGCACTAGTGTTGTTAAGTTCGGGAGTGGATTTGACAAACGAGTCTCTACCAGGAATGGGAAGTATTAATGCTAGTGCATGAACCCATTGTTTATGCGTCTCACAGACTTAAACTCCATGAGAGGAATTATTCCCCGCTTGATATAGATTTCGTAGCAGTAGTATTCGCCTTAAGGAATTGAGTCACTACTTCCTGGGCAGGAAATTTGTCTTTTCACGAGCAAGAAGTTGGAGTTCGTGAGGGACAATCGATTGAATATCCCCTTTCGCTAAGAAAATGCAGATGGGTTAGTAGATGCGCCGAGTAGAGAACCGTCAGAGAGATTAGTGAGGCATGGAATGCCAAGTAGAACGAGCTTCATCGAGAGGATGCTATAGTAGGAGAGCTCATATCCGTGATTGATCGACTCACCTACTAGTGTGAAGAGACTAGTGGCGGGACTAGGAAGGATGGGAGTAGTAGTTTGTAGGTATCGAAACCTCCGTACAATTTTTCGGAAAATTTCTTGAAAGTATGGTGCCAATATGGGTAGGTATCTCCTTCCGAAGTAGAAATGTAGGATCGATAGTTCGTGGGGAACGATTTGGTGCTATGTAGAGCACTTAGGATGTAGACTGAGATCGAATAGTTATAACCTTAGTCCGAGTCCAATAGGGACGCCATTTTTTTTACCAAGGGGTTTTGTTAGAAATGATAGAACGATAGTTTATTATGGTATACCCTTATATGGTTATACTATATGCCTGAATTTTGAGGGCAAAATTCCCTTCTAAGGGGGGAGTATGTAACAACCCAGGCTTTTGAGCGGCTATTTTATATTATTTTGCCCGATGGGTTAATTCTATAAAATAGGGGAAGTTGGAGTAAATATTGTTTCCCATGATATTAAGGGATAATATTTACTATGTTTTGTCTATTTACCGTATGAGAAGGTAAATGGCATTATATTGTGATATATTGCGTCGTTATATGTAAAACGACGTTTATGACTCATATTTAATTTGTAGTATAATTAATGAAATAAAATAAAATTTGAACATAAAAATAGTTCATATTTCTCCGAATGCCAAAATAGGGGGTGCAGTTGTTTTTAGAATAGTCGAGATAGTCGAAATAAGTGTCATGTTGTATTTTTGAGTTTCGAGCACTTTTGGGGTGTTATGACTCAATTAAGTGGATACGAGTCATTTTAATGGTGTATTAGCAATTAAAAGAGGGCATTTGTGTTTTAAGACCCGTTTAAGTTCCCCCACCCCTTTTCTTTCTTCATTTTTGTGTTAGAAGCCAAAGGAGAGAGAGAGAGAAGAGAGATCTTGGGAGAAATGGAGAAAAAGAGAGAAAATGGAAGATTGAGGCCGGAAATCGTTGCTACCGGAAGATGATCTGAGACTATGAACCTCGAGGCAAGTTTCTTACTTGCTAGATGTCATTTAATGTGATAAATTGCATGTATAGTTAGGTTTTGGAGATTTAACCCATAAATGGGTATTTGTTGATTTTGATGATTAAACCCTTAAATCTTAGTTTTAATTTGATTTGAGGATAAATTATTAGTTATTAATGGTGTAGAAATGATTTGGGAGAATTAGATGTTGTTGATGTTGGATAAAATCAAAGATTTGAGGTTTTGGGATTTTAGGGTTCACACAACCCATAGCCTAAACTGGGCAAGATTTCAGGACCGAATCGATTCGGCCCTAGGGGCGAATCGATTTGGATAAGGGGTAGGCTACAGGTCTGGCAGACCGAATCGATCCGGGTTAAGACTGAATCGATTCGGACAATTACATAAAGTCAGTTTTGCTCACCGAATCGATTCGGCTGTTTAGCAAATCGATTCACAAGGGCGAATCGATTCGGCCCAAGGGGCGAATCGATTCGTTTCCCCTATTTTTGTGAGATTTTTGTGACACCCCGCCTAATTAAATTCCGGGCGATCACTCCTTTATTAAATTAAAATCAAGGTGAACAGTTGGTTCATTCTTAGCATCACTGTCGAAAAATAACTTTTCCAATTTAAACACCCTAAATAATTAAGCTAAGTGTCAAAACCATTTTTAGACATTACTTTCCAAATTTTATTTTATAAACCAAGATTTAAATATGTACAAAAATTCAATATAAAATAATCACACCGCAATTATCATGGAACATATAATCCAAATAAATTTAACATTCAACAACTAAGTCCCAACATTTAAAATTTAAAGTAAAACATCCAGACAGTAATAAATCCCAAAGTGACAATACTAGAAATAAATGAATCACAATGTCCAATAAAACAAATGGATAATGGGAACGGGTGACACATGCCCAACTGAATAAATAAGCTAGGAGTCGAATCAAATAAATGAAGTCGTCTAAGCAAGAGGCCTGTAACTCCCACTTAAGATGCAGTGTGTTTCTTCCAAAGGATCCTACGCAAGACGCCCCTGTGGCTGGGCACCTGTAATATATACATATAGATACAAGAGAGAAAGGAAAATAGAAACGGGTCAGAGCCCGATAGTGTAAATGATTTAAAATTTATTTAGCAAGTATTTAAAATGTTTACAGGCCAATGCAACAACATATTAGTGCGACACTCTCTTGAGAAATTCTCACCTCTCTTCTAATGTGCACACCGATCCCACTAATCTTCCCAACGGTTTAACTTATCTTATATCGCACTAAACTTCCCAATGGTTTAACTTATCTTAGGTTACTCGAAAGATTTAAAACTGAACAATATAATTGTTTAAGAGAAAAATTTCATTCAGTAACAAAGCTCTCATTTTAACTTTATTTATTAATAAAGTTTCCAGTGTTCCATTATAGTTTTCAAAACAAGTATTTCCAATTTGAAGTCATTATTCATTTCTTACCTACCATAGCACCGTAGGTAGTTCCAAATTTCAGGAATTCATATATATATCAAATACTCGTATAATATATATATTTTAACAACACCTCACATAAAAATTATGGTGCATGCATACTCTGCTATCCAATCCCCGTATCACTCGTACTAAGGGAAATACAAGTTCGGAATCACTCTCGAACTGTATTAACACATACACGAACAATATTGAGGCGAAGCATAGATTCCAAGTCTCTAAGAGGATAGCACATGCCCCCACGTCTCTTAGGACCGTCTGAACTATCGATTCGATAGCCTGTACCATGGATTTCTATCTTCTAGGGTACGAGTCAATATCCCCCATAAAGGCACATCGAGATAAGATCGTCCCAGCGCAGTAACCTCAGGGATATCAAGTAGCGCGGGCACGATTTTCACACATAGGTAGTATATGCATAAACACAGTCATATAACTAAACTACTATTACCATATCAAATTAGGTACATTTCTAATCCCCTAATTACGACATTTGTCCTTATTTCTCATTATTTAGTTCTCACGTATGACCGTTCATTTCTTACTTTAATTTGAGGGATCATTCAAACTTATTGCGTAACACTCATGGACTCTATCCTCTCAAGTGTAGAATTCAGTAGGTAATCTAATTTCTAACGTAACTATCTTATGCGTCTCTCCCCTTAATACATAATGTCATCATCCCTTATATGTAAATATCCCGAAAATACAACTCTTGTTTTACATTAAAGGTCCCATAATTATTTATAAGTCCTACTAGTCTTCTTTATCTCCCAAAACATTTTAATAAGGGTGTTTAAGGGTTATTTCTCATTAAATAGAATTCAAATAAATTTAAAAAGGGGAAATATTAGTCTGCCAGAAGGGGTCGATCGATCGATGGCAGGAGCTCGATCGATCGATGCGTCGATCGATCGATGCGTCGATCGATCGACACTCCTGGTTCGATCGATCGATCAAACAGGTATACGAATTCTGCAGATTAGCAGTTACGGGTTTCACAATCCAACCTCAATCAAATCCATATTTTACACACCCAAACTACCTAAAATTCGCACTATAATCAGTATATACCCATATTATTCATCTTCTAAAGCATGCAATTTTTCATCAATAACCATGGATTAATAGGCCAAAACTTCATAAAAATCTCAAGAACCCTAGAATTTCTTTAACATGGTTCTAATCAGTATTTTTCCAGAAATTTCTACTCCTAATTCATCATAATTTCGTGGTTAAGCCTCTACATATGAAGGGGTTACCAGATTTACATTCAAATCAATTCTACATGCGATTTTCCTATCTCCAACATGGATTTTCTTCTACCAAACTCGTCCTAATCACCCTAGACTAACATGAACGATGCATTAACGAAAATAAGCAAGATAAATACTTGCCTGGAAATTTCAGAATTCTGGTTTGCTGACGATTTTGGTGTGGTTGCGTTCTCCGTCGCGCGATCTACGCGTTGGTGGTGGTGGCGGTGCAATCAGATGACTTTTTGGCCTTGGATTGCTTGGAAAGCTTTCTCCTTCCCTCTCCTATGTCCGTTCTAAGGTTTTGAGTTTGATAACCCTAAAGGACTCTTCTAAATGGCTGATATAGCCTAATAATTTTCGTTGGTTTAATTACCCAAAAATGCAAAATGTCCAAAATGCCCTCCCGGTGTGTTAAATATTACTAGAAACACCCTGAGACCCAAACTAAACCCCCGGGTACACTTTTCTGACTATCTCGACCCTTCCGGACAGGTTGGCGCACTCAAAATGGCCATACGGATAACTTAAAAATATTTCACTTTTATTAATCAACATTTAATCCCGACGAGACACAGGCTGGTCCCGACTTAAATTTCCAAAATTGTCATTTTATTCACTCGTGACATTTCATAGAACCAATATTATATTACTTTACTCATTTGTAATATTCAACAACAAGTTTCCCATAATTACTAACTCACATCACGTTAATAATTATAAAATAATTAATTTTCGGATTTATATTAAATAATTAACTCACATTAAATTTAATAAATCCTCAAATTAATAAAGCATAAAAATACCAGGTATTACAATTTTCTTAGTTTGATTTTTATCCCTTTTTCTTTTAGGTCCAAGGTTTAGGGGCCTTCCTTTCGGAAGTATGGGGAGTCCAAGAGGGTGTTTTTTTGTTTGGTAGACTATTGTCCTAAGGTTAATGGGATGTTTGGGCTTACCCCGAGGGCTAGTTTGCGTAAGTTGATATCCGAATGAAATAGGAGATTAACCAAAAGATAAATTGAGGATAAAATGTAAATTTTGAGACATTTGGGAGACACCCCTTGACGGAGATCCATTTTAATGGTTTATGATATTGCATTGAAGTCTTGGGGACTAGTTGAGGTTGATGTCACTTCGGGTGTTAGGTCATTAACAAAATATGACGTTAAGAATAAGAAATACATAAAATGAAATGTGGTACTAATAAATAAGTACAAATGATTTTGAGAATGTAAAATTGGATGTTTTCAAAAAAAAAGGAAAAAGTAATGGTTTTCATAAATGTTAATTGATGAATACACACCTCTCTAAATCGCTATCTTAAGGGAAGTTCGCGCGTTGTGGTGAAGCCCCCTAACTAATGAATGCAAGGTGGATATAGTCCCTAGGCCATGTGAGCGTTTGTGATTGTATATTTTTCTGTGATGGGTAGGAGATTCTGGGTGTGGTCTTGACTATCCCGCAGGCCCATGGCCGCTTCCCGACGTTTCGGTATGATCCCAGGTTGTCTAAATGATAGGTCCTGGAAGATGATAGCCATTTAGGGGCGCACACAGTGGGGAAACCCGGACGGGCGGTCCTAGAATCGTTATATATATATGATTATAACTATTCTAAATCTAGTTGGACTTGATGTATGTTGGGTGCCATAAAGAGCATGAGGAAGTGCCATAAAGGGCACGATGAAAATGCCACAAACAGAATACGATGATGATTATATTCCTGATAAGGAAGATATTCTTACAAAGTGTATAATTGAGATGAAATGCCACAAAGAGCATAAAAACTATGATTATGTTTCGTCATAAGGAATGAAACTATGGAACGAATTAGTATACAATGAAATTGAATGGTAAACATTTAATAAAATGTTGTACCATTTATATATATTCCTAAAGAAAGAAATGGGAATTATGTTTTGATGGTGAGTAGATATAATTATGTATCCTTGAGTAGCAGGAGATGAAACCTCTCATTTATATATATATATATATATATATATATATATATAATACTGTGTTAAGGGTCTAATGTATCTCGACGATCAACCTTGCCTAGTAGTAGTGTATCGGGGGGTTCCTTGTTTGGATTTCGCTTTGCGAGGCACCCCACACACGAATAAGGGCATAGTGTTGTGACTGGGGAGAAGTTAGCCTTTTGTACTTAGATTAATTAGGACAGGGTCTAATGTACCTCGACGATCAATCTTGCTTGGTAGTAGTGTATCGGGGGGGTTCCTTATTTGGATTTTGCCTTGCGAGACACCCCACGCACGAATAAGGGCATAGTGTTGAGACTGGGGAGAAGTTAGCCTTTTGTTCTTTGTTTAACCTGAGCATCATTAATATTGCGCTAGGTTGCTTTTAGACTGAGAGGTGAGAAATATTATTGTTAACTGCGAGAGAATTACGCATTTAACTGTCATGCATTTTATTCACATGGGAATCATATCAAACCGGGCCCTGACCCGTCTATATTTCTTGTTTTCTGCATATACTCTTTGCCGTTACAGGTGCTCTACTGCATGGACACTTGTATTTATATTTCCCTTCCGGTTGTTATGGAGCTACGGCATATTGCGGATGTTGTAGGTTATTGTTTAGACGCTTCTTCCCTTGTACTCTAGTTATGTTCAGTCATTTATTCGAGCGTGTTTGCCCAAGTGTTGCACTCATTTACTATATTGTAAATATTGAAATGTAATACTCAGTGTAACTGTTTGTATTGGTCTGTTCACCGACAGCTTATTCGATGATTATTTAAGATATTGTCATTCTTTATTCATCGATTTTTTTTTATATCCACCGTTTTTGCAAATGGTATTGTCTAAGTGTTTCCTTTTATCTTGAAAGTCCGTTTTCTAAAATGATTGGTGGTTATCTCGTACTATTATTTTTATCGACAGTGATGCTGAGAATGGACCATCTATGATTCCTGTGATTATTAGAGTGTTGGGCTGGCCACATATTATTTTAGTAGGCGGGTTATCACACAGTGGTTGAAGTTGAAAGGTTATATGTTCTTAGTTTAGTTCGTGGAATACACATACGCAATCCAATTTAAAATTAGCTAAGAAGTGATATTATCCAATTTTAATTTATGTAGCAGATTCACAAGTTCGCAAGAAAAAATTTCAATTAATACAATGGGATTGATAACTTGGCTAATTAAAATAAAATTATTCCAATTTTATCCATTTTATCCTAAGCATACATCTAGGTTATTTAATAAAGTAAAATGCAAAAATCCCAACCATAACGTGCCGATGTACAAGGAAAACCCAAATGGGAAAAACCTCGAACGGCTGGGCCTAGACAAAATCCACTACAAAATAGGTTTTACAAGAGACTCAAATGACTTATAGACATTGACTCACTCAAGACATGCTTATGCCGTCCTCGACCTCCGAATTTGTAGTACGCAAATCTCTAATGCATTGCTCATCACTCCTCGTGTCGCGGTATCCACAGAAGACCAAAACCACCGTCTCCACTAAGCTTGAATATAGAGATCCACTGCACACTTGCTTGTTGAATGTTAAGTTGATTGAAGGTTTTTTTTTCAAAAGTTGATAAAAGTGTTGGAGGTTGATTTTACCAAAGAGAGGGAAGTTATGAAAAATGCTCTCAAGAGAATATGGAACTTCCTTAGGTTGAGAAAACCATTTCCGTCCATATGATATAACTGAAAAAGTAGTGGACCAAAACAGTTGTTGGAAAATAACTGCTGAAAAATAACTTAAAAATTTCAGATCTGGCAGAACTCATTCGAACGAGTTATCTAACGTAATTCCAGTATCGAATTAGATAGGTGGTTAGAAATCTCATTCGAATGAGATCGTTCGAATGACACTTCTAACAAAGTTCTAACGATTTTCCAGTATAGGCTGGGGAATGTCGTTAGATCCAGGTCATTCGAACGACCTGGAGAAAACTTCGAACGAGATTTCTGTTTTTTCAAAAAACTATTCAAATTAATTTCAAAAATAGTTCTTTATGAAAATTAATTATTTACGAACATTAATCTATATGAAAATTTCTAACTTATAAAAAATACTCCAACACATAAAATTGATTTTGGTCATATACCTTTTGGAAGAGCGAACATGGCGTGTATATGGATGCTGCGTGAACTTTGGATGCAATGCTCGAATCTTTACGTTGTATGATGCTTGATGAGGAATGACTCAAAATTGTTTTGTCCAACGGAATGTAGCCAATATAAACAAATGACTCGATTGGAAATTTGACCTTACAAATTTCCCCCTTTGGCTATTCCGGGACAAAACAGAATAATAAAAAAGAAATAAAAAGATTGAATTTGCTAAGCCATCCGTCAAGCCGAGTCTAAAGCCCTGTCCTAAACCTCCCCAAAAAAGACAGACTCACTAACACAACTGACGATGCTGCAAAAGAGTAGGAGATGTATCCTACACACATGAAACAATAAATTCATAAACGCATGGGGAAGAAGAGAATGAAACATATATAAAACAATGTGTTAGCACATGTTGTGAATACAATGTGTTAGCATATGTTGTGAATAGTGAATGAACTCCCCTTAAAATATGCATATATTGAATAGTAAGAAATTAACTCCCCCAAAATTATGAATTCTCCCCCTAAATTATGAATTCCCATATAAATATTTCTCCCCCTTTTTGTCTGAAAAAGACAAAGGGATAAATGGCCTGCATGTTAAATGATAATCGAGAGAACAATAGGCAAGAAAACAATAAATGTGAAGAAATAAAGTGACAAAGGAAATAACAGGAGGATTCATTAACCAAAGGGAAAGGGGAAATAGTCAAAGTGCATACACGTCATAAGGAAACAAAATCCAAACCAAATGAAACAATACAAGAAATAAAGTATCCACTCATCCTCACAAGTACATGGAAACAGGAACTGAAAAACAAAGTACATCAAGGGGCAGGAGCATTATGTGGAGAATCATCGGGAAGAGAGACGGAGCCAGAACCGGATGAGCCTGCACCGCGATGCATCTCCATACGGCAAATGGAATCAAGATTCTCTAACAGAAGAGAGTCCCGACGAGCCTGGGCTTCATCTCTGCGCGCTTGAGCCTCCTCCCGGTGAGCTTATGCCTCGCGGTCCTGCGACATAAAACTAAAAGCTCCTGCAAAAGTGCCCTGTGTGGACGTCTATCCTCCTGAATCTGTTCAACCTGGGAACGAACAAACAAAATATTCTCTGACTCGACGGGTGTGGGAGCATAGGAAGAGGAGGGGCGACAAATAGAGCGAGAGGGTGCGGGATGATTGGGGGCAGGGTGAGTGGAAGTGGCGGAGTGAGAGGAGGTGGAGGGAGTGAGGTGAGGGGTATCGGGGGACAAATGACCACGAGATCAGCTGACCAAGGAGATGTCAATGGTTTGATATTTGGTAATGGGGACATCGGTGGATAGGCGGGGGCAGCCGGCGACAAGACAAAATCGGGTAATGATAGCCGCAAATGGGAGGGCTTGGCGACCGGGACTGGAAGGGAGGATCTTAACCGTCCGAATGACACTAATGATGAAGGAGGGGAGGTCGATGTCAACCCGAATGCTAATGGAAAACATAAGGTCCACGTGAATTTTGGTTATTTGGGTTGTGTTCGCACGTGGAATAAGACAAGCACACACGATCCAATTAAGGACTGTAAGTGTTTGTGGAAGATTGTGACAGTGCCGGGAGGGAAGAACCTAAAAATGGTGCTTATAATGAGGGAAGGGTCAGGGTCAGGACGAGTATCGGATGTCCACGGGAAGGAGGGATTAGTGACCCTATGTAAGGGAATGAGTTGAGCAATGGATTTGGGAGAGACAATAATCTCCCGACCGCGCACATGAGAATAAATACGATTCTCCTTATCATGCATTCCAAAAAAAAATCCCGAATGAGGTCGGGAAAAACAGTGTTCGTGAGAGAGAATAGAGGGTTCCACCCTAAATTAGAAATCCACGAATGCACAGTGGTGCCGTGGAGGGATTGGAGATTAATAATTTTCTCCCGAACAATAGAGCGTGTAGAGAAACCATGTGTATGATACTGTGTGTGTGCGGAGAGGGATCCCCAACGCAGTCTAAGGTCAGGAATAGCTGCATTGGCATTGGACTCCTCATCAGAGGAAGAGGAGCATTCCTCAGAAGAGTCACGAATGCGACGGGGGCGACGGTTACGGGCCATGTTAAACTTGAATGAGACTAGCACCTACCCGAATAAAATTCCAACCAAACCACCAAACACCAACAATCCAGCAAACCAATCAGTAATAAGACCATCCTCCGTTAGGTATAAATGAAAATAAAAGAAAAAAAATTTATTTAAGATAAATTCCATGAAATTACAAAAAAATTAATTTCAGAAAACTGATATTATCATGGAATAAAGCTTAACCAGGGAAAACAAAAACGAAAATCAGAGAAAATAAAATGGCCCCCCAAAAAATTGTAGAGAGATACACACATTTATATATAAAAGTTGGGTAACAAAAGTAGAAAACATTTTGGATTAAAAATGTGACCCAATATCATATATATATATATATATATATATATATGGAGAGCAATGTAAAAAGAATACCTCGAAATGAAGAGGGAAACTGCAAACCACACATCTACACAACAAAGGGGTGGACAAAATGAGGATAATAGAGGAGGTGAAGGGAGTTGGAATCGTGGGGAAAATGAGAGAGTATGGGAGAGAGAGGGATAGTGGGTAATGGGGTAAGGGATAAAGGGATAGTGGAAGAGAGTGGAAGAGTGTTGGGGAAGTGGGAACATGGGAAAACGTGGCAGAAATAAGGGGAAAAGGTTAAGGCAGCAGGTTTTGGGAAAGAGAAATCGCAAATTTTAAACCCAGGTCATTCGAACGAGTGATGTCGTTCGAATGAGGTATTTCAAACGAAGTTCCAGTAGCGGATTGGGAATTTCGTTAGATATGTCGTTAGAAGTTCATTCGAACGACATTACAAACAAAGTTCGAGAAAGGGGTTAGAAAGTTCGTTAGAAATCTCGTTCGAACGAAAGTTTCTGACGAAAATCAATATTTTTAAATAAAATAAAATAAAATAAAATAAAATAAAATAGGGTTAAAAAATAGCATAATAACAGGAATTGGGAAGGCCAGAACGATGCCAAAAAGAGGATTTGAAGAGTCCTATCTTGTGTCAACATATCCAAATGGTGGGAGCGAGAATTAGGGGTGTGAACAATACGAGTGAGAGTTTTTAGCCAAAACAATGTATAAGTGCGGAATGCCAAACAATATATGAGCGCAATATTCACTCACATTAGCCTTGTGTAAAAAGGAAATAGTATTGAACACTTAAGCACGAATGCAACAAGCATACAAAATAGATGATTCTCTTGCCAATAATGTCACAATGAGAAAGCAATGAATCGATTAAATGTGCATGCCCATTGATCTTCAACTTATATCTCCCATGAGAAACAATGGATTAAGACTATTCTTTTTGAATAATCAATCAAGCTAATTATTTTTGGCCTTGGCATTATATATCATTTTTAATGATTCTATTTTAGGCACACAATCGAGAAAGCAAATGGAGGATTTTCATGCAAAAACTTCATGTTTTTCGCAACCCGAGTCCATTGCTAGAAACGGAAACCAATCGAAAGAATATAATCATTTTTATTTCAATCCGGTCAACGGATGATCATGCACAATTTCGATTGCTTATAACATATAAGACAGGATTGAGAAGACAACACCAAATCTCACTTTGCAAGTACAATACGAACAAGATATCCGCAATATTTCATGAACGGTGTGTGGAAAAAGGCAAAGGTGTGAGGAAATCACAAAAATACATATCATAAAGAGACATTTTATGCACAAGATAAACAAGGTCTGAATTAACTACTCATCGAAAGCCACGTGGACATGAAAAAAGATAGTGATCCGAATACATCGACCACAAAGCCATATGGACAAAAAGATTTTGAAAGCTTTTCTAACCATTCCCGTGTTCCTTGAAAATAAGAAATACGAAAATATTTTTGAGAGTTTGAGTAAAATATATACAAAAGTAATCTAGTTCATAGGTATAAAAATATATAAGAAAGGCAACCTAAACTAGATAAACGGCTTCGATCTCAATCAATTGAGCAAACCCCAATTGATTTCCTAAGGTTTTCAAACCTAAGGGCATCTAGAGGTTTAGTAAAGATATCGGCCAATTGTTGATCGATAGGAACGAAGCTTAGAGAAACGATTTTCTCTTCAACCAAGTCACGAATAAAATGTTCACGGATCCTAATATGCTTGGTTCTAGAATGTTGAACGAGATTACGGGAAATGTGAATTGCACTAGTATTGTCACAATAGATAGTCATACTGCCTTGGGAAATACCGTAATCTTCCAACATTTGTTTCATCCAAATGAGTTAATTGCAACAACTCCCGGCGGCATTGTTTTCGGGCTCCGTCGTGGACAAAGAAATAGGATTTTGTTTCTTGCTCATCCATGAGATAAGTGCACTTCCAAAATAGAAACAACCGCCAGATGTAATTTTACATCCATCAACATCTCCTGCCTAATCGGCATCTGAATAGGCCGATAAACAATCATTTGTGTTGAAGGAATACCAAATTCCAAAAGACAGGGTCCCACTCATATATTTGATAATACGTTTAATGGAAAGTAAATGAGACTCTTTTGGAGCGGCTTGATAGTGTGCACAAACTCCTACACTAAAGGAAATATCCGGACAACTAGCGGTTAGGTAAAGTAAATTACCTATCATACTTCTAAAAAGTGTGTGCTCTACATCCTTTCCTTCGGTATCCTTACTAAGTTTAATTGATGAACTCATAGGAGTACGAGCATGTTTAGCGGATTCGAGTTTAAATTTCTTTTTAAGGTCTTTAGCATACTTAGTTTGGGACAAAAATATCCCACTTTTGAGTTGACGAACTTGAAGACCTAAAAAGAAAGTAAGGTCACCTACCGTACTCATCTCAATTCATTGTGCATTTCTTTTGAAAAAATTTGAGTATGTTTGTCACACGTAGACCCAAACACTATGTTGTCGACATATACTTGAGAAACTAGGATAGCATTTTCATCACGATGAACGAAAAGTGTCATATCTACTCCCCCTCTAAAAAATCCATGAGAAAGGAGATAAGAATTGAGTCTTTCATACCAAGCACGGGGTGCTTGTTTCAAGCCATATAGCGCTTTCTTTAGGAAGATGACATGAGTAGGATGTTTTGGGTCCTCAAACCCTTTTAGTTGTTCAACATAGACTTCCTCTTGAATAATACCATTTAAAAAGGCACTTTTTACATCCATTTGATATAATTTAAATTGAAGGTGACATGCTATGGCGAGTAAAAGGCGAACCGATTCTAACCTAGCAACAGGAGCAAAAGTTTCTTCAAAGTCAACACCTTTTATTTGGGTGTATCCTTGTGCAACTAATCTAGCTTTATTTTGAACAGTGACACCATTTTCATCCATTTTATTTTTGAAAATCCATTTGGTGCCAATGAGATTTGTATTAGAAGGCCTAGGGACTAATTCCCAAACGTCATTTTTCTTAAATTGAAACAGTTCTTCTTGCATAACATTAATCCAATGTTCATCTTTTAATGCTTCTTTAAAGTTTTTAGGTTCAATTTTAGAAGTATAGAATAGATAGGTAACTTCATTTTCTAATTGCACCCTAGTCTTGACACCTACCTCGGGATCTCCTATAATTTTAGAAGTGTCATGACTTTTACGCACCCAAGGAGTAGGATCCTTTTTCTCAGTAGTGGGAACAACCAAGTCATTTTGTGATTCAATACTTTCAACATTGGACACAACATCACACTCGCATGACACATCTTCCTCATTATTAATTTGTGTGGCCGGAGCATTGTCTTTTATTACAACATTAATTTATTCCATGACTTTAGAGTTACTTAAGTTTAATACTCTAAAAGCTCTACTATTTTGAGACTATCCTAGGAATATACCTTCATCACTCCTTGAGTAAAATTTTCCTAGAAGTTCTCTATCTCGAAGAATATAGCACGGACTACTAAACACTCTAAAGTAGGACAAAATAGGTTTCTTACCCATCCACAATTCATATGGTATTTTGTTAGTGTTAGGACGCAAATAAACCCTATTTACGGTGTGACATGCGGTGTTAACCGCTTCGGCCCAAAACCTACTAGGCACATTTCTTCCTAAGAGCATAGATCTTGCCATTTCTTGGATCGTTCAATTTTTTCTTCCAGCTATGTCATTTTATTATGGAGTTCGAATGGCCAAGAATTCATGTTTAATTCCTATTTCATCACAAAAGGCATTCACACCGGATTCCTTGAATTCGGTTCCATTATCACTCCTAAAGCGGTTTATGGTAACACCATGTTAATTTTGAAGAGTTCTACACTTAACAGTAAGAAAATCAACTGTCTCAAATTTTTCTCTTAGAAAGCCTACAATAGAGTACCTAGAAAAATCATCCACCATTACTAAGATGCATCGTTTTTCTCCTATTCTCTCGATACGAGTGGGACCCATAAGGTCCACGTGTATCAATTCTAAGACACAAGAGATTGTTATAGAGTTTAACTTTTTATGATGACTTTTAATTTGCTTTCCTAATTGACACGACCCGCAAATGGTGGAGGTTGGCTTTCCTAGTGGTGGTAAGCCTCGAACTAGGTCTTTTCTCACTAATCTATCAAGATCTCTAAAGTTTACATGACCTAATCTTTGATGCCAAAGATCGGCAGATGAGGCTTTTGCGCTATTGCAAACTAAAGATGATTTACGAATAATTCCATAGCAATTGTCAATAGTTCTAACACCTTGTAAAATAGATTCACCCGATTGATCATTTGCCGTGCACTCCGATTGACTAAATTTAACATCAAGATTTTCATCACATAATTGGCTAATACTTATCAAATTAGCCTTGAGACCATCAACATAAAGGACATTTTCAAGTTTAGGAAACCCGAAGATTTCCATAGATCATCTACCTATGATTCGAGATTTACTACCATCCCCAAAAGTGACTTTACCATCTTTATAGTTTTCAAGAGTGGTGAATAGAGATTTATCACTAGTCATATGTCTCGAACAACCACTATCAAAGTAACATTGAGAGGTATTTTGAGCCTTTAGAGCAACATGAGAAACAAAAGCTTTATTGGTATGATTTTTCTTAACCCAAGCTTGAGTTGTTTTCTTTCCTTTGTTGGCTCTAGTGTTATAATTAGAATTATTTCCTTGGACTTTATAAAACCTAAGAAACTCTTCCATTAGACCTTTAGAAGTATTGACTAGATACTCAACTTGACTCTTAAGACTATCAAAGGAGCTATAGTGATGTTTAGAAGAAGTGAAATGAGAGTTCTTTCCAAGCTTGTAACAAAAATATTTAATATGAACCCGTTTGTGACAATAAGTTCATACATAGGGTTGTTTTGGACTAGCTCTTGATGATTGCTTAGTAGGACTTATTTTAGAAACATTAGATTTGGTAACAAACTTAGCTACGGGTTCGGGTTTGACTTTCGATGAATCTCCTTCTTCATATCCTATACCTTTTCTCTCTTGATAACCTTTCTCCTTATATCCTAAAATAGGACCTAGAAATAATTTTCCCATTCTACCTGAATTATCCTTGAGTGTGACTTTAACTTCACGAGAGGACTCAAGATCTTTTTCAAGTTGGGCAATAAAGGCTCATTAAGATCTTTGTTGACACCTCCCAAGGAGATAATTAAGTCACATTTTTCTTTACCTATCAAGATAAGCTTCTCATAGAGAGATATCTTAATTGCCTCGAGTTGACTAACTAAAGCCTCCTTTTGCTTCAGGACTTTTAACTCTTTTTCAAAAGTTAAGACTTTAAAGGTTAATCTTTCGTTAACTTTTTGAACATGAAGAGATTCAGTGCAAAGTTCAGAATAAGTGGATTGTAGTTCACTCTCATTTATTTCACTATCACTCTCTTTTTCATCACTACTAGTAGAATGAGTGGAAACAAACCTAAGATTTTGTTCGAAATTGTCAACATTAAGGTATGACACACTTGAATTACTACCATGGCTTACCATAAAGGCAGTGAAGTTATTTCTAGACGGGTTAGAGTCATCAGAGTCTTCACACTCATTATCACTGTCACTTAGAGTGGCATTGTAAACTGCTTTTTCTTTGCCTTGTCTTTTAAGTTTTGTAGGGCACTCGAATGCTCTATGACCACGTCCCTCACACTCAAAGAATCTCTCCGAATCATCCTTTTTAAAGTCTTTATTGAACTTCTTCGGATCCTAATTATTGAATTTTCTATTTCCTTTGTTTTTGTTCTCAAATTTTGGTTTTTCAAATTTAGAGTTTTGCCTTTTGAATTTGAGAATTTTTTTAAATTTTTTAGCAAATAAGGCTATATCATCAGGATCTATATCAGACTCATCAGAATCAGACACATCTACTTTCTTAACTTTTAAGGAAACTCCTTTTTCTTACTTTCGTTATATTTAGGAAACATATCTAGTTCATAAGTTTGAAGATCACGAACAAGTTCTTCAAGTTTTAAAGTATTTAGATTTCCCAATGAATTAAGAACAGTAACTTTATGAATGAACCGCTTAGGAAGACATCTAAGAATTTTCTTAACGACACGATTTTCAGGTATTTTTTCACCTAAGTTAAAGCAAGAGTTAACAATATCTGATATACAAGCATAAAATTAATCAAATGTTTCAGTTTCTTTCATGGTGATCGTTTCAAATTGAGTTGTTAAGTTTTGAAGTTTTGAAGCTTTAACAACATTAGAGTTAAAGCTTCCTTTAACAACATTAGAGTTAAAACTATGGTGATCGTTTCCAAGCTTCCTTTGACGTTTCGCACATCATTATACGACAAAATTAATCAGGGGACACGACACCAAATAAGGCATCTAAACCTTTAGAGTCAAAGTTATACCATTTTATTTCTTCCTCACACCACTGTTCAACAGGAGTCAAAATAATTTCATCATTAACAACCATAGTAGGAGGGGACCATCCTCTTTCAACAGTAACCCAAACACGTTCATCAATAGATTTAAGGGCATATTTCATACGTGCTTTCCAATAGGTGTAATAAGTTCCATCAAACAAAGGTAGTCTATTCGATAAAAAACTATCCATATAACCTCCAGGATTCATCTAAATAACTTTTAGAGACTAGCTCTGATACCAATTTGAATTTGCAAGTTTATATGTTCTTAGTTTAATTCGTGGAATACACACACGCAATCCAATTTAAAATTAGCTAAGAAGTGATATTCTCCAATTTTAATTTATGTAGCATATTCACAAGTTCGCAAGAACAAATTTCAATTAATGCAACGGGATTGATAACTTGGCTAATTAAAATAAAATTGTTCCAATTTTATCCATTTTATCCTAAGCATACATCTAGGTGATTTAATAAAGTAAAATGCAAAAATCCCAACCACAACACGCCGATGTACGAGGAAAACCCAAATGGGAAAAACCTCGGACGGCTGGGCCTACACAAAATCCACTACAAAATAGGTTTTACGAGAGACTCAAAAGACTTACAGACATTGACTCACTCAAGACAGGCTTATGCCGTCCTCGACCTCCGAATTTGTATTATGCTAAGCTCCAATGCTTTTCTCAGCACTCCTCGTGTCGCGGTATCCACCGAAGCCCAAAACCACCATCTCCACTAAGCTTGAATGCAGAGATCCACCGCAAACTTGGTTGTTGAATGTCAAGTTGATTGAAGGGGTTTTGTTTCAAAAGTTGATAAAAGTGTTGGAGGTTGCTTTTACCAAAGAGAGGGAAGTTATGAAAAATGATCTCAAGAGAATATGTAACTTCCTTAGGTTGAGAAAACCATTTTCGTCCATATGATATAACTGAAACAGTAGTGGACCAAAATAGTTGTTGAAAAATAACCACTGAAAAATAAGTTAAAATTTTCAGATCTGGCAGAACTCGTTCGAACGAGTTATCTAACGGAATTCCAGTATCGAATTAGATAGGTCATTATAAATCTCATTCGAACAAGATCGTTTGAACGACATTTGTAACGAACTTCTAACGAGTTTCCAGTATAGGTGGGAATGTCGTTAGATCCAGGTCGTTCGAACGACCTGGAGAAAACTTCGAACGAGATTTCTATTTTTTCAAAAAACTGTTCAAATTAATTTAAAAAATAGTTCTTTATGAAAATTAATTATTTACAAACATTAATCTATATGAAAATTTCTCATTTATAAAAAATACTCCAACACATAAAATTGATTTTGGTCATATACCTTTTGGAAGAGCGAACATGGCGTGTATATGGATGTTGCGTGAACTTTGGATGCAATGCTCGAATCTTTACGTTGTATGATGCTTGTTGAGGAATGACTCAAAATTGTTTTGTCCAACGGAATATATCCAATATAAACAAATGACTCAATTGGAAATTTGACCTTACAGTGTTTAAATCGAATTTTCTGAATATAAAACCAAACGGGCCCTAAAGTCCTCTTTCAAGTACCTAAAGAGTGCTCGACGCAAGACTAGACATATGAGCATTCATAGATGGATTCCCAGTAATAGTGGGGAATACAATTGAGAGCTTTTGACAAAGAAGTATAAAGTTAGCATGATCACTTACACCATCTTTTCTTGAGCTATCATAAACAAAATAGCGTTCAAAGAATACAAACCTCTCATGCCCAGCTCAAAGAAGATACCAATATTGAGTTCTTCGTACGTGGAAATAAAGCATAAGGGGGGGAAATAGGAGAAGGAAGAGGTGGATGGATGGGGCTCACCATTTGTGCTTCACTTGTTCCCACAAGTTAGTCTTAGTAAAAAAAATGGCAACCAATTATTTATTAGAGTGAAAGCTAATAAAAAGAGCATAGAAAAATATACCATGGAAAATACTTACAGATTTTGAATGAGGGATTTGGACATACAACAATGGTCCAGTTATGGGGCAAACAATTAGTTAAAGGAGTGAAAGCTAATAAAAAAAGCCTAAAAAAATATACCATAGCAAATAGTTATAGATTTTGAATGAGGTATTTAGCCATACGACAATGGTACAGTTATGTGGCTAATTGATGAAGGTGAGTATATAATTGGCTCATCTTGATAATTACCAGATTATTCCAAGTCCAGTATAACATTCGCAGTGGCTGATAAAAAAAATGAAGCATCACATGAATTACCTTCATTGATGTCAATTGACTCAATATTAGTTGAAGACGAATTGTGGTAATCATAGGAATAAGTACTTCTATCATTAACAAGATCCTCTTCAGATAAGAAGGGTATAAAGTGATCACTCGCATTTCCATTGCTTTTTTATCAAATAATAAAGGAATATCTAGAGTACCATTCACTAATTAAGTAGGGAGTGGAGCAGATGATTGAGGAACAGATGCTTCGAGGGCCTCATAACCATGCTCACAAACATTTTGAAAAGTTTCTTCAATACTAAAAGTATCTATATCAAAACTTTGATCAACTACGATATAATATATTATGCCTTTGGTTGATTGTTTATTTCTCTTAGATGTTCGAGTCTTGACCAGAAGCCCCACTAAGTTCAGCAGGGATAAAGTTGGAAACAATTTCATCTTTATGATACCATATAGATATTTTGGCCTTGCCTTTTAATTTTGAGGGCTTTGCTCTCAGATTCTTTCAGTATACAATCTCCCCATATATAGGATTCACCAACATGGGAATAAGTTGATACAAAAGAGACTTTATGGATTTACTATAATGCCATGTATCTTTACCTGTTTGTTTTGTCAGAAATTTATCAGACGAGAGAATGCCTATGATGAATGAATCATGAGGCGAGTCTTGAATATAAGACTTAATAAATTAAACCTTAATTTCCCAGAGCATAAACCACGCAGGCCTAATAAAAAATGAAATAATCACTAGCATATATGAGTAAATTAGAAATTAAGCAGTACGATGGACCATACCTTCAGAAGTAAAATTTGAGTATGATTCTAAGTATGACTCCTCGTGGAAAAAAATTCAAGGAAACTCACGAGTAAAATTACCCTGATCGTACCCAAACTGTCTCATCACTCTACCAGAATCATGGAAATCCAATCCTTTCCCTAATTCAGTTAACAAAAGGAGAGTATAAGGTAAAATAAAAGCCATGGTGGATATATGGAGACAACCCCTCGTAAATTCAGTGTCAACGGGAGAATTGAAACTTATGAAGTAGATGAAAAGAAACAGGAAGAAAATATACCTCCCAATCAATTCGAGCAAGTCCAAAAGGAGAACTCATTAATGTTGTCCAAAAAGGGAATTGACGAGTGCTTAGGAATCTTCCTATGCCATCTTCCAATACGAGTAGCACTACCTAGTAATGAGCAAGGTTTCGTAGCCCGTTTTGGAACCACTCAAATAAAAATCCAATAAATATAAAAGAGTTTGAAAAATTGAAGACATCATAATGGCTATGAGATCTCTCTATATCATTATTTGTTTGATCCAACCAAGTATACATTGATCCAAATGTTAAGGTAGCGAGAGGTATAGATCTACTACGAGCAACCCTCACTACCAGACAAAATAAAAACTCTCGAGGAGAGTCATTTGGTGTTTCTTATAATAAAAATCTAATTGAAAAGTCACAAAGAAGGCATCCGAATGACTTTTTGACTCCAGATTGGGACTATCTTGACTTTTTAGTGCTTTATTATTAGCCTCATCCTTGGACAAAAGTTTAAAATCCCTAAACTAATATATTTTCTACTTTGTAAATGAGTGTTTGATCACAGCTGTATGAGTAAATGATACATAACGAGTGAATTCTCCCAAGGACCAGTGTAACTCCTCGCACGTTTCCTCCTCTGCAATATACTCATAACCATCTACAAAAGTGTGGTCACTTAAGACAGGCATTCATGTAATCTCACAGACATCCTCTAGAGTGATGTAAACTCGCCTTAACCGGTAAAAAAGTGTGTATTTATACTCCAACAAGAGGCCAAGATGTTAATGGAACTTGAGTTTTTGCTAATAGTGCAACTCTTAAGATGTTAAGAGTCCTCTCCAAGCCAAGACCATTAATGATTTTGTGATAACTTTCAATAGACAATACATACTTAATTTTGTAAAATTCTTTTAGGCAGAACGATCGAGACATCCTTGCACTCTACAAACCCTAGAAGTGGTTTCTTACCTATCATAGCCACAAAACTTGCCTTGAATCTCTTTAAGGTGATAAAAAATTGATCATCACTCCTAAATAGCGGTCCATTCCTATGAGATGTGGAATCCCTTTTGGTGTGCACTTCCATATAATTTTAATGTATTGGGTTAATAAAGGAAGAATTGTCAGCTTCGCCTTGAGAGACACCGCCAGCAATTGTGGATATGAAATAAGGAATATCAAGCATAGCAACATAAATGGTTGAAATTCCAAAAACCATGGAATGGTGGTTTGAATGGGTAAAGATCCCACCAGCATCTCAATAACGACAGTGGAAACAGAGGTTCAAGTAATGTTAGATGAAAACGGTATTGAAATGGAGAAGATTTAAAGAAAAAATGGGAGCAAAGTTTGAAGAAACTAACGGATAAATAAAAAATAATAAAATATCTCTCTAGAAATTTCAAATGAAGATAAAAAAAATCAGAAGGAAAAAATAAGGTATTTATACCCTATTAAAGCAAAAGGGACTGGAGATTTGATAGTCGGGTCAATTATTATCCAAATTGTAAATAGTCCTCCCTAATGCAACATGTATCTCCTTAAAATACTAAAAGGTCGTCTTCCAAAACCAGACATGTCAGGCATTTAATGTTTAGTAAACATAATGATGACAACCATCCTCTCAAAATCCCTGAAGAAGATATTTCCATACACAACTCTTCCTCTTCAAACCAAAGAAATACTTTTATATGAAGGAGGTAATGTAGAGGGGTATACAAATAACCCTCCAATTAAAGAAGATTTTTACGAGAAATGCCCAGTCAAATGCGATGCGTGAGCAGCCCCATAGTCACTAAAGAGTTATATGTACGGTTATCAAAAAATAATGTTGGGCGAGAAACTCCAAATCGCTAGTAAGTCATACGACTAGTGACTAACCAAATTTATTAGAAAAGAAAGTCTAAGCCACCAGTGAGTAACACGAGAACTGACTAAAAAAACTCGTTGTACGAGCAAATTCAAACCACCGGTGAGTTAAAAGAACAGTAACCAACAAGGGAGCTACACGAGAAACCCCAAGTTTTCAATATTTATGCGAGCAATAAAGAGGCTTTGCGAGTAATACTAAGTCATAGAGTCCAAAAAGAGAAGCAAACACATAAGAAGCACTATATGCCTAGTAAAATAAAATTGGGAGCAATTTCCCAGGCAACAGAGAAGCATGCATTTGAGAACCTCATTTACTAACATTTAGTCTTGTTGTTTTTACACAAGTTTAGTTAGCAAGAAGCCTTAGCTGAGTAAGCAGAGCTCGAGCATATCGATAGTTTTGGACCTCTTGAGAGTTTTGGTTTGGAGGCTGAGAGGTAAGTCTTATTTAGCAAGCTAAGTCTCAACCACTTCAATATCTTAGGAAATAGATAATACGAAGGTGAGGAACCCAAGAGATTACTTGCACTCACTCATATTACATAGACCACAAATACTAATTAGCGATCACTCATTGGACGAGCAAGTCCAAGTCACTAGCGAGTTAAAAGAGCAGTGACCAACAAGGGGTCTGCACGAGCAACCCCAATGTTAACGTTCAAAAATGGAGATAACATATAATAATATAATCAATAAAAAGATAAATTATAGTAGAGAATGGGGATGAGAGACAATGAGAATAAGATAAATTTTACGTGGTTTGGCCTTTCACGGAAGTATACATCAACGTAGCATACTAACTTTAATTATAATTTTATCGAGTTTATAATTAGGGTTGCTTTGGTAGCTCAATGATTGGGATAAAAGATCCCCTTTTCAGGTGGATTGGTTCCCTATTTATAGGTAGTTCATAGAGAATATATAGAGGATAGGTGGACTTCCTTTATAGGCCAGGAAGTCACACCTACTTAGGCGTGCTTATCAAGTAAATAACAAACAAATACCCATAGATCTCGTGCTGGCATCGCTAAAGGGCATTTGGATAATAAACTTATAATAACCACGTTCCCTTATTCCACGTGACTGGTGAGAAATCTCTAGGGTGTATATGAGAGTACACACGTACGATATGAACAAGTGTCCCCACTAAGTGTTACAGTTGTCCACATGATAGGCCGAGCAGATTAATAACTGAATTACCTCCTGCTTTATATGAATCCGAGTACATTTTGGATCCTCCTTTGGTCATATTTTGGACTCTATGTTGGTTGTGACTACAAGGATACAATAATAAGCCCCCAAGACTTCATGCATAAGCTCTGGATTCTGATACAGAGTTAGTGGATGGAGTGTTTTATTATGTTCGTACTGAAGTGGAGGGTCGGCTCTCGTATCGTCTGCTTAGGCCGACCAGATTGCCTTTGTACATGAAAAAATCTATGGGGAAACATGTTAGGAAATAGAAGCGTCTTCTTTGTAATGATTGTGTAAGGGCACATGTGCAGGTGCTCTATACCGCTGTTCTAGTTTTTGTAGGCTTTTGGTGTTCTTTTGTTACGTCTTTTCAGTCACTTCTGTGAAACTATAAATACCCACCACAAATTTCATTCGTTGTCGATATTCAAATATGAGTTTCCCTATTTTGTCATTGGATCACTGTATTTATAAGTTTCCCCCAAACGTCTAGAGAATTTATAATCTCATTCATAAACTTGAATCGAAATGTCCCAAAATCACTGAGAGGAGATTTCCATGCCCCTTACAAGTCGTTAGGATTGAGGACGAACTAGGTCACCACCGTTATATGCCCAAGACTCAGTCTAGTAATGATTCAGCCTTGATACTGGTGAACCTTACATTAATTCCCCTTCCGTAGATAATTTTGGTACAAGTTATGTTGCCCCTTTTCCTTTTGAGGGTAATTTTGCAAATTCCGCGTCGATATCTGTTACAAACCTTGATTCTCCTTCCGACGAGGTTAGAACTAATAGGTCTAATTACAAAACTCCCAAGATCATTCGTCTTTATCCTTTGGTTTCCCATGTAGATGAATCACTTGCTGGGGTCTCAGAAGAAGAGGAAGAAGGCTCCCCTGGGTTATCTGACTCTTATCATCCCGCAGAGATAAATGCTGGATGGTATGAGTTTACCATTACTAATGATGAACTTGATTTATTAAGGGTAAAATTTGCTCTTCTAATAGACATTATGACAAGACTTCCTAGTCTTGAGGAAAGGTGTTATGCTATGAGGGATGCTGATGAGGTTTGCCACCCCTTCCGGGTACTCTTGGTGGGGTTAAGGCTTCCTCTTCATCCCATTATTAGGTCGATTTTTAGAGGTTATGGGGTGACTTTGACCCAATTACCCCCAACTCTTATAGGACTATCCTAGGGGCCATGATGTTTTGGAAGAAAATGACAGGCTTTGATCTGACGGAGGACATTTTTAGATATGTTCATGGCTTAAAAGATAATGCAAAAGCCCCCAAATATTACTATTTCTCTCACCAAAAGACCCAATATAGAATGTCCACGGTAGTCCAAACTATTAACCATATTTGGAAGGGTACGTATGTGTTAATATAGGGGGACTGGGAGTTTAGGTCCCATGAGCAGGATAAGTCATGTGTTATCCCAAGAGTATGGAGTGGGACCAATCAAATAGGTAAAAGTTTTTCTTATGTTTCGTTCCATTGCTAATTTTTTATCACATTATTACTCCGATTTTCTGCTCTGTTTTTTTCATTGAAGCGAGCCCCCAGACTTGCTAAGGACTTAATCGAATTGGTTGAATCATATTATGAGAAGAAACCTCCTACATTCGAGGAGTTATTTTCTGTTGAAAAATTTATTGTTGTTGGATATCACCCCCCTAGGAGGACTTCCCCTATAGAATATGAAGTTCTGTTGAAGGGGTGAGTGTTACAAGAAACACATACAGACGCAATTGAATAGTTTATTGGTGGAGAGGCAGGTTTTGAAGCAAGTATGGCATATATCCATTTTTTATTATTATTTTAATCTACTTCAAGTTTATTCGTTAATTCATCTGATCTTCTCTCCTCAGGTGTTGAAGAGCATCCTTCAGAAGAAACATTGGGAATAACTCCTCATTATATTGCCCGTAGAGCCATAGCCTTAGCTAGGTAAAAGAAAATGAAAGTCGAACAAGGTCTAGTTGGAGCCGTACAAGCTTCTACTGCTAAGACAACCGAATAGGATGCTCATCAGAAAGAGACTGAGGTTACTTCTGCTAAGGCCCAGATAAAGAGGAAGGCTCTCATGAACCCTTCAGGTCTTTCTTTTAGGGAAAATAGGGCCCTTAACCCCCTGATGTTGATTAAGAAAATAAGATTCCCAGGTTTGAAAAGGAGGACAGGTCGACCCTTTGAAGGTAAGTGAGAGGTCCAGGTCATACCTCTCATTACAGAAAGGTCCTTGAGTTTAATTTTGACCCCGATCATAAGATTACCCCCGAGGAACTAAAGGCTGACCAAGATTATATATTTTATCGTGCCAATAATGCCACTGACATGCTAGACTATCATGATCATAGAATATACTTCTATTTTATGACGGGATATGATCCGAACTCCTTATGGAGATTATTCTAGCACATGTTGGCAATGGTAAGTTTAGCTCTTGCTTTGACTATTCGTATTTTATATGTTAACTGATATTTCTAACGATCTCTTTTTTTTGTCTTCAGTCGGCTATGACATGTGCAACTCTCAGAGAAAAGGTAGTGGTAAATCACTAAGCTTTTAAAGAGTTTTTGCTGAGAACAAGAAGCTGAAGTAAAGTTTTGAGGAGGTATCAATGGAATTAAAGGTGAAGGACGAGTAATTGGTAGCGAGGACCACTGAGCTCAGCAAGGCCTAAGAGGATAATACTACTCTTAGGTAGAAGTACCAAATGGATTATGATATAATATTAAGAGTTTAAATGAGGCCCTTATTGCTGCTCATGAATCTCTTAAGAAGGCATAGAAGGTTGCTATGATCGCAGAGTTACAAACTGCTAAGGTGGCAGTCGTTCAAAAGTATAAGTCTTCTACTGAGTACCATGTGGACACTATTGGGTTTTTCTTGTATGGTTGCAAAGACCTGAAGAAGAGGGTAGTGACCCATTACCTTGACATTGCTGAAGAGGTGAGTAATTTGTAAGGGTATGGCGAAGAGTCCATTGCCTTAGCCGGGGAAGACGGTGATGCTGCCTCGGTGGATGAGCCCTTACCTGCCCAACCAGTCCAAGGATATGACAATCCTTCTACTCTCTGAAAATATGTGAAGCTTTTCTTGTGTTGCCTTTTTATTTTGGTCTTTTGTATGCTAATTGGCCCTATTATTATTTTGTTTGGGCCTTGAAGTAATAATGGTACAGTATTAATGACTTCATTTTGTTTTGTATTAGCACTTTGAATGGAATTAGTCATTTTTCTTATCTTTAATTTATTACAAAATAGTTGTTGAGAGTGATAAGGCTTTGCATGTTTAGATACAATAACAATTGATGGTTTCTGTTAGAGACTTAATGGTTCATACATAAATTGTTACCTTTGTTCGCGACCCATGAGGTCGTACAAAGGTTAGGCCAAGCTCCTTATTCATAAACTTATGATCATAAGTGTGTACACGGGGAAAGTTTTTATGTTTGTAGTCTTCTATACTTAATAGAGTCAGTTCCTGTTTGTGACTTGTTTATTCAATGAAGTCATACATTACTTATTATGTTCATAACTTGTTTGTTCAACGAAGACACGTGGTTTTTATTTTTTTTCGTCACTTGTTTATTCAATGAAGTTATACAGTTTGTGTAGTTAGGTATGTGCACACTTATCTTATTTCGAAAAGAAAATATGAAAGTTGAAATCATCTTTTTATTAATACAAAAATGCCAGGAACATAACTGAAGTAAATAGGGCATTACTGGTAATATTTACTGAGATGCCCCGAATTCTAAGGATTCTTAAATTGCTCACCCTCCAGCATTTTAATGAAGTAAGTTTTGGGTCTTACCACACTTGTAACCCGGTAGTACCTATGCCAATTAGGCTCAAGTTTGTTATTTTTTAGATCACCTTCCTGAGGACGTAGTCTCCTTACTTCAGGATCCTTGGATTGATGCGCCAGTTGTAATAACGAGCAGTTCTCTGCTGGTAGGCATCCATTCATAGTGCTACATTCTCCCTGACTTCTTCCACCATGTCAAGATCCAACTTTCCCATCTCATCGCTTTTGGGGGGAATTAAAGTTGAGGACCCTATGGATGTGGAGTATTATTTCGGTGGGGACTACCGCTTCCGTGCCAAAGGTGAGCATGTACGACATCTCTCCCGTTACTATCCATGGGGTCATCCTGTAGTCCTAGAGTCCACTATGCAGCTCATTGATCCAGTTACCCTCGTATAGTCAAGCATCTTTTTTATTCCATCCAGGAGTGTTTTGTTAGTAATCTCAGATTGACCATTGCACTATGGATGTCTCGGTACAGAGTGTAGCTATCGAATATGGGATTTGATGTAGTAGTCTTTAAGGTATTGGTTATCAAACTACACGTCATGGTACATAATGAATGCGTAGGGCATGCCAGAGTGATATATGATCACATTCCATATCAACTAGAACACGTTTACATATGGAAACTCGACCAGGGGCTCAACCTCTACCCATTTAGTGAAGTTATCTATTGCAACTACCAAATATTTAAATCTCCCGTTTATCCTTTGTAGTGGGTCGACCAAATCAATCCCCCATATTGCAAATAACCAAGGCGATGTGATCGTCATCATCGCTTCTCTCGATGTGTGATGGATCTTAGCATACTTATGGCACTTGTCACACTTCCTTTCTTCGTCTGCACAATCAGCTTTCATGGTAGGCGAGTAGTAGACTTGAGTTGCAATCCAGTTCACCAATGACCTTTTGGCGGAGTATGATCCATAACAACCTTCATGTACTTCTTTAATTATCATGTTGACTTTTGTGGGGTTAACACATCTTATTAGAAAGATGATACACCCACTTTTGTATAACACCCCGACCTTCATCACGTAATGGCCTGCTTTGTAGCGTAGCCTCATGATATCTTTAAGATCAGAGGGGAGCTCGTCGGTCTCAATGTACGCTCATATGGGGTCTATACATAATGTTCCCATGCTTAATTCCATCAATATCGGGCCTCCTCCTTCTGTACTCCTACCAGTTAGTATCTCAACTGGCACTGTTATTCTCAAGGTAGTTCTAGTGGACGAGGCTAATCTGGCCAGGGGATCTGCTCGGGCATTTTTTTACCAGGCAATCCTCATAACTTTAACTTTCGTAAGCCTCTACATCCATTATTTTACAATGGCCAATTACTTATCCATAGACTCCTCCCTTGCTTCGTAGACTCCCAATATCTGGTTGACAACTATCTGGGATTCGTTGTGCTCCACAATGTGGTCACCCCCAGGGATAAGTCTAGACTGAACCTGACAATCAAAGCTTCATACTCTGCTTCATTGTTGGAGGCTTCGAACTGAAAATGTAAAGCGTATTCTACGTCTATCTCATCTGGCATAACAATAATGATGCCTGCACCACTTCTCGCCGAGTAAGATGATCCATCGATGAATAATTTTCAGAGGATGTTGTTTTGGCCAAAGCCTGCCTCTTTAATTTTGCCAAACCTGAATAGCTTCCTCCGTGATTCGTCATATTGGCATTTGTATTGACATTTATCTTCTTGTGATAAGGAGCTCTCTCCAATGGGAGTCTGTCCTTCTTTAATTGGGACTAAGCTCTCTTTCGAGGAAGTTTACTTATTTATCGAGCTCTCTCTATGGGGAGTCTTCTCTGTTGGCATCTCCTCGGTAGTGAACTCAGTGATGAAATACATTAACAGTTTCCTTTTGATGGTTATCCTGGTCTCATACTGTATGTCACACTCTCCCAACTTCACTGCCCAAGCCATGATCTGACCAAATTTCTATAATTTGTACATGATTTATCTTAAGGGCAGGTCGGTGTATACCACAATCGTGTGCGATTAAAAGTATGGCTTCATTCTCCTTTAAGCTTCCCGTAGGGATAAGGCTAACTTCTCTACTCGGGGATACCGGATTTTAACTCCTCGATATACCTTGCTAGTATAGTAGACTTATTTTTGGATTCCTTCTTCGTGCCTTACTAGTGCTAAAATGACTGTAGATTCAAACATGACTAGTATAGATAGAGCTTCTCTCCAATAACAGGTCTTGATAGGAGTGGGGGTGAGCCCAGATAATGCTTCAACTCTAGGAAAGCATTTTCACATTCTTTATTTTTGTCAAAATATTTTCTTAATTCCTTTAAGAAGGGTAAGCATTTGTTTGTCGCTTTAGAAATGAACCTATTGAGCGCTGCTACTCGCCCTATTAGTTTTTATAGGTTCTTCTTCGTAGGGGGGACTGTATGTTGATTATCACTTGGATTTTATAGAAGTTAGACTCGATACCACACTGAATGACAATGAAACCAAAGAACATGCCTTCTTTTACTTCGAAAACACACTTTGTTGGGTTGACCTTCATCTGGTGCTTCTTCAGCTAGTCAAAAGTCTGCCCCAAGTCCTTGATGTGTTTGGAAACTTTCTTGCTCTTTATGAGCATGTCATCTACATATACTTCCATGTTGACCATGATTTGGTCCTCGAAGACTTTGTTCACCAGTCGTTGGTAAGCATTTCCTGCATTCTTAAGATCTAATGGCATTACATTATAACAGTAAGTACCTCTACTAGTTATGAAGGATGTATTTAGTCTATCGGAGGGCTTCATCCTGATCTAGTTATAGCCAGAGTGGGCATCCATGAAGTTGAGAATCTCGTGGACTGAGGTCGTATTCACCAAATTATCAATATGAGGCAGTGGATAATGATCCTTAGGGCATGACTCATTCAGGTCGGTGAAATCTACGCACATCCTCCATTTTTTATTCTTTTTCCTCACCATTACTATGTTCGCTAACCATTCTAGAAGCTTGATGTCGTTAATGAAATTAGATTTTTGAATCTTAAGGACTTCTTCCTGGACAATAAGGTTCTTCTCGGCCTCAATGAACCTTATCTTTTTCTTGACAAGTTGGCTCCTTCCAATACACTTAGCTCGTGGAAAATGAAATCAGGATCTATACCGAGCATATCCTCGTGGCTCCATACGAACACACTCTTGCATTGTCATAAGAAAATTATGAGCTCCTTCTTTAAATAAGGGTCTAGGGATGACCTGATCTAGACTGTTCGTTTTGGATGCTCAGCGTTAAGTAGGTCTGCCTCAATCTCTTTAACTTCTTATCCCTTGACTATCCTCGTCTCATCTCGTGGATTAATAGTCTCAATCTGGTAGGTAGTCGCCAGTTTCTTCTGCTCTTCTTGGTCGACCGTGGTGAAATATCACTCATATGCCTCCACCTGGTTTCCTTTGATGATCCCCACTCCGTAATGAGTTAGGAACTTTAAACACTGGTGCAATGTTAATGGAATAACCTCAAATTTTTTAGCCCAACCCTGCCTAGTATCACATTATAAGTAGCTAACACGTTTTTATCTAAGACGAAGAAATGAATATTTTTAGTTTAGCAGGTCAGATAAGTGCCAACTATGACTTCTAGCTCCACTATCCTCAGTGGGTATACATTCTTTCCAGAGAAGACGATCAGAGGATGATGGTATTATGGCATCAGTTTGCTGTCTCGGAGCTTCAACCTTTGGAAACAACTGTATAACATAACATCCACATAACTGCCATTGTCCATCAGTATTCTTCCAAACCTGCCTTCATATATCATCATGGTGATGACCAGTGGATCATTGTGTGTATACAACACTCTAGATAGGTCATCCTTATAGAATTTGATGATTAGTTTATCCTTATTCACCTTGCGTGGTCATGTATCCACGTCGAATATTAGGTTGATCTGCCTCAGGTACACACATGCTTGGCCTCATTTAGATAGGCCTTTTTTTCTACTGCGTCTTTTCCCCCACTAGCATCTCCTCCGGAAATGAAATGGAATTCAAAGGATATCATACCAAAGTCGCCTACAGGGACTTTGGGTTTCTTTGGGTTTCTTTGGGAGGTTTGGACAATCCTCCGATTCATCATCTCTTTCTCTCTTCTTATCGTCTTCTTTATGGCACATCGACTTTGACCATCTTCTGGCCTTGCGATCATTAGGATTTGGTCATCCATCATTGTCCCCGTACCTGGATAGCTTTCACCTCTTAATCAGGCCCTCGATCTCATTCTTCAAGGCAATACAATTGTCGGTGTTGTGGTCGTGGTATTTATGAAACTCGCAATACTTTCTTTTGTCTCGCTTATTTATTGGTGACTTTAAATTTCCTATCCACTTGAGATCCTTACTTCCCTGGATCTCTTCAAGGATGTGGTGGATGCCGACTGTGACTGGGGTGTACTAATTGTACTTCTTGGGTTTCTTATCCTTCCAATATTTCTGGTCCCTTTTGTCAGTAATATTATTTATCGGTGACCTGGGTTGGTCGGACACTTTGGCAGCCATTGTTTCCATTGCATTCATGATTTTTATTTCCTTTCCCAAAAGTTTTGTCATCATCCTGGGTGGCTCCTTTGATAATGCCCAAAATAGTTTTCCCGACCTTAATCCACTCATCAGAGCAGTTATGGCAGTTTGCTCGTTGTAATCCACCACCTCCAGCTTCTCATTGTTAAAGCATGTGATATAATCACGGGTGCTTTTGTCGGTCTTCTGCCGAACACAAAGAAAATGGGCCACTCTCTTTTCGAGCTTTTTATGAAAGAAAAAAATATTGATAAATAAGTTGGCAAACTGCTAGAAATTGGAAATTTATCCTCGTGGTAGGCTGTTGTACCAAATTTGAGCAGAATTTGTGATTGTGATGGAGAAGGCCCTGCATCGCATCTTATCGGTAATGGAATAACTATCTGCAACGGCTTGGTATCACTCAATGAGTAGGACTGGATCTATTTTTTCGTCATACTTCAGCATGATGACCGACAGTTTAAATTTAGATAAAGTAGAGTATGCCACAACAATTAAGACGAATGGTGACCCTTTTGTGAAGTCCCTTTGCAAGGGATTATTGGATTTAGCCATATCGCCGAGCTGATCCTCTAATCGTTGAATGGACCCCTTCCACGGATGGTTGTCCTCCTTGGTCTTTCCTCTGGCTGATTTTACAATTCTTCCTCAGCTTTCGGTCGATCTCTCTTCTGGTAAAGTCTGCTCAACTTTAACCAACACCTTAGAAGATTGGTGAGAGCCTCTGATGATGGATTTCCCTGGATCATTCCTCACCTGGCCGTGATTGTGCGATTCCAGTGCCACCCGCCAACAATTGCAATAGGGGCCCAATAGATCAAATGTTAAGCCTCTACTCATTTTTTTCAGTGCAGTGTGGCACTCCTCAGATTAAGATTTATCATCAAAATGGCTCGGTGATTAGATGGAGGATGCATCCCCAGGTTGATGGGACCGGTATCGTTGCTATCTGATTCGTCAAGAAGAGATGGCGTTTATGTAGGATCTCAGGCTCAACCTCCTGGAGTTCTCCATATTTTGCCTGTGATACTCCTTCCTTCAAAACTATAAGGCGCTGGAGGAAATCATGATACCCCCGATCCCCCTCTGCTTCGTGACATCCTTGGCTCCGGAGTGACGACATTTGGGTTTAGCTGCACCGACCCAGCCTGAAGAGTGTGTGTTATTTGCTTGACACTCTCCTGCATCGCCTCTTACCCCTTGGCCAGGCTTATCAACGTATTGTCCAGATCGCCCTCCCCGGTGGGGGTGGGGGTGGGTGGTGGGTGGATTTCATCCATACAGCTACTTTTAGGGTTATCCTCCATTCTTAGGTCTTTCAAGAACGGTGTTTAATGAACTAATTCAGGTAGGAATCAAAATGGCTAGTTATGTTCCCACAGATGACGCCAATTTGTTAACGTCCACAAATGGATATAACAAATAAAAAATAATCAATAAAAAGATGAATAATAGTAGAGAATGGAGATGAGAGATAATGAGAATAAGAGAAATTTTACGTGATTCGGCCCATTACGAAAGACTACATCAACAGAGAATACTAGCTTTGTTTGCACTTTTATTGAGGTTATAATTAGGGTTGCTTTGGTATCTCAATGATTGGGAAGATGAGAGAAGATCCCCTTTTCAGGTGGATTGGTTCCCTATTTATAGGTAGTTCATAGAGAATATTTAGAGGACAGTTGGACTGCCTTTATATATTAGGCAGTTACACCTACTTAGACATGCTTATCAAGTAAATAACAAACAAATACCCTTGGATCTCGTGTTGACGTCGTTGAAGGGCATTTGGATAATAAACTTGTAATAACCATGTTCCCTTATTCCACGTGACTGGTGAGAAATCTCTGGGGTGTATATGAGAGTACACGCGTATGGTATGAGCAAGTGTGCCCACTGAGTGTGAGAGTTCTCCATATGATAGGCCGAGCAGATTAATAACTAAGTTGACCTCCTAATTTAGGTGAATCTGAGAACATTGTGGATCCTCCTTTGGTTATATTTTGGAATCTAAGTTGGTTGTGACTACAAGGGTATAAAACCCAAGTTCTTAGATATTTATGCAAGCAATAAAGAGGCCTTGCGAGCAATACTAAGTCACACAGCTCAAAACGAGGAGCAAGAACATGAGAAGCACTGTATGCCTACTAAAATAAAGTTGGGAGAAATTTCCCAAGCGACGGAGAAGCATGTATTTGATAAACCCTACTAACACTTAGTCTTGTTGTTTTTACATTGGTTTACTTATAAAGAAGCCTTGGTCGAGCAAGCAGGGCTTGAGCAGATGGCTAGTTTTGGACCTCCTGAGAGTTTTGGTTTGGAGGCTAAAAGGTAAGTCTTATTAAGAAAGATAAGTCTCAACCATTTAAATATCTTCGGAAAGAGATAATATTGAGGTGAGGACCCAAGGGGTCACTCGCACTCACTCACATTACATAATCCACAAACACTATTTAGTGAGCAGCTAGTGACTTGCTCTCAATACATTTTAAATTAACCAATGGAGAGTGACCCTCATGGGTACTCCCAAGTTTCAAAATTTCTCACCAAGCAACCTTTTACAAATAGATAAAATAGTTTTTTTGGTTTTATGGATGAAAATATTACTTTTTGTCCACTATTACACCAGGTGTCACTCCATAACAAACAGATCGTGGTAGACATTGACAAACAGTAATAAGGAAAAAGGTTTTTCAAATATTTATCACATGGTAATATTCCTTTAGTGCGTACGTGCTACATCAGCCGAAATATTTTACTATAAATAAAGCACTTTGGGCATAGTTACAAGGAGATCTTCATCTTCTCACAAGCACTATTACTCTGCATAAATTCTCATAGATATTCTCTCCTTTGAGGTGATTATCTCTTCACTCTTAGAGAATCACTGCTCTCATATGGTTCATTCCTTTCTTTATTATTCAAAACTTTTATTCAGTCATTATTTGATCATTATTGTAACCAGAAGCATCATTATTATATCGAGAAGATGATTTTTTAGGCTCTACATTATTCTTGAAATATTATTGCCTTAAAGATAGTTTTCATTGGAGTGGGTCATACCTCACCCATTTATAGTTATTCATAGACCCTAATACCACTACCCACCTACAAAAATAAACAACTATAAACAAACTTTTACTTAATCATAGTCATTGGTTTAATTAAAAATGCAACTTATCAACTATGTCATTTTTCCATGCAAGCCTTATGATCAAAATATTTAGTTGTTATTCCCTGGTAATATGAGAAGTATAAACAAAGGTTTTCAACTCATCTAATATTATCATGTATGAAGAGTGGAACTTTGACAATTGGTATACTTCTGGTTTTCCATGCAAAACCCCCTTTATGTGAGTTGATTTTTTTCTACGTGGATTAAGATTCAACATGAGATTGTGAAATTCAAGCAAGAATGTATCTATCTTACTACTTATTACCATACTTTACGTGAAAAGTGGTAAGAATTTGATCACCAAGGCTACATACCAGTTTCTGTAGCAGTTGTTAAATTATTCGGATATGTTAGTACAAAATTGAATTTATGATTTCTAGGATGGTATTAACACATAGTATGAGCATGCTAGGGTGAAAGTATTAAGCATATATAATGATCCTCATTCCCATAGAGAGGTGTTTTGAATATTAAAATAGAGGATATCATGAAGAGAGTTATAAAGCCCAAGACTAAAACAATAACAACCTTTATCTAAGAGATATTATTTCACCACATAATTATGTAACATACTCTTACCACATGGACTAAGGAAGCAAGATGATAAGATCAAGGTGAAGTGTGACAACTCTGGGCTTACTCATCATATTCGTGAAATCTGTTGATACTCTTAAACTAATCCCATGAAAAATGTTTTGTACTGTAAGATGCTTTATATAGTGTAATTTTCACACTAAACTATATCCATAAATAAATTTGAAACGATAAAAAATCACCATATACACCTCTTCCTCCAAAACTTTATGAAGCAAGGAACTCTTTACATCTAACTAAACCAAAGGTAGATACAAATTAGCTTCTGAGGAGAGAAGGAATCGTACATACTTCATCCTAGCAATTAGAGAAAATGTCTATGTCTGATAAAGCCCTTTGTAACTAATCGGGCTTTATCTATCTAAGATTTTCCAACAGCTTGATACTCAACTATACATAGCCATTTGTAACCTATAGGTTTTTTTCCTCTATGTAATGATTTTTTTTTCTTCCATAGTATATACAATTAGTTACTTTGTCTATCGCAAACAATTTGTGACACTATAGGATCTTCCTAATTAGGAAACTCCTATGTAGAGGAACATGTAATGGAATAAGACAAGGGTTCTCTATACTTAATATCACCCAATAAATACCACTTAGCAGGAGTATACATAGTTTATTAGGCTAATAAATTGTAAGTGACTTCATATCCACAGGTGATTCTTTTAAACCTCGGATGGGTAAGAGAAAATGTGTTCAAAGTGTAAAACGATTGTTTAAAGTGGTTTGAACCACGGGAGGGGGACCTACATCCATTTATAAAGGTGGTTATATTATTTATTAGATCACAAAAAAGTTATAACAATATAAGGGACCTCTTGAGCTTTGGTCAAGATAATCTAAGGTCTTGCGACCTTTGTCAATAATCCAAAGGACCTTATGAAGTAACTGATTAACTTGTGTAATGGTTATTGAGTATTGGTTTAAGGCCCAACAAGATAAAAAGGTATATAATAACTGAAAATGATCTGAGCTATAAACATATGCTCTCAATAGTGGGATGAGAGAGTCTAGCACGAAGAATAAACACTTAAGAATGCTGAAACTCGTGATCTCTATTTAAGTTTGATTGCTTGGTTGTGTTTTCAACCTTCAACCAGCCTCTAATTTTTATGCAAATTCTAGGAAAAAGAATGAGTGGACTATCACAGAATGGTTGGGGCATATTTAATGTCTGACGGTGTCATCAAGGCGATGGAGTGTTGGCTAGAGGTTTTTCAGGCGATGTAAGGTAGTTACTGAGTGCATTAAATACGAATGGGAGATTTCAATAAAAGTGGGCGTGCGTCGTGGTGGTGGTGGTGGTAGGTGAAATAATTATGTACTTTTCACCAACCCACCAAAGTTATTACAGGAGCTTTGCTGAGGTCCAGGGGGTTTGGAACTGATGTGGAGTTTCTATTATTTGAACTTAATGTGTTACGCAATGATTCACCATAATCTGAGGGCTAGGTGACCTTGGGAGACCATTTCCCCTTAGCTCGAGGTCTTCTCTAAGCATCAAACATGGAAAAAATGTGGTGTTATGGTCTTTGAGATTAGTTGCAGAGATGTTTTAGAGTCACTAACACTGCTAGAGGGAAGGAGACGTGACTAAGGGTGATGTAGTACTTTGGGCCATCCTTAAGAGCAGCGAAGGTATTACTGATCAAGTTCTAATTTATCTATGGTTGGGTGTAAGCCATGTGACCTTTTGTTATTGAATTAGGATAGAAGTGGGGTTTAATATCCTTTTGAATACGAAGGGTCAAATAGGGTATCATCATAATCGACTCTAAGAATTTAACATCTATGGAGACACAATGACCAAGATGGTAGGTTCATACAATCGACGCCTCTTTTGAGTGGTAAAGTACTTAATAAACAACATCAAACTACCTTTGGGTCCATTTTCTCTTCTTGATATGAATGTGAATATGACAAATACAACCAAACACTTTCGGATGGATGTTGAATTGGGAAAGGAGAGTGAGGGTGTAAAATTGAGACTAATAAAAGTTCAACCCAATTAATGTGAGAAGTAACAAGTTCCTTTTTCTTAGAATCTTCTATAGAAAATAAAAAAAAAGAAGGAAGGAGAATATTAACAAAGATTTTCATGCAACGGATGGTCGACAATAAAAAATACAGTTGAAAAGAAACAATTGACCTATCTTTTGCCCCTTCTTGGGCATATAAAACCTCTAAAGGGCTCACCATCCATGGGAACTAGTGGATATTTCGATTGCCTATCAATGGAACCATGAATACCATATCCCTTACTAAAGTGAGGAAGGTTAACCACAAGATCTCTACCAGTCCTTCAAGCTTCGAGTTGTCATTTGTTTTGACCCACAAATAACGATACCTAATCTCAAGAACCCTAATCTGAGATTCATACAACTTTTTAATTTTATAAATCCCATGAACAGTGCTCCAGGTATTTGTATTACATTGGCTTGTAACAACTTTGAAGAATTCGCACGACTCTTGGGGGGAAAAGTAATACCACCCTCATCTATAGATTGGGTATGTATCCAATATCCTCCTTTAACATTATAGCAATCGTCTAACCCCTGAACACATTCAATCGCCTCAGGGATCGAAAATCTTTTTCTAAAATCTCTTAGGGTTTTATCATTCACTGCATACACCATTTTCTTAAAACTCGATAAGAAAAATCACAAGAAATATAGATATGGAGCAATAAAGAAGAATAAACGACCATTGCAAAGAAAACAAAACGAAAGATGACATACAGGTGAGGGAGAGCACAAATAAATCATGATGTATTGAATACAGGAGAAAAAAAATACAAAATGGCGATAGAAAGAAAGCTTTGAACCGTTTGGTTCAACTTATAATGCAGCTCATCATTTCAATCAAGACACGGGGAGACGGTTGACCACACGCCCCGACTTTCATCTTTTCACGCATTTTTTACTAACTTATCTTTAAAAGACCGGGCCAAATTACGAGCGCACCCTTAATGTATAACGGGAAGAACATAATGATTGTTTACCCAATTTTTTTGTAAGTATTAGCGATCTACAACATTATCTTCAATTGGCGATCATACATCACTACCAACAAGCGCTAGAAATCCCTCGCGATCAAACCTCTCCACCCCTACCAGGTTGCAAAGCTTTGGGGGAAATTATGGGAAATTATTCTGATTGTCTGACCAAAGTGGAATAGTTGACACTTATCGAACAACGTATATAAGGATAATAAATTGAAGATAAGAACAAAAGTAGAACCGATCAACTAAGATCTCGGGCCTAAATCTATTAGATCACATCACAACTACCTTTAGGAATCTCAGAGTCCTATATGATTCATCCTACACCTATTTACTATAAATGTAACCCTCTTTACTGGGAAAAGGGGAATGTAATTCTTATTATTGCAAAATGATTAATAAGAAGAGAGAGAAACACCCTGCAGGCATAGGCACATTGTCGAATCACGTATACCTTGTCTTCTAGGCTTATGTGATATTCATTTACTATTCAACTCTATTTTTTGGAATAATTCTAAATAGGATTTTACCACCTATACTAAATTGAGAAAGTCAACCATTGGTTCTATGTTAAAAAACTATCCCAATCAAGGTCAACTCAGAATCCAATCTCACTAGCATATTGTGGGTTAACAATTAACTTAAATAAAAAAACATGGTGAATCTTGATGGATAATCTTACCGAGAGAGGGGTAACTTTAATATCCAATCTTATCAATACATGGTTATTTAAGAAAAATCATAGTTACCAACAATCAGAATAACAAAAAAATATGGATATATGTTCATTTGAAACAAATGGGGGCAGTGCCTTAATGCTCCTCCTATAAAAATAAGGGGCAACAAAAAAACTCAAAATATATCATTTTTAGAAAAATAATGACCCTGAGGTCCATTGAAATAAACGCATAAGGTCTATCAAAAAATATATGTTGTGGTCTATTAAAAATATTCCATTACGACAAAAATATGAGATCCATCAAAGCGAATTTTAAGACATGAAACCAATTAGAAACATGATCCCTAGATCAATCGAACTAAAAAATTACTAAAAGTTTTTCGTACCTACAATTGATATTCTCCACCCAATATGAACACATCAAGTATGTGTACTTAGGGGAATATATAGGATGGGCTTAACGATAATCCTCCCATCAAATTATTGAACCATATTAAAATTTATTAATCTTAATAAAAGACCATAATACCACACGCATTTATGCTACTCTATTATTGTGCGCGTCCATCGTCCAACATATCTTGCGTATTTGTGTAGTATTTATGCATTAACTAGACAATTATTCTAGTTTAGAGGGTGCAACATATGTTATAGGACACATTCCATTCAAATTAGGACATGTGACGCCATAGATTTTGGGACACATGGCAGTCCACTTGGTCTTATTTGGCTATAATAAAGTCTATATTCCTCATTGAAACTAATAAGCTTTTGAAGGAAGAAACATAGCATCGCTCCCCCTCCACCATTGCTCGTATGGAAGAAACCATAAATCTATATCAAAACAAAGAGGTTGTTCTATCCCACCACTCTTTACTCTCTCTAAAAACTACCACAATGAGTTTTCTAACAAATAGTACGAAACCATGCATTATGCAAACTTTAATTCCACGATAGGATGGATATGTAGGTTCAACCATGTTGCTCAATCCAAAACACACCAAAAAATCGGTATCTCCTCAGATTCAACTACTCTCTTAAATAAGCCAATTTAATTATTAACCTTGGGTTCCTAATATAGTCCATTTTCCAAAGAGCAAGCCTAAAAATCTCCAGAAATCCTATTTGGACCAAGTTCACTTCATGTATATACATATATATGGGTTTAGAGAAGGGATTTAAGTTGCATGAGACATTGTCAAGGGATTGAGAGGGAGAGGAAAAAAAATACTATTCTCATTTTTGTGAGGGGATAAAGAAAGGGAATGTTACTTCTCTCATATTTCACCAAGTTTTCATATTTGAAGGTCCTCACACATATGACTTGCTTTGGGTGGATCATATGATAGAAGATCAAAGGACTAAAACAAATTATAAGAAGGATTTGAAAGTGGAAGAAATTTATCCACATCATCTTTTTCATTAAATCTTTCTCTTATATCAGATCACCTACAAGATCAACAAATGTATTGTGAAACCCTAGATTTATTCTTTAGATCTCGTTCTTTTCACCTAATTTTTGAAACATGATCAATATATGTTCTTATGGAAACACAGTTTTTATAATGCCAATCCCCAAGTATAATATATATATATATATATATATATATATATATATATATGTGTGTGTGTGTGTGTGTGTGTGTGTGTGTGTGTGTGTGTCTATGTGTGTGTGTGCGTCTTTTGATTTTGAATCTTTGCATCCTCTCTTACTATATTGGTATGATTATCTCATAAATCTAACATGCTTTGCATAACTCAACGTATCGGCATTCTCAAGATCTTTGCCACTAATATAACACTCCATAAATTCTTAGGTGGAAACAAAATCTTCGTTTTAATCCCCCATATATCATAATTGTCCTCAATAACTACTCGTATCATAGGTTTCTGAAACACAAGTTGTTATGATACCCAATTAAGTCATAACTCGGCTCTAATACCAAAATATAATTGAATTTACAAGAAAGTTACGTTATAGTGCTACTTCAGAACTCAAACAAATATCATATATATTATGGAGAAAATATATAATATTTCTTATTCAAAATCTTAAACAACGGTATTCTGGAGTACAGATGTTGTTAGGACTTATAGGTTATAAGAACGCATTAACTTTGACTAGTTATTTCCTATCCCCCCCCCCCCCCCCCAATGTGTATGGTATGTATATTGTGAGCGTTTGAGACTGGGGTAGCATTATGAGAGTGTTAATTTTAGAGCAGTAAATGTCGATTCAAAAAAATTATTGCAATAAATTTGAGCATAGTCGAGTGATAACCTTAGTTTAGACCATCTCAAGAGAATTTAATAATTTGGTTCCACTAAAATTCTCTAATGAAATTTTTCTTCCCTAAAAGAGGCCATTTTCTACAAGGATTTTTTTACAATACACACTCCCAAGGAATTTCTTTTGCCCTTGGCAGCTGAAATATCCTGGGAAGATAAGTACAAATTTTTAATTAAAAAAAATTGAACTTTAAAGATTGGGATAACTTTTAACCTTTACTCTAACGTGTTAATTTGGCATGGTAAACCCTAAACTACATTAATTACAAAAATTTGCAAGACTATATTATACTCATGTGTCCCACGACATTTGAATTATCTTATTCCATGTTATAAAATACATTTTGAGTATAGTCCAAGAGGTCACCGTAAAAGCATCATCAAACTTATACCGGATCATGCGTGTCATTTTCCTCAAGTTAATCAATTAGGATAAACGTATTTTGTCTAGTGGACTTAGATTCATCCTAGATTAAAAATATTTTTAATAATTTTAAAATGTTACTCTTTTAACCTCGTGGTGCCTTTTAAGATTACCAAATCCAAAGATGTTATATTATTCCTATAAAAAATAATGTTTTTAGAATGCATCCTTATGTTTAGAATTTTACTTCCCATTGGTTGAATAAGAGAAAAATTTGTACTTTGTGAAACTTGCAAAACAGGGAAATTTTCGTTTCAATCCCGGACTTAGTTCACTGCAGTGAAATAAGACTTCACGTGAGCAAATATTCTTCTTCGTTGGTCACGACAAATGGAAACTAAGTCGATATAAAAGTCTACCCTTACTCGATACCTACTTCACTAATGGTTTTCTTCAATGAAATGGACTTCACGTTAACAAAAGGCTTATTTCGACAGTCACGATATTTTTATAATTCACGTTTAAAATATAAGTTTACAAGCGCAATGTGTGTTGCTGACCCATCGTGTCAACGAACCACGTCTTTACTACAATGAAGGTTCCCGTATGTCAGTCATATTTTCCAACTTTTGAAATATTTCTCATTAGATCTCATTGTGCGTTGAGCCTAGACATAATCTTTGTTTCCAACCAATGGAGATTGTTTCTAAGACAATATAATTGTTCCACTTGAGTGTCTTCCAACTTGGCTTCATACACATGTGGTATACATACTCTTGAAAGATTTCTTCTTCTATGTCGATTTAATAGTAAAATTTTATAAGAAAATAAGAGAGAAAATATTTAGATTTTAAAAAGAATCAATCTTTCTTAATTCATCTACTGTGTAATTTTCAGGATATTTGATTCATTATTAAATCATTGAAAGTAATATTTTATAGTCAAGTCGTCTTTGACAAATCATTTTCCAAATATAATTTGTTCTTGAGTATGGCTTTCGTTTAAGCTTAAAAAACACACGTGTGAGTTTTTAAGATAAACCAACTATTTTCTATATATTTTTAACATTAGGATATCCTCACACATTCTAATTATAGACGGTGGTTACCTGGTGGATCCGTTGCATCGGAACAAAGTGCTCTTCCACTTTAAATGAAGATTTTGGTGCCATAAGACTTGAAGACATTGATCGAGTCCAAAACTGATTATGATTATATAGCTTACTCCAGATGTTAGCTTTCTCCTCGAAGAATATTATGAGAAAGAGTTTAGTGCCTTGTTGGATTGTACGTTATTGTCTTCTATTTGTGATATTCAATCATAGTACATTTGTTGTTTGATGATACTCTATTTCATACTTAGTGTGTAAAAGAATTTCCATCTTATCAACTTCCTCCTAGGCATGGAAAAGGTCCCTAGGCTATCCCCAGAGCTTAGATAGACCATTACTTATCTTATAAATCCTCCTTTACTCTTAGGGATGAGATATGTACTATAATAAACCACAGTCGCGCATTCGTCTCCCTGCTATGTTAGTCTTTTTAGTATACCTCTTTAGGAAAGCTCAAAGACCACAACATCAAGGTTTCACCATGATTCTCAGTCAGATTTGACCTCATATTGAAGGAAAATGACCTCCTGAGTTCATCTAATCCTTAATTATAGGATATGGTAGTATGTGGTACATCATAATCAATTTTGAGCAATTCCATGACCCTTTTAGACCCCTTGGATCTCTTGTAAATCTCCTAGAAGAACTCTGATGGAGTAAGTGAGAGGAAGAACAATATTTTACCTACCTCCACTACCAATCTCCACTTAAATTGAATGCTCCCACAAGTATTAAATGCAACCAATAATTTCCTTACACCACCTACAAATACTTTGCCTAACACTCCACCACCTTGCTGACACCGAAAACCTTAGGGACACACAACCATGTTGTGACAGTGAACTCATTCTCTCTTCAAGAGCTATTCTATAAATAGGAAGATGGTAGATAGTTAAAATGGACAATTCTCGAGCATTCAGAGAGATATAGGCATTCGATCAATTATACTTCCAAGTGTTTGAAACAAACATAAGTTTTCGTTCCATACTAATAACCCACTGTTGTGAGTTCATATTTATAACTTGGATTATTTCCATTGATTACATAGTTTTTCTTGTTATTACCTAAATCAGTACCTAGGTAACCTTAAACAAGTCATAAAGTTACTTCCTAAGGTCCTTTGTACCATTGACAAAGGCCACAAAACTTCAAACTCTCTTGAACAAAGCTCAAGAGGACTCATAGACTGTAATACTTCATTTACAATCTAATAAACTAGTTTAATACCTTTGGCAATGGATATAGGACTCTCATATGAGGTTCTAACCACTTTAAATCATTGTTTCTTACTTTGACACTTCTCTCCTCCTACCCGTCTAAGGTCCAAAAGTGAGCACTTGTGGGTCTAAAGTCACTTAAAATTTTAATACTCGTCAGTTTGGAACCGTTTGTGGGATAGACAAGTTCCATATCTCTCAAATAAAAAACTTGATCCTTTAAAAATGATGACCAACGTTGCTTTATCTCGTTCCTTTAAAGAAATCGAGGCCCAACAAAAAATGCTCCAAGAGAAACTCGTTGCTATTCTTAGCAAGCTCCCTTTACCCTCGGTGATAGAGGAACTAGTAATACCATAACACAACGGTACTGTGGAAAACCATGAATCGCGGTTACTAGTGGAGACTTATCCATAGGGTGTGCCCATGGCCCCCAGTGATCGATCACCCGCATTCTTATCAAGTATAAGCTATCACTCCCTCTAGATCATTCCCAAGGAGGTTCCAGGGCATCTAGGACCTAGGATAGTGAGATAAAGAAGATGCAGGACCAAGTGGGGAATTTTCTCAATTAGTAGAAGACTCAAAATTCCAACACCATTGATTTGGCTGTCAAAAAGATGTTATTTCCTTTCTCCAATGATGTTCAATATTATGATCTTCCCCCAAAGTGGAAGATGCCTAATATTGAACCATTTGATGAGTCCAAGGACCCCATTGATGATTTGGAAACTTAAAGGTCACTCATGCTCCGCTAAAACATCTTAGATGGAGTCGTGTGTCAAGATTTTCCTGCTACCTTAAGGGGAAAGGCTAGGTATTGGTTTGACAAGATCAAACCAAGGACCATTACAATCTTCACAAAGTTGGAAAGATATTTTGTCAGTTATTTTATTAGAGATTAAAAGATGAGTAAGCCTCCCAGTTCCCTCATCTACTTTAAGTAGAAGGATGGAGAGTCCCTTAGGGAATACGCTAAGAGGTTTAGATAATAAACTCCCAAAGTGGATGATCTAAATGACACAATATATGTAGCCTCCTTCATCTCAGGCCTCGCCTCAGAAGATTTAGTGAGGTCCTTTAGCAAAGAGCCTCCAAAGTCCATAACTGAGCTACTTGAGAGGGCTCAAAACTACATGAACAATGTTGATGATGCAATCTCAATAAGACATGTTGTAGCTTCTCCTCAGCAAGGAAATAGAAAATATGTCTTCTCTCACCTTGGAGAGACCTCAAAAGCGACTGAGGCGAAGAAGAAAATGAATGGGGTTAAGAAAAATGGGGCTCTAGAGGCCAAACACTTCACCCCCCCCCCCCCCCCCCCGACAACCGCCATAGAAGAGGTCTTGCCAATCGTAGGAACTCAAGTCATCTTTCCCAGCCGAAGCCTATGAGGATGCGGGATGAAAAAAAGGATAAATCCAAGTATTGTAGATACCATAGAGATCATGTCCATAGCACAAATGACTACTTCAGACTGAAAGAATCCATTGAAGGAGTGATAAAATGGGGCTACTGAAAGAGTATGTGGCAAAATAGACAGGCAAAGATCAACAAACCAACATGAAGATGATGTTCCCCTTATCAACTTCCAATGCATTTTATGAGGATTTGTCGGAGGCAGACTCTCTTTCACATCCATAAAGTCCCAACTCAGGAGTCTCCAACACAAAAGGATTCAGGTTATGTCTCTCTCCCACACTAGTCCCCTAGTGAAGTTCCAATACTGGTATTCCCAGAAGCTAACCTTATAAGGGTTCGACTACCCAATGACTATCCTTTTGTGATCACAACAATTATGGAAATGCCAATATGAGGAGGATCATGATTGATACAAGAAGTTCCACATACATAATGTTCTTAGAAGTCTTTGAAGCCATGGGGCTTAGCACAAAGAACATGTAGCCAACAACCACCTCTTCATTGGGTTCAAAGGAGAACGGGCCTATTTCGTGGGAGATGTAATTGTCCCCCTTATCCTTAGTTCCAATTATTTTTACACAACCATTTGGAACAAATTTATAGTGTTGGACCTTCCCTCAACCTACAATGTCATAATGGGAAGACCATATCTCAATGACTTGGACACTGTGATCTCAACTGGTAGGCTTGTGATGAGATTCCGAACCTCTAAAGAAGTGAGAGAGGTCTATAAAGACCAAAAAATGCTGGGGAGTGCTACATCACTTCAATTAAAGACAAGAAGAAGTAGCTCGACACTCCACAGAGCTGGGTGAAGGCCCCAAAAAACCCTAAAAGATCTCTAAGGTCTCACGTAAGATCTTATCTCCACCACCATAAATGTTTAAACTCCTTTTAGAAAACATGGGCATAGAGCTTATGAGTTTAGGTAGCTTTGGCCCACAAAATGAGGGAAGTTTCCCCCACAACTAGTAGTACAAATGTAGGTAGAAAAACCTCATGAGGTGTATGTCACCCTACCAAAATGATTGTAAACCCCGTATTTTCCTACTTGAATGAAAAAAAAATGTTTCTCATAATGTATTAAATATCAACGTCCTTAAGAGATGCAAGAATTTCATCCTTGGCTTTAGAAAAACTAAGGTATTTTGACCCAAAAATCAAGTTGTAAGGACTTCATCCTTGGCTCAAAACTTAAACAAAGGTCTTATGACCCACAAAAGTTGTTGCTAAGATTTCATCCTTAGTTCTAGGACTAAGCTAAGGTCTCAGGACCTGACATTCAAGTTTCAAGAATTTCAACATTGTATTAACACTAACATTCAAATATTTTATGACCCAAAAAAGACTACAGTCCTTAGGTTTAAAGAACCCAAAAGGCATAGTCAAAGGTCTTCAGACTCATAAAGAACTTAAGGGATTATCGAGATTTTCATCCATAATTCCAAAAGGTTAAGGTTTAAAGATCCATAAGCAGTCCATTTCCTTACATCAAAATATTTTCTTTGCCACAGAACTGTAAAAAAGGTGTATAAACCTCACAGCCCCAGATGTAACTTTGGAAATTATTTAAGAAAAACTTTTTTTTAAAATTTTTTTGGGGGATCAAGTGTTCAAATACAAAAAATTGTCAAAAAGTTTAATTTTTAACAGATCGAGGGTTAAAGGTCCATAGTCTAGAGGTCCCAGACCCCTATAAGGACTTTAGATTCTAAATTATTTTTTTTCGATGGTCTCAGACCCTTACAAGGACTTCAAATTTTCAATTTTTTCTAAGTCCAAAGGTCCCAGACCCGTATAAGGACTTCAAATTCTAAAACTTTCAGTCTTAAAGTCTTAAACCCTTACAAGGACTTCAAAATTTCAAATCACTTTTAAGTCTATATGTCGTAGGACCCATATAAGGACTTCAAATTTCAATCTTACCTATGCTTACAGGTCTTATGACCGTTAGTGGGACATCAAGTTACAATTTTTTCTCAAGTTCGGAGGCCTTAAGACTCTGATAAAGATCTCTAAATTCAAATTTATTTAAGTTTAGAGGTCTTATAACCCTTTGTGTGACTTCAGGTTATAATTTCACTAAGTCAGGAGGTCTTAGGACCCTTATAAGGACTTCATGTTTCAAACATTAAAGTCCAAATTTTAAGCCTAAGGTCTCAGAACTCTTTACAGGTTTAATTTTTTAACATTTATAACACAATTTTTTTTTTTTTGGGGGGGGGGGGGGGGTAAGTATTTGTACAAATATTTGTGACCTTTCTATTTCCATCCCGATCGAGATCGCTCATCGCTTCCTCTCTTCTGCCTCCCGAAGGGAGAATGGTGAAGTAAGGGGGGACTGAAAGGTATCACACCCTACACAGGAACGCTTCAGCCATTGTCGATGTGGGGTAAAAGTAAAGAGATGGAGTCGCCGGCCTATTTTGCACAAAACAGGCAAAATAACATATTGTCATCTCAAGAGAGTGGCATCGAAGATAGACTGATGCATACGAAACCAATAATTCGGAGGGTTCGGGGGCTAAGTTACGGAATGGGAAGGTGTTAGGAACCCATCCCGCCCTTTCGGTCTCTTATGGGATAGTGTTATTATTTCGTAAAGTGTGAGTGCGTGTATATATAATGGGTATCGAAATCACCCAGCGCATACCATGGAAGAGATAGAGTTAGGTCATCCATAGGAATGTTCTCAAAATAATATATAGAAAATATGATTAATGCGTTTATCGCGATATTGATCGTTATGATGAAACGATAATATTTGTTGGATTAAATAATAACAAACATAATATGTATATTAATGCAAGAATAAGATAAGTACGAAAATGGGGAATTTGGGAAATTTGGAGAAATGAAAAAATTAGAAAATTGAAAATTTGGAAAATTGGACTCGAGTCTCGGGTTTTAATCCAAGACGCCAACGTAGCCTATAAAGGCATCAAAGTCCACGTAGTTTGAATGCAGCATGGGGGTGGGGTTTATCCCATAGATTTGAACGGGATTTTATTATAGGTGTGTGTATAGAAAATGGGTTTTTAGTTTTGAAAAAAGTGTGATGGATAATCCCATTTGGAATTTATGGGTGTAACCCTCTTTTTATTTTTTTTGGTTTTTTTATAGAAAATAAGTGTTGACGTAAAAAACTATATTTGATCTAATTAATTACTCACAGATAAATATGAAATAAAAAATAAGACAAGAGATTTTTAAAGTGGTTCAGACTTATGAAAATGGCCTATGTCCACTGTTTGTATTTTCGATGTTTTCCTTAATCACGATGATGATTACAAGAGATCGATCCCCCCCTTGTGGAGGGTTTTACAATGTATTTATAGCCTTGAGGCTATCAGTATGAATAGGCGATATGTCGTTGTTTAATAGACACATACATTTGTACAATAAGAATGTTCATTAAATCCTATATTCATTGAATGTGCAATCGTCGCTTGATCTTCCTGGCTAGATGCTCTGTACGTTGAGTAGCTCGGTGCGCTAAGTAGCTTGGGGTGATGAGTAGCTCGGTGCTGTGAGTTGTTCGGTGATTTTAATCATTTGCCACGTAAGATAACACATGTCTTCATATAATTGGTCCACGTCAGCTGCCTAATTTTAGTATCAACATAAGCCCCCAATGTTTCACAAATGAGTTTTGATATGAGAGTGTGGAATATTTTTACTCGAAAGTTGCTCGAGAAACTTTGTACGTCTTGATTACTTAAATATCTCTAACACTTAGGAATTTTACCTCTAGTCTCGTCATTTGAGCACGAAATGGCAAATTTGTAAATATTTTGAATCTGCGCCAAACGCTTGGACATTTGCGCCTTTTTCATCATTTAACTGCCGGAAACACAATCGTCTTTTCTAGTAATCATTTCTTTTCATACTTCCCGATGCAAGGCATTTAAAAGCAATAGAAAAAGATCTTCATCTACTTTTTACCTACAGATTTCTAAACTCTGCATTTTCTCACTCTATTTTTATAGTATCGTTCTTTCCATCATCCGCCTTAGCAGATTTCTCAATTTCCTGTAAGAATTTCTTCCTTCTTCTTTCTTTGTTTTAGTCATCATGGTTTATCTTGTCAAATCTTTGGATAAATTTCGAGCCAATTTTGCAATTCCCTCTTGGGTCATTCTAGAGGAGCCTCCTTCTCCATCTGATTTATTTTCTCTGGCTGAGGGACACTGGTTTCCCTCACTTTTCATAGTTTAATGTGGCTTTTCTTTTCCGCCTAATCCCTTGTGTTTGGAGTTTTGCCAATATTTTGATATTGTTCCTGCAAGAGTAGCTCCAAATATATGGAGGGTAGTTAATGGCATACATAGGTTAAACCAAACTCATGGGACTCACTTAGGGATCCCTGAGATTATGTTTTGTTATAAATGGGCTACCAGTGATACCACATTTTATTTAAAAACTAGGTTTTCCAATAGAGCTTTAGTGGTCAATCTTCCCAATGCCAATAGGGACTATTTTGTCCATGGGTTTGTGATGAAAAATTGGCAACAACCCCCATCAAATGGAAATGATGTGTATCGAGGTCCCAGATGTCCACTTTATGGCAATGGGATATGTTGTTTTTACTTTTCTCAATTTATCTTTGTTTATATTTGATGAAATGCGTCACTGATATTCATGTTTGTTTTGTTTTTGCAGTTGATAACAAAAGAAAGCCCCCAAAAGAAAGCAACATTAATATAAAAGATCTGAAACTTATCTAGAGTTTGCACTAATAAATTGCTGGGGAGCACGTTAGAGATGCCTCTTATTTGCTTAGATACAAAATCACCACCTCTTCTTTCATTGCCAGTCCTCTTGACCCTCCTGTGGTAATTGATCTTGATCAAGTACCAACATCTAGAGTAGGTGCCAAGGACTCTTCTTCTGATTTGAATACCTATATTGTTGATTTAATGACGAAGAAGAGGAGAATGCCTACGTTATTTACAAAAGATGTTCCGGGCACTGATGGGGCAAAGAGGAGAAAAGGGGATGTCCCAGTCGAAGGGACAAAGAAAATGGACAGTACTCCATCCAAAGGAATAATTCCACCTATCAAAGAGGTTGACAGGAAACCACCTGTTGTCCTAAAAGAGGCAACACCTTTGATTAAAGGTGTTTCTATTACGTAAGAAGAGGCAGCACCTTTGATTGAAGGTGCTCGTTTAAGGAGATTGAGGAGAGGTCTTGTAGAAACTGTTGCTCGACCTTCTGATATTGGGGGTCCTTCCTCAAAAACTAGTTCCATCTTTTATTGCCCCGAGTTCTGCCAGGGGTTTAATCAAGACTTGGAACATTCTGAAGTATCGAGCTATTGGGGGTTCCCTTTCACGGGAGAAGGTCATTGATTTAGCGTCCCAACATATCGCATTAGTAAGTATCATCATCCCTTTCACTTCATTTCCACCTACTATATTCATATTCTAATTTGAGCTTCTTTTCTTTTTTTTAGTTTATGACATGCTTTAACAATATCCTGGAGAGATATGAGGCTATCAAGGCCTCAACTTCATCCAACAGGGTTAAAAAACCTTTTACTGGGTTGTCTCAATCCTTGAAGGACTTCCAGAAGAAATACGAGGAAGATAAAGATACTTGGGAGAAGAAACTTCTATCTGCAGAGTCAACTCGCGACCAAGCCATAAGTGCCTCCAAGGAGTTGGAGGAAAAATTGAAGGTCGTCGTTTCCAGCAAGAAAGAAGTTGATGGCAAGCTTGAAGAGGCTGAATGGCGTAAGAAAGACTTTGAGGAGAAGGTGAGGCTTGATGAGGAATGTGCTTCTTCTGAGAAGACGAAGATAAAGGTTGCGATTAAGGAATTTTTTAGCTCTTGTTGGGACAAGGGATGGATCAGAGCCTTAACCGCTATTACTTGCCAGATGGAGTATGCAAGTCTGAAGTAATTCAGGGATGGATGGGTCGTAGCATTAAAAGAGTTGAGTGTTGCGGATGATTATGAGTTGTTTCAAATGCACACTCATGGCCCTCCTCCTACTATTGACGAAAAAGAAGAGGATGAAGCTGCATCTGATGAGTCTTCCATTATGATAGTAGAACAAGTCCCCGTTGCTACTGCTCCTCAACCCTCCGAGCAAGTTCAGTAAGCATCATCTTCTACCAAGAAACACCAAATGCCTCTCGAGAAATTAACTCCTTCGTCCATACCTATTGATGGTGTTATAGGAAATAAGGAGAAGGTGTAGCATTGCTCGGCTCTTTATTTATGTTGTTCTTCTTCTTTTCTTTTCTTTCTGGTAACTTTGGTTGTACTCTCTCCTCTTATGATCAATAAAATGGGTTGTTGTCATCTAACCTGAATTTCTCCTTGACTTGCTCTTGTTTGTATCATTATTGATGTGTTTTTATTTTTCCTTGCTAGTTTGTTTCCATGATGGAACTCTTATTAGCTCATGACACAGAGTTAATGAAAAAATGTAACGATTACTTCAAAGTGGGTCATGCAGATTTTATTGAGGCCTAAATAATTGATATCCTTGGACCCGATGCTTCTGAGAGAGCAGTTGATGCATACCAATACTTGAAGTGTTTTCTTGATCGTTTTGTAGCCAACAATGTGGCTTATTGAAGACCTTCAAGGGATGATCGAGGAACTCCAACTTCAATACAAAAAAAAACACTGCACTCTTACACGAAGGTTATGAGAAAAAAACCAACAGTTGAGTGCTGACAGGGGCTATGACAAGTACATCTCAGCCCATGAGAAAAAGGAAAGTGTGCTGAAACTTAATATTGAAGAGCACAGGAATATTGCCAAGCTGCTAGAGCAAGAGAATATTGTGTTGCAAAAGTAAGTGAAGTAACTCAGATATGCTGCCTCCTCTTCTTCGGGAGTCTTGGTTCCAGTTAATAATGAAGGTTTTTTACGCGACTAAGAATGTGTCTCAGAAGTCCGTACTCTCTAGGATCAAGTGCAAGCCTGTCGCGTTAGTAATAAACTCGATAAGTCAGGATCGTATCCGTAGGGAAATAAGACAATGGAATTATAACGACGTTGGAAGGATGAATGAATCCTAACTCTGACTCTAGAGAAAAAGGAAAAGATGATTGGTTTTGGAGATTGACTACAACTAATTGCAATTTTGAAAATAAGTGACTAATGAACTAAAGTATGAATGAAATGAAACTATTATAAATTATCTAAATTACTGAAAGTGATTGAACTGAGATTTGAACTATATGATAAAAGAAACATAACAGGAATACAATCCCTCAACCCTAGTGTATTGCTGGTATAAAACTAATCTTAAATTTAAATGATTAATTAGATCCAGAATTTAGTACTCCCAAGCATTACGTATATGAGGTTCAAGCCGCACCATACTTAATCAGAGGATGAGTAAATCGGTATTGCGATAGTTACACTCGAATTGCATTCTAAAGCATCTCGGTTACCCTGAAGCAAACGAGATCCAAAGATCTACAATTGTCGTGATGCTATGCAATACGATCGTAATCAAATTAATAAATTTAGAGGATTAATTTTATGCACATGCAACTACCACATCAGGTTGAGTTCATGTATCCCGACCTTAGAAAATTTAGCCTAACATGCTGAAACTAATGGAAATGATTTTTGAATTGTAGGAAATCATGATTAACCTAAGGGAGAATTATAGAATGATGTAGAAAGAAGATTAGATAGAAGAAACTAATAAATAATGTTACCAAAGCACTCAAAGCATTAACTACATTTACTTGTAATCACAGAAATCTGAATAAACTTCAATCTTGGAATGAAAATTGCAATCTATCTTCAAACTAGGATTTTACTGAAAAGAATGGAAAATTAGATAAATTCTCCATGCTTAAAATGATACTGAATCGGGTTTAAATACCCTACAACACTTCAAGAGTTTTAGCTGAACTAGGACTCTCTATTACAGGAAGAGTAAAAAATCAAAATTCGACAGTCGGACCGGTCCGATCCTCCTTAGGTTCGATCTGGATGGAATCTTAATCGGTTCATTTATTTCTTAGACAGATTGATTCGATACGGATCGATTCATTTTATTTTCCTTCAGCTTCGATCCGTCTTCGGTCCGGGGTTCTGGAAATTGGCATTTCGGATCGGTCCGATCCGGATCAGTTCAAATTTCCTTTGACTTTTCTTCAAGCTTTGACTGCTCATAACTTTCACACCGGGACTCCGATTGAGGTGTCGTTTCTTCCTATGTTCTCGTGAACTTGATAACTTCAACTTTTCTTTAGATGCCTCATCCGAATTTTGGCTAAAAATTACAATTTTGCCCTTTTGACTTTCTTTCTTTTCTTTCTCGATTCTTTCGGTTTCTTTCTTTCTTTATTGACATCAAATACCTGCAAACTTAGTACGAAATACCAGAAACTTGGTGTACTCGTTAGAATAAGTAAGTATCAAGATTATGAGATAAAATCAAATCGATTACGTTATTCGAGGTGCTAAATTATAGGAATAAATTTGGAAGAATTTATGCCTAATCAAATCCCCCTAACTTAGAACTTTGCACGTCCCGAGAAATGTAAAAGAATCCTAGCAAGGCTCAACTCTTGAAAATCATTTTATTGGGATAGAATACCTATTTCGCGGGCAAGCGAATGCATTTAGCGTATGCAATAAGCCTTTAAACCCCTAGGTTACCCCAGTAGGACGAGTTGTGTCTCTTGAGGGTTTGCATAGAATATACCCACAAAATTCGACTCAAAGAAATTTCAAAATACGCAAAAATTGTATAATTCAAACTTTTACACAAAATAATCAACATCAAGTCATGCTCAAGAGTCTCAAATCATAGTGCGTGTGTGCGAAGCCAGAAATTTAACCGCGAATTTCCACCGATTGACCATTACGTTACTTATCCAAAAATTCATTTTGATTTTAAATTCTCACGGGATACTCTCACAAACAAATCTCTCGGATTATGGCTATTCTCTCGGTATGCGTGACATAAAGAGTAAATATATTGGACGCAAAGTCACGCACACAAGTAGAAAGACGGAAATTTTATGGTGATAGGATCTCATTAACGGAATACGGTTTTTAAAAACGGGAACATTGCCTCTTATTCACGCATTCAATCTCTTTTATTATCTTTTGGTGTCTTAGCTCTCCACGCGGTAACCAATTTCGCAATTTGGACTCGGTTAGAACTTTTTCGGGTTTTAAGGTATATTGGGTAAAATGAAAATGATAGGGAAGGTTGGAATTGGAAAAGTCATTTATGATGTCCATTTGTGCTTTTTCTGGGCCATTGCTCTTTTTTTTTTCTCTATTTTTTTCTATTTTTCACTTTTTTTCTTTTCTTAGTATTTTTGTTTAGCATATCTATTCTTTTCTTGACCCTTCTTATGCACTTTTCGGACTTTATTTGATGAATATTCAATTTTCACAATTCAAGGCTAAGTGGGTTTTTCGGGTTATCAAACGAAATGGAAAAAATTATTAGGATCAAATTGGGTTGCAAAGGGATGAATTTTTCATGACTTTTTATGGCTAATCTTTTTGGGTAACAAACGATGGCCTACTTCATTGTCCAACATACTAATTGCGTTACCATATGCGTTTCGAGATGAATTAAGTTTAGAGATCAATTTTGGCATGTTTTTCAAAGCAATATCACACACATTTTTCATAACTGATTAAAATGAAAGGATTGAGACCCTCGATGACTTTTTTGGCGTGAAAAAGAACTTTGAGTTAACAATTAACTCGGATTGATTTATAAATTTCACAAAGATGAAAGGCTCGAATCTCACCGGGTTTGTTAATGTCCACACTTATTCATTAAGCCGTCAATTTTCGCACAATTTACATCTTTGGTCTATTTCGGTTTTGTGTATTTAAATTTTACAACTTGATCCTTTAACCGACTTTAAATGATATTTTTGAAAATTTTGAATTCCAATTTTTATTTATTTTGAACACAAATATTTTTGGATTTTTCAAGATTTTATAATTTTTTTTGAAATTTCTGGACATTTTTGAAAATTTGTGAAGTTTTAGAAATACGCACTTGTGACCCCCCCCTAACTTTAGACTTTTGCATTGTCCTCAAGCAAAAAGGACTAAAATCTAAACAAGGAAAAATAAGAAGTGCGATAAATAAGACAAACAAATGGAGAAAATGCAGATTTTTATAAAACATGACTGTGGTACAATAACAGGAAAGAGCATACAACATGTGAACAAGGGAAACAACTAAAAACTGCCACAAACACACAAAGCTTCACTGGGGCAGTGGGTGGGAAGAGTTGGGCGCGTCAGAGCCATAAGGGTCATAAAAGTAGGATGGCAATAGCTCGTTGGGATCCCCTTGGCGTCGGTACAAGTCCGCTTGGAAACGAAACATCATGCTTGTATCGCGACGGTAGTAGTCATAAAGTTGATGAATCTTGTCTTGAGGGCCGACATACGATTAGTGAGGTCTCTACCCGCCCATTTGAAATCAGGGTCTTCTTCTTCTTTCGCCGACTCTTCATCCACACCCACATCTCCCATCTCCACATCAACACCTGCTTCTTCTTATTCCTCGTCTGTACTCAAGGAAGCATCATCCTCGTCATCACTTCCACACCTTGCCCAAATGATGGGCTGATGTCTGGCGCTCCGCGTGAGGGTTCCCTGTCCAAAGGGACCGGGGAGGCGAGTACGATCTAACAGAGCCTTAATGCCAGCATCTTTGAGAATGGAGGTAATCAGGCGTTCATAAGGAAGTGGGGTTGCACCGTTTTCATCCATGGCTGCAACGAGAATGTCAGTGTATAGGGTGCGAGCTAGGTTAATTGGAGTGTGCGGATCGAAGAGGTGGTATGTCAATGTTGCTTGACGGGGATGCATCGCAAAATCGTTGGAAGTTTGCAGAATGTTAGCACAGACAATTTGGAATGTGAGGCGTGATTTCTCGTTAAGTTGACTGACAGTGACAGTCCCCCCTCCCCCCTCCATGCAACGTCGGGGGCAATTCGCTCCATAATCAGTTCCTTGGCTACCGGGGAGACATTCCTTGGGTATGTGTAGTCTTGAACATTGGGAACATCGTATTCGAGCAAATTGGTAGTGAGAAGGGCCAACGAAAAGTGAATGATGGTACCGTCAACATAGGCTTGAGACTCAAATTGGCCCATTCGAATAAGGGAGCCATAAAAAGAGCGTACCTCGGCGGCCCAAGACGCCTCGTAGGGTTCATTAAGTAAACGGCACCAACCCCTAGCCATGAATAGAGTGGTGATGGAATTGGGAAGTCCCGTCCATTGGACTTCGCGCTCTATGTGGAGTTTGCGATCCAGACCAAAGAAACGATTGCACCACCGCTCCTCTTGGTGGGAACGGAATTCGCCATGGTCAGAGGGTAAGATTTCATTGGAGTCGTATTTGACGGGGGCAGGTCGTTGGGCCATGAGGACAAGGAGAGATTGCTGGGGAAAAAATAGGTAGAGAGAAGAGAGGAGGGATGTGGTTGGAGGTGTGAAGGAAAATGGGGGAATTGGGTGTGTATTTATAGGTGAGGGGTGGGTAGGGTTTTGTAATTGGAGGGAAATGGTTTGGAGGGAAAGAGGGGATGTATTTAGGAGGGAAATTGAATGGTTGGGTATGGTGGGACGAATTGGGAGGGAAGGGAAGGGATTGGGGAGAAGGGGGGGTGCACCTAGGGAAAGGGGAAATACTGCAGAAACCGAACCGATCCAGCTGGTATAGGACTCGACCGATTCGATCCTTTTAATTTTCAAGATTTTTAATTATCGAATCGATCCGGCTCTAAAAGAAACAAATCGATCCGATCCAAACCGGTACGGCCCAAAATAAAAGAACCGATCTAGTTCTTGCATTAAGCTGGAATTCACCCCTAACTTAATTTCAATCGCTTTTCTACGAAAATTTTCAACTCTTAGCATGCTCCCTATCAATTTGGATTCAAAACCCTCTCGATATCTATGGTCAACGCAACTTCACTCAATTTCCCGAAACATGTGAATGCTCTCACCTTATTGTACCCTAATCCTAGGGACGCTCACTACTCACATGACTCTCGTCTACTATATATAAGAATTCACCCGATACGCGTCGTGGGTGTGACGACCTCACTGTAGCAGCTTACTCTACCCCGTAAACGGGGTCCGACAACTAAAAGGTGTCGACTTCTTCCACACACGCCTCTAAATATCGTTTTAGGCATTGTCCATTTACTTTGAATGTATTTTCCCCTTTCAAATTGTCTAATTCAACAGCTCCGTGAGGGAAAACACTCTTCACAACGAATGGGCCAGACCATCGTGAACACAACTTTCCCGGAAATAAATGAAGCCGAGAGTTATAGAGAAGCACTTTTTATCCGAAAAGAAACTCTTTGCGGTGAATAATGTTATCGTGAGCTAGTTTCATCCTTTCTTTGGAAATTTTTGCGTTCTCATACGCATCATTGCGTATCTCTTCTAACTCATTCAATTAAAGCTTGCGAGCTTCACCGGCCTTATCCATAGCACAGTTCAACTCCTTAATCGCCCAATATGCCCTGTGCTCTAATTCCACGGGAAAAAAGCAAGGTTTTCCATACACAAAGTCGAATAGGGACATGCTGAGAAGATTTTTGTATGCACTACCATAGGCCCATAGCGAATCGTTCAATCTAAGTGACCAATCTTTCCGGGTAGGATTGACGATCTTTTCAAGAAGGTTCTTGATTTCCCGCTTTACTAGTTCGGCCTGCCCATTCATTTGTGGGTGATAAGTTGATCCAACCTTGTTAACGACACCATACTTTCTCATGAGCTTCGCGAATGGCCTATTGCAAAAGTGCGTGCCATTATCACTAATTATCCCTTTCGGAGCACCGAAGCGAGAAAGTATGTGTTCCTGTAGGAACTTAATCACCACTTTGTTGTCATTTGTCTTGGTCTCTATGGCTTCCACCTATTTGGAAGCGTTGTCGACCGCAACAAGGATGTATAGGAAACCAAAGGACGGGGGGGAAGGGCCCATGAAGTCAATACCCCAGCAATCGAAGATCTCAATAATGAGTATTGGGGTTAATGGAATTATGTCTCGTCGAGTAATAACTCCCATCCTTTGGCACATATTATAATATTTACAAGCATTGTTCACATCCCGGAATATTGTGGGCCAATAGAGGGGGAATTGCAAAATTTTAAAGATCGTCTTTTTCGTCAAAAAGTGGCCTCCACAAGCATCCGAATGACAAAATTGGATGACTTTTGGGATCTCATTATCCAGTACACGATTTCGAATGATTTGCCGGCGCAATATTTAAACAGAAATGGATCATCATAGAAAAACATGTGCAACCAAGTAATAAACCTCTTCTTATCTTGCGGTGTCCAATCAGTAGGGATGGCTCCCGTGACAAGATAGTTCACGATATCCGCAAACCAGGGCAAAGAAGAGGTAGTAAAGAGTTGCTCATTCGAAAAGTATTCGTCTATGCGTATTGGGTCACTAGGCACGTCGGACGAAATCCGTGATAAGTGGTCAGCAACGACATTTTCTACTCCTTTCTTATCTTTAATGGAGAGATTAAACTCTTGTAGGAGTAGTATCCATCTTATGAGGCGCGGTTTTGCGTCTTTCTTTGCAAGTAGGTATTTCAATGCCGCGTGGTCAGTGAAGCAAGTGATGGGAGAACCGATAAGGTAGAACCAAAATTTGTCAAGAGCAAAGACTACCGCTAGCAACTCATTCTCTGTAGTTAAGTAATTAAGTTGTGGTCCGAAAAGAGTCCGGTTAGCATAGTAGATGACATGAGCCTTATTGTCTTTCCTTTGGCCCAAAACAGCCCCTATCGCATAATCGTGAGCATCACACATAAGTTCGAATAGTAAGGTCCAATCCGAAACTTTCATAATGGGAGAGGACACAAGCATGGTTTTCAATTTTTTAAAAGCGCTATGTCATGCTTATGTCCACTCAAATGGGGTGTCCTTCATGACTAAGTTCCTTAAGGCCTTAGCGATGGCACTAAAGTCCTTAATGAACCTTCGATAAAACCCTGCATGGCCCAAGAAGGAGCGTACGTCTTTGACAGATTTTGGTGGGGGTAGATCGGCTATGACATCTATCTTAGCTCTATCAACTTCTATCCCCTTGGATGAAACTATGTGGACAAGAACTATTTCCTCAGTGACCATGAAGTGGCATTTCTCTTAATTCAGCACTAAGTTCTTTTCCACACACCGGGCAAGTACCTTTTTTAATTTTTCAAGACAAAGATCGAAAGAAGTGCCAAAAACGCTGAAATCGTCCACGAACACTTCAAGTCCTCTCTCGACCATGTCACTGAATAGACTCAACATGCACCTTTAAAAGGTCGCGGGTGCATTACACAAGCCGAATGGCATACGTTTATAGGCAAACATACCAAAGGTGCAAGTGAAAGTCATTTTCTCTTGGTCAAGCACATCTACCTCAATTTGGTTATATCCGGAATAACCATCAAGGAAGCAATAGTAAGGGTGGCATGCTACTCTCTTAAGCATCTGATCAATAAATGGCAAGGGGAAATGGTCTTTCCTAGTTCCCGCATTGAGTTTTCGATAATCAATGCAAATGCGCCACCCGGTGGTGGTACGTTGGAGAACTAGCTCTCCCTTAGCTTTCTCAATCACTGTCATGCCCGACTTTTTTGGGATAACTTGAATAGGGCTCACCCATTTGCCATCCGAGATTGGATAGATAATCTCGACATCCAATTGCTGAATGATCTCGGTCCTCACCACTTATTTTATATTAGGGTTTAGCCTTCTTTGCATTTCTCTTGAAGTCTTGACATCCTCTTCTAGATGAATTTTGTGGGTTCAAATCAAAGGACTTATCCCTTTCAAATCAGCAATGCACCAACCAAAAGCACCTTGGTGCTTCCTCGAAATCTTTAGCAATTTACCCTCATGCTCTTCGTCTAGGCTAGAGGAGACAACAAAAGGAAATGTCTCATCCTCTCCTAGGTATGCATATTTAATATGGGAGGGGAGTTTCTTCAATTCGAGGGTTGAAATTTTTTTGTTGGAGGGAACCATATGTGTATCCCTCGGTGGTAACTCCTCGAATCTAAAAACCCAACTTACATGTCTCGCGTCCTGTTCCGACGCTCTCTCATCAAGTAACTCTCTCAAATCCTCAACCACCCTCTTGAATGTGGTGTACGTCCCTTCACTCTCGTGGATCGACACTAAACAGAACCCTAGGGCATCTCCATAATAATTTTCCTCAAAATATTCCTCAACGATCTCGTCTAATAGGCTCACCGCATGAAGATCATCTTCTTCCCCCCTATGTTGGGCGATATGGAAGATGTTAGCCTCTAAAGTCATGTTCCCAAAAGTGAGTTGCATTTTCCCATTTCTAGTATTGATGATGGCATTAGCTGTAGCTAAGAATGGGCGCCCAAGAATAATGGGAACATGGTTGCTCAAGGTGAAGGAGGGCTCCGTGTCCAAAACGACAAAGTCTACCGAGAAGTAGAAAGTGTCAACTGGGACGATCACATCCTCAACTATGCCTATTGGAATCTTCACAGTTTGATCCGCTAAATGGAGATTGACCTTTGTGGGCTTGAGGTCGCCCAAATCAAGTTACTTATAGATGGCGTAAGGGAGGATATTTACACTTGCTCCCAAATTAAGTAAGGCTTTCTCAATTTTATTTTCTCCAATGATGCAGGAAATGATGGGTGCACCGGGATCTTTGAAATTGGGTGGGATATCATTGAGTAGGATAGAGCTCAAGTTCTGTGTTAGAAAGACATTTTTCTTTACCTTCATCCTCCTTTTTACCGTCAATAAGTCTTTGATGACTTTTGCATTAGCTGGAATTTTCTTAATAGCATTGAGGAAAGGTAAATTTAGCTTCACTTGCTTTAGTACGTCTAGCACTTCATCACGGGGGGTTCCTTTGTGGGAAGGAATCAATCTTTGAGGAAATGGTGCCGCGGTGGGTGGTTTCACTACTACCTCGGGCTCACTAGTGTCCTATTTATCACTCTCCTTCAAGGAGACATCTTCGGTCTATTTCGTGCGGGGCGAAATCTCCTTATCTTTGGTTGCGTCATGTGGGGGAGGTGATAAATCAATGGCTCTCCCACTACGAAGAGTGGTCACATCTTGACATTGCTCCTGATGTTTTATCGAGGTGGAGCTAACACTAGTTTGACCTTGGGGAGGTCTTTGGCCCTGGGCAGGAAACTTGCCTTTCTCTTGGATACTCAACGATGATTGCAACTGTGAAATGTTAGCATTCATGTCATTGAGCATACGCTCATGCCTAGCATTAGTTGCAGTCTGGGTATTGATAAAGTGGTTGATCGTATCCTCCATATTTCTCCGTGGTGGAGTGATATATGCTCCTTGAGGTGGTGGTGCTTGCACATGTCCTTGCATGTGTGGAGCTTGTTGAAAGTGCAATGGTGGAGGAGGGGCAACATGTGAATTAGGATTCATCGCAGCATGTTATTGCCCATAGCTAAAACCAGGTTGGTTTTTCCATGAAGTATTGTAAGAATTCCCGTGCGGTGCACCGAAATTACCCTTGAATCCTCCTATACCACTTACTTGTTCTTGAAGCATCACTTTGCAGGCGGGTATAGTCGGGCATTCCTCAGTTGAATGACCTGCCTCACAAATCGCACACACCTTCTCGACGGGGTATGGGATGGATCCAGTTGGTCCTCTTCCATATACTTCACGTAGGTCGCGCAATCCTTTCTTAAGCATATCGAGTCGAATGTCCACTATAGAATTCTTTTCTACATGAAATAGGCCGGATGCCGATGGAGTGGTGTTCACTTGACGATTTTGATTTTGAGCATTAGGGTCAGATGTATCCCAGGATTGGGTAGTCTTGGCGACATACCTCAGGTGAAGCCCAGCATCGTGGGCGTCTAAGTCATCAAACGGCCCACTACCCATGGTTTCAACGAGTTGCTTGGAATTAATGTTTAGCCCATTATGGATAAAGGAAATTATTTGCGTTTTATCCAAACCATGATGGGGACACAAAGCAATTAACTCATTGAAACTCTCATAGCATCGATCGAATGACTCATTTTCTAATTGTCGAAAAGTTTGAATTTGAGTCTTAATGGAATTCGTTCGATGTGAAGGAAAGAACTTCTTGAGAAATTTGGATTGTAGCTCATTCCATGATGAAATCGAGTTTGGAGGTAAAGACTATAGCCATGTATTAACCTTATCCTTTAGCGAGAATGGGAAGAGTTTAAGGCAGAGCACATATTTTGTGCAAGTTTGATCACTGAGAGTCTCGTACGCCTCCTCAAATTCCATGATGTGGGCATATGGCTTTTCTGAATCCATTCCATGGTAAATGGGAAGTATCTGGATCATCCCATTCCTAAAGAAAAATTTCCCAGCATTGTACGGGATTAAAATGCATCTCGGAGTGACAGTGTGCTCGGGATATAAGACGTCTCTCAAAGGGAAATACGGGGCCTCTCCCTCGTCGGTGGCTGCACTACCGTGTTGTGACATGTCTCTCTCTCTCTCAAAGATTCGGTATCCTCACTTGGTATACTCGAAGCGCGCTCTGAAGTGTGTCCTAAGAAGGAAAACGGGGATTTATTTGAGATTGAGTGTGATGGTGTGGGAGGTCCCAGAACTGTGGAGCATTAGGAGTGTGAGGGCTATCAGGGTCGTACTCAACTATTGGATTTTCATGAATGTGGGTTGGAGTATTATGGGGAGTTGGAGTGAGTTCAGAATTTTGAATTAACAGCTTATAAGAGATGATGATGAATATTTTTGTGCTTTTTCAAAATTTTATATGTTTTCGGATTTTTGGTCAAAGTTTTGGATTGACTTAATCTAATCCTAAGTCTACCTAATTCCACGGCAACGGCGCCAAAAAAACTTGACGTGACTAAGAATGTATCTAAAAAATGCGTACTTTCTAGGCTCAAGTGCAAGCCTATCGCGTTAGTAATAAACCCGGTAAGTCAGGATCATATCCGCATGGAAATTGGACAATGGAATTGTAACGACGTTAGACAGATGAATGAATCCTAACTCTGACTCTAGAGAAAAAGGAAAAGATGATTGGTTTTGGAGATTGACTACAACTAAATGCAATTTTGAAAATAAGTGACTAATGAACTAAAGTATTAATGAAATGCAACTATTCTAAATTATTTAAATTACTGAAAGTGATTGAAGTGAGATTTGAACTATATGATAAAAGAAACAGGACGGGAATACAATCCCTCAACCCTAGTGTATTTCTTGTATAAAACTAATCTTAAATTTAAATGATTAATTAAACCCAAAATTTAGTACTCCCAAGCATTACGTATATGAGGTTCAAGCCCGCACCATACTTAATCAGAGGACGAGTAAATCGGTATTACGATAGTTACACTCGAATTGCATTCTAAAGCATCCTGGTTACCCTAAAGCAAACGAGATCCAAAGATCTACAATTGTCGTGATGCTACGCAATAAGGTCGTAATCAAATCATTAAATTTAGAGGATTAATTTTTTGCACATGAAACTACCACATCAGGTTGAGTTCATGTATCCCGACCTTAGAAGATCTAGCCTAACATGCTGAAACTAATGAAAACGATTTTTGAATTGCAGGAAATCATGATTAAACTAAGGGAGAATTGTAGAATGATGTAGAAAGAAGATTATACAGGAGAAACTAATCAATAATCTTACCAAATCACTCAAAGCATTAACTACAATTACTTGTAATCACGGAAATCTGAATAAACATCAATCTTGGAATGAAAATTGCAATCTATCTTCAAACTAGGGTTTTACTGAAAAGAATGGAAAATTAGATAAATTCTCCATGCTTAAAATGATATTGAATCACGTTTAAATACCCTACAAGACTTCAAGAGTTTTAGATGAACTAGGACTCTCCATTAGAGGAAGAGTAAAAAATCAAAATTCGACAGTCGGACCGATTCAGTCCTCCTTAGGTTGGGTCTTGATGGAATCCGGATCGGTTTGTTTATTTCTTGGTCGGGACGATTCGGTACAGATCAGTTCGTTTTATTTTCCTTCAGCTTCGATCCGTCTTCGATCCGGGGTTCTCTGGAAATTGGCATTTCGGATCGGTCCGAATTTCCTTTGACTTTTTCTTCAAGCTTTGACTGCTCATAACTTTCACACCGGGACTCCGATTGAGGTGTCGTTTCTTCCTATGTGCTCGTGAACTTGATATCTTCAACTTTTCTTAAATGCCTCATTTTGAATTCTGGGTAAAATTACAATTTTTCCCTTTTGACTTTCCTTCTTTTCTTTCTCGATTCTTCCGATTTCATTCTTTCTTTTTTGACATCAAATACCTGCAAACTTAGTACAAAATACCAGAAATGTACTCGTTAGAATAAGTCAATAGCAAGATTATGAGATAAAATCAAATTGATTACGCTGTTTGAGGTGCTAAAAGTAACTAAATTAAAGGGATAAATTGGGAAGAATTTATGCCTAATCAGTTTTTCCTTTTTAGAAACAGAAAATGTTGCCTTGAGAGAAGAGTTGGAGACTTTGAAACGAATTGGACCTACCCTGTTTGCTCATGGAAGATTAAGGCCTTCTACCAGTGGCCGAGCAAGGGCTGGTCGGATTAGTATTAAAGAGATGAGGACCCAACTGTCTTTAGAAAATCAAACCGTTTAATTGACGGTAAAAAATTAAGCCCTGTCAGAAATGTCTAGAAAAATTCAGGGTCTTACCGACCAAATCTCCAACCAGAGCTCTGCACTGGAAAGTAAAGAAATTTTGGTAAAGAAGCTCCATGATCAGCTTGAGAGATTGACTTATCAATTTCACAAACAGCCTAGAGAATTTTGGATGGCGAGATACAACGAATCTCTATGCCATCTCGATGCTCGGCTGCAACAATCGAATAACGAGGGATACAAACAGGGATGATTGAATGCCTTATGTGTGATGAAAGTTGATCGAGGACTATCCTTATGGGATTTTGTGAGCCTGGATTACTTGATTTGCCTGTTCCTCCCTTTAAACTCGATGGCAGCTGGATTCCAGCTCGTGCCATTCCTCGGTGTTTGATCTCCAGATATCTTGGTCATTACCAGCTTCATTCAAAGTTTGAGATATCTCGTCCTCAACATTTCTTGATTGACCATGTCCGAGCAACATCAGAATGCTACAAGATGTGAATTTTATCAATTCTCCCTATGCGTTAGATGACCCTCCAGCTGGGGTGGAACCTATATCAAAATCAGAGGGAAAGAAACCCATAAAATAGGAAATTTGTATTTAATAAACCGAAATTCATCTTTATGTAATCTGCTTGTATTTAATAAAGAAAATTTGGTCTTTGTACAATATTATTTTCTTGGAGATAATTGGCAAAATGTTTTTCTTATATATATATATATATATATATATATATATCTTTCGAGGGACAATTTGTCCTGTTTTGCCTAGACAATGGAGCTTGCCCCACTTGCTGCCTAGTTGTAGTGACTTATCACCCATTAGTGCCTAAGCAATGGAATGATTTTCATCCCATGTTATTGCTTAGTTGTAGCAATCTTATCTAGATTACCTTAGTGCCTAGATAGTGGATGCCTCAGGAGGTCACCCATCTTTTTGCCTAGTTTGGGATATCTCTTGAGATTATTCGTGATCAAACAGGCTTTGCCTTGTATGATTGTTATGACAACATTATTGGTTAAATTTATTGGTGCCGACCAACCAGAGTTGGTGGTTGTTGAATGCCGACCAACCTTAGTTGGTGGTTGTTGAATGCCGACAAACCTTAGTTGGTGGTTGCTGATGTTGACCAACCGAAATTGATGTAGTGTGTAGCACGAGTACTCCGACGAAAATTGAACAAAAAAAAAAAGAGTATGGAAAAACCAACACTTTTATTCATTTAAAGAGAAATGTGTACATATAAATCTGTATTACTAATAATACTTGCGCAGGTGCTCCGCATTCCACGCATTTTTGAATTCTTCTCCCTCTAAGGTTTCTATTCTATAGGTCCCAAGGCGAACAACTGTAGTTACTTGGTAGGGCCCATGCTAGTTGGCCTCTAGCTTGTTATGCTTCTCAATCCCCTTCTTGAGAAGTAATCCCCCTTTTTGAGTTCACATTTCTTCATTCTTTTGTTGTAGAACATGGTTGTTCTTTGTTGGTAGGCTGCGTTTTTTATTGTCTCATCTTCTCTAACTTCCTCGAGCATGTCCAGGTCTAAGCGTCTCATCAAATCGCTTATAAGAGAGTTAAAATTAAGTACCCTATGTGTAGGTAAGCCCAATTCAACTGGAATAACTGTTTCGCTTCCAAAGGCTAACATGTAGGGTGATTCCCCAGTGGCTGTTCGGGGCGTTGTTCGATATGCCCATAGCACAGAGTGTAGCTCGTTAATCCAATTTCCTTTTGCATCATCCATTCATTTCTTCAATCCGTTCAGCAGAGTCCTGTTCATCACTTCAGTTTGCCCAATGCTCTGGGGATGGCCTGGTGCAGAATGGATCTTCTGGACATGGGATTGATGACAATATGCAGCGAACTCCTCATTATCAAATTGGTTACCATGGTTAGTGATGAAAGCATGTAGCATACCATACCTACAAATAATATTCTTCCAGATAAACTGGTAAACCCTTTCGTACGACATGTCAATGAGAGGTTCTGCCTCAACCCACTTGGTGAAATAGTCTACAGCGACTACCAGATATTTGAACCTTCCTTTGGTGGTCGGCAGAGGCCCAACCAAGTCCATGCCCCACATAGAAAATGGTCAGGGGGAAGTAATGGGCGCTAACAATGCCTGGAGAGTTTTTTAAATGGAGGAGAAACGTTAGCATTTATCGCACTTCTTCACATAGGCTGTGCAGTCAGCTCTCATTATCGGCTAATAATATCCCTGCGTCATTATCCTCTATAGGAGAGTCCAACCAGCCACATGGGCTCCACAAGTGCCTTCGTGTACCTCTTTAATCAGATTTTAAACTTCTGACGGGTGCACACATCTCTGTAGACTTGCTATGATACCTCTTCTATACAAAACTCCATTATTCAGTACATATCGAGCAGCCTTAAACTTCAGCCTCTTGGTTGCAAGTGGGTCAGTTGGCACACCCCCTTCTTCGATATATGCCCTGATGGGATCCATCCAGGATGGCCACATATCTAGGGTAATGAATTTCACCATTAAATCTTCATCTATGTTCCGTTCTGCCAATATCTCGATAGGAATCGTTCTTCGTAGCTCGGTGCGAGTAGCTGAAGCTAACCGAGCTAGTGCGTCAGCTCTCGCATTATCCAATCTCAGTATTCTGATCAACTAAACTGCAGTAAAGGTGGACACAATATCCATAGCTCTAGCATGATATCTTGACATAAAGTCTCCTTTCGCTGCATACAAACCCAAAATCTGATGTACAATTAATTATGAATCACTAAACACGGTGACTTGCTCTGCGTGCATTGTTTTTGTTAAACTGAGGCCCATGATCATAGCTTCGTATTCGGACTCATTATTAGAGGCTTTAAATTAAAAGCGCAGAGCGTATTCTACATCTAATCCACCAGGGCTATTAAGTATTATTTCGTCTCCACTCCCTGTAGCACGTGAAGAGCCATCAACATACAAGTTCCACACAGGTATACCATTATCAAACTCTTGATCTAATAAGGTCACTTGATGGAATATGTAGTAATTCTTTTATCATTCTCCAGTGTTGGGTTGTTACCCGATGGTTCTTTTTGCTCGTTATTCTCCCCTTCCAATGAATCTGCTAATGGTAGCTGATCGGGTATTATTTTTTATGATCCCATAACATCTACAGGTGGTTCTGCATTAGACTCTTACTGGTCGGAGGTATCTGGGTAAATGAATTCCGCAATGAAATCTGCCACCGCTTGCCCTTTGAGTGAGGACCTTGGCTCATAAACAATATCATACTCACCCAGTTCGACCGCCTAGTACATCAGTCTTCCAGATTTTTTTGGCTTGTGCATGGCCTGTCTAAGTGGCATATCAGTGTACACCACTATGGTATGGGCTTGGAAATAAGGTTTCATACATGATAATGCTAATATTAGCACCACCAGGTAAGGTTCTTTCAAACTCAATCTAAGAACAATGGCAGCATAGTTACGTAAAAGGTAGGAGAATGAGATGAGGAAAAGAGGAGAGTGCACCAGAATATTAGTGGTTTAGCCTAAATTGGCCTACGTCCACTGTGTGTGTGAATAACCTCACTGTACTAAGGCACTGATGGCCATGGATACAATCTCTCAAGCTCTCTCTCTCTACTGTGTATCTAGACAGAGTTTCAGCTAGGGTTGTATATCCTGGATCCTTTACAAGGTAGAGGGTGTCCTCTATATATAGTATTTAGGGGGTGTAATGTACCCCCCATGCATGTAATGTGCATGTGTGTGAATGCCTCACCAATATGGGAAAGCCATCTGTCACTATCACATGTAGAGAATGATGATGCAATATTCTCCCCACGTGTGAGGAATAATCTTGTTATAACTGATTTGTGTCCACGTGCCCTTATCCAAATGTCAACAGATGCTCGACTATCGCACCTGGTGTATGACCTCAGCCTAGGAGAAGCCGAGGTTGGTAAGTTCAGGTGTTCGTTCATTCCGAGGTGACCATGGAGGTCTCGGCCTAATCCTAGCTGAGACAATGGACAAGGTCGGCCTGAGCCGAGGTTGAGCTGGTGTGTTTAGAGTATTGAATAATGTCTTAATGAGGTTGCTGGTGGCTTCTTGCGAGCTCGGCCTATGTCTGGCCGAGGTTGCCCTTCCCAGGTGTACTGGAGTGCTGCTGACCCTTATGATACGTGCAGTGTCCCTTGGAGAGGCTGGTGGTAGTGTCGGCCTGGGCCGACCTTGCTATGGCCGAGTGCTGATGCCGCATGCCCAAGGCTTGTCCAGTGTCGGCCATGATCTCGGTCGAGGTTGGTGTCTCTGAGCCGAGGTCACACTTGGGGCATATCAATCACCCCCAGCCCTTAGTGACATGCGAAAGCAGGTGACTGTTGGATTTTCACATCTCCGAGGCCTTTCCAATATGAGCCAGTATTTTCTTGACACTTGTCCAATGTTGAAGTATGGCTTGCTTGGTAAGCGTGTTGTCAGCAGCCTTTGGTGATCCCAAGGCAATGATGGGCCTTGGGAGTCGCGCCTGCATATTTAAGGCTTTTAAACCTTTCCTTTTCCCTCCATCCTCAATTCTTTCTTCTGCTCAATTGCACTCCAACCATTTTCTCTCTCTAAAGGCATTCTTCTTCACGACTTCTCTGCAGAGGTCTTTGGTGGAGCTCTCTTGGGTTTTCTTCACTTTTCCTTATCGTTTCATCTTCAGGTATCTTCTTCCCCTCATTTGCCTCCATTTTCTCTACTTTTTCCTTTCTATTTGAGTTTTCCGGTGAGTTTCTGGGTTTTCCGGTGAGTCCACCATAGTTACAAGTGAACTATTCTTGTTAGGTTTGGGTAATTTGATCTTTAGACTCCTTTATTTTATCAGCCAATCTTGTTTGTAGTTTAAGGCTGTTTCTCCAAGTGTTGTGTCTGTCTCTGATGCTCAGACCCCTATACCAACTTCTTGAGGAGTTCCCCTCCCTTAGGGAGAAGACTTTAGAAAAAATCAGACAAATAGAAAGAGCACAAGAGGAGGCTCGTAGGTCATAAGAATTCCCTATTAGACCCATCTTCCCACCACCCCTGAAGGTGATCTATCCTGATCCCTCGGAGTCTTTCAACCAGGCAGAGGTTCTTGTCGATCCTATACCAATGTCTGAGTCTTCCACCTCAGATCCCATGCCTGTGGATTCCTTTCGGGAGGCCATGGACTTCTCAATTCGGGAAGATCAGGCCCCTAATCAGGCCGAGGTCTCCATCCGGGCCTCATCTCATAACAACTCAAGCTCCTCAGCCTCCTCCTCGGAGGTTGAGATTATCGAGCTGAGTGTGTCCATTCCACCACCACTTGACGCCATTCCTCTGTCGGCCTTCACTGGTGTCGAGTTTGCTCAGAGGTTCCCGGGTAACCCATCTACATCTGCTCCTCTGAGGCGGCCAAGATCGAGAGTACTGTAACTGAGGTAGACCTCCTCTTCTTCAGATATCTGTATTCCATTGGTCCCTCCATAAAGCTAAGAAGACCTCTGAGGGAGGAGAGGCTTTTTACGGCCGAGACGGCAAAATTTGCTTGTACGAGCAGATGTTCAAGTTGGGGTTTCGTCTGCCCATCCACCCCATTATCAAATCTATCCTTGCTTATATCAATTTGGCCCCCTCTCAACTATCCCCTAATGCCTGGAGGGTCATAATAGGGGCCATCGTTTTATGGAGGGTTGTCCACCACTCAGACCTCCCAGTTCAGGTCTTTGTAGGTTGCTATCTCCCTTCATCAGCCAAAAATCATCCGAGCTACTATCATTTTGTATCTCGAAAGCCTAATAAAAAGATGCTTCAAATAACTCAGACTTCCAACCATAACTGGAAGCCACGTTACTTTTTTGCTTCAGGACCATGGGAATTTGGCCCATGTGCTCCCTCGTCCATTCTGGATCCGAGGATGCCCCTTAGGTGGGGTAAGGTCACAATGCCTGCGAGGGCTGACCCTAGCCTGAGCCCATCAAACCTTCAGAAGGTGAAAGCCCTTCAAGATCAGGGGTACATGGTCTGTTCGTCAGGTTCGAACACTTGATGACCCCCCATTACCTCTCTGAGACATGTTTGGGTGGAAGTCCTTTTTCTGAGCTTGGTAAGCACTTTCTATTTGAAGTTGAACCTCTGAGTTTATTTATGTTTGATCTTCTAACTCAGATCTATTGATTTTCGCAGAGCGTCCGAAGGATATCCCAGACGAACTTTGGGAAATGGCTGCACCCAGCTTCACGAGACTAGCGAAGAAAGCTGGACTTAATGCTCCTCCCCCAGCTCCCTCTGCCTCGAAGCCCCAAGCAACAAAGAAGAGGGCTCCAGCTGATCATGCCCCTGAGGATCAGAGGCCGAAGAAAAAGAATGTTGATACTGCCATTCCCATCTCTTCAGCAGACGCCCTGTCGGCTCGTCTAGAGCAGTTGAAGATAACTGAAAGCATAGTGGGCCATAGTCTTCAGGCCCTAGATGCCTTCGGCTCTACAATGATCAAGGCCGACAAGCGCTTCTTCAGGTCACTTGATACTCCTTTGTTGGTTGAGTTCGGCATTCGTAGATCCATTCAGGTATGACCTCACTTTTCTTTCCAATTCTTAAGTGTAACCTCTGATTTATCTTCAGCTCATTCCTGATCACAAAATATATAGGGCCTGGCAGCGATGCACCACCTCTCTAATTGGACTCTGAGGAACTTGCCCCTCATCCAAAAGGTTCAAGAGGCTGAGAAGGTCCAGAGTTCTTTGAATCAACCGGCTGAAGTCTGAGCTGGGCGAGTCTGACAAGAAGGTAAAGGGGCTGGAGAAGGAGGTCTCTCGGCTTAACAAGGACCATGTTGTGGCTCTGAAGGCCAAGGATGATGTCCTGCAGTAGAAGGTCAGCTCGTCCGTGAAGGCAGCCCTAGATGATGCCTCAGAGGGGATAATAGCCGAATACAAAAGCTCTAAAAAGTTTATGAGCTTCGGCTTTGAATACCTTGAAAGATGTATCAAAGCCACTATCAAGTGGGATGATGTCAAGGAGAGGGAGGCTGGTGCTTTGAAAGCCTCTAACTTCATAGGCCTTGGCTTTGCTGATCCTCAGTTTGCCTAGGCCCTTCAAGAGGTTGAGGAGGAGGCTGTCGCGCCTACCGAGACTGCAACGATGGAAAACACTAAGGTTGGAGGGGCAAACGTTGCCGAGGTGACCAACGTTGACTAGCCTAACCAAGCCGAAGATACTAGCATTCCCCCCTCGAACCCTTAGAGAATTTCTGAACATTTTGTAACCCATGGCATTGTAATCCCTGCACATCTATAATTTCTAAATAAACATGGCTCTTACTTTTCCATTCTTTGTATCCTCTAAATGTTTATAATCTCTGAATGTTTTATTCTCTGAATGTGTTAATCTCTGAAGAGGACCATCTTCTTTTGTTGTATATATGTCATGATGTTTTTTCTCTAAAGCTTATGCAATGGGGTGTGTTTAAACCAAATTAGTAGTCTGAGCTCAGACCTCGTTACCATCGAATGGTGTTATGAAGGTCTGAGGTCATCACCTAAGATGTTATCCCCATAATTAATCTCACCAAATTAAAGATGTTAAGGGTCTGAGGTCATCCAAGTATGGTGTCTGACTTCAGACCTTGTCACCACTTAATGATGTTGTAAGGGTCTGAAGTCATCACCTAGGATATTATCCTCATAATTAACTTCACCAAGTTAATGATGTTAAGGGTCTGAGGTCATCCAATTATGGTGTCTGACCTCAGACCTTGTCACCACTTAATGATGTTAAGGGTCTGAGGTCATCACCTAAGATGTTACCCTCATAATTACTCTCACCAAATTAATGATGTTAAGGGTCTGAGGTCATCCAAGTATGGTGTCTGACTTCAGACCTCGTCACCACTGAATGGTGTTATGAAGGTCTGAGGTTATCACCTAAGAGGTATGTTAAGGGTCTGAGGCCATCACCTAAGATGTTATCCTCATAATTAATCTCACCAACCTAATGATGTTAAGGGTCTGAGGTCATCTAAGTATGGTGTCTGACCTCAGACCTCGCCACCACAGAGTGATGTTATAAGGGTCTGAGGTCATCACCTAAGATGTTATCCTCACATTTAATATCACCAAATTAATGATGTTAAGGGTGTGAGGTCATCTCATTATGGTGTTTGACCTCAGACCTTATCACCACAGAGTGATGTTATAAGGGTCTGAGGTCATCACCTAAGATGTTATCCTCACAATTAATCTCACCAAATTAATAATGTTAAGGGTTTGAGGTCATCTCATTATGGTGTCTGACCTCAGACCTTGTCATCGCTGAATGGTGTTATAAGGGTCTGAGGTCATCACCTAAGATGTTATCCTCATAATTAATCTCACCAACCTAATGATGTTAAGGGTCTTAGGTCATCCAAGTATGGTGTCTGACCTCAGACCTTGTCACCACAGAGTGATGTTATAAGGGTCTGAGGTCATCACCTAAGATGTTATCCTCACATTTAATCTCACCAAATTAATGATGTTAAGGGTGTGAGGTCATCTCATTATGGTGTCTGACCTCAGACCTTGTCACCACAGAGTGATGTTATAAGGATCTGAGGTCATCACCTAAGATGTTATCCTCAGAATTACTCTCACCAAATTAATGATGTTAAGGGTATGAGGTCATCCCATTGTGGTGTCTGATCTCAGACCTCATCACCACTGAATGGTGTTATGAAGGTCTGAGGTCGTCACCTAAGATGTTAGCCCCATTAATTTCTGACAAGTGCAAAATGAAGCAAGGACCACCATGGGAACTGATCTTTTATTAATAACCTCTTCATGACAAGATGGTATAATTACACAACTTCATGAAACATCATATGTAATATTTCTTTAGGTGATCAGCATTCCATAGATTAGTGAAAGATTCTCCTTCTAGATTTTTTAGCCTGTAAGTGCCAGGCACAACCTCCTCTGTCACTTTGTAGGGACCGTGCCAGTTTGGGTGGAGTTTGTTTGCTTTCTGTAAGGTCTTCTTTAGCACTAGGTCTCCCACTGCAATGGGTCTTGACTTCACCCTCTGGTTGTAGAATTTCGCTGCCCTCTAATGGTAGGCTGCTTGTCTGACCTATGCATCCTCTCTTCTTTCTTCGATAAGATCTAGGTCTAGCCTCCTCTCTTACCCATTATTATTAGGGTTATAGGTCTGAATCCTATGAGTTGAGAGCCCTACTTCCGTTGGTATGACGGCCTCTGAGCCATGTGCCAATATGAACGGGGTTTCTCCTGTTGGTGTCCTTGTCGTGGTTCTGTAGGCCCATAACACAGCGTAGACCTCTTTGGTCCATCTTCCCTTCGCATATTCTAACCTCTTCTTGATTCCATCCAGAATTGTTCTGTTTGTGACCTCGGTCTGACCATTTGCCTGAGGTCGGCCAGGAGATGAGAAGAATTGCTTTATTCCTACTCTTAGGCAATACTTTTCTAAAGAGGAGTTCTTGAACTGGGTCCCATTGTCCGAGATGAGAGTGTTTGGGAGGCCATATCTGCATATGATATTCCTCCAAATAAATTGGAAGGTATTCTGCTCTGTGATCGTTATCATCGGCTCTGCCTCCACCCACTTTGAAAAATAGTCGATGGCAACTATCAAGAATCTATAATTATTGGCATCTCTTGGCAGGGGCCCTACTAAGTTAATCCCCCATACTGCAAATGGACATGGAGAAGTGATTGACGTCATAGGCTGATGAGGCTGATGAGGGATGGCGGCGAACCTCTGGCATTTATCACATTTCCTTATGTAGGCTACAGCGTCCTTGGACAGGGTTGGCCACCAGTACCCCTGGGTGATGATTCTTTTGGCCAAGGGTCTTCCCCCTATGTGGCTAGAGCAAGAACCCTCATGGACCTCCTGTAAGACCCGGGGAACTTCTGTGGGGTGCACACATCTGAGGAGAGGTAGCAATAATCCTTTCTTGTACAGGATGTCTCCTACTACCAAGAACTTGGCAGCCTTATATCTCAATTTCCGCCTTTCTAGCTTGGATTCAGGTAGCTCTCCCTCTCTGATATATTTTAAGAGGGGGTCCATCCATGAGTCTCCTAAGTTCAAATTGTGACAAGGGTTATATACTCTCTTATTGCTCAATGGCTGCCTTCCCCAAGACCTCGATCGGAATGGTTCTTCTAACATCTGTCTTCGTTATCGAGGCCAACCTTGCCAATGCATCTGCGTGCTGTTACTTTGTCGAGGCACTCTCTTCAGTCTTGCCTCTTCAAAATGTTCTAACATTGTTTTCACCCTTTTCAGTTATTTGGCCATCCTTTCATCTCTGGCCTCATAGATTCCCAATACTTGATTAATAACTAACCGCGAGTCGCTGTGGAGTAGGAGTCACTTTACGCGAAGAGTCTTTGCTAATGAGAGACCTGCTATCATGGACTCATACTCGGACTCATTGTTAGAAGCTCGGAAGTTGAATCTCAAAGCGTATTCAATGTTGGCACCATATGGAGCTGAGAGCATCAACCCCGCACCGCTTCCATTATCACAGGAAGAGCCATCAACGAAGAGGCTCCAAATATCTGTACCTGATGAGAAGACCCCCTCTGTCATGACTCCTTTTTTGAAGAGGTACCGATCTTCCTCGTTTTCCGCAACTTGGTTCCTGGTCCCGTTGGATGCGATCTCTTCCTGATCTTAGAAGATGTTTGGTGTCGTCTCTTCTGAATTTCGAAAGACACCGAAGTTTTCAACACCCTCTAGTCCATTCTCTGCCTCGGCCTCTTCCCATGTAAACTCAGTGACAAAGTCTGCGAGGGCTTGCCCCTTAATGGCCGTCCTAGGTTGGTAGGTAAGATCGTACTCCCCCAATTTAATGGCCCAAGTCATCAATCGTCCGGACTTCTCAGGTTTATGTAGGACCTGTCTTAGTGGGGAGTCAGTGAGGACAACCATGTAGTGGGCCTGGAAGTAAGGCTTCATCTTTCTCGAGGCATGTATCAAGGCATAAGATAGCTTTTCCATGCGAGGGTAATTTTATTCGGCCCCTTGAAGGGCCTTACTGTTGAAATATATAGGCCTTTGGATTCTAGCATCTTCCCGTATTATTGCTGAGCTGATGACTGATTCGGAGACTTCCAGATACACGTATAGTTTCTCTTCTGCTACAAGTCGAGACAGCAATAAGGGAGACCCTAAATAAGACTTGGGCTGGTTGAAGGCTTTTTCGCACTCTTCGTCCCATTGGAAGGCCTTTCTCATCACCTTAAAGAACAGAAGGCACTTGTCTGTTACCCTAGAAACAAACCTATTAAGGGAAGCCACTCTCCCCGTAAGTCTTTGAACATCTTTGATACTCCTCGGTGTCTTCATGTCAAGTAAAGCCTTGATTTTTTCAGGGTTAGCTTCAATCCCTCTCTAGTTGATGATAAATCATAGGAACTTCCCAGCTCCTACTCTGAAGACACACTTTGCGGGGTTGAGTTTCATTCTGTATGAGTCCATAATGTCGAAGGTCTTCTCGAGATCCGTTACATGAGTGTTAGCCTTCAAGCTCTTCGTTAGCATATCATCTACATACACCTCCATAGTCTTACCTATTTGCTCTTCGAACATCTTATTAACAAGACGTTGGTATGTCGCCCCTGCATTTTTCAGGCCAAAGGGCATTACTTTGTAGTAGTACGTCCCTTTGTCAGTAATAAAGGCCGTCTTTTTTTAGTCTTTCGCATCCATGAAGATCTGATTGTAGCCTGAATACGCGTCCATGAAGCTCATGAGCTCATGTCCCGTCGTAGCATCCACCATCTGATCTATCCGAGGTAAGGGATAGCTATCTTTTAGACAAGATCTGTTCAGGTCAGTGAAATCAACACATATTCTCCACTTCCCATTGGCCTTGGGCACGATGACTGCATTTGACAACCACTCCGAATATGTGACTTCTCTTATAAACTCAGCCTCTTCCAACTTTTTTACCTCTTCCCAGATGACGTCGCACTTCTCCCTGGAATAGACTTTTTGTCTCTGTTTGATTGGCTTGGCATCTTTGGTCACGTTGAGCCTGTGACTCATAACTTCAGGGTCGATGCCGGGCATGTCTGCGTGACTCCATACGAAGACACTATGTCTCCTCCTGAGGAAGTTTATCAGCTCTTCCTTGATTTCTGCCTTTAGGGATTTACAGACCTGGACGGTTTTTTCTGGCTCGTCCTCATTGAGGACGATGGATTGTACCTCTTCCGCGGCCTCTCCCTTCTTCAACTTTGTCTCATCTCTTGGGTCAAGTGTATCGATGCTATAAGTGGTGGTTGCCCTCTTATGGGCTTCTCTCTCTTCGGCCGAGTTGAAGTAACATTCTTGCGCTGTGGTCTGGTCACCTTACACTTCCCCTACCCCATAAGGAGTCGGGAATTTTAGCATCTGATGGACCGTCGACGGTACAGCTTCAAACTCTTTAAGGGCCACCCTTCCTATGATGAGGTTATAGGCCGAAAACACATTTTCGTCCATGACGAAAAAATTTATCTTCTTGGTCATCCTCTTAGGCCACTCATCACCTATCTGTACGTCCATCTCATACATGCCCAAGGGGTGGACCTTTTCGCCACTGAAGCCTATCAATGGGTGATGATAGGGTACTAGCCTTTCTCTGCTAAGACCTAGGCTCTTGAAGCAAGGCCAGAACATCACGTCCGTCGAGCTCCCCCCGTCTATGAGGATCCTCTGGACCTCGCACCCATGCACCCTTGTTGTTATGACCAGAGGGTCATCATGGGGGGCTAAGATACCCTTGAAGTCGAGTCTGGAGAACCCAACTACGAGGGTGTCTATGTCTACTTTCTTCCTCTTCTGCACTGTATTGGAAGACGTAAGATTCACAACTTCAAGCTTGGCCACTGACTTGGCCTCTGCTACGTGAGTCTTCCTATCAACTACTTCAGAGCCACCTCCTGCAAATCCTCCACATATGGTGTCAACACCAAACGAGATCGTATCGACCCTCTTCACTAAGGTGTTGTCATCTTTCGGCGGAAGATCCGGATCGTCTTCATCATCACCTTCTGAATCATCGTCTCTTCTGGCCGGGACATTATCACGGCATCTGTCATTTCTCATTTTCTTAGGGTCATTTTTTCCACCCTTTGGAGCTTTACCGTCCACATACTTCCTCAACTTTCCATACTTTAGCATCTTTTCAATCTCATCCTTCAGGGCGAAGCATCTGTCCGTGACATGGCCATGATCCTGGTGGAACTCGTACCATAGGTTTTTGTTCATCTTATGTGGTGAGGCTTTCAGTTTCTCTGGCCATCTCAGAGTCCTGTCATTCTTAATCTCGTTGAGGATGTGCTCGCAGCTTACAGTCAGAGGAGTATAGTGAGCGAACTTGTCATCACCCGACCTCTTCTTCCCATCTTTCTTGCTTTGGGACTTTCTACTGCCACCGCGGTTCTCATCCTCATGCTTGGTGGCCATTGCCTCTTCCGCATTCATTACTTTCCCTGTGGTTTCCAGGAGCTCCGCCATAGACCTAGGGGGTCTTCCGCAAGTTTCCACAATAGCTTTCCCTTCTGAAGACCTCCTATAAGGGCGGTCATGGCTATGTTCTCTTCATAATCTTCGACCTCCAACTTCTCTTTGTTGAATCTCGCTCTGTAGTCTCTTAGGCTCTCATCCTTGGCCTGCTTGACATACAACAGGTGGGTAGTCTTCTTTTGAGGCCTCAATCCAAAGTAGAAGTTGTGGATGAATCGTTCAGCCAAGCCTTTGAAGTTCTCAATTGAGTTCTTTGTAAGGGAGGTGAAGAAACTGTACGCTGCCCCTGTTAAGGTCCCAGAGAAGGCCCTACACTTCATTTTATCAGGTATCGAGTAGATGTCTGCTGCCGATTGGTACATCTCGATATGATGTACAGGGTTAGTGCTGCCATCATACTTGGGAGACACTGTAGGAGGCTTGAGCTTAGCTGGGGTTGGGAAGCCCACTATCCTAGCCACAAATGGGGAGCCCTCTGATTAACCCCTTTGTAATGGGTCCTTGCTTTTAATGAGGTCTCCTATCTTCTCCTCAAGGCGCTGGATAGAGTCATTCCACGATCTTCCGCCATCGACCTGGCCGAGGTTATCCCCTGCCACCTCCATGGGGTGGACCGAGGGTTCCCCCACCGCGACACGTCTGCTATTGACCTCTTCCTATTCCCTGCCTCTTCTTTCACAGTGTCGGCCTTGATCTGGCCGACCCTGCCTGTTCCCTCTCTGAGAGCCTGCTGCGCTCCTTGATCTCGACAATCTCTGTCTTAGGTCATTCATCGGGACCAATCTCTCAAAGGCCGACCCTCTGCTCAACCTATTAAAGGCTGACCCTCTTTGCTGGGCCTCTTCACCTCTTCGGTCGACACAACCTTGACTTTGCCAAAGAGGTCGTACAGTGTTATTTGACACCTCATACGGCTCCCAGCAGTCTTTCGGGGCTTCTTCCGCCTCTAAATCGTCATACTTGTCCTCTGGGCAAGGATTTCCCCGCCTCCCTTGGCGCAAGCGCCTAGGGTCAGCAACGTCCCTTCTCCGCTGAGGTACAGGTTGGTCCTTCATTGGTGCCAGGGGTGGTCCCCTGGAGTCAGGATGAGGCTGAACAGCCACCGGAGTGATCATATCCGGTGAGACTCCAGGTGGCCTCATCATAGTTTGGCTAAGCTATGCAAATTGCTCCTGCATAGCTTGTTGTGTTGCAGCTAAAGATCTCAAGGCTGCAGCTACCTCCGCCATTTCGGACTGGGGCGGCGCCTGACTGGAACTAGGCCCTCCACCACCAGGTGGCGGAAGAGGCGATGGTAATTCTGGTGCCATATGTTAACACTATAGAGCTTGAGTAGAAGATGAGCTTAGTACCTCAAAGGACCTCTATCAATGGTGAAGAAAATCCACGCAAGGGGCGGTGCCTGGTTCACCACCAGAGTCTCCGGTGAGGTTAAGCTGAAGAAGAGGATGAGATAGCTTCTTTTCTCTTCCCACAGACGATGCCAAAATGATGATGCTAAGATTAGCACCACCAGGTAAGGTGTATTCAAACTCAATCTAAGAACAATGTCAGCATAGTTACGTAAAAGGTAGGAGAATGAGATGAGGAAAATAGGAGAGTGCACCAGAATATAAGTGGTTCAGGCTAAATTGGCCTACGTCCACTGTGTGTGTGAATAACCTCACTGTACTAAGGCACTGATGGCCATGGATACAATCTCTCAATCTCTCTCTCTACTGTGTATCTAGACAGAGTTTCAGCTAGGGTTGTATATCCTGGATCCTTTACAAGGTAGAGGGTGTCCTCTATATATAGTACCTAGGGGGTGTAATGTACCCCCCATGCATGTAATGTGCATGTGTGTGAATGCCTCACCAATATGGGAAAGCCATCTGTCACTGTCACATGTAGAGAATGATGATGCAATATTCTCCCCACGTGTGAGGAATAATTTTGTTATAACTGATTTGTGTCCACGTGACCTTATCCAAATGTCAGCAGATGCTCGGCTATCGCACCTGGTGTATGACCTCGGCTTGGGAGAGGCCGAGGTTGGTAAGTCCAGGTGCTCGTTCAGTCCGAGGTGACCATGGAGGTCTCGGCCTAATCCTAGTCGAGACAATGGACAAGGTCGGCCTGAGCCGAGGTTGAGTTGGTGTGTTTAGAGCATTGACTAATGTCTTAATGAGGTTGCTGGTGGCTTCTTGCGAGCTCGGCCTATGTCTGGCCGAGGTTGCCCTTCCCAGGTGTACTGGAGTGCTGTTGACCCTTATGATACGTGCAGTGTCCGTTGGAGAGGCTAGTGGTAGTGTCGGTTTGGGCCGGCCTTGCTATGGCTGAGTGCTGATGCCGCATGCCCAAGGCTTGTCCAGTGTCGGCCATGATCTCGGCCGAGGTTGGTGTCTCCGAGCCGAGGTCACACTTGGGGCATATCAATAATGTTATCTTTTCTAGCCTTGGATATCTAATTTCTTCTCCTAAGAATGCTTTATTGGCAACGCTGAACTGATAGCACTTTCCAAGATAGCCAAGTGTAAGTATAATCTTTCTCCCATTAGCGGCCTCGATAAGAGTGGAGGTGTCCCCAAATATTTCTTCAATTCTTGAAATGCCTTCTCGCACTCATCATTCCACTCGAAAGTTATTTTGATAGTCTTTAAGAACGGGATACACCTATTCGTTGCTCTTAACACAAACCTGTTGAGAGCTGCAACGCAACCTGTGAGGCTTTGTACCTCCTTCTTCGTAGCTAGAGATCGTAATTCCAGCAAAGCTTTAATTTTCTCCAGATTCCCCTCAATGCCTCGCTGATTCACAATATACCCGAGGAACATGCCTTTTCGTACACCAAATATGCATTTCGTCGGGTTCAGCTTCATTTGATATTTATGCAACTGATTAAAGGTTTGGCTGAGGTCAGCTAGATGGTTGGAGGCTTTCTTGCTCTTAGTTAGCATATCATCGACGTAAACCTCCATGTTTTTATCGATTTTCTCTGTGAAAACTTTATTCATCAACCTCTGGTACGTAGCGCCTGCATTTTTAAGTCCGAAAGGCATAACATTATAAAAGTATGTTCCCCTTAGGGTCTCTCCCTGTCTTTTGGTTTCATCTTAATCTAGGTGTAGCCGGAGTAAGCGTCCATGAAGCTCAATAACTCGTGCCTCGAGGTAGCGTCCACCAACTGATTAATTAGGGGCAAGGGAAAGTGATCTTTTAGGTAGGCTTTATTAAGATCTGTGAAATCTACACACATTTTCCACTAGTTATTCGTCTTCTTCACCATCACAACATTAGCTATCCAATCAGGATATTTGACATTTTTAATGAAAGAGGCCTTTTGTAGCTTCTCGACTTCCTCCTAGATAGCTTGGTTCTTTTCCTGGCTGAATATCCTTCTTTGTTGCTTCACTGGCTTGACCTCCTTATTAACATTGAGCTCGTGGAACAAGAAGGCTGGGTCTATTCCTGGCATGTCTACATGACTCGATGCGAAAGCTTGCTTTCTATGCCATAAAAATTCCACAACTTCCTGTTTTATTGACTGCTACAGTGAAGCGCTAATTTGAGTTGTCTGTTCTGGTCGATCATCGTCCAGAATGACATTCTCCGTAGCTTCGATGACCTGACCCTTTACAAGCTGGGACTCATCCCTAGGGTCCAAAGTCTCAACCTCTGCATCTTCAGACTCATCCACCTGGTAGGTGGTGGTTTTCTTCCTGGCTTCCTCCAGTTCCTCCTATTCGGTAGATGAATAGTAGCATTCCCGAGCTAATTTTTGGTCGCCTTTCACAATTCTAACCCCTAAATTGGTCAGAAATTTCAAGCATTGGTGTACCATGGATGGCACTGCCTCGAATTTCTTCAATCCTAATCCCCCTATGATTATGTTGTAGGCTGATTGGACATTCTTGTCCATTAAAAAAAAGCGTACTTTTTTTATTTTGCAAGTAGCCCAGGTTCCAATGAGCATGTCCAACTTGATCATCCCAAGTGGAAAAATATTTTCACCGATAAAGCCGAAGAGGGTCCTGTGATATGTCTCCAACTGGGCTAGCTTTAAATTCAAACTATCGAAACAGGGGTAGAATATGATGTCCGCAGAGCTACCATTGTCTATAAATACACGTGAAATTACCACATCCTTCATTCTCATCTTGACCATCAAGGGGTCGTCGTGAGGATACAGTACGCCCGCAAGATCATTTTTAGAAAATTCGATAACCATTTTATCCTTGTTCACTTTCCTCGGGCGATCATCTTTGTCCAAATTTATGCATTGTATGTAAGAACAAGCTTGAGCCTCATTGAGGTAAGCTTTCCGTTCAGCAGTATGATCTCCTCCTCCTGCATCGCCACCCGTAAACACATTACATGCAAATGATCCAAAATGGATTGAGAATACCTCACGTTCAGGTTGCCTTGGCTTTTTGGGGAGGTCGGTATCATCCTCTGGATTATCTTCGTGGCTCCTCTTTTTGTCATCTCTTGTTCGGCGCGAAGATTTGGACCTTTGTCTTCCTCTCTTGTTAGTCTTCCCACCATTCTTACGATCAACGAATTTACTCAATTTTCCACACCTAATGAGTGCTTTATTCTGGATAGCTATGCAATTCTTGGTCGTATGGCCATGATCTCTATGGAATTCAAAGTATTTGGACTTATCCCTGTTATCGGGGTCTATCCTCATTTTCTCCGGCCAAGTTAGCTCCTTGTTGTTCTTGATCTCCTCCAGGATATCGTTTATGTCCACCTTTAAAGTAGTGTAATTCCCATATTTCTTCAATTGCTCGAGCGTCTCCTTGCCTTTTTATAGCTTTCCATTACCATTATGCTTTTTATCCTTCTTCTTCGCTATACCTTTAGCCATGGTCTCTGCTTTAGTGTCATCATTTTTCCTCGCAGCCATGGCCTCTTCGGCGTTCATGATCTTAGCTTCTTTTGGCATTAATTCTGCCATGGATTTGGGGGGATCCTTGGCCAAGGTATAATATAACTTGTCAGGCAACATACCGCTCATCAGTGCTGTAATTGTTGTATTTTCTTCGTAGTTGATCACCTCCATCTTCTCGTTATTAAAACGAGTGATGTAATCCCTGGTACTTTCTCCTATTTTTTGCCTTACGCTCAGTAGGTGTGCTACTCTTTTTAACTGGCTTCGCAACAAAGAAAAAGCTTCCTATGAAGAGCTCTGCCAGCTGATGGAAGGTGGCAATCTTTCCCCGGGGAAGGTTATTGTACCATATCTGGGCTGACCCAGTGATAGTTCTCGAGAATTCCCTACATCTCATCTCATCAGGAACCGCATAGATATCAACAACGACTTGGTACTGCTCTATGTGGAGAACGAGATCAGTTTTTCCATCATATTTAGGCATCACTATAAGAGCTTTAAATTTTGATGGTGTGGGAAAATCAATAATTGCCTGGACAAAGGGTGATCCTTGGATAAAAGTTCTTTGGAGAGGGTTCTTGGCCTTAACCATTTCCCCTAGCCGGTCTTCCAATCTCTTAATGGACCCCTTCCAAGCATCATTCCTAGCCTCACGCCTATTTTCCCGAGCAACAGAGCGCGCTGAATTTTCCTCTTGGGATCTTTCACCACGAGTTGCTAGGTTTGATTGGGCAGAACATTCCCTTAAATCGGTTGGCCGTTGAGAATTCCTCAATGCAATCCTAGGGGGATTTATATTCTTCCTAAGAGCCAAAGGGTCAAAGGGAGAGACTCTGCTCAACCTTTCCAAAGCGCTTGTTCTCTTAGGAGTTAAGGTAACATTTTGTCGAGAATTTGTAGCTCCTATAGATGAAGTCCTTCTAGGCTGATATGAAGGATCGTTGGACCTCTCAGTATGATGAGAACCATTCCACCTGGGCTGTGAAACATTCGGGAACAGTGTACGTCTAGTTATTGAAGATGGCAGATGGGTGTTTCTCTGAATGCTCCGTTGACCTGACTGGGCGGGTGATTCATTACGAACAGTCTAAATGAGTTGACGCATGGTCTCTTGCATAGTCGTTTGCCCTTGGGCTAAGTTGGCCACTATGCTAGTAAGTTGATCGATAGTTGGAGGAGCAGAGGGGTTTGGAGGGACCCCGTCATTGTTCCTATTACCGGATTCTAGGATCTCAGCCATTGGTGATAAGTTTTTAGTGAAAAATGCTACTCACAGTCGTTTCCCACAGACGGCGCCAATCTGTTGATGTAAAAAACTATATTTAATCTAATTAATTAATCACAGATAAATATGAAATAAAAAATAAGACAAGAGATTTTTAAAGTGGTTCAGCCTTATGAAAATGGCCTACATCCACTGTTTGTATTGTCGATGTTTGCCTTAATCACGATGATGCTTACAAGAGATCGATCCCCCCCTTGTGGAGGGTGTTACAATGTATTTATAACCTTGGGGCTATCAGTATGAATAGGCGATATGTCGTTGTTTAATAGACACATACATCTATACAATAAGAATATTCATTAAATTCGATGTTCATTGAATGTGCAATCGTCGCTTGATCTTCCTGGCTAGATGCTCTGCACGTTGCGTAGCTCGACACGCTAAGTAGCTCGAGGTGATGAGTAGCTCGGTGTTGTGAGTTGTTCGGTGATTTTAATCATTTGCCACGTAAGATGACACATGTCTTCATATAATTGGTCCACGTCAGCTGCCTAATTTTCGTATCAACAATAAGTACGTGCAATATACTAATAAAAATGTATATATTAATGAGTATGAACTATAAGTAAGAACTAGATTTTGAATCTATTGTAACTTACGCAAAAATAAGAAATTTAAAGAGAGAGGGAAGGAATTGGACCTTCTTTGAAGCTTGATATTTGATCTTGGATGAACTCCCTTGAATGTGAGATGAAGGTTAGATGAGAGAGAATGAGATTTTTCTAAATTGGGTATGAAAAGGATAAAAATATAAGCTTGAATGGAACTTCACATGGAGGAACTTCACTAATTTGGAGAGAATGTTGTTGAGATCACTGATGCTAATGGATCTGAGGTGTGCCTTTGGAGTGAGGTCGTGCCCCCTTTTTATAGGGTCAGTGGTGGTGTCGATCTGTATTACCCTAGTCCTTCCCATCGGTAGGTAACCCTAGACACACTGCCGATAGGCAGGGAACTGGACTTGCCAATTGATAGTCTCGTGTAGATTTTTCTAGAAAAATGGTAGTAGAACGTAATCCATTGATTCGAATCATGCACATGTCAGACCTTTAGAAAGGTAATTCAGATACCTTTAAGATTCCTTTGGACCGCTCCTTGGTCTGGGAGTTGACTTTGGATCAAATGTGGCTTGAAAGCGCACATTGGTCCTTTAGATGGGAGATCATTGGACTGAAATGAACCGTTCGTCCGCATGGTAAGTCATAATCGCACACATGACAGACCGTTGGAAATGTTAAGAGATATACTTTGACATTCTAAAGAGCTTCACATGGTTTGAAAAGTTAACTTTAGTCATCTGGGGCTCCAAAGTGCCCGATGACCTCTCGAAGTAAAACGAATCGTTCGTTCGCACCGTAAGTCATAATCGCAAATGGGGTGGACTATTGTAAAGGGTATTCAATGCCCTTTGGAGATTCATTTAGTCTACTTCTAGCTGAAGAGTTAACTTTGGTCAAACATAGTGACCTCCGAATCAATTTTCGAGGGAAAACTAACTTTGGTCAAACAGAGTGGTCAAACTGAATCGATTTTCAGTAGTAAAATAGGTTGTTCGTCCGAATCGTTATGCCAATTTGTGCATGGTGCAAATTGTTAGAAAGAGGATTCAGATCCTTTCACAGATTCAAAGATATCTTTCTCTGACGATAGAGTTGACCAGAGTCAAAAGGGGCTCGGGAGTGCCCAATGGTCTCTAGATTAGTACTTGGAGTATGACCTAGGGTTTGTAGTGAAATAGGGAGGCTCTAGGGACCTAAGGAGAGACTTAAAGGGTCCTAGAATGTGGTGTCTATAGAGCCTCTCAACGGGTGAGCTTGGAATAAGTGAAATCCATCGAATAGACACCACATGATGCTTTAAAAAGAGGTTAATTCTATGGATTTAAAGGCCGGGGATGATCGATTCAGAGGGTCGAGGTCGATTCTGAGGACCTAAAGGGAATGCTAAGGATGGCCAATTTTGTAAGGCGAGGTCAATTCTGACATAAAGGAGGTGACGACCGAGGGCTGAGGTCAATTCTAACCTAAAAGAAGTAACGACCGAGGATCGAGGTCAATTCTTACCTAAAAGAGGTGATGATCGATGGCCGAGGTCAATTCTAACCTAAAGGAGGTGACAACCAAGGGTCGAGTTCAATTCTGACCTAAAAGAGGTGACGACCAAGGTCTGAGGTCAATTATGACCTAAAATAGGTAATGACCGAGAGTCGAGGTCAATTTTGACCTAAAAGAGGTGATGACTCGGGGGCCAGCGTCAATTCTGACCTAAAAGAGGTGATGTATCATGTCATCAACCAATTTTAGGATACTAGAATCTGCATTAGACGAGACACCTCGCTCTATAGTTGTTCTTTGTGCTCTGGGAGAGAAGTGGTGTGACACCACCCACGCATTTCATTTTGGCTTTGGGGATATGACAGTGACTCCAATAGACGTGAAGCAACTATTGGTCCTGTATTGTGATGGGGTAAAAATTGAGGTGGATAAGACTTTCAGGGTGACGCCGAAGGCGGTATCGGCGGCGTTGGGTGATGTGGAGAGGTTAGTTTCTGGGGACTCTCTTCATTTGTCTCTTTTGAGGGAGTTATTGTTGAGGAGGAGGATTGACAAGAGTGATGGGTGGAAGGTGTGGCAGTTGGCATGCTTTTTTATTCTACTGTTGTTGAGAGGTTTCGTAGTGACGACGAATGGGAACGTCGTCCATTTATGGTTTTTGCCATTTTCGAGGGTGTTTTCGAACATCCCTCTCTATGGCTGGGGGAGCCTGACTTGAGCGACCATTTATTCTTATCCTAATGCGTTCATCCGGTGATTCCGGTAAAATTTTACTGGGGCCACATATCTTCTTGAGGTATTCTTTATTATTTGTATTTTTCTTTTATGCATTCGCATCTTTCTTCATGTGTTTCCGGATTTCTTGATCGCTGACCTTTTGTCCTTTGCAGACGTGGTTCTATGAGGTGATTGGGTTGAACACCCAATTGATAGCTTTGAAGGACAAGTCTGTTGGGGACTTCTGTTAGATGTACCGATGGTGGAAGTCCAACCGACAGCCTAAGAAGTCCCTCTCTCTGAAGGTGGTGCGACAGGTCTTGAATGTCCTGACGAGTGAGCTAGTAAGTCCTTTTTTCCTCTTGAGACCATCTTTCCTTTGACGATCTATCCGATATTGATCTTCTGCTCTTGTTGGGGAATTCGCAGGTGACCTTCTAGCCCTGTGGGAAGACCATTTTACATACGGGGTTGATTGAGGAAATGCGTATATGAAGCGTTTGTTGGCACATGAGTTTGGCTACTCTTCATACCTCGGGGAGAGAGTAGTCCAGCAGATGGTGGAGTATGAGGTTGCGGTGCCATCGGTGAGTCCCCCGGTATACATGAGTCGAGTGCGAGAGATGTCGAATAATGCACATATAGTGGGGATGATGAGTGAACCTTACTCATTATATACCAACACGGTGGTGATGTATGACTATATGGACTTTGTGTCGAGATGGTTGATGCCACCCAGCATATATGACGTGATTTCTCCTCTCCGTGCAGGTTCGAGTCGGCCAGTGGGGTCCTCTCACAGCGCGGGTGGTGCATCAACATCAATGGTGACGACGAACTTGGAGGTTCCTTTTGTGCGACTAGCCTCTCATACCTACAATATTAGGTGGGTTGATGGGGGGTTAGTGCATATGTTGCACCGTCCTAATTTGATGGATCCAGAGGAGATAGGCTTGATACAGGAGGTCCTCCGACCTGAGTTATATTTTTCATCTTTTTTTTATTCCTTGATTTCTTTCTTTGCCTCAGACTGACTGGTTTGCTCTTTTCTATTTTTCTTTACAGCATATTCGGGTCTCCACCACCTGGCTAACGAATATTTTGGATTGGATATCATTGGCAACCGCCCATATTCGGGATGTGATTTCAGTTCCTTCTTGTCTGGTGTCATCTATTTTTCATGAGGAATGGTTTATCTCGGGGAGTGGGAGTACATTGTCTCGTCATCGGGGGAAAAGAGCACACCGTAGGGAAGGAAGTTCCTATATATATATATATATATATATATATATATATATATATATATATATATATATATATATAGAGAGAGAGAGAGAGAGAGAGAGAGAGAGAGAGAGGTTGTAGGTGGTGTGAGAGAGAGAAAGAGAGAGAGAGCAATAAATGTAGGAGAGAGAGAGAGAATTGGGTTCGGGCAGAGTCCCATTGTATTTCCTTGTTTTCCCTGCAAAATTGATGTAGAACAGTAAAAATCTATGCAAATGAAGTGAAGTTTTTGTTAACATTCATTTTTAGTGACTATTGCGCATGCTTTTTTTACTTTGTTGCTGAGACTATAAAAAGAATTAAAATGATTGGAGAAAGATTTTATTTTAAAATGGGATAGGTAAAAACATGAGGATAAGGAAATTCGAAATTTCCTAAAAATAAAGATTATTTTTAATGAGTTTTTTTCTTTACTTTGACAAAAAAGGAAAAAAGGGGATTTTCCACAATTTGAGGGTTGCCGATGGGCATGACCCCTATCTTGTCTATCGGCATAGCAGTCCAGTCCAATCAATCTAAGGCTTTGATTGTACTTTTTTTAATTGCTTGGTACTTGGTGGGGTAAGTTTCCCTACGATTTTTGTAGGGTTCCTTATCTTTATTTGAGGGTTTCCAAGTATAAATAGGGGTGTGGGTGGACCATTTTCTTCACACCTCCACATTTCTTCTCTTTTACATTCTTCTTGCTTACTTATCTTCTTATTTTATGATATGGCTCTCCCTGGTAATGTTGAGTTTGCAAACTACCTCGAAACCTTGGAAGCAACGTGTTCGTACAATGTTGACTATGACGCATTCAACATGCGATGAGTCTCTTTATAGCGCAATCGGCCCATAGAGTGGAATATGTTGATGGCAGCGGTTACGTTCTGGTACCCCGAAGACCATGTCTTTTGCTTCAGGTTGGACGAAATTTATCCAAACTATGAAGAGGTTTCGGCCATGTTGGGGATAAATCCTAGTGTTGCTACGACTCTGCCTAAGTTTTCCCAGTACCCTAGGGAGCTGTTAGCAGAACTTCTTCATATCTCACCTTTGGCGGCCAAGTCGTTGGTTATGGGAGGAATGATTTTTCTTCTTACGGTGCTACATTCTATGCATTTGCAGGATGTCGGTGATGTCGTCTATACTGGAGCCTTCATTCTGAGCCTGGTTTTAAAACTGTTGTTGGTGACTAGGGAAATGTTAGTGGACCCATAACTTGCATCCAATGTTTCCTGGATGTCGTACCATCACAATCATGCGACGGTGATACTGGAGAAGACTCTAAATGGTCTGGATGCCTGGCGGGAAGTTCGTTCCGACTTTTTGAGGGGTAGCCCCATAATTCTATTCATGTGGTTGCCAAAGCGATTTCGTATGGCGGTCCCACTTGAGTATTTTTTGAAAATGGTTACAAACTTCTTCTCACGTTATTTTATCAATGTAGGCCTGGACATCGAGAGCTAGGAGAATTATTTTGTGGAGCACAGGGCTAGAGGCTTACGTTGGTCAGTACCTTGGTGGAGGAAACTACTGCCTAATCTGGAACTCAAAGAATAACAGTATGTTCGGTTAGTTGGTCTCAAGCTGACCTCTTTTTACTTTCCCTGGTGGCTTCTGGGCCAATTTGGCTGGGAACAGATTGTGTCACCACGAACACAGGACTTTTCTCCTATATTGGATCTGACAGAACATATGCGCATACGGCTTGGATCTTTGTGGGAGAATCGTCGACCATCGACCCATCCATCCCAGTCTGTTGGAAGAGTCTGGTATATTTCATAAGACTACATGAAGTGGTTGTGGAGAAAAGTAGTTGCCAAGATGTTGGCTGTGGAGATTGGGCAAAGATGGTTCACCATATCTGACACTATGGAGGGAGGTGTTATGATTTTTCCCAAGCTATTCTGGACTTGTCATTCTATGGAGCGTCTGCGGCACTCCATTCAGGCAGGGGAAGTTTGGAGACCCTAGGATGTGGGTGATGATGAGGCCGGTTCTTCTGGAAGCTATGGGTAGGATCCTTAAGCAGTGTATTTGTAAAGCTTTTGTAACTAGTGTTTGGGTATAATTTGCGGATCGTCCTAGTTGAAATGGGGCTTGTTTTTATTTTGGTTTTAGAAAGGTAGGAGTAGGCTGACAAGGGAAGTCGTTTGACTCCCTATGCTTGTGCAATTGTACTGGAATTTTTAAATAATGGAATAAAAAAGTTTTTGATCATCTGGTTATGCCTCTCGATGAGTTTTTTTTTTTAATTATCTATACCAATCGCTAAGGCATACATAATCCTTTTGCCCATGTATGTGATAAAATGAATTTTTGTTCTAGGGGATAAGAAAAGAATAACATTCTGTGAAAAAGAAGGGGGGCACGCTCATGTGAAGGGTATGAGCTGCCTACGTACATTTTGGAAAGAAAAAAGATTGTTTAGAGGATCAGGCCCCGCGTAGTTCTGAGTATAGGGAAATGATAATTTTTTTTTAAGAATAGAAGGGTGATGAGAATAATCGTAGTGCGCCGAGATTTTGGACTAGGGGTAAAACTTCTTGAGATGGTCCAGGTTGACTGGAAGATCTATTTCCTCCCCGTCAAGGTCGATGAGCATAGCGGCACCCCAGATAGGCTCTACTATTTCTTTAAGGGCTAAGTCCCCTTCTCAGACACCACAGTTATTGACTCTCTTATTGAATGATCGCGCTATTCGACGATGGTACCCTTGTATGTGATATAGAGTCTTCAGTCTTCTTTCATCCCAAAATGGTAGCTCATCAAGACGGTTCTAATGTCAATCTTACTCGCTGACTTTGATTTCTAGCATGACACATAGCGAAGGGATTTTTAGCTCTATGGGTATGAATGATTCCACATCATATACCATATCCCAAGTAGAGGTTCAAACTAAAGTGAGGTAGCCCGAGAGGGCATAGGGGATCCGTTTGGCCCAATCTCGATAACTCTCGGTCATCTTGCTGATGATGGCTTTGAGATTCTTATTGGCAACTTCGATTGCTTCGTTGGTTTGAGGTTGGTAGGGAGAAGATTTATGTCTCTAAATTCGATGCTCGTCGACCACCTCTGTAGCCTCTGCCTTGAAATGCAGCCAGTTGTCTGACACCAGCTCATGCGGGACCCCATATCGGTAAATGATGTTTTCCTTGATGAACTTGGCCACTTTCTTGTCATTCAGAACTGTGTATGACTCAACTTTGACCCATTTACTGAATTAGTCAATGGTAACTAGGATGAATTCATGTCCATTGGATGCTTTGGGTGTAACCTTCCCTGTGATGTTAATCCCCCATGTAGAGAACGACCAAGGAGAAGTTATGTTGTACACTTACCACAGAGGCAAGTGTTGTACGTTGGAAAACTGTTGGCATTTGAGGCATCATCGAACATAGGTTGTGCAATCCAGAACCATGGTAGTCTAGTAGTAACCCTGTCAGATGATATTTTTTGCAAGCATATGGACATTTATGTGGGGTTCGCATTCCTCATTGTGTATTTTTTGCATCATCCCTTTAATGTCAGCCCCTGCGATACAGTGTAAATGGATTCCATCAAAGTTTCTCTTTAATAGTGTTTTATCGCAGATAATGTACCGGACAACCAGTCTGCAAAGGGTTGATCGATCTTTCTTATCAGATCCTTAGGGGTACTTACCACTCTTGAGGAGGCACTAAATATCATAGTACTAGTAGTCGGTTATCTCGGGATCTTCTGTAATAAGCTTAATATGGTAACAGTGGGTTGGTTTATCTTGCTTTTGTACAAGGAGAGGAGCCATGATGATTCCTTCAAACATGTCAATCATGGAGCTAAGGAAGCAAGGGCATCAGTTAGGTTGTTTTTTGCTCGGGGAAGATAGTGGAAGGTGATTTCTTAAAATTGGGAAGCTAGCTCTTCTAGGTGGGCATGGAAAGGTAAGAATTTCTCGTCCTTGACTTTCCATATTTTGAGCACTTGACCGATGATGAGGGATGAATCCCTATACACATAGAGATATCGAATTCCTTTCTTGAGGGAAATTTTGAGGCCTACCATGCATGCCTCGTATTCGGTCATGTTATAGGTACTAGGAAAATCCATACTGATGGCAATGGGAGTGTGACAATCATCAGGGAAAATTAGTAGTAGCCCTTTGGCATAACCTTTTTTGTTCGCGGATATGTCAAAGAACATTTTCCATCGAAGATCTTCTTGGGACGTATAAAGGATATTCTCATCCGAGAACTTGAAAATCCAGACATCAGCTTCTTCCGTAGGGTAATTAGCAAGGTAGTCAGAGATGGCTCCTCCTTCCATAAGGTAATATCAAATTCTGCTAGAAGCATCAACTAACAGGCTATTCGGTTGGACAAGGTAGGATTCTCAAGTAGGTACTTAATAGAATCCATTCGGGATACAAGTTTGATGGGAAAGGCGAGCATGAAGTGCCTTGACTTTTGGGTGACCAAGACAAGAGCAACACATGCTTTCTCCACAGATGTGTAGTTAATTTCATACCCCTCCAACCTGCGACTGGCATAGTAAATGGCTCTCTCTTTATGGGATTCTTCAAGGTATTAGGATAGAAAAGCCCCAGCTGCAGTAACTTTTACGGTTAGGTATAAGAGTAGGGTAAGACCAGGCTGGGACGGCATGAGTACCGAAGGTCGGGTTAGGTATTTCTTTATTTGGTCAATGGATTATTGGAAATCTTCATTCCAAACATTGTTTGAGACCTTTCGAAGGAGTTTGTAGATGGGCTCACAGATAGAAGTCAACTGGTTGATGAACACACTGATATACAAAAAAATTCTAAGGAATCCTCGAACTTTCTTCTCTGTTCGGGGTGGTGGCATTTCGAGTATGGCTTTCAGTTTGATGGGATCTGCTTCTATCCCTTTCTCACTAACCACAAATGCCAAGCGTTTTCCTTTGGTAACATTGAAGACTTTGTGGGTTAAATCGCATCTGGTATTACCGCAGTCGCTCGAAGAGTTTTTCGGAGAGCAGGAACACAACCTTCCCTAGTCTTAGACTAGATAATCATATCATCCAAATAGATCATGACATTTTTATATATTAGATCATGCAAAATGGTTGTGGAAGCCCTTTGGTAGGTAGCCCCTGCATATTTTAGACCAAACGGCATAACAGTGTAGCAAAAGGTTCCCCAAGGGGTGATGAAGGCGATTTTCTCTTGATGATCTGGGTTCATTTTGATCTAGTTGTATCCGATAAACCCATCAATGAAAGACTTGAGAGCGTGACTGGTTGTATTGTCCACAATCATGTCGATATTGGGTAACGAATAATCATCCATTGGAGAGGCCTTATTCAAGTCTCGGTAGTCAACGCACATGCGAACCTTCTCTCCTGATTTTGGTATGGGTACGATATTGGCTAGCCATGTGGGATATACGATATTGGATAGCCATGTGAGATATCGAATTCCTTTCTTGAGGGCAATTTCAGTACGGGTACAATATTGGCTAACTGTTTGACCACTTCTTCCTTAACTTTGAGCGACCATTCGGTGTAGAGCTTTCGCAGTTTTCGTTTTACCGGTTTTCATTCTGAGAGAGTAGGAATTTCATGTTGATCTATCTCATAATCAATGTTGGTCATGTCATCATAGGACCATGTGAAGACATCCATAAATTATTTTAGTAATTCTTTGAGTTGCACGTGCTCATGCTCGTCAAGTGTGTCCCCCATCCTAATCTAGTGTAGTTGGTTACTAGAACCGAGATTAATAACAACAGTTTCATCGTCATTAACTTGAGAGAGATTATGTTATTTGTTATTAACCTTATTTAGATCAGTTAAGAATTGTTCATTTGCAAAATCATCATCATCATCATCATCATCAAGAGTTTTAAGAGAACAAGACAATTAATGTAAGGCATAACAAGATACTCAAAATCTTTGTTTATTTCATTAATAGGAAAAAAAACATTGAGAACCTCATCAAAGGAGGTTTTGATTACATCAGAGTAAGGAGAAACAACTAGGTAAGAGGAAAAGGGATAAATATCAGGGTTGGGTTAAATATCAGCAAGCAGAACTGGTGTAGCATAATAGTTGAGGAGAGGTGCATCAGTAGCTTTGATCAGGTGGTATGGATTCGATGATTTATCACCTGAGTGGATAATGCAAAGTGCCAGCCCCAGTGTATGTAAGTTAAAAAAAATCCTTAGAGTCACTTCCCTAGGAATCTCCGGTATCAGCTATGGTCTTCTCAATGAGTGGTTGCACTTAAAGTTGGGAACTTTCAGCCCATGAGTAGATGTCTTGGAAAAATATCTCCATTCCTGGTTTCGTCTTCTTATCCACATTATCATACCACGATTCAAAAAAGTCGCAAAAGGGGAAATCTTAACGCTCTTTAATGAATCTTCCAATTAAGGAATCTCTTGAGACAATCTTGTCACCTTCTCTCCTTCATTTTAGCCGAGGTTAGCGGAGCATTCTGAGTTCTTCTACTGATGGATAATAATCCAAGCCACGGGGAGGAAAAGATTTCTTCAACACAATGGGTTAATGTATCCCTTGCTATCTTCGTCCCAGCCCCAGTTTGTGCATGAAGTGCATGTTTTTGAACATCTGGATCACATTGGCATTGACATGAGGGTTATATTCTGGGCAAACCCTATCTTTGAAATCATCCCCTGATGGGAGAATAACTGGTTCAACTCAAAAACCTGACAGAAGCATATCATTCGCCCGGTGTTGTGTCTCAAGTACTGGATTGCTGGTGCTTGCGTTCTCAGCATTGTCATCGTTACCCAAGATGGTGACGACTTGCCCATTGGCGAAGAACTTCAGTTTCTGATGAAAGGAAGAACACACACCCTTGATACTATGGAGCCACGATTATCCGAGAAACATATTGAAACAAGCTGGGATGTCGATGACTTGGAATTTAATAACCCAATTTATAGGGCCAACCCCTATTGCAAGCTTTATGGATCCCATAACTTCTCGGTGGGAATTATCGTAGGCACGTACTGCGGCGGTGGTTGGAGGAAGGTCGCTCACTTTTAGTCCCAAACAATTAAGGGTCCTTAACGGGAAGACATTAAGAGCTGATCCATTATCGACAAGAAAGAGCGGGAGGACAGTCTTTCCCATGACTTCGATAGAGATATTGAGAGCATAATTGTGGTTTGGCCCAATTTTAGGGATTTCTTCTTCGGAGAATGAGAGCATTCTAGTAGAGGTTAGAGATTCGACCATATTAATTATTTCTTTTGGCATGGTTAAGGGAGGAATTGTGGGTCCTATGAGTAGCTTGATCAAGGCATTTTGATGCATCTGAGAAGACATAAAGAGTCCCTAAATAGTGATGTTGGCTTGGATTTTCTTCAATTGGTCGAGGATCTTGCTTTCCTCGAGGGTCATTTCTGGCATATGAAGATTCTCGACACCCATTTTTCTTTGTCTCTTGCTAATGGCATCAGGCTTGGGACTTTGTAGTGCCTTCCTGACCTGGTCGTATGGTTCACAGAAGAGAGGAAAAATAGAAATCCTATTTCCTCATCGATCTCGAGTTATTCATTCACCTTATTGATTTCTCCTAGCAGCTCCTTAAACGATATCATCCCATGCATGTTGTGTGACAACCCGTATATAATTATGATAAGTTATATTTAAATTATACTTATCTTATGTGATATTAATAATGTGTTATTAGTATATCTAATGTTAAGTGATTATGGTTAGTATAATTCTATTTTCATAAATCATGAAATGTCGAATTATTAACGAACTCAAGATTTGGTTATTTTCGATAGAAATGTTCCTGTTTAAGACTAGTTTTCACCCTTGTAACATTACAATTAACTTGAGGTGAAAACTACATAGTTGTATACATGTGAGTTAGGGTTGTAACAAAATAAACGGTGCATCAAACGGATGTCCGAGTAAGAAGTTAGGTCAAAATTACGAGAAGGGGCAAATCTGTCAATTCCCTTAAGTGGTAAATTGTCTTTTAATAAACCAAATGTTTTAATTTGATTGGATGGATTGGGAGGCAGCCTTGGCCGACTTAAAACTCTCCCTTAACCTTATTTCATCAGCAAATAAGTCCCTAGGTTCAGTTTGAGGTGTTATTAGCTTGAGGAAAGAGAGTTAGAAGTTAAGGAAGAAAGGGTTACAAGGAAAATCTAGGAAAACAATTCCAAGAAAATCCTTAAGGTGTTTCCAAGGTAATATTATGTGTTAATATTGTTTTAATCTTCTATTATACTTATTTCAAAGTATATAAATCATGAAGTATTGATCCAAACTCCATCCTCCTTTGTGATAATATGTATTGGTTCACATGTGAGATAAGTGGTGTTATAGGTCATATTGCTTTGTATTAAAACCCTTTATATTCAAACTTGTATATCTCTTTGTGTGCTTACTGGAATTCAGAAATTCAAATTGGATATGAAAATAGACTCGTATATTCATATCATTTCCGAAAATAAGAATTTAACTCCTTATGGTTAGGTCTTAGTGATGGTTGCAAGTTGGTATATAGTTGCTGTTTGTATATTTCATTTCAATATGCTCTGAGCTTGGTCAAGCTTTTGAGATAGCAAATGAAGTCCAAATATTATGAAACTTTAATTATGTACTGTTCAGTATGTCTACTAAAATTTTGTTGAAAATCATGGAAATTTATAATGTAGAAAAATTATGAAAATTCTTGGAAGTCGAAGGAACAATAGAGGAGTTTGTAGGGCAGATTTCTTTTGTTGTAAAGAAATGGCCATAACTTGCCCTAGGAAGCTTGAAAAATTACACCGTCACTTGTGATGGAAAGTATATTCATATATGTTTTCATATTGATAAGTTTGGACACCTGTATGTGTGCAATTAATTAATATGGGAAGGTTAAGTATGGAGGACAATAATTTCAGGCCATACTGGATATCCCATGAAAGAATATTTTTATCTGCTCCTTCCCAAGGGTATTTTGAGTACATGTTTCATGAGTATATATATTCAGAAGTATACTTTTATGTTTACTTGAGTTTAGTTATAAATTCTTTACGAGGTAGTTTCTATGGTTGAATGTTCATGACCTTATCAACATATATACCATCGCTTCGTCTTTACATATGTTTCATGGAATATGACTTGAGTAGAATCATATTGTGGTTGTGTACTCATTTAAATTTACATAATTATATTAAGATAATACTTATGATTGATATTTAGTAGTGATTTAGCTGGATTAACAGGTGTAAGGGCAAATCAACCAAGTTCAGCTCCACCAGAGGGAAACGGGAATACATAGTTGACAACCCAATGTGAGTGTACTTACTGAGTTGATTTTGGATATGATGTATATGTATTATATGTTGAGATGTTATGGCTTATTTAAAAGCCAAGAGATGTTGAGATGTTATGGCTTTATAAAAGTCAGGATATGTTGAGTTGCTATGCAATTTAGGAGATGTTAGGTTTTCAAAACCTATGGATATGATTATTGCCTACGGGCAGGAGATGTGGGGTTTATTAACTCCGGATATGTATATGGCCTAATTTGGCCCAGAGATGTATATATTAATATGTTGAGATGTTAATATAGTACTTTTACTATATAGAGATGTAGTACATTCACTGAGTTTTTAAACTCATGGTTTTATATGTTTACATTTTCAGGTTTTTCAGCTGCCACTGCCAGGTCTAGGAGGTTGAGTACATAGAAGTAGGGTCTTGTTAGTTTGTTTTATACACTGCACTAGTTGTAATTAAGTTAAATGATATGTGAGTTCTGTTGAAATTATGTCTCCTTAAAACGATTGGATTTTTTTAATATTCTGCATTTTAACCTTGAAGTTGTTTCAATATGTATTACCTAAATAATAAATAAATTATAATTGCGGTTTGTAAACTATTTAGCTAATTATATCCTAATGGGGTTAGGGGGTGACAACTTGGTATCAGAGCTTTAGGTTTTTATATTCTGGGGTTAGAGAGTCTAGATATGGCAGTGGCAGAAATTGCGTTGTGTGGGTCATTTATATTAATTTGTGAGAAATACTAACCATTATGTTAGAAATAAATATTGTATTATTGTTTCTATAATTGTGGTTTATGACAGATAGTAAGCTATGGAAGGAGCAAATGTTCATGAGAGGGTAGATGAGGAGTCTTCGAATACAGTAAACTAACAAAATCTAAATAATGTAGAGGGGGCTCCTGAACAACTTACAGATATGTAGAAGATGGCTCGTGCCATGACTTTAATGGCAGAACAACAAAACATGTTTATGATACAAATAGCAGAACAACAAGCCAAGTACTTGGAGGAGCAAACTTTGGCAAGAAGAGAACGGGAAATACAACGAGAGGAGAAGAATACTCTGTACGAGAAGTTTATCAAATTGAACCCCCCCCCCAGCATTCTCAGGTTCTGTAGTTCCTTTAGAAGTTGAGGCTTGGGTTAGAGACACAGAAACTATCTTCGGGGTGATGAATGTACCTGGCACGCAGAAGGTGATTTTGGCTACTTTCATGTTAAAGGGAGAAGCTAAATATTGGTGGGAGTCTTCCAAACATTTATTGCTTACTCCGGAGGGAGGTGAGGTAATTACTTGGGATTCCTTTATTAAAGTCTTGTATGAAAAGTATTTTCCTCGCATGTACCGGAAGTAAAAGGAGAGAGAATTTTTATCATTGACTCAGGGGAATATGTCGGTCAGGGAGTATGAAACTAAATTCACATCTTTGTCTCGATTTTCATTACATTTCTTACGTAATGAGGAGGATAAATGCACCAGATTTCAGGATGGGTTGAATTTGGTTATCAAGTCTAGACTCACTGTACTTGAGATGGTAGATTATTCTTCCTTAGTTAACAAATCTATGATGGTTGAAGGATATGTTAACGATGCAATAAAGAATAGGGAACAAAGGGGAAAGAGGAGTATATTTGATTCATCTCAGCAAAAGGAAGGCAATGTAGAATACTCAAAACAAGGGAGTTGTTGATACCAAATTTAGTCTGCTGACATGGCTCAATTGAATGAAGACACGTGGTAATCTACGTGGCAATGACAAACACTTCCGAGGAACTCAGACGCTCCGAGGAACCATACTACAACGAGGAACACTGCTTCCCCGAGGAACTCAGACACTCCAAGGAACAAGAACTCTACGAGGAACTTTTAAGTACCGAGGAACTCTTGAGTACCGAGCAGCCTAGGCGGTCCGAGCAACTTAGGCAGTCTGAGATGCACCTCGAACAAAGCATTAATAGCAGGATAACCAACAGTTTGACTATTCATTAAATGCTTATGTTTATCATTCAGATGTATACACTTAAGGGGAATTCAATGTATTACCCTTTCACATGTACAACATTTAATGTATTACCCTTTCACATTACAGCCTCGGGGCTATAAATACATTGTATTACCCTCATTGTAGGGGGACCGGAATTTCTTGATTGAACATGTAATCGAGAATTCCCAAACAGTCATCAATAACAGAAACAGTGGATGTATCCCATTCTTATAAGGCTAAACCACTTTAAAACTTCTTTGTCTCATTTATTTTATCTGTGATTTAAAAATTAGATATAATCTAATTTTTTACATCAACAGATTGGCGCCGTCTGTGGGAAACGACTGGCAATATCGTTTTTCATCAAAAATAATTCATCACAAATGGCTGATATTCCAGAATCCAGCAATCGAAGCGCTGGAAGTCCTCCAAATCCATCTGCTCCGCCAAATATTCCAGATCTGGCAGGAATAATGACAAATCTGGCTCAGGGCCAGACCGTCATGCAAGAAACTATGCGACAACTCATACAAACCCTCCATGGCGGTGCACCAACCCATTCAGGACTGCGAAGTATTCAAAGAAATACCCGTGCACCTTCTTCGCGTACTAGGCGTCCCGATTCATATCGTACTGAGGAATCTGAAGATTTTTCTTATCAACCTGGACGAACTTCGTCAGTGCGATCCACAGATACTGAACAACGTATCACTCTCTCTCCAGAAAGGACTAGTGCGCTAGAGAGGTTAAGCAGGGTATCACCTTTTGATCGATTAGGACCTAGAAGGAGTAGAAGTCCTCCTAAAGTTATATCGAGGAGTTTTCGACGACCATCAGATTTAAGGGAAGGATCTGCCTAGTCGCGACCCGCTGCTTGTCAAGATAGATCCCAGGAAGCCACATCAACGCGATCAGTTGCTCAAACCAACAGGCCCGAGGAAGGAAATGATGCATGGAAAGGCTCTATTCAGAGGCTGGAGGATAGATTAAGGGAAATGGCTAAAGCCAAGAACCCTCTACAACGAACCTTTATTCGAGGAACACCTTTTATCCAGGCCATTGTAGATTTTCCAACACCATCAAAGTTCAAAGCACCTGTTGTGACTCCCAAATATGATGGAAAGACCGACCCTGTCCTTCATATAGAACAATACCAGGCTGCAGTCGACATCTATGCTGTTCCAGATGAGATGAGATGCAGATAATTATCGGGAACTCTTACCGGCTCTACTCAAATGTGGTATAATAATCTTCCTCGGGGTAAGATCTCAACTTTTCTTCAACTGACCGAGTTATTCATTGGGAATTTTTATTTTGGGGCAAAGCCAGTTAAACGAGTAGCGCAATTGTTAAGTGTTAGACAAAAGGCTGGTGAGAGTACCAGAGATTATATAACTCATTTTAATAACGAGAAACTTGAAGTCATTGATTATGAGGAAAAGACAGCGATTACCGCCTTGATGAGTGGACTGCTGTCCAACAAGTTGTACTACACTTTGGCTAAAGATTCACCTAGAACCATGTCAGACCTGATGGGAAAAGTGTACAAGATTATGAATGCCGAGGAGGCTATGGCTGCGAAGAAGAATATGGATACCAAAGAAACCAAAGTGGAAGGTGATAAAGCTAAGAAGAAAGAGCATAAGAACAATGGTAATGACAAACATTCAAAAACTAGGTCGGCATGGGACGTAATGAAGAAATTCGATAATTATACTCCTTTGAAGAAGGACATCAACCATGTTCTAGAAGAAATCAAGAACAACGAGGAATTAAACTGGCCGGAGAAAATGAAGGCAGACCCTGACAGGAGGAATAAGGAAAAGTATTGCGAGTTTCATAAAGATGATGGCCATATGACCAAAAATTGCATAGCTCTTCAGAATGAGATTGAAACACTCATCAGACGAGGAAAACTGGCAAAGTATGTTGATCGTGGAAGAGAAAGAAGAAACAACGACCGAACAAGAGAGAGGTCTAGATCTCCTCGTCGAGCCGAGGAGAATAAGAAAAGAAACCATGAAGTTGATCCAGAAGACGACCCCGATCTTCCCAAGAGACCAAGGCAGCCAGAACGAGAGGTATTTTCAATACGCTTTGGGTCATTTGACTGTAATATTATCACAGGTGGAGATGCAGGAGGAGGAGACCTTACTGCAGAGAGAAAAGCTTACCTCTGTGAGGCTCAAGCTTGCTCGTACATTCAACGAATAAATCTAGCTGAGGAGGATCGCCCGAGAAAGGTGAACAAAGAGAAATTGGTCATTGGTTTTTCAAAGAATGACCTAGCAGGAGTTTTGTATCCTCATGATGACCCATTGGTGATCAAAATGAGGATGAAGGAGGTAATTATTTCAAGAGTACTGGTAGATAATGGTAGCTCGGCAGACATCATGTTCTACTCGTTCTTCGACAATTTAAATCTAAAGCTATATCAACTGTAGCCTTATCATAGACCCCTCCTCGGTTTTGCTGGCGAGAAAGTATTTCCATTTGGGACGATCAAATTGGATATATTCATTGGTACGTGGCATGCTTGTCCACAGAAAGAATACGCTTCTTCGTGATGGATAAGAATGTTCAATCATCATACAATATCATCATGGTAAGAGTAGGATTGAAGAAGTTCGAGGCTATACCATCTACAGTACATCAATGCCTAAAATTTCTAACAAATTTTGGAGTAGGAGTTGTAAAAGGTGATCAGAAAGTAGCTCGGAAATGCTATTATTCATCCTTCGAGCAAGAGGAACTGGAGAAATCAAGGAAAAATACCACTACCTATCAAGTGGATGAAGGTGCAGAAATTGAAACATTGGATCCTAGAGATGAGCCGCAACTCGTGAAGGGTCAAGTGGTGGAAGCTACTGAAAACATCATCTTGGACGACGAACATCCTGAACGAACTACTCAAGTAGGTTCGTCGTTGGAAGCCTCACCAAAACAGGAATTGATAACTTTCCTAAGAAGCAGAAAGCAAACTTTTGTGTGGAGTCATGAGGATATGCCCGAAATAGATCCAAATTTCTTATGTCGCGAACTAAATGTGAATAAGGAAATAAAGCCTATAAAACAGAGAAGAAGAGTATTCAGTCCCGAGAAGAGTCAAGCTATACAGGAGGAAAAGCTCCAGAAATCTTGCTTTATTGAATATGTTAAATATCCAGATTGGTTAGCAAATGTGGTGATGGTGAAAAAGAAGAACAACAAGTGGAGGATGTGTGTAGACTTCACCGACCTCAACAAAGCATGCCGAAAGGATCATTTTCCACTGCCCCGAATTAATCAACTGGTGGATGCTACTTCGGGACACGAGCTGCTGAGCTTCATGGATGCTTATTCTGGTTACAATCAGATTAAAATGAAACCTGAAGACAGGGAGAGTACTTCTTTCATTACCCCTAAGGGAACTTATTGTTATAATGTTATGCCTTTTGGTTTGAAAAATGCAGGTGCGACATATCAGAGGCTGATGAACAAAGTCTTTGCTGAACAAATCAGTTGCAATATGGAAGTCTATGTTGACGATATGCTGAAAAAGACCAAGAAAGTTGCCGATCATCTAGTTGACTTAAGCCAGACCTTTGATCAACTAGATAAATACCAAATGAAGTTGAACCCGACGAAGTGCATATTTGGAGTGCGAGAAGGCATATTTCTCGGGTACATTGTCAATCAGCGAGGCATTGAAGCTAACCCTGAAAAGATCAAAGCTCTGTTAGGGCTGCGACCCCCAACGACGAAGAAAGAGGTGCAGAGTCTTATAGGACAAGTAGTAGCACTCAACAGATTTGTATCACGAGCAACTGATCGATGTCTCCCATTATTCAAGACGCTCCGAAAGACTTTTGAGTGGAATAATGAATGTGAGAAGGATTTCCAAGACTTGAAGAAATACTTGGGAGCACCTCCACTGCTATCCAGGCCAGTGATGGGAGAAAAATTATACTTGTATCTGGCAGTGTTCGAGAATGCAGTCAGTTCGGCATTGATAAGAGTGGAGAATGGAGTACAAAAACCAATCTACTATACAAGTAAGGCCTTCCGAGGAGCAGAGATAAGATATCCAAAGCTGGAAAAATTGGCACTAGCATTGATTGAGGCAAGTAGAAGAATGAAGCCATACTTCCAGGCTCATACTATAGTAGTATATACTGATATGTCGTTGAGGCAAGCCCTTCATAAACCAGAAAAATTAGGGAGATTGATGTGCTAGGCAATAGAACTTGGTGAATATGATATAATTTATGAACCCAGATCATCGCTAAAAGGGCAAGCTGTAGCAGATTTTATAGTAGAGTTCACCTATCCTGATACCCCCGAGGAGCAAAAGTTGCTCACTGATCAACCTGTGGATGTTACAGGATCATCAAACACAAGCTCAAACCAGCTTAGGTTGGTAAAAGGGCAAGTGGATGTTACAGGATCATCAAATTTGAGCCCAGACCAACTTAGGTTGGTAAAAGAGAAAGAAAAGGTGATCGACGAAGAGCAAGAAATACCAGGGGAGGATGAAAGGAAGCAACAAATATTTCATCGAGGAACTCTGTCAGATCAGAAATTCGAAGGCGAGTTACCTATATGGAGGCTATATGTAGATGGCTCATCTTGCACAACAGGCTGTGGGGCAGGGATCGTTTTGAATAGCCCGGACGAGGTCGACATGGAATACGCCCTACGATTCCAATTCAAAGCTTCCAACAATGAGGCTGAGTATGAGGCCATGATTGCAGGTCTTAATTTGGCAAAAATTATGGAGGCGCAGCAGGTTATTGTCTTCAGTGATTCTCAATTGATCGTAAATCAAATGTTGGGAATATATGCAGCCAAAGGAGAATTAATGATCAAGTATCATGCAAAGGTGATGGAGTTGGTATCAGAATTTTCTGCTATTCAGCTGGTTAGAATACCAAGAATGGAGAATGCAAGAGCAGATGCCCTAGCTCGATTAGCATCAGCTACTCGTACCGAGCTACGAAGAACAATCCCAATTGAAGTGTTGGCTAGTCGAAGCATAGACGAAGATCTGATGACGAATTTTGTTACCCTTGATTTAGGACCATCTTGGATGGATCCAATCAGGGCATATATTGAGGAGGGAGAATTACCAATTGACAAGCTCGCAGCCAAGAAATTGAAGTTTAAAGTTGCTCGGTATGTATTAACTAACAGTATTCTATAAAGACGAGGAATTATGGCAGGTTTTCAAAGATGTGTACATCCCTCCGAGGTGAAAGAATTGATTGAAGAAATCCATGAAGGGTCCTGTGGAGCCCATGTAGCAGGTCGGACGCTTTTGGAAAGGGTGATGATGTAGGGATAATACTGGCCGACGATGAGGGTTGATTGTATAGCCTATGCGAAGAAATGTGACAAGTGCCAGCGCTTTTCCTCCATCCGAAGAACTCCAAAAGCATTGTTGACACCCATCACTTCCCCTTGGCCATTTGTCATGTGGGGAATAGATTTGGTCGGGCCACTGCCAATAACCAGAGGAAGGTTCAAATACCTCGTCGTCGCAGTGGATTATTTTACTAAATGGGTTGAAGCTGAGCCTCTCATTGATATGACGTACGATAAGGTGTACCAATTTATTTGGAAGAACATTATTTGTCGATATGGTCTTCCCCATGCCTTCATCACAGACTATGGAACATAATTTGACAACGAGGAGTTCGCTGCCTATTGTCATCAATCAAACATTTTAAAGATCCACTCAGCGCCAGGCCATCCTCAAAGAAATGGACAAACTGAAGTGAAAAACAGAACGTTGCTGAATGGCTTGAAGAAAAGACTGGATGATGCGAAAGAAAATTGGATCAACGAGCTACAATCAGTACTCTGGGCTTACCGAACTACTCCCCGAGTAGCAACAGGGGAATCTCCATATATGCTAGCGTTCGGAAGTGAAGCTGTTATACCTGCCGAGTTGGGCCTCCCAACACACAGGGTACTGAATTTTAATTCCCCTGTCAGCGACTTAATGAGAAGATTGGATTTAGACATGCTCGAGGAGGTTAGAGAAGAAGCAGCCATCAGGAATGCTGCATACCAACAACGAATAGCTTTGTTCTATAATAAGAGGGTGAAGAAGTGCGACCTGAAAGAAGGAGATTATGTGCTAAAGAAAGTGGTTCAAAAGCACAACAAACTGGAGGCAAACTGGCATGGACCATACCGAGTTACAAAAGTTGTTCGACCAGGAACTTACCGAATAGCAACTTTAGAGGGGGAGGAGTTTAAGAATGCATGGAACGCAGAGCACCTGCGCAAGTATTATCAGTGATGTATATTCTCATGTAACGCAGTTCCGTCAGTATGAATAAAATGAAGATATTCTGCCAAATTCTCTCCTTTTATTGAAAGTTTTTCGGGGAATACTAGTGCTACACACTACTCGGCAAAGCTCGGACTACTCAAATGTATTCCTAAAAATGCCACCTTATGTTGGTTAGGAAGTAAATGTATTCCTACGGGAAGTAAAACTATGTATTCCTAAAAATGTCAACTTATGTTGGTTAGGAAGTAAATGTATTCCTACGGGAAGTAAAACTAAGTATTCCTAAAAATGCCAACTTATGTTGGTTAGGAAGTAAATGTATTCCTACGGGAAGTAAAACTAAGTATTCCTAAAAATGCCAACTTATGCTGGTTAGGAAGTAAATGTATTCCTACGGGAAGTAAAACTAAGTATTCCTAAAAATGCCAACTTATGTTGGTTAGGAAGTAAATGTATTCCTACGGGAAGTAAAACTATATATTCCTAAAAATACCAGCTTATGTTGGTTAGGAAGTTTCCTCAGGAAGTAAAAGTATTCCTAAAAATGCCAACTTATGTTGGTTAGGAAGTAAATATATTTTCAAAAACGCCAACTAAAGTTGGTCGGGAGGTAAAATTATTCCAGAAAGTGACAAACTTGCTCGTAAAGGAAAAATCCACTAACTGTAGTTGGTCGAAAAGGAAAAATTTACCGACCTTGGTTGGTCGGAAACATTTTATGAATATGAGAAAGTGAACTTTTGATACTCGTAACTTTTTAAAATTATTACTAAGTTGGTCGAGAGACAAAACATCATTTTTGCCAAATGATAACCACCAATTCAAACTACTCGACAATAAGTTGGTTGACAAATAACACAATATTGTTATATTTTTAACAGATACACATGCACAGATGTAAAGTGTTACAAAACAATAGCAGTCAAGATTTGCAAATAAAATTATTTCATTAAATGTAGAACAAAATACATCATGAATGAAATACAAATTTATTACATCAATACTCCTATTCTATTGGTTTTTCCCCTCTGCTTTTGAAACAGGTTCCTCGCCAACAGGAGGATCATTTCAAGCAAGAGGAGAATTTATAAAGTTAAGATATTTTAACATCCTGATATTCATCACAGATGGTCGATCTAGTAGATGCTCTGGACGAGATATCTCAACATTTGAATGGAGATTGTAATCGCCGAGGTATATGGAAATCAGACATCGAGGGATGGCCCGAGAAGGGATCCAACTCATATCAAGATTGAATGGTGGCACGGGTAGGTCGAGCAGCCCAGGATTCTGGTAATCCCACAGGTAATGACCCTGTTCAAGTTGCAGCACACCTAAGGCATTCAGCCATCCCTATTTATAGCCCTCATTATTGTCATTTTGGATATGATCGTCCAAGTGGTAGAGAGCCTCGTTGTATCCAGCCATCCAGAACTCTCTGGGCTGCTTATGGAATTGATATGTCAATCTTTCCAGCTGCTCGTGGAGATTTTTGATAAAAAGTTCTTTATTCTCCAAGACAGACTTCTGCACAGAAAGCTGCTCTTCCAGGTCCCTGATTTTCTTAGACATCTCAGCCAATGCCTGGTTCTTCGCCATCAGCTGGAAGGCCTGGTTCCCTAAAGCAGATTGAGTCCGCTGTTCCTCGACAGGAATCCGAGCAGCTCTTGCTCATCCCCGACGAGCTCTTGCTCATCCACGAGAAGATGTAGAAGGGCCAGCTCTTTTCAAGGTTTCCAACTCATCCCTCAAGTTGGCGTTCTCGACCTCCAAGAACGAGAATCCCTCGTCAGTCACTGGGATCAAAGCATTTGAGGTGGAGGCAACCGATTTTAATTGAGATACTTCTCTTTGCAAGTTGTTATTTTCTTGCTCCAGCAACTCGGCTATTTGCCTGTGATCCTTGACCTTGGCTTTCAACGTTCTCTCCCGCACGTCGTAAGCAGCAAAACGCTTCTTGTATCCCTTGTCGGCAATGATTTGCTGATACTTCTTCTCGTACCCCTCGTGCAAGAGGGCAGTGGATTCCTTATATTGTTGCTGAAGGTCTTCAAGAGTGCCTTGGAGATCCTCAATCATATCATAATAAGCTACATTATTGGCCACGGCACGATCAAGCAGACACTTCAAGTATTGGTAGGCCTTAATTGCCTGTTTTGAAGCATCTTGGCCAAGGATGTCGACGATTTGTGCTACACTCAGATCTGTGTGACCAGCCTTAAAATATTCATTGCATTATCGTAACAGCGTTGTATCGTGAGCAGATAATAATTCCATTCTGGCCAGAAACTAGTAGAGGAAGAAAAAGCAATAATCAATAAGAGTTCAAACAGAGCATAAAGAAGAGAAACAACAGTATGCATAAACAAAAGTTCAAATTTTATTACATTACAAAGGTCAAAAGTACAAAGTGCAGAGTTACATGTTCAGAAGTTACATTTGACAAAGAAAAATAAAATAGAGAAAACCCGAACAACTCTACACCTTTTCCTTATCTCCCAAAACTTTCTCGGGAGGCTGGGACGAGGAGGTAGGTTGCTCGGAGGGAACAGAGAGTTGCTCGGGGAACGCTGGAAGTTGCTCGGATGAAGTAATGAGTTGAAAAAGTTCCTCGTTAGTAGGCTGGATGGCTGGGGGATGAGAAACTTGATCTCCCATCACCATAGAAGACTCCTCAGAGGCAGCTTCGTCCTCTTCTTCGTCTTCAGGAGTTGGAGGGGGACCAGGGATGTGCCGCTAAAAGAGTTCAGAATTTTCATCAACCTTCATCTCCTGTAGAGCAGCGACCCACCCATCTCTAAAGTATTTGAGGCTGCCATATTCTACTTGCGACATCATGGCAGCCAAGCCCTTGTTCCACCCTTTATCCCAGCCGGTACTGAAAGATTTCTTCACAGCCAATTTTCTCTTTAACTTCTCTGAGGAAAGCTTTTCGGACAGAAGATTTTCAGCAGCCTTCAGTTTATTCTCAACTTCCTCCTTCTGCCGACTTACTTCCCTAAGCTGACCCAACTCTTCCTCAGCAACCTTGAGCTTATCTTCAAGATCCCCAGCATTTTTGAGCTTCCCTTCGAGCCCTTTATTCTTCTTCTCCAAATCATTTATTTTTTTCTCCAACCCCTTGGAGACTTCAACAACTTGAGCCTTCTTCTTCTCGATTGAGGTAAGTTTCTTCTCCCAAGAAGCCTTGTCAGCATCATGCTTCTGACGAGAATCTTCCAAAGACCGTGTCAGACCCATCAGAGCTTCCTCCACACCAGATGAGGATCTTGAAGCTTTAATAGCTTCATCTTTCTTCAAAATTATATTAAAGCAGCTCACCAACTGTGAAAAGAAAATGAAAGAAAGTCAGAGACAGATATAACAAGGGAAAGATGAAAAGTTCAAAAATAATAAGACTTACAGAAGCAATATGGCGAGAAGCCAATGAGGTAACCATGTCCCGAGAAAGGTTTTCTTCAATACCTTGGATCTCGGGAATGATCCAAGTCTTCACCGAGCTCATGGCAGAGCTCGAGGGAACAAAAGTAGGAACACCAGTTCCAGTAGTTGGGGGCTGAGAGATGGTTTCAGCCAAATTGACCGAGGAGCTCTTCTTCAGCTTCCTCGGGGGAACAGGAGTAGTTTCGACCAAGGAGGAACTCTTGGTCGGTGATATGGCAATCACCTAACCTGGAGCAGCAGCCTTGCTCGGGGCCACTGGAGGATTCTTGACAACTTTCACATGAGCAGCAGAGGAAGGTGCATCAATTTTCTTTGTCCCTTCTCCTGGGACATCAAGCTTACTTATTTTTGCCTCTCTAGCACCAGAGGCAGGTTTCTCAAAAAGGGTGGGAGGTCTTCTTTTCTCCATCCTTTCACTCAAAGGAATATGTGATTCAGGCGAAGAACTTGTAGAGGCTAGTATTGGTTCTGCGTCGCTTATCACCGGACGAGCAGTGAAAGAGGAGTGTAACTCTTGTACTGCAGTAAATATGAAGCTGACCTAATGTGCTCGTCGGTAATAGACTGATGCAAACTCCAGATAAGTTTTAAATGCCTAATATTAACGTCTGCTTCTTTTGGGGATTTTCTTTTGCTGTCAACTGCAAATAAATAAATATTAAAATATCAGTGACACATTTTATCAAACATAAAGGAAGCATAATTTCAAAATAAATAAAATGAAATAAAAATAACATATCCCATTGCCATAGGGAGGGCATCTGGGACCCTGATACACTTCATCTCCAGATAAAGGAGCATGTTACCAATTTTTTATAACAACCCCGTGCTCAAAATAGTCCCTATTGGCATCCGAAAGATTGACCACTAAAGCCCTATTTAAAAATCTAGTTTTTAAATAAAAAGTGTTATCACCAACAACCCATCTATAACAAAACATGATTTTTGGAATTCCTATGCGAGTTCCATGAATTTGATTTAGTCTATGAACCCCATTAACTATTCTCCATGTATTGGGGGCTATTCTTACAGGAACAACGTCAAAATATTGACAGAATTCCATACATAAAGGATTTGGCGGAAAAGAAAAGCCACATTCAGCAATAAAGAGACTGGGGAACCAATGTCCCTCGGCCAAACGAAAATAATCGGAAGGTTTAGAAAGTTCCTCCAGAACAACCCATGAAGGAATAGAAAAATCAGAACGAAATTTATCAAGAGATTCAATAAGGTAAACCATGATGAATAAAGTAAATGAAGAGGAAGGAAGAAGATCTTACAGAAAAAGAGTGGATCTGCTGACAACGAACGGTGGAAAGGATGAATGCACAAGAGAGTAAGATAATGGAAAACTCGAAGATACAAATTTGAAAAAGTAGAAGACGGTGGGATTGTCTGTGACGCTTAAATACCTTATCTTGGGAAACGGTAAAGTTAATGATTACAAAAAGAAACGATTACGCTACCGGCGTCTAGAAGGACAAAAAGTACGTGGAGATCGAGGCGGTTATAAAAATTCAAAAAAGCCTGATTCTACGAATTTGGAAAGAAAAATAAATACAAAGGAAACACTCCTAAAAATCAGGAGGACCATTTAAAACTACCATATTCCGAGAAAGAATGTTCCACACTCCTCAAATTTCGAACTATGAAACATTGGGGGCTTCTGTTGATACCAAATTTAGTCTGCTGACATGGCTCAATTGAATGAAGACACGTGGCAATCTACGTGGCAACAACAAACACTTCTGAGGAACTCAGACGCTCCGAGGAACCATACTACAACGAGGAACACTGCTTCCCCGAGGAACTCAGACGCTCCGAGGAACAAGAACTCTACGAGGAACTTTTGAGTACCGAGGAACTCTAGAGTACCGAGCAGCCTAGGCGGTCCAAGCTGCACCTCGAACAAAGCATTAATAGCAGGATAACCAACAGTTTGACTGTTCATTACATGCTTATGCTTATCATTCAGATGTATACACTTAAGGGGCATTGAATGTATTACCCTTTCACATGTACAGCATTTAATGTATTACCATTTCACATTACAGCCTCAGGGCTATAAATACATTGTATTACCCTCATTGTAGGGAGACCGGAATTTCTTGATTGAACCTGTAATCGAGAATTCCCAAACAGTCATCAATAATATAAACAGTGGATGTAGGCCATTCTTATAAGGTTGAACCACTTTAAAACTTCTTTGTCTCATTTAATTTATCTGTGATTAAAAAATTAGATATAATATAATTTTTTACATCAACAGGAGTCAAAGATTTCAGCGCGGTAGAGGGACTGGAAATTATGTTCAGAATAGGACACCAAGTAGTTTTAGGGGTGCAAGATCGACGGTCCAACAGAATAGGCAGCAGGAGAATGACAATAGGCAGTCCAAGCCTGTTACATGCTATTTTTGCAAAGCTGAGGGCCATATTAGTCCAGATTGTCCCAAGTTAAAGGGGGTGGAGTGTTATCACTGCCACCAAATTGGTCATACCAAAAAGAATTATCATATGCTACTAGGAGGGATTCAATCAGCTACTACTAGTCGAGGCTCATCACCTGGAGGCACAGGGAGAGGAGGAGTTAGAGGACATGCTAGTGAATCCAGAGCTCCGGGAAGGATATTTTCTATGACTTTACAGGATGCTCAGGCTACTCCAAAGGTGGTGACAGGTACATTTTCTGTCATGAACAAACATGCTTACGTGCTTATTGATCTAGGTTCTACTCATTCATTTGTAGCACTGTCATTTACCATGCATTTGGGTAGACCATGTTATTATCTAAATTATGGTTTATATATTTCTACACCTATGGGGGATGTGATGTTAGTGGAGCTTGTGTATAAAAATTGTGTATTGTATATGGGGGAGAGGGAGTGGTCCATTGATTTAATTCCCCTAGATATTCGAGATTTTGATATTATCTTGGGTATGGACTGGATATCTTCCTACCATGCATCGATTGACTGTTTTCTTAAGGAGGTTACATTTAATATGCCGGGGGAGGAAGAATTCAAATTTACTGGGGAAAGAAATATGGTTCCGAACTGTCTTATTTCAGCCCTTCGGGCGAGGAAATTGTTAAATAAGGGTTGTCAAGGCTTTTTAGCATATATTGTGGATACAAACAGGGAATTGCAAAAATTAGAAGATATCCCAGTCGTTAAGGATTTTGCAGATGTGTTCCCAGATGAATTACCAGGATTACCACCTAGCAGAGAGGTAGAGTTTACTATCGATTTAGTGCCTGGTACAGCTCCAGTTTCTATTTCTCCATATAGAATGGCACCTATGGAACTAAAGAAGTTAAAGGTTCAACTGCAAGATTTGCTAGATAAAGGTTTTATTCGACCCAGTTTATCACCATGGGGCGCTCCAGTATTATTTGTGAAGAAGAAAGATCCCCATGCGACTCTGCATTGATTATCGACAGTTGAATAAGGTGACTATTCGAAATAAATATCCATTTCCTAGTATTGATGATTTGTTTGATCAATTACAGGGTGCTAAAGTGTTTTCAAAAATTGATTTGAGATCGGGTTATCATCAATTAAGGGTGAGAGATTGTGACATTTCTAAGAAAGCTTTTCATTCTCGCTATGGTCATTATGAATTTTTGGTAATGCCATTTGGGTTAACAAATGCTCCTGCGGTGTTTATGGATTTAATGAAACGAGTATTTCATCCTTTCATAGATTCGTTTGTGATTGTCTTTATCGATGATGTTTTGATATACTCACCTAGCCAAGAGGAACATGAGAAGCATCTAAGAGTTGTATTGCAAGTTTTGCGAGATAGTCAATTGTTTGCCAAGTTTAGCAAATGTGAGTTTTGGTTAAATCAGGTAGTATTTCTGGGGCATTTTGTTTCGGGAGATGGAATTTATGTTGAGCCTAAGAAGGTAGAGGCAATTGTGCAATGGTAAAGACCGAGGAATGTAACGGAGATAAGGAGTTTCCTAGGATTGGAAGGATATTATAGAAGTTTCATAAAGGGGTTTTCATCTATAGCCTTGTCGTTGACTAAATTGACCCGAAAGGAATGAAATTTTTGTGGAGTGATGAATGTCATCACAGCTTTGAAATGTTGAAAAATAGGCTAGTATCAGCTCTAGTTCTCACTGTTCCATCCAGTGGAGAAGGTTTTGTGGTTTATACTGATGCTTCACATCAGGGCCTGGGTTGTGTTTTCATGCAACATGGAAAGGTAATTTCTTATGCATCTAGACAGTTGAAGATGCGTGAACGTAATTATCCTACACATGATTTAGAACTTGTGGCTATTGTTTTTGCCTTGAAATAATGGAGACATCATTTGTATGGAGAGACGTGTGAAATTTTCACTAACCATCAAAGTTTGAAGTATTTATTTACACAGAGAGACTTGAATTTGAGACAAAGACGTTGGATGGATTTAATTAAAGACTATGACTGTACCATTCATCATCATCCAGGAAAGGCCAATGTAGTAGCAGATGATTTGAGTCAAAAATCATCGGGGATTCTAGGTTGCATACAGTGTGCACGTGTGGGAAATATCCTTGACTTGGCATCGATGGGCATTGAATTAAGTTTTTCAAAAAGGGGAGGCTTATTAGCACATGTTATAGTGAGACCTTTATTGGCAGAACGCATAAGAAATTTGCAGGTCAGTGATACATTCCTGGAGAAGAAGAAACAGGACGTCTTAGAGGGTAAAGAGAGTGACTTCGAAATTAAGAATGATGAATCGTTGTGTTATAAAAACAGGATTTGTGTACCGAATGATCCACCCTTAAAGAAGGATATATTGAAAGAGGCACATAGTTCTATTTATTCTATGCATCCGGGAGGTACCAAAATGTACAGAGATTTGAAAGAGTATTACTGGTGGAATAATATGAAACGTGAGATTGCAAAATTTGTAGCTAAATGTATAGTATGTCAGCAAGTGAAAGCGGAGCATCAGAAGCCGGCAGGATTATTGCAGTCATTGCCTATTCCGGAATGGAAGTGGGAGCATATAACGATGGATTTTGTTACAGGATTACCACGGTCACCAAAGGGGAATGATTCTATTTGGGTGATTGTAGATCGATTGACAAAGTCGGCCCATTTTCTTCCAGTTAAGACCACCTACACGGTTGACAAGTATGCACGTATGTACGTTGATGAGATTATCCGTTTACATGGGGCACCAGTGTCAATTGTATCAGATAGAGATCCAACGTTCACTTCTAAGTTTTGGCCTCATTTACTGAATGCCATGGGCACAAGTTTGAATTTCAGCACTGCATTTCATCCATAAACCGATGGGAAATCTGAGAGGACGATTCAAATATTAGAAGACATGTTACGAGCTTGTGTATTTGACTTCAAAGGCAGTTGGGATGATCATTTGCCATTGATGGAATTCTCATATAATAATAGTTACCAGTCCACAATTGGTATGGATCCGTATGAAGCTTTATATGGGAGGAGATGTAGAACACCTTTGTGTTGGGATGAAGTAGGTGAAAGGAAACTTTTGGGTCCTGAATTGATAGATATGACAACTGAAAAGATCAAAATGATTCGGGAACGGATAAAGATAGCGCAAAGCAGACAGAAATTTTATGCAGGTAAGAGGAAGTATCCATTGGAATTTCAGAAGGGTGATTTTGTATTCCTACGTATTTCACCGTGGAAAGGCGTTATGAGATTTGGAAAGAAGGGGAAACTAAGTCCAAGATACATTGGACCATATGAAGTGTTGGAAAGAATTGGAACCCTGGCATATAGATTAGCATTACCTCCAGAGTTATCTCGTTTGCATGACGTGTTCCATGTATCAATGCTTCATAAGTATTTGGCAGATCCATCTCATCAACTAAAAACCCAACCTATTGAACTGAAAGAAGACTTGTCATACATCGAGGAACCGGTGGAAATTCTTGATCGTAAGGAGCAAGTATTGAGGAATAAGGTTATTCCCTTAATTAAATTTATGTGGATGAGCCATGGAATTAAAGAAGCAACTTGGGAAACGTAGGATAGCATGAAGAAACAGTATCCCCATTTTTTTGGTAAGTGTCATTCGTATTAAATTTCGGGGACGAAATTTTCTAAGTGGGGGAGGTTGTGACAACCCGTATATAATTATGATAAATTATATTTAAATTATACATATCATATGTGATATGAATAATGTGTTATTAGTATATCTAATGTTAAGTGATTATGGTTAGTATAATTCTACTTTCATAAATCATGAAATGTTGAATTATTTACGAACACAAGATTTGGTTATTTTCGATAGAAATGTTCCAGTTTAAGACTAGTTTTGACCCTTGTAACATTACAATTTACTTGAGGTGAGAACTACATAGTTGTATACATGTGAGTTAGGGTTGTAACACAACAAACGGTGCATCAAACGGATGTCCGAGTAAGAAGTTAGGTCAAAATTACGAGAAGGGGCAAATCTGTCAATTCCCTTAAGTGGTAAATTGTCTTTTATTAAACCAAATGTTTTAATTTTATTGTATGGATTGGGAGGCAGCCTTGTCCGACTTAAAACTCTCCCTTAACCTTATTTATTCAGCAAATAAGTCCCTAGGTTCAGTTTGAGGTGTTATTAGCTTGAGGAAAGAGAGGTAGAAGTTAAGGAAGAAAGGGTTACAAGGAAAATCTAGGAAAACAATTCCAAGAAAATCCTTAAGGTGTTTCCAAGGTAATATTATGTGTTAATATTGTTTTAATCTTCTATTATACTTATTTCAAAGTATATAAATCGTGAAGTATTGATCCAAATTCCATCCTCCTTTGTGATAATATGTATTGGTTCACATGTGAGATAAGTGGTGTTATAGGTCATATTGCTTTGTATTGAACCCGTTGTATTCAAACTTGCATATCTGTTTGTGTGCTTACTGAAATTCAGAAATTCAAATTGGATATGAAAATAGACTCATATATTCATATCATATCCGAAAATAAGAATTTAAATCCTTATGGTTAGGTCTTAGTAATGGTTGCAAGTTGGTATATAGTGTTTGTTTGTATATTTCATTTCCGTATCCCCTGAGTTTGGTCAAGCTTTCGAGATAGCAAATGAAATCCAAATATTATGAAACTTTAATTATGTACTATTCAGTATGTCTACTGAAAGTGTGTTGAAAATCATGGAAAGTTATACTGTATAAAAATTATGAAAATTCTTGGAAGTCGAAGGAACAATAGAGGAGTTTGTAGGGCAGATTTCTTTTGTTGTAAAGAAATGGCCATAACTTGCCCTAGGAAGCTTGAAAAATTACACCGTCACTTGTGCTGGAAAGTATATTCATATATGTTTTCATATTGATAAGTTTGGACACCTGTATGTGTGCAATTAATGAATATGGGAAGGTTAAGTATGGAGTACAATAATTTCAGGCCATACTGGATATCCCATGAAAGAATATTTTTATCTGCTCCTTCCTAAGGGTATTTTGAGTACATGTTTCATGAGTATATATATTCAGAAGTATACTTTTATCTTTTACTTGAGTTTAGTTATAAATTCTGTACGAGGTAGTTTCTAGGGTTGAATGTTCATGACCTTATCAACATATATACCATCGCTTCGTCTTTACATATGCTTCATGGAATATGACTTGAGTAGAATCATATTGTGGTTGTGTACTCATTTAAAGTTACATAATTATATTAAGATAATACTTATGATTGAGATTTAGTACTGATTTAGCTGGATTAACAGGTGTAAGGGCAAATCAACCAAGTTCAGCTGCACCAGAGGGAAACGGGAATACATAGTTGACAACCCAATGTGAGTGTACTTACTGAGTTGATTTTGGATATGATGTATATGTATTATATGTTTAGATGTTATGTCTTATTTAAAAGCCAAGAGATGTTGAGATGTTATGGCTTTATAAAAGTCAGGATATGTTGAGTTGTTATGAAATTCAGGAGATGTTAGGTTTTTAAAACCTATGGATATGATTATTGCCTACGGGCAGGAGATGTGGGGTTTATTAACTCCGGATATGTATATGGCCTAATTTGGCACAGAGATGTATATATTAATATGTTGAGATGTTAATATACTACTTTTACTATATAGAGATGTAGTACATTCACTGAGTTTTTAAACTCACGGTTTTATATGTTTACATTTTCAGGTTTTCCAGCTGCCACTGCCAGGTCTAGGAGGTTGAGTACATAGAAGTAGGGTCTTGTTAGTTTGTTTTATACACTACACTAGTTGTAATTAAGTTAAATGATATGTGAGTTCTGTTGAAATTATGTCTCCTTAAAACGATTGGATTTTTTTAATATTCCGCATTTTAACCTTGAAGTTGTTTCAATATGTATTACCTAAATAATAAATAAATTATAATTGTGGTTTGTAAACTATTTAGCTAATTATATCCTAATGGGGTTGGGGGGTGACATGTTGACTATTGGACTAGCCTTTTGGGGGCTCTACTCTTTATCTGAATCATCGAATGAATCCCCCCACCCGGTAGTAATGATATTATCTTTCCATAAAAAGTTAATACACTCCACAACTTCAATGGCCTCTTCATATAAGTCCTTCCATTCGGTGGGGAGATGTATAAGTGAAGGAACCAAGGACCCTTGTAGTTTCAAAGTATCTAGTATCTCAGATATACTACAAATATCACCGGTGTGTCGAAATAAATCCACCATGATCTGGACCACCTCATCTAGACTGACTTCATCAGTCGATTCCATCTAATTGTCTGACTCTCGCGCCCATTTTTGAGCTTCTAATGATAAAACGCTGAATATCTAGCAGTTAATGGTCATCTGGGAAGGTAATTTCAGCCTAAACTCTAGGAGTTGGTTCAATACTTTCGTCAATTCCATATCTTTACCTCCAGAATAGGTGCGGACAACGATGCACGCTTTGGTAAAGACTGATAAGGTTTGATCGGCGAAGCTGTTAGGGTGTAGGAGAAAATATGGACATAATTGGAGAGGTTTAGGGGAGTATATGGGTATGATTAGTGATTTTCTTGGTATGATCTCGGTAGATGGGTCAAATTTTGGGCCCTCTTCTAGAAAGACGGCATTTGTATGATTTGGGAGTCGATTGTGAGTAGTGTTTGGTTTAGGATTGGCTGGTGGGGCGATAACACCCCGATCGATTAGACCTTGGATTATATTTCAAAGGTGGAAACACTGGTCGGTGGTATGGCTGGAAGTTTGGTAAAAGTCACAATGGGCATCTGGGTTGAAATTTTTGGGAAGTGGGTTTGGTAGTGGACGAGAGTTCAAGGGCTTGATAAGGTTTCGGCTTAAGACGGCCTGGTGGACTTTAGAAAGTGGAGCATAAAGCTTGGTGTATTCCTTTCGTACTGGGTTAGGGTGACTTTTTGGTGCCCATGAAGTAACAGGCTGAGAAATGTTGTTGATGGTTGAAACTGTGGTACTGGCTAGCTTCTTAAATTTTCTGCAAGCGAACTGCCAGATACTTTCGTTGCTTCAATTTATGTCTTATTAAAACCTTCTTTGATCTCCACTCCTTCTTCTTGGAGGCCTTAAAAATGAGGGTATTATTTTCCTCCCATCATTGCTCGGACATTGGGTAAGAAATTCTTTTTTCACAATGTTGACCTGCTCCTCTTCGAAAGGTCGGTTGGTCATAGTGGCTTCTTTCTCTGCCCACCTTGCTATGAAGTTACTGACTGATTCCCTAGGTCCTGTTTGAGAAGCTTCAAATCATGATGAGTAACCTCTAACTCTTTTTTGTACTTGTACTATGACATGAACTCGCGAGAAACATCCTCCCAACTGTGGATATTAAACTTCTCGAAAGATAAGAACCAGAGAAGGGAGTTGTCCTTCAAGGTCTGTTGGAACATTTGGTCCATTATTTCCTAAGAGGCGCCTAAGAGAGTCATGGATCGGTTATAATTGCAGAGATGAAAAATTGGGTTACTTCCTTCGAATTCTCAATGTTGGGAATCTTAAATTTTTTTGGTAACCTAGCTTTAGGATAGGGAGGCATGTGGGTGTAGTCCATGTAGTTTCCAGAGACTCTGACTTGGTCAAACTTCTTGGTCAACATCTTGAGGTATTCCTTGACCTTGTTTAATTCTTTCGCCTTCGGATCAACGGTCATGGATAAGTTATCCCCTGGCTGGGAAAGATTCGTCATAGGAAGTTGGGCTGGCAACGGCCCATTAGCAGGAGGAGCATGTGGAGCGTGCTGGTATTCCTCGAGAACCCAAATAGGCATGGGTACAGGTGGACCCATGGCGCGAGGGAAGAGGACCTCGAGCTCTTCGTGAACAGGGACCCAATTTCGTTGCATCTCATGAACCTTGGTTTAAAGGTTGTCAATCTTAGCAGTGAGCTGAGCTAGAAGTGTCATCAAATTTGGTTGCTCATTTGGTACTGGGTCAGTGTTCTCCATGGAAAACGAATGAATTTCGAACTCAGAGGAAGTCAGGGGACTGGCAGGGCTTCGGGCGGTTCGACTGAAGACCGGAGCCAATAGGGGGCTTGGCCAAGGGTATGCAATCGACCTGAGAAGAAAAAATTGGGATTTATTTTTAGAAAAGGAGGACGAAAAACTGTTATTTGTGAAAAGTAAGGAAAATGTTTTTGGCATTTTTTTTAAAAGAGGGGAACAAAATGCTTTTGGGTAAAAGGGAGGAAAAATATTTTTGGTATTGAACAGTGCGACTATGTGATAATGATTTAAATTAATTCGCAAGTTTTCAATAACCCTTATCTAATTAGAGTCTACTTTTAAATTAAATAAATACATCTCGTAAAACTTGCATCTAAAGTGCAAGTGTCAACCCATAAACAAATAAAGCAAGCGACACAAAGTTAAGGAAAAATCCCCGAAGGGAAAAACCTTTTATTTCTAGAACTTTGAAGAATTTACAAGACCATTGACTTACATACAACCTGATAATCGCCCACAAGTGTAACGCACGGTGTCTTCGTCAAACCTTCAAAGAAACGGGTAGAAACAGTGTCGGCTAGAATCTCCCGCAGGAACTCCAGGTGGTCAGCAATGAAGAAGAGAGACGACTTCTCCACAAGGGTTGAACAATAACAAAATTAAGTTCTAGGGTTCCAAAAGATTCACAAAAGTAATTGGGATTTTTGTGTGTGAATCAAAAAGATGTTTGGCACATCAAAATCGAAGTCTTGTTGTGTTTGTACTCTTAGAAACATTTTCTCAAAGACTCGAAGAAATACACCATCGGAATAGTTATATATATAGGAAATATGAGTTGGTGGATAAAAATCACACGGAACTGAACGATTTTATCCCAGGCGGACGGGTCCGGCTAGGAGGCGGATCGGTCCGACCTCGGATCGGTACTTTTTAAAATAGGCTTTATCGATTCGCTACCGATCCGGGGTTTACTGGATCTGCAGCAAGCGAATCGGTCCGGTTGAGGGGCGGACCGGTCCGGGGGCGGATCGGTTCGGTAGGAAGGCGGACCGGTAAATTTTTCCCAGAAAAATAAAAAACTTTTAAAAGCCTCATTTTGCTTGAAAAAACTTCTTATTTTTTATAACAACATTTTATGAAAATTTCCCAATACTAAGTATGAACTTTAAGGAACTTAAAAACAAAACTTTACCAAGTTCATTCTCGCAGAGGTTATGATGTTGAATACGCTTTGATATTCGGATCCGCTGTTGTAGATGCTATCTTGAATTTCTTCAACGGTGTAACGGCGTACGACATACAAATTGATAATGGACAAAAATGTCCTTACAGGTATAAGGAAAGGAAAAATGTTTTTTGTATTTTTGATAAAATAAGGAAAAATGTTTTTGACACTTTTTGATAAAAAAGGAGGAAAAAGACAAGAGACGGGTCTCAATATGATTATTATTATTGTGTTTATTATGTTCTCACTTGTATTAGGTTTACCTAAATGCAAAAAGAAATGTCGGACGAGACCCGAGCCTGGAAAAATTGGGTTTGAAAAATATGTAAAAACTATGGTTGGACTTGTTACCAGGCTCATGGGCAGGGTCCCATTTTAAAAATTTCACAAAAATTTGGGCTGTATGCCGACCCGTCATTTCAATAGAGTTTCGGGTTGAAACCGATAAACTAAATATGAGTGCCCTAGGTTTGATGACTATATGCGGGTGTACAGTTGTTGGGTTAATTGAAAGGTGTCCCCCCCCTGGCATGACTTCCACGCTATACGTCTTACTTTTGAGGGAAATCAGTACGTGTGGACAAGCCATTTGATATACATGAGTGTACGTGAATTGCCTCACTATATATCTCGTGGGGACAGTACGTGTGAGAGTGAATTCAATATACTCGACATACGTGAACGAGTTTCCTGCGATATACCTCCCGTCATGACTTCGGTCAAGCAGTACGATGCGGGGGGGAACAAGTTGATATACGTCGAAGGTACTTGGCCAATGGAAGGTGAGAGTCATATCACTTAGGCTAACTGTGACCTACCTGACCAGCGCCCATCACCAAGTGACCCCCCAGTTACGGGACAAATATGGTCAATAGCAATGCTCTTTGGTGATGTAGAGTGCAAAATGCATGATCCTTGATTAGTACATTATGGAGAGGGTACCTTTATTGATTAGCATCATGCCAATTAGGGGATAATGTATAAGTATAAAAAAAATCTATAATAAGCATGGATTTGTGAGAGTGAGTGATGTGTATCTATTTACAAGTGAGTGTGTAGTAGTGAACCTAAGCATGGATCAACTACAAGTGATGTGTGATAAGTGTAAGTGAGCATGGTTATATACAAGTGTGATAAATGAAGGTGTGTGTTAGTGACACCTAAGCATGGATTCTAAGTAGTGTGTAAAACATGTGGATATAAGTGATCCTAGGAGCACGTGGTGTGAAGTGTAAATGGAGAATATCTATAAGTGTGTGAGTGAGAAGTGACATAAACATGTGGTATATTTCTGCAATAAATAATAGAGAAGATAAAAGGGTACATATACATAGGTGCATACGAACACAAGAAGAAAAAATACCCATGAAAATAGAGTCTAGCCCTCTTATGAAAAAAGTCCCCAGTAGATTCGCCATTGTGGCCATCCCGATCAAGATCGCGTGTCGCTTCCTCTCTTCTGCCTCCCGAAGGGGGGAATGGGGGAGGAAAGGGGAATCGAAAGGTCTCACGCCCTACTTAGGAACGCTTCGATCGTCGTCGATGTGGGGTAAATGTAAAGAGATGGAGTTTCCAGCCAATTTTTCACAAAACAGGCAAAAGAACATGTTGCCGCCTCGAGAGAGCGGCATCGAAGACAAACTGATGCATACGAAACCAATAGTTTAAAGGATCCGGGGGCTAGGTTACTAAATAGGAAGGTGTTAGGAGCCCATCCCATCCTTTCGGTCTCTCATGGAATAGTGTTATTATTTTCCTTTATTTCTCCGTGAAGTGTGTGTGCGTGTATATATAATGGATATCAGAATCACCCAACTCATACCATGGAAGAGATAGAGTGAAGTCATCTATAGGAATGTTCCCAAAATAATTCATAGAAAATATGATTTATGCGTTTATCGCGATATTGATCGTTATGATGAAACAATAATATGTGATGGATGAAACGCTAACAAACATAATATGTATATTAATGCAAAAATATGATAAGTACGAAAATGGAGAATTTGGGAAGTTTGGAAATTTGGAGAAATGGAAAAATTAGAAAATTAAAAAATTGGACTCGAGTCTCGAGATTTAATTGGAGACGCTTACGTAGCCTATAAAGGCATCAAAGTGTACGTAGTTCGAATGCGGCACGGGGATAGTGTTTATCCCATAGATTCGAACGAGATTTTAATATATGTGTGTGTGTGTAGAAAATGGGTTTTCGTAAGTTATGCGTATAACCCTCTTTTTGTTTCTTTTAATTTTTTTATAGAAAATAAGTATGTGCAATAGACTAATAAAAATGTAGATATTAATGTGTATGAACTAAAGTAAGAACTAGATTATGAATATAATGTAATTTATGCAAAAATAAGAAATTTAAAGAGAGAAGGAAGGAATTGAACCTTCTTTGAAGCTTGATCTTTGATATTAGATGAACTACCTTGAATGTGAGATGAAGGTTGGATGATATAGAATGATATTTTGCTAAATTGGGTATGAAAAGGATGGGAATATAAGCTTGAATGGAACTTCACATGGAGGAACTTCGCTGATTTTGAGAGAATGTTACTGAGATCACTGATGCTGATGGATCTGAGGTGTGCCTTTGGAGTGAGGTCATGCCCTCTTTTAATAGGGTCAGGGGTGGTGCCTATCGGTATTACCATAGTCCTGCCCATCGACAAGTGACCCTAGACACACTATCTATAGGCAGGGAACTAGACCTGCCAATTGGCAGTCTCGTGCAGCTTTTTTTGGAAAATGGTCGTAAAACATAATCTGTTAATCCGAATTGTGCACAGGGCATACCCTCAAAAAGGTAATTCAGAGAACTTCAAGAATCCTTGGACCGCTCCCGAGTTCAGTAGTTGACATTGGGTCAAATGTGCCTCGAAAGTGCACGTCGGTCCTTTAGCCGGGAGATTATCGGACGAAAACGAATCATTTGTCCGCATGGTAAGTCAAAATCGTGCATGGGATGGACTGTTGAAAAGGTTAGGAGATGTAATTTGACATTACAAATAGCTTCACTCGATTCAAAAAGTTTACTTTGGTCAACTCGGGCCCGAAAATGCCCGGTGACCTCTCGAAGTAAAACGGATCATTTGTCTGCATCGTAAGTTAGAATCGCGCATGGGTTGAATTGTTGGAAAGGGTATTCAGTTACCTTTAGATATTCATTCAGTATCATTTGATCTAAAGAGTTGACTTGGTCAAATGGAGCCCGAGAGTGCCCTGTGGCCTCCGGATCAAATTTCGAGGAAAATTGATCATTCGTCCGAAAGGTTATGCCGTTCGCAACTCTTGGCCATGAGAGGTCAGATATTCCTTCTCGATAGATAAGTTTTTTACCCTCTCACTCAATATATCCACTTCACCATCAATACCAATGATTATATCCTTAAAGACCTAAAGCTTAGCATTCGAGCCTTGAAGAGCCTTTGTCGCCACTATGAGCTCAACCTGATCAAGGGCATGTAGTTCCTCAACCTTAGTTAAAGACTTTCGAGTAGTAGCCAGTAAACAAGCATTATCGCTAAGGGTCCTCTTATTTTAAAGTTTCTCATGTTCTAAGTAAGTAACCACGATCTTCAAGGTATCGATCTCCCTTTCAAGAGCCTCCATTTGTAGCTTCTGACCATTGATCATTCGATCAAAATATTATTGGGTGAGTTCCTAATTGCTAGCCATCTCACTATATTTTTCCCATGCTCTACTGCTATAAAGAGCATTAAATAAGAGATATTTCGTCACGTGTTGAGCCTATAAGAGGAAAATATATGAGGACAAGGATAAAAATATGAAAAGATTAAGGAAGAAGTCAGGAAAATGTGCAAGTATCTTTTCCATTAAGTGAACCAGCTCCTCAGTATTGGTAGGGGTACCTCTACCCCTCCGAGTAACCACCATGTCAGGACTATTTATCATTTCCAGTGCATGAAGGTCATCTACTTCTAAGGCATAAGGTTCGATATATCTTCCTGTCTGACGAACTGGACACTCAGTCACCCCTTGCAAACTCCCCTACCCCCTAGGGGGCACCACCTTCTCTACAACTTATTACTTTGAGACCAAAGGTTTCAAGTCCCTTGTAATAAAATCATCTCCCCGATGACCCCAAGAGTTCCATGTACCCCCAATTCTAATTGCAGCAAGGGCAAAATCTGAGCCTTCAAGAGGGTCAGACCCCAAGTTGACCTCCTCCATGAGATTGACCCTAAGAATTAAAATGCCCACTCGAGCACCGAACTTTAAGCACTTTATGGTCTTAGTTCTCCTACTTTTGTTAATAATGGCCTCAACAAGGATCCTTTATTCCTCACGTTCATCTATTGAATCAAATAGAGGTCAGAGTCATCCATTAAAGAATGAATGAAGAAGGTAAGAAGAAAAGGAACAAATCTACTTATAAGGGGAGTAGTTGGAAAGCATAATGAACTCACTTCAGAGGCATCAGGAACCTACACCAAGACTTCAGATGCATCCCTCCTCTTTCGAAAATACAAGTCATGAGGCTTAGCCTCCAGAGTGGCCCCCATAACGATCTTAGGACTCTCAGGAACTCCCACAAAGGTTAAATGCTTAGGCTCAGACCCCGACCCCCAGTTAAAAAGGCATATTGAAGTAACGAGGATCTCGAAGAGGGTAGAAGTCAACCTTTGAGCCTTAGTAATCATGTCAAACTCCAACATGGTAGGCTTAGGAACCACTGCAAAAGGCAAATGAAAATTTCAAATCTCAAATGAGAGATCAATTCAAACGATGAGACAAAATTAGAACTTCAAATTGCCTACTGATGGAGGGCTACACCAAAGAGTGGGGCAACCAATGGGCTCAGCAAGATCTAAGGTGGCCTAAGCCCCCTAGAAAATAAAAATATCTCCCTCCAGTTCCTGGGTTCGTTATTCTTATCCTTACCGAAGGTCGCCATTTTAGGCCTAGGGGATAGATACTAATAACCCCTATCGGTGGGCTTGATATATGTTTAAGAACTTGGCTGGGGAAACACCAAAATTTCCCCCCGTTGGATTCTTTAAATGCCAGTATCGTGACCATCAAAGGCCTCCAAGATTTGGCCACCAAATAAGAAAGGGCTACACCGATAGCCTTCAAGATTCTGACCATAAGCAAAGGCAGAGGGAAGCTGGGCCCATGCTAGAGGAAACACTAATTAAAATATACATTATCGGGCACCATGGTGTGATCCCTCTCATTAGGCTTTGCATCCCTTATAATTACATTCTCCTGAATTTAATAAGTCTTTAGGGACCCGACCAGATCATGCTTAGTGAGTCGTGATGCATAGTGAGCCCTACCAGTAAAATTGGGGTTGAATACCCCTTATAACTGATCACCTCCGTGCCAAGTGGAGTTGATCCACTAGGAAATTGAACCGAGGGCTCAGTTTTCGGCTTCATCGTGGGCAGAAGGGAAATATGGGGCTCCAATGACAGAAAGGAGTGTAAGGTACATGACCTTAGAAGGAGAAATATTTTCAGAAAATATTATTTTCTTTCTTAAGGAAGGATTTTCTTTCTCAAAGAAAATCTAAAGGATAAGAGAGAAAATAGAAGTTAGTAGTAAAAAATTCATCTCAGGCTAAGGGGATCCTTTATAGCTACCAAGTCCTAGACTTCTAGCCACTCCTATTTCCAAGATCAAACACTTCAATCACATAAAAGATCTCAATTGCCAAAACTTCTCCTTAACCATATATGAGCTCCTTCCCAACATAATCTAATGATGATGAAATTCTCGGTGGTTAGTTATGACCATACCCCCATCTTTCATAAAGGCTAAGTGTTTCCCCTTTAAACCTTTGCAAGAAGCAATAAGAGGCCACTAATGATACCATATTTCACACTTGGTGTTTAAAAGATCTTTCAGCTCCCCAACTGCCTGAGGAAGTATATAGGTGAAAAGGGAACAATCTTGAGCATTCAGAGAGATGTATGCATTGAATCAATTATACTTGTAAGAGTTCTAAGCCTATAGAAGTGTTCACATTTCGTTCCACACTCACAACCCACTGTTGTGAGTTCATTTTTGTAACTTGGATCATTTACATTGCCTATATAATTTGTACATATTGTTGAGCCCTAAATCAGTACCTAGGTACCTTTAGAGAAGTTATTCAGTTACTTCCTAAGGTCCTTTGTATAGTTGATAAAGGTAGCAAGACATACTCTCTTGACCAAAGCTTAATATGTCTCATAAATTTTTATAACTCATTTACAATCTAATTAACTAATACAACACCTTTAACAGTGGACGTGGGACTCTCATCTGAGGTCTAAATCACTTTAAATTATCGTCTCTTACTTTGACATTGGTCTCCTCTTACCCGTCTGAGGTCCAAAGGGGAGCACATATGGGTCTAAAGTCTCAACACTCATTATTGTTCATTTCATCCTAAGATTTTTTTTTCGTTAGTGGGTCTTTCCTCGTACATCCGATGTTGTTTAAATTATTTTATCTTTTCGCGTGTTAACATCACTTGTCTTAAACTAAAGATAAAATTTGATAGGATTCCGATATTGATAAAAATATTTTTGTCACGTTGACTTTTAGGATTTTTTTTAACCCATTGATTATTGATAATTTAATTTTAATTAGGTAGCTATTGTCGAGAGCTCGCACTCTCACAATTGGACTTTTGACAATAATACCATTAGTGAAGGTTGATGAAAATGTGATATGACATCTTACGTGACAAGTGATGTGGACAACTGTCATTATTGGTACGAGACTGTAAACCTTAAATTTTGGGATAATTTGAGATAATTACTCCAATGTTTTAATTTGACATGGTAAACCCCGAAGTACATTAAGTTTACCAATTGGGCCCTTTCCACTAACACCGTTAGTAATAAGTAGAGAAAAATCTAATGTGGAACTCTATGTGGCAAGAGATGTGTCAAAATGATTTCGGGCATCCAACTAAGTAACTCCACATGGCTAAAAATATATTTATCTTTAATTAATTAAAAATTAAAAAAATTAAAAAAGCTAAAACAAAATTAAATCGAAACAACAACAATAAAACTAATAAACTCAGTTACCTCTCCACCCATGCGCGCGGTGGGTGGGTGTGTTTGGGGGGGGGGGGGGGGGATCGACGCCTATAATATATTTATTTTTTTATCAAACTCAGTTTTCAAACACATTTTCAAGTTTTTGTTTTGTTAAGTTGTTCAACATTTTAAATAATTTTTTAATTTTAATTTTTATTAGTTTCTTCTTCTTTTCTTAGTTCTAAAACATATTTTTTTTTTTTGTGTGTGTGTGTGGGGGGGGGGGGGGGGGTGGGGTTCCTTTATTTTTCTACTTTTCCTTTTAGATTTTTCCCCTGTTTTTTTAAACACATTTTTTCCTTATTTATTTTATAATCTTGTTTTCAAATACATTTTCTAGTTTATTATTTTTTCTTATTTTTTTCATTTTTTTAGATTTTTTTCTAAGTTTTTATTGCTTTCAAGTAAATTTTTCCAGATTTAAGTTTTTGTATAGTTTGTTTGTTATGTTTCTCTTAGTTTTTAAACACACTTTTTATTATTTGTGTTTTTTCCTATGTTTTTTCAAATTGTCAAATAGATCTTTTGGTTTTCTTATCGATGTTTTGCTTTTATTTTTAGTTTTCTTAGTTTTTTAACACATTTTTCTATTTTTTTTATTGTTTTCTAAACTTTTCTTGTTTTCAACTTCAAACATTAAAGTAAGGAAAGCAAATTACCTCAACCTTCAGGGTTGTACAAGGTCTTGCCAATAATAACTTTTTATCCACATCACTTTTCATATATGAGTCACATCACATTTTCGTCAACCTTCAGTAAGGATGTTAATATCTTGGGTCAAATTTCGAAACTTAGTTGCCTACCATGACAAATTAAAATATTGGGGTAAAGATCACAAATTATTTCAAACTTCAAGGCTTATGATGTCTTTTCTCTAATTTTTCTTAAACTTTATTCGATTTTAAACATAAGATGGCATGTTTAATCATAATTTTTTTGTAAAAAACTTAGAAAATATCGATTTTCATAAAGAATATTTTTTTTATGTCAGTTTAATATAAGTGTTTTTTTATATATAGGTTCTATAAGAATAGAGTTCCACTAATTAAGTCCTATTGACTTTTGAACCATTAAATAAATCATATTCCTAATTTTTTTTGGATTTTTTTATAACAATTTTAGCCTTTTAAAACTAACCATCCGTAACTTTATGGGAAAAGTTACATAAATGGTTGAAGCTTTTTATCATCCTATTTTTAATCTTCATATGATCATAACTTTTGATTGACAAATCCGTTTTTCGCAAAATTACTATTTTTGAAATCTGTCCGCCGAGATTTGTCCACTGAGATCCATGAACCCTATAAAATTTCAAATAAAAAATTACATAGACAGTAAACCTTACTGTATGCACCAAAAAATGAAATAGTTTTATACTGTGACATTTTCACAAACAAATATAAAACTATTTCATTTTCTAGTGTATACAGTAAAGTTTACTGTTTGTGTACTTTTTTTTCATAAAATTTTATACGCTTCATAGATCTTGGTTGATATATCTAGGCAAGCAAATTTCAAAAATAGTAATTTTGCAAAAAACGAACTTATCAATCAAAAGTTATGATCATTTGAAGATTAAAAATAGAATGAAAAAAAGTTCTATCACTTGTGAAAAAAACTGTGAAAAAAATCCCACAAAATTTGGAATAAAACATATTTAATGGTTGAAAAGTCAATAGGATTTAGTTAGGGAAACTCTATTCTTATAAGAGCATCCACAAAGATGGATGCTCATGAAAGGAAACTTTACAAACTAAGGTAACTTAGCTTTCAGTAGGAGTAAGTAAGGCTTCACAGTGGTGAACTTTAGAAAATTTGTAAGTAAAGTTCCTACGAACTACTTTTTTTCGTAGGAAGTAAAAATCCACTACTCACTAACAATATTTGTTCGTAGGAAATGTTACGGACAAATGTTATTCGTAAGAATCCAAATATATAATAAAAATAATTATTTATATTTATTACGAACTTCATTTGTTCGTAGGAATTCCTACGAACAAATGAATTTCGTAAGAGCATGAGTACTGGTGGACTCATACGAAAGGTAATTATAGAGAATGCAAAAGTAGTTTTAACCTTCGTTTGAGCTTATCTTTACAGTGGTGAGCAATCAGAATTTGTAAAGTTATATTCCTACGAACTAATGATGTTCGTAGGAAATATAAAACATATTTCTTACGAACATCATTAGTTCGTAGGAAATAATACGTATTTCAATTGTTCGTAGGAACCAATAAATATAATAAAAGGGAGTATTTATATTTCTTACGAACTTCATTTGTTCGTAGGAATTATTACGGACAAATAAAGTTTGTAAGAAGTCCTTACAAATTCTCTAACCGTTCCGTAAATTTAGAGAACCGCTACCATTTCTCTTGCAAAATCTGTTGTCTCTCACCCACCAGTGTGAGCTTACCAGTTTGTAAATTTACTTTTTTTTTTGTCCATTTACTTCACCATTGTGGATGCTCTAAGAACCCTTTGCAAATTCTTCTTGCGTTTTGTATATTTAAATAGCCACTACAATTGAGGGACGGAAGTTGTTCAGAGTGCGAACATCCCAATTTGTATCTTTATAAATTTTGTTGGCATTTTGTATCCCCATTACAAATGCTCTAGGACCTATATATAAAAAATCCTTAATATAATCCTTTGTTTTGGAGGGGTGAAAATGATAGGTCTCTTTTTTTGGCGTTCTCCACGGCATCAAGCTTTACCTGGTCAAAAACAAAATAAATGATAGATCAAATTTAGGCTTTCAACTTGTCTACTGATTCTGATCCTCTGAAAAGAGATGAGCACATTTGTCCAACCTTTTTACAATTACAATGTCCACACTAGTCATATATCACTTGTCTCCACCTCCTCTTTTGCTTCTTATAAGCTCTCTCTCACCTTTCCTTTTCCTTCAATTTTTGATGCAATCAAATAGTTACTTGTATGAGCAACTGAACAATGGCCGGTTGAAAACTGAGTTCAAAAAATATTTTTGATTGCCTTTGAATTTGTCAAGTGTTAAAATTATTATAGAATTTTGTGCAAGTGTTAAAATTGCCGGATTACAAGCAAACACCTTAAATATAAAGTACCACCTCAAGAAGACTGCTTTCTCAATATCTACAATGGCCAGTACAACTTCAACTACTGTTAGCATTTCTCCCAAACATAATTTACATACTTCATTCTCCATTCTTGAAGAAGCAAAGAGTATTCGTACACAAGAATTCGTCACTGATGCTCCTGTTTCTCCAACTTATTTCCAAAAGGTAAGTCTCATCACGTTATTGTGGCATTGATTATCATCCATGAAATAAAACTTTAATTTATGGCCAAATTGTTACTGTTTACGAAATGATATAAAACTGAACAATAGTTACACTCCAACCGACTTCGCAGATGTGGTAATAATGCATTGGTTGACATGTGGAATGGTATAATGGGCGTTTCACATTCCAACCAATGCATCGCTGCCATATCTACGAGTGGCTACTCAGAACTGATAATACACATCTAAAGGATAGTTTGATTTCCTAACAATGACGCGTAACATGCAGATTCTTGCAGAGCTCTTGGGAACATACATTCTTATATTTGCGGGATGTGGGGCAGCTCTTGTTGCAAGAGCAACGACTCTTACAATCGTTGGTATCGCCTTGGTATGGGGTCTAGCTTTGATGTCAGTTATATATGCACTCGGGCATGTCTCCGGTGCCCATTTCAACCCTGCAGTCACCATAGCCTTTACTGCAGCCCGCAGATTTCCTTTGGCACATGTGAGGTTTCTTCAAATTTATCCGTCTACGCGGTGGAATAATACTAATAACTATGCAAACTATATTTCAACTTGTGCATGTTAAAATATATATTAATTTTCTTACCCAGGAAAAAATATACTTCACCCCAAACTAAATAAGACCCATATTCTTTATAGGGTCCTGTTTTTTTACCGTCAACCCCAGTTTCGTTGACTTTGCGTTTACCCCCAATTTTTCAAAAATGCAACTCTCCCAGAACTGCCGCTAAAACACATAAATGTCACCTTCTAGGGTCAAATTTTCTAGAAGTGAACGAAAATGTGGGTTAGAAATCAAATACACCCCTTAAGTTGTATATATTATTGTATAAGGTTTTTATTTTGAACTATGGATGGAATTGTTGTGTAGATGCCTATGTATGTGCTGTCTCAGTTGTTGGGTTCAACACTGGCATGCCTCACTCTGAGAGTGTTATTCAATGATCAAGATAATATACTGCCAACAGTCACTCAGTACTCTGCTCAAACTACTGATCTGGAAGCTATTATATGGGAATTTATCATCTCTTTTATTCTCATGTTCACCATCTGTGGTGCTGCTTCTGATGATAGAGCGGTACGATAGGATGCTCTTCATCTTAATTGTTTTGTATCAAGAGCATTTCCAGACATATGCTTGCATTTTATGGTAGAGCTAGTTTTATAAATAAATGACTTCAAACATAATTGAAAACTGCGCATCAATTTTTTTACTGAAATTCTCAAAAAATAGAAAATAGAAGTTTTTGGTCCACTATTAGTTTGCAAATTATATAGGTGCGAAACAGCCCATCTGGTCTGCTGGTTATTTAGCAAAAAGGGGGAATGATTTTTATTGTTCATTTTTTCGGTTGGATACACCACAATTTATTCGTTAAATACTTGCTGCACAGCAAGTATTGTAGCGTGGGTATAGCATGCAGACATGTTTGGGCTGGCATCATGTTATGAATAAATAAAATTGAGATTCACCGACACAAAATGAACAAAAAAAGTAAATTTACATGCTGCAAATATAATTTTCAATGCGCAAGATTTCCGAGTGAGTAGTTCTAGCTGATAACATTTTGTTATGGAGGGATTTGGTTGAAATTGGTCAATCAAACTCTCGTAATTATGTGTAATCTACACACTAACTAATGCATATCAGTCAAATCACTACGTCCAGAAAAATAGTGTTAATCTAGAATTATATATATATATATATATATATATATATATATATATATATAGGGAAAGGATCAAGTGAGCTTCCAGTTTGAGGACCCTGAATGAGGACCATTTTTTTAAAATAGTAAAAAAAATATTTTTGGCCTAATTTTTTTTAATGATTTATAAACATTTCAATAGGAGCATAAAAAAATAATCAGCTCAAAATGAATTTTTTTGCTATTTTAAAAAATTCGGTCAAACTTTTTCAGTTTTTAAGTTGTTTTTAAGTTGTTAAAAACTGACAAAGTTTGACCGATTTTTTTAAAATAGTAAAAAAAAAACATTTTGAGTTGATTTTTTTTATATGGCCCTACTGAAATGTTTTAAAACTATATAAAAAAAATTAGCTCAGAAATATTTTTTTTACTATTTTATCAAAATTGGTCCGCGCCAGCAGTATGCAAATTGGGGTATGCATGAGAACCGCTCTCTCTCTCTATATATATATATATATATCATCATTGTTCACGTACTAATGTGTGGCTTCAACTGATGAAAACAGAGTAAAGAGCTCTCTGGAGTGGCAATTGGAGTCACCGTATTGTTTAATGTCATCATAGCCGGGTAATATAACAGTAATCTTGACAATTAGTCGCAGCCAAAAATGCATAAAACTTTTCTTTTTTCGTTTTATTTTGCAGGCCTATCACTGGAGCTTCCATGAATCCTGCAAGGAGTATTGGCCCTGCTATTGTCACAGGCGTTTATAGAAACCTATGGGTTTTTGTAGTATCCCCCATCATTGGAGCCATAGCTGCATCCTTGATATACTGTCTTCTCAGGCCACCAAAGCCCGAGAAATATGAGGAAAGCACAAAAAGCATTTACAATGATCTTTATCTGCAGAATGCCTAAAAAGGTATCATTTTCCTCCGTTAGCTTGTCAATTAATCGCCCGAAACATTGAAGATTCACTGTTGGTATTGAGGAAGAAGAAAGTTACAGAGATTGATTTCATTTGTAGCAGTTCAGTAATTTATATAACTTGTAATCACGGAGCTTTATGTATTTCAAACTGAGATTATGATTCCCTTAAAAGGGTTTGTATGTCTTCTTTGACTCAAGCTCATGATGTATATGTTCAAAATGGGAAGAAGTTGTATACACTAGAAATATAGAAAGAAGATTTCTTGTATTAGATATGTATAAATTGGTGAGTATTGCCCTCATCTTAAGGCCCAATTTATAGTTGAATTGAGGTAACATAAGGAGGGGAATAAGGAGAGGGAAACATGGAGAGGAAAACATGGAAAGCCATTTGTGTGTTAGTGTGGGACCTTTCCTAGTTATCACCACACTCCCCTTCAAGCTGGTGCATAAAATATCAATCAAGTCAAGTTTGCCAATAAAAGTGCAAAGAAGAGAAGGACTAATAGGCTTGGTAAGAATATCCGCAACCTGTTCTCCTGAAAAAATAAACAACGGGGTGATGATCCCATAACAAACCTTCTCTCTAAAGAAATGAACGCCTATCTCAATATGCTTTGTCCTTTTATGAAGAACTGAATCAGAAGCAAGTTGAATAGCCGATTTATTGTCACAAAGGAGATTTCTCAGAAAATTCTGACTCTCCAAGAAGTGAACGAAGGCATATAATCTCACAAGTGCCCAATGCCATGGCTCTATATTCTGCCTCTGCAGAAGAACACGAAACAACAACTTATCTTTTACTTTTGCAGGTGATGAGATGACTTCCACGAAAAGTATAGAATCCCATAGTGGAGCAACCATCACAAACTCCTCCATAATCTGAATTAGTGTAGCTTTAATCCTGCTGTATAAAATAACCCAAGTCCCGAAACAGACTTAAGATATCGCAAAATATGATAGACAACATCGAAATGAGGCTGATGAGTTTTATGTGTATATTGACCAACTCTCCCAACAACAAATGATATATCAGTTCTGGTATTGACTAAGTAAATGAGGCAACCCACCAAACGCTAATACATAGATGGATCTTTCAGAGGCTCACCAGTGTCGGCAACAAGCTTCGAATTAGGAATCATAAAAGGTGAAGCTGTTTCGCATCCAATCATTCCAGTGTCCTCAAAAAGGTCCATAACATACTTTTGGTGTGAGGGAGAAATTCCATGATGAGACCTGGCTACTTCAATTCCCAAAAACTACCGAAGTTGACCAAGATATTTCATATCAAATACATTTCCCAAATTAGTCTTAACCTATGTTATTCCAATAAAACCATTTCCCATAATAATAATATCATCAACATATATAAGCAAAATTACACTTTTCCCAGATGAATCTCGCCTGATGAAGTAAGTATGATCAGAATGGCACGTAGTAAATCCAAATCCAATGACAACTTCACTGAATCTAGAGAACCAGAATGATAGTGACTGCTTCAACCCATACAGAGATTTTCGGAGACGATAAACTTTTCCTGCATATTCCCCCTCACCACGAAAGCCTGGTGGATCCATGTGGATGACGTCATCAAGGTCTCCATGAAGAAAAGCATTTGTTACATCAAGTTAGTGAAATGGCCAAGAAAACGAAGCAGTTAGGGAGATCAATAAACGAACAGTGTTGATTTTAGCAATAGGGGCAAAGGTAGTACTAAAATCTTTTTCCGGAACTGAGTAAAGCCCTTTTACAACAAGTCGAGCTTTATACATATCCACTGTCCCATCAAGTAAGAACCTGAGAATATCTACCCACCTACATCCAACTATCTTAGCCCCTTTAGGAAAGAAAACCATATCCCATATATGATTATGTTGTAAAGCATCCATATCGCATTTCGTCAACCCAGTGTGAGGACTGTAAAGCTTCAAAGAGATTCCTTGGAATACGAATGAATGAAGTGGCCATAATAAAAGCTTGATAAGAATCTGACAGACCCTCATAAGACACAAAATTAAATAGAGGAAGTTGTGTAGAACAAACATGCCTATAGTGGAGAAGCATTTACGTTCCCGAGCAGGTACCGAGGCTCAAGGTCTATGGCAACAAGGTCCTCATTTGCAAGCTCAATAGTAGTCTCAACAACATGTTCAATTAAATAAGAAGTGTTATTAATGTTACGTGGTGAGCTCAGAATAATGACTAGAGAGATCTGTGAGTGTGGGCCACGGGAATACACTTGCATAAGTTGATTAGCTGGAGAGGCGGTAGAATCAAGGACAGGAGTAAAGTAAACAATATTTGAGTCCTCGAGAGGTGCAGTAAAACGATGGACAAAATTAAAGTTATCATAAAATGACATTTTCATGAAAAGTGGCATGAAGTATAATGCATACGACGTGTAATTGGATCATAACAATGATAACCTTTGGACATATTAGAGTATCCTATAAAAATACAATGAATAGTTTTATCATCAAGCTTAGTACAAGTAGGAGATTTATTATGAACAAAGCATGTACAATCAAATACACGTGAAATTACAGGAAAAAGAATTTTATTAGGATAAATAACTTGTAACGGAGCTTTGTTTTGATTGACCAAATTGGGATTACGATTCAGAAGATACGCAGTCATTATAATAATCAAGTTCCACTAAAATTAAGGAACCCGCATCCCCCTCAATAAACAATGAAATACCCCCATGAGACTTCTGTTTTTTCGTTCAATAACCCCATTTTTCTCGGGAGTATATGGGCAAGTGAGTTGCTGAAGAATACCCTACCGAGAAAGACGAGAGACATTCATTCGAGATGTGCTCTTTAACATTATTTGACCGAATCCCTTTAACAACAATGTTAAATTGAATTTTAACAAGTCGAAAGAATTGAGTAAAAATGAGTAGCACATCAATTTTTTTACGGAGTAGATAAATCCAAGTACACCTCGAATAGTCATCAATAAAAGTGATATAGTATCCATGCCCGAAAAAAATTGTAACAGTCAAAGGACCCCAAATATCAGAGTGTATTAAGACAAAAGCACACGGATTACGATGCATACGAGGGATGTAAGTGTTTCGAATATGCTTAGATAACGAGCAGACAATACATTGAAATTTTGAAGAACTACAAGCCTTGATTAAGTCAGGAAGCAACATACATAGATAGTGAAAATTAGCATGAACGATCATGCCACGACCGTAATGTCTTAGAAGAAAAACACATAATACATTGAATCAGGCAACACACTAGCGTGAAAATTATAAGCAGAAAGGTAGTACTGGTGAAATCGGTGGATCATCCCCCAAAATAGTAGAGCCCATCACGCTCATATCCCCTTCCAAAAATCTTCCTCGTATGCAGGTCTTGAAGATAACACCAATCAGACAAGAAAACAATAACACAATTGAAACTTCTGGCTAAATGTTAACAGATAACAGGTTTATAACAAGATTAGGTACAAGTAAAACTGAGTGTAAAGTTATGTCTGTAGAGAGGCATATATCCCCTTTGCTGAGAATGGAAGTAGAAGTCCCATTGACTCGCTCAAAATATTGTATAGCGCAAGTGCACGCTAATCGCGAGAGTAGTAATAACCCGATAAAACCGGAGTCGATTTCCACAGGGAATTATATGAAGTACCGAAGATATTCTTCTATGTAAAAGTTGATAAACAAGAATAAAAAATAAAAGAAAAGATGATTTAAGTTTCGAGTATTATAACGGACCAAATCGAACCGCAATTACTAGAACACTTAACTAAAGACTAATAGAAGCAAGCAAAATTTATAAAACGAATTACGAAACAATTCTTAACAAAAGGTTGAGGAGCATTCCCCCACCTCGGATGATCACAACCAACACGGTTCTTCCGATTGAATCCCAATCAAATGGGAAGAAGATGTCGTTCTCAACAATCCAGCATGAAGGGTGTCATCCCAATGATACAAGATGAAGGTCACAATATATTATCGAACAAATGCGTAGATGTTGGAGTTAAGTCTTAACAACTCTTACATGGTAAGAGATGTGAGAATCCTATAAAACTCCAATATCAACACATACACCCATTTATTGGATTCAAACATTGAACTAATCAAGAAGTGGAACCATCCAAGGTGGGTTTATGCTCCCAACCTAAGGTGACTGGCTACTCATAACACTAACTATGCAAACACACACCATGAAGTTTATTAAATGGGAAAAAACCAGTGCAAAAAAGAGAGCATGCAAGACAAAACCACTATATTAATTAACCAAAAGATGTCAATGACTAACAAAGTGCAACTAAAATGGAATTTGACTTACAAATAATGAAGTAGATGATGAAAGCAAGAAGAAAATAGCACAAGCCCTAGGAGAGAGAAGAGACAACAAACAAAATATCTAACTTTTCTTATTTGCTCTTACAAGATTGAACCGACCCTTTACTTGCTATAAACCACTTACTATATATAGTAAGTGGGAAAAAATCATCAAACTAGAAGTTCAAAACCAAAACCAAAAAGTGGAAACCAAACCACTTAACAAAGAGATTCGTACGTCTTAGAGGACCGGTAGACTGCGGTCCAGAGCCCGGTGGATCGGGTCTTGGAAAAAACCTCCTGCTTCGAATCATAGGCAAAATCAGAAATGCCGATCGATCGCATGTCAGGGATCGGTTGACCGGATCCTAGAATTCTGGTGTCATTTGGTCTTCAAAAGGGTGAAAAGGTGCGAAACGGAATCGGCTATAACTTGATCATCCGGACTCCAAATGACTTGCCGTTTGCGGCCACGCGAAGCTAACTCGACAAACTACGCTTCCGTAGAATTCCACTGAGTCGGAGATGAAGTGTGAAATGTCTAAAATGCCCTTAAAGTTGAGTTTGACGACGAAACTTCTCCGAAATGCAACCGATTCTCACTTTAAGTGTTCCAATACCTACAAAAGCTCAATTAAGCCCAGAAAATATATATATCCAAAACCGATGTTGTTTGGTTAACGAGCTTAAATATAGGCATAAGTAACACAAAAAGTGCTAGAATGCGTAAAGATAGCGGGCGCACATATGCAATATTCGTGACTAATCACCCATCATCAAGGTGAACGTGTTTATGCAAGGGTTGCGCAGGTGAAGTAAAAAGATTCTTCTCACCCGTCATGTGGTCAGTAGCTCCAGAATCCATAACCCAAGTAGATTGAGTGTTACTTGTGTGAACATGGTGTGCTAGAGGAGTACTTGAGGTAGATGAGATCATAGCAGTAGGCTCGGGCAATGTTTAAAAAGGCGAAAGGCGAGGCGAGGCATAAACCTCAAGGTGCTTAAGGCGTAAGCCTCACCGAAAAGAAAAAAAGAAAGGTAAGTCTAATAATTTCACAAAAAAATAATCCAACACATTAAATGATGCAAAAGGGTCCACAATCATTCAATCCATCAACCAATCAAACTAAAAGTTCATCTCCATTACATCATTACCATATTGTTCATCACAAAAACATATTGTTCATCACAAAAACATAGAAAAACAAAGCATCCCCTCAAGCTTACTGCTAAAACAATAATGGATCATCCGTATCCAAAGGCTTGAAAAGCGAATTTAATCCATCCTCATCGCCGCTATCATCACCATCGCTAATAGGATCGTCCATGGAATTATCATCATATCTAATGGTCATCTCGTCATCATCATCACCCGAGTCAACATCAACAAATTCATATTCATCATCTACTAAGATCCCCTTTCCTTTACCTATAAGATAAAATATAATTATTTTAACTCTTTAAAATAATTATTTGATGTAAAAAAGACAATTGTGAATACTAACCCTTTTTTGAAGTGTTAAATTGTGAATTATTTCTCTTTCTTCCTCGCCCCCTCTAGCACGTTCACGGCGAATGGAAATGGGAATCTCTCATACCCCTGTCACATCATCCATCGCTCCTGAGCCATTCGTAACCAGCGAGGCATCTGTCGAATGGGAATCATCATCTTGCCCCGCTACCCACTCATCATCTGAAGGTAGATGATCAATAACCAATGGGTCCTCATCCTCTTTAAGCGTCTTTTTTCTCAAAAACTTCGTCTTTAACTTCTTGTTATACATTATATACGCCAATGAATTCAACCTCTTCGTTGACAAACGATTTCTCTTTTTCGTATGGAGCTGTATAAATTTTTCAAATCATAATTTTTTAGTCATAAAATAAATAATAATTTTTACAAATAATAATTTTTTACAAACGAATACCTAATTGAATGTGCTCCAGTTGCGTTCACATGCGGACGAAGAGCATGTAAGACTCAAAACCCTCACCGCAAAACTAGTCAACTCTGGAGTTCCATATCCCAATTGAATCCACCAATCCGTTAAAATAAGAGTGAAGTAAAATTTAGTTCAAAAATGTATTTAATGGTATTAATCAAAAGCAAATCGTACTTAAACAAAAGATTTACTTATCAGGACTGCCGATGCAAAAGAGAAAAACCTCTTTCTATTCCTAAAATTATCAATCTGTATATCCTCTTTCAATCTATCTTGATCATTCGGAATAAGATTTTCCATTCAAGTCAATAAACCCAATTTAATTTCAGGATGGTTAGAGAAGTTCTCTTCATATTGAAAATGTGGATTTAAGAAATATGCCGCCGCATGCAAATGGCGATGTAACTAAAACTCCCATTTCGTATCAATTATGCTCCATATCTCCTTATAAGACGCCTTATCTCCTCCCAAATTTTCTGCTATGGCCTCCTTTGCTTTGTCCATGGCACCATAAATGAAACCCATCCCTGGCATCTTCTCTGAATCAGTCATTCTCAAAAACCCCACAAGAGGTTTTGTGCTTCTAATTGCGTACGACATACTACCCCAAAAATTTCGATCCTGCAAAATGATTTTTTTTTATTTGCTTCCCTTCATCCTTCTTTTCCCAGCTTGATCTAGACCATTCAGGTGAAGTGAACATACGCTACAATGGTTCCTTAAGGCTATACATACTCTGAAGGGTCAAATAAGCGGTAGCAAATCTCGTTGCAGTCGGGCGAATAAGATCCTTCTTCGTATGATCTCTCATCAGTTGCAAAACCCACTCATGTGAAGTTACTCACCTACAATTATATATCACGTTGTTAATATGTGAAACGAATTAAAAAATAAAAAATAAAAATTAAAGATGAATTAATACCTTCATTGACTTTATCAAGGCGTTTTTGTGCTGCGGTAATTCCCCTACTTTCTCCAACATTAGGTCAATGCAATGGGCGGCGCATGGTGTCCACCATAGACGTTTCCTCTTCTCCATCAACAACTTTCCCGCCGCCTTATAATTCGAGGCATTGTCGGTTACAACTTGAATGACCAACTCCTCCCCCACATCCTCAACAACACTATCAAGAAGCTTAAACAACATGTTTGCGTCCTTTATAGCATCCGACGCATCAACTGATCGCAAGAAAACCGTTCCATGTGGATTATTAACGAGAAAATTTATTAAATAGCCACCTCGAATATCCTTCCAACCATCCGATAATATGGACACCCCTGTTTGCATCCACGTTTTCTTTACTTCATCAACTACAATTTTGGCATGCCTTTCTTCCTCATCTAATATCCACGTGCTAAGCTTGTATGCAGTAGGAGGTTTTAACCCGCGACCATGCTTTTCAATTGCCCGCACCATACTAATAAAGGAATGACTATTTGCCACATGAAATGGAAGACCATTTTCAAAGAAAAATCTACCAATATCAAGGCATGCTTCGGGCCACATCTCTAGCCTCCTTTTCAGTTTTAGGCTTAGGTTGATCATCACAACCCTCATCATCAAGATCAACTAAAAACCTATCCATGGGTCCCCTAATCCCCCTAGCCGTACTACCCATACTTGAACCATCTTTTGAACTTGTAAAATACGCACCACTCCCAATATGTTCCTCGGATTTTCTTCGGGCCACATCTTTTTCAAAGTTTTTATTTTTCAAGAAATCCGTCATTTCCTGTCTCACATCTGTAGGAACTCTATCACATTCTCTAACATTTTTTTTCGTTCCCGCAAGATGATCTTTCGTTCGTTTGGCACCCCCCTTTATAACTTTATTGCAAAACTTACATTGGAAATAGACATATCATTTCCCATTATCAACCTCCGTACTATATTTCCAAGCGGGATCCTTTCTAGACATAATTCAACTACAAAAAAAAATATAAAACAAAGTTATTACAAAAAACAAGTTAAAAAATATTGTGAAACAGGTTTTATTAAAATATTGTGAAACAGAAGAAAGTGTAAAACTAAAAACTAAGCTAAAAATAAAAGTTTTTATAGGAAATAACAGAAAAACAGAAGAAAAAAAACGAAAAATAGAAAATAAACAAGTTTTTACAGGGAAAAAAAAGGTAAAAAAACTTAAAACCAAAGTTTCTACAAAAAAAAATCTACTAATACTAAAACTAAAAGACAAATAACATAAACACTTTCGTATAACAGTTTTTAGTACAAAACTAGGGCCGGAGTTGAAGAATTAAAGGGTTTTGGTCTTACCGAGGGCCGGACTTGAAGAATGGAAGGAGAAGGATGGCCGGAATAAGGTTTCGGAGAAGGAGAAGGGTTTCGGAGTAGAGAGAGTAAGTAGGACTTGAATAATAGAAGGATTTTGGTTTATTTCTAACGTACGTTTTTTTTTTAACTATCTTCTCTTTTCATTTTTCTAAGCCCCGTATAAGAGGCCTACGCCTCACCTCCTTGAGGCATTGCACCTCATCCAAAAAGGCGTAAGCCTCTATTTTATGGCCTGAGTCTTAAACCTCGATGCATTTTTCCCTCGCCTCGCCTCGAGGCGTACGCCTCGGGCGCCTTTTTAAACATTGGGCTCGGGAGCAAAAATTTGTCGATTAATCAACATATGGAGAATCCGATCCATGTTTGAACTAAAGGCCTACTCAATCCTGAGATTGAGATAATTAGGAGAAGAGGAATGAGAATTGATAGGAACCTCAGCAATAGCTGCTATACGAGGTTTCCCTTTCTTGTTCCTCAACTCTGGATACAGCTTCCAACAGGTAAATTTTGCATGCCCTTCTCCGCCACAATGTTTACATATCAGTTTCTTCCTTTCAGAATGTTTTCCCTAAGACAGAGCAAGAGAAGGCCCCCCAAAATGAATTTGCTAAATAAGTCATTTGGTCAGCTGCAGAAGTAGACTCACAAATCATAGCAAATGAGGAAGTACGCTTGAGGCGCTGCTCAACTAGTGCATACACTTCACCAAGTGAAGAAAGGGGTGAAGTGTTCAAAATCTTTGTCCGAGAAATCTCATAATCAGCCCCAAGACCCATCAAGAATTGGTAAACCTTTTGTTGTTCTTCTCGACCCATAAAGGAATATGTAGCCAGTGCAGTAAGACCTTTTATAGCAGCTAAGGGATGATATGAAGCATACTCCTCCAATCTCCGAGTTAGATAACTATAATAAGTTAATACTGAGTCATTGCCTTAGATTACATGTGATATCTCCTTATAGAATTCAAATACTCGAACCTCATTATGTGAATGAAAGTACATGGCAGTTATAGCCTTCTATAAGTGAGGAACAACTCATAATACTGAAAAATCCCATACATGTTCGGCTCTATAGAGTAGAAAATTCATCCCATAGTAGTGCAATTACTGACAAACCACTGACTAAAGGTGGGATCAGATTCCTTTGGTGTTGGGATCTTCCTAAGAAGTCAATCATTTTTTCTTTGGTGCCTAAAAATAAACGGAATGATCTTGCCCAGGATGAAAATTTTCATCCATTAAGTAACTAAACCGTAAATTTTTGTGAGGGGAAATGTGAGCTCATCATATGAAATGAAGTGTTCTTTTCAGTAACTTTTCCATCATACATCGTTCACTAAAGTAGCTATGACACCAACAATTATAGACTAATGAACAACTCAAATAAACAGAGTAACACATAGAGCATCCCAAAAATAGCGTATAAAAAGATAATAATTTGGTCACCCAAAAATTAACGGAGCAACGTCAAATAAATCTCTAGATCAAAAGAGATGAAAAAAAAGGGTGAAGAATACCTTCATCAATTGCATACAATTAATGAAGAAAAACTTCACATACCCACGAAACAGAACGTTTCTCCAAATGGATAAAATATGTATAAAAAAATCTACCACATCACTGGTAGATAATAAAAATCCCTTTATTCAAGGGAAACCAACCCAAAAAGTTAAAAAAAAAAGGTTCTAAAAACAAACCGTAGGCAAGCCTTTTTATTTTAGTTTTTAACTTTGATACCAACTCGAAATATAACAAAGAAGCAGTGGTGGATCCGGGAATTTGAGTCAAGGGGGGCGAAAAAAAAATTACCAAGCGCGAGGGTTCAGGGGCGGGAGGTAGTAATCAACTAAATTTGGATTCCTACTTTGTTCGTGAATTTTTTTTATACTATTTCAACATAATATTACCCTATCTGGTTTGTGTGTTATCTCCTCTTTTCCGTTTAAAAAATTTCTCCATAACTTCCTATATTTACAACAATTTCAGACTATTTTTACACAAATTTAAACTATTTTAAACACAAATTTCCCATGGATACACAAATTTCAACACAATTTCAACACAAATTTCAAATTTTGTTCATTAACGTATAAAAAAGATAAAAAAACATACCTCTATGGTTGAGAGTTGAGAGTCACGAAGTTTTATCACCGGAGGCAAGGCTGTCGCCATCTATGGTGACAAAGGTTTGAGTGAGGAATGTGTCGAACTCCTCACTATGTAACAAACAGGAAGTCTCCAAGAAGTGAAGCATGAAGTCAAAACAAAAACCCTCTTCTCTTCGTTAACAACAAAAAATGAAACCAAAACCAAAACAAAAGGAATAGGACGGATCATATTTCATTTTGGTTTTGAATCGAATTTTTGCAATTCCGATCTGGGTTCCCAATAATGGGTTTTTGGGTTTCAAAGCTGAGTTTGAGAGAGAGTCCGACTTTTTGGTTTTAAGTTAAGTTATCTTTAGGTTTTTAAAACTTTCGTTATTTACAGATTCGCCCTTGCCCCAACGTTTTGAAGTTTTACACATTGGTCTAAATTTATTTATTTATTTCAAAGTTGAACCGGAGCGGCCGCCCCTGTTCGACCAAGTGTGGCTCCGCCCCTGGAAAGAAAATTTTTTGTATCAGAAATGTGTAAACTGGTGAGTATTTCCCTCACCTTATGGCCCAATTTATATTAGAATTGAGGAAACATAAGGATAGAAATAAGGAGGGGTAAACATGGAGAGCAATTTGTGTGTTCGTGTGGGACCTTTCCTAGTTATTACAACATATAGATACATTTGCAAATATAAAGTGCCACACACATATATATATAAATATATATATATGACTGGTCACTGAAACAGTAAAGTTTATGATGTAACCACACGTCGAATGACAACTCTAAAGGCACCAAACCAATTTAGAGAGAGAAATATAACTAATATAGGATAGGGAGGTGAGCACTAAAAGAGCAACAAACCGATGTGGGACTTATGTCCATCTATACAATAAACCTAATACTCAAGTGTTCACCTAAAGCCCATTCTCTAAATAGACCAATACAATATGAACTGAAATAAAATAAAATGCAACATAAGATGAAAATATGATTAACTAATATATGGAGCCAAAAATAAAAGAGGATATGACCAAAATATCCCTAGGATCACATCAGATTATCAAACAATAAATTACTTTTGCAAGTTCTCAAACTAGTATATATCATTATCCAGTCATACTACTACTTTAAGCCTAAGGCATTCCGCAATGTTAAAAAAAAAAAAATGGAGATAGCCCTGGACTGCACTGCAATAATCTTTACAAAAAGAAAAGGCGCAAACCTGGGTTTAATAAGGACTGCACATACCTATTTCAACACTCATTTTATCTCCTCTTATGAGAACCAATATTGACTATACAAAGCAAAGCCACAAATATGGTACAAATAGGGAACAAGACGATGATGCAGATGAGCTGCCTGCTTAAATATGATATTTAAGACGAGGATGAAGTCGACTGTTGATAAGTTCAAACTAGTTAAAGGGTGGTAGGGTGGATAATGATATATGCAGGGTGTGCGCTTCATCGTCCCCGTGGCCGTAGAGCCTCTAGGATTAACTCAAATTCTCCACCACCTGTGTAGGTGCCTTTTTGTGCTACCTGCAAACAAGTGAGCAATTAAAATTTTCTTTTACGACACCACACATTATAAGTAGGATCATGATGTCAATATTGGTGTTGGTAAGGTATGCGTACACACGCAAACACATATATACCCTGTACATACCTCATATATACATGATCAAGTACAAACCATTTTTTTGAAATGGTAAAAAATTGAATTTTTTGTAGATGATCTCCATAGTGAGGAGATCATCTACAATACATCAAAATATTCAATCAAAAGGTGAGTAAGATGAGATGCAAAAATGATGAACATGTGTATTTTCGGCCGTTGAAACTTTTGATGATCCGCACGGGGGGGCGAACTTGAGATGACCCGTGTGTGTGTGTGTGTGTGTGCATATATATATATATTAGATGTTAAATAACGAACATGATTAAATGAAGAGAAAAATAGGAGTCGAGGAAGAAAATCCTTAAGCAATAGCATATATGTACTAATATATGCTTGTGTGTGTGTTGGTGGGTGGGGGGGGGATGTTCTAAAGAAACTCTAATTTCTTTGTAACCAAACACCCACACCCACACCCACCCAAAAAAAAATGATTTTGAAAATCAAAATATGGGCCATTTAAAACTCCATTCACTTAAGTTTTGTAATTTTGTAATATAGGAACTGGAACTTGCATGAATTCAATTTTTATCGCCGGAAATACAAACTTGTCATACATATGTTATTTAGATCCAGTTCTACCCTTATTGATCAATACAATTGAAGAGTGTGCTTACCCAGTTTGAGAAAGCCGCCTCCAGTTGATAAGTTGATGAGTCTGCGGATGCCTCTGCATGTACGAATTGTCCTCGACAACAAACTGCTCCACATAATTAGAAGCTTCGGGGGACCATACTGGAACCACACCTCCATCCCTCTCTCTTCTCCCACTACTACTAGAAGATTCTGTCATAGAATCCTCACCAATTCCCAGGCCTACAGCAATATTAAATTGCGGAAAATTATTATTATTATTATTTAGAACCGTTTGGGTATCGGCAACCTGGTTTGCTGTTTCTCCCCGTTGTTCTTGATTCATTGGCACTTCTGCTCTGCTATCTTCAGCTGAACTTTCCTCTTCAGCCCTCAACAAAGAAGTTATGCTGGGGACCATCTGATCCCCATAACGTCGAACCGTAGTGGCTGCGGTGGGGCCCGTCCTGACAGCCTCATAATCGACGTCCATTTGTATGTCTTGGGGAAACGCAATGGGGTCCAAATCAAAGGAGTCTCCTAGGCCTTCTTCAGTACCGTTCTCAATTACTGCTCTCGAAGCTGCTTCGTGTTGCCACATCTCTGAGAGGGCCTCTTGCAACCGAGATTTGGCCGCGTCGATTTCCACTATGGGGAGAGGGTAGTTAGACCCTAGTTCAATTCCCGCAGCTTGGAGTACAGATTCTGGTGCGTTCCAAGGGTGGTGTATCCATTCGGTAGGCAGTCTAGCAAGTTCTGGAAGCCACCTCCTTACGTACTCTCCATTCGGGTCGAATTTGTAACCCTCAAACTGTATCCCAAAAAAGACATGAAACTTCATTCTCCTCAAACATGGGCTACTTTGCATGAATAAGCTATAAGTATAGGTAGTTAAATACGAGTATCGTTTACATATGAGTAAAGCACTTACAAAATACAAAAAATTTAAGGATTAAATGCAAGAAGACCCAAAACTGTTCGCAAATGCCGCCCCCTAAATAACCCCGAAACTATGAAAAAGGTTCAAGTACCCCTTATGGTTCTCCAAAAAGTCTCACTAAAAAATGCCTATATCGACAGAGAGGGAAATTGCAAACATTGAAATGGTTGAAAGAGTTTTTTGCAACACAAATTCAGATTATATAGAAAAGGGACAAACCCCAATCCACCTTTTTTTTGGTGTGTGTGGGGGGGGGGTGGGGGGGGGAGGGGGAGGTGAGGAGGTGGGGGTGAAGGATTGTTTTTCATTTTTACGAAGATTGAAAAGTGAAACAATCCACCTATTGATAATGGAAACCCAACAGATTCTTTCAATGTATCATTTCTGGGCAAGACTAAGGTTGGTCTTTAAATTCATAAAATTTCATATAGGCCTGTGCAGAAATTACAAATAACTTTCGAACGTATTAACATAAAAAAAACAAAAAAATAAGATGGCCTAAACATATAATTTATAACAAACAGGTCAACTGGCTTGTGCAGTGGCCCACCTTGCACTTATGGACATCACTGGGCAAGACAACAACACTAAGTCAATGCAGTCCATATATATTGCTTAAATGAACCCCCCCCCCCCCCCCCACCACCCACACCCGCTTGCTGTTGTGCACCCTATGAAGCACCGAGAATCTCCCAAATGTCATGTGTCAGTGTTTGACAGATGTTGGACACCGACACTCTGGCACCTTTCGAACAAAGCGAAAGAATGTCTAAATTTTCTTTTATTTTGGGACATGCCTAGACACGTTAGGAAATGCTAAAGAACATTCAGGGACAATAACATAGTTACTCTCACCCTAAAATGGGTTCAAAATGTACTTTTTGTTGGTTGATGTGTTTAAGCTATAATATTTTTAAACAATTAGAACAATGTTAAGTTTTTATTTTAGTAATAAATACAAAAGTATGAATAATAGTCTGGGTCCCCAATATGTCATTTCTTACATTTTTTAAGTATTATGTCGGCGTGTAAAGTTGTGCCAGGTCGTGTGTCAAGTATTCGCATGTTATCACTTCATAGTGTGCACCAATAGCACCACAACCAACCCTTAATATACACAAAAAATGAAAGATAAAAAGTAAAAAAAAAATAAAAATGAACATGAGATTTACATGGTCCGAACCTTTGCCTACATACAGACAAGAGAAATCTTCCAATATATGAGAATACCGGTTACAATGGTTTGAATATGCACACTCTCATCCAAACCCCTTGGTACACCCAATTTCTCCGACTCTAACTTTCCTCCCTTTTGATGAGTTAGATCTCTCAATACCAACGGAAACATAGGCAAAATGAACTAGGACATATACCCAAAGCATTACACGTGAAAAGGACTCCAAAAACCCTCACTAAATGGATGGATCACCGTACAGTGTGGATGGATCCATTAATGTTCTTTAGCAAAAATAAATCTTACGTCAAAACTCCCCCCCCCCCCAACCCAACCCCCCCAACCTCAAGTTCGTCCCTAATGTTCAATTCAATAATATAAGTACTAAATGGGCAATTCTATATATCTACTCATCACAACCTGCAGGTAAACCCCCAAAACACCTTCGCTCATAATTCAAAGATGTATTTGTAATCGGACAGATAGTTCATGCAATTTACCCTATAATTAATTAGAGTTTTGATTAAGGCTTTCAATCAGTTGAGCCACTAATGCTGCAGGAGGACCTGTTCATCAGTCCTATACAGATATTAATGAATCTACTCATTAAATAGTTCTACTAGGTGAAATGAAAATAATTTGTGTAGGCTTATCAACTACTTAAACATGAAGTTAACCAATCCAAGTTATCTTGCAAGAATTCACCATATGTACCTGCGGATTATCTATGCGGTTCAACTCACGGCCATCAGGGAGAGTACCAGATATGTATTGCCAACCAAGAGCATCACTTTCAAGATCTGCATCTAATAAGGTATCCCAGAAATATTTCATACCCCATCTCCATGGAAGTTGTAGAACCTTCACAAAGAAACTAGACACTACGACCCGTATCCGATCATGTAGCCAACCCGTGGCCCACAATTCTCTCATACCCGCATCGACCAATGGATAACCCGTTCTACCTTGTCTCCATGCCTTAAAATATCCCTCATTTATAATCCAAGGAAAACATTTTAAATGCCCAAGAAGAGGCCTTTCATGACTGTAAGGATGGTTAAAACTCATGTACCTCGAATACTCCCTAAGACCAACAGATTTAAGGAACAAGTTGACGCTCTCTTCACCAGCTGTATTTCCTTCGTTGGCCCACTGGACTTGCTTGATGCGAACGAGATGAAAGACCTTTCGAACACTCACTTCCCCAAAATGTAGATGAGGAGAGAGAAATGAAGTTGTGGCACTATCGGCCTTCCTACGGTTCTTAGAGTACTCTATTAGTGGCCCGTTAATGAATGTGGTCAGTGCCTTATCGGCATTGCTCCACCCCGGTGACCATGCTCGAGCAAGAAGGGCGTTGCTTCCTTTTTCTGATTCGTCTTCGAAGACAAGTGCGTCCGAAGGACACCTAGAAGCATCACCTGAAAAGAACGATCAATGGATAGATGAACTTCAAACCAAAAAAGAAAATCAATGTATTATACCATTTTCATATTGTAGACACCAACCATAAAACAAAAATTAACATTCAATACTATGCTACAGTTATAGTGGAGATGCATTTCTATAGTAAATAAATCAGGATGCACACAAGCATGTACTTGATGGAATGAAAAAACTGTACAACTATAAAACCAACCTAAATATCCAACTTCTGATAAGGGTGTGACAATGGAGGTGTCGCTTTTAAGAAGCCTTTACCTATGCTATTGTGTATTAAAAGGATTTCGGGTCATACCTGTTTAATTATAATGTCCAATATGCATTTGTATTCCTTGTTAAATTACTGAGAATTGCGTATAGATGTTTTTTAAACAGTTACTCTTCATGAAATTTTCCATATAAATAAATACAACGTATCCCCTTTATATCAATCAGAAGTGGACACCCCATTTGCAGACTAGAAAAATCCATTACTTTTCAAAGATAATATAAATGTGTCTTCCCCTATTGATTCTTCAATGCAATGCGTTCTTTTAAACTTATACGAAGACCAAAATCACTTCACTCTTAGATATTCTGGTTCTGTTTAAGTTAACAGTAGCAAGGATTATTTCTAGAAGTTGTTTTTCGCTTCACCAAAAATGATCATATACTTTGACCAAGTTGGTAGGTCCCTAAGACTATAGAGCACAAACTTTATTTTGAGGTATAGCCTCTTAAATGACGATGTGCCCCAACTTCAATTCAAACAAACAAAACAGTTTAAAACAATTAAAACTGTTCCGCTAGTTTTCTTTTACTCAGTGGAAGTTTAAGATGATGGATAGTACCTTGTGTCCAATTTTATGAGCCAGAAAATAAAGGTTGGAAGGATAAAGTTTTCTAATCCCAACAGGTAATCTAATTAATCCCACAGAACACAAGATAAAAATCATATTTGGTAGATATGCATACCTTCAATTAACAATTAACATTGGACAGGATAGAATAATAAGATATGCATACCTTCAATTAAAATCTCATATAAATTATCTACTTGTTAAACAGACAATAATATTTCATATAATTGAATTAAGAGACCACTTTTCCGATTGGTAGGTAATAATCTATAACACCAAACAAACCTTTCCAGTATAGAACCCACAATACATTTCACAAGGATGGTAATTACATCAAGATAAATTTCCTGTTACAGAAAAGAAAGTTTCAAAAATTTGTCCCCAAAGCATACATGGCCGTCGTCAATATTTCATATTTTAGGTACACTTGTACGTAGGTTCCAGTTTAGCAAGGTACATAATGTATTTGATTTCAAATTGTCAATTACATAGCTTGGTCCCGTTTACACAAGATGTTTGGAGTGGTACAAGTAAATTAGACTGCACAAAGGGGTAACTCTCATACTTGAACCCACATTCTCACTCCTACAACTGAAATATTTTATCATTGAACAAAGTAATGTCCACTAAAATATACAATTGAAGTAAAAATATTTCAAATATTAACTGTTTGCAAACTCATCAAAGCATCAACTGAATAAGTAGGTCATAAGGTCTTAGCAATCCCGTGAACAATACCTTAAAAAATTCATCGAGTCACACACAGAGGAAACTAACTACCAGGATGTCCAGTTTGTTGAGATTTATATTGAGGAAGATCAAGATGTTGATGAGGTAGTTGGCTTTTCGAGTACGCGTCATGTCATTTCAAGAATAAAAAATTGCTAGTCTTTTTACAGTTGTTACTTCACGGATTGTTTACCACGAATTTGTTGTAGGTCACCAGTGACACTATTATTAGGTTCTTTGGAGAGGTTTAGTATTCTCTCCCCCACCCTTTTTCTTTTTGGCTATAGAATTATCTAATTTATCACCAAAAAAAAGGGGAAAAAAAATCATAGACTACCACTAGTCACAATCTTTTATTTATCGAATCTAGAGTTTGTGTATCTATAAATCTGAGAATTTTGTTCTAGCAGTTAACACCTCTACAACCAAGGGTTTTAAGTCGCTATACAGTGTTGTGCCATTAAAAATTCCCATTGAATGTTTTATCTCAATATCTTAGGGTTGTGTACATACCTAGAAGCGTTTCAGATTTTTTTACAGTGTTTTCCTACCGGAAATTAATGGTAAAAGAAAATAAAAAACATAATTATTTACAATGTTTCTAAGTACTCATTCGGTTGGAATTTTGGAGCTTTGGGAGAATCATAAAATGGTAAATTGACTAAATTCACATATAAAGACTCATAATTCATGTAAAGCTTGAAAAACAAGATTCCCACTTCTTTCCAGAAACTGAAACTTTATGTGTGAATTTATCATTTAGATTCACAGAAAGCAGAAGATGTTTGAAACAAACGAGGACTAAGAGTACCATATTATGAATTAAGCCATAATGAATTCATGATACATGTAATAATAATCAAATTGACTCGTACAAACCTGGTTAATATCTATGGCACAAAAAAGAATTGACAAATAAGGAAATACGTGAGTTTAAAGAAGAATAAATAAATAAAACTGACCTGATATTATCCTCTTAGGTGGGAGAAGTGGAGAATCGGGATCGTAAGGCATGCCGAGGCATCTGTCCCAGAAAGATGCGAATGTTGTGAATGGTTGACCTTCATCATCAACAACTTCCCATGGTTCATACAACAAGTCTGCGTTGAAGGAACGCACGGCGATGCCCTGACTAGTTAAAACCTCCTTTGCACGATGATCCCTAACAAGTGACAAGGGGTCTAAAGCACATCACAAACAAATGTTTGTTACAACACCACCGAAGCACTATTAATACAAATTCGGACTTAGAGCCAAAAACAAAAACAACCCCTAAATGTAATAACAACAAAAGTCTATATAGATCATATCCGTGAGAATCCTAAAATCATACTTTAAGAAATAAAAATGAAAACAGAGAACTCGTCCCTTTTATTTCATTGCAACTATAAGCGTGCTATTAAAGACACGAATGTGTTCCTTTGTACTGTTTTTCAAACACAGTGTACAATTATTTTTAAGCAGGTAGAGACTTCCATTAATAGCACCTCAACTGTAAGCGAAATCGACCACGATAAGATGATTGCAGCCCAAGTGCACTACTATCATAAAAAGTTCCCAAAAAAAAATTCTAGTTGACCTGTGGGAAGGGGTTGGGAGGTGGACGTTACAAAAGTCAGACCCGAATTTGTAATATTTTAGGTTTATTCTCATTACCTGTAGTTTGTTTCTGTATTTTCTAAGGTTTATATTTAAATTATATGTTATAATTTCGAATTATGAAAAAAAACAAAAATAAAACAAAGACATGACAGTTGCCGAAAGCTGATTAGGCAAGTGCAACAATCGCGCCAACAAGGCTGAGTTCTTCCATCCTAAACAGCGTTTGACACCTGTCTCACACTTTATCTTTATTTTTACGAAAACTGCTATAATTCACTTGTTTATTGGCAAAATTCTTGTTTGTGAAACTGAATCTCAGCCCTTCAATTATATGTCAAAGTGATTAGGATTGTTACTAAAAAATATTGTTGCCAGTGATGCTTCTTGTTTGCAACATAGGACAGAAATAATTAATGACTAACTGGGTTGTTTGCAGTTCATATGTGTAATATTTTGAGGTTAGATACAGTAAATGAGATATAAGTGTTCAGATTCTAGCTACCTAACACAATTTTTTTTTCCTTTTTTTTCTTTATATAGATAATAGTTGTGTACTTGTGTTGCAGTCTACATAATATGGGAGAAGGAAATAAAATAACTATGTAAAGCAAACAACATCATTAATATACAATATCCAAGATCTCAGATTTTCAGAAAGGAAAACTGAATTAAACTAAGCAGAACCCAAAAGGGGGAAAAGGACAAAAGTACAAGCAAAATAAGAGTTCTATAAAAGGCCAACCCTGATGATCCACCCACCCAATTTTTTATATTACAAAAAAAATGAAGAATGAGACTGACCATATAAGTGGTTAAAGAAGATCTGAGTAGCCCCAGTAGATTTGACAATCTCAAGAAGAGAAGAAACACTATCAGTGGATCTTTTAGTGATTAGAGGAGTCCCAAGGCTCCTCAAAGAAGATTCAAGGTACCCCAAACTTTGTTTAAGCCACCACCTTGAGACTCTACCAGGGTAATAATGGCCTTCTTCTTCAGGTGCCCATATGAAAACTGCAATAACTGCCCCTGCCCTGACACCAGCAGCTAGTGCTGGGTTGTCTTCTACCCTCAGATCTCTCCTAAACCAAACTATATTTGACATCTCCTATAATTCTCAACTACCCAAAATCCCACTTCTCTCTCTTAACTATATTCCACCTATGTCTCTCTCCTGGACAACAACTAGGTGTACCCTTTATGGGATTCCTTGTAGTTTTCACTCAATTGAGAAGAAAGATTCTAGGCCATAAACCAGGAAAAAAGTGGGCTTTGGGGATGGATTGGACACTTATCTTTAACTCTACCCTTTTGGGTATATATAAATAAAAAATAAATTTAAAATAAGATCTTCCAAGTTTTAGGGTGAGTCTCCTTTTTCTACTATTACTATTGGGTTGAATAATATTAGCACCCGAGAGAATGTGAGAGAGGTGTGTGCTGTGAAGAGGATTGCTTAATGGAGTATTGGAGTGGGGTTCAGGTAAATTGACAGCCGATTTGCAGCCACAAGTTATGTTTTCTGGATTTTTGTTTTATACCTTCTTTCTTATCCTATGCATGCAACAACACAAAATCTTGCCCGACAAAATCTTGCCCGACTCTATTGGGCCTTTCCTTTTTATTTTTTATTACTTCTATTGTAACATAATTTTTGACATAATTTTTTATTGAAATTACGCGTGATAGCGTGTTATTCGTTTGTTTTTTGGTTTCACTGACGTGGACCCCACAAAAGAACCAATAGAAACCCTTTACCTCATTCGATAATTTCACTTTCGATAATTTTTTCGATTACAGGATCATTTTCCTTTATTTTTAAGTTATTTTGAGTTCAATCTACTTTCATGATGGATTTTGTAATATCCTTTTATTTAAAAACTTATTTAAAATCGTACATCATTCTATTTACTCTCCATTCAATTAATTGATCAAACATACTCACAAAGTTTGACTTATTTTAATTAGCAATTCTACATGGCCCGCCTGGCAACCACCTGCGGATCGCATTTCACAATTTCCCTTTTTTTTTTAAGTTTCTTATTCTTTTGTTATAAACCAATGTTATAAAAACAGTTTTTTATATTAATAAAACAATTTTTGTAACACTTTTTAATTTATAAACAATTTTTTATATTACATAGTTTTTTTTAAAATAATATAAAAAAATAATTTGTTGAATGTGAGTCGGCGTCAGCGGCACTAATTAATCGCAATATTTTTTTAATAAAATATCGTGATTAATTAGTGCCGCTGGTGCGGACCCACAATTAATCACGATATTTTTTTCAATAAAATACACATTCAACAAATGATGTGGGTCCGAGAATGCGGCACTAATTAATCGCGATATTTTCTTGAAAAAAATATCGCGATTAATTAGTGCCACTAATATCGCGATTAATTAGTGCCGATGGGGCGGACCCACATTCAACAAATGATTTCGCCGCCAGCGGCACTAATTAATCGCGATATTTTATTGAAAAAATATCGCGATTAATTAGTGCCGCTGGCGCGGACCCACATTCAACAAATGATGTGGGTTCGAAAATGCGGGTCCGCGCCAGCGGCACTAATCAGTCACGATATCATGTCAATAAACATATATTTTTTCATTTATGAAAAAATATTTTTTTAATTTTAATAAAAATTGTTTACTTTAAAAAAATATATTTTTTTATACTAATAGAAAAATTGTTTTTTTTATATAAAAAACTATTTTTATATTAATTATTAAAAACATAAGTATAAGAAACTTATAAAAAGAAAAAAGAAAACTATTTTTTTAATATAAAAATTATTTTATATTAATTGTTAAAAACAAAAGAATAACAAAAAAAAAAGGAAAGTGGAATGCGGTCGTCAGGCGGTACTTTATGAGGTTCATGTAAAGTTTTCCTATTTTAATTACACTACTTAAGTGAATTTGAAAATAAAGATTCATTAAAAGAAAAAGATTATCTATCTCTGTTGTTGGTCAAATTATTCATGACACGTGAACATATGATATTGTGACACATGTCCTCATAAGTATGCACATCAGCGCTTTATTTATACTTTATTGGCTCCAGAAGAAAGAAGAAAAGTCATTCACATGGGAATTATCAAGAGACATTCCACACGTGCCCTAAAATGTCAATAGTCTCATTCATTATGCACTGGTGTAAACACTACACCAAATACCGAAAATGATCACAGAAAAGGGGTCACGGCCAAGAGCTGTGACCAGCTGGTCACGGCCCAAAGCTGTGACTACATGCAAAATGAGTGTGACCAATTCCAAGACTCAGTGTGGTCATGGATCGACTTGTAGCGGATTTGATCCGTGACCAAAATGAGCGTGACCAATTCCAAAGCCGTGATAATATCATATATATATATATATATATATATATATATATATATATATACAGTAAGTTTGGTCACGGCCTTAAGCCGTGATAAAGTTGGATCACGTACATAACTGATCACGGCTTTGAACCGTGACCAGATGGTCTTTAATCACGAGGTGGTCACGGATTTGGGCCATGACCAGGCTTACAAATAGGGTCAGGGCTATGGGCCGTGACCACATCTCTGACTATGGAAAATCCGTGACCAGGCTCTGGGACAGGGATTTAGGCCGTGACCACCGAAATTGGTCACACCCGATTTGGTCACACACCAAATCTGCGACCCACCCTTCCTGGTCAGGGATAAAGTCCGTGACCATTAGCCCAGTTTTGGTGTAGTGAAAGGCCTGGATAGATAAAGGCACTTCACCCCTTGGTTTTCGAATTATTATAAATATCTTATTTCCCTTAGCTCAAAGGACATGTCTAGCAACCCTACGCAAGACTACTCAAACTTCTATGTAACTACCCTCAATCGTAATACCATAATAGTGAACGTAGGTTTTTTCTAAGCTGAACCACTTTAAAAATATTTGGTGTTCCTTGTTATTTCATTTATATTATTCAACTAATTATATGTGATTACAAAATTGGAGATTATTAGCTAAAATCAAATATCTACTAATTTTGGACATTAACAACTTGGCGTCGTTTATGGGAACGATTGTTGGTCATCGTTCTCTACCTACCTTATTCACTTATTCACCTTGAAATTTTCTCTGAGGGATGACAATTGTTCCTGAGAGTAGCCTAGCGGCTGCAGGAAATGTTCTTGATCCATCCTATCACCTAGTGTTACAGATCTTCAAGGAATTTTACTAAATCTTGCCAAAGGGCAGGAAGCCATGTAAGAGTCAGTCAAACAATTGGCTCAAACATTGCAAGATAAATCCACCACCTTACCATCCAGGAGGGAAATGCCTCCTCCTACCATCATAAATGAAAGAAGTAGTTACTCCACATCCACTCGTGACAAATCCTACTATCTTGGGGTAACATCGTTAGTTCAATCTACTGATTACTATGATGGTCGGTCTTTCACCTATGAATGGCCAAGCATGTTAGAAAGCTTAAGTATGGCACATTCTTTTGATCGTTTGGGTCCTCGAGTAACCAGAAGTCATCACAGAGAGCCTGTACAATCCCACAAGCATAGAGAGGGGACGGGTAAATCCAGGGCTAGCATTAGAGGGTCTGTGCGTGACGAGCAGACTTCTCAGGAGGAGGGCTCAACACATACACATAAAAGTCCACTAAAGCCGCCTCAGCCAAATCCAAGCCATAGGAACACTCTTGTAAGGGGTCTATACAGAGACTGGAAGATCATTTGGGAGAAATGGCTAAGATCAAGAACCCTTTGCAGAGGAGTTTTATGAAAGGATCTCCTTTTATTTAGGCTATTGTGGATTACCCCACAACTTCCAAGTTCAATCCCTATGGTCACGCGCAAGTATGATGATAAAACTGATCGCGTCCTTCATATCGAGCAGTACCAAGCTGCTGTCGAAATTTATTATATTCCAAACGAGATGAGATGCAAAGCTTTTTCAAGTACGATCACTGGTCCAACTCAGATCTAGTACAATAATTTACCTGGAGGACTTATTGCTAATTTTCATCCGCTCGACGTACTATTCATCAGCAATTTTTGCTTTAGAGTAAAGTCAATCAAAAGAGTAGCCCTTTACTCGGTGTTCGTCAGCGACCAGGAAAAACTACTCGAGAGTATATCACTCGTTTTAATAATTAAAAACTGGAAGTTGTTAATTATGAGGAGAAAATGGCTATCACAGCTTTGATGAGCGGGTTGATCTCCGAGAAGCTGTATTATGCTTTGGCAAGGATCCTATAAAAACCATTACTGAATTGATGGCAAAAGTAGGGAAGATCATGAATGTCGAAGAGGCTATAGCTTCTAGACAAAGCCCCGAGAGAAAGTCTGAAGGCTAGAAGAGCTCTAACAAGAAGGAATAAAAGGATAAGAAAGTCGAGAAGCCAAAAACATAGGAGGAATATACTCCTCTCACTATGGGTGTGCATCACATTCTAGAAGAAATTAGGGGAAGCAAGGATCTGAAATGGCCTAGGAAGTTGAAATCGCCTTCCAACCGGAGGGATAAGTCCAAGTATTGTGACTTTCATAAAGACCATGGGCATACCACTAACGGATGTATTACCTTAAAGAATGAGATCGAATCTCTCATACGTCGAGGAAAGTTAAGCAAGTTTATTGACAAAATTGAAGGTCGAAACACGAGAAGAAGGATAGAATCCCTCTATACGAACAAAGACGACGAGAAATATGACGAGATAATAATTCTGAAGATGACTCCGATCTACTGAAGAAACCCAAAGAGTCTGAACTTGATGTAGGTATGATATTTTTCGATTATCATTTCATTACAAGAGGGGACGCTAGAGGTGGAGATGGAGTAGCTGAAAGAAAAGCTTATTTGAATGAGGCTAAAGCTTGTTTTTACCTTAGGCAAGTTAATCTAACAGACAAAGTAGATAGTCGACCCAGAAAAGTGAACAAAGATAAGTTGGTCATCAGTTTCTCTAAGAATGATTTATCGAGAGTTTTGTACCTCCATGATGATCCTCTAGTTGTCACCTGGAGGGTACATCATGCCAGGGTGGCGAGAATTATCGTAGATAATGGTAGCTCGACTGATGTCATGTTCTACTGCTACTTCCATAGCTTGGGATTGCGGGATAGCAAACTAGAACCTTACCAATGGCCTTCAATCGGCTTTTCTGGAGAAAAGGTGTACCCTTGGGTGACTATCAGGCTAGAACTGTTGAACGACACTTATCTAGAAAGCAGAACGGAGAAGATTCATTTCTTCGTCCTGGATAAATATGTACCTTCAGCTTATAATATGATCCTCAGTCGGGTTGGATTAAAGAAGTTCAAAGTAGTGACATCCACGGTTCATCAGTGTATGAAGTTTTCCACTCACTATGGGGTTGGTGCAGTAAAGGACAGTTAGAAATTGGCCAGAGAATGCTATTATACATCTGCCAACCAACAGGAAATTTAAAAGGGAACCACCACCTACCAAATTGACACTTTGGATCCTCGTAAATAAAGTGAGTCGGTCAAAGGGCAAGTTATGGACTCCAGAAAACCATTGTACTAAATGATGAAAAGTCGAAAAGAACCACCAGGATTATCTCAAACCCAACACCTTCCCTCAAACACGAATTGATTACACTCCTTAGAGAGCGAAAGAACGTGTTTGCTTGGAGCCATGAGGATATGCCCATAATTGACCCTATATTCATATGTCATGATCTCAACATTAACACCGATTTACCGCTTCGCCTGCTATTTCAAAAGCTAGAAAAATAGGGAGATTGATGTCCTGGGTAGTTGAGCTAGGAGAATATGAAATACTCTACGAGCCAAGGACAATGCTGAAAGGGCAGGTTGTAGTTGCCTTTATTATATAATTTATGTATCCAGAGGAGATCATTACTTTAAGTTTACCTACCGAGCACACTTTCTTAGAAGAAAAATCTACTCTAAAGCAAACTGAAAATATCACCAACCAACCTGAAACGTATACTGCCCAAGAGATGGCTTACATGTATAGTAAACAGGGAAAAAAAATATTCCAATAGGGAGAATTGTCTGAGGAAAGCTTAAATAATGACATTCTAATTTGGAAGTTTTACGTAAATGGATCATCATGTGCTACTGAAAGTGGAGCAGGTCTAATTCTCAACACTCTGGACGAAATTTATGTGGAGTATGCACTTCATTTTTCAGTTTTAAGCCTTCAACAATGTAGCAAATTATGAATCATTGATCATAGGTTTGGAGTTAGCCCTATCATTAAGAGTCGATAAGGTTATGGCACATAGTGATTTCTAACTCATTGCTAATCAAGTGCTTCAAATATACGGAGTAAATGGAGATCTCATTATCAAGTATCTGTAAAAAATTATGGAAGTCATATCCAAGTTTGCTACAGTTAAAATGATGAGAATACCAAGGATAAAGAATGCCCGAGCAGATGCACTTGCTCAACTGACCTCATCAATCAGGATAGAACTCAGTAGAACCATCCTTGTAGAAATTCTTGCACACAAAAGTGTAAATATGGAAGTTATGGCCAGTCTTATTGCGGTGGAGTTAGGACCTTCATGGATGGATCATATCAGAGATTATATTCACAAAGGTATACTACAAGATGATCCAAAAGAAGCTGGGAAGTTGAGGTTAAAGGCATCCAATTATGTATTAAAGCGAGGAGTCCTATATAAAACAAAATATACCATTTCATTACTTTTCTATGTTCACCCAGTCGAGGTATCAGACTTGGTCAAAAAAGTGCATGAAGGTTCTTGTAGGGTTCATTCAGTTGGCCGAACATTACTATGCAGGATGGCTATGCAAGGATACTACTGGCCGACTATGAGAGCAGATCGCCTTTCCTTTGTAAAAAAATATAATAAATGACAGAAGTTTGCCACGATTCATAAAAGACCGGGGGCTGCCTTAACTCCCATCACGTCCTCTTGGCATTTTGCTATTTAGGGAACTAATTTGGTCAACCCATTATCGAGGACCAAAGGACGATTCAAATACCTTGTGGTAGCTATGGGTTACTTCACAAAATGGGTGGAGACTGAGACATTAGTTGAGGTGCCTTATGAAAAAGATTTCCAGTTCATATGAAAACACACTATATGCAGGTGTGGAATGCTATATGCTTTTATCACTGACCATGGCACTCAATACGATAATGAGGAGTTTGAAGAATATTGTATTCAATCCAAAATCCAGAAACTTCAATCTACCCCTGGATACCCACAATGCAATGGCCAAACCAAGGTTACCAATAAAACCATACTTGATGGATTAAAAAAGAGGTTAGATGATGCAAAAGGAAACTAAATTACACAGCGTTCTTTGTGCATATATAACTACACCAAGGACAGCCACCAGTGAGACTCCATACATACTTTCCTTTAAAATAGAAGCCAGGTTACCAGCCGAGGTAGGTCTGTCGGCTCACAGGGTGTTAAACTTTGATTCCCTCCAAAGTGATCTCATGAGGAGATTAGATTTAGATATGATTGAATAAGTTAGGGAGGATGTTTCACTTTGAATGGTTGCTTATTAACAAAGGACTTTTAGTTTCTATAACATAAGGGTCAAGCTGACCAACATGAAAGAAGGAGAATATTTCCTTAAGAAGGTAATCCAGAAGGGAAACAAGTTTGAACCAAACTGGTATAGTCTTTACCGCATTTTGGCATTCGTTTGACCATGAACTTATCAACTGGAGACACTTGAAGGGGAAGAATTTAAGAATCCATGGAACTTATTAGTAATTTTGTTTTGATGTAATCATTTTATCCAATTTAATAGAGTTGTGATTTCCTACCATTTATGCTTCCTTATTATGTTTTTTTCGGGATACGGTGATGATACACATCCCCCCGACAAACTAATAATTTTCTAACTTCAAAATTCAAAATTTTCATCCTAAAAAAATTTAGAAATTTCTTTGACTTCGTTTATGACTTCATTTTTTATAGATCACGAACAAGGAGTTTAATAAACTTTTCCAACTTCAAAAAAGAAAATTCTTTTAGACTTCATGTATGATCTCATCTTAGACAGGTCATGACCAAGAAGTCCCCTGAAACTCCATGTATAACTCAAAGTCAAGAACAAGGAGTTTCACCCGACGAAGTTAAATTCAGGAAAGACCTACATTCCTAGTACACTTGGTCACCACTGGTAACTAATGCAAACATTTAGTTCTAAAATGTATAACCTAAGTGTATTAGTAGAACCTAAGGCTCTATAACTCAAGTTCACAACTTGATCAGACATAAATTAATTAAGCAAGTTAAGAAAGTTAGTGGGCTTCATAGTCAATACACTAATTAAAAATCTTAATAGTGGATCAAAGACTAAAATACATAGATAAACTTGTATGTTACAAAATAGTCTTTTTATTCAATCAATAGTTTATACAATCATAAAAAAGTCAATAAAAATAAGTTCATTTTGTTGGGCGTTTTCCTTTAGCTTTATCCATCCCAACATGGCGATCATCAAGAGCGTTGGGAAATATTATAGTCCTTAAATCTTTTGGCCTATTACGTCTGCTACTGCTCGATTGATCTAATAAATGAGGGAGACAAATGTATTCATCTTCACCTTGAAGGACACAATCCTCTAAGTATTTTCTCACTAAGCTCTGGGGAATGGCATTGCTCGAAATCCAATCGGCATCAATCTTAAATGGAGAGTTAGGATAATCTAACATTACTAGGTCATGTCAATGCCATAAGTCACTTTTGTCTTCTATCTTCAGCAGTACCAACATGTTTAACTAACCACATTTATATCCTTCACGACGAGCTTACTCTAAATGATTGTCCAGGTGAGTTAAGGCTTCATCATATCTATCCATCTAGACAACTTTGGTTATTTATGGAAGTGAAAATTTAGTCGATCCGCTATGTCTTGGAGCTTATTTGTGGCTTTATATTTTTCTTGTAACAACACGGCTTGGTCGGCTAAGGTCTTCTTAGTTCTCTCTTCATCCATAGTTGGCCGAGTAACAACTACATGTCTAGAGTATTGGATGGACTTGGTTTTATTCTTCTTTAAGTTTTCCAGATCCTCTAACAGTTTGGCGTTCTCAAGCTCCATGAAGGAGGCACCTTCGTTTGGTGCAAATTCAACTGACTTCTTCAAGCTCTCCAGCCCATTCCTTAGATTATTATTCTCCTAATCAAGAAGGGTAGCAACCTACCGAGCACTTTCCACTTTTTTGCTCAGCACGAATTCATTCTTTCTGAAGGCGGATGTAATCTCATGCAACTTCTTATCAAAGCCCTAACCTGCACTTAGTTCCTCATATTTGGCTTCATAATCAAAGTGGAGCAGATCCCGAGAAAGATTATGATCATCTTGTAGTTGCTCAGTCATCTCATAGTATGCAAAGTTATTCTCCACTGCCCTATCAAAAAGAATATGTAAATTTACATAGACCTCCTTCATTTAATCTGAGGCATCTATGTCGAGCAACCCTTCTAATTTTATTTCAGTCAAAATCACACGGATAACTTCAAGTAGACCGTTGTAATGTTTCAGCAGGTCAGATTCAGCAGACATGGTCTTCATGGCATCAAACTATAAATTAACAAGTATAAGAATATAAGTCCGACTAAGGAAAGCAAACAATGGCAATCAAATAGCAAAGAATATCAGAAGTTTTAAACAACTTTTTCATTTCATTACCAAATCAAGGGTTATAACTATGGTCCATTATAAATGAAGAAAGCAAAAAGGAAAAATAAACATAAAGCGAGCAAAAACTAGTTAAAGGAGTTACACCTTCTCCTTATCCTTAGTAGCTGATTCAGGAGGCGGTAGGTTGGTCATAACAGTTAACACCACAGAGGACTCCCAGAACCCTCATCATCATCAAACTCTTCATCATGATTGGGAGGATTTCCTGGATCATGCCTCTGGAATAGTTCAAAGTCATCATGTATGTCGACCTCCTTCAAAGAGTCCAACCAACCATCCTTGTAAAGGAGTTTCTTGTCATATTTAATCTATCTAGCGGTAGCAACGAACGCTTTATCCTAGACTTTGTTATAGGCCTCCTCCTTATCTTTCTTGCTCTTGGCCTTCACATTCAAGCGCTTCTTCCTGTTAGCAGTTAATTCAGTAGTCAAGTTGGTGTTTTTCTCCTCAGCAACCTTTAACATGCTCTCGGTTTCCTTCAACTTCTCTTCGACAACAGTCACTCTATCATCGATAACCTTTATTTTATTTTCTACTACAGTTGTCCTATCCTCGAACACCTTTAACTTCTCCTGCCAAGCCTTCCTCTCTCTCTTTCTCTCTCTCTCCAAGGCCTCCCCAGACACTTGCAAAGACTTCAGCAAGCCTTAAAAGGCTTCCTCTACAACAGTTGAGGAAGATTTTAGCTGATCGTCCTTCTCCAGGATTTGGTTATAATCAACCAAGAACTGTAAAAGGAAAAATACACAACATCAGTACATAAGAACTTCAATAGAAATTATTGAAGAGAAATATAAAGTTAAATTCTTATAATTGCTAAGTTTTGGTGTGCCCTTTCTACTAATTGGGCTCTGGACATCGAGGTTGCTGTTGACCTATCCGCTGGAAGAGTTCCAGCCTTACCAGACCTCTCAATAATTCTTTTTTCATCCACATTAAGGACTTAGGGCCTCTTATGAGTGGTTGTACTTTTCTTGGTAGGAGGTGGAGATCTAGATCCAATCAACAGGTTTGGAATTCTTCTCTTTACCATTTTTATAGAAGGTAAACTTATGATGGCTGTAATAATAAGGGATTCGAAGGAAGATGATCTTCCTCCTTGTGCAAATTCTCTTTTTACTCTAGTTGACTCAGCAACAAAGGAGGTAGAAATTGTTTCCTCGTACAAGTTTATGGGAGATTAAGGCAGAATAATTATTGATTAAGAAACAAATGAAGTAATGGAACTCTTATATTCCAACAAAATAGAGGTTGCTTGGGGATGTTATTCTCCCACTCTCTAGTGAATGGCCCAAAAATATTTAAGATCCTCAAGATTAAGTTCACCTTCCTTTGGACACTTCTTTTTTTCTATCCTCTATACAAGATCAAAGAACAACAGTTAGTCAGCATATCATCAAATAGTTAGTACACATGGAAAGAAATGGAAAATAAAAATATCTTACGACCTATGCCACGACCTTTTGGGGGAGCCTTGGTCCAATATATCTTACCCCCTCAGGAAGGGGGGCATATTGTCAATTCTTCACTACTATACCATAGTCCCAGTAATCCTTGTTTTAGTCTGGCAGATTAACCACAATTATGCTTGAGAGTCAAGCAACTATTTGGAATTAATATTCCATCCTTTCAATAAAACATTAAGAATGGATCATTGGGGGCTATTTTTATGGGCTAAATTATTCATGCCACGTAGATTTATGTTGTTGTGACACCTGGCTTTATAAATATACACCTCAGCGCTTTATTTATACTTGATCGGTTCCAAAACAACTCGGTCGGTGTACCGGCCGATCATCTTAAGAAGATGAACCATCGGGAAAAAGACGAGTCATTCACACGGTAATTATCAAGAGACATTCCACACGTTCCCTAGAAGGTCAATAGTCTCATTCATTATGTACTGGTGTAAATGACTAGATAGATAAAGGCATTATTCCCTTTGGTTTCCGGACCATTATAAATATCTTATTTCCCTTAGCTCAAGGGACATGTCTAGCACACTTACGCAAGACTACTCAAACTTCTATGTAACTATTCTCAATCGTAATACCATAACAGTTGACATAGGCTTTGTCCTAAGCCGAACCACTTAAAAAACCTTCGATCACTACACCAAATCTGCCGAATTGTCAAGGTCATTGACCTTGACAAATCCAACTTGTCAAGGTCAATGACCGTGACATTTCGAGGCGAGACAAATTTTTTTGTCACGGTCGTGTCGTGGTCAATGATTGTGACACGTTTGTCACGGTTATAAATCGTGACAAAGCCGTGACCCTTTTTAGAAAAATTGTCACGGTCATTGACCGTGACAATTCTGGGCAGAATTTAAAAAAATCTGCTAGGCAGTATGGCCACTGCCACTGCCCAGCAGTATATTTGTACCTGTTATAGCAACGTTGTACCTGTTCCAAACATCATATATCCAAACAAACTAAAGATAATGCAAATATATATTCAAATAGATACAATATGCATCACGATACAATTCAAATGTAACAACTTAAAAAAATTCAATTCAAACTTAAAACAATTCAATTCAAACTTAAAATAATGTCACTACATGTCTGGTGTATTGTTAAAACTGAGGAGGTGAGTAGGCCACACGACATACGAATTGACGCACCCACTAATATACGTCGTGCCTCATTGTTCGCGCAACCACAATAGGGAGTTCTCCTTTCCGGGTATGACATGCGTGATGAGCACCCTGGACTCCATCTCTCGAAGCGCACGTCCATGAACTATTCCACCTTGGATGATATTCGGGTCCCTCAACCCCCGCCCTATCCGCTGGCCATCTAATACGTCCAATATGAACACGCTCGGCCAACCAAGTGTCGACATTGGTTTGTTGAAGGGTGCCAAATAGGGAAGTGGATCATCGAAGTACGAACGTGTAGGTGATGAAGCAGCGAGGTCCACATCCTCGTCATCCTGCGCCTCGTCCTCCCACACCTCCTCCTCCACTGCCTTCTCTTTCCATTTCCCTTTCCCTTTACGGTCTCCGCCCAACGTACGCTTCATGAATGCGTACATATCTTGGACCGTCGCCTCCAAACGGGACAATTTCGCGTCGTGTGAATCCACCGTTCGAGCCAACCCGGTGTCGCTCGTCTCCAATCCGATGATCTTAGATTTGGCCACCCGCGAGCTCACCCCCCTGTTCCTCCCCTTGCGATCAGAGCCAAGCACTTGGCTGAGTGCATCTGTGGACAAAGATGCCTTGTCGGCATCAGACTGCGACTCATGCACTTCCTTAAGCTTTGCCTGAAACGACAAAAAACACATGATTAGTAAAATAAGTAAGCTAAAAAATTATAACGTAATTAACAAAAATTAAACTGTCGAATTACTTACAATCGTGGCCACGATGCTCGGGGACACCTCCTTGTCCTTCCCCTTCTTCGTCCGAAGAGCCACATAAGTATCGAGCCTATGTGGCTTACCCCTTGGCCCACTCCCTACCCCCTGAAATAAAATAAAGTAAAGTAAAATTATTATCGGCCCTGCAAAGTAAAATAATGAAGAATAATATATTTCTGTAGTTATAGAAAAATTAAATCTTACCTGCATCCTATGCTCCACCTCGGCGTAAGAGGTCCGACCGGAGTAGTGCACGTCCGTCTTTTTTGCCCGATTTTCCCTCCCCGATTGGTGAGATGCCAATTGTCGATCCTCGATCTCATTGTCAATGAACTTCTTCCATTGTGCCAATGAGATCAGCTCCTTGGGGGGCGCCATTGGATAATCGACTCTCGTGTTTTCCCAAAGTACCGTGCCCGCATATTTTTTTTCCACGACTTGAGTTGCTCCCTAATTTGCTCCAACAAGGGATCGCGTAGCTTTGGATCCAAGTTGAATTGTTCCTGCCCAACAAATACAATGTTAGTTGCGAATAAATATAAATATAAATATAAATATAGATATGAAATCGAAATTGAAATTGAAATTGAAATTGAAATTGAAATTGAAATTGAAATTGAAATTGAAATATTCATATAAATATAAATATAAATATAAATATAAATATAAATATATTACCTGTAGTGCCGCCCAAACAGCTAACTTGAGCTCATATGGCACCTCCTTCCAACTCATAAACCCCGGGCCGATGACCGTCTTTAGCAGAACGAGGGATCTCGCTAATATCTCCGATTTGTTCTCGACGGTAATCCCATATTTCCCATATTTGGAGAGCCTAGGGGCGGAAGAGCCCTCGTCGCCTCCACTACCACCGACCCCAGACGATATCATCATAAACAACATCATCATCTTCGCCTTAATATCTGAAGGAGACATTTGCTGTAAAAAAATGTTATTAGTATAGATATAATATTTTCAATTTTAAGGACTATTTTCATCATTTAGTGTTCATCTAAGTTCTAGTATAACAAGTTCCCATAAAAATCTTTAATAAAATTCTCATATCTTCTTTCAATTTAAACACACACACAGTAGTGACTGTCTATTTAAAATAATCTCAATGTTAATTTCAGGTATTAAATTTCTACTATTGTTTTGTGCTTTTTATAAATCATACCCCACCCCCACCCCCACCCCCACCCCAACATGTTTACGGGCTTTCATCACCCGTCATAAATTTTTCGGTCCGTGACTTACTGGCCAGTTGTCATGGGTCTTTTAGTCCCTTAACATTACTTTAAGAATTTTACCCAATCTGAATACCACATTTTCTTTCTTGTTATACACTTGAACACGTTTTGTTATTTAGTCCTTATTAATTTATCTTTGATGTATTACCAGCATCTTTACTTTTATAAACTTTATTTAATTTTCAATTTTAAGGACTATTTTCATCACTTAGTATTCATCTAAGTTCTAGTATAACAAGTTCCCATAAAAATCTTTAATAAAGTATTATCACAAATATAAACTAAGAGTGATAAAATAACTTTGAGGCATATAAATTAATTGTGACAAAGTAAGATTATGGAAACCCCACTTTTCTTTCTATAACTCCTATTTTATTAAACTTTAAATATAATTAGGGGTGTATAGAAAGAAAAGTTAAATTAGAATAAAAACAACATTTTTAAAATATGAAGGGCTCACCAATTTGATCAAATTTTTCAACAACATAGACTAATTGATCTTTATTATAAGACAATTACTACAAATTTATGCGCATCGCCCGAATTCAAAAAGTAATTTAATGACTAAAGTAATACTTTTTTTAACTTTAGTTATTCACCACAAATCTTAAAAAATATTTTATTTTTGATGCTTTTAGCAACTTCGGATGCCATTTTAACCCTTATTGTAGTTTTTTAGTTTTCATGCTTTTATTTGATGGATATAAAGTCATGTCATTATTTCACCATATAAAGTCAACAAAAAACGGCATATATGATTTTTTTCTCCATTAGTATAAGTATATAGCGATTATTTCACACTTAAATCACATATTAAGCCGACCTTCATTTTTTTATGAAATTTGTAAAAAATTACTTATTTATTTTGAATGAAAATAAATTGTTATCCAATATTTTTGGATATTATTTACATTTACATTTTTGGATATTATTTTTTGATATTATTTACATTTACATTTTTGGATATTATTTTTGGAAATTTATAGAAAATTACTTATTTATTTACATTTTTAACCCCCTACCCCCACCCTGCCCCACCCCCCACACACGCACACACACACGCACATATATACACACATACACACATATATATACACACAAACATATATATAAATGGAAGAGAGAGAGAGAGAGAATTAAACCTGAAAGTAGAGAGAGAGAGAGAGTAGCGTCGAGAGAGAGAGAGAGGGAGGGAACGGCGGGAGGGAAAAAAGAAGGGGGAAAGGGTTTTTACTGGAATCATTGTCACGGTCGTGTCAAGATCATTTACCGTGACAAGTAAATTTGTCACGGTCGTGTCAAGGTCAATGACCGTGACATAAAACGCGTGTTTTTTGTCACGGTCAATGACCTTGATAAGGGTGACCGGCTGAAAGGTGACAATTTGGCCATTTTGGTGTAGTGGATATTCCTTATTATTTTCATTTATATTATTCAATTACAAAATTGGATATTATTATCTAAGATCAAATAACTACTAATTTTGGACATCAACAATCTCTAACTCCATCTCTACCCCTAGCCACCCTCAACCACCACCACCATAACCACTACCCCTGCCACCATTTCCCTTACTCTGACCACCAACCAAAATCAAAGAAAAAAATTTCGTGTATTAATCAAAATTGTAATCTCAAAAGGAAAATAAAAAATCCATAACTAAGGTTGTGTTTGAGAGGCGGACATGGGATTTTTAGGGATTAAGGATATTGTAAATGATGGTGGAAAGAAGGGGGTTGTCAGAGGTAGGGGAGTTCGTATCAAGTTGTTGGTGGTTAGGGTTTGAATTCAAGATTAAGGCTATGCGAATATTTTGGCTGTTGTGGAGGTCCATGTTGAAATGGACAGAGAGGGTCCTCTACTAGACATCACCATACGATAATGATGGTGGTCGGATCCGACAGAGGTTAGGTTGGAATAGCTACGAAGTTTAGGTAAGATGGAAATAGCTTGGGGGGGTTGAGGTTATTTTGAATAGTGGGGAAATGTTTAGATGGATATTGGGTTCCAATGTGGGTCGGGGGAGGTGGCCAGTGACTACCTTTGTTCACACAAAGGTTGATAGTGATAAGTTGCTGAAACAAACCTTCAAGTGATGGTGGAGAGAGAGAGAGTTTTTTTTTAATGAAATTTTATTTCCTAATTTAATTAATTAGTGTAATTAAATTAAGTCGGACTTTGTTAAAAGGTTTGACCAACTAATTGGATGAAAAGTTAACAATATGGGGGGTTATTGCAAATATTTTTTAAATGGAGGGCTATTGAAAAACCAATCATAAAAGTAAGGGTAAGCTAAAAATAACCCATTATTTTTCTTTTAAGTTTTGTCAGGGTGGAATACCTATAATTGGGATTAGAAACTTAACCGATTAGCTTTGGGGATCAAGTCAAGATCAAAACTAATTTAAATATATTTATTAATAAAATAATCTAATGGAAATGAATATTTAGTAATGTTAAAAACTGATATTAAGGTTCAAACGGTAAAATACGCACACAATTAATAGAAAGAAATAATATGAATGTAAATCTTTAGATTGATATATTATGGAAAGGGATGAAAACCAGATTATATGTGGTTCGACCAACTGATCTACGTCCATGAGAGCAAAGTTGACTCCAACTATTTAATGGGGATAAATCACCTTATTTTCTCTCAGTTTGGATAGTGTAATTATGGCCATACTAATCCTCGTGCGAAAAAGGCGGTTCACTTTCCTTCGGAGACGCATGTCAAGAAGGTGGTACGACCACATGAGGGAAACCTTGTGCGCTTGCGATCATTCATTTCCCTTCCTTCTCTATGTTAAATCATAAAAGGGGATTATATTGGTCGAAAGGGACCTAGTGAGGTGTCTGATAGTGTAAACTCGAAGTTGGCAATCTATCTTATAATTTATACGCAAAAGAAAATAAATATACACCTAAAAGATCTATAAGGCAAATGATAAAAAATGAAACAAAAAAGAAATGTGATTGGGGACTAAATTACGTAGATAGAAGGTGTTAGGCATTCCATTCCCCATTTTGGTCTCTCGCGGGTATAAATCATATTATCTTACTCTTGTATATATGTATGTTTGAATGAGTATATTGTGTATGTGTGAAGTGAAACAAGTGCAACGATGTGATCAAACATGAAAAATGTGATTGTGTGAGAACAAGTGCGCAACCATATAAGTGATATGTGTGAATATGTGCACAACTAGTAAAATTACACGACTTAAATGTATATGAAGTGTAATAAGTAAGAATAAAGATTTGCCACAACATCACCATGAATATGATGATCATGAGTAGTCAGTATAAAGAGATAAAAGTGACCGAAATTACTTTACCATCACTATAAAGGGAGTGGGCATGGATGACGAAGTAATTAAATCAGTAATATGTACACAATAGAGGAAATGGGAAATAAAATAGAAAAATAATCAAATAAAACTTCAATCACGAGAATGAACTCAATGCACCTATGTAATCTCAAAAATAAGAGATCAAATCCCACGTACTTCAAAACATGCTTTAAATGGTGAATTTACATCTGATTTAAAAACTAGGGGTGTTTGGGTGTATAAATGGTGTTGAAACCCCATCTTGTTAAAAATTAATGTAAGAAAATACCACTAACTTGTCAAATTGATGAAACACTTGTTTTTATTGCTTTTTGATTCCGAATAATAGATTTATAACGTAATATGTATTAAAATTGTGATTACTAGAACAAGTGATTTAGGTGACAAAATTTAGTACTATGAAATATGTAAAAATGCAAAGACATTTACTCATTAGGGTCCACTTGTTCTTCATATATAATCACTGGAGTACAATAGTTTTTATATTTACTCATTGGGCTCCATTTTCACTTTTAGCAACGGTTTATAAGATTTTCATTGTTCTAAAAAACCCGCCTAAGCACGCCTAGGCTTGAGGCTTGGGAGAAACGTCTCGTCTTAAGCTTTTTACGCCTTATTCTTGGTAAAACCATTAAGGCCCACTTTTTTCTACAATACAACAATGCTTTAGTGAAACGATGTTGCCTTTTAAAGAATTTTTTTACAAACTGGAACCATTATCTCATCCAAAATTATCAAATAGTATTTTAATTTGCAAATATTCAGACTTATTTTTATGTTATGTACGATTTTAGTATTTTGATAGCCTTGTTATGGTTAAGAAATATTAAAATATATTAAGAAGGCCTAAACGCCTTTTCACGCATTTTTACGCCTAAGGCCCGCCTAGGCTTCTAAGGCTTAAGGCTTGGCCTTCACGCCTCGATCACGCCTCGAGTTTTTTAGAACCTTGGATTTTTAGCGACAGTTTTTACAAAAAAAATCGACGCTAAATGTGAAAATGGACCCCAATGAGTAAATATGAAGAACTAGTGGACCCCAAAGTATAAATGTCCCAAAATCAAAATGGAATGAAAGTAAAATGAAGTTAAAAATTTACTTTTTAGCCTCTTTGGTATCTTTATAGTATGCAACCTTCAATATTTCCCCCCAAAATTCTTCAAGATGGATGAATAACATAGGCAAGAGCGGGAATGAAGGATGATGTAAAAGGTAATGAGAATAATGGATGATGTAAGGAGAAATAATAGGTTTTTGCTCACAAGAAGTGTATCAACATTGATTTTGCAATCTTGAGAGGTGATAAAGACACTTTTATTTATAGGAAAGTTGAAAATAGAAAAAAATACCAAATTCCCCCTCTAGCCATGTGTCGATCGGCATGTGGTCGACATGTCAATCAACATGTAGGATGCCTTCATTCCCATGTAAGGGTTGACCAACCTATCGACAAGTCCCATGGCATGTCAATCGATAGGATCCTTGAATTTCTCGAATCAATTTCACTTTTTGAGCATTCAATTCTAACTAGGTGTCCAATTAATGCACAACTTGCATGGTTGGAAAGATGATTCAAAGATCAATAATTTTGATATGGTGTGCCACTAAACTCTAGAATATCTGAGAGTGAAAATGGTTTGAAAGTTGGTTGAGAACCCGAGGAAAACAATTTTTTAAGTGGTAATAGGTCAGTTTGACTAGGGGAAAAGTCAAGCTTTAGAAGGAACCTATAGGAAAAGGGAGGTGAATATTGGGGTGTTTATTGTAACCGTACTAATTATCAATTATTTTTACTGTAATGAAGAACATGCTTCTATATGCAGTGTGAGGGTAGTGCAATATTCACCATCATATGGCACACTACCCATAATAGATGACCAATGTGAATGGGACACGTGTCCTCGCAGTTTGATGTGTAGTGATAGTGTAATATCCTCCAGGTGAACGAGGGGTTGTAGTCCAAATTTTTTATCTCCAGTCATAATGGCCAAATTACTGTTAGAGTGAGAGTGTGTTCCTTACAATCACTTTTGTTAAGGTACTCCAAGGCGAGGTAAGGGGTTTGCCTTTTATTGGACCAAAAAGCATGTATATGCTTCCAATAAGACGAGACAACTATTTAATATGATCCCTTGAGTCGAGATATCATTATATAATATAGGTGTAAAGGATAGCAAAGTATAGGTTCATAGTTAATGTGACGGTGAGTCGAGGATAGGCCCAATTGTTATGTCATTCTCTAGGCTAAAAAGCCTAGTGGTAGTTGAGCCCTTCCTTATAAATCGAAGTCTTGGTGTAGGAGGATAGCTTGATTAAGACGATCTGATGAGGCGATATGGTGAGTTTGAGTAGCCCTCATCCAAATATCCTTATATCAATTTAGATCAATTTATTAAGAAGGTCATCAAATTGAATTGGATAATAAATCACCATAATTGTATTTCAAATCAAAATATTGGTTTTAAATAAAATCATATATTATCTGATGTTATTTTAAATAATAAATATTTACTGCTTAATGTAATAACTCGTGAAAATAGATTTAACCGGACCATGTGAATTTCATGGAATATGTTATCGTGGGTTGTTTGGGAATATGAAACTTAATTTTCTCGACATATTTTCAAACTCAGATCTTCTAATATACCAGAATTCAAGAGTTAGGCAACATATTGTGTGTATGGGCACATGTTTTTGAACATGTAATGGCATTTATAAGCCCTATGAACAAAAAGAAGAGGACAAAGAGACATGTTCCTCACCTCTATCGCTTTCTCTCCCTTTAAAATTTTGCTACTCTTATCTCTTTTAGGTCTAGAGTGTGTGTTATGTTAACGGTTTGGAACTTAAGAGGAATAATGTAGGACTACACTTTATACCTAAAGTAACATGAAACTTAAGAAGAAGAATGTAGGACTACACTTTATACCTAAAGTAACATGGAAAAAATTGACTTCAAATTGAAAACATGAAATAACATTTTGATTCTCGTAATTTATTCTCAATATTCTATTTAATTGTAATAAACTCCAAAAAATAATTCAAATTTCACTCTAATTTAGTTATCTTGAAATATTTTTTTATTACTTTGTTTGGGGTGTTTAATAATGTATATTATGATTCTTTGCGTCAGGTTACAAATGCCCAATCAATGGAATTTGATTACTAATAATATCACTTCGCCAATATCTTAATCATTGATCATCAATACAATTTAATTGATTTTTACTGGACTATATAATAACCTAATGTGTATATTTTCTTGTATAGTCAAAACTTATAAGTTTAGCAAGCAAGTATTACAATTCAAGAAATTAATTTAGGGTGATAATTCCATAAGAATATAATACACAACACACCATCATAATTAATTGGCTAACTTATCAGGCTTATTTATATAGTTAAAGTGAACTACACACATCGACAAATCAAAGAAATAATTATTCAAATGTATGATCATTCAATATCCCTCAATTTTAATAATCTATGCAACCTTGCACAAAATCATGGAATTTTGGATGTCTACCATAATCAATATAAATACAGGATTTCCACCTTGGTGTTGTTCAATACATGGCCAGTCTACTGGTAAGATTTTCTTGAACAATAGAAGAGAGTTCCATAATTAAAACTAACTACTTCAATTTTACTACAATTATACCGATGGGATATTAAGTTCATCTCACCTGTAAACATATCCAATTATAAAAGAATAAAAAAGGTGATCTTTTGTGTGTAAGTTGAATTATACCCAATAAATTTCCTATAATGTACAATGACCAATAATAAATAAACAAATCAACTTAACTCAACTTAACAAATACTTTTCTCAATTATTCGGGGTCAGTTACATGAATCCTTTTTTTCCATTTTGTTTTGTTAAATGTAATATCCTCGGTTAAACCACGTGATATCATGTAATTTTTTACAATATACCACCAGGTCAATATAGACCAACCTATACCCCTAGAGTTACCATCAAAACTAACTAAATCACTTTTTTTATGGGGGCATCTATCGGTCTATGTTTGACATGTCCAAACCATCTAACTTTATTTTCTCTCAATTTATAATCTATAGAAGCTACTTTTACCATATAAAGACTTTGTTCATTTCTGATTTTTCCTTTAGAGTTTAAACACAAATTCATTTTAACATCCGTGTCCTTATAATCGTTATTTTTTGCACATTTTTATTTCTTGATTGCCCAACACTTAACTCTACATAACATGGCAGATTTAATGGTTTTCTTATAATACTTCCCATTGAACTTCAAAGGTACATGCCGATCATATAATATATCGATACCACTTGTCCAATGGACCCAACCTACTTTAATTATATTAGTAACATCGTCACTAATATCTCCATCTCTTTGGATGATTGAGCCTAAATAAAAAAAATTCTAGGTATCTCTTGACACTCAAGTTTCATTTCATTTCCATTTGTCCTCTTATTGTTACTAAAATTGCATGTTATACACTAAATATGGGACACCTCGTGGACCTATCAATAGGTAACACACGTCCTCATTAAGGGCAGAAAGAAAGGTCGGCTTTCCTAAAATATGCTCGGCCATGAGTAGGGAGATTGGCTCAAGTACAAATATGCTCGGATCGACAGTGTAACAAACTATCTCATTATTAAACCGTATTAGCTAACAGTGTTTACTGAATCCCATTAATGACAGCCTTACTCCAGTTACATCACGTGATGGAATGCCAACAATCACGTTTAGCCCACCTGCACACGTGAGGAAGTTACGTAATATCCCGCCTTTATCATGCTGTAACAAACTCATCATTATCTGTCCCCTGGAGTGTAAGAGGTTTAACTGACAAATCTATAAAGGAAATCCACATGTCCCACTATATTCTCTCTCTAATAACTACCTATAAATAACACTCAATCCCATAAAATAAGGGATCCTATATTATTCTACGTAGAGGCTATAGGTTAAACCCTAGAGAGAGAACTTTGAGAGATTGTAATCATTACTTTCATGGAGATTTCCTTTTGAAATACATACCATCAGCATTGCACCTGTGGATGTAGGTACTGCATTGGTCCGAACCAAGTTAATTTCTGGTTTCCTTCTTTATCTCTTATCTATCTCTATTCGTCCCAAATTACCACGATTGATAGTGACAATTTCTCATTTGTTATTATTTATTATTGAAATTTAATAGCTAAGACTACTTAACCCAAATACCAATTTTAGACGATAACATTGCACGATGTATATAGTTCTACTTATTTTAAACCATCGTGTTTCTAGAGTTTATCTCCATAATGGCAATATATCATTAATCCTTACCTTAGTTTCATCCACTAAAACTCTATCATCTACAAATAATATACACCACATCACCTCATATTGTATCTCTCCAGTTAACTCATCCATAAAAGAGCAAAGAGATAAGGACTTAGTGTTGAACCTTGGTACAAACCTACAGTAATTAGAAATTCACTACTTTCTCCAACTGTTGTTCTTACTAGTCATAGCCCCATAATACATATCATGTTATCACATCAATTTATCTACGAGTCGCTCATTTTTTATGTAAAACCCACCATATTATATCCCTTGGAATTATATTATGTGCATTTTCTAAATCCATAAAACCATATGAAGATCCTAATTATTTGGCCTATATACCTATACATTAATATTTTCAATAAATAAATAGTTTCCTTTGTTGACTTCCCAAGCATAAAATCAAATTGATTCTCATATATTATTGTTTTTAATTTCAAATCATCTTCATTCACTCTCTCCCAAAGTTTTATTGTATGAGTAATTCACTTAATAACATGATGGTTTGAACAACATTGCATGTCTCTTTTATTTTTATAAATGTAGAGGGGGCTTGAAGGTAATATTGATATTAGAGATAATCTCCCCCATTAACAACAGTGTTGGGGACTAAGACAGCTAGGCAGCTCAAGCGAGGTAACCCAGCGTGGCAGCTCAAGTGAGGTAGCTTAGCGTGATGGCTCAGCGTGGCAGGTCATACTTTAGCTTTGTTGCGTTACTTAGTCATGTTGTATCTTTTGTTTATATTGACCACGAGCCATAACGATTGTAATAATGTAATGATTATACTGGAATTCAGTGTGAGGTCGAACGGTACTCGCGAGAGACCAGGCTTGGTAGGGTCTGGGAGAGATTTCATGCTCTATCGAATGACCTCTCCGTGGGAACTTCAAAGGGACTTGGTTTGGAGGATTGAGAAGTGAGGCACTGTTGGGGATTGTCCTAACCATCCTAGATACACTTGGTAAACCACCAAAGGACCTTGATTGTTGAACCTTAGGCAGGGCAGCCTTGAGTTCCATCGGGCGTTGAGTTGTGAACCAAACAAACCTCTACTTAATGTCACATATATTTTATGTGATGTCACTATCCAGATAGACAATGTCAAATTTGCACTTCAGTAAACCGCCATGGTATTTGGGGCTGTCAGACAGTTAGTGAGCCACCTTTGTAACGACAGCCCCCTGACACACAGTGGTTAGGAAAAAGGCATGTCCTGGCTTTTAATGTTTATGATGTAGAGCTAACTATTACATCAGGCATTTAATATTTGTGACATAAAGTATGAGGGATGTCTTTCACATTTATGATTGACTGTGTCATCTCGGGAGTGGTGTGTGGGCTATTTAAGTGCCCCAACCACCTTTGAGGAAGGGAGGTTCTTTTTTGAGAGTTCAGAAGTTATTGTTAGAGAGAGAAAATATATCAGAGAGAGATTTATTACAAATGAGAGTCCACTCACCCACCATTGACATTTATTACGAATCTTGTAATACTTGACAGAGATCTTTGAGGGTGGCTGGGGTGTTTGGCTGCATGCCGAGGTGTATCTAGGATGCTTACTTCTCTCTCTCCCTAAAAATGAGTTACCTCTGAGTTCGTTATTATTTCCTGAGTTATACACAAGTGATTTTTGCATGTCTTGTACTTAATCAGTAGTGCTTCTAGTTAACTTATCATTACTGTACTCAAAAGGGGTGACCCCTCCATCTAATCTAAATTACCCTCTTACATTTGGCGACTCTGCCGGGGAGGTATTCTTCTAAGAAAAGAGTACGGCACAGGATAATATTAATCGAAGACTTAACTTTGATGACATTCAACACAATGAAGAACAAGCGGCGAGGGACCTGGAGGCTTCCAGAAATGGAGCTTCTCGAGTGGAGGTACCTCCAATTCAAATGGTGATAGGCGTTCTAGGGGTGACGTAAGATTTCACGAGCGCCGGGTTGGGACCACCTCAAGTTCAACTCCTCATGAATAAATTCTATGAGTTTTTATAAACTCCTGTGGTTCCAACCACCAAGCGCAGTTCCAACAGGAATTGCCCGAGCAAGCATACCCCCTATTACGGTTCTGACGATGGGAACCCCAGGAGTAACGAGCGTTCTAACTATGGTGGTTATTCCAGGTGCAACAGGTGTCCCACCCATGGTCCCTCTGGCCGTTCTTACAACGGTATCGGCCATGGAGGAGATGAGAAAAGAGATGCTGAAGTTCATGCAAGCTTCCTCGTAATCTGCTGACAAGGTAGCTTCGATTTATGACGACTTTCGGACACCTTACCCTCAGGAATATAACGATGAGCCTTATCCCAAAGATTATATTCCTCCTATCTTTGAAAAGTACACAGGAAAGGGAGGGAACCCGAAGGAGCACATTAAACGCTTCGTTGAATACTTTGGGGTGCACTGCAACAATAAAAAACTCAAGTTAAGGGAGTTTTCCAAATCCTTAACCGATAAGGCATATACCTGGTATTATCACCTATATCCTAAGAGTGTTTCCATGTGGGAGGAGATCCACGTTTTGTTCATCCAGATGTTTTTCTAGCAGAAGATGAGTTCACCTTGACCCAACTGGGGAGAGAGAAGAAACGACCAGGGGAAGATGTGGTCGCGTATGTTCGAAGGTTCAGGGAAAGGTTCCTCGATGTAAGAGAGGAAGCTAAAGAGTCCAAACTACTGCAGATCTATGCGAAAGGACTGCTTCCTAAGTATATTTGCCATCTTATTAACGAGACACGCGAGGGGACTTTTGCGACATTCCTAAAAGCAATAAGAAATATATCGTTGGTCATATGACCAAACTGAGTGGTGGTGCCCATGATGTTTAAGCAGCCGATACAACCTGTGGGAGGAAGGTCTCAGTCCCCACGAGTGGGATATACCAAAGGAGCAGATGGGGGCAAACTAGCGAAGAGGGACAACAAGAGAAAGTTTGGGAGAGATAGGGAAGACCCACCACTATTACCTTGTGCAGTAGAGGGGGTTGTTAGCTGTTACAATGCCATGGTTCAAGGAGGAATAGTTTATGAACCTAAGAGCATCCCCGTCATAGAACCAGATGCGGCGACCAGAGTGGATCCCAAGTATTGCCAGATCTATCGGAAGATTCAACATCCAACAGGAAATTATTTCACATTAAGGAGAATCATCGATAAACATGTAAAGGTAGGGACACTGAAAATCCCTCCGTAAAATGTTAATGATAACCCACTCCTAGATCATGGGGCCAATTTGGTGGTGGCCTATGACGACAAGGCAGAAAGAGAAGCGAAGGAGCTGACGACAGAGCAAGGGGGTTCAAAGAGGCTTTAGAGGAGTTTACCATAGGAATGGCTAATGTGGTGTTAGCCTGTGACGAAGTAAGTGCTAAGGATATGGAGGATATATACAATTTTGAAGGAGAGGAAAAAGACCAAAGCTTGGAGTACTGTGCGGTCTCACGATCCCCAAAGTTCGCCTGGTTCTTCGAACAGGTGGGAGTCCCAAAATAAAGTAGGTTGGAGATAACCCAAGAAATCCTGGATATTGCGAGGAAGAATGAAGTCCCTTCGCTGAGATGGAAGGGACCCATGGCGAGGCTGGTGAAGAAATTTCTATCAGAAATAATGTTCAGCGATGCAGATATGGTCGTAAGATTTCCTCATAATCAACTGTTATATGCGACTGCTAGGATCAACGGGGTAAGCTTCGCAAGAGCTCTTATGGATAGGGGAGCATCCATAAAAATCATGCCAATCATCTCTTTCCACGCAACTAACATTCCAGAAGAAAGATTGGTCCCCATGCCGTTGGTGATTTCAGGTTATGATAATCAGTCTCTCAGGTCCATTGACTATGTGAATGTTGGGATTGTAATGGGAAATCTGAGTTCCCACATTAAGTTCCACATGATAGAGAGTACAACTTCCTACCATCTGTTGATAGGAAGAGTGTGGATGCACAACCAAGGATTAGTTCCCTTAATGTACCACCAATGTGCCAAGGCAAATATTAAAGGAATGAAGATCACTATACGAACTACGAAGAGGCCCTTCGCTGTCAAAGAAGCTCACCTAATGGATGTAATATTCTATACAGAGTTAGAAGAGGATGTTAGAGTCCTAACGAGAAGAATGGAGGAAGCCTAGGTTCCCTCGATTCGGGAAAGGATAGGACCTTTGAATGACCAGAATGACAAAACTGCAAGCGGTAGAGGAGTAACAGAAGAAGCCCACCAAGCGATCCCTCGACCTGAGAAAGTCTCGAAGAAGCTAAAGACAAGATTCAGCCCAGAAGGGACCCAATGGAATACGAGGTCACACGGCAAAGTGTGCTGAGTCGATTCTATGAAGGAAAGAGGGCAGAGGATTCAAAGGAAAGAAAAAAAAGGCAGTTGTAACGGTTAGCAAACAATGTAAGAAGATTATTACTGAGGAAGGGAAGGTGGTTTATCGCTTATGATGGCATGAACGAGCAGTCGAAGGAGATATGACAAAGACCGATGAGGAGGCTGACCCGATATATGAGTGTTTTCTGGTGGATCAACGAGGATAATGTATGATGATAGAAAATTCTAACATAAAGGAGTTCATGGAGGATGTTGCTAAAGAACCAGACTACATGGCCGACCAACCAAAGCCACAAGCATAAGAACTAAAGCAGCTAAAATTGGCAAGAGAAGGGGAGGACCCAAGGCCTATCTTCCTCGTGAAGGATCTCTGTTTAGAGAAATGGGACGCTTTAACTGAGCTAATTCGAGAGTTCATAGACATTTTTGCATGGAAATATACGTATATGGAGGGGCTAGATGAAGAAGTAAGCTACCAAAAATTAAACGTGATGCCTTCAGCCATTCCAGTTAACCAAAAAACGAGGACCTATAAGCCAGAGCTGGAATTGAAGATCAAAGAAGAGGTCCAATGCCTGTTGGTAGCAGGATTCATTAAACTGATATAATACACACGCTGGCTGTCTAGCATTGTCCCGATGGGTGAGAAAGATAAGAATCAGATAAGGAAAGATGAGTTCCCTCTACCCTCCATCGATAGCTTGATAGATGCAACGGTTGGACATGAGATTGTAACACCCCGCTTAAAATAATAACGGGTGGCCAGCCCTATACTATATTAAATCAGGAATTCCAGATGGTCCAGTCTCAACATCAACTAACGGTACTATATAATGTAGGACTAACTACCCGAAATCATATAAGCGAGATGTTATATAAATTAAAAACATGCAACATAACACAACCCAACACTACAAAATTTCTAATAAATAAGAGAGATGCAAGAAGCACTATAAGAAATGAAAGGAATCACTATACATGAATATGCCATAAATAAATAAACCCGAATAAGCTGTCGGGTCACAGCAAATACAATAACTGAAATGGAATAAATATAAACATGTATATAAATATCCCTATGATACAAAACCGTTATTCAACATGAATCCTACCTAGAATTTTAAAGAAGTAGGAAGCGGCTACATGAAACATCCCGCAACAGTCCGCACCTATCACGGCTCCCAAGACTCTGGATAGAAGGTCATCCGGCATCCATGCGGTAGGATACCTGTGGAAATACATATATATATACAAGAAGGAGGGAGAAGTAAACGGGTCAGAGCCCCGAATGTGTAAAATATTTAGCAAGTGTGTTAACCGTGCATAATAAATACCGGTGTACTTAATTTCATAAATAAGTGAGACCATACTCTCGTGGAACCCCAACTCACCTCTCATCTAAAGGCGCGCACCTATTCGCGTCCTCAAATTTTAGTTAAATTACCCCCATTGATTTTAGGACAACCTAACTTATTAGGCCTAGCCTATATCCACGAGAGCTACCTTCCCGTCATAATCTAAGGATCCACCCATTTCTAATCCTATTAGATTATGATTACAACAATTATGCCATAAAAGGCTTAATGAATTCCGATTAATAATCTCATGAATTATAATTATCATAATTCCTAAAACATTTCCCTTATACATATACATACATATATATATATATATATCTTCATAGGCTAAAAGCGTAAGGATTAATATACTTAATAACATGCACAAGGAATATTGGCAAGACTTCTCTCTAATCCCAAAATTGTACTACGTTTCGTGCGTGGGGAGTCTCGCAAAGCGAAATCCAAACAAGGAACCGCCCCGTTACACTACTCCTGACAAAGTCAAGATCAGAGATCCGAGATGCCACCTATGGAATTACTTCTCTCAAATCTCGACATGGCACTGCGTTTCGTGCGTGAGGTGTCTCGCAAAGCGAAATCCAAACAAGGAACCACCTCGTTACACTACTCCTGGGCAATGTCGATCCTAGAGATCCATAATCCTCAACATACAAGTATATACTAACATTACTATTAAACTATAACTCCTAAAGAAAGAAAGAAGAAAAGAAAAGAAAGAAAACAAATAAGATAAAATAAAAGAACCTCCAATAATATCCTTGGGATGATGTAACCGAAATAATACCTTATGTGCGATACATCAACCCCCATCAATCTAGTACACCATAATCATCTAAGATGTACTTCATAAAAGTCCATATCCTTTCATCTATAGGATATATATAAATATTTATATATATATAGGTATTTGATTTCTAACCGTATATATATATCATCATCAATCCAATAGCCAAGTGTACATACTACATATGATGTACAAGGCCATGCACATAATATACCCGGCTATATATATCGCCGATAAACTGCATCAGTGCTATCATCTTCCCAGTGCCCGGCTCATGTAGCAATACTGGGGCCACCATGGTGGGACTAAACGACACCCATCTCGTGGTAAACACACGCACACGACGTCCCGGGAAGCGGTCATAGTTCCAACCGGCAATGAGACGAAACATACCCACCACGTCTCATCCCAAAAACATATATCTATATGTATAATAATCACAAGGGACGACTATGACCTGGGGAATATCCACACCCTGCATTATATGCCAGGATGCTCACCCTCTACGCGCGCAACTTCCCAATGATAGCATGAGTGGGGTATGCTTAACCAAATAAGTATATGTATTATTCACATGCACAATATATATACATCCATATGATCCAATTATAGGATCAAATAATAAACCACCATATACGGTTTAAGTATCCATACCATGTATGTTCATAACATAAATATATCCATACATTTATATACATGCGGATATATATCAACACATATACACATATCCTTATATCTATATATGATAAACTAATTCTCGTTCATATGCATAAGATATATATATATACCTGGCTATAAGTATACATAGTCCTCAATATACAAGCCGTCACCTCGATACGTGAACATAATCCCATACTTGAAACATATTCGATCATTTTCCTATGATGAATAGTCTCCCAAAACAATATGTATATATCTATACCTATATATATTCAACATTTGGGCTATCACCCAAAAGTTTGTGTAGGAATCTTTCACTACACATATCATCTATATCTCCGAGTACATTAAAGAATCTAGTAATCATTTTGACTATCGGTATACATATAACTAATAGTCTATCAACCTCAAGCTCATTCTTTCAATCATCAAATAATCTCATTTCCCTCGATTTCGACTATGGTTCGATCACTTTTGTGAATACCCTAATCTAAGATCTCTCTACGAGTTCTTAGCCTCACATCACATCTACACTTACTTTTAATCTACAATTAGGATTCCCAATCCCAAAGGGTTTTCCCCCGAAATCTCTATACATAACTCCAAATACATATATGGATACATTTCTCCCAAATTACCCTAAGGAGTCCCCAAAACTCTAATGTGTGAGAAACTCCTTATGTGTCTCCAAGAACATATCTCTTACATCATAAGAGAAAGCCCCAAATTAATAAGCCCAACCAAAAAGGGTTTGAATTCACTATGGAGAAAATACCTCAAAATGCCCTGTTTCCGAATCGATTCGGCCCTGTTCCGAATCGATTCGGACTAGCGAATCGATTCGGCCTCCAAGGCGAATCGATTCGGGTCCAAAGACTTGGGCTTCTGCAATAGGCCGAATCGATTCGGCTTGGGGTCCGAATCGATTCGGTCAATGCAGACCTGCCATTTTACCAAACCGAATCGATTCGCTTGAGGGGGCGAATCGATTCGGACCTGCAATTTTTGAAGGTTTCATCTGTTTCTTCAAACCTACGAATTCTAAACCCTAAATTTCTCATTCCAACCCCCAATCCTTCATCAAATCATGATTTTAAACCCATTAACCAACCCAAAGTTGATCCCAATCATTTCTATGTCATTAATTCCATCTTTAATCATTGATTTCAAGATTTAAACCTAAAATCTAGGTTTTGACATTAATACCCAAAAACCATTTCTTTACCCCACAATTTATGAAATGAAATACACAAATAGCTATTTAGCAAGATTAAACACTTGCCTCAGATTTGTAGAGGTTGGATCATCCTCGAGGTTGCGGTTGGGCCGGAAATCCCAAGCTTTTCTTCCTCTCTCTCTTCCTTTCTTCTTCTTCCTCTTCTTCTTCTCTCTCTAGGGCTCCTCTCTCTTTCTCTCAAATGAGAAATGGCTTCATCCGTAAGCCTCCAACCTTTTAAAACAAAATCCCAGTTTTTAAATGTTAGTACACACTTTAAATGACTCGTTGACTCCAATTCAAGTCAAAACAACTTAAAAACATTCCGGAGCCGAAATAAGACCCAATGACAGTCATTTTGACTATCTCGACCCTTCCGGGATCGATGGTACCCTCAAAAATATCATCCGGAATACTTTGAAACGTCCTCTATTTTTTTGGACTTAAATTTCCAAATTTTAAAATTCTCCAATTTAATTAAATTTAATTTTCCAAAATTAAATTTCTCAGTCTCCAAAAGTCGAGGGTGTTATAGAGATGTGTAGCTTCATGGATGGGTATGTAGGGTACAACCAGATCAAGATGGACCCCATAGATGCGGAGAAAATAATATTTAAAACCCCGTTGGGTAACTTCATGTACAAGGTAATACCGTTTGGACTCAAAAACACTGGGGATACTTATTAAAGAATAATGATGGCCGTCTTCTGTGACTTCTTTCATAAATTTATTGAGTTTTATGTGGATGATTTGGTCAAATCGAAGAAAGAGGGGTCCCACCTGAGCGATTTGAGGAAAGTGTTTGCCAGATGTAGGAAGTACAAACTGAAGATGAACCCGCTAAAGTGCGTTTTCGGAGTAACCAGGGGAAAGTTTCTGGGTTTTGTAGTAGATCGACAAGGTGTATAGATGGATCAAGACAAACAGCGAACGATCTTGGAGATGCCAAGTCCGAAAACGGCAAAGGAGATCAAGAGTTTCCTCGACAAAGTCTCCTACATTAGGAGATTTGTGCCTAGATTGGCCGAAATAACACATCCGTTGATGCAAATTTTGCAAAAGAACACACAGTTCAAGTGGGAGGAAGTTCACCAGGAGTCTCTCACCAGGCTGAAGAAGCTGCTCATTTCACAACAAACCATGATTCCTCCAAGGGAAGGAATACCGCTGTAGTTATACCTTACATCCACCACGAGGTCCATTGGAGCTCTGTTAGCACAGGAAATTGACGGGTAGGAACGACCAGTCTACTACCTTAGTAGAATCATACATGGGCCAGAGGAAAAGTACAGTAGCTTAGAAAGGCATTGTTTAGCCTTAGTGTAAGGACATTTTTCACATGTCCGAAATGTTTCATTTATTTATGTCGTACGCCGCTACATTTGGCACGTCTCCTCACGATCTCACATGACGGCCTCTATCCGTATTCCGGGAATCAAGCATGCATTATCTCCACTAATATGTCCCACATCTGCCTCAACGACTTCACGTTCCAAGATTTTAGGGACTTAATGCAAGTGGTACGCAAGGGAAGTCAAAACAGTGAAAAAAAGGCACGATAGGAGAGTTCAAGGGCATTTTCGTAATTTCACATCCATAGTTAGGAGGTCTGGTCAACTAGAAAGTTGAAGAGCTCGCCGCAACAAAGATACTGGAAAAAACGGCACCTCAATCCGAGCTACGGTGAAGGAGTTATGACCTTTTGAAGATAGAGAAAATTCCTTAAAGAATGCTGTTTTTTTTTTACGCTGGATAGAATTTTAGAGTTTTAAGAACGTGGGACTCTTCATATTTTTTCCTATAAATACCAACTTCGGGGGAGTTGTTTTGCAAGACTTTAGGAGACGAATTTTAGAGTCCAAATACACCTAGTCTTCATATTCTTGAGTCCCAAGACTCATGTTTTGATTCACACATCATTGCCAAACCTTTGTGAATCCTTTAAGCAACCCAAGAACACAACTTTGGTTTATTCAACCCTTGTGGAGGAGACCGTTCTTCTTCTTCATTGCAGCCCTACTGGAAAGGGATAATTCCAGCCGCGACTACAGAATCCGATACCCGAGGGTAATTTTCAGTCAACTTGTATTTTCATTGTAATCCGATTGTAAGCCGTTCTCTTACAAATTATAGTGAAAATAAATGGTTTTGCCCCTGAGGGGAATTTTTCCTTAATTGCATGTGTTTGAATGTTCTTGCATAGATTATCAATTTATTCAATCACATACTGCTGCATGTTTAGGGTTTGTTTGTGTTAAAAGGGTTTTATATATAACTTGATCATTTGAACGCGAGCACACACGTTTCTCAAATTGGTATCAGAGCAGGTTACGCTAATCTATCGCGTATTCCTTTTTTTTCGCAAATTTTTTCTAAGATATCAATTTTCTGAAAAAATTGATTTTTGAAAAAGTGCGTGTTCAAATGGAGAAGTCATATTATAAAATGCCTATTTTTGACGGGACAAATTATGCTTATTGGAAAGCCCGTATGAGGTCGGCTTTAAAAGCCATTGATGAACGTGTCTGGATTTTGGTTGAACGAGGGTGGACTCCTCCCACCGTGACTGTTGATAATGTGACCAACTTGAAACCTGACATTTCTTGGTCTGATGAAGAAATTAAATGGTCATCTTTTAATTCTAAGGGTCTAAGTGCTATTTCTGGGTCTGTCACACCTGATGAGTTCAAACGCATAATGACGTGTACCACGTCAAAAGAGGCATGGGATGTTTTACAACTCACCCATGAAGGAACTAATGCTGTGAAAGAGTCTAAGTTTCAAAACTTGACAACTCAATTTGAAACAATCACCATGCATGATTCTGAATGCTTTGATGAATTTTATGCTAGACTTTCTGACATTGTGAATACTAGTTTTAATCTTGGTGAACAAATTTCGAATGCTAGAGTTGTTAAAAAGATTCTTCGTTCTTTACCTAAGCGTTTTATCCCTAAAGTCACTGTGCTAAATTCTATGGGTAATTTAAATACGCTAAAATTGGAAGAACTTGTAGGAGATTTGCAAACTTATGAAATTGATATGTTCCCTAAAAATGCTAAATCTAAAGATAAGGGAATTTCTCTTAAAGCCCAAGAGAGAAGGAGTGAGGGGTCAGCTAGAAAGAGGGTAGAGTCATCTAGAAAGAGAGAGACTGACACGTCAGATTCTGAGTGCGATTTTGACTTAGATGATTTGGCTCTTTTCGCAAAAAATTTCAAGAGGATTCTCAAATTTAAGAAAAGTGGCAATTTTAAAGATAAAAAGAAATTTGAGAAAAATAAGTTTGAAAAGAAAAATGAAAAAGTTTCCAAAAATCCTTCTCTGAAAGAAAGTGAGAGATGTTTTGAGTGTGATGGTAGGGGTCATAGAGCTTTTGAGTGTGCCAATCGTCTGAATAGAGAGAAAGGGAAAGTTGTCCTTAATGCTACCCTTAGTGACGACAGTGAGGTCGAGACGGTGGATTCTGGAGATGAGTCACCGCATGAGTGTAACTTCACCGCATTCATGGCCAGCCAATTGAGCACTCCTAGTTCTCCTCACGACGATGAGGATGATGCTTCACAGGGACACCTCGACAGTGAGATCGATGTGAGTGAGGGGGGGGATGACACAAGTGAGAACGAGAGTGATATACAACGCGCCTACGTTGAGTTATATTCTGAGTCTTTTAAAACTAAAAAGCGTAACAAAGCGTTAGTTCTTAAGATCACTTGCCTAGAGGAAGATTTAAGGAAAGCGAGAGAAAAAGAGTTCTCCACCTGCGCCGCCCTGAGAGAGAGAGAATCTACCTGTGTCGAGAATGAGAATTTGTTTAGAGAGAGAGAGTACTCTAGAGAAAGAGAGAGGGGACTTGATCAAGCAAGTGGCTAGTCTTACGAGTCAGCTCCATTCCTCCATGGAGACTCGGAAGAAACTTGAAGCCCTTGTTGCCCAGCTGACTCATGATCTTGAGAAAGCACGGGAAGTCAAGGTATAAATCGAGGACAGATCTGGGAAGATGCGAAAGATGCTCCTCGGCCCCACTTTAGGTTTTGGTGATCATCAAGGAATTGGATATGATGGTGCCTCCACGTCCCAAATTGCACCTGGACCAGTTCCTGAGTTTACTACAACTCCTTATGGTCACCGTAAAAAACCTCGAAGGAGAGTTCGACCAAGAAAAGCAAACCAAGGTCCGCCTTTGACTGAGCTCTTTTGTACTTATTGCAAAAGAAAAGGCCACCTTAGGGAAACTTGCTATAGCATGGGTCGGACACGACGTACTACTGCTCCACCACGACATACTGATGAGTTTTCTAGTCTGAGAGAGCGAGTTAAGTTCTTAGCTGCCACGACTCAGAGTTTGATGAAGGAATTCCGACGGATGTCTTCGCCATTAGTGAATGCTTCTTACATTCCAGCTAAAACCAACAAAGGCAAAGAAAAGGTCATCTCTGCTTGGGTGCCTAAGAAAGATAAAAAGGCCTTTGTTGTTCATGTTGCTCTCAAAGCACATAATACCTCACAGTTAGGGGTGTGCAAAAAAAACCGACCGAACCGAAAACCGAACCGAACCGGCCCGAACCGAACCGAAACCGGCGGGTTTTTTTAGCCCGGTTCGGTTTGCGGTTTAAGGATTTAAAAAACCGACAATATCGGTTCGGTTGTCGGTTTAGACAAATAGAAAACCGATTTGAACCGAACCGAACCGACATCAATATTATATATTAAAAAACCCTTAAATATCTTTTATTTTTATATCCAAACACCATTAACCAACCTCCAAAACCGACCTAAACCGAAAACCGACCTACAAAAAACCGACCAAAACTGAAAATCAGTTAAAACCGAACCGAAACCGATGTGAACCGAAACCGGCGGTTTTTTTCATCGTCGGTTCGGTTTCGGTCTAATTTTTTCCAAAACCGAACCGATCGGTTCGGTCTGAATTGCGGTCCAAAACCGAACCGAACCGACCCGTGCACACCCCTACTCACAGTGGTATTTTGATAGTGGGTGCTCCAGACACATGACAGGTGATGCCTCATTTTTTACTACTCTTGAGGATTATCAAGATGGCAGAGTCACCTTTGGAGAAGGGAGTAAGTCTAGCATTATAGGACGAGGTACTATCGAGTTACCTGGTTTTCCTAAGCTAGAAAATGTTTTGTATGTTAAAGGTTTGAAAGCAAACCTTCTCAGCATTAGCCAGCTGTGCGACACTAACTTTGCAGTAAAGTTTGACCGGGACGCGTGTAAAGTCTACAATCAAGCCGGTAAACTTTTGATGCAAGGGGTGAGGACCGAGGATAATTGCTATGGTACTGAGCCCACGTCCTCACTTGTCTGCAACAGCGCCACGATCACTCCTATGGATCTGTGGCACCAATGTCTAGGTCACGTGAACGTTAGAGATCTCAATTGTTTATCTAAAAAGGACCTAGTACGTGGCTTACCATCTCTTGGAAAGTCAACTTCGACCGTTTGTGGATCCTGTCAGTTGGGAAAACAAATTTGTAGTCCTCATATGAAGTTACATTCCATTACCACCTCTCGTGTTCTGGAGTTGATTCACATGGATCTTATGGGTCCCACTCGTACTGAGAGTCTAGGTGGTAAGAGGTACATCCTCGTGATGGTAGATGATTTCTCCAGATACTCCATTGTAGGTTTTCTGAGTGAGAAATCCGATGCTGTAGATTTCTTAACGACCAAGTGCCGTGTCCTGCAAAATCAACACGGTGTCACTATTAACAGAATACGTAGTGACAACGGCACTGAATTCAAGGAAGCAAAGGTGGATTTGTACTGTGATAGCCTTGGGATCAAACATGAGTTTTCTTCTGTGAGAACTCCTCAGCAAAATGGGATTGTTGAGAGAAAGAATAGAACGATCCAAGAGATGGCTAGATCTATGCTTCTAGGTCGTAAAGTTTCTAGGAGATTTTGGGCAGAGGCAGTGTCTACTGCATGCCACACGGTGAATAGGGTGTATCTGCGTCCACACACACTTCACACTCCTTATGAGTTGTGGACTGGCAAGAAGCCCAACCTGGCATATTTTCATGTCTTTGGGAGTAAATGCTACATCCTACGGGATAGAGAGCAATTAGGAAAGTTCGACTCCCGAAGCGACGAGGGAATATTTCTAGGATATTCATCGAATAGCAGAGCGTACCGGGTTTTTAACCCGAAGAGATCTAAGATTATGGAATCAATAAACGTCACCGTGCAAGATGATGAACCTCCGACGGTTATTGATCCTAACCGTCAGTGTGAGGATGAGGATTGTTCTGACAGTGATTTACCTGTTCCTCTCTCTCACTCTGTGGACCCTACTCCTGTGTTAGGGGACACGCCTGCTTGGGTTCGCAAGAATCATGACCCTTCTGCCATTGTTGGTGATCCCACTCTAGGGGTCAAGACTCGTGCTCAGCTAGAGAACGTTGTTAGCCATCTTTGCTACACGTCCAAAGTCGAGCCCAAGAACCATAAAGAAGCACTCAAGGATGAACACTGGATATCTGCTATGCAGGATGAGTTGCTTCAGTTTAAAAAGAATGATGTCTGGGAACTTGTCCCCCGACCTAGTGAGATTAATGTGATAGGTACCCGGTGGATTTTTAAGAACAAAATGGATGAAAATGGTACCATAATCCGAAATGAGGCTAGGTTGGTCGCTCAAGGCTACACACAGATAGAGGGTGTAGACTTTGGGGAGACATTTTCTCCTGTTGCGAGGCTTGAGTCCGTCCGTCTTCTGCTCGCCATCGCATGTCATCTGCGCTTCAAGGTGTATCAGATGGATGTCAAGATTGCCTTTTTGAAAGTCATTCTACAGGAGGAGGTTTATGTGGAACAACCAAAAGGGTTTGAAGACCCTCAGCACCCTGAGCACGTCTACTATCTGAGGAAAGCCTTGTATGGTTTGAAGCAAGCACCCCGTGCTTGGTACGAGAGGCTTACTTCCTATCTCTTAGCTCGTCGCTTCAAGAGAGGGAGAGTAGATATGACGTTGTTTGTCAGGAGAGATGACGGTGTTATTTTGGTTGCCCAGGTCTATGTGGACGACATAGTCTTTGGATCCACATGCTCCCAGCATGCTCACCACTTTGAGGAGGAGATGAAAAGTGAGTTTGAGATGAGCATGGTTGGTGAGCTTACATTCTTACTTGGTCTCCAGGTTCGTCAGCTAGAGGATGGGATGTTCATCTCCCAATCCAAGTATGCTAGAGACCTAGTGAAGAAATTTGGTTTAGACTCCGCTAAGTATGCATGTACACCTATGAGTACCACTACCAAGCTTAGTAAGGACACTTCAGGCAAGGACGTAGAGCAAACCTTATATCGGAGTATGATAGGTAGTCTCCTCTACTTGACTGCCAGTCGTCCCGACATCGCCTTTAGTGTTGGAGTCTGTGCGCATTATCAGGCATCCCCAAAAGAGTCACATTTACTTGCTCTAAAACGTATTATTAAATACGTAAGTAGGACTCTCTCATACGGGATTTGGTATTCCTTTGATACCGATGACCGTCTGTCCGCCTACTCGGATGCCGATTGGGCTGGGGATGTAGATGGATGTAGGAGCACTTCTGGTGGGTGTTTCTATTTTGGTTCTGCTCTTGTCTCCTGGCTGAGCAAGAAGCAAAATTCCATCTCTTTGTCCACTGCGGAGGCTGAGTACATAGCCGTCGGGAGTTGTTGCACACAACTCTTGTGGATGAAGCAAATGCGGGAGGATTATGGGATATCACAGGACACCATGACCATTTCCTGTGATAACACGAGCGCGATACACATATCCCGCAATCCATTTCAGCATTCGCGCACAAAACACATCAGGATACGTGAGCACTTTATTCGTCAGTTAGTTGAAGAGAAAGTCGTATCCCTGAGTTTTGTTCCTACCGACCGTCAGTTAGCCGATATTTTCACGAAACCTTTAGATGCCCTTAGATTTGAGAGTCTTAGGAAATCTTTAGGGATTTGCACAGTTGACTGAGGGGTTGGTCTATGTCTAGAATATGATGCTTCTTCATGTTCATATCATATGCTTCCTATTGCTAGTCTGTTTTATATGTACCATTACTTTGTTGTACAACTTTGTTTTATTCTTTTTGCTTTTTATATTTCTTTTGAAAAAAAAATACAAAAAGATTTTCCTTTAAGAAAAATTTAGAGAAAAGCACAAAAAGATTTTATTTTTCCAAATTTTTGAAAAAATCCAAAAAGATTTTTGTATTTTGCTTCTTTTATGGATGAGCATGTAAGATAGCCAAGTCACAACTTCATTCCATTTATCCATGTGACTGTTTGATAGATATTTGAGAGGCTACATCATTTCATCCATGTGCTTTACATTGATTGGAGTCTTTGAGATGTAATTAGTAATATCTTCCTACATGTTTGACTCCTATATCCTTTATTGCACACATGCACGGCTATATTTGATTATTGCACTTGTCTATCTCATGTTGGCTTGCGTGTTTTCATCTCAATCATGTCTATAAAATGTATAATATGCGATAAAACTTGACAAGATTGGAATGCATGTAAAAACCGTTTTGGTGAGACTGTGTGTTTTTGTATAACGGGGAGGGGCTGCGAAAGGTAATCATCTATCCTTTGCGCAAAAGCCACCATTAAAAAGGACCTAAAAAAATGGAGGAATTTTAATATCCGAGGTCCAAAGAGGTTAAAAGAGCCCGAAAAAATTTAAAGGCAATAAAAAGCAATTCATGCCAAATATGGGCCACTTAGGTTTCACCATCAATTCTCCAAAGTTTGAGAATTTAAAATGCCTCTATTCAACACAATATCTGAGGGAGTTTGGTTGGAGAATCTAAACGGGTTTGCACTTCCTTGAAAGTCCTGAAAAAGCATAAAATCATTTTGGACGTTATTGGTGTGAAAATCATTTTGAGCTTTGATTTGTTGATTTGATTGAGTCAGTATCTTATACTGTCACTCTTTTACACCAAAGGAAGCATTTGAGTTCATTCGCTAGGAATATCCAATATTCATCGTGCACATATGTCATGTTTGTATGCATTGATTTTCCTATCGAATTTTATCACACCACTTCATTTACGCTATCATTGACTTGGTTGCTTTCTTTTTATTCATGGTGTGTTTTTATCCTAGTGACACCCCGCACTTGCTTATTTGATTTATTTCTCTAATTTGTCCATTTGGGGACATCATAAAAAGGGGGAGAAAGAATTATCATATTATGGGGGAGTTTGAATTCTGGGGGAGTTTTTGAGATGTTGCTTATGTTTTTATCATATATTGATATCCATGCTATCTCATTTCAAACTCGATATGTCACGTGGTATTTGCTTTGTCTCATGTGTGTAGGTATGAAGATTGCAGATCTATATGTTGCACACCCTGATGAGAAAAGTTTTGAGATTCCTGAAGAATTAAAGAACAAACGATGAAGACTATTCATTTGTACCTTTTTCAGTTTTGGGTTCATGGGAGGGTAGATTTGTATAGGCAATTTCATATTTGATAATTTGGATTTTTTATGTATGTACCGGCATAGACATAGGGGGAGATTTGTAAGGACATTTTTCACATGTCCGAAATGTTTCATTTATTTATGTCGTACGCCGCTACATTTGGCACGTCTCCTCACGATCTCACATGACGGCCTCTATCCGAATTCCGGGAATCAAGCATGCATTATCTCCACTAGTATGTCCCACATCTGCCTCAACGACTTCACGTTCCAAAATTTTAGGGACTTAATGCAAGTGGTACGCAAGGGAAGTCAAAACAGTGAAAAAAAAGGCACGAGAGGAGAGTTCAAGGGCATTTTCGTAATTTCACATCCATAGTTCGGAGGTCTGGTCAACTAGAAAGTTGAAGAGCTCGCCGCAACGAAGATACTGGAAAAAACGGTACCTCAATCCGAGCTACGGTGAAGGAGTTAGACCTTTTGAAGATAGAGAAAATTCCTTAAAGAATGCTGTTTTTTTTGTACGCTGGATAGAATTTTAGAGTTTTAAGAACGTGGGACTCTTCATATTTTTTCCTATAAATACCAACTTTGGGGGAGTTGTTTTGTAAGACTTTAGGAGACGAAGTTTAGAGTCCAAATACACCTAGTCTTCATATTCTTGAGTCCCAAGACTCATGTTTTGATTCACACATCATTGCCAAACCTTTGTGAATCCTTTAAGCAACCCAAGAACACAACTTTGGTTTGTTCAACCCTTGTGGAGGAGACCGTTCTTCTTCTTCATTGCATCCCTACTGGAAAGGGATAATTCCAGCCGCGACTACAGAATCCGATACCCGAGGGTAATTCTTAGTCAACTTGTATTTTCATTGTAATCCGATTGTAAGCCGTTCTCTTACAAATTATAGTGAAAATAAATGGTTTTGCCCCTGAGGGGGATTTTTCCTTAATTGCATGTGTTTGAATGTTCTTGCGTAGATTATCAATTTATTCAATCACATACTGCTGCATGTTTAGGGTTTGTTTGTGTTAAAAGGGTTTTATATATAACTTGATCATTTGAACGCGAGCACACACGTTTCTCACTTAGTTTTTGTAGCACTAAAGCTTAGGCATTATATGTTGTCTTTTACAATTCATATTATGATGAGATGTGATCCTATTAAGTTTTTATTGGCAAGAACTATATTAATTGGTAGGGCAGCTTGGTGGTTCATCATCCTCTCAGAGTATGACCTGAAATGCGTGGTCCCTTGCACAATCAAAAGCCACGCGTACGTAGACCTCTTGGCAATCTTCCCATCTCGGATATCTGAGATACCCCGAGAGAGTATTCCAGGATATGATCTGTAGGCGAATCACCTGTACGCAAGCGATGAAGAATGGCCGATGCAGTTCGATGGATCTTCAGCAGAAAAGAATGGAGGAACAGGGGTTATTCTATCAAAAGGAATGAAACAAATTTACCTTTCCTACAAACTAGACTTTCCTTGTTCTAACAATGAAGTAGAATATGAGGCTTTGCTACTAGGGTTGCTGGAGGCCCTTCGAAGGGGGATTCGTTTACATTACATCAAGGGTGATTCGAACTTGGTGATTCAGCAACTAAATGGAGAATATACGTTGAAGCACCTCAGTTTGGCACCTTACAAGACAATCATTTGGACGCTTCTCAATTAGTTCCACCGGACTAAGATCAAGAGGCATCCCCAAATGATGAACCGTCATCCAGACGCCTACACCACCATCGCTCAGAAGATGATCATGAGGGACGATACAACTACAATCGTGATTTAGTGAATAATGACTCCCTCGGTGGTACAGTCAAATCTGCCAAGGGAGGATGACTCTGACTAGAGGGGAGAGATTAGAAAATAATTGAAGTCCGTGGAAGGAGCAATGGAATTGAGCGAGTTATCTTAATACTTTACAAATCAAGGAAACCTCTACTTTAGAAATATAGGAGGATGACTATCAAGATGCATCGTCCGAGAAGAAGTAGAGAGGAGACTAAAGAAAACACATGAAGAGCACTGAGAAATAACTGAGATCCCTCTTTACAGGCGAATTTAAAAGGAGGGATACTTCTGGCCTAGAATGAAGCAAGATGTAGCAGAACTAAAATGAAAGTGTGACAAGTGTCAACTGTTCTTCAAGGCTACTGAATGTCATTTTGTTGAAGCTCAATCGGATTGGAGGCAGCCCTATATTAACTTCATTAAAGATAGAGTTGTCCCAATATAGATGATTGATACGATGGGACTCAAAAGAAGGGCCCCAAGGTTCTACATTCAAGAGGGGTAGTTTTATCGAAGAGGGTAATTCAATAGGTCTTTGCGTTGCATCACAAAGGAGGAAGCAACCAAAGTCCTCAAACAAGCTCACGATCCACCTTACATAAGAGGCGCAAAGCTGTATGATCATCTGATGATGTTGGGGTATTATTGGCCGACGATGGAAAAAGACTCTGCTGAGTTCGTTCGAAAATATAAAGCTTGCGAACTATATGGAAATATGATCCATGCTCCATCGGTGCATCTACACTCTCTGGCAATATCTTATCCTTTTCACACTTGGGCGTTTGACCTAGTAAGGGCAATACATACTTCTTCGAGGGGGAATATCTGGATACTAGTGGCAATAGAGTTCTTTACAAAGTGGGCTGAAATGATACCACTAAGAAGGGCAACACCAGGGGTGGTGATCAACTTTATCAGAGAATACATCATTTGTCGTTTCAGGATCCCAAAGGTTATTCTCTCTGATAACGGAACCCCCTTCATCAATTTAGAGGTAACAATGCTCACAGATAAATATTCCATTATTCATCACACTTCAACGGTGGCTTACCCAAAGGGAAACGGTCAAGCCGAAGCAACTAACAAAACACTGGTTAACATTTTGGCCAAGATGATGAAGGATTTCCCAGGATCATGGGATGATAAAATACCAGCTTTATTATGGGCTTATCGAATAACTAAAAGGAAGCCCATAGGATATACCCCGTTCTCCCTCGTGTATGGAGCTGAAGTGATCCTCCAGGTGGAGTTGGAAGTTCCTTCTGCCCGATATGCCTTGTGAAGTATCATGCTCCCTTAGAACAGACATGTGCAGTTGGAAGTGTTGGACGAGCATAGAGACAATGCGATGCATCACTTTCAAATGTACCCGAGGCATCTTTCCAAGGCGTATAATAACTTGGTGAGACCAAGGAAGTTCATGGAGGGAGACCTCGTTTCGAAGGCAGATGTGAAGCACATCAGGGGTCTTCCTCTGCCTAAGTTTGCAGCAAATTGGGAGGGACCTTTCATTGTAAAGGAGGCTCATGACTCAGGTTATTATTTAATTTCTAAGATGGAAGAAGACAAACCATTTAAGATTAATAATAAATGGTTAAAAGTCTATCATGTATAAGCAATTAACCTTAGATCATCGTTGTATCTAGTTATTTTGTTATGTGTATATAAATATTTTCTTTATGAAAAGATGTCGTTTGTTACAACTTAAGTGAAATGAAAGATTGCAGAGTTTGTATTTTATGCAAGTAATTATAGCACGAAGAAGTGACACGAAAAATCATCTGACCTTTCTTTCATTCATAAATTTTGAGGCATTATAAAATTGGGAACCATTACCCAAGAATTACATAAGAGAAAAAAAAACGTATACAAGTGTGGAAAAGATTATTGGCTTAAGAGAAATCACAAGTCTGGAGCAGAGAAAAAATTCCAGGTATGCCCGAAGAAGCTGTTAGATAGGATTATTGGGCATTAATAGAAACCTCCAGCCTTGTTTGAACTTGTGCACGTTCAATAAGGAGTTTCTCCCGTTTTAGCTTTGCCAGGCGCAGAGCTTCTTCGATATCCTCTACCTCCCTGTTGTAAGCTTCAAGTAGAGGTGCTAGCTCGGTCAACCTAGCTTCCTCATCTCGTTGAGCCTCCCGATGCTTCTGAAGCAGTTCCTTCTGGCTCGCCAATTGTTGGATCTTCAAAGTCTTTAAGTGATCAATCAACCAGTTGAGTCAAAAGTCATCTTTGCCTAACTCCTTTAGATAACCCAGAAATTGATTAAGAAGGGTCCTGGTAATATTTTTAGTTGGAGTACTGGCGAGATCACTGATAACCATGGACATGCCTTGAAGCTTGTAGCTCATCACCGCAATGTTTGTACGAAGACAATCGACAGTGAAAATCTCAGGGTGATGGTTTGCAGTATGCTCAATTATCAAACGATGACTGGCAGGCATTTGGGGAGATCATTAAAGGACCATGAGACAAAATTCATGAGGATCCAGGTTAGATAGAGGAAGCTCATAACCAGATTTGCTATCGGCTGCAGCACCTGTCGTGGAACCTTGGTCGTTGTGACTAGATTCTTTCGAAATGGCCTGTTCACGATGGGGTGACGCGATGGGCAAAGGGACTGATGGAGGAGACTCTCTAATTAGAAGGGACGCACCAGCAACCTTGAGGCAGATCAAGAAAATAATGAGTTAAGTGAAAAATCTTAACAAGTGTTTATTATTGTTAAGTCACCGTTACTGGTGGAGTTTGACGAAAAATCTTAATAAGTGTTTCTCATTGTTAAGCAACATTATTGATGGAGTTTGACAAAAAAATCTTAACAAGTGTTTATCATTGTTAAGTCACCGTTACTGGTGGAGTTTGAAGAAAAATATTAACTAGTGTTTATCATTGTTAAGTCACCGTTACCGGTGGAGTTTGATAAAAAATCTTAACAAGTGTTTATCGTTGTTAAGTCACCGTTACTGGTGGAGTTTGATGAAAAATCTTAACAAGTGTTTATCGTTATCAAGTCACCGTTACTGGTGGAGTTTGACGAAATATCTTAATAAGTGTTTTCATTGTTAAGTCACCGTTAGGGGTGGAGTTTGACGAAAAATCTTAAAAAGTGTTTATTATTGTTAAGTCACCATTATGGGTGGAGTTTGATGAAAAATCTTAGCAAGTGGTTGTCATTCCTAAGTTACCGTTATGGGTGTCACCGTTATTGGTGGAATTTTACAAAAGGGAAAATCTTAACAAGTGTTTTCATTGTTAAGTCACTGTTACCAATGGAGTTTGAACGTTTGAAAAATGAGACTCTTCTAGATTATACATTGTCCAGAATAAAGGACAAACAACAAGAAACGAAGAGAAACTAGCAAAGTACCTCAGCAATGGTCGGGGCAAGAATGGGAGTCACCAAAGAGGCTACAACGGCGAGAACTGCTGGGAGTAGGTTCATCTCCTCAGAAGCCTCAACGACACCCTCAAGTAGAGGAACCTCAATGTTCGGTAAAGCTCCTGTGCCAACTAAGGGTACTAAGGCCAATATTGGTGTGGCGTTGGACGAAGACGTTTGACCTTTCATGGATGCACCACACTTTTGGTGCTAAAAGAAGCACTATGCTGGGCAGAGGGGTCAACGATGGCTTTAAGAATGGGAAGAGTCCCGATAGATGTTGTTGGGATAAGACCTGGAGAGAGTTGCAAAATAAAACTAAGTGTTATAAGTGAGGAATAAATACAGAAGAAAAGAGACATACTTCACGTTTATCTCACCTCAGTAATGTTGCTAAAAAATGGAACTGCAGTGATGGGTCTTGTCAATACATATGGAAGAAGAATGTTAGCCAATAAAGAAGCCACTTCGACCTGAGGCATCCCAAGAGGTTAAAATTTAATAAAAAAGAGAGAAAAGACGTCAGACCTAATAGTGTTCAGAATGTTCTACCTCTGGAGAAATTTTTGCAGTCAGAACGATGGGCAGAGGAACCTCGGGCTGGGGTGATAATTCAGAGGAAATTGGGGGAGCTTCCTCTGGCTGAGAGGAAATTCCCAAAGATTAAACCAAATCACCCCCTGCAGTAGCATCCTTCGCAGGTTGGGAGGACAAATGGCGAGAGTAAGTAAGCCCAATCATGGGGGAACGAGAAGGAGTTACACCGATCTGAGAGGAACCAAAATGTCCCCCTATGAAAATACTCACGAGGGGGATGGGCCTTTCTTCTTCAGCTTCCTATACTAAAGTTGCTAAGAGTTAGACAGATGCAGTTTGTTAAAAAAATGATGATGAAAAAAAACACATGCATACCTCTGATCCAGAGGGATAATGGGAGGATATCACCATTAGCAAAGAAAGAGGGGAAAAACGACAGAGGGAGTTGGGGAGAGATGTACATATGGAGCCCATTTCTTCTGGGACTTAGTACCCAGAGTCTTTTTCCTTGCACCTGCAGCACCAACACTTTGAGGAACCCTTGAGCTATTCTTCCTCTTTGAACGTGGTTCCGATGGATCTACTAAGATAGTGGGGAATGCAGTAGCAGGAGGAATAGTGGGAGCGTGTCGTCGAAACTCAGCATTTATCCGCTCCACCTTAGCCTGAATTTTCTTCCTCAACTCCTCGCTCACTTCTGCAGACATAGGAGGAGGAACGGAGGCGATGGGGAATGCCTCCAAAGGAGCTTGAGACCGAGGTTGGGACTTAGACTTTGAGGAAGCCCCACTCTTGGACCCCTTAGTTTTTTTGGCAGGTGACTTGGAAGTTCCTTCTCCAGAAGGTGCTCGATTGGAACCCCTTCACCAGAGACACCTTCAGAAGGAGCAGGCTATTTGGGTGCCAGGGCTTTCTTGGGCTTTAGAGTAGCAACGAGAATCATAGAACAGTATGGAGGAAGCTTAGTGGGAGGTTCCTTCGGAGTTTTTCTCAAAGGGAACTCCATTCCCAGAACGAAATTGCCTTTCAAACCCAGTTCTTGTGAAGAAAATGAGAGCACTTGGGGATATACAGGAGGCCCCTCGATAAATTCAAAGATTTGGGCCAGTTGATTGGGGAAATACTTGGTGGGAAAAAAATAAGTCACAACTCCTTGCCTGAAGATACTGGGGATGGTGTCTATGTCAGACATTGTGGATCTCACCCCTTATGCAGCAGTGTAAGTAAAAAGAGAACAAGCCTAGCTGAACATGACCTTGGGGTGGTTTAGCTGGAAAACGGGGCGAGGAGCCCCTTGGTCAAAACCAAATTGACGGGCACACCGATGGGGGTTCTAATGTTCACATGTGTATCCTCACTCGGTGTAGGATGGTAAGTAACTTGGAGAGAACAGAAGAACCACAACAAGCTAAGGGTCTTCTTCCATAAGGTCCAATGTTGTTGGTTGGACCACCCTTGGCTCAGTTCTGAAAAAATCACAAGTATGGAGGAAAACTTCCTCTCCATAGAGTTGTATCACAAAACAATCCTGTTTGTCAATAACAGAGGTTAACTCCTTCCGACTTTGCCTCTTGTGATAAACATAAGAACTAGGAGGAAGAATTATTTCTCCCGAAGGAGGATGGTTGGTTTTAGCTGCTACATCAGGGAAACGAACATAGAGGAAGCCCGTCAGAAGTACACAGTTGGCAAAATTAGACAGGTTATAATGGCCAAGAGACCATTCCATGTCAAAGTGGGTTCTATGAAGCCACGTATAGAGTGATCCTAGGGCAATTGTAGCCAGAGGAATCTTGATACCCCGTGCCAAATGAAAGGATATGTTGATGAGGTCCCTTCGGGGCCGATCGTTAGGTTTCCCCGATAAAAGTAAGCGAGAAAGAATGATAAGGATGTAAGCAGGTAGTTCTAATAATATACGTTGACCAGGGGCATCCTTAGAAGAGTTGTCCTTAGAAGGATATCATAATACATAGTTGATAAGGGGAGTGAAGGTGGCTTTGTTTTAAGAACCTATGCACCTTCAGCATATACAATCCAACTCTGAATGGTCAGCAACCTTTTGGGCGTCTAAAGCTAGTAGGGCTCATAGCCCATGGCCTCAAGGCCTAGAAGTTCACAAATGTCTTGCAACGTTACTGTGAACTCACCCCATGCAATAATGAAAGTGTGAGTGGTAACGTTCCAGCGAGACACCAGGATGGAGAGGGCGACATTGTTCTTTGACAAAGTAAATTCACCAAACCACTTGGCCCGATGGTAGCATGGGAACTCTGCATGTGAATGTTCCAGGTGGCAAAGTGAGCAGGAGAACCCCCAGGCCCTTCGAAGTCAATATGGGACCATGTGAAGTCCTTTCTCTCAAGGCGAAATCTAAGACTCCCTTTTAGGGGATAAAGCCCCAATCAATAATATTTTCATCCTCATCACCAAGTGTCATGGCATCACACTTAACGTTAAAAATGCAAGTCTTGAAAAACTTAGAAAAATCATCACAGTTGCCAAAAATTATGGACTGGCGATAAAAATGCAGTTGCTCTTAAAGAGCGACAGTCAAAGAGGTGGCGCCCTTAGTAACAACGGCGACATAAGTGGTGGAAGTAGGGGTGGCAGGTGGAGTGTTGGTGGTAGACACACCATTACAAATGAAACAGAGGTATAGAAAGCTTGAAAGAGCTACCAGATGAGTAACAATGGAGTAACCAAAGGTTAAAGATGATTACAGAGGAAAGAAATGATGAAAGGCTGGATAATAATGGAGTTTTTGCTCACTTTGTCTCTCTAAAGTATGCCTAGAGTTTGAATAAGACGAAGAAAATAGTTAAGTCTTTTGAAAATAGACGTTTGAATTCTTTCAACCCGTCTTTTAAGTCTCCCACTAACAGACGTGCAGAACCACCTATAATCATTCCAAGCGGACATGTGGCACTTCGGGGAGTGTTCTTACAGTTGAAAAGACAACTCCACGTCATTAATGAAGTGACGTATGGGGAATAAAAAGGGATTTCTTCTTAGCCAAGTTTGAGTTTTGGAGCCAGAACTTTTGTTAGGCATATCCCATCGCTCCCAATACAGAAACTGTATCAACGGTTCAAACGAAGAATTTTCTAAGGAGAATTTTACAATGGCCAAGTCTCAACGATAGGGGCAGTCCCAATGAAAAACCCACTGCCTACAACTATATTCCACAACAGCACAAACGGGAGAATTTCACTTCCCAATAGTAAAAAAGGATATTTGAGAAAGTCAACAGGTGTTTCGAGAGAATTCCAAATTAACCAAGGAAGTAAAGACAGAACGGTTTAACCTCAACAACAGGAAAAAGTGGCGATGTCCCTTCGTCAAATCATCGACAATCCGTAGCACTTTGGTTTAGGTACATTGGGGAGAATTTTACTTTTTCCTAGCAGTAATAACGATAGAGGCCGTAATGAAGACAGAGACACCAAGGTTCATCGGATTGAGAAGTTTCAGTGAAGACATTTCTTGTTCCCACAACAAATCTCTTCACAAAGGGGAAAATGTAGAGGGGGCTTGAAGGTAATATTGAGATTAGAGATAATTTCCCTATTAACAACAGTGTTTGGGATTAAGACATTATGGCAGCTTAAGCGAGGCAGCCCAGCGTGGTAGCTCAAGTGAGGCAACTTAGCATGATGGCTCAGCGTGGCAGCTCATACTTTAGCTTTGTTGCATTACTTAGTCATGTTGTATATTTTGTTTATATTAACCACGAGCTATAACGATTGTAATAATGTAACGATTATACTAGCATTCAGTGTGAGGTTGAACGGTACTCGCGAGAGACCAGGCTTGGCAGGGTCTGGGAAAGCTTTCATGCTCTATCAAACGACCTCGCCATGGGAACTTTAGAGGGACTTGGTTTGGAGGATTGATAACTGAGGCACCGTTGGGGTTGTCCTGACCATCCTAGATACACCTGGTAAAACACCAAAGGACCTTGACCGTGGAACCTTGGACAGGGCAACCTTGAGTTCCATCGAGCGTTGAGTTGTGAACCAAAAAAACCTCTACTTAATGTCACATCTACTTTATGTGATTTCACTAGCCAGATAGACAATTTCAAAACTGCACTTCAATTAACCACCGTAGTATTTGGGGATGTCAGACAGTTGGTGAGCCACCTTTGTGACGATAGCCCCTGACACAAAGTGGTTAGGAAAAAGGCATGTCTTGGTATTTGATGTTTATGATGTGGATCTAACTATTACATCAGGCATTTAATGTTTGTGACATAAAGTATGAGGGATGTCTTTCACATTTTTGAATGACTGAGTCATCTCTGAAGTGGTGTGGGGGCTATTTAAGGGCCCCAACCACCTCTGAGGAAGGGAGATTCTTTTGTTAGAGTTCAGAAGTTATTGCTAGAGAGAGAAAATATATCAGAGAGAGAGATTTATTACTAACAAGAGTCCACTCACCCACCATTGCCATTTATTATAAAGCTTTTAATACTTGACAGAGATCTTTGAGGGTGGCTGGGGTGTTTAGCTGCCTATCGAGGTGTATCTAGGATGCTTACTTCTCTCTCCCCTTAAAAATGAGTTACCTCTGAGTTCGTTATTATTTCCTGAGTTATACACGAGTGATTTGTGAGTTCAAATCGTCTTTATGTTCACTAAGTCTTGATTGCGTGTCTTGTAATTAATCAATAGTGCTGCAAGTTAACTTATCATTACTGTACTCAAAAGGGGTGATGCCTCCATTTAATGTAAACTACCCTCTTACAATAAATAAGTAATAAAACACCATTTCTCCGTTAATCGGGCATCGTATTAGTCATTATAATTCTATTAAGTAATTTTGTTAGCCAAGGTAGTCCTTTATCCCGTAAACACTTCCAAAGCTCAATAGGGATACCATCCGGTCCCAATGACCTCCATATTTTCATCTTTTTTACAGCAATCCTTGTTGGGGTTTATTCATAAAATCACGCGTGTAACATTTTATTATTGATTAATAAGGGATATTTTTATTCATTTTTATATAAGAATCAAGTTTGTGAGAATGATTTATATTTGTTTAAATATATTATTTCATTTAATGTCGATCAATAGAGCTTAGTAGGAGTTTCAGTGAGTTGGCTTAGGGTTGACCACCGGGAGATTAGAATTTCAGTATTGAAATGTTCATAACCTAGATAGGTACTTGACATCCTATCAGAAAGGTTTCGACCATTTCCCAGTAGTTAATATCAAACTACGGGGAATCGAAGATGGTTTGGAACCTTGTGAGATAGTTTGACAGAGGATTGTGATCGGTACATCCCAGGAATGGGACCACCCATGAGATTAAAGTCGAGGGGTTGTGTAGATTTTACTCGGAGAATCTCACACCATTTGCAAAGGGTACATAGATTATTAATCCCAAGAATTATGAGGATTGGGGTGCTTATTTAGTTCTCACTTTGATTGCTATTAGTGCGATTCAATATTAGATTGAATCAAATGATTCCTTATATTGGGTGATAGTTATGTAAGTAGGTCTGAAATCTTAATTCGAAGGAATTCATGTTCAGGGATGCCTAGGATTGAGATAGCCCTTAATTTACTTATAAGTTTTTATTTCCACAAGTAAACTTGATCAACGGATTATTTATAATTCGGCGAAAGTAGCAAAATAAGATAAGCCTGAGAATAAAGAAAATTGATTAGATGTTAGTAAAGTTGATTAACAGCAAATTGACTTAACCATGTAAGTATCGAAAGCTTAATGTAGGGAATCACATTATGTACTATAATCTACTTTGCAAATAAGACATCATTATATCTAAGGATTAAATTGGACTGGAGTTATAATTGTTTAGCGTAATTAATTATGATTATATAAAGAAAGGAAATAAATTACGGTAATTGTAATAGGGTAGTTTTGAATATTTATTTGAAGAAAACTTAGTTATTTGTCTTGGATCCCTAGTGTACTCCATATACCGAAGTAGTTAGGCCCAAACTCTCAAGAAACTCAATACAACTCAATCCCATCTTCTGTACTTGTACTAGCATGCAACCCATCCGATGTGTTGGTTTATAGAAGAATAATCATCAATTTATAACTAAAAAAGATTGGCTAACCTTTTATAAAGTAAAGAAAAAAAAATGTACAAAGTTGCAATCAATGTTCATCCTACTTTGTTTTTTATTCAACTATAAAACCAAGACATTTGTAAAAAATAATAAAATGGAGATGGAGTTACTAAAGCAATAAAACTAAATTTTATGCATTTTATTACTCAAAGTCGATTATCGAATAATACAATAAAAATCACTAAAACTATAACATATATATCTTTGAAGTAAAGTGGTAATATCAAAGAAATGTTCAACATTTAAGTGGAATATAAACAAACTACAAACTACTAAAAAAAATACAAAAATAGTAAGGTGACGTCGTTAGGTTAATGGAAATTGATTTATTAGTTTTAAATAGAAAAGAGGCAGTGTGATGAATAAGATCTGGTTTTTGGGTTTCTGTTGGGGTATTTATTCTTAAAACCATGTTTATGATGTTTATATACTCTTCAGTCATGAAGGTTCATCACAACCCATTTGAAATAGAAAATCATGATTTTAGAAATGGTTTATATTTATTTGTAAAATATCTCCTAATGTCGGTCAATTATGCCGAGTAGGAATTTTGGTGTGGGCACAAAAGATCAGAATTACAGTTCTAGCTTGATTAAACAGTTCACGACCTAAATAAAAGGGTTGATAACCTATCGGTAAGGCTGCGAGTCCAATCTTAGTAGTTTATCTTGACTACGAGAACCTCATTGAAGGTTCAGGAACTTATTTGATAGTTCAAGGAAGATTGTACCGGTACTTTAGGAAAGTATTGAATAAGACCAATGATGAGATTAGAGTCTTAATATTGACTTGATAAGACTTGTACAATATTACGGTTTTCATAGGGTTCATAGATTCTAAATCCCAAGGGATATGATGATCAACGTATTCACATCATCATTGCTTTGATTTTTGATGGGTACGATTCACTTTTATACAAGGCCAAAAAACCCTGTAAGTTTGGCAGTGATCATTTCAGTATATCTGAAATCATGTTTTAGAGGAATTCACGTCCAGGAAGTATCTTGGAATGTGATACCCCATTGATAAACTTATAGGTTTGACTCTACTAGTAAATCCGGTTAGTGGATTTATAATCCTGTAAAGATGTCAAATAAGTTAAGTTTGAGATTATGAATTTTTTTATAAGATGTTGGTGAATATAAATTAGTGGTAAATTAGTTTCACCAAACGGGCATTATATGCTTTATGTGCGGAGTCAGATTATGCGCCATACAATGTGGTGATTTTAAGTAATTAAGTTGGAGTGCAGTCGTAATCATTTAGTGGAATTAATTATAATTAAATGGAAATAAATTAAGGGAGATTAATCTGAAATTTCATTTTTCTATTTGGAAGAAAATATTAATTATAAGTCTTGGGTCCCCGATATTGTCCTTATTTATAGATGAGCCCTATTTTGTTAGTTTCCTCTCATACCCTTAGCTATTATTAAGCCCCTTTAAGCAAGAAGCTTAAGGAGGACTCTTATACGTCTTACAACTTAGTCTACCATAAAATTAAAGTGTGAGGTTGAGAGGAGTCTAATAAGAGTGGGCCAAAGGAGAGAAAACATGCTTAGTGGAGAGAGGAAATGATAAGAAGTTATCTAAAAATTCTTCAAGATATTTCATGGATGAAGAAGATCACTCTTCTTCTCATATAAAAGGATCATATATTGGAGGACAAAGGGTTATTTTAGATCATAATCTGCATCAACTCCTCTTCACTTCATGGATCAATAACAAAATTCATAACGGTATGGATTCACAAACCCTAGTTATCATGTATAGAATTTTCTATGCATTTGGTTAGTTTCGATTTACTCAATTGATCAAGAACCTTGGAAAGATATTTTTCAAAGGTCAGTCCCATTAATTGCTATCAGAATTCTCGGTTTAAGGATCAGTCTTCATTGAATTGGATTGGGTTTGTCCATATGAATGAAAAATCCTAGTTTGTATAAAATAGTATGTATATGTGGATTTTGTACTCACTTTGTTTTGTAGGGTTCTTCTGATGTATTCCCCTATATCATGGTCATTTATATTGTTTATATGATGCATGGATCCTACGATTAATCATAGTTACTCATATTAGATTCAATTGGATTGTATAATTAGGTTTTTTCCTTCTTTACATTGATTGATCTATGTATATGAGTATTAGGAGGTGTATGTATTGTTTTTTCTCTGTATTTGGTCGATTATAATCAACCATGGAATGTTCAAGAAGATCCAGATCCAAAAAGTCAAAGATGAAAGAAAGATTTTTTCCAACCCGCATTTGTTTGAACAAACATTTCAGTCATTTGAACGTTGTTCTTAATTTCGGGATGAATTTCACACGACAGGAAGGATTGCATGCAGGTTCATTTGCACGCCTCATTTGAATGGCTCATTATTACCCCTTTCGAATGCAACCTTTCACATGGACTATTTTCCAACCGTTTGAACGGTCCAAACAGAATGATGTTTGGATACGCGAGGGGTTATTTCCTTATACTGATCTCGCCAGGTCACACAATTAATTTCCACATTATCCATAATAAATGTGGGTTCCCAATTAATAAGATTAATTACCACATGTAATTATTAACATAATTAATTAGATGGAAGAATTATAAAGCAATCATAAAAATATGCAATATAAAACTAGAAGGAAACAAATTTCCTCTCCATCATAACCTAAACTTGAAGATGTAGAGTCCCAATGGGACACTTCTACACATTCTTATCTCATCACAATATCCTTGTCCCGGAACACGATCTTACAAAAAATGAAAACTGTTTATTCCTTTCAAATTGAATGAAATCATGTAATTGATTTATTGTGGAATTAATTTTGGTCTCTGATTATATTTCAAATAGTGAAGTGATTTATGACCATGATAGCTTTGGTATTCCTCCACAACAGAGGGAGTTTACCACGTTAACATAAGGTTTTTGAAATAATGAGACCGATCTTCGATTTATTTTAAATAATGATATGATTTATTCCTCGTGTTAGCTTCGATTTTCCTCCCCAACGGAAGGAATTTATCACGGTAACATGGGATTTTAAATTTAATATAGTGAGACCAGGTATTTTAATTCGGACAATCAATTAGGATATTATCATTGATTTATTTTGGAAAATTTGAATTGAACAATTATTTTGTAATACCCTCAAGTTTTAAATATTAAATGGGAGAAGGGTTTGCAAATAAAACCTGCAGGGTCCATTGGTATTTTAAAATTGTGTTGTGATTGCTCCTTGTGTTAACATTACTAGCTTTCCTCCCCAACGGAGGGAGTTTATTAGGACATCATGGAGATTTTAAATTTCTTAAGTGATAATTATCTAAAATTAATATTAAGTATGTCCGGTCCTCCTAATGAGTAAGTTCTATACGTATTAAATTTTAAATGGAATGAATTGGTTGTTAACACTTAAATACAAGTAATTATATCCTCCCCAATCGAGTCACTATCATTAATTGTGGGACTAAAAGTTATAGGATATTTAATTATATTGTACAAAAGAGTTCTTGAACTATCCCAATAATATAATTATATTATATTGTACAAAAGAGTTCGTGGACTATCCCAATAATATAATTAGAAGACGTAAGGTTTGTCTAATTTAAGGTGAATTATTTTAACCTTCCAATGAGAAATTTAACTTTCACAAGAAATTAGGATGTCAGCACGACTATTTTTAAATAGCGGTAAAGGGAAGCTAATTAAAATTTAATTAAAAGGTTAATTGCTACATATTTTATTGAAAGTTCTTTTTAATGGTGATTTCTATATTTATATATGGGTCAACTATTCAACGACATGTTCTAGTCTTAACGGAATAAAATGATTGGAATAAATTTTAAAGAGTAGAAATGTAATTGGACATTGCTCTAACATAAGGAGATAATAATTTATTTAATCCTCAATTCTCATCAATATTTTGAAATTGTGATGCGATGGATTCCTCGTGTCATCTTGATCTGGCCCCTTATCATATGGTTCTAATCACATGATCACGACATTTTAAAATACATGGTAATTATTTTTTGCATGTGTTCGGTCCCCCACATGGGAAGTTTAATATGGATGTTTTAATAGATCGATGAGAATTTGTTGACACTTTTTGTGTCAATTATTTAAGATGTGGTTTAATTCTCTACCTAAAGGGAGGTAAGAGGGAAAGGCTAAGTCTAAAGTACAACAATTTGAGTTAAGGAAAGTCCATATTCCTTGGTAGTAATGAAATAGTCAAAAGGTAGGTATTCTCACTATAAGTAATTAGAACTTTTATAGAAGCGTTATACAGTTTTTCTAGATCTATTAGGAATATGGGATGGGGTAATGGTTTTATTTCTTTAAAGTAAAATCATGATTTATGGTCCGGTCTACAGTAACCTTCTATGTAAATTCGGGAACAACAAATCAGGATTGTAACTTGTTGCAACAGTTTCAGGTAACCAGGAAATTACTTAAAATACAGATGTTTCCAATAGTGTGTAATTATAATAAAGCAGCGCTATTAAGTAGAAATCCATCTATTTTAGATATTTGGTGGAGACGAAAAGATAATATTGTAAAATTATTTAATATACCTATTTTAGAAGAAAAAATATTTCTCGATTTTTAGTTTGTTCAGAACAAGTAATGCGATTAATTTTGTAAAATTATTTTATATAAATTGGAATATCTTTTATCTGTTCTGGTACATTTGGAAACAATTTACATATTATAAATTTGTCTCATTGTTATTATTAAATGCTAACATGAATAATTTTAATGGATAATCATTAAAAGAGAAAGTTTTCTTCTATGCTGAACCAAACACAATTTTGACACTTATTCTTAGGACATTTTATTATAATAAGAATTTAATGACTGGTTTCGAGTGGACATTTATGTTCATTGGAAATAAAGGCAATTCTAGTATGTGAATCCCAATTAGAAGGTAAAATGACCGAGTAGACCTTTACGGGCATATAATGAAGTCGAAGATGTGTTGGGAATGGCTTGTTCCAATTTTGTGGTTCTATAACAATCCGGTCACGAGGTTATGAGTATTTCATCAATTTCATTGATGATTACTCAAGGCATGGGTAAGTTTTCCTTTATGCACCATTTTTTTGAAGCCTTTGATTAATTTAAAGTGTATACGGCTAAGGTTGAACGTAAGGATGGTAAACTGATCGTGTGGGTGCAGTTACGAACTTCAATTTCTGTTGAAGTGATGAAGGAACCTCCATTATTTTATGAAGCCACCCCTTCCAATGATGGAGTTCCAAGGAGAATAATATTCTATAACATCGAAGTAAATATCTCGATTAATCAGTCCAACTTTTATGGGGAGTTTAATCTTCCCTAATGGGGTTTCCATATTTCTTTTGAAACCAATAAATGGTCCGACCTTGATGTCCAAAACATGCACTCTAAAATCAAGATTGTGGAGAAGGTTGACGTATATGATTTTTGATGAGATGCCCTGATCTACCAAGATCCTGTTAATGTTAAATTTGGTGAGCCTTGAAGTTCAGGCCAATGCATCCATGTGAGGGAGATTTATCCCGAAATAATCTTTATTAGAGAACATGATCACCAACCAAGATCTATCGCTTTGCACTCTCTCTTTCTAAGGATAGGCTTGGATACTTTTACCTAAAAGGCCTCCTAAGATCTGGCTATGATTTTTATCCTTTTATAAAGCTTCTTCCCTTTGCACTGGGACGGATTAGGGTATCCATGAATGGGTAGCACTGTTCCTAATGACAATAGATTTTCCTCGTCTTTATTCCAAGCGTTGTTAACTTGACATATTATCTTAGTCTTATAGGTATCTATATACTCCTTTAGATTACTAGCCTGTACCAAGTTTTCCATTAGAATTTAAACATCATGTAATTCTCTGTCTTGTGACCATGATCATGGTGGTAGGTGTAATGGAGATTCATATATCGTTTATTAGAACCCCCATCTTGGGGGGCTTATTCTGGAATGCATTATCCTTGATATGGGGACGAATATTATCATTGGGATATCTAAAGATGGTGTTGATCCCTTGATGCACATTTTTGTTGGCTGACGCACTCACTTTAACATTTTCTTTATCTTGTTTACCCATTTTTTGGGATGGGGGTGAGGATTTTATAAATAAAACTACACTACTTGAATCTCCATAATTCGATGTTGATTTTGTTGACCAATGATTTTGATTGCCTACGTTGACGTGATACCCCATAAATTCCATATTCAGGTTAATTTGTCCACAATACCTAATTTATGAGAGTCAAAGAATTAATAACAATTTAAGAAAGTGTACAACTGAACAAAAGGTATATAATCCTATACTACTGAACCAAAAGAGCTCTATATGGGGAAACTCCCTTAATGCGACCAAAGCTCCTGCAATAGAACTTGGAAATGTCAGTCACCGAAAGAGGGTTAAAACCCTCATAAGAAATCTTCTACTAAACGTAACATTGTTAGTAATAGATTATAATAGAAAAGCATGCGATCGTCAGGAAGTATAAATGTGAGACTCCAAAATATAAGCAACGACCTCAGAATAATATCACATTATTACAAATCTTCTAAAGTAAGCACAACTGCTAGAGTAATATCTCAACACTTTTGGTAACGTTTGTAAGGACATGTTTTTATAAGCCCGTTATTAATTTATTATGTCATATACTGCTACACCGTCGAAGAGCATTCAAGAGCCATCTACATCAAGGCGGATCCGAATTAATCAAGTTCTTCATCAAAAAGACTCCGCGAAGTTAACTTTGGTAAGGTTTTGTTTTAAATACCTTAACTTTTCACTAAGAGCATTTGGGATATTTTTATTAAATATTTTCTAAGTGTTGGAGCGGAACTTTTCGTCAAATTTAAGAGTGAGTAAGTTTTTCTAAGTGTTGGAGCGTACCTCGATTTTGACGCCCAGGTCGTTCAAGCGAGATAGCAATATTGTTCCAACCACATAGGGCTATCGTAAGATGTCATTTGAACGACATATGTCCTTCATTCGCGCGAGATTGCTATCTCGTTTGAACGAGCATGGTTTTCAAGGCGGTTGAGTTTTATTATAAATACTCGTTAAATGGTAACGTTTTTCTTAAGAAGTTCTAGCGTTTTACAGAACATAAAAACTGCGAAAGAAGAATTCTTTTTGCTTATTCCTTTTAGGGTTTAATCCCTTTTTGTTTTCAATCTAAAAAACTCCCATTTGCTTTAGTGAATTATTTTGGTGTTTGAAGAACACACTTTGCTGTTGCTTACTCTTATGGGGAGGATAACCTACTCTGAGAAGACTGTGTGTCTAGGATTGCGGTCCTTGTGGTATAGTTGCGTGTGAGCCATTGTTGTTTTGTTTCTAGCCGTTGCTTTGGAGGTTTGTCGAAGACACCGTGCGTTACTCTTGGGGGCGAAAGAAAGATTGTATGTAAGTCAATGGTCTTTTAAACTTGTCAGAGTTCTAGAAATAAAAAGGTTTTGCCCTTCGGGGATTTTTCCTTAAACTTATGTCGCATGCTTTATTTATTTATGGATCGACACACGCACACACGTAGTTGAATGGTTTGGGGCTGAATTTAGTTTGTTTAAAAATATAGTCTAATTAAATAAGGTTTAATTGGAAACTTGCGAATTTATTTAATCAATTATCACACACCGCATTTACACGATTTTATAAATTGGTATCAGAGATTTATTAAAAGCGAGTGCATACCTTTTACAAATTGGTATCAAAGCGAGTTACGCTAATTTATCGCGTGATCCTGATTTTTCAAGGAATTTTTTTATACAATTTGACTTCTCACGTCGTCAAATTGGTATCAGAGCGGGTTATGCTAATTTATCGCGTGATCCTGATTTTTCAAGGATTTGTTTTATACAATTTGACTTCTCACGTCGTCAAATTGGTATCATAGTGGGTTGCGCTAATTTATCGCGTATTCCTATTCTCCGCAAAATTGTGTGATATTGATTTTTTTTGAAAAATTAGTTTTATGAAAAATCGCAATTTTTTCGATGGAGCACTTACGTAATCGGATGCCCCCCTTTGATGACACGAGTCAGAGTTTTGATGATATAAATCGTTTGAATTTGACGTTTGCAAAAAGAATTGATTTTTTGAAAAAAGAAAATTCTCATTTTAAATTCGCGTTGGATTTTTTTGCAAACGATTCAAAATCAAAGAGATTTTTATTGTGAAAAAATTGTTTCCTTGGACCATGACTTTGTTTCTTTAAAATTGTCCAAGAACCAAAGTGATGATAGGGTCCTATTTTTAGAAAAAGAATTGAAGGACCTTAAAAATTCGATGGTTTGTGTTTGTGCCAAAGAGGATAAAAATATTTTAATCAATGAGTTTGTGGCACGTGAAGAGACTCTTAGGAAAAAAATTGCTTTAATTGAGGGGGAGTGAGATAACCTTCTAGGTTTGATTGATAAATTGAAGAAGGAGTCCATTAATTTGGAAGAGTCTAATTCTTTGCTTGAGTAAAAAATTTTGAAGTTAAAAAATGATTTGACAGACTCAAGTAGGTTTGATAGTGATGGTAATGGCTCATCTTGTTCTCATGCTTCTAGTGCTAAAGCCAAAGCCATTATTTGTTTTAGAGGGTCAACCAATTTCAAGGATGTTATAAAAGGTCAACCCATAGGTGTCGTTCCACCCGTTTACACATGTTCATATTGTGGTAGGAAAGGTCACCTTAGGCGTTTTTATTTTGATCTTGGAAAATGTCCTAGGAAGTTTATGTCTAGTGTTCCCTTGGTTCCCAAAACCCCCACGCGTCATTTCACATCTATTTGGGTTAGGAAATCAATTTTAGAGGCACTAGATTTTTGACAAGTTGATTCCCGTTTGCTTGCCTATGATTCTTCTCTTGCCATATCACATAGATGATTGTGTTTGCATGTTTGTCATACACTAGTTGTGGTTTGATGATACATATTTGCTAGTGTGTTGACATGTACTTTTTATATGAATTTAGGGGTGTAAGTGGTACGGTTTGGTCGGTAAATAGTAGATACCAATACCAAAACCAAACTCTGGATGGTAAAACCAAACCGCACCAGTTTACCACCCGGTACACCAAAATCAATACCAAAACCAAACCGGTCGGTATTTCATTTTTTCGGTAAATTCTGTTCTTTTCTGGTTTCTTCTGGTTTCAGTAAATTATTGTTTTTTCTAGTTTCGATTTTTTCTGATTTCGGTAAACAGCACTTAAAGCCCCAAAAAACCAAAACCAAAACCAACCAACTTTTTTAAATATTAAAACCAAAACCAAAACCAACTTTTTTCTGGTTCGATAAATTCGGTACGGTAATTTTGGTAAATTTGATACGGTACGATAATTTCGGTACGGTTTTTTCTGGTTTCGATAAATTCGGTACGGTAATTTCGGTAAATTGGTTTTTTAAATATTAAAACCAAAACCAACCCACTTTTTTACGATAATTTCGGTTTCGGTAAGAACGGTTTCTGGTATTTTAATATATGAAACCAAAACCATTTTTTTCGAACCAAAATGGTACGGTACGGTAAAAACCCGTACCGCTTCCACCCCTATATAAATTTTTGTTTTTTGAAATTTTTTGAAAAATGCAAAAAGATTTTATTTTAAGAAAATCCAAAAAGGGTTTTGTATTTTGTTTTGCTCATTTTATGGATGAACACTTAGGATGACCGAGTCACAACATCATTCCATTTATTCATGTGACTATTTGATAGTGTTTCGAGACAATAAGTCAATTCATCCATGTGCTTTATAATGTTTGGAGTAATTAAGATGTAATTAATTGTTACTACCTATATGTTTGACTCATGATTTCCTTTATTGAACACATGCACGGATTTGTTTGATTATTGTGCTTGTCTTATCACATATTGGATGGGTGTTTTCACTTCAATCATGTCCTTAAAAGAAACCAAGCGCGATAAAACTTGATAAGAAAGGTGTGCATGTATGAGCCGTTTGTGAGTTTGAGTGCTTTGTTTGAAAATGGTGAAGGGCTACGAAAGATTTTCATTTATCCTTTGCGATTAAGACGCCGTTTAAATTGGACCTAGAAAATTGAGGAATTTTATTATCCGGGGTCCAAAGAGGTTTAAAAGAGCTTGAAAAAATTTAAAGGCAATAAAAAGAAATTCATGACAATTATGGGTCATTTAGTTTTTTGCACCAATTCTCCAAAGTTCGAGAATTTAGTTTATTCTACTCTAAAAGAAAATATATATGAGGGTGTTTAAATGGAGAATTAAAACAGATTTGCACGTCCTTGAAAATCTTGAAAAAGCGTTAAATAGTTTTGGACATTATTGGTGTGGAAATCACTTTGACTTTGATTTGTTGATTTTCATAAGACGATGTCATCTAAATTCAACAAATTTTTACACCTAAGGATACCTTTGATGTTCATTCATTAGGAGTACACGTATGCATCGTGCACATATGATTGATTGAGTTGATTTACCTATCGAATGTGTTCACACCTATTCATTCCATTTTCATGTATTGGTTGTTTGAATTTAAATCCATGGTGTGATTTTTAGTATCTTATTTTTGTATGAAAAATTGAAAAATCCAAAAATAGTTTGTGAAAATTTTGAGATACTCCTTTGCATGTGCATAGCTTAATCCATATTTGCTATGCATTTTTATCGTGACACTCCATGTTTAGTTTGTTTCTTCTTATCTGTCTATTTGGGGACATGATAAAAAGGGGGAGAACGAATTATGATTTTATGGCGGAGGTTTGATTATATAGATTGATTTATTCTTATATTATGTCAAACTCGATGCGTCACGAAAGTTTTTGCTTTATCTCATGTGTGTAGGTACGAAGATTGAAGATCATTATGTTGCACACCCTGATGAGAAAAGCTTTGAGAGTTGACGAAGATTTTTGAAGAACAGTTTGCGAACTTACAAATTTATTCATGGGAGGGTAGAATTGTATAGGCATTTTGTTTTTTGATAATTCGATTTTTTTATGTATGTACCGGCATAGACATAGGGGGATATTTGTAAGGACATATTTTTATAAGTCTGTTATCAATTTATTATGTCATATACCGCTACACCATCGAAGAGCATTCAAGAGCCATCTACATCAAGACGGATCCGAATTAATCAAGTTCTTCATCAAAAAGACTCCACGAAGTTAACTTTGGTAAGGTTTTATTTTAAATACCTTAACTTTTCACTCAGAGCATTTGGGATATTTTTATAAAATATTTTCTAAGTGTTGGAGCGGACCTTTTGTCAAATTTAAGAATGAGTAATTTTTTCTAAGTGTTGGAGCGTACCTCGATTTTGATGCCCAGGTCGTTCAAGAGAGATAGCAATCTCGTTCGGGAGACATAGGGTTGTCGCGAGATGTCATTTGAACGACATCTGTCCTTCGTTCGCACGAGATTGCTATCTCGTTCGAACGAGCACGATTTTTTAGGCGGCGCAGTTTTATTATAAACACTCATTAAATGGTAACGTTTTTCTTAAGACGTCCTAGCGTTTTACAGAACAGCAAAACTACGAAAGCAGAATTCTTTTGGCTTCTTTCTTTTAGGGTTTAATCCCTTTTTGTTTTCAATTCACAAAACTCCCATTTGCTTTAGTGAATTGTTTTGGTGTTTGAAGAACACACTTTGCTGTTGTTTACTCTTGTGGGGAGGATAACCTACACCCAGAAGACTGCGTGTCTAGGATTGCGATCCTTGTGGTATAGCTGCGTGTGAACCATTGTTGTTTTGTTTCTAGCCGTTGCTTTGAGGTTTGTTGAAGACACCGTGCGTTACTCTTGTGGGCGAAAGCAAGATTGTATGTAAGTCAATGGTCTTGTAAACTTGTCAGAGTTCAAGAAATAAAAAGGTTTTGCCCTTCGGGGATTTTTTCTTAAACTTGTGTTGCATGCTTTATTTATTTATGGATTGACACACGCACACACATAGTTGAATGGCTTGGGGCTGAAATTAGTTTGTTTAAAAATAGACTCTAATTAATTAAGGTTTAATTGGAAACTTGCGAATTTATTTAATCAATGATCACACACCGCATTTACACGGTTTTACAAATTGGTATCAGAGATTTATTAAAAGCGAGTGCATACCTTTTACACGTTTATTCTATATGAAAATTTATAAGGGAGCACTTTTCATTAAGGAACATATTCTTAATTGGAGATACTAGATTTACCACCATTTGATATTACCCGAACATCATATATAAACATTCACACCTTCCTAGACATGTAACCTTACTAATCACTGTAATGATATAATATTTTGACATCACAACATCAAGTTATCTCCCAACTCCCAACCATGATTATACTCCATGCATGGGACATCTCATAAATGAAATCCAAATAAGGAACACTCCCAATACACTTTTGTACAGATCAAATAATTATCGAGAGCTAATAGTTGCGAGACCTCAACATCTATTAAATCGATACCTTCCCCAATGAACTACCTATTTATAAAGGAACTAATACTAAGTATCCCATAATTTTACATCCTAAGGAGTATACCCATAGGCCCATTTAAATACTATATATATTACTTAGTAGGCTCACTTATTATAACTATAACCCTTCCTAATTTATTTAATCAACTTCACAACTAAAGGATATAGCACAAAATCTAGTTATACTAATCATAGAGCCTTCTCAGATAATTATTTTCACTTTTATTTTTTCTCACTATACACTACTATAAAATTAAAGCATTAATCTATTCTAATGTATTAGATTCACTTTAGATATCTAAATTTTCTTTATCAACCATTTAGATAAAAAGTCTCATATAAGAATCACACATGATATGTAAGGCATCCTCGCAACCCACATAGTTGTTGAGTAACTTGAACGCTCATATATATTATATAGGGCCTCACTTACAACTCAAATATAACATATAAATGGTGTCCAGACAACCCTTACAACCTCAGTGCTCGCATATATTATATATATGTCGTATTCAGCTCAATATATAATATATAGGGACATCCCGACAGTCCTCAAAATTGATAGTCACATATATTATGTGAGGCATATTCATCTCAAAACATAATTTACACATGATATCCACATAATTCCAAAATAAATCACAAAACATAGTTAATCTACTAGCCCATATCTCTTATCTATAAAGGTTTTCACGTTAATCTCATTACGTACGATTTGACTCATTCGAGCATTCCTAAATCATTATCTAAACGTAATCAAAATCCTATTTGTTGTTAATCAATTCTCATATTAAAACCCCATTTTAATTAAGTTATTTATTAATGTTAATTAAGAATTCCCTCTCGAAATTTATAAATATTTTCACATTCATCTCATTAGGTATGGTATTGCAACATTAAAGTATTCTTGAACAATTGTTAACCATAATATAATTCATGATTTAAGTGGTAAACAATTTGTAATGTTAAAACTCCCATTTTAAATTAAATTACTAATCAATATAAAGTAAGAAAATTCTTGGACCAAACGTTACCAATCCGAACATAAATAATGTTTGAACCAACACCTGGAAAAGTGCAACGTTGGGATCGATCCATACTTAAGACGGATTAATCCAAATCTGGTAGCAAGCCCCAATATTCATCATTTTGTTACGATTCTTACCCCAATTTCCAACCTAGTTCAATTCCAAAAATTTTGAATTTATTCCATAGAGCTTAATCATTTTTAGGCAATCAAAACTAACATTCCTACTAATTTAAATCGTGAATTTAACAACTTAATAACCTTTATGAATATAATTAATCGCAAGAACAATATGAACTCTTAAAACCCCAATTCATAAATTTTGACATCTTAATATGGAATTTAGATTACAAAATCATGTTTTCAGTAGGGATAAAGTTCGTATATATTTCATCATAAAAATCTTTCCATTGGAGTGTTTTCTAAAATTATCTTAACTCCATCTTAAAACCATTAACCAATATTATTCCATAAATCTCAAACTCCCAATATTGCACAAAAATCGTAGTTTACAAAATTTCTCTTGATTGCTCTTATCAATATCCAATCAACTAACACAATTTCACATGAGACCATAATTAAACCATTATTTAAAAATGTAATACCCCGTAATACTGCTTAATTAGGAAAATACATTTTATTTAAATTACGTGAGTAGAGTAATTTAATATGAGTTTTATTTAAATTACACGAGTAGAGTAATTTAATGTGATTAAATTATTTAAATTACGTGAGTAGAGTAATTTAATGTGATTAAATACGTTTTATTTAAATTACGTGAGTAGAGTAATTTAATGAGAGTTTTATTTAAATTACGTGAGTAGAGTAATTTAATGTGATTAAATACGTTTTATTTAAATTACGTGAGAAGAGTAATTTAATGAGAGATAATGTTAATAAAGATGAATATGACGATTAAAAATACGTACGGTCTAGTGACTATATGGACGTACCGGAGTTATCTCAACCGAGTGTCGCGTGTAGGACAAAAATTAAGGATGAGAGTAGAAAAATAATTAAGAGACTCAAACAATAATTTAGAGTCCACAGTTGATTCCGAAAGGGTCGAATTAGTCAAAATAGTATACCCGGGGTACTAGTTGAGTGCCGGGTCATTTTCGGACTAAACCGGGACCATTCGGGGGCATTTTGGTCTCTTTACAATTATGGGGAAGTAGACCTACGAATTTTGAAACCCTAGATCAGATTATAAGAGTGGAGGCTAGGGTTAGAAATAAGGAAAATACACCATAGCCAATAGAGAAGAGAGAGAGGAAATTTCTTAAGGCAAAAAAAGGAAGGAAGGGAAATTCTAAGGAGATTTCACCATAAAGATTGTTGGGAAGGAGGATTGAAGGATCAAAATCATCAACCATCATCAACAACCACGAAATCAGACCCTACAAATCATAAGGCAAGTGGTTATTTACGAAATAATTGAGTTATAATACCCATAATTAAGCTTTAGTAAGAACATGATTTTTATGATATTCTTGGGAATAAAATAATTGATTATGATCCATGATTGATAAGGATTGCATGTAGGACGCTTTTGGATTTCCAAGTATGTTGATATCATAGAAAACTAGATGATAAATTCAGAAGAAAATTTGGAATTTGGATGAAAGATATAAAGAATGCATTTTTAGGGTTCTTGAATATTAGAGAGATTTTTAGTTGATTTGGCCAAGATTTATAATGATTTTGTTGTTTTAAATCGTTAGTAATCATCCCAGAACATGTAGGAATGATTAGAAATTGTTGGTTGCAAATATGGTGGATTATCATGAAAGATAGAGAAATAAAAATGGTGAAACCCGTAGGAAGAAGATGAATTGGGTCTGTCACTGCTTGATCGATCGATCGACCCTTGAATGTCGATCGATCGAGCAGTCGATCGATCGACCATATCCCATCGATCGATCGACCCTGGCTGGACTTTAGAGAATTTTGTGAATAAATTTCTTTAATTACCGTCGCTTAATGGGAACCTTTAAAATGATATTTTACCTATGAGGGGACTTTATAATTACCAGTAGGTGTACCATTAGGTTTTTCCACAAATGATTGAGTGGGAATTTTGGAGAAATGGACTGACGAAAGAACGATCGATTTAGCCGTATGTTGAGATTATTAGAATTTAATTACGGAAAGAGTGAGATTTAATTCCAGAAAGAAAATACCAGCAGGTTAAAATTAACTTAACTACTGAATCAAGGGAGGGGTAACTAGGGCCCTTAGAGTTACGTGAATACTCAAATAAATACAATAGTGAAATAAATTGTAATTAATAAGTACGGTGAATATAAGTAAAATATATTACGTACGGGTATGATTTGATAGGTCGGGTGTGTACCTACTAAATTATATAAAATTTTGGGTTAAGAGAATATTACCTAAATTAATTATGTTAGGGTCGATGTGACATTCCGAACTAACATAAAATTATTATATATTTGGGGTCGACGAAAAATGCCGAACCAAACTTTTAACTGGTGTCGCGATGAAAGAGTCCCGAACCAGAATATGTGTATATATATTTATATTTTTAAATAGTTGGGGTCGATGGATTATTCCGAACCAACTTTCACTTGGGGTCGATGAATTATTCCGAACCAAGAGTCCTTTATGTGCAATAGAAGGATATGTTAGTGGTAACTGATATTAAATACATTGTTGTGTGATAAAATGTATTCTATGTGCATAATCTACTAATTTAGAATAGTAAACAATGAAATGAAATGTAAATGTCTTAGTAATAATTTATAGCGTGATGTAATTATTACAAGAATAAGGACAACGAACAGTAAATAAGTTAACTACGGTTATGGGTAGTATAACTAGGTAGACTAAGTATCCTCGATAGTTACGTACTACGTAAGAGAGGTGAGGAAGTTCAAGGGAGTGTGCGAAACCTTAATATGTGTAATCAATAACTTAATTGTGATAACTGCTCGCAAAATATTTTCAAATGTTTTGAGTACTAACTCTTGCTATGTAAAATTTTAAAAACCTTTTAGGTGCCCAGCCACAGGGTCACCCAGCATGATTTCATTCCAGAGATTTGGGAGCTGCAGCACGTGTGGATGTTGCAGGGATTGTTTAGACGCTTCCTTTTTTTTCCAGTTCTAGTGCAGGATCTCAGTTTTAATATTCTTAGTTGGGACATGTTGTTCTACCTTTACTATTACAGTCTATTCTAGTTATGGATTTGTAGTTGTCTTTTATTGGCCGTGGTTTTCGGCAAGACTTTACCTGCTTTCAGAGTATTTATATAAACTGCTTATTTTGTTACTAGAATTTGTGATGTGGTTGTATGGTGAATGTTCTGTTTAAGAAGGATAAAATTTGGCACCCGTTTAATTTCATTTAGGTGGTTAGTAAATTAAAAGGCGTTCGACAGTGATGCTAAGAATGGACCATTTAAAAAACCTGTTTAAATTAAAATAAGGCTTGATCACCCAAGGTTTAATTAGGCGGGGTGTCACAAAAAATATGATAAGTTTCATTTAAATCTACACATAAAATTCACAACTTAATCCCAAATTATCAATAAAAATCATAAATTTAGCAATTTGACCCCAAGTGTGATTCCCCACATATCAATATATAAATGTATTATCCAATATTAAATTTTATAAACTTAACTTCTCATTTTCCTTCTAATCAAAGGGACTAAAAGAAATAATATTGCCTCGAGTGATTAGAGATGAACTCAAATGTGTAGAACTTCATCTCTCTGCATCTTCTCTATATATATTCAAATCTTCCTCTACAAATATGATTCCACCATAGACTCCAATTTTTCGTCCCTCTCCCTTTAGATTTTCACTAGGGTTACGCTTTTGTTTAAGTTGATGGGATCAGGTTAACTAACCTATTTAACTTATACTTTATTATACAGTTTTTATCATCTTGATTAAGCCCAACTTATCTTTAGCTTATAGGCTTCAAAATCAAACCTAAATGACTATAAACTTTCCCCACTGGGTTTCCCAACCCATAGGCCCATATCTTCACCATTTTAACACCATCTGGTCCTCCAAATAGCCTAATAAAACATATCAAAAAATTATAAACCAAAAATTCACTAAAATCTTTTCTCAAAATTTTAATCCAATGATTTGACTAAAAAATATCTAATTCGTTTTATGCAAAAAAATATCCAATTAGTTTAATATGAAAAATATCTTTTTTTTTATTTAATACGAAAATTATCCAACTTGGTTTATTAAAATGTCCAATTAAATTTATTGCAAAAAATTATCTCATTTTAGTTTATTCAAATATTCAATTGATCCAAATAAACAAATTATTCAAAATTTCCCATATAAATTTTATTATTCAAAGTAACGGGGTATTAGAATTGAGGATCTCATTCTTCACATTAGCATAATTTTCAACGTGTTTGATCAAGTTATCCATGGTTGGTGTTAGATCCTTTGTCAATACCTGATAAAGGTTTTCTAACCTCGACATGCGGAACCTCAAGGGTGAGATTGACACGTGCTTGTTATAGTTGAGGATCTCATTAAAGTCATTTTAATATCCATGAGCTTACTTTCTAAGGGACTCTGCTTATATTATGTGAAGGGTGATCAAGGATTCCTCCTCTTTAATAACTTTGTTCCTACTGATGAAGTAAATGATGAATTTTTTTACCAGAACCAAAAACTTGGAGATTAATATAGTGGTTAGAGTCTCAAAACATATTAGAATGATTTTCCCCATGGTTGATAGAAATACTCGAAGCAATCGTGCGACTTTGTGGCACAATAAATACATAAATTTCTTCAAATGCATGATGTGGTGAACTTGATATGTCTTCCCAAGTCCCAGAGCACTCACGGCTAAGTCAGTAAGGATAAAACTAAATTAAACTATAATCTTCCCTATAGTTCCTTCCCATTGAGATCTTATAGGTCTCCTTAGTCTAGTTCCCTAGTCCACGAGGGAGGAAAATCCATAGAATCATTTTGATAACTCTCAGGGATGTGTCCCTTAGGTGATTGTAAGGGCAAGTTTTATAATTGCTCAGTTTATTTTTATTTGGCTTATCCCGTTACACATACACTACACCATCATAACTGCCTCTACGTATTCGAAGACAAAGTTGAAGACCTTTGAAAGATTGAAGAATCATTTGTATCAACAATATTCAGAAAAGTTATGGTAGTTTAGTAAAGCCATTACTTTTCCAGGGGTTTACATCTTTAAGAGTTTTCATTTGAAAATGTTTTCAAAATATTTTTTAAAGAAACTTTGAAAATTTTGATGATCGTTAGAACAAGATTTCCTTTTCGTTAGAACAAGTTACACTATGTCATTGAAATGAGTTTCATGGTTCGAACAAAATTTGGGATGACGCATTTTGGTCCGTTCTAGAATGTCGTTCGAAGTCTTGCTGGAAGTTATTCAAATGAGATGGAAATTGTAGTTAGAATGAGGGATCCCACAATCGAATGAGATGATTTTTCATCAAGCACTAGAATGTCATTCGAAATGTCTTTGGAATCCCGATCGGACGAAAAAGGGTACATCATTCTAATGAAGTATCTGGTCACTTAAATGAGCACGGGATATTTTTTTTAATTAAATCTGATCCAAATCTCTAATGTTGATCCTTCTGTAACAAACATCCTTATAAATAGAGATGCGAGATCAGATTTTGTAAGAACTCCTTTTTAACACTTTTTCTAGCCCTTTTAGAGTTCCATTTGTGATAAAACTCTACCAACTTTCTTCCAAACCCCTTGGAAATTTAGAGATCACTTTATCAAATAAATAAGAACACTTTCACGTTCAATAACCCTTTTACATTTAATCTTTACTACTAATTTGTAGAGCCAAGGCTCTATTGCTGAAGAAGAAGGCTGATCGGTAGATACTGAGGGAATACTACTTCTTGTAGGCGGTGCTATACCGTGCCATTATTGTAGAAGATTTTAAGAGCTATGCATAATACTTAGAGAGCGAAGTAGTTTGTAAGTCGTATTATGTCTGTCAAATCTTGTACATTACTGAAATAGAGGTTTTACCTGAAAGGGATTTTCCTACTTTTTTGCGTGTTTACCTGCATGGTTTCCTGTACTTAATTTGGACTAGATCACTGCATGCACACTATATTAATTCGAGATAAAATCTGCTAAAAATTTAATTTGTGTGTTTGGCCCAAAATATGAATCAATCCATAGAATCCACGCTTTCTCAAATTGGTTGCACTAAAATATTGTGTGATCCTTTTTACAAAAAAAAAATTGGATATCATTTTTTTTTAAATTGGCGATCTTTAAAATTTTGGATTTTATAAATAATTTGTGTAATAGGATGTCAGTATTTGATGGGTCAAATTATGCATACTGGAAAGCTAGAATGAGGTATGCCTTAAAATCTATTGATGAAAGAGTCTGGCTTGTGTGTAAAGAAGGGTGGACACCACCCACAGTTACCAATGGTGATGTCATAGGTCCAAAACACATCTATGCTTGGACAGAAGAGGAATTTAAATGGAGTAATTTTAACTCATGCGGCTTAAGTGACATTTCTGGAGCTGTCACCCCCAACGAGTTCTGCCGCATCATGGCTTGCACCACATCTAAAGAAGCTTGGGATATCGTCCAGCTCACTCATGAGGGGACCAATGCTTGAAAGCTTCTAAGCTGCAAAATATCACCACACAGTTTGAGACTATTGCCATGCTAGAGTCTAAGTCATTTGATGAATTTTATGCACGATTGTCGGACATAGTCAATTCTAGTTTTAATTTAGGTGAAAAATTTTCTAAGACGCATGTAGTTAAGAAGATTTTCAGATCACTTCCAGCCCATTTTATTCCTAAGGTTATCATGCTTAATTCATTGGGGATATTAGATACATTTAGGTTAGAAAAACTCGTAAGAGACCTTAAAACGTATGAAATCGACATATGAAATCGACATATTTTCCAAAACTGTTAAACCTAATGAAAAGGGAATCTCTTTAAAAGTTCAATCTAAATGAAAAGCATAAGTGTTGTCTGACTCCGAGTATGATTTTGATTTGGATGATTTAGCCGTTTTTGTAAAAAAATTCAAAAATTTCTCAAACTTAGAAAAGAAAATACTTCCAAAGAAAATAAGAATTTTGAGAAAGACAAAAAATATAAATCGTGCCAGAAAAATTTTGAAAAAGAAAGAAAAGATTACCCTAAGAAAGATGAAGAGAGATGTTATGAGTGGTAGGGTAAAGGTCATAAAGATCACAAGTTTCCTACGAGATTAAAGAGACAAGGCAAAGTAAAAGTTGTCTTTAAACCACGCTTAGTGAGAGTGATGTCGAGTCAGTGGATTAAGGGGAAGAGTCACTACATGGACGTAACTTTATCGCATTCATGTCTTCTAATGTTAGTACATCAAGTACAACTCATATCGACGAGGAAGCTTCTAAACATGATAACCTTGACTGTGAGTCTAGTCATTTCAGAGAGAGTGAGGGAGAATTTGTTTTGAGTGAGAACGAGAGTGACCATTAATGTGCTTACGTCGAGATTTACCCCTAGTCCTTTAAAATGAAGAAACAAAACAAGGGTTTGGCGCTTAGAGTTTTATCTTTCGACAAGGAATAGAAAAAGGAGAGAGTGAGATAGAGTCCTCATTGAGAGTTTCTTTAGGAGAGAGAGAGGGTCATTTTAGTAGAGAAGGAAAATGTTGACTTGACCAATAAAATGGCTAGTCTTACGATAGATCTTTAAGCATTCGTGGAGACTCGTGAGAAACTTAATTCCCTTGTATCCCAACTTAAGAAAAATCTCGAACGTGGTCGGGAGGTCAAGGTTACTATAGAGGATACATCAAAGAAGGATCGGTCCCAATTTAGGCTTTATGGAGAGGCAAGTAATAGGTTATGATGGTGCATCCAAATTCCATGTCGTATCGAACCAATTCCTAATTTTGTGGTAGACCCTTATGGGACTTGACCTAAACCAAAAAATAGAGGTCAACCTAACAAAATGAACCAAAGTAGACCCAAACAAGTTTATTTTTGCTCCTATTGCCAAAAAATAGGTCACCTTTGGGAATTTTGCTATAACTTAAGTAGAACTAAATGTACATGTACTCCCACGTATCATTATAGAGACTTTACTAGTCTGAGAGAAAAAGTTGAGTTTTAATCGCGACTTTACAAAGCGTAATGAAATAATTTCAACGAATGTCTACACCGGTTGAGAACTCTTCTTATGCTATGACTATAGCCAACAAGGATAAGGGTAAACAAAATGTTACCTCCACATGGGTTCCTAAGCAAGACGACAAAGCCCTTATTGTGCATATTGCTCTCAAGGTTCAAAATACTTTTTTATGGTATTTTTCTATTGGGTGATATAAACACAGGACCAATAATATATTATTTTTACCGACCTTGAGGATCCCAAGGAAGGAAAAGTCATATTTGGAGATGGGAGTAGGTATCGTATTTTAGGACATGGATGTCTTGGGAAACCTGATTTTACTAAACTAGACAATGTATTGTATATAAAAGAGTTGAAAGCGAAATTAATTATCATAACCCAACTATGCAATGCAAACTTTGCAAGAAAGTTTGATCGATCCGAATGTAACATATATGATCAATGTGATGAACTTTTACTATAAGGCGTGAGGACAGAAGATAATTGCTAGGGGATGATTCCCAAGTCCTCCTTTGTGTGCAACATTGCCACAGTCTCCGCTATGGAACTTTAGCATGAATGACTAGGTCATGTGAACTTTAGAGATCTTGAGAGATTAGTAAAAAATTACCTAGTTCGTGGCTTACCGTCACTTGGGAAACCAACTTCCTCGATTGTGGACCTTGCTAATAAGGAAACAAATTCGAAGTCCCCATCGAAATTTGAAACCATTATCACCACACGTGTTTTGGATTTGTTTAACATGGATCTTATATGTCCTACTCTCTTGGAGAGTGTAGGTGTTAAAAGATACATTCTAGTGATGGTCGATGACTTTTTTAGATGCCCTATCATGGGATTTCTTAGAGAAAAGTCTGCTGCGATCGAGTTCCTAACAACCAAGTGTCGTGTCTTACAAAACTAACATGGTGTTAGTATTAATCGCATTCATAGTGACAACATCACTAAATTTAAAGAAGTCAAAACAAATAGCTATTGTGATGGAGTGGACTCACACACGAGTTTTCAGCAATTCGTACTCCTCAACAAAATGGGATAGTTAATAGGAAGAACCAAACAATATAAGAGAGGTCTAGATCCATACTTCTTGAAAAAAACATACCTAGATGTTTTAGGGTAGAGGCAGTGAGTATCGCATGCTATACGATGAATAGGGTATATCTTCTTCCACACTCACTACACACGCCTTATGAGTTATGGATATGGATGCCTAACCTATCGTATTTTCGTGTTTTTGAGAGTACTTGATAGAGTTGCTTTTTGTATGTGTCGTTGTTTGAAGCTCCTTAAATCAAAAATCTCAATTAACTGCAAAAATACAATAAAACTAGAGAATAATGGTAAGTGAGGTATCATTCCAAAGCAAGGGAGTGAAACTAGATGCAAACTCAAATGAAATTCAATTTTATTTCCTTTTTGTACCTTTTACCTTTTCTATTTTTTTAGCCTTTTCAATATTAAAACAATTTTGAGAATGAAGTGAATTTTAAACTAAGAACTAAATAAAAAATGGTAATTGAACTAAAATAAAAGTGTGAAAAACATAAAACTAATGAGTGATAAAAATGAGTGAAATGTAACTAAATGAGAGAATGAATCAAGGGATGTATATCCACCCCCAATTCACACAACTAATTTAACTTGAACTATTTTAATTTCATTGAATTCCAAAATATTTAATTAATTCAAAAGGTAATTATCACTCCTCAAATGAACTAATTGAATATTCTTTAAGAAAAGTAATTTGAATTCCCACAAATACTACTAAAAATATAATTAAAATCAATCAAATGAATCACCCGCTAGGATAGATTCACCCAACTAGTTTTAATTTTGACAAGATGAAACAAAAGTAGGTGAAAATAATATTAACATTTTAATCAATTTGATAAGCCTATCTCTAGTTTGAATCAAATGATAAAATGTCAACACAATTTGCGATCCTCTCTCAAGGATTATTTTTCATTTCTCAATGAAAAATTAAGAATAGGAATTAAATTTACTAATCAAAGGAATCCAAATAAATTAAAGCTAACAAACTAAACTAATTGGATTCATTTGGGCTTCAATTTATCCCTTGATTGGGAGATTAACCTTCCATAATCATCATCCAATCAACAATAAGATAATAGTGAATTAAAAGCATGAGATGAAAAATTAGAGATAAAATAATCAAACCCAATTTGAGGAGAATGGCAATTGATCTTCAATTATTGCAACAATCTTTTCAATTAATTACAATCACTCCAAAAAAAATCTAAAATGAATTTCTAAAACTAAAATTGAGAAACACTATGCCGACATAGAGGTTGACACAATCTCAGTGACGTGTTAACCTCTGATTGCATAAAAAAATGTTTTTTTTTTCAATTTTACATTCCTTTTATAAAACAGTTTTTTTATCATCAAAATAAATTAAAAAAACAGTTTTTATTTTAAAAAAACACTGTCTTTTTCAAAATAATTTTGACAGTTTTTTTTATATATAAAATTATTTTTTTTAAATCACAATTGAACCAAAATCGTAAAAGATTCAAAAATATTTGATGATAAAAATTAAAAAAAAAATAATAATTACGAAAAATTCAAAGTTTAAGTACAAAAATATTTTTTTAGTGCCGTTTTTTTATTGTAATTGGCTAGTGCCGCTATCGCGGCCCACATTCATTAAGACATGTGGGTCCACGCCAGTGGCACTGAAAATAATTTTTAGTGGTACTAAAAAATTACTTTTAGTGATTCAAAAAAATTTGATGATAAAAAATATAAAAATAATAATTACGAAAAATTCAGGGTTTAAGTCTAAAAATACATTTTTAGTGTCGTTTTTTTATTGCAATTGGTTCGTGCCAGCGGCACTAAAAATTATTTTTAGTGCCGCTGGCGCGGACCCACATCTCTTAATGAATGTGGGTCCACGCCAATGGCACTGGCCAATTGCGATAAAAAAACGACACTAAAAAAATATTTTTGTACTTAAATATTTTTATAAAACAGTTTTTTTATCATCAAAATAAATAATAAAAAATAATTTTTAGTGCCGCTGGCGCGGACCCACATCTCTTAAAGAATATGGGTTCGCGCTAGCAGCTATAGCCAATTGCAATAAAAAATGACACTAAAAATGTATTTTTAGACTTAAACCCTGAATTTTTCGTAATTATTATTTTTATATTTTTTTATCATCAAATATTTTTGAATCACTAAAAATAATTTTTTAGTACCACTAAAAGTTATTTTTAGTGCCGCTGGCGCGGACCCACATGTCTTAATGAATGTGGGTACGCGATAGCGACACTAGCCAATTACAATAAAAAAAACGGCGCTAAAAAAATATTTTTGTACTTAAACTTTGAATTTTTCGTAATTATTATTTTTTTTAATTTTTATCATCAAATATTTTTGAATCTTTTATGATTTTGGTTCAATTGTGATTTTTAAAAAAAATTATATATAAAAAAAACTGTCAAAATTGTTTTGAAAAAGACAGTATTTTTTTAAAATAAAAACCATTTTTTTAATTTATTTTGATGATAAAAAACTGTTTTATAAAAGGAATGTAAAATTGAAAAAAAAAACATTTTTTATGCAATCAGAGGTTGACATATCACTGTGTCACTGAGACTGTGTCAACCTCTGTGTCGGCATAGTGTTTCTCAATAAAATTCTACTCCCTACAATTTTTCTCTAGAATTCTCTTATTCTTCTCTCTACAATTTTTCCTCTCTAAAAGTTCTCATTCTTTTGGGTCTTCTTTCTTCAATTTATATGTCCCAATGGGGCTAGGGGTATATTGGGGAGAGAGGATAAGTGTGCATGGGGTATGTAAGGAGTGGGTGAGGGTGAGATGGAAAATATGCACACATGTGCATGTGAATGGGATGGTGAGCATGTGAGGGTTATTGGGGGTATTTTTGTGAATATGGGGTTATGTGGCTTAAAACACATGTGGGGGTATTATGTTTTATTTGTCTTTTATTTTGAGCTAGGGGTTTGTTTTATGCAGGTAGAACTAGATTTTGGTTTGGGTCGAATTGAGTAACCGGTTTGTGGAGATGGGTCCGGTTTGTCATCCATGTTAAGGATTACCGGCGGTTGTGGTATGAAATCAGGGCTTTCAGGTATATGGATTTGGATGGGTTCCAGATTTTCGGGTTAGGAGTGGAGGTGGGACTCGTTGGGTTGAACCCATAGTTTCAAAAAACGGCCGTTACGTAACGAATCGGCCGTTATGTAACGGTATCCAGACATGACGTTTCGGATACACACCGATATATCGGAATGAATGAAATTCACACACCTATCGCGTTACTAATCCGTTACGTAACGGTATCACCGTTACTCTCCGTTACTCCCCGTTACATATCGTTACCGCTTGTTTTTGTATGAAAAACGAAAAAAAAGATGGATGGAAAAACAGTAGCTTTTCAGAAGAACTCAGGGACACCCAGTCACTTCTACACCTTTCATTCTTTCTTCCTCTCCCTCCATCAATTTCCCATCCCTCCATTCATTTATGACTTTGTTGACAATGAGTTGAGCACACAAAACAGGCATCGGCGTCACTGTGACATTATCTCGGATCAGATCATGTTGAAGGTGAGTTTGGTTTGGTGTTGTATTTGATATTTGAGGTTGGGTGTCTTGAGTTTCAGATTTGGGTGTTTTGTGTGGCTTGGCTGCCGTCTAGTGAGAGAAAGAAAAAGGAAATGGATGAAAAAATGAGTGACAGTTGGAAGATAGGGTTTTGCTTCTTTTAAGTGTTTAAAATAAAGAATAAAATAAAACCACCTATTTTTAACGGACGAATGTGAGATAGTTCAGGTATGTATCCCAAAAAAATGTGTCAAAAACATAAAGGAACAAAATTATTATTTTAGAACTTTTTTTTTAATTGAAAAATATTCAAAATTTTATTAAAAATTTTAGAACTTTTTTATTTAATATATATAACCAATGTTATAATTAGTGTTATACGTTGTTATTATTATTAATTGTTATATTTAAGTATGTTATACGTTGTTATTGAGTAATGTGTTTTTAATAATTAATTAAGTAATAAAATATTTTTATGTGCTATAATACTATATATAATGAACCCATATATTAGTGAAATTCAACATTATATAGTCAAAATAAGGGTATCATTCCGTTTTATGGGATTTGTGAATGGTTGAAAAAAAATCACGCTCGCGATAACCGTTTCGCCTTACATTACGTCCGATACCCCCGATACCGTTACACCGCTACCGCAACCGTTATGTTACCCGATACCGTTTTTTAAAACCATGGTTGAACCAGACGGAGGTTGGGGCCTGCCGGATATGGATCGCTGCTTTGGTAGGTGGGTCAAAGCTTGGGTCAAATCGGGTAGGAGTTAATTTGGGCTGCCGGTTTGAGATGGGTGCCAACGAGTTTAGAATGTGTTTTTTTAGTACCCGGTTTGGATTCGATTGGGTGACTTTCGGGTATGGTCGAAGTAGAGGTGGGAGGTGGTTTGGACAGGACATGGTGGGTTTGATTTAGGTAAACAGTAGGTGCCCGATTGGAGGCGGGGAATGGGTTTGTTATGGTGGCTGGGTTCAGTGGATGAACTCGGGTTAGGGCGGTTCAGCTGTCGTGGCTCGGCGGGTTCATGTGGTTCCTACCGGGTTGAACCAAGTAGGGTTTTGATGAGTAGTTAAATGGGTAGTGGGTCGGCCGATTTATACCGAGATGGGTCAGGAGTTTGGTTCCGGCAGGGTTATGGCAGTTAGGTAGCGAGTATAAGAAGGGGGTGGGTTTTACTAGTTTAATGGTGGTAATGGGGGTTAGGATAGAGAAGACGGGTTTGGTGGGAAAGGGATTGAAGATGGTGTGGTAATAGTTGGATGAGATATGGTATATGGGAGTCAGGGTGTGTGTGTGGAATTTGTTTTAGGTGGAAGTTAGGTGTTTGGATAGTTAGTGTGCGCGTGTTAGTGTATGTGAGGGTGTATGTGAGGGTGAGTGTGTTGGTTTATGATTAGTGTGTGTGTGTTAATTTGTACACCTAATCTAAAAATAAAACTAACTAACTAACTAAAAATAAAACTAACAAGCTAAAAAATTAAAATCAACAAAAAAATAAAATCTTAATTTATAAAATAAAACTCAAATAATAAAATAAAAGAAATAAAAATAAAAAAATAAAAACTAAAGTCCTAAAAAATAAAATGTAATAAAACTAAAAATAAACTCCCAAAAACTAATCCTAAAAAAAATGCAATAAAGATTAAAAATAAAAAAATCAAAATAAAACAACACAAAATAAAAAGAAATAGAAAAATAGAAAATAAATCGTAGAAAATTTTAAATAAATCTAAAAATAAAAACGACTCAAATAAAAATCTAAAAAAGTAATAAAAGTACAAACTCAACACACACAGGGTTTGGGGAAGGATTAGGCCAGGTCTGGGCTTGAGTTTTGGGTAATTAGCTCCATAAATTGCACATCTGCCCTGAAATAAGCATTTGTACTCCGCAAACGGCGATCAAGCGTGTACATTAAAATACGTCTATTCGGGGTATAAAATGTACACTTTTGGGTGCTTATCAATACTTTCTACATCTTGAGAGATAGAAAGCACTTAGAAAAGTTTGACTCCCAAAGCGACGAGGGGATATTTTTAGGCTATTCATCACCGAGTAGGGCATATAAGGTGTTTAGCCTTGCAAGATATAAGGGTATGGAGTCAATAAACGCCACGATTAGAGACAACAAATCGCCCGCATCTATTGACCCTAACCCCAAGTGTGATAATGATGCACCCACTAAGGATGATCCCATCCTTCCTCGTACTACCTCGGTGGACCTCACTTTTAATTTAAAGGATCCATTCTCTTGGGTTTCAAAGAGTTATGACCCTTCCATTATATGTGGTGATCCCACAATAGGTGTCAAGACTCACGCTCAACTTGAAAATGTGGTTATCTACCTTTGATACACCTCTTTAATTGAGCCTAAGAATGTTAAAGAATTACTCAGGGACGAGCATTGGATATCCTCTATGTAAGATGAGTTGCTTTAGTTTCGCAAGAATGATGTTTTCCCCCGACCTAGTGAGACCAATGTGATAGGTACCAAGTGTATTTATAAGAATAAAATGGATGAGGTGGTACCATAGTTCGCAATAAAGTTAGGTTAGTTGCACAAGGCTACAAACAGATTGGGAGTGTAGACTTTGACAAGAGATTATTTTCTATTCCTAGGATTGAGTTCGTCCTCTTACTACTCTGTATAACATATCATTTGTGCTTCAAGTAATATCAAATGGATCTCAAGAGTGCATTTCTTAACGACATTTTATAGGAGGACGTTCACGTGGAACAACCAAAGGGGTTTGAAGATCCAAATCATTCGGAACACTTTTTTTTTATCTTAAGAAAGTCCTGTATGGTTTGAAGCAAACACCCCATGCATGGTACGAGAGGCTCACTTCGTATCTCTTAACTCGTGGCTTTAAGATAGAGGGAGTGGATAAGACGTTATTTATGATGAGAGAAAGTGGTGTTATATTGATTTCCCAAGTCTCTATGGACGACATAGTATTTAGATCCACACGCTCAAGCCATGCTCACACTTTTGAAGAGGAGATGAATAGCGAGTTTGAGATGAGCATGGTTAGCGAGCTTAAGTTCTTATTAGGCCTCCAAGTGCATCGGTTGGAGGATGGAATATTGTAAGGATAAATTTCCAATCGAGTAAATTTGTAGTGTTGGCTTAATTCCGGATAAAACTATTTGTGTCATAGGATAGAGGTTGTCCCTACAAGCCATGACGTTGATGCTGAATACGTAGCGACCAAGCTAAATTGAAGATATCATCATTGTCGATTTTTGTGACATGTTTAAACCTCATCAATATTTGAATTTTTCCAAGGTCTCTATAGGTATGAATGCATTAATATATATAGGGACTTGAAAATTTATTTTGGGTGTTAGTAGTTTTGTTAAATTTTTTTGAATTCATAGTATCTAAAGATTTGGTTCTCGAACAACTTTCCGTAGAAAATATAACTAATTAAAAAAAAAAAGAAAAACACGAAACTGGAGGCCACGCGTTCGTATTGAAATTATCTAGATTCATGGCCTGAAATCTCATTAGAAAGGTCGTTCGAACGAGATCATTTTTACTGCGACGTGTGTGGGTTGACAGTAGCTGTGCCCCATTAGTGGATTTCAAGATTCGAGTGGACTCCGAAGTTGTCGACTAGGCAGTGGTTGAAGAATGAAGGAGTGTCAAGGCTTAAAGGGAGTCGAGTCGAGGAAGTAAGTCTCTTGTCCTGTCTTTTGTAAAAATGCCATAGTTAGTGGACTTGTAGGCAAGGCCGTCCGAGATTTTTTCCGTTGTAGGTTTTCCTCATACATCGCGGAGTAGTGTAATTGTGTTTATTTTATCTTACAAATTCACATAGATTCATGCTTAGGTCTAACTAAGATAAAATCTGTTTTAAACACAATTAGTTTAATTTGGTGATAATTTAGTTTGGGTTAAGTTTAAATTTAATTTAATTCAAGTCTGCATTAATTTAATTCGATAATATTCATGCTTAGTTTGTTTAACTTGAATTGGAATGAATTTTAATTAAGTGAAAATTAAAATATTTGTATAGTTTAATTTCACTTTAAGTTTAATTTAATTTTTCACGTGATTGATTGTGCTTTTAAAGTAAAGAAAATTAAATAATTTAAAAAAAATAAAATCTGGTATATCATTGAGCCATCTCATAACTTGTGTTTAAAATTTGGGGGCTTTCGCTCCATCAAGTGGCATCAAAGCGAGTTACACTAAAATATTGTGTGATCCTAATTTTTAAGAATTTTTTTGTGAATTTGAAAAATATATCATTTTCGAAATTTTTCGTTTTTGATGGTTCCCACATGCTAACACATTACTCCTCACTTGGTATTGCTTGCATGTTTACATACACTAGCCATGCTTCATGATACATTCTTGACAATTGTATGTTTATTTGTCATATTTTAGTCTATGCTTCATTATATAAATTATCTTAGAATTATGACATGTTTATCTTTTGTATTTATTTATAGTTATTGCCTCTTAGTCGAAAAATACAAAAATATTTTTGTTTTGTGTTTTAGGTTATCCTTTTATTTGGTTAAGTTTTTTGAAAAACTCAAAAAGATTTGTTTGTGTGTGTATGTTAGTTTTACACATTTTATGTGGCATATAGTTGTGTTTGAATCCAATGTCATATCCGCTTCCATGTGACTAGAATTTTTGGTTAAGATTTTCAATCCTTAAAGTGTTCTATATCATACTTGCATGGAGTAGTTTGAGTTTGGCTTTCTTAATGGATTCCCTTTTATATGCCTCGATTCGCACATGCACAAGCTTAATGGGAATTTAACTTCACATGTATATTTAAGCTAAGTGAGATTTTATCCTATCAATTTAGTCATCTACATGTTGCTATGACTATGGAGGATTTGTGTATGTAATAACCATTTCTCGAATTAAAAAAATAGAAAAATATTAATCCGGTGTAGTTGTTTATTAATGAAATCAGGCTGCGAAAGATACAATTACTTTGCGTGAAAAGCCACCATTGAAATTTGGTCTAAAAAATGTGGCATAAAAAAATGCCACGGCCTTCATTGTTTACTTGGTATGTTCATAAAGAAAAGAAAAAGAAAAGGAATATTTATGAGGAAGTTTGGTTGGATATATCAACGGGTTTGCACAATGACAATATATCCTATTTATGCTATATTTGTCATGACTCTATTAGTTTGTAGAATCATCGAAATTCTAGGCTTGTGTGCATTGTGTATGTTTGTTTCGTGAGTTCACTTTATCTTGTCACATGAGGCTATATTTAAGTTTGATAAAAAATTTCACTCAAATGAGAACTCCGTGAACATGTTTAGGTGATTGGGTCTATATTTCTTTAGCCTCTAGTTCACCTCCGTTTACCACATGTGTTTAGACACATTTTTTCATATGAGTGTGGAATGATGAATGTATTTTGTGTCGTGGTGGTCTTTATACCTATGTATGTGCGTGTAAGTTATTGGTATATATATATATATATATATATATATATATATATATATATATATATATATATATATATATAGGGAAAGGATCAAGTGAGGTCCCAGTTTGAGGACCCTGAATGAGGACCATTTTTTTAAAATAGTAAAAAAAATATTTAGGAGCTGATTTTTTTTTATGATTTTTAAACTTTTCAATAAGAACATAAAAAAATAATCAACTCAAAATGAATTTTTTTGCTATTTTAAAAAATCGGTCAAACTTTATCAGTTTTTAAGTTGTTTTTAACTGACATAGTTTGACCGATTTTTTTAAAATAGTAAAAAAATTCATTTTGAGTCGATTTTTTTATATGGCCCTACTGCAATGTTTAAAAACTATATAAAAAAATTAGCTCAAAAATATTTTTTTTATTATTTTATCAAAATTGGTCCGCGCCAGCGGTATGCAAACAGATGTCCTCATGAGATCCTCTCTCTCTCTCTCTATATATATATATATATATATATATATATATATGGTATTTCTTTATTTTTGAGTCTTTGCCTTGCTTGCTAGTCCTTGTATGCTTTGAACTCAAACTTAGTATCTATCTTATTTCGAGTTGTGTTAGATATCCCATGATTATCATAGAACATTTTAATGGTATCTTTTGTCATCACATCATAGGTGATATTTATTAATCTTTGTATGGATTAGTTGTACTTCATTGTTGCCATATGCTTAAATTCTCTTGTCTCTTTATGCACCATTGCATGTTTAAGTTGCTTTTCTTCATTCATATCCCTTGTTTACTTTATGGGGAGTATTTTCTTTAATTGGGGGAGAAATAAGTTATTTTATTTTTGACCTTTGTCTATTCCTGAATAAAAAAAGGGAGAAATAATATATAAACCTTTAGTTTAGGAGATCTATCTTAGGGGAAGAGCGCTAACTTCTTAGGTAGATCATGTTAGATAAAGGGGGAGAATTAATTAAGGGGGAGAGAATTTATTTTTCGCATTTAAACTTGTGATAATATCTATGCGTTTAATGGTGTGTTTAAGTGTGCAAGATTTCATCTTTAATGGAAATCTTCTAAAGCGGCAAAGCTTCTACTATATGTCGAGGCAAGCATTGTATTTTTTATTTTTCTTTAGGTTGGATTATGTCTAGATGTGCTTGATGGCCCATAGGATTTTTTTATGTTTGGTTTTGTCCTGAAATAGCCAAAGGGGGAGATTTGTAAGGATAAATTTTCAATTGAGTCAATCTGTAGTGTTGTCTTAATTTCAGACAAAACTATTTGTGTCGTAGGACAGAGGTTGTCCCTTCAATCCTATGACGTTGATGTTGAAGACGTAGAGGCCAAGCTAAATTGAAGATATCATCATTGTCGATTTTTGTGCCATGTTTAAACGTCATCAACATTTGAATTTTTCCAAGGTCTGTAAAGGTATGAATGTATTAATATATATAGGGACTTGGAAATTTATCTTAGGTGTTAGTATTTTTGTGATTTTTTTTGAATTCATATCATCTAAAGATTTTGTTCTTGGAAACCTTTCCGTAAAAAATCATAACTAATTAAAAAAACTAGAAAAATACAAAACTGGTGGCCACGCGTTCGTACCGAAATCATCTAGATTCATGGCCTAAAATCTCGTCATAAAGGTCGTTCAAACGAGATTTCAAATGAGATTTTTTTTCTTTTTTAAATCTCATTAGAAATGTCGTTCGAACGACCCTAGAATGTCATTCGAACGAGATTACAGTTTTCAAGCAGTTTTTTGTCAGTTTTCTCTAATATTCCCCACTAACCCACTTTCTTTTTACCTGATTTTAATAGTGCGAGAATAGATTTTTCTAAGGGACTTTTTCCTAATTTTCAAGTGCTCTTGAGAGCCAAAAACTTTTCTAAGAAAATTCCCTTGGTGTTTGTTAGTCAAGAGGAAATTATCTTAAGAACAAAACCAAGTTTTACACCCATAGTTTTAGTTTAATCCAAGTTCCTATTTATATATCTTTACTTGGAGATCGTTTGGCATCGGTTTCTTCTCTACCCATAAAAGGAGAAAGTTTGAGTTCCTTCTCTACCCCAAAAGGAGATCATTTTTACTGCGACGTTCTCATACGGTGAAAGGCACCGTGCGTGAGTTGTCGATAGCTGTGACCCATTGGTGGATTTCAAAATTCTAGTGGACTCTAGAGTTGTCGATTAGGCGGAGGTTGAAGAAAGAAGGAGAGTCAAGGCTTGAAGGAAGTCGAGTCGATAAAGTAAGTCTCTTGTCTTATCTTTTGTAAAAATACGATACTTAGTGGACTTGTAGGCAGGGTCGTCCGAGGTTTTTCCCATTGTGAATTTTTCTCGTACATCGTGGCGTAGTGTGATTGTATTTATTTTATCTTGCAAACTCACATAGATGCATGCTTAGGTCTAATCAAGATAAAATCTGGTTTGAATAAGATTAGTTTAATTTGGTGCTAATTTAGTTTGGGTTAAGTTTAAATTTAGTTTAATTCAAGTCGGCATTAATTTAATTTGATAATATTCATGCTTAGTTTGTTTAACTTGAATCGTTTTGAATTTTAATTAAGTGAAAATTAAAATATTTGTGTAGTTCAATTTCACTTTAAGTTTTATTTAATTTTTAATGTGTTTGATTGTGCCTTTGAAGTAAAGAAAATTAAGTAATTTTTGAAAAATTAAAATTTGGTATATCATTGAGCCATCTCATAATTTGTGTTTAAAATTTGTGGGCTTTCGCTCCATCAAGTAGTATCAGAGCGGGTTACACTAAAATATTGTGTGATCCTAATTTTTAAGAATTTTTTTATGAATATGAAAAATGTAACATTTTCGAAATTTGCCATTTTTGATGGTTCCCACATGCTAGCACATTACTCGTCACTTGTTATATCTTATGAGTAATTGCTTACATGTTTACATACATTAGCCATGCTTCACGATATATTCTTGACAGTTGTACGTTTATTTGTCATATTCTAATCTATACTTCATTATATAAATTGTGCTAGAATTATGACATGTTTATCTTTGGTATTTATTTATATTATTCTGTCTTAGTCGAAAAGTACAAAAAAGATTTTTGTTTTGTGTTTTAGGTTATCCTTGTATTTGGTCAATTTTTTGAAAAACACAAAAAGATTTGTTTGTGTGTGTATTTTAGTTTTACACATTTTATGCAGCATATACTTGTGTTTGAATCCAATATCATATCCGCTTCCATGTGAATAGAACTTTTGGTTAAGTTTTTCAATCCTTAAAGTGTTCCTTATCATACTTGCATGGAATAGTTTGAGTTTGGCTTGCTTAATGGATTCCCTTTTCATATGCCTCAATTCACTCATGCACGAGCTCATTGAAAATTTAACTTCACATATATATTTAAGCTAAGTGGGATGTTATCCTATCAATTTAGTCATCTACATATTACTATGACTATGGAGGATTTGTGAATGTAATAACCGTTTCCCGAATTTATAAAAAATACAAAAATATTTATCCCGTGTAGTTGTTTATTAGTGAAATCGGGCTGTGAAAGACAAAATTACTTTGCGTGAAAAGCCACCATTGCAATTTGACATGAAAAATGTGGCATAAAAAAAATAGCCAAGGCCTTCGTTGTTTAGTTGGTATGTTCATAAAGAAAAGAAAAAGAAAAAGAATATTTATGAGGAAGTTTGGTTGGATATATCAATGGGTTTGCATAATGACAATGTATCCTAGTTATTCTATCCTTGTCATAACTTTATTGGTTTGTAGAATCATCAAAATTCTAGGCTTGTGTGCATTTTGTATGTTTGTTTCGTGAGTTCACTTTATCTTGTCACATGAGGCTATATTTAAGTTTTGATAAAGTTTTGCAATTATATAGCCTATGCGTTTAATGGTGTGTTTAAGTGTGCAGGATTTCATCTTTAGTGGCAATCTTCTAAAGCGGCAAAGCTTCTATTGTGTGTCGAGGAAAGCATTGTATTTTTTTATTTTTCTTTGAGTGGGATTATTTCTAGATGTGCTTGACGGACCATAGGATTTTTTTATGTTTGATTTTTTCCCGGAATAGCCAAAGGGGGAGATTTGTAAGGACAAATTTTCAATCGAGTCAATCTGTAATGTTGTCTTAATTTCGGACAAAACTATTTGCGTCGTAGGACAGAGGTTATCCCTTCAAGCCTATGATGTTGATGTTGAAGACGTAGTGGCCAAGATAAATTAAAGATATCATCATTGTCGATTTTTGTGCCATGTTTAAATGTCATCAACATTTGAATTTTTCCAAGGTATGTAAAGGTATGAATGGAGCAATATATATAAGGACTTGGAAATTTATTTTTGGTGTTAGTATTTTTATTAAAGTTTTTTTGAATTCATATTATCTAAAGATTTTGTTCTTGAGAATCTTTCCGTAAAAAATCATAACTAATTCAAAAAAAAAAAAATCAGAAAAATAAAAAACTGGTGGCCACACATTCGTATCAAAATTATCTAGATTCATGGCCTGAAATATTATTAGAAAGGTTGTTCAAATGAACTGGTTCGAACAAGTTTCCAAAATATTTTTTTTTATTTTTAGAATCTTGTTAGAAATGTTATTTGGGCGATCCTAGAATATCGTTCGAACGAGATTACAGTTTTTGAGCAGTTTTTTGTCAGTTTTCTGTAATATTCCCCACTAACCCACTTTCTTTTTACCTGATTTTAATATTGCGGGAATAGATTTTTCTAAGGGACTTTTTCCAGATTTTCAGGTGCTCTTGAGAGCCAAAAACTTTTCTAAGAAAAGTCCCTTGGTGTTTCTTAATCAAGAGGAAATTATCTTAAGAACAAAACCAAGTTTTACACCCATAGTTTTAGTTTAATCCAAGTTCCTATTTATATATCTTTTCTTGGAGATCATTTGGCACCGGGTTCTTCTCTACCCATCAAAGAATAAAGTTTGGGTTCCTTCTCTACCCCAAAAGGAGATCATTTTTACTGCGGCGTTCTCATACGGTTAAAGGCACTGTGTGTGGGTTGACGGTAGCTATTCCCCATTTGTGGGTTCCAAGATATCGGTGGACTTCGGAGTTGTCGACCAGGCGGAGGTTGAAGAAAGAAAGAGCGTCAAGGCTTGAAGGGAGTCGAGTCGATGAAGTAAGTCTCTTGTTGTGTCTTTTGTAAAAATACCATACTTAGTGGACTTGTAAGTAGGGCCGTTTGAGGTTTTTCCCATTGTGGGTTTTTCCCATACATCACGGCGTAGTATGATTGGGTTTATTTTATCTTGCAAACTCACATAGATGCATGCTTAGGTCTAATCAGGATAAAATCTGGTTTAAACACAATTAATTTAATTTGGTGCTAATTTAGTTTGGATTAAGTTTAAATTTAATTTAATTCATGTCGACATTTATTTAATTTGGTAACATTCATGCTTAGTTTGTTTAGCTTGAATCGGATTGAATTTTAATTAAGTGAAAATCAAAATGTTTGTGTAGTTTAATTTCACTTTTTGTTTAATTTAATTTTTCATGTGTTTGATTATGCTTTTAAAGTAAAGAAAATTAAATAATTTTTAAAAAATTAAAATTTGGTACATCATTGAGCCATCTCATAATTTGTGTTTAAAAATTGGTGGCTTCCGCTCCATCAGATATTCATATATGAATCCAAATAATGTTAGGAACCTAGTAAGAAGTTTGGTATAGATTCCTCTAAGAACTCAGTCACCCCTATGAGTACTTCGACTAAGCTTAGCAAATACACTTTAGGCAAGGACGTAAAGAAAACCCTTTATAAGAACATGAGAGGTAGTCTTATCTACTTAACTATTAGTTGTCCTGATATTGCCTTTAGCGTTGGAGTCTGTGCGTGATATCAAGCGTCCTTGAAAGAATCTCACTTTCTTAAACTTAAAGGTATCATCAAATATGTGAGTGGCACTCTTTACTATGGTATTTGGTATTCCTTTAATACCGATGACCATTTGTCCTCCTATTAGGATGTCAATTGGTCCGGGTATGTTGATGGTTGTAGGAGATCCTTGCGTGGATGTTTTTACTTTAAGAGTGATCTTATCTCCTTATTGATCAAGAAGGAAAACTCCATATCTTTGTCCATGGCGGAGACTGAGTATATTTTCATCGGGAGTTATTGCACGAAACTTTTATCGATGAAGCAAATGTTGGAAGATTATGGGCTTTCACAAGGCCCTAGACTATTTCTTGTTATAATATGAGTGTGATCCATATATCCCGTAATCCGATCCAACATTCTCGCACAAAGAATATGAGGATACATGAGCATTATTCGTGATCTCTTAGAGGAGAAGGTCGCGTCCTTGAGCTTTGTGAGCACCGAATGTAAATTAGCCGATATTTTCACGAAACCTTTATATGCACTTAGATTCGAGGATCTTAGGAAGTCTTTGGGTATTTTCTCCCTTGATTGAGTTTAGTTACTTTATCTAGTATAGGATGTTTATCTTGTTCATACATTATATTCCTATTTCTAGATTGTATTATCATTGTATTGATATAGTTTTCTTTTTGATATATTTCAAAAAATTCCAAAAAGAGTTTTGTTTTTATCAAAATTTTTAAAAAATTCAAACAAAATTTTGTTTTTTAAGAAAAAGTTTGGAAAATTGAAAAAGATTTCATTTTGATAAATTATTTGAAAAAGATTTTTTTTTATATTTTCATTTTTTCACCGTATTTGGATGAGGATTTAAGATATTCAGATCACCCCTACATTCTATCCGTTCACGTGACTTTTTCATAGTTGAAATGATTTTGTTTCGTTAGTGTGCTTAATAATGTGTAGATAACATGTTGTTGATCATTGACGATTAATATCTAAATGTTAGACTGTTTGTCACCTTTATTGCACACGTGCACAAATTTTTTTGAACATTGTGCTTATTTGTCAAGTCTCGAATACGATGTTCTCATCTCAACTCTTCTTAATAACGAACCAAATGCAAAAATAAATAAGTTGTGCTTGTAAGAACCATTGCCCGTGTTTCATTTACCAGAAAATATTGATATCTGTTAAAGAATGGAAAGGGGCTACGAAAGAGCAAAATTTCATTTGCATTAAACGAGTTCAACACTTTTTTACACCTAATGTTCAAATCGAGTTCTTTCTTTAGACGTATCTCATTGACTTCGTGCAACTATGCTATGAAAGCTTATATTGATTTGCATACGGAAAATATTCACACAATTACATTTCATTTTTAGGATTCAGATATTTTAGTGTTATTACATGGCGACTATGTGTCATTATACCTATATGTACTTTTATGCTTTATATTTTAAAATTTTAAGAAACTTTAAAAATAGTTGTTTGATAAGGGGAGAACACTATGGCTTTTAATATTATCATTGCATGTGCGTTATTAGTTATATTTGTGATGATATCTTTACTTCTTCATGTGATGCTTATTATTGTTGTTGAGATTCTACTTATTTGTCTATTATGGATAGAAATGGGGAGAACAAATTGAGGGGGAGTTTTATTTATCTTTAAAACTCCTATGCGTCATGGTATTTCCTTTGTCTCATGTGTAGGTTATTTTGCCTTGATGATGATTTCATGGACTGCACGGGATGAAGACTTTCCAGTTGAAGACTTATACATTTATGCATTTGCGTTTCTTGATTTGGGAAGGCATTAGTTATATTAGTCTTTAGGGGTTAATTTGACTTTAGTATGTACATTGTATCGGAAGAGCCAAAGGGGGAGATTTGTAAGAGAAATTTTTATAATTGCTCAATTTATTTTTATTTGGCTTATGCCGTTACACATACCCTACACCATTGTGATTGCTTCTACGTATTTGAAGACAAAGTTGAAGACTTTTATAAGATTGAAGAATCTTTCGTCTCAACAATAATTAGAAGAGTTATGGTAGTTTGGTAGCCTTTACTCTTCCAGAGATTTACATCTTTTTAAGAGTTTGCATTTTAAAATGTTTTTGTAATATTTTTTAAAGAAAAATTTGAAAATTTCGACGACTCGTTATAACAAGATTTCCTTGTCATTCGAACGAGTTACATTATGTTGTTAGAACGAGTTTCATGGTCTGAACGAAATTTAATACGACGCCTTTTGGTTCATTCTGGAATGTCGTTTGAAGTCATTCAAACAAGATGGGGTATGTTGTTTTATTTGAACAAGGGTTCCCACGATCAAACAAAATGATTTTTAATTAAGCACTAGAAGGTCATTCAAAATGTCATTGGAAGCCTGATCGAATGAAAAAGGGTACGTCGTTCGAACGAGGTACCTGGTCATTCAAACGAGCATGCGGGATTTTATTTGTTAATTAAATCTGATTCAAATCTCTAATTTATTTGATTTTGCAAAAAACCTCCTTATAAATAGAGATGCATGATTAGATTCTTTAAGAACTCTTTTTAAGATTTTTCCAAGCCCTTTTAGAGTTCCTTTTGTTATCAAACTCTACCAATTTTCATCCAAACCCCTTGAAAATGTAGAGACCATTTTGTCAAATCAGGAAGAACATTTTCATGTTCAAGAAGACTTGTAGAGTTCATCTTGACTGCTGATTTATAGAGCAAAGTCTCTATTACTGAAGAAGAAGGATGATTGGTGGATACCGAGGGAAGACTGCTTCCTGTGGATGGTGCTGGACTGTGCTGTTACTATAGAAGAATTGAATAAGTGCACACATACTTTGAGAGATAAGTAGTTTGTCAGTTATATTGTGTCTGTAAAATCTTGTACAGTACTGAAATAGCGGTTTTGCCAAAAAGGGATTTTTCTGACTAATTCACACGTTTGCCTGCTTGGTTTTCTATATTTAATTTGGACTATATCACTATATGAACACTATATTAATTCAAGATAAAATTAGCTAAAATTTGAATTTATGTGTTTGGCTCGAAATACGAATCATTCCATAGAATCCCCTCTTTCTCAATGATCAATCTTCCTATTTTATCCATGAATGAATGGAGGCCTCTCCCATCGATGACAATTTTTTTGGGGGTTTATAATCTATATCTTGTGCCATCATTGGGAGATGACATGATTCAGGGTGATTGGATTCTCCTTCACTAATGATAGTCAGGACCATGGGTGCTTGAATATTACCTTATGATTTCCCTCTCGATTGTATATTAAGGAAATAATTTTCCTCAACATAAAATTGGATCTCCATGTCATGATCCATCAACCATTCCTCATAAAGTTCGACCAATTGTGATGGATATGAGATGGGAGGACTCTTGAAATGGGTTGTATTATGGAGTTTATGGTTACGAGGGGGTTAAACGAGCAGGGGGAGATCTTCCCTTGGATCTGAATGCTTGGGAGAGGATAAGAACGAGAAGGAGAATGATATAAAATTTAAGTAAGGATCCAAGATTATGTATGAAAATAAAATTCAGTAAATCTCGCGGTAGGGACATGGATTTCCCATAAATGACACCAAATTATAGGAGAATAAAACATATAATCTAAGGGATGCACTTGTTTATTAGATCATAAATGATTTATTACTATCTAAGGTCCTATTAAGCTTTGATTAAGAGTGTATGAGGTCTTGAGTCTGTTGTCAACAGTATAGAGGGCCTTAGTAAGTAACTTAATGGACTTCTCTAAGGGTTCCTGAGCACTTCTTTGGGGCTCAACAAGATAAACAAAGTGATTGATGACTATAAATAATCCAAGTTACAAGTATATGATCCCAACAGCGGGTTGGGATTATGGAACAAAGAGTAAACACTTGTGAAATTCTAAAAATCTTAGTTCTCTCTAAGTTTGATAGATTAAACACGCCCTTCTCCTTTTCCTAACTCACCTATATATGTAGACTCTTGTAAAAAGAGTGGATAGATTGTCAGGGCATGATGTCTTCTGAGGTCTGACACTATCAGCAAGATGGTTGAGTGTTGGACAAAGGATTTGCGAGTGATGTAAGAGAGTTGTTGAGCAGCATTAAATACCAATAGGATCTTTCAATGCAAGTGGAGATGAGTAGTGGCGGTAGGTGGAATAGTGTTCTTCTTTCCACCTACTTGTCAGTCTGGTTGCAAGTGCTCTGCCGTACCCCTTAGAGCTAAGTAACTTCTATAGTAATGACATAGGTTGACCTCGAGGTATTGTGCAATATTATTGTAACTGCAAGATTTTTTAATTGCTCATAGCTTAGGTATTTTGGCAAATTCCATTATAACCCGGAGTTACAAATCGAAGACTATATCCGCATTTGCCTCCACAATCATTTGAAGATGAGTTAGTGACCGAGCTATATATCCGAGATTCAAGCCGTTGGAATATTTATGAACATTTTATGGAGGTATATGACCTTGTGGTTTTGATTTTACTCGTCAAATAAATTCCATGATTTTACTCGTCAAATAAATTCCATGATGTTCGAACGATATCAAATCTCGTTAGTGTTATTTGTATTAGAGTGAACTTCCAACAATCTTCAAATGAAAGGGGCCCTGTTTGATAAAATGATGCTCAGTGAAAGGTCGTTGGAAATTCGATCGAACGATATTGGCAACTCGTTCGAATGAGACTTCCCCTCATTATAACGAAACCACTATTTTTATTCGAATGAGAGTCTGTTTTTTTCGAATGACTTTGTTGCCTTGAAGAAAGTGTTTTCTTATAAAAAGCATTCTTTTGGTTAGTGTTTCATAAATCTTTTGGCGAACATCATCTGCTATCTTTGGACCAAAAGCTTTCCTCTTTGTGTTTCATAAAAACTTTTATTTTCCAAATCATACATCCCCTGTATGATTTATTGAGTTTTTTCAAACCCAACATTCCGTACACTACATCACCCTTATAGAGTTCTAATTGTATAGTAGAGACTCTATTGCTGAAGAAGAAAGGATTTCGATATCCTGAGGTTGATTGGGGGATACTGGGGGAAGAGCTGCTTCTTGTGGGTGGTGCTGGGTTGTGCTAAATTCTGTAGAAGGTTTAGATACCAACATATAATTATACTTGGTGGAGCTCTAAGTAGTTTGTAAGTCATCTAGTGTCTGAAAATTCTGATATAGTGTTGAAATCTAGGTTTTTCCCAAAAGGACTTTTTCCTCAGCCTTTTGTTTTGCTCTATTTGGGTTGGTTTGATTGTTTACTGGGATTGGATAATTTAAATTTGGACTTTATCTTCCATGCACACCTTAATCTAATCAAGATTAAATTTGGATTAAATTTTTTTATATTGTGTGTGCATAACCTAATATACAGACTATCCATATGAACCTGTTTTCTCAAATTATTATCAGAGCAGATTACACTAAGTTTTTGTGTGATCTTTTAAATTGGGGTGGCTATGAATAATTTGTATAATAAGTTGCCTATTCATGTTAGGTCTAGTTATGATTATTGGAAATCCCAAATGAGGTCGGCTTTTAAAGCAATTGACGAGCATGTATGGCTTATTTGTGAAAGAGGGTGGACACCACCCACTATGACCAATGGTGATGTCATTGGTCCTAAAACTATCACCTTTTAGACGGAGGAAGAACTAAAATGGAGTAATTTTAACTCAAGCAGTATAAGTGCCATTTCTAGAGTCGTCACCCCTAACGAGTTCCGTCGCATCATGATGTGCATCATGTTTAAGGAAGTATGGGATACCCTCCAGCTCACTTACGAGGGTACTAACTTCGTGAAAGCTTACAAATCTTAAACTCTCACCATGCGATTTGAGACCATTACTATGCTAGAGTCTGAGTCCTTTGATGAATTTTATGCACTATTGGCTGATATGATTAACTCTAGTTTTAATTGGGTGAGAAAATTCCTGAGACGTGCGTTGCGAAAAAGATTTGATATCCCTTTCATCCCGATTCATTCCTAAGGTCGCTGTCCTTAATTCATTCGGAATTTTAGATACCCTTTAGCTAGGAGAACTCGTAGGAGAATTTCAAACTTATGAAATCGATATGTTTCCCAAAACTGTTAAACCTAAGGAAAAGGGAATTGCTTTAAAAGTTCAATATAAAAGAAAGAGGAGGTTTCTTCTGACTCTGAGAATGACTTAGATCTCGATGATTTTTCCCTTTTTGCAAAAAAAAAAATCTCAAGCTAAGAAAAGAAAATAATTCCAAAGAAAACAAAAGTTTTGAGCAAGATTAAAAAATATAAATCGGGAAAGAAAGTTTTTGAACAAGCAAGAGTAAAGTAACCTAAGAAAGATGAGGAGAGATTCTATGAGTGCTAGTGTAAGGGTCACGAATATCACGAGTGTGCTACAAGATTAAAGAGAAAAAGCAAAGGCAAAGCAGCCTTTGATTCCACGTATACTGATAGCGGTGTTGAGACGGTGGATTCTAGGGACGAATCACCACATGGACGTAACTTCACTGAGTTCATGGCTAGTCATGTTAATAAATCTAGTACACCTCATACTGATGAGTAAATTATTAAAAATGATGACCTCAGTACTGAGTCTAGTCATTCCGAAGAGAGTGATGGAGATGAAGTTTTGAGTGAGGGAGAGAGGGACTCTTCAACGTGCTTATGCCGAGTCATTTAAAATGAAAAATAAAAATAAAAGTTTGGCACTTAGGGTTTTATCTTTAGAGAAGGATTTGAGAGAGTCAAGAGAAAGGTAGCCCTTGGTGAGAGTGTATTTTGGAGAGAGAGAAGTTTTAGTGGAGAGGGAATATGGTGATTTGACCAATAAAGTGAAAAAATACCACTTCAGTCGTTCAATTCAAGATTAAACTATGTAAATGGTTCCGAATAGTTTGTTGAAGAAACTCTTTTCTTAAAACAAATTTTAAACACAAGATGTGTAAAACAATATGTACGAGTTATTTCAGTTATAGGTTTACGAATTTTGAAAAACCAAACTTTAAGAAAATTAAGTCAACACAGCCTTAAGAAAGGGATGAGAGGAAGAGGAAGTATACACGAACAACTTTAACGTGGTAAACCCCCACCCAATTGGGGAAACTACCACGGTGACCTCTAGGTCACAAGAACAAAAATCCACTAAATAAGAGTAACAAGTTTCAAGCTATATAACAATTAAGACACACAATAAAACCTAAACTAAGGTAAGAAATTATACCAACTCCTCTGGCATTTTCTGATTTCTCCCAAGGTTTCGATGTTGCTTATGTTCTCCCAGCTTCGTAACTCCACTCCTTTTAGATTTACGTTGACTCTAAAGTCAAATATCTCAATACCAACCCTTTTCAGTGTAATAGTGTGAAGGTGTATGTGGAGATTTGCTCTAAATCACTTGCATTCGACTCACACACACTTAATTACAGACAGTATGAGTAACAAAATACAAACATGTCACTTAATATGCAAGATTTCCAAAATCAATTTAGTCAAAGTAATCAGACTTTGGATCTTTAAGATATCCACGGATCAAGATGGAATCTTTCTATAAAAACTAGCTAAGTTCCTATGCACTTTCCTTATTTGAAAATATGTACTTATTTCACAAAACGTGAAATATTTGAAAGTGAAATCCCCAATCAAGATTGCAAGTAGATATAAGTCTGAATATTTGAGTAAAATAAAATTTGAAAGGATTTTTTTGGTTTAGAGTTTTAAATCAACATATCAGTTTGAAAATAACCAACAAAAACAAGATTTCTCGAAATAAGAAATCAAGACTAAGAACTATCTAAGTGAATTGTATCACAGAGGCGTAATCTCAAGATTCTATGAAAAGAAACACAAATTTAACCAACGTAATTAAGTTGGGAAATAGATAAAGAACTATAGAGGATAAACTTCTCAAATCTCAAACTAATTTACTCTAAAAAAAGGTTTTCTGGCGAGATTTGGTCTGAGTTAGGTTAGGGTTTCATTTCACTCTATAACTGTTTCTCTCTATCTTTCTCTCTCTCTCTCTCTAACTCTTATTTTCTCTCTGGTTTGGAGGAAGGGCAAAAGTCTCAAATGGTTGAGGCTTAGGTTGTTTATGTAGTGAGTGAGGAAGGATCGATAAACTCAGAGGCAATCCAGTGGTTGAGATTGATCTTGACCAGTTGACTAAAGATCTAATGGTTAAAATAATGCGGTGGAAATAACCAGCAATGATTGGTCGAGAGAGGTTCACATGGGTTAAGTCTGAACACATGCAGATCTTTGATAATATTTATCCAAGGGTTCTCAAAGAAACACAGTTTTGTGAGAGTAAAAAAACACAGAATCAACCAATGAAAGAGCAATACGTGTTGACAAAATATGGGTTATAAAATGCGTACCAAGAGTAATTATTTTTACAACCTGAAATCTCTAGCGCTTTTGTTTCCTACCCAAACCAACTTTCAGCTATTGAAAGAATTTACACAACAACCCCAAAGGTTTCTAAATGATAAATTTTAATTTCTAAAAATCATTTTAAAAATCTTAGAAATTATATATCACATCACAAAATTAGTAAAAAATTAATTTAAGGGATTTAACTCACACATAACAAAATAGAGCATAAGACAATGTATGTATGTAGTCTTAATGTGTGGTGTTGGTATACTACCTTTGGGAACCTGTAGAGGAATCAAGTGCAAAGTGTGAGATTCTTTGGTAAATAAAGATAGGACTAAAATTTTGTCACTATTTCCAAACTAGATGAGCACCTATATAATATAGACTCAAGTAAGTTAAAGATATAGGGTGCTTCATAAAGTGGCTAATCTTTCGAGAGATATTTAAGCTTCATTGGAGACTTGTGAGGAACTTGAAGCCCTTGCCTCCCAACATGATAAAAAAATCTCGAATGTGTCCCAGAGGTCAAGGTTACCATAGAGGATATATCGGAAAAGGTTAGTAAGATGTTTCTTGGTCGCTATTTATATTTTAGGGAGAGGCAAAGATTGGGTTACGACGATGCATCCTCTTCCCATGCTGCACCTAAATCTATTTCTAAGTTTATGGTGGATCCATATGGGCCTTGACCTAACCCACAAAAAAGAGTTCAACCTAAACGAGCAAACCAAGGTAGACTCAAACAAGTTTATGTTTTCACCTATTGAAAAGGAAGAGGTCACTTTAGGAAATTTTCTATAAGTTAGGTAGAACTAAATGTACACATACTCTCACGCATCGCTATAGCCATTTTGCTAGTCTCAAAGAAAAATTTATGTTCCTAGTCACGACTTCGCAAAGCTTGATGGAAAAATGTCAAAGGATTTCTATGTCTTTTGACAATGCTTCTAACACTACGGCTCGAGCCAATAACGATATGGGCAAACAAAAGGTTACCTCCACTTGGGTATCTAAGAAAGACCACAAAGCCCTTGTTGTTCACGTTGCTCTCAAGGTTCAAAATACTTCTCAGTTGTATTTTGATAATGGGTTCTCTAGGCACATAGCTGGAGATAACTCATATTTTACTGGCCTTGCGGATTGAAATGAAGGAAAAGTCACCTTTAGAGATTGGAGTAGGTCTAGTATTTTAGGACGTGGTTGTATTGAGATACTCGAATTTCCTAAACTAGACAATATGTTGTATGTCGAAGGGTCAAAAGTGAACTTGATTAACATAAGCCAACTTTGCAATAAAAACTTTGCGATAAAGTTCGATCAATTTGAATGTAACGTATATGATCAATCATGTGAACTATAACTACAAGGAGTGAGGATTGATGATAACTGCTATGGGATCATTCCTAAATCATCATTTGTGTGCATTAACGCCACGACCTCCTTTATGGACATTTGACATTAACGACTAGGTCATGTGAAATTTAGAGATCTTGAGAGATTAGTGAATAAAGACCTAGTACGTGGCTTACCATCGATTGGGTGTAATACCAAGCATTTATGAGTATTTGAATTTAATTAATTTGGAAATTAATTGGTTTTATTTTAAATTACACGAGTGAAGTAATTTAATTGAATTCAGTAATAATTTCCTCATTAAATATTAATCGAGGGTGAGATAATGATTAATATTATGAATTTAATTTACTAACTGAATAGTAAATAACATATGGAAATTATTACGCATAATAGCGAGTGATATTGGCATAATTAGATTTATCGCAGTCGGGAGTCGCATGTTGACGAATTTGAGGTAGAGATGGGATGATTATATAGAGTGACTCAGATGCCAATTTTGAGGTCACGGATGACTCCGCCTCGAAATAGTCAAAATAGTATAGCCGTGGGAGTCGATTGGGTCCGGGAGCATTTTTAGGCTAAATCGGCACCGTATAGGGGCGTTTTAGATATTTGGGAAATGAGGGTTAGGAGGCCTACAACTTTGTAATTCCTTAATCAGATGTTAGATAAGAGGGGCTAGGTTTAGATACTCAAAATAAAGTAGGAGTCCATTTGAGAACAAAAGGAGAGAGTTCTTGGAGTTTTTGAAGAGATTCTTGGAGCTTTCATCTTGTTCTTGCACCACAAACCTCTTATGATGGAATACTGGAGGAGGAATCAATCAAACCCAACTACAAGCCACAAAATCAGACCCTACTGATCAAAGTCAAGTGTTTATATACAAGTTATATGAAGTTATAATACCCATGTGACTAGGGTTTCATCATATTTTGATTAAAGTGATAATTCTTTGAAGAAAAGAATGATTTAAACGCATGTTCGGGTAGGAATTGCATGTAGAAAGATTTGATATCAATAGAGGATAAAAAAGTAAAGATTTTGCATTATTATCCACGAATTAAATCTGGGTTTTTGATGAATAATGGTGGAAGAACATAAAGCTAGGGTTTGGAGGATTAGATATTTAAATCCCTTATTGAATGAAAATTATAAGGTTTTGAAGTTGTATATATGTTATAAGTCATCCTAATGCATGCCGAAATGGTTAGGGACAATTGGTTTCAAGTTTAGTGAAGAAACATGTAAGTTATGTGGGTGTTAATGGTGAAAAATGCACTTGCACAAAGAAGATGATGATACTGCAGGTTTTCGAATCGATTCGGCCAAAAGGTGAGTTGATTCTTTAAGGCGAATCGATTCGGCCTCCTGGTGAATCAATTTAGTTTTCCAGAAAACATGAGAAATTCCCTTTTTAGCCTAGAACTCCTAAATTATTGTCAAAAAAACTTTTGGGACATTTTTAGAATATAATGAGGGATCTATTATATTGAAGTAGGCCATGATAGGGTTATGGGAATTAAGTCTTATCGAGATATTTAAGGCGATGATTAAACGGGATTAAATGATAATTTAATTAATTTGTGAGAATGAGAATGTAATTACGGGAAAGCGTGAGGGAGATTATGGAATGGACCAGTAGGGTAAGGAAGCCTTAGCTACTGAAATAAAAACAAGGGGTAACTAGGGCCATTAGAGTAGAGAATAATACTCCATTAATTGCGATAGTGAGAATAATCATAAATTGAATGTACGGTGACTATTTGAGTGATATATACTACGTACAAATGATGGTAATTAGTTTTTTTGAATGCCTAATAAATATATATATATATATATATATATATATATATATATATATATAGGTCTTGTTTATACCTATTATATGATTGATGATATATGTTAACATACCTACGCCGACTACTATCACAGAGGTTCCCGCGCAATGGTCGATCACACCTTGCCGATTCCAGGGAGGTCTGGATTTGTGCTTCAGAACATAAAACTTAGAGCGGCTCACTATGTGTCGTGTATTAGTCTGTTCAACATGTCGTTTGGGTACATTAGGTGTGTGCGTTGCCCAAAATCTTATAAGTATGTTCGCCTCCACTATTTATTATTTGATTTTGGGTTTGAGGAGATGTACCGAATCATTTGTCCCTATTTAGTACGAGAGGTACTTGGACTGATAGTAGATTATGCCCATGTTTCACGGTGAACTAATAGAAGAGTTTGCCAAGAAGCGGATTGATTCGGTAAGGCGAATCGATTCGGCCTCCTGGTGAATCGATTCAGTTTTCCAGAAAACATGAGAAATTCCCTTTTTAGCCTAGAACTCCTAAATTATTGTCGAAAAAACTTTTGGGGCATTTTTAGAATATAATGAGGGATCTATTATATTGCAGTAGGCCATGATAAGGTTATGGGAATTAAGTCTTATCGATAGATTTAAGGCGATGATTAAACAGGATTAAACAATAATTTAATTAATTTGTGAGAATGAGAATGTAATTACGGGAAAGCGTGAGTGAGATTATGGCATGGACTAGTAGGGTAAGGAAGCCTTAGCTACTGAAATAAAAATGAGGGGTAACTAGGGCCCTTATAGTAGAGAATAATACTCCATTAATTGCAATAGTGAGAATAATCGTAAATTGAATGTACGGTGAGTGTTCGAGTGATATATACTACGTACAAGTGATGGTAATATGGTTGTGCGAATGCCTAATAAATATATATATATATATATATATAGGTTTAGTGTATACCTATTATATGATTGATGATATATGTTAACATACCTATGCCGACTGCTATCACGGAGGTTCCCGCGCAGTGGGTGATCCCACCTTGTCGATTCCAGGGAGGTCTAGATTTGTGCCCCGAAACATAGAATTTAGGGCGGCTCACTATGTGTCGTGTATTAGTCTGTCCGCCATGTCGTTTGGGTATGTTAGGTATGTGCATATCCCTAATGCTTAGAGCTATGCTCGCCTTCACTTCTTATTATCTGATTTTGGGTTTAAGGAGATGTACCGAACCATATATATATATATATATATATATATGTATGTATACCGATGTGAATATTCTACTTATGTGTGACAGTAGATAGTTAAAGAGTGTACATTTAATGATTGAATTAAGTAGTGAAACTCAATTAATTGAATAATGAAAATGTAGGGAAAATGGTAATTTTAACTCTTATAACATATGAGAAACGTTAACTAACGAGTCAAGTACTGTATGGGCAGTATGGGAACATAGACGTGTTCATATTACAAAATACTTAAGTTTAGTTAGCTTGGGTATAATAACAAGGTGGGCTAAGTAGAAATGTTAGGCATGCACAATAGTTTGGAGGTGAGGAAACTCAAGAGAGTGTACGTGAACCTAACATGTGTAATCAATAACTGATTTTAAATTATGATAAATACTTGCTAAATATTTTTAAAATATTTTGGGTTCTAACCTTTGCTATAAAATATTTTCAAAACCTTTTAGGTGTCTGACCACAGGGACGCTAGACTTGATGATTCTTTATAGGGACGTATAGCTGCAGCGCTATGGAGGCTTGTGGGGTTTTGATTAGACGCATCATTCCTTCGTTCCTAGTGTAGGAACTCTCAGTAGTATTTAAACAATTCATTTGGGCATGTTGCCCAGTTTGACTTGATTCATTTAGTACTTCAGTTTCAGACTTGTATTCAGATATTCTTATTAGTTGGAGTTGCTATTTTGGTTTGGGATTTTTAACCGATGGTTTATTCGGCAAGACTTTGTTGATTTATTTACTTGAGATGGTTTGGAATTTAGTATTGTGTGAATGTTGTAATTCAATTTTTTTGCATATTAAGATTCATCTATTTAATGAAAGATAAAATTTGGCACCAGCTTAATTAACTAATGGGTGATTAGTAAATAACTTGGTTTTAGGCATTGATGCTAAGATTGAACCATTTTGTAAATCCTGTTTTATTTTAATAAAGGCCTAATCACCCGGTATTTAATTAGGTGGGGTGTCACAGATGATATCAGAGCATCAAGTTCTAGTGTCCCTAGGATCTGTACGGCTTATTAGGATTTTAGCGCATCGTTCTTTTGTTATAGAGCCCTATTGTTAGGACCGTTGCTTTTATTTTCACGTGTTTCAGTTATCGTGCTTCTGCTATTAATTTTTTTTATAAATTGTGTACTTATACAATTTGATCTGTTTTTAAATGCCACCGAGGAGAGAGCGAGCAGATAGGGAAGCATCTAGGGATGAGGTGAGGGAGGCTCACCAGGAGACACATGAGGTGCCTCAGCCAAATCCACCACCAGAGATGATCTCGATGACCCAGGTAGCAGAGATTGTGGCCCAGGCGATCAATCCAATGATGGCAACAATGGTCGTGCATTTCCCACAGCCCCAGCCGCAGCAGCTAGTGGCACCGGTCATTCAGGACTAGATAGGGCCATCTACATGGTAGAGAGTTAGAGAGACCTTCTAGAGGGGAGACCCACCCGAGTTTCAGGGAAATTTTGATGTGGTGGAGCCATGTCAGTGGAAGAAGAATATTCAGCCCCATCTGCGCATGGTGGAGTGTACTGAGATGCAGAAACAAATGTTAGCTACTTTCAGACTGGCTGCAGCAGCCTTACAGTGGTGGGAGTTGGTGACCACCATTGATGAGAGAGATATGATGGCCATTACCAAGTTCTGGGTGCAGTTCGATCACAAATACTTTATTCCTGCAGTCAAGTTAGAGATATGAAGAAAGTTTTGGGAAGTAAGATAGTGTGACACCCCACCAAATTAAATACTGGATGATCAGTCCTTGATTAAATTAAAATCAAGGTGAACAGTTGGTTAATTCTTAGCATCACTGTCGCAAAATAAAATTTACCAATTTAAACACCCTAAATAATTAAGCTAAGTGTCAAAACAATTTAAGACTTTATTTCCATTTTATTAAATCCAAATATGTAAACATTTTTAATAACCAATAGTTTAAGAATCACATAATTACTAAGGATGGCAATAACACACAAAAATTTAAAACTATCTAGATACACCAAAGCAGTTTAAAACTATAAATGGAACCATAACTCCCAAGGAGTAGTGAATACTAAAAATACAAATAAACATAGATCTATGATATATCCAAACTAAATAGGGAAACGGGCGACACATGCCCTAACTATGAAGAACTAAAATAGGAATTGAGTCAATGAAGACGTCGTCTAAACCAAAGGCCTGCAACTCCCACATAAGCTGCAGTGCGTCTAATCCAAGAAACCTATGCATGATGTCCCTGTGGCTGGGCACCTGAAATACATATACATATACATACAAGAGAGAGAAAGAGATAGGAAACGGGTCAGAGACCGAGTGTAAAACAGTTTTAAAAATAGTTTAGCAAGTATTTAAAATGCTTACCTGCTAATGCAACAACCATGTTAGTTTGCGACACTCTCTTGAGAATTCTCACCTCTCGTCTAGTGTGCACGCCTACCGTTCTACTGATCTCATAAGTCTATCTAACCTATTCCCATGAAGTTTTATCTTGAAAAGTACTACGGCCATGATATTTAGTTTTAGAAAATTTATCTCTTCCATTTTCTTACGTTACTTAGAACCATTTAGGTACCGTTACAAAATTAACGAACACTTGTCATAAAGCCGAAGCATTTATTCATTTCTTAACTACTTGTACACTCAGTAGAAAGTTTCCATATATATATATATATATATATATATTAGTCACTCATACCCCACATAAAATCTATGGTGCTAGCATACTCTGCTATCAAGTCCCCGAATCACACAAACTACAAACTAAGGGAAATACTAGTGAGGAATCACTCTCGAACTGTATTAACACACTACACAAACAAATGGAGGCGAATCATAGTTCCAAGTCCTAAGAGGTCAACACATACCCTCACGTCTCTTAGAACATCTGACTATCATTTTTAGATAGCATGTATTGAGGATACTATCTTCTAGGGTACGAGTCAATATCCCCCATAAAGGTCCAATCAAGATAAGACTGTCCCGACGCGGAAACCTTCGTGATAGCAAGTTGCTCGGGTATGATTTTTTTTACACATATACATAATATAAGCACAATCATAGTCATATATATAAATATTCCCATTTTCTAAATTAGGTGAGCCCACGACCCATAATTATAATTATCCGTTCTTAGCACAAATTACTCGATTATCTCTCATAATGGATTCATCTCTTTTTTAATTTATTTCGTACATACTTCTCATCTCTCGAAGTATTCTATCTCACTAAGCATAATTTCAGTAGGTATACTCTCACTTACCTTCTGGTCTAAATCCTTTACGAGTCTCAATCTTTTAGTAAACTTATGCACAATTTCCTAAGTAATGAATAACTTCTCGTTAACCCAGAATTTCATCCCATATTAATTTTCATTCAACGGAGTCTACCTAGACCCTACTGGTCCTCTTCATAGCCCATTATACTCTATTAATAGTAATTAAGGGTTCCTACGCATTTTAACCGGATTAAACAAAAGAGGGGAAAAATATGCAGTTTTCCAGGAGGGATCGATCGATCGATCGAGGAAAGGGGGTCGATAGATCGATCATCGATCGATCGATGTTCTTAGGTCGATCAATCGATCAAGCAGTTCTTGCCTAGAAACTGCCATTTAAACCTACGGGTTTCATCTTCCAAATTGCTCCAAAATGCCATTATCGATTCCCAAACTCCTAAACAACATTACTACTAGTTCTCTATACATATATGCATGATTTCCTACGTGAAACATGTACAAATTCATCAATGGGATTGTATCAAAGGGCTAATTTGCCTTAATTATCAAGAACCCTAATTTTTCACTAAACTTCCATTGTTCTAATTCTTTTTCCAGATTTCTTACTTCTAAATTATTCAAATTTCATGGGTAATCCTCTACCTATAATTGAGATTCCAGAATATATTTATTTTCTCTACAACAGGTGATTGGGTTCTCTAAATCATTAAATTCTTCCATGAAATATAGGTTCAACAATCCTAATCTAACATGGTGAGACATTAACTAAAAGAGAAGCAAGATAGATACTTGCCTCGAATTTAAGGTTCTGATTTGTGGATGAAAAAGGCATAGTTGCGTTCCTCGTTGTGAGATCTACGTTTTGGTGGTGGTGGCGGTGCAAACGGATGAGTTCTTAGCCTGGGATTGCTTGGAAATCTTCCTATCTTCTTCTCTAATGGCTGTTCTAAGGTTCTGTGTTTGTTAACCCTAAAAGGAAAATCCTAATGGCTGATATATCCTTAGGAAATTCGTGGGTTTAATTACCCTAAAATATAAATGTCTAATATAACCTCCCGGGATGCCAATTAGGCCTAAAAACTTTTCGAGACCCAAAATAAACCCCCGGGTATACTTTTCTCACTATCTCGACCCTTTCGGATACATTGGCGCACTCGAGATGATCATACGGGCGACTTGTAATTTATTCACTTACAATAATAATTATAATTTAGTCCTGACACGACACAGGCGCGTCCCGACTTAATTTCCATAATTGCCATTTTATTCACTCGTGATAATTTTAATAAAATCAATCTTATATATTACTTTACTCAATAAGTAATATTTCGCAAATTAACAAATTTTCAATAATTACTAACTCTCGTCACGCTAGTAAATATTTAAAACAAATTTTCGAATTAATATTAAATTAATTTCTCTCAAGTAAATTTAATAAATCTCCTTAAATTTAAAGGCCATAAAAATACGGGGTATTACATACTTCCTCCATAATAATGGAATTTCATCCCAAAATTCAAAAAATAAGGCCTACTTGGGAAAACCATTTTGGACACCTTATCAGTACGCAAACCATCTACATAGTAAGGCGCTCAATCACTATAAATCCCGTCTCACAGCAATCTTGTTTAACACTCTCATTAGCGACACTTCACAATGTGTTCCTATCTGAAAACATTCGCATAAGACGTGCCTATACATCATTGCCTCCCATTATTTCAATATCATTGGGAGGCCACACCTCAATACATTACAACTACTCGTATTTATCTAAACACAAAACAACCATTCTGAGAGAAACCATATGAACATCTGAACACAACTTGCTCGCCTAAAACAACCGTGGTAATTTCACCATAAACATCAGACTCTAGCTCATCCAATCCAAAATTTGGATTATCCGCCCATCTCTTAACATTCAGAGTGAGAAAAGTTAAGGGTTTTTCCACACCCGAGACCTCAATAAGCGCCTTGTTCACAATAAGCAGGTACGAGTGCTCCCACGGAACCCTACCATTAGGTATTATATTCCCCCACTTATCGTACTATACTCCACTTGCTAGCTATAACCGTTGTGGAAATGAAATTATCACAATGAATCCAAAATTACTTTCACACGGCTCCACTAATGGTTAATCACCGTTCGCCTACTCCTCGGATCAAGGGTGACACCACCCGCTATCCCCGCTGCTTCCTGAAATCCCATATTGAAGGTGGGATTAAAAAATCTCATCCTAATTCAGAAAAATACCGTGTAGGACCACGTACTGGCGCGATCCTTCCTTTCAAAGGAAGACTGGGGTAACACTAGTTAATATTGTAAATTGCCCCAAAGGAATATCAATCACTTCCTTCTTGGGCGACTTGTTCCACATGTTTGAATGAACCATGGATCATGCCTTGAGGTTGGAAACCCATCAAGGAAACTTCACCGACTTTATTGGCCTCTTCCATTATCGGAATTGTCGGTAGCCACAAAAATCTCTGGTTGGCCCTCTTGTTCCAATCGATTTTTATTTATGAGTAGTGCCCGTGGAAACTACTCGCTATGTCCCGCTCAACATAGACTTCTACTTGTAATGTATCACATTAAGTGACACTTAATACTCTCCTTCTTTCCTTTGCGTATTCTGAAAGTTCCGACCCGTGCACTTTTCTCCCCGATGTGCACTTCTAGACCTTTTATACCATACTAACATCATCACTCTTTGTACGTGCAAGTCTCTCTCACATTTGACTAATTACAACTCCACTCCGAGTGTTCTCCATATAGTTAAATTATACCCTTCTCAAGGAATACCCCTTTTTTAAATGGCTTCCCATAGCCTTCTAACAAAATTTGGGTGTGCTCCTCTAATCGCACACATATATATGGATCATCGTCCTTCATGCGATGCCTAGTTCACTCTACCACTTCCATCTCATTATGTTAGTCTCACAAATATATATTCCACACGTTTATTCCCACATCCCTATAACAGATGATTCTATTATCAGTTAACCAGGATGCTCACATTCTGTAGCACCCCGCCCACCTGGGAAGAGAGAACGGTGCTCTACTATCGATAAAAATAAATCAATTCCACAAATAACAAGGTATAGAGCATCTAAATCCCAAACAACAAAAGAGAAACCACTAATCTCAAATCTCTTCAAATAAATACAACAATTCTCTCGAATAAATACAATAACTAAAATAAATTACCAATGCTTTATACATCAAAATAAATACAAGTCTTCTCTCTTGTATTAAAAGTTTTTCCCAAATAATACACGCTAAAAATCATCCCAAATCTTTATTTCCCTTGTTTTTAGAACGCGGTTACAACACTTGGGTATTCTCAATCACCCCTAGAAATCAAAATTTTAAATTCTCCTTATCATCGTTCCACCCTTCAACTCGTGGTGATAAAACAAAAATTTTAATGCTTTCTTACCACATCACCAGCTCCACTGGACTTAAATCAAAATTCAACTTCCAACTTATAGATATAATTACCTGCTCCTATTATGACTGAGGTACCGAACTCATGGACTAATGACCAAAAATCTCCCTGTTTCCAACTTTACGCTAAGTTTCATACGTGGGATGTCTCGTAAAGCAAAATCCAAACACGGAACCCCCCGATACACTACTACCTAGCATTGTCGGTTATCAAAATCCGTTAGGCCCTTCGTGCATAGCAGGTACCCCTTTATTCCATCTCTTGACATAAAAGTTACATCTCCTCCCGTAATTACACTTAACAAAGGACATTTAGCCAATTGTACTATCATTCAGTATTGGTGGTAATTACATTCCATAAACCTCTAATACATTCAATCGGGATTCTCGAAATCCTGTTCCCAGTCATATGGGTGTAACTCTCAACTCCCACATATTTAAAGGATAGATATATCAACACGCTCTTCCTATCGCCAAGTTCGAGCGCTAAACATAATAATGAGTTAAATCTTTTCGCTCAATAGTAAACCCAATACATACTGAATCATAACAAAAAAGTCCCTACACACATCGGAATCGAATATCTCGAGACCACTATCCCCTCCGAAGTTTCTAAAATAGATAATACAAGTGCGAGTGCGACCCTCTCGCAGGTGAGGCCTCGCTAGAACAAAACATGCTGCACTAAGGCAACCACTCCGATAGCCTTGAAATAACTGCCTACTATCGTACTAACCATTACTATAAAGTTGTAACCAAGATAATATCATACTCGTATATCACACCACTAAAACGAGTAACCTCAATAAAGTATATAACACTATTAATACACCCATTCATCCTCCGCGGATAGCACTAAAGATAATTTCGCTACACTAGGGAAAATATTCACGTAACAATAATGTTTATATTTATACGCATTAAGCCTGTCTCACATGCTAATCTAGCAATGAACAAAATATAGTGACTCACTCGTTTTACATAAAATACGCCTCATCCTTCGAGGATAAAACTCATACTTCTACCTTGCCAATCATCTTGACTGCACAAATGGTCCCTGGACGTAATACGACTGTACAAACCAAACTAAAAACTACTTTAATCGTTGTCCTTTACTAGGCATCTTACTCTTGTCCCTTTACTCACTTCGAAAAGACATTAACGCATGTGATTTCACTATCCACAAAATACCTCTACACATAATCTACTTACCACCTGTCATACTAACCATATTAGAATTGTCCTTCTCTTGGACCTTGGTAGGCTCGATTCCTGATGGCTACCTCTGTTGTTCCCTTAGCCTTGTGGCCCTAAAGAACATGCTACTGGCTACAGTAGTCCTTAATGAATTCACCATCGCTCGATAAGAATTCAACTATCCGATTTATTTAAATGGGTCCCCTGATATGTATCCACACCCCCTTGTGGTGCTACACTACCACCGTTGCATCCAGTCTTATTCTTGACTAAATTCTTCGATTCTTTTAGCTTCCCACACAAAGAAGCATTATCATTTCTATTGACAAAGCACGACATTGTCAACCTCTGAATCGACCATCTAGTAGAATTCCATTTTTAGTGTTATTAACTATTATTACGAGTTAATCTCCCACTTGGAGTCCTCTCCTCCATTTGTATCTACCTCCTTCGATACAAGATTCGCTAACGGTTTAGATTCACATTCACATTCACAAATGGACCTCTGTCAGGTCCTCCTGTGATGACTTCAGAACAACGTTCACTTCTTATCCCGAACATCTGATGAAGGAACATGTGGTAAAACTGTACCTAAGATTCTTCTATAGGCATAGCATTCCACTTCTAAAAGTGGTGGCTGTCTCCCACCATTATAACTTCGTTTCGACAAGCCAAGAGAAATTTTACTCCAAATTTTCACTTTGAGTTAGCCACACTCCATCATATGTCCAAACCTTTGGATATTTTACCTCCTTTGGCTAACACACATAATTTCCGCATTTCTAGAATTTCCACTGACAGTTCTCTTCAATGTTTCGTCGGACTTTTTCCCATTCGTACTATGTTGGGTAAGTCTACTCTTGCACCTCTTTCGACTATAGGAACACTTGGAAATCATAAGTTGCTCCCTAGCCGTCTTTATAGTCCTGGCTTCTCGTGCCATAATAGGGGTGACCTTAACTACGGTCATCATCCTCGAGTGTGCTCTATAACCTCAATTAAGCCTTGCCTCCTGTTGTCTGCCCAATGACCCTTGCCTGCCATATTTCATTATTCGAACATGCCCAAACGCGAATAAGATTCACTAATGTACATACGTTATAGCAGGAGAACAGAAATCTCACCATAAAAATCAACAATCTTAAACACAGGGCTCTATATCAAACAAAGCAATGCTGGAAGCATAATAAGCCGCACAGATCCTAAGGACACTAGATCCAGATGCTCTAATACCACCTGTGACACCCCGCCTAATTTAATACCGGGTGATCAGAACTTTATTAAATTAAAATCAAGGTGAACAGTTGGTTCATTCCTAGCATCACTGTCGCAAAATAAAATTTACCAATTTAAACACCCTAAATAATTTAGCTAAGTGTCAAAACAATTTAAGACTTTATTTCCATTTTATTAAATCCAAATATGTAAACCTTTTTAATAACCAACAGTTTAAGAATCACATAATTACTAAGGACGGAAATAACACACAAGAATTTAAAACTATTTAGATAAACCAAACCAGTTTAAAACTATAAATGGAACCATCCTGACAATAGTTAACTTCCAAGAAGTACTGAATACTAAAAATACAAATAAACATAGATCTCTGATATATCCAAACTAAATAGGAAAATGGGCGACACATACCCTAACTATGAAGAACTAAAACATGAATTGAATCAATGAAGAGGCCATTTAAACCAAAGGCCTGAAACTCCCACATAAGCTGCAGCGCGTCTAATCCAAGAAACCTATGCAAGACGCCCCTGTAGCTGGGCACCTGAAATACATTTGCATATACATACAAGAGAGAGAAAGAGACAGGAAATGGGTCATAGCTCGAGTGTAAAACAATTTTAAAAATTGTTTAGAAATTATTTAAAATGCTTACCTGCTAATGCAACAACCATGTTAGTATGCGACACTCTATTGAGAATTCTCACCTCTCGTCTAGTGTGCACGCCTACTGTTCTACTGATCTCATAAGTCTATCTAACTTATTCCCATGAAGTTTTATCTTGAAAAGTACTAAGGCCATGATATTTAGTTTTAGAAAATTTATCTCTTCCATTTTCTTACATTACTTAGAACCATTTAATTACCGTTACAAAATTTACGAACACTTATCATAAAGCTGGAGCATTTATTCATTTCTTAACTACTTATACACTCAGTAGAAAGTTTCCATACATATCAGTATATATATTAGTCACTCATATAATATATATATACTATTAGTACCCCACATAAAATCTATGGTGCTGGCATACTCTGCTATCAAGTCCCCATATCACTCAAACTAAGTGAAATACTAGTTCAGAATCACTTTCGAACTGTATTAACACACTACACAAACAAATGGAGGCAAAGCATAGTTCCAGGTCCTAAGAGGTCAGCACATACCCTCACGTCTCTTAGAAAATCTAACTATCATTTTTCAGATAGCCTGTATCGAGGATACTATCTTCTAGGTATGAGTCAATATCCCCCATAAAGGTCCAATCGAGATAAGAATGTCTCGACGCGAAAACCTCCATGATAGCAAGTAGCCCGAGTATGATTTTTTTTACACAGATACATAATATATGCACAGTCACAGTCATATATATAAATATTCCCATTTTCTAAATTAGGTGTGCCCACCACCCATAATTATAATTATCCGCTCTTAGCACGAATTACTTGATTATCTCGCATAACAGATTCGTCTCTTTTATAATTTATTTCATACATACTTTTCATCTCTCGAAGTATTCTATCTCACTAAGTATAATTTCAGTAGGTATACTCTCACTTACCTTCTGGTCTAAATCCTTTACGAGTCTCAATCTTTTAGTAAACTTATGCACAATTTCCTAAGTAATGAATAACTCCCTGTTAACCCAGAATTTCATCCCACATTAATTTTCATTCAACGGAGTCTACCTACACCCTACTGGTCCTCTTCATAGCCCATTATACTCTATTAATAGTAATTAAGGGTTCCTACACATTTTAACCAGATTAAACAAAAGAGGGGAAAAATATGAAATTTTCCAGGAGGGATCGATCGATCGAGGAAAGGGGGTCGATAGATCGATCATTGATCGATCGATGTTCTTCGTTCGATCGATCGATCAAGCAGTTCTTGCCCAGAAACTGCCATTTAAACCTACGGGTTTCATCTTCCAAATTGCTCCAAAACGCCATTATCGATTCCCAAACTCCCAAACAACATTACTACTAGTTCTCTATACATATATGCATGATTTCCTACGTGAAACATGTACAAATTCATCAACGGGATTGTATCAAAGGGCTAATTTGCCTTACTTATCAAGAACCCTAATTTTTCACTAAACTTCCATTGTTCTAATTCTTTTTCCAGATTTCTTACTTCTAAATTATTCAAATTTCATGGGTAATCCTCTACCTATGATTGAGATTACAAAATATATTTATTTTCTCTACAACATGTGATTGGGTTCTCTAAATCATTAAATTCTTCCATGAAATATAGGTTCAACAATCCTAATCTAACATGGTGAGACATTAACTAAAAGAGAAGCAAGATAGATACTTGCCTCGAATCTAAGGTTGTGATTTGTGGATGAAAAAGGCATAGTTGCATTCCTCGTCGTACGATCTACGTTTTGCTGGTGGTGGCGGTGCAAACGGATGAGTTCTTGGTCGTGGATTGCTTGGAATGCTTCCTTTCTTCTTCTCTAATGGCCGTTCTAAGGTTCTGTGTTTGTTAACACTAAAAGGCAACTCCTAATGGCTGATATATCCTTAGGAAATTCGTGGGTTTAATTACCCAAAAATATAAAATGTCTAATATACCCTCTCGAGATGCCAATTAGGCTTAAAAATGCCCTGAGACCCAAACTAAACCCCTGGGTATACTATTCTGACTATCTCGACCCTTCCGAACACATTGGCGCACTCAAAATGACCATACGGGCGACTTGTAATTTATTCACTTACAATAATAATAATAATTTAGTCCTGACACGACACAGGCGCGTCCCAACTTAATTTCCATAATTGCCATTTTATTCACTCGTGATAATTTTAATAAATTCAATCTTATATATTACTTTACTAAATAAGTAATATTTCACAAATCAACAAATTTTGAATAATTACTAACTCTCGCCACGCTAGTAAATATTTAAAACAAATTTCTGAATTAATATTAAATTAATTTATCTCAAGTAAATTTAATAAATCTCCTTAAATTTAAAGGCCATAAAAATACGGGGTATTACACATAGGGTGACCGATCGGTAGCTGAGTACAAAGAGGAGTTCACCCATCTGGCTAATTTTGTTCTAGATGAGATGAGCAATGAAGAGATAAAGAAAGCAACGTTTCTAAATAGTTTGGCCTGGAAGTTCAGGCAACACTTGATAGGTAACCCCGCATTGGTGACATATACTAATGTTGTCAATGCCGATCTTATACACTATTAGGATTATCGCTTCCACATGAAGGGAAGCAAGAGAGGAGGGGTGCCTAGACAACAGGGCAATGGAAATGGGGGTGGTGCAAGCGGAGAATCGCAGCAGTAGACAACCAGTTAGCTGGGGTAGGATTCCCGACAGGGGAACAATGCCAATAGATTTTGGCATGGAGGGTACCAACCAGAGGGGTAGGGTTACAGACAGGGTCAACAGGGCCCAAATCAGTAGAAGTTTACTCAGAGCTATCAGGGCCAAGGGAACCATGGAGAGGCCATCAGGGCTAGCAGTGTCAGGGCCATTGATAGAGAGAGTTCTCGAGGTAGTGCTTCATCTGTGACCAGTAGGGTCATAAGAAGAGACATTACCCACAACAGGGCATGTGACAATAGCAGGGTGGCCAGCAGGGATAGTAGGCTCCTTTACCCTCTAGAGCACCAAAACCACCAGCCCCTCAACAGTAGTAGGGACATATGCACTATGGGCGTGTGTATAACATCCGGGACATACCGATGAAACTTGCATCTCAAGTGTTGACAGCAGTATATGGTACGTTTCCTATTCATGGGCTTAAGGGTAGGATTCTTTTTTAAACTAGGGTATCACATTCATTTATTAATAACAGATTTGCTAGAGTTGTCGGCTTATTAGAGGCCGTCGGTAGCTCCTTTTGTGTGTAGAGTCACCGATGGGTAGTGGTTCACCGATACACTCGATTTGTAGAGGAGCTGATATCGTGATAGGGAGACTGAGATTGACGACAGAGCTTCTATTGTTAGACATGGTGGGGTATGATGTAATTTTGGGTATGGATTGGTTGGAGGTTATAGGGCGATAATAGATTGCTATGAGAGGACCATTGTGTTTTCCATTCCAGAGCAGGAGATATTCCTTGTGGTGATGCCTCTTACTGAGGGAGGGTTGCGCACACACTTATACTAAATTGAGTAGAAGACCTCATAGGTGGTAGTGATTCTATCAGATTCAATTCTAGTCATGAGAGATTTCAAGGAAGTATTCTAGGAGATACCTGAGTTGCCACACAACCAGGAAATAAAGGTTGTGATCAACTTAGCACTGGGTACGAGATCGATTGCTCGAGAACCTTACCATATGGCCCCTTTAGATATGCATGAGTTGAGAGATCAGATTTAATATCTCTTGGGTCAGGGTTTCATTCGACGGAGTACATCACCTTGGGGTGTGACTGTGTTGTTTGTGAAGAAGAGGGACAGTTCACTTCGCTTGTGTGTGGTGTATAGGGAGATGAACAAGGTCACGATATAGAATAAATGTCCATTTTCGAGGATTAATGACATGTTTGATCAGTTGAGAGTTACTTCATACTTCTCAAAGATTGATTTGAGGTCGGGTTATCACCAGCTATATATTCGGGAGGATGTTGTTCCCAAGATGGTTTTCCTATCGCGATACGAGTCATACGAGTTCAGGGTGATGCTGTTTGGACTCGCCAATATGCCAACAGTGTTGATAGATCTCATGAACATAATATTCATAGAGTTCTTGGGCCAGTTCATGATCGTGTTTATAGACGACATTCTAATTTACTCTCATACAGAGGAGGAGCATGTTGAGCATTTGCATAGGGTCTTGTAGACACTCCGGGACTATCAGTTGTATGCCAAATTTGAGAAATGTAGATTTTGGATATGGGAGGTGCAGTTTCTTGGCCACATCATATATAATAGGGGTATTGCAGTGGATTCGAGTATGGTATCGACTGTGAGGGAGTTGGGACATCCCATGAGATCGATGGAAATTCGCAAATTCTTGGATTTGGCCAGGTATTATCATCGCTTCATAAAGGGATTTTCAAAGATTGCGGGTCCATTGATGAACTGACTCGTAAGGGGGTATCATTTATGTGGAGTGACCACTGTCAGCTGGAATTCGATGAGATGAAGGATATGTTAACGTCAGTGCTAGTACTTGCTTTTCCTAGGAGTGGGGTGGATTATTGGGTATACACGAACGCATCCCTACAGGGACTTAGGGGTGTATTAGAGCAGGAAGAGAGGGAAATAGCTTATGCGTCTCAAAAGCTTAAGCCCATGAGAATAATTACTCCATCCATGACCTTGAGTTCATAGCGATGGTATATGCCCTAAGGATATGAAAGCACTATCTACTGGGGGAGCAGTTTACATTATTCATGAACCATAAGTCACTTTAGTATCTCTTCACACAAAAGGATCTAAATATGAGGCAAAAGCGGTGGCTAGAGTTCATGAAGGATTACCAGTTTGAGATGCAGTATCATCCTGGTAAGGCTAATGTGGTAGCTGACGCGTTGAGTCGATGACCTACTGGAGAGTTAGCGGAGGTCTGGAAAGAGAAATTGAGTGAGCTTTGAAATGATAATGAGGTCGTTAGAGTGTGTATGACAGTTGTATCTATCACTCTCGAGATTGTGACGCGATTAGTGAAAGCGAAGGCAGAGGATCATTTGTGTGAGGATAGGATGCGAGATTTATTAGCTGAGGGTGCGGAGTCTTAGTCGATCATCTCAGAGGGAGGTCTACATTTTAATGAGAATTAGTTATGCTTGAGGATGAGGATTTAAGGCACGATGTGATGATAGAGTCCCATAGTTCAAGGTTTGCGATACATCCCAGTGGGGATAAGATGTACTAGGATATCAGGAGATAGTATTGGTGGGTAAGAATGAAGAGAGACATAGCAAAGTTTGTCTCGAAGTGTTTTGCTTGTCAACATATGAAAGTTAACCATCAGAGACCTTCAGGGATGATATGGACATTAGAGATTCCCATGTGGAAGTTGGAGAGTATCTCGGTGGATTTTAGTACAGAGCTGCCAACATCGCAGATGAGTCACGCTTCTATGGGTGATATTAGCTCGGTTGAAAAGCTGGCACACTGCTTGTCGATTCGCACCGACTACGAGACGAGTCAGTACGCATAGTTATTCATTGTCGAGATAGTTAAGCTTCATGGGGTGATGATTAACATTGTGTTTGATAGAGACAAGATATTCGTGTCTCACTTTAGGCATAGCTTCCTGGAGGCCATGGGTACAGATTTGCGATTGACTACCGCTTATCACCCACAGACAGACGGGAAGACTGAGCAGGTTAATGAGATGCTATAGGACATGTTGAGGATGTCCATTCTGGATTTTGGGGGAGGATGGGAGCGATACCTTCCATGGGTAGAGTTCACATATAATAACTCTTACCAATTTACTATCGACATGGAATCGTTTGAGGCATTATATGGGAAACCTTATCTTTTTCCTGCTTGTTGGTTAGAGGTGGGGGACAACAAGTTATTGGGGCCAGAGATGATACAGGAGACGACTGCCAAGATTTAGATAATTCAATGACGTATTCGAATTGCTTAGGATAGGTAGATGAGTTATGCTATTGCCGACCGGAGGCACGTGGAGTTTGAGGTTAGGGACCAGGTGCTGGTTTGGGTGTTTCTCATGAAGGGGGTCATGATATTCGGTAAAAAAGGGATGCTAGCACCGAGATATATGGGACCTTTCCCTATTATTGAGAGAGTGGGATCAATGACATATAGATTGGGATTACCAGAGCATCTTCAGTGGATACACGATGTGTTCCATGTAATGTCGCTGAAAAAGTATAGGAGGAGCGAGAGAGCTTTCTGGCACGTTCCACTCGAGGATATTGATTTGCAGCCAGACGTTTCATATGAGGAGAGACCAGTGGCTTTTCTAAATCATTGTGAATGAAGCTGCAGTCTAAGGTGGTTCCACTAGTAAGAGTTCAGTAGGGACACCACCATGTTGATGACTATACTTGGGAGAGGACGAATGACATGCGAGAGCAGTATCCGGAGTTATTTTCCACAGGTATGACCTAATTTTGGGGACAAAATTCCTTTGTAAGGGGGAAGTATGTAACACCCCGTAGACTCATCAATTACGCGAGAGAAGTAATTTGATTGAATTGAGTAATAATGTTCTTATGAAATATTAATCGAGAGTAAGATAATGATTAATATTCCGAATTTAATTTACTAAGTGAATAGTAATTAACTTATGGAAATTATTATGTGTAATAGCGAGTGATATTGGCATAATTAGAATTATCTCAACCGGGAGTCGCATGTTGACTAATTTGAGGTAGAGATGGGATGATTACATAAAAGGACTCAAATGATAATTTTGAGGTCATGGATGGCTTTGGCAGGGTCGAAATAGTCAAAATAGTATAACCGAGGGTGTCGATTGGGTCCCGAGACATTTTTAGGCTAAACCAACACCGTATAGGGGCGTTTTAGTCATTTGGGAAGTGAGGGTTAGGAGACCTATGAATTTCTAACTCCTTTATCAGATGTTAGATAAGAGGGGCTAGGGTTAGAAACTCAAACTACAATGGTAATCCATTTGAGAATAAAAGGAGAGAGTTCTTGGAGCTTTTGAAGAGATTCTTGGAGCTTTCATCTTGTTCTTGCACCACAAACCTCTTGGGAAGGAAGATTAGAGGAGGAAAAAATTAAACCCAACTTCAACCCATGAAATCAGACCCTACTAATAAAAGGAAAGTGTTTATATACAAGTTATTTGAAGTTATAATACCCATGTGACTAGGGTTTCATCATATTTTGATTAAAGTGATAATTCTTTGAAGAAAAGAATGATTTAAATGCATGTTTGAGTAGGAATTTCATGTAGAAAGATTTGATATCAATAGAGGATAATAGAGGAGAGATTTTATGCTATTATCCATGAATTAAATCTAGGCTTTTGATGAATAATGGTGGAAGAACATAAAAGCTAGGGTTTTGAGGATTAGATGTTTAAATCCCTTCGGACAATTGGTTTCAAGTTTGGTGAAGAAACATGTAAGTTATGTGGGTATTAATGGTGAAAAATGCACTTGCATAAGGAATATGATGATACTGCGAATTTTTGAATTGATTCGATCAAGAGGCGAATCGATTCGGTAAGGTGAATCGATTCGACCTCCTGGGGAATTGATTTGGTTTTCTAGAAAACATGAGAAATTCCCTTTTTAGCCTAGAAATCCTAAATTGTTGTCGGGAAAACTTTTAGGAAATTTTTAGAATATAATGAGGGATATATTATATTACAGTAGGCCATTATAGGGTTATGGGAATTACGTCTTATCGAGAGATTTAAAGCGGTGATTAAACGAGTTTAAACGATAATATAATTAATTCTTGAGAATGAGAATGTAATTACGGGAAAGCGTGAGTGAGCTTACGGCATGCAACAGTAGGGTAAGGAATACTTAGCTACTGAAATAAAAATAAGGATAACTAGGGCCCTTAGAGTAGAGAATAATACTCCATTAATTGCGATAGTGAGAATAATCGTAAATTGGATGTACGGTGAGTATTTGAGTGAAATATACTACATACAAATGATGGTTATTAGGTTGTGTGAATACCTACTAAATATCACTGTTCTAAAAAACCTGCCTGGGCTCCGCCTAGGCTTGAGGCTTGGGAGAAACGCCCCGCCTTAAGTTGTTTTACGCCTTATTCTTGGTAAAACCCTTAAGGCACACTTTTTTCTAAAAACAACAATGCTTTAGTGAAATGATATTGCCTTTTAAAGAATTTTTTTACTAATCGGACCATTATCTCATCCAAAATAATCAAATAGTATTTTAATTTGCATATATTCAGACATATTTTTATGATATATACAATTTTAGTATTTTAATAGCCTTGTTATGGTTAAAAAATATTAAAATATATTTAGAAGGCCTAAACTCTTTTTCACGCCATTTTACGCCTAAGGCCCGCCTAGGCTTCTAAGGCTTAAGGCTTGGCCTCCACACCTCGATCACGCCCCGCATTTTTTTAGAACCTTGCTAAATATATATATGGCTTGTGTGTATACCTATTATATGATTAATGATATATGTTAACATACCTACGCTGCATGCTATCACGGAGGTTCCCGCGCAGTGGGCGATGCCACCTTGCGGATTCCTAAGGAGGTTTGGATGTGTGCCCCAGAACATAGAACTTAGGATGGCTCACTATGTGTCGTGTATTCGTGTGTCCGACATGTCGTTTGGGTAGGTTAGGTATGTGCATTTACCAAAGGCTTAGAACTATGTTCACCTCCACTGCTTGTTATTTGATTTTGGGTTTGAGGAGATGTACCAAACCATTTGTCCCTATTTAGTACGAGAGGTACTTGGACTTATAGCAGAGTATTCCCATGTTTCACGGTGGTCCTTTTGAGAGACGTCGTAATGATATATGTATGTTAGCAAGATTAATATATATATATATATATATATATGACGAATTGAATATTCTACTTATGTGTGATAATAGACAATTAGATAGTGTATATATAATGATTGAATTAAGTAGTGAAACTTAATTAATTGAATAATGAGAATCTAAGTGAAATGGTAATTTTAGCTCTTATAACGTATGAGAAACGTTAACTAACGGGTGAAGTACTGTATGGGTGGTACGGGAACAAAGACGTGTTCATATTCAGAAATACTTAAGTCTAGTTATCTTGGGTAGAACAACTAGGTGGGCTAAGTAGAAACGTTAGGCATGCACAATAGTTGAGAGTTGAGGAAACTCAAGAGAGTCCACGTGAACCTAACATGTGTAATCAATAACTAATTTTAAATTATGATAAATACTTGCTAAATATTTTCAAAATATTTTGGGTTCTAACCCTTGTTATAAAATCTTTTCAAAACCTTTTAGGTGTCCAGCCATATGGATGCCAGACTTGATGATTCTTTACAAGGATGTATAGCTGCAACACTGTGGAGGCTTGCAGGGTTTTGGTTAAACGCATCATTCCTTTATTCCTAGTGAAGGACCTCTCAGTAGTATTTAGTCATTTCATTTGGGCATGATGCCCCAGTTAGAATTTATTCATTAAGTACACCAGTTGCAGACTTGTATTTAGATATTCTTATTAGTTGGATTTGTTATTTTGATTTTGGATATTCAGCCAACGGTTTATTCGACAAGTCTTTGTTTATTTATGTACTTGAAATGGTTTGGACACTAATATTGTGTGAATGTTGTAATTCATTTTTTTCGCATATTATGATTTATTTATTTAATGCAAGATAAAATTTGGCACCGACGTAATTAACTAATAGGTAATTAATAATTAATTTGGTTTTTGTCAATGATGCTAAGAATGAACCATTTTGTAAATCTTGTTTTAAGCTAATAAAGGCCTGTTTACCAAGTATTTAATTAGGCGGGGTGTCACATTGGGAAACCAATTCTAAGGTTTGTGGTCCTTTCAGCAAAGAAAACAAATCAAGATTCCCCATCAAAAGTTGAATACCATTACCAACGCTCATGTGTTAGATTTGATACATATGGATCTTATGAGTCCTACTCCAAAGGAGAGAACTGGTGGTAAGAGATACATTCTCTTGATGATCGATGACTTTTTGAGATACTCTTTCATAGGGTTTCTTGAAGATAAGTCCGATGCGATTGAGTTCCTAGTATTAAAGTGTCGTATTCTACAAAACCAGCACATTGTCACTATCATTAGGATGCGTAGTGATAACGACACTGGATTTAAAGATTCCAGAGTGGATATCTATTGTGATGGACTGGGAATCAAACTTGAGTTTTTGGTTATTCGTACTCCTCAACAAAATGGGTTAGTTTAGAGGAAGAATCGGACAATACAAGAGATGGCTTGATCCATGCTTCTTGGGAGGAACGTGCCTAGATGTTTTTGGGTAGAGGCGGTGAGTACCGCATGCCATACGGTGAATAGGTTATATCTTTATCCATATATGTTACACACACCATATGAATTATGGACAGGGAAGAAACCTAACTTATCATATTTTCGTGTCTTTGGGGGTGCTTGCTACATCTTGAGAGATAGAGAGCACATAGGAAAGTTTGTCTCTCAGAGAAATGAAGGGATATTTTTAGGTTAGTCATCGTCGATTAGGGATTATAGGGTGTTTAATCTTGCAAGCTCTAAGGTTATAGAGTCAATAAAAGTCAATATTAGAGATAACGAGCCACCGATGTCTATTGACCTTACCCCCGAGTGTGAGGACGATGCAACTCCCAGTGCCAATCCCATCGTTCCTCGTACTACCTTGGTGGACCACAATATTAATTTAGAGATTCCACCCTATTGGGTTCAAAAGACTCGTGATCCTTCCAGTATAATTGATGATCCCACACTAGGTATCAAGACTCACTCTCAACTTGAGAATATGGTTAGGTACCTTTGCTACACCTCCTTAGTCGAGCCCAAGAATGTGAAAGAAGCACTCAAGGATGCACATTGGATATTTGTTATGAAAGATGAGTTGCTTCAGTTACATATAAATAATGTCTGGGGGTTAGTCCCGGGACCTACCGAGACTAATGTAATTAGTACCAAGTGAATCTACAAGAACACTATGTATGGGAATGGTACTATAGTTTATAATAAGGCTAGGTTGGCCTCTCAAGGCTACACACAGATTAAGGGTGTTGAGTTTGACTAGATATTTGATTCTATTGCTAGGCTTGAGTCTGTCCGCCTACCACTCACCATAGCATATCATCTATGATTTATGTTATATCAAATGGATGTCAAGAGTGCCTTCCTTAATGGCATTCTATAGGAGAAAGTGCATGTGGAACAACCAAAGGGGTTTAAAGACCCAAAGCACTCAGGACACGTATTTTATTTTAAGAAAGCCCTGCATGGTTTGAAACAAGCACCCTGTGATTAGTACGAGAGGTTCAATTCTTATCTCTTAGCTCATGGACTTAAGAGAGGGGAATGGAAAAGATGTTGTTTATGAGGAGAGATAGTGGTGCTATATATATTGCCCAAGTGTATATGGAAGATATAGTATCTAGATCCACGTGCCCTCGGTATGCTCACACATATGAGGACGAGATGAAGAGTAAATTTGAGTCGAGCATGGTTCGTGAGCTTACATTCTTCATAGTTCTCTAGGTACGTAAACTTGAGGATGGTATATTCATATCTAAATCCAAATATGCTAGGACGTAGTAAAGAAGTTTGGCTTAGACTTAAATAAGATCTCATTCACCCCTTTGAGTACATGGACTAAGATTAACAAAGATTCTTTAAGCAAGGACGTATAGCAAACCCTTTATAGGATCATGATAGGTAGTCTGATTTACTTGACCGCTAGTCGTCCCGATATTGCCTTTAGTGTTGAAGTTTACGTGCGATACCAAGAATCCCCGAAAGAGTCTCACTTACTCGCACTTAAACGTATCATTAAATACATGAGTGGCACTCTTTCATATGGTATTTGGTATTCATTTAATACCGATGGCCATTTGTTCGCCTATTTGGATGTCGATTGGGACGAGGATGTTGATGCTTATAGAAGCACCTTGGGTGGATATTTTTACTTTAGGAGTGCTATTGTCTCTTAGTTAAGCAAGAAGAAAAACTCCACATCTTTCTCCACGATAGAGGCTGAGTATATAGCCATAGGGAGCTGTTGCATGTAGCTCTTATGGATGAAGAAAATGTTGGAAGATTATGAAATTTTCTAAGGAACAGTGACTATTTCGTGTGACAATACGAGTGCAATTCATATATCAAGTAATTCGATCCAATATTTTTTCATAAAGCACATTAGGATACGTAAGCATTTTTACGTGATCTCGTAGAGGAAAAGATCGTTTCCTTGAGCTTTGTGAATACCTAACGTCACTTAGTCAATATTTTCACGAAACCTTTAGATGCAATTATATTTGAGAATCTTTGAAAGTCTTTGGGTATTTGTTCCGTTGATTGAGTTTGGCTAATTTATTTAGTGTATGGTGATTATCATGTTCATATCTTATATCCCTATTGATAGGTTATTTTTCTATGTATGCTTTTTCCTTTTGATATATTTTGTAAAATCCATTTTTTTTTTGTTTTTTAAGAAAAAGTTTGTAAAACTCCAAAAAGATTTTTATTTTTGATAAAATTTTTGAAAAAGACAAAAACATTTTTCTATTTTTATTTTCACCATATATGGATGTGCATATAAGATATTCGGATCACCCCTACATTCCATCCATTCAAATGATTTTTTCATGTTGTTTTGAGACATGGTTTCATTTCTTTTGTATGCTTAATAATATGTGGATAGCATTTCGTTGATCATTAATAGTTACTTTCTTCATGCTAGACTCTTTTATCACCTTTATTATGCACGTGCACAAATTTTATGAACATTATGTTTACTTATCATATGTTAAATACGGTGTTCGCATCTCAATTGTGCTTAATAACGAACCAAATGTAAAAAGAGATAAGTTGTGCTTGTAAGAACCATTGTCCGAATTTCGTTTCTATAAAAATATTGATATATGTTAAGCAATGAAAAGGGGCTATGAAAGAGTAAAATTTTCTTTGCGTTAAAAGCCACATTTTGCAAAAAGACCTAAAAGATTTGAGGAGACACAAAAACGGAAGTGCTAAGGCCATTATTCTTTTATTTCATTGATGCTTCACTACATATGTGCATTATGATATCTTCAAAACTTGATAGATAATTCCTATATATGTGAGATTTGAGGGAGTTATAAAGTAGAAGATCAATGAGTTTGCACAACGGACTCTCTTCAAAATCATTAAATAGTTTGGCGTTATTGATTTGAGAAGCATTTAAATTCATGGCATGTTGCATAAGTCAAGTCAATTTCATTTGAGTTTAAAATTTTTTTACACCTAAGGTTCAAATTGAGTTCTTTATTTAGAATTATCTCCTCGAATTTGTGCGCCTATGTTACGAATGCTTCTGTTGATTTTCATATGGAAAATGTTCACACAATTATATTCCGTTTTCATGATTTGGATATTTTGGTATTATTCCATGGTGTTATGTGTTTTGTACCTATATGTATTTTTTATGTGTATACTCTTTATACTTGAAAATTTTGAAAATTTAAAAAATAGTAGGTATGCTTCTTTGAAATCTCACCGCATGTGCTTAATTGATTATCTTTGTGATGTTATTTCATATGAATTCCGGTGATGCTTATTATTCAGATTAGTTTCTAAACCTTTGTCTATTACAGACAAAAAAAGGGAGAATAAATTGAGGGGGAGTTTATTTATTTTTTAAACTTGTACTTGTCACATTATTATTTTGTTTCATATGTGTAAGTCTCTTTCTCTTTAATGATGAACTCATAGACTACACAAGATAAATAATTTCAGTTGAAGACGTAGTCTCAAATGTCGGTCCATTTTTGGGTTTAGGAGGACGTTAGGATACATTGCCTTGAGGGTTTATTGTGATTTGGATTTGGATTTTATTTTGTACCGGAATAGCCAACGGGGGATATTTGTAAGACCAAGATTTTATAATTGCTCACTGCTTAGGTATTTTGTCACATACCATTACAAATCGAAGTTACAACTGAAACTACATTTGCATTTGCCTCCATTAGCATTTGAAGATGATTTAGTGACCAAGCTACATATTCGAGATTCAAGCCGTTGGAATCGTCACAGACATTTTATGGAGGCATACGAACTTGTGGTTTTGACTTTACTCGTCAAATATATTCTAGGATGTTTAATTTTTAATCAAGGCATTTTTTATAAAACAATTTTGAAAATATTTTTTATTTTATTTTTGAAGTTCGTTCGAATGAGATTCCTATCTCGTTAGAATGAGATTCCTATCTCGTTAGAATGAGATTCTTTTCTCGTTAGAACGAGATTCTATTCTCGTTTAAAAAAGATTCTATTCTAATTCGAACGAGATCATATCTCATTATAACGGAGTGTTATTTTTATTAGAACAGAATCCTAATGAACTTTAAATGAATGGGGCTTTGTTTGACCGAACCACGCTCGTTGGAAGGTCGATCAAACAAAATTGGCATCTCGTTCAAACGAGACTTAACCTCATTAGAACGAGACCAATATTTTCATTTGAATGACTTCATCGCCTCAGAAAATGAGTTTTCTTATAATAAGGATTCTTTTGGTCAGTTTTTTACAACACTTTTGGTGGAAATCATCTGCTATCTTTGCACCAAAAGTTTTCATCTTTGTGCTTTATAAATTTTTTTTATTTTCCATATCATACATCCTTTCTATGATTTTTTTAGTTTTGTCAAACCCAAGATTCCATACACTACATCAAACCTTTGTAGAGTGTTCCCTACTGCTGATTGTGGAGTTACGACTATACTGCCAAAGTAAAAAAGATTCTGATATCATAAGGTTGATCGATGGATACCGATGGAAGAGTTGCTTCCTATGGGTGTTACTGGACAACACATTATATAGAAGACTTGAAAACTAACATAGGATTATGCTTAGTGGAGCTCTAAGAAGTTTGTAAGTCATCTCGAGTTTGTCAATTCCGATACAGTGCTAAAATTTATCTTTTACCCAAAAGGAATTTTTCCTCGGTTTCTTCTTCTGCTCTTTTTGGGTTGGTTTGATTATTTTCTTGGATTGGATCATTTAAATTTTTACTTTGCCTTTCATAAACACCTTAATGTAATCAAGATAAAATTTGGATTAAAATTTTTGATCTTGTGTGTGCGTAACCTAATATATGGACTATCCATACGAACGTGCTTTCTCAATTATGCCTCAGTTATGAGGGCTAAGAGACCTTGGGAGGTCATTTATCTTTGAACTAAGGTTTCTTCTGGGCATTGAACTTGGAAAAACCCTGTTGATATGGTCTTTGAGCTTGGATGAGGAGACATGTCGGAATAACTAACCCTTCCAGGGGAAAGATGGATGGTCGAGGTCTGCTATAGTACTGTGGCCTTTTATTAAAACCAACAGAAGTCTTTGGGAGCAAGAAATAGTCTATTTGAGATCATAGGTCAACCTTGGTACCTCTATTCTTTTCTCAAGGCAGTCGAGGGGACTTGGAGTCCTTTAAATACCAAGTGTAAAATAGGGTATCATTAGTATCCCCTTGTTGCTTCTTGTAAAGGTTGCAACAGGAAACCCTTGTTTATTGATGCAAGTTGGAGGTAGAAGGGTTAATAGCCAAGATTAGGAACGAGATTGTAAGTGGATGAGAGCACTCAATTGTATGTGCCTTGGGGGTCGAAAGGACATAAGTCGTTGTCCTTTGGGGATATAAAACATCCCCTAGTCAGTTTGAATCTTCACATCTCGCCCTAGCTATCTATTTTATTTTGCAGTGGTTGTTGAGACTTCTCAGGATGAGGTGGAGAAGGTCGCTGAGTCTATTAAGTTGGCCTCTACCCCTTTCTAAATCCTTATCATAGCCAAGCGTTTATTCAATTGTGCATTAGGGACTAAATATAAGGATTTGATCTTTCTGCCGTGGATGGGTATATGCTGTAGTATGAGCCTTTGTCTTGGCACTTTAGAAGACAAATGCAGCCATTGAGGTCCCTGAGGCCTCTGATAGTTTTTATGATCACCCATTAGCCAAGGCCAAAATTCCATCTAGTCTTTCAGAGGTTCCTCCCTCACTTAAAGAGCGTATTTTGCTAGATTTTTACAATTCCACCTATAAGTAGCTCACCCCTGTATCTATGCAATTATCCCTATCCATAGGCTTTCGATAGCTAGGTCTGATGTGTTATTGATCGAGTAGATGAATGGGAAGAATGAACGGTAGATAGGAGACTTTTCAAAGAGATTGCTATTAAGAATGTGGTCGGTAAACAGATCGAAGACCACTAAATGTCTAAATTTAAGCCCTTATCTTGATCTTTCGATTCCTGGAGTAAGGTTGGTGAAAGAGAAGAGTTGAGTTATAAAAAACCATGCCGAGTTCCAAGGAAAGCTTCACGCCACTGTGAAGATTAAATTGGATGCCTACCTTGAGTTTGAGCCTTTTAATAAGTTTCTCTTCCAAAAGTACAACTCTAGGTTTGAGTCTTGTATCACTAAGGCACGAGAGATCTTTTAATGAAGTGGATGTTTCTGGCCTATTTGCTGAAGCCCCCTAGTCTAGTGAAGAAAGCTCAGATGATGAGAGTATCAGTGTTGAGGGTGCTGATGAAACCTGTCTCCCAGGTCTAGGGGAAGGAAGAAGCTCTAAAGAAAGTCTCTTCCTCTTAGCCCTAATGAACCTAAAAAAATGTAACACTTGTTGACCCCGTTAATCTCAAGCCTTGAAGAGGCTTTTATGTAACTTTAGTTTTTTGCTTTGATCTATTTTGGGTTATACGCCATTTGATGTAAACCTCCACTCCTTATTGTTGAATGCAAATGGCTTTAGTTTTTATCTATTTTGACGAACACTTGGCGTGCGCAATGTGTGTCAAGGTTGAAATATACCATTTTGAACCAACGAAATCTCCCCACTCATGAACAAAACAACAATGCAGCAATATATATGTGTTCATGAGTGGATTTACATCAATAATCACAAGAAAATTCGATTGGAACAATAAAAATCAGGGTGAAAAACAACCACATTCAAACAATGTCAACTTAGGGTTTAAACATGAAATTCATGACAAATAAGCAGCAAAATCTACAAAAACAATGTAAAATAGGAATGATTATACCTTTGTAGTGTAGAGATTGGAAGAAATTGAAGAAATGTGGTGTTGGAGAAGTTAGGGCACGAATCAGTGTATGAGAGGAGAAGAGAGAATGAGGAAAAGTGGTGAAAAAGTAGCATCCCTCAGCCTTTAACTGCTCGATCGATCGAGTAGGGCCAGGCACACTGGTTCTTTGCTGAAATGGGGGGGGGGGGGGGAAATGGAATTCAAGGATAATGGGGGGGGGGGGGGGGGTTAAATATAAAATAAATACATATATAGTATATATAAGTATATATATATATATATATATAAATATGAAATAAAAATATAAAAATAAAAATAAAAATAAAAATAAAAATAAAAATAAAATTAAATACACATAGGCTTAAATATACACATAAAAAGGCCTATTCTAACCACAAAAATAAAAATATGTACAATGAGCAACACACACGCATGGTCACCACAAAAAAATAAAATAAAATAAAATAGAAAAGAAAAACAAATGCAAATGCGTGAGAATGCGCGTGTGAAAAACAAAGGAAAAAATGTTTTTGTGATTTTTTTTATTGTTTTGTTAAGAAATGCGTGCCGGGATGCATAGTCTCCGCAAATTCAAGTGCGTTGAACCTACAAAAGAGTTAGAACCAAGCATACAAAAAGAAATAAAAAGAGATTAACTAATTACACTAGGCGAATATTAAGAAAAACAAAAATGAAGAAATTAGTATATACAACCTACACTTAGGATGTGAAATTAACTATATACTAAAGGTTGAAACTTTTGAGGGTCCATCCAAAACAAAATTTGAATTTGGCGGATCAACGATGGACCCTCCCGAACATGCATGCCTCCCAGAAAATAAGAATTCCGTTCGAACGACGGAAGGCATGTGTAAGGCGGTAAAAGTGAACCATCCCCAATTGAAATTTTGGGAGGGAGGATGGGGGATTTGGATAGGACGGGCAACAAATACACATGCGGGCCGAGAAAACATGAATCAACTCCCGAGTATTTTAAAGTTGGAACGGGGGGCGGTGCACATGAGGGCAAAGATGCCGTTATGGAAAGCGGCTCGAGCAAATACTCCTCGTCGGTGAAAAGGTTTGGAACTAAAAAGTTTTGAACCGATTCATCGGGTACTCGAATTGGTACGACAGTATATAATGAAGACGGGGAGGAAAGGAATTCAATCTCAGGCGATGAGTGATCATCACTAGAAAATTGAATTTCAGAAGATATAGGATCATTTACAATGAAACTTTCTTCTTTGAAAATCAAAGAAGAAACGAATTCATTGCAAATAGATACCATGCCTTTTTCTTCCTCATTTGCATTCTCTACTATACCGTGGGTCAAGTCAAGGATGATTTGTTCCAAAGTAGGAACGAAGTCCTCATTTGGTACAAAATAGTCCTCGACTTCGGCAGTCTTCGAAGAAAATTCATCGTCAGATTCGAATAGTAAATCCAACTCGTGTTACCAACAACGATTTTCTTCCCGATAACGTTCTTCAATCTTCTCATTTTCAAGCATACGCAATCCCTCACCGAATGTCATAGGGAGAGGAGCGGATTCTTGAAAATTGGAAGTTTGGAAATTGTTCTCGGGACTACACTCAAAATCATTAACATAAGAATTTTGAAAATGATTACAATTGGATTCAAAATTCTTATCATAAGGATCTTGCGACCCAAAATCAGAATGATCATGCACAAAATTGCTGTAATCCAAACTTTGACTTTCGTAATACTCACCCAATGTCATTTTAGATGTTGCAACTTTTTGGGATTGCAAGTATTGACCAAAAGTCAAAGGTTTACCGGAATTTTGAGAATTATCATTAGGATTACCAGAAAAGTTAGAATAAGACATGCTTACCCCAACAAAGGCTCGAGAGGACGGTTTCCACAAAGATGATGTGCGGCGGGATAATTCAAGCGTTCCTAGGCGCTCAAATGTAGAAGTCCTGCAAAAAAGGTTAAAAGAAAGAATACAAATACAAATGAAAGAATACTACGAACTAATAAGACAATTACAATCTAAATCAAACAGTCCCCAACAACGGCGCCATTTGATGGGACATGGTTTTCACCGCGGTGCGAGAGTCACCTACGCGCCGGTCGTTTTATATTCAGCTCACCTGAACTATACAAAAACTTAAATTATGACTACACTCAACTGGTGAGTACAACGGTAAGTCCGATATCGAATCCACAGGGAATGTTCGATAGATCGCAATAGATTATTAATTCAGGAATAAAAGTGTAAAAGGTGTTTAGAAACTAAAAAGGGAAAGATGCATAAAAGGGAAATAGTAATCTAGGCGAGTGTATTGAAACTAGATTATGAAAGCGAGTAAAACTATAGGTTGCGTAGAATATCCCTCACCCGAGTTAATTAGTATAAAATGGTTACATGGGTCGATGAGTTATTACACGTGCGTCTCGTTTTGACAGTTAATTAAATCAAGGGTTGTCACGCCCTAAATCATCATAAAAGCCTAATAAGATTTTGGCATCAACAAATATCCCTGAAATTACGCGCGAAAGGTCGTAAGCACGGGACATACATGATATACCCCGTCAAATCTCCTAGGCGTAATAACTAGGACAACACACCCGAAAAGACCCGTAAACACCATCACCAAAGCAAAGCAACGCGTCAACTCGAGTGAGTTCAATTCAATCACAACCTAATTTAAATTACATAGAAAGCATGTTAAAAACGCGGTAAATGGAAAGCGGTAATAAACGCGATAAATCTATACTACAAAGCAAGTGAAGAAAGCATGTGAATCTAATTAAGAAAGCATGTAAATCAAACTATCAAAGCAAGAAAGAAGGAAATACAAACTATATAAATGGAGGGGATGATGAATAGTCCAACAATCAATCCAAAAGGGTGTCAATCCAAGAACAATTGAAGAAAAACTCTTCAAAACCCTCAGAACCTAAGCTATTATAACCTAAAATCGTTTTGTCTAATGAATATGTTCTTATTACAACAAAATTGGTTTATATACCAAGTTAGAATAAAAGAAAAGAAGAAAGAAAATGAAAAGAAAATATCTGTTGAAAAAAATAAAGCATCGATCGATCGAACGAACCCTGTGGTCGATCGATCGACGGTTAAAATCGTGGCAAAAATACAAAGGCTCGATCGATCGACCCCCAGGCTCGATCGATCGATCAAGCAGGGCAGTCTGCTGTTTCCCCTGTTTTGGCATGCATTCCATCTCCGCTCAAATCTCCGTAACTTTATCATACGGACTCAGAATCACTCACCGTTTATGGCCACGCGAAGCTAGCGAGGTGATCTACAACTTCCGTGTGGATGTCGGGCCAGGTGCCCAGGCTGTTAAATGATCGAATTGCCCTTGAACGTGCGGTTGTGTACGGAAATTACGCGGAATGCGTTCGAATCCCATACTTGGTACCTAAATACCTACAAAAGCCCAATTATACCTCATATAGCATGTTAACAGTATAAACCGAGGTTTTCTGATTGACGGGCTTAAATATAGAGATTAAGTCACCCGAGGGGGCTAAAATGCGTAGGTTTGACGGATGAAATACGCAATATTCGCGTATTATTAAGTATATCCTTACCCCTAAAGATTTCTTGTTAAAGCAAAACAACACGAGTAAGAAATTTTTTGAAGTATATTTGAAAATCCTTAATCCTCTTGCTACGTACTTGTGAAGTTTTTAAAGTTTAGACTGAGGTTATGTAAAGGGTCATTAGACATTAGAACCATTAAGCCTCTTAGAACTGTGATATTTTAGGAATAAAGGCCCAAATTGTTGTATAAACACTTATCCCCCAAAGTATTTTCATTTATAAAGGCCTAAAGATAAAGGATCATAAGACCTTAGATTCAAAATTCTCACTTGTTTTTTTTACCTAGCCTTAAGATAGAAGAAATAGTTTTGTTGAGGGTCGTGAGACCTTAGAACTTAGATTTGTTTTCAACCTTAAGCCCCCCAATGGATCTTTAGAACCCTGGGATTAGAAAAGCTTGAATTTTGGAATCCTCGTAAGGGTCATGAAACCTCCAGACCTAGAAATTTTGAAACTTGAAGTCCTTATAAGGGCCATAAGACCTCCAGACTTAGAAATTTTAATATTTGAAGTTTTTATCAGGGTCCTAAGACCTCCAAACATAGAACTTATAAAATTTGAAGTAATTATAAGGGTCCAAAGACATCGGAACTTTGAAATTTTAAAATTCAAAGTCCTCAGGGTCCTAAGACCTCCAGACTTAGAAATTAATAAATTTATAGTCCTTATAAGGGGTTTAAGACCTCCAAGCTTATAAATGTTAAAATTTGAAGTCCTTATAAGAGTCATATTACCTCCAAACTTAGAAATTTTGAAACCTCAGGTCCTTAGATTGTAGGTTTTTATATGTTTTTATGAATTTGCCCTTTTGAAAACAAGTTTTAAGTGCGTAAAAAGCCTCTGGGATGAATTTTATGGGTCCTTAGACCTTGGTCAATTTAAATGGGATTAAAGGTGAAAATGTTGATGATACTTTAAGTCTTTTTTGGGTCCTTAGAGCTTAGACTATTGTCATGAGGATAGGTGTACCTCAACCAAGTGTTTATCAATTCTCAAAGATGATTGTTATGGGTCCTTAGAACTTGGTCAGTTTAAATGGAATCAATGGTTAAAACCTTGATGATTCCATTAATCCTTTGCGGTCTTTAGACCTTTGATGGTTAGTCTTAAGCCAAAGCTAGAGTTCTTACAGCTTAAATTTTGGATCCTGAAACCTCAGCTTAAACCTAGAGCTAAGGCTGGAATCCTTGCAACTCTTTAATTTGTGTCTTTAGATCTCGGTTTGTGGGTATTTGAACCTTAGGTGTTAGAGAAAATACTTTTAAGGCCTCCCAAGACGGGAAAAGACATATTTCATCTCTCCTTATTGGGGAGAGGCTATGTCATGCCACACTGAGTTGACATCCTCAACATTCACATATTTTTGAGCTCTTCTAAGAAGCTCAGTCATGGATTTTGGACGCTTCTTACTAGAAGACCTCAAAAATTTTCTAAGGTGAGGTCGGAGGTAAAGTCCTCCAAACATCTAAGGTATCTTGAAAAATTATGAGTGATATATAAGACTTCACGTGATAAATGGGATCCTTAGATACGTCAAATGGCTTGATATTAGACATCTTACACTTTGGAGGAATGGAATAATGTTAGACATTATCGGATAATGGAGAGAGAGTCTTTTGGAGGTCCAACTCTATGGTGTTTCGATTACGTGTCTTGTACTGGTTAAGGGAATTCCCCAATCAATATTTCATCTTCTTGATCTGATTATTCCAGGTCTTAGCCACCCCGGAACAACCTTGAGACTGATCTCGAGGGATTTATAACTTGTCCTTAAAAATAATGAGGGTTGCTGATCGTTGGGGGGGACCTTGGCACACCCTATGGATCATTCTCTTTCTCTAATTGGGGCTCGTGTTTTTGGCTAGTAATGCTATGTTTTGGTACCACTGGATCCTCTACCACTGGGGTAAAAAAGCCTATATATAATGGTAGTTATCTTCTCTAGGAGCTCCTTTTATTGAGCTTTTGTTATTTAAAAGAACGATCCAAAACAAAATTGATTGGCATCTTGAAAAGAGAAATATTATTTGCGAAAGAAATGGAACTTTTCGTTCCCATAGATGGTGCCAAAATAATAGGTGTAGAAATCCAAAGTGACTCCAGACCCACAAGTTATCCCCTCTAGACCTCAGAAAGGTAACATGAAATGAGTGTAAAAGTGTGAGACAATGATTTAAAGTGTTTCAGACCTCAAAATAGGATACTACATCAACTGTCAAAGGTGCTACACTTGTTTATTAAATCGTAAATGAGTTATTACAGTTTAAATGACCTCTTGAGATTTGGTCAAGAGAGTCTGAGGTGTTGTATCCTTTGTCAATAGTCTAAAGGACCTTAGGAAGTAACTTAATGTACTTCTCAAAGGTTTCATAAGTTCTACTTTTGGGCTTAGAAAGATATACAAAGTGTTTGATATCTAGAAATGAGTGGGTTGAGAGTAAGTAATAAATAGTAAACACTTGTGAAATGGAAAAAATCTTTGTTCTATCTAAGTTTGATAGCTTGAACTCATTCTTTTCCTTTTCCCAAATGCTTTATATGTGCAGACTCTTAGAAAAAGAGTGGATATATTATCATGGTATGATCATGATGTCATTCGAGGTCTGACGGTATCAAAAAGGTGGTGGAGTATTGGCCAAAGGATTTGAAGGATAAGTATAAGAGTTGCTGAATAGCATTAAATGCCTATGAGAGATTTTAATGCAAGTGGAACTGAGTAGTAGCTATGGGTGGAATAATGTTATTTTTTCCACGTACCCATTAGACTGGTTGTAGGCGCTCTGTCGAAGGCCTGAGAGCTCAGGAACTGCTATAGGAATGCCTTAGGTTGACCTTGAGGTGATACACAATGTTATGGCTCAGTGTTGAGGGTTAGGTGACCTTGGGAGTTCAATTCTATTTGAACTGAGGTTTATTCTTTGTGTTGGACCTGACAGATGCCTAGTGATGTCGTCTTTGAGCTTAGATGAGGAGACATGTTGGAATAACTGACCCTTCTAGAAGGTAGGAGGGATAACCTTGGTTTGCTACATTATTGAGGCCTTTTCTTGAAACCATCGGAGGTCTTAGGGATGAAGTAATGGTGTTTCTGAGGTCATAGGTCATCCTTAAGACCTCTATTCTTCCCCGAGGGTAGTATAGGAGACTAAGATTCCTATAAATACCAAGTGTAAAATAAATTATCATCAATTACTCTATGACCGCCTTATTGTAAAATATATTCATCTTCATCACTTGGATTTGAGTTAATCCGACTCTAGTCACTCATGTTGTGTCGGGGCTCGAATAGGCTCAAGGGTATTATGGGAAGGTTATGCCACGTGTCAGGCCTTTTGGATTCGTCCAAATACATTTTATCTAACAATTATCTTTCTCTTTAAAAGCATGTCATCAATATACACTTCCATGGTTGTGACTATATCTATTTTAAACATTTTGGTGATATGACCCTAATATTTTACCCCCAACGTTCTTGAGGACTAAAGCATGACCTGGTAACAGTTGTTAAATGAATTCTTATCTTTGTCATGGATGAATATACGGATCTAATTATATCCAAAATAAGAATCCATAAATCCCATCCGTTGGTGACCTATGAGTGAATCCATCAATTTATCAATACTAAGGATACTGAAACTGTTATTAGGGTAAGCCTTATTAAGCTCAATAAATAAACACTACTTATAATTTTTCATTATTCTTTCTAATAACCATAGTGTTAAGAATCCTATCTTGGAGCTGGACCTTCCTGGTGAATCCATATTGAAGTAGTGTCTTGACTTTATACTCCACTAATCTAACCTTTTCAGGGTCCAATTATTAGGATTTTTATTGATAGATTGGTTAATAGGATCAATGTGTAACCAATGACACACAACATTTGGATGTATACCGTGTAGTTCATATGGATGTGAAGTAAATACTTCTTCATTGTCTTTATTGAAATTTACCAACTACTTGGCTTCTTCTCTAGGCAACTTAAAGATGACTAGAAATAAGTTGTCAAGTTGGTTAAGATAAAGGGGAATTTTAATTTCTAGGTAAGATAGGTCAATCTAAGTTTCTTGTAACCCAAAATTAGTTCCCTTTCATTATTATTTGGGAGTATCGGCCTCAGAATTTAATCATCCTTATCCTTCTTTGAGCATGCATGCTTTTATTTGATAGCTGTAAAAAATAACTCCGAGATGCAACGTGTTCACCATGTACCTCTATGGTTCATTAATAAATAATGAACTTTATATTTTGATGGAGGGAGTATGTGATAAACTTCATGTTGTGTATCCATCCTCTATCTATCATACATTATAGGGAGATTTAGATCCAATTACATGGAATTATTTTCTACGATTGGTCGACCTAACATTATTTAGAAACTTGATTTTCCATATCGGAGTCTCAATGTCCCCATTGAATCAAATTAGTGGTCTGACCTTTGGGTCAAGTTCCATGAGGTTTTACCCCAACTCAAAAGGTAGGTCAGTGCAAAATATTTATAAGGAAATCCATTGTGAAGTTAAAGTTAGTGACCTTTAGTGTGAGTTTTAAGGCATCTATGCCGGGGAGGTTAACTATGACAAACTCCTAATGTGTGAATATGAACACTCAATCTAATTCGATCTCCCATCGCTCCCTTACTTGGATAATAAGTTTAGAGACATCCAATTGAAATGACTTATGGATGCTCGCAGTGATCATGATCATTTCTTTGAGCTTTCATCCCTTGCATTGATAAGGGTATATGAATTTATGAATGGCAATAAGCATTCTTGATGGTAGATCCTTATAGTCTACCATTTTATGAGTATGATTTTCTTATTTTTCTTTACATGTTTTTTTCTAAATAAAAATACTCCTGGAGGTGATAGTTATGAAATAGGTCCCGATGTTGTCTCAGTAGTCATAAATTCTCGATCTTATGACCACGATCTTTTTGGTAGGTGAATTAAGTCTTCTTATCTCTCTTTTCTGAATTGCCCCCCCATTTTGGGAATCCACTTGAAGAATGGTTTTTCTTTTTACTTGAATAAATATCTTAGAGATGGGATAATTAAAGATTGTGTTCACCCCTTGGTAAGAGTCCTCATGTGGTGAGGTAAACTCTTTGTCTCTTAATTTCCCATGATTAATCCATTACTTAATTATATATGAGCCTCAACCATTTTTAGTCCCCATAAGAGAATCTTTTTATCTACTTCAGCAGTTGATAAACTTATTTTTCAAGCAGAAGTAGTTTTTTTTTTATCATCCTTGGCATATTTCTCAATATGTTCCATAAGGTCATATATCAATGAAGTGAGATTCTTAGTGAGAGACTGATACAAATAATCTATTCAGAGATGGACGTAGTTGAATGAGTAGACTGCCAATCGCTCATCATAGTTGTTGATCGCATTATAGGTCTTGCAATAGCTCTCGGAATACTTTAAAAGGATTTATTGTCATTTCTTCTAGAGACATATTCAGGAATCCACCTATTCTATGGACTTGGTGCTGAATAAGGTTAATTGCTTAAACAACTAAAAAAATACGTTAATCAAGCTAGGGTTTATCTTTTTAAGCAATTAAGGTTCATTTCACCATAGGTTGAAGGAAACACACAACACATTAAAGAATTATAATAATCATGTCAAATGGGATATTCTGGTATGATTTTCCTTTGTAAGTAATCATATTAATAACTAAGAACTTGTTTGGAAGGTATGTATCTACTATCTGCTAGACTAAGGGAGAGACCGACCCTAACTCCAAAGCTCTCTTATCTAGGTCTTTAAGAATATGTTCCTTTGTTTGGGAGATTCATCCCTCCAAATCTTTTCTAACGAAGTCTATTATGTTCTTTGTGTTGGACTTAATCGTCCTAAGGAGGAGTGTTAGGGTGTACATCATATTGACTTACTTGAGAGCGTGCACCTTTACAGTCAGCTATAAAAGGAAAAAATGTGGTTGTTGCTCCCTATATATATGTGTGCTATGAAGACAATGAATAGGGGTCTTAGAAATATAAAATATACCATCATTGAGAATAAATCCTCCTCCTACAATTGCAATTTGATCCATGAGTGTAGTACCCATGGCTTTGTGTTCTTCCGCTCAACTTCCTTTTCAACAGGTCATTTCATCAATGTACCTTAAAATCTCATTGTTTCTTTGTTGTATACTATCTTCATGTATGTTGATCAAATTAGACACATGGTTCTTAATTTTAGTCTCTACAAAATGAGATTCATGACGATGATGATTATGGATTCTACAACTTGCACAATATATTGAGCTTCCCCTAAATCGAGCATGACTAGGGGATGATTCAAATTTAGTAGGGGACTCATTACATCTCTTAATTTTGATCTTATCGAATCATCTGACCTCCTTTGTTTTTAGAACAAGTTGACTGTCATGCACTCATGGTGTAGATCTAGAATTCTTTAAGAAATGGGATCAAAGAAAATTTCCACAAATAATGAAAAATATAGGGAAATTATAGAAAATATAATATATATACCTTTAATTCATAATAATAAATTGAAGTAAACATGTTATTTACACGGCTAAACAATTATTTTGTCCCTATGATCGTAAAATAAGTATTGGGGATTGATATTAAGAAAAACTTTGCTACCAAAAAACTTTTATTGATCATGCAATAAAATATAAAACAAAACTAAGTTTAAATTATTAACCTAGGGTATTGAATCACAATACCTTCAGGGATCTTATAGGTGATCCGAATGAGGAGAAATAGGATTTGTAGAACATGAAAAAAGTTGTTTTTTTCCACTAAAAGCTTTCTAGAACACAGTGAATTCCTTGAATTTTCTAATATATAATCCCCCCAAAGTAAGCATTGGGTGTGGTCTCTCTCGAAGATAAAAACTTGTTGATTTGTGAATGAAATCACTTTCTCTCCTCACCCATTGTCAAAAGTGTTAATAGTGTTTTCCTCTCTCTAGCCCCTAGGATGTGTTATGCATCTTAAAAGCCTACCTTAGGCCAATATTTATAAGTATAAAAAATGGGTTTTGGTCAAGAAGGAGTTCCATAGAGTTTGGTCCTACTACTTGGTTAATAGACTATACTAAGTACCCAAGACAAATAATTAAATAGGATTCCAAATAGAAATATGAAAATTCCATATTACTTCCCGTAATATATTTTCTTTCTCGTTAAATATTAAATTAATTCCAATAAATAATTATAATTTCACTCCAATTTAATTATCTAAAAATTACTCGAATAATGATGTCACTGTTTGCAAAGTTAGATAGTGCATAATATGATTGTCCACGTAAAGCATACAATACCCGTTTGGTGAAATTTAATTTGTCACTAATATATTTTCATCAACATCTTATTTAATCCTTAATCCTAAACATAACTTATTTGATACTATATTGGATTATAAATAATCCACTGATCATGTTTACTTGTAGAATTAAAACTTATAAGTTTATCAAGGGGTATCACAATCTAGGAAATCTCCCAGATGTGGATTCCTCCAGAATTTGATCTCAGACATGTACATATAATGATTCCCCAAATTGCAGTGATTGCCAACAAATTTTATCTTACATGTTGTAGCCTAAATAAAACATGACACGTGGAGCCTTCGAAGCAAGGCAACGATTCTCCTTTAAAGTAAGAAAAGAGGTCGGCTACATCATTAATTGTGCTCAGCTTGGATGCCCATCTGTTCATCCTGGTGATTTATTTAGCTGCCTAGTGGAACTAAAGAGATGACCTTATTAACCTAATGATTGCAGTTCCCATACTCATTTATGCATATAAAGAAGGACAGCTAGTTATGATGGTGAAACCTAAACACGTGGTTAATATGCACATCTGCCCACTCTTTTTGGGCTGTAACTAATTCATTATTATCTGTCACATTATGTGTAAATGGTATAACTGCCTAACTTATAAAGGCACTTCGCCTATCCCTCAAAAGGGGGAGATAACTAACTATAAATACACAGAATCCTATAAAATTAGGGGACGCAAAATCATCCTAAAGTAAACCCTAAATGTGTATCCATTCTCTGAAAGAATATTAACACCATCATTGCACTTGTGGATGTAGGTACCATTTCTGAACTAAAACACATAAATCATGTATTTTTTCTTTGTCTCTGATCTACATTCTCTATTTATTATTTATTATTGTTCATTATTGATTAAAACCTTGACTAAGGCATAATTCCCTAATCCATTTTTAGACGTTAACAAATTGGCTCCGTTTGTGGGAAATATACGTCGTTGTTATTTCCTACCAATCTTAGATACATATTCTTCTTCAACCCAAACCTCTAATTTCTGAGAATGAGTAACAACCCTGAAATTATTCACATGGATAAAGACATAACTCCTTCAACCCTTATCGATATAGGCGACATTCAAGGAATACTGATGAGCGTGGCGAAGGGTTAGGAAGCTATGCCAGAGAGCGTTAAGTCACTAATGCAAACACTACATGTTGGACATGGTAGGCTCGCGGTAGGTCCCACCACCCCAAGGGAGAGAGTGTCATCCAAAGGAAGAGGAGTATTAACTCCATCCAAGAAAGGGACATGAGAATGTGTATAGGACACATATTCTCGAGAATCCCAGGAGATTAAACCTGGGGTCATATGACAGTAGGAGCATATCCCAATAGTCCGGATCACACTAGGAACAAATGTATCATCCCAACGTCACCTCCTCCCTCTGATTGATGGGATATGAATACGAGCAATCCTTTTTAGAAAAAACCCCTAGTGTGTTAAAAAGGATTGGTAGATGGTCCACCTTTGATCGACTAGGCCCACATCACATTAGAGGAAAAACCGTAATGGCCCCTCGAGATTATGGAGCTCAACGAGAGGAACCTGCTCATTCGGTAACTAGAGGATCACATCAACCTACCAAATTAGATGAAAGCGCTAGAGTGTCAACCAAGACCATGCAGACTTCTAAAAAAGATAGCTCTTCAGAAAGCCGAGGCCGAACAATCAAATCTGCAGTAGTAAGGGCTATGCCAAAAAACCAATTTTAGAAAGCATCCATCTGGTGCCTGGAAGACCGGATTATAGAGATGGCTAAGTTCAAGAACTCCCTTCACAAGACTTCATGAAAGGATTTCATTTTGTCCCCTCAATCTTGGCTTACCCAATTCTGACCAAATTCAAACCACCTATGATTACATGTAATTATGATGGCAAGTGATGATGCTAAGAAATCACCATTCAAATTTGTATATGAAGCTCAAGCTCAAGCACAACACAATAATGGAGATATGTAAACGGATATGAAAATATGAGAAAGAGATGAGGAAACGAGGAAGAACACTGGTATGTAAGTGGTTCAACTTTTCAGCCTACTCCACTGTGCAGGGATGTGAGGTTTTCACTATGAAATGAGCTCTAATAGCCTTGGTTGTAAAACACTCATGCTCTCTCTACTATAAATTAGACAGAGTTTGGATAGGGTTCATAATTTTTGGATCCTTTCCACTGGGGAAAAATGTGAGTATATATAGTGCTTGAGATATGCATTGTACCCCCAAGCATGTAAGAAGAATGTGCATGTCGAAGCTTTTAAGAGGGTATAGACACCTGTCTCTGGCACAAGTGTGTAATTATGATGCAATATTACCTCATGTGCTCTTGAGATCTTGTTATAACTACCTGTCCACGTGGATTAGTTATGAAGGTAGCCTGTGTCACATGTGAGATGTATGAGGTCCTAGGAGGTCTTTACTTGGCCAAGGATGATACATTTGATGTCCTGTTGGGTAACGGATGGTCTAGACTAAAGTGTGATATAGTCTTTCTAGGCGGTGCCAGGCTGAGATAAGACTCATGAGGGAATTATGGGATTGATGATAGGTCTCAGCCTAGGATGAACATTGCCTCTTCTTATCAGTCTTTGAACATCATTTATCATCTTTGGCATCTTCATCTCTATCAACGCCTTAGTTTTCTTTGAGTTTTCCTCAATTTATCTTTGATTGACAATAAAGCCGAAGAATTTTCCTGTACCCACACCGAATACACACTTGGTCGGATTTAACTTCATCTTGTATAGATCCATTGTGTCGAACATCTTCTCAAGGTCTTCCACATGATCCTCGGCCTTGAGGCTCGTCATGTGCATCTCATCAACATAGACATCTATAATTTTTCCGATTGGATCTTCGAATATCTTATTGACCAACCACTAGTAGATTGCCCTTGCATTTTTAAGGCCGAATGGCATGACCTTATAGATGTATGTTCCTTTATCAATGATTAAGGAAGTATTTTTGCATCAGCTTCATCCATGAAGATCTAGTTGTATTCGGAGTATGCGTCCATAAAACTCATCAACTCATGCCCTGTTATGGCATCCACCATTTGATCTGTACGAGGCAAAGGAAAACTGTCTTTAGGGAAAGCTTTGTTTAGATCAGTGAAATTAACGCACATTCTCCAATTTTCGTTGGCCTTTGGGATTATTACGATGTTGGACAACAACTATAGGTATTGTACCTCCTTGATGAATTCAGTCGATTGGAGTTTTTTTACTTCTTTTTGAATGACCCTATATTTCTCTCTTGTATAGTTCCTCCTTCTCTGTTTCATAGGTTTCACCTTCTCATCCATATTCAGTTTGTGTAAGATGACATTTGGATCTATTGCAGGTATGTTTTTATGGCTCCACGTGAAGATATTTTGCTTCTTCCTTAACATCTCCATTAACTTTTCCTTCCCCTCCTTTTATAATTATGAGACAATGTGGATGGTTTTTTTGGCTTGTCTTCATTTAGGATGATGGATCTACCTCCTCTACGGCCTCACCCTTCTTTAGTTTCCTCTCATCCCTGTGGTCAAGCGTATAAATTTTGCAGGAGGTTGTGAGTTTTTTATGGGACTCTTTCTGATCGGCCGAGATGAAGTAACACTCCCTGGCCTCTACCTGGTCACCTTGGAATTCCCTTAATCCATGAGGATTCGATAATTTTACCATTTGATGAACAATGGAGGGAACTTATTCAAACTCTTTGAGGGCCACTCGACTGAGGATAATCTTATAGGCCGAAAATAAATTCTCATCCATAATAAAAAAGATAACTATTTTTGTCACCCTAATTGGGTGCACATTTTCTCTGCTGAACCCTATCAAGGGTTGATAATAAGTAACCAATCACTTCTTATTGAGCTTCAACCCTTTGAAGCGTTCCCAGAGCATGATGTCGACTGAGCTACCGTCATCTACCAGAATTCTAGACACATCATACCCGTGAACCCTATGGTGGGAAATAGTGCCCTTGAAGTCCAATCCTTAGGAGCCCACAACTAGTATGTCCATGTTCACATTCTTCATTTTCCCCGGCTTCAGCTCTGAAGCATCCAAGTTCACTTCCATTACCTTAGGCGTCGACTTCGCTTCTACGACTTGAGCCTTACAGTTAGCCGACTCTATCCCACCGCCGAATATCCCCCCACTGATAATTTTCACATTGAATGAGGTCATGAACATACTTCCCATAGGCTTAGGGATCTTCGGTGGGAGGTCTGGATCGTCCTCTTCACTATAACTCTGATCATCTTTCTTTTCGTCCTGAGGCTGTCATCTCAGCCTCTCATCCTGGGACCATCGTATTTCTGTCAGGCATCATCTTTGGAATTAATGCAATCAATCTACTTCTAAAGCTTCCCTTATTTAACATCTTATCAATCTCTTCTTTTAGAGCAAAACACTTGTCGTTAGTGTGGTTGTGGTCTTGGTGGAAATCACACCACTTGATTTTGTCCCTCTTGTGAGGAGGGGAATTAAGCTTCTCAGGCCATATCAGAGCTCTATCATCTTTAATCTCATTCAAGATCACGTCAGGACTTACTGTTAATGGAGTGTAGTTGTCAAACTTGTTGTCAATCGACCTCTTCTTCCCATCTTTACCCTTTGCTTTTTTAGATTTACTCCCACTCTCTTCCTTCTCATCCTTTCTTTTAGACGCCATGGCCTCCTCTGCATTCATGACTCTCTCGACCGTAGCTAGAAGTTCTGCCATGCACTTAGGAGGTTCCTCGGATAACTTTTAAACTAGTTTATCTTTCTGTAGTCCACCCATGGGGGATGTTATGGAAATATTCTTCTCATAATCTTCCGCCTCAAGTTTTTCCTTACTGAATCGTGCGATATAGTTCATCAGAGATTCATTCTTCCCTTATTTAACATAAAAGAGATGAGTAGCCTTCTTTTGGGGCTTCATGCCGAAGCAGAAGTATTAAATGAAAATTTTAGCTAACTATTTAAGGTTCTCAATTATTAGGAAGAGAAGTGTATCATATATGAGCTGTGATGGTGAGAGTACTGGATAAGGCTCAATATCTCATATCTTCTGAGATAGAGTAAATATGGAGCACTGACTGATACATCTCTATGTGATGTATTGGATTTGTACTCCCATTATACTTGGGAGTCATAGTTGGAGGTTTTAATTTGGATGGAGTGGTATATCTCACAATGGTTGCTATGAAGGGATACCTTTCCACATACACCCTTTGGATGGGGTCTCAGCTTTTAACAAGGTCGTCGATCCTGTTTTCCAACCTTTGGATTGAATTGTTCCATATATTCTCGGTCGGCATAGTTTTATCCCCCCATCCTTATCTTTTATCAGGGTTAGGCATAAGTTCTTACCTAACCACCCTATTGTGACTATTTACATCCCTTCGCTCCCCTTCTCGGCCTTGTTGGTGCCATCGATCGGCACACCTTCCATTCATTCTAGAGGCTGCAATGCTGTGACATCGAGAGAAATAGTCTCATAGGTCTCCTATTGGGCCGTGATGGATGAAATTTAACCCTATTCTTAATTTATATAATGTCGAAGCCTTGGGTTGTCCTAATTCTTTTTCCCTTATAAGTTGGTGTTGGGCGAACCGTGTTGCAAGAGATTTCATATGGCTCCCAACAGTCATCCTCATCACAATCAAGGTTGTTTGGATCTTCCTGCACTTGTTTTTTGATGTTGAGTCTCTTGGGATCAGCTACATATCTGCGCCTCTGATGATATTGCGCCTCTTTATGTGGGGCCGAGGGTAGTCCCCCTATCACTACATCCACATCATCTCTATCGGTCAAAGTGATCATCTATGCCGCAATGCCTGAAGGTTTAGCTATTGTAGCCTGGCTAAAGGCAATAAGCTATTCTTGCATTGTTTGCTGGTTGGCCACCAACGAGTGCAGTGCCGTTGCCACCTCAGCCATTTCTGACTGAGGAGGCGCCTGGGTCATAGGCCCGAGGGAGATCGGAGGCCATTTTCTCCGGAGAAAGAACAGAAGAATTGCGTGAAATGGTTGAGCTAGAAAAAATCTTGAATAACCCAACAAGAGATCTTTCAATGGTGATATAGATCCAACCAAGGGTGGAACTAGATGAACATCAGAGAATCAAGTGAGAAACAAGCTAAAAAAGGCGAGGAAGAAGATGAACCTTCATTTCCACAAATGGTGCTAAAATGATGATGTTAAGAAATCAACATTTAAATTTGTATATGTAGCTTAAGCTGAAGCACAACACAACAATGGAGATATGTAAATATATATGAAAATAAGATAAGGAGGTGATGAGAAGGGGAAGAACACTAATATGTAAGTGGTTAAGATTTTTAGCTTACTCCACTATGCCGGGATGTGTGGTTTTCACTACGAAATGAGGCTGTAATGGCCTTGGTTATGTAACACACAAGCTCTCTCTTTCTCTCTCTCCCCTATAAATTAAACAGAGTTTGGATAGGATTTATAATTTTCAAATCCTTTCCACCAGGGAAGATGATGAGTATATATAGTACTTGAGTTATGCATTATACCCCCAAGCGTGTAAGAAGCATTGCACGACAAAGCTTCCAATTTAATTATAGACACCTATCCCTGGCACAAGTGTGTAATGATGATGCAATACTACCTCACATGCTCTTGAGATCTATTATAACCTTTTTCCCATGTGGATTAGTCATGGTGATAACCTATGTCATAGATATATCCGATGTTCTACTGGGTAATTGATGGTCTGGACTAATGTATGATATCGATTCTCAAGGCGGTGCCAAGTTGAGATAAGACTGGTGAAGGAATAATGGGCTTGATGATAGGTATCAACCTAAGAGGCTAGTACAAGGCTAGGACTGTTGGTGTTGAGTTTCTTTAAAGGGTCCCACTACTGTCTGACTTGATAGATGAATAATGTCGTCTCGGCTGAGTTGAGTCTTGATGAAGACGAGGCTACACTTGGGTATATTAGGAAGACTAATTCAGTCTTTACACGTCAAGAAGTATTAGGCAACTATCGATATATACTCCATTTTGTATGAGATGCAATGTAGAGCTTTCCTAGAACCATTACTGGTTTAGCCCAGATTTGGTATAACAACCTCCCAAAGGGATAGATATCCAACTTCCAGAAATTAGCCGACCTATTCGTTAGTAAATTCTTCTTTAGTGAAAATCCAATAAAGAGGGTTGATTATCTCCTAAACATATGACATAAAGTAGACAAGACAACGCATTATTATATTACGCACTTCAACACTCAGAAGCTCAAAGTGGTAATCTACAATGACCAAACCACCATAACCGCACTGATAAGAGGATTACAACCATAAAATCTATTTTGGGCCCTAGTTAAAGAACCTCATAAAAAAATAATAGAGTTATTGGTAAAGGTTGTCAAGCTTATAAATGCAGAAGAAGCCATGTCAACCAAAGAATCCAATCATCCCAAGTCTGCGACCAACAAAGGTAGCGATAAGAAAGACCAGAAAGATAGGAAGGAAAAAAAGTCGAAGATGTAAGATGAGTACACCCCTATGACAGTAGGCATCCATGTCATCCAGGAGGAGATTCGAGGGAACAAAGATCTTAGATGGTCCAACAAACTCAAGGCACCTTACAATCGGCATAATAGAGGAAAGTATTGTGAGTTTCACAAGGATCACAACCATAATACGGATAGCCACATCAAGCTAAAAAATGGAATTAAAAGCCTGGTCAGAAGGGAAAATATCTATAGTTATGTCAACAAAGATGGATGAGCGGAAGCAGCTGAAAGTAAACCCAGGAGGCAGTCTGAATCTTCCTATAGGAAGGTTGATAATAAGAAGAGAGGATGGGATGATGATTCTGACGATGATCCACACCTCCCTCAGAAGCCCAGAGAACCAGTCCATGATGTCAATATGATCTCCTTTGGATGCCACTTCATTGCAGGTGGAGATGATAGGGGAGGATAATATTTGGAAAAAAGGAAGGCCTACGCGAAGAAGGTCAAGGCCTGCATCTATATTTGACAATTAAACCTGAAATGAAATGTGGACAAGCATTAGCAAAAAGTAAACAAAGATAGTCTTATTGTCGAATTATCTAAGGACGATCCATCTGGAGTTATATACCCTCATGATGCCCCTGGTCATGACCATGATGGTCCATGAGAGCAGGGTCGCTCGAATTTTTGTAGACAATGGCAGCTCGATAGACATTATGTTGCATAACTATTTAAGAAGATTAAAACTTCTAGACAACAAGCTAATATCATATCATAGGCCTTTGATCGATTTTTAGGAGAAAAGGTATACCCCTTGGGGATAGTGGAGTTAGAAATTATTGTGGGAACGTGGCCCATAGCCGAACAAAGATGGTCCGCCTCTTTTTATGGGATGAAAATGTCCTTTCGACTTACAATGATTTGGGAGAGTTGGTTATAAGAACTTCGAGGATGTTTCATCCGCGGTTCACCAATGCCTGAAGTTCCCAACCCATTACGGAGTGGGAGTTATCAAGGGCAACTAAGTGGACGCATGAGAGTGTTATAACAAAAGAAACAGACTGCCACTTATCAAATGGAGACTGTTGACCCTCGGGATGATGAAAAACTGGTTAAAGGATAGGCAATAAAGGAGATAGAGACTATCTCTCTTGATGCCTAGCACCCTGAGAGAGCCATATAGATTGGATCATCTCTGGACCCCCACTTAAAGGAGGATTTGCTGCATTTCCTATGACAACGCAAAAGAGTATTCGCATGGAGCCACAAGGACATGCTTAGAATTGACCCAAACTTTATATGCCATGAGTTGAGAATAATGGAGGGCACTAAGACGGTCAAGTATAAACGGAGGGTATTTGATGATGAGAAGAACCAGGATACATGGGAAAAGGTGATGGAATTTAAGAAGGCCAACTTTATAAAAGATGTCAAGTATCCTGAATGGATCTCCAACGTGGTTATGGTACACAAGAATACTAATAAGTGGAGAATGTGTGTGGATTTCACCGATCTGAACAAAGTATGTCCCAAGGCTCATTACCCTCTACCTAGAATCAACCAGCTAGTTGAAGCCACTTTTGTCCATAAAATTTTCAGCTTCATGGACGCATACTCTGGGTATAACCAGATTAGAATGAATCCTTCAGATAGGGAAAATACATCTTTCATCACACTAGCAGGGGTACTTACTGTTACAACGTCATGGCCGTTGGCCTCAAGAATACGTGGGTGATTTACCAAAGGCTGGTCAATGAGGTGTTCAAAGATAAGATTGGTAGGAACATAAAGGTCTATGTGGATAACATGCTGACCAAAAGAAAAAATGCAGCCGATCGCAGTAAGGATCTTAGGACAACATTCGACCAGTTAGAGAAACATCAAATGAAGCTAAACCCGACCAAATGCGTATTCGGAGTAAATTATGGAATGTTCTTAGGTCTCATCGTCAACCAACGGGTCATTGAAGAAAACCCCGAGAAGATTTAAGCCTTGATAAATATGCAATCCTCGATGATAAAGAAGGATGTGCAATAAATGATAGGTCACGTCGCTGCTCTTAACAAGTTCGTTTCCATAGCCATTGATAGATGTCTATCTTTCTTTAAAGTTCTGAGGAAATATTTCAAATGGAATGAGAAGTGTGAGACCACGTTTCTAGAATTAAAACATTACTTGGGATCAGTTCCAATCTTGTCAAGACCTGTGTTTGGAGAAGAACTTTATCTATACACGGTCGTGTTCAAATCCGCTGTCAGCTTAGCCTTGGTGAAATAAGTTGAAGGGATATAAAAGCCGATTTACTATACAAACAAGGCATAACGAGGAGCTAAAATATGATATTTGAGATGGAGAAATTATCCCTTGCATCGATAGAAGCTTCAAGAATAATGAAGTCGTACTCCTAGGCACAACCATTATGGTTTATACAAACCTACCCTTATGAGAGGTTATACATAAAACAGAAAAATCTTATCAATTAATGGCATATGAAGTAGAGATGGGTGAATACGACATTCAATACGAATAAAGGAAAACTATGAAGGGGTAAGCTGTTGTAGATTTCGTAGTCGAATTCACGTACGATGAGAAGCCATCCGAGCAAACTCCGAGAGATATAAGCAGACTTCTTAGAAAGAGAGCTCCCTTATAGATGGAATCGAGCAGACTCCTTTGGGAGAGAGGTCACCCAATAAGGAATATTTAACCCAATACCATGAATACCTAAAGAAGCTGTTCAAATTTGAGATACTTATTATGGCAGAATTTTTTCAAAAAAGTACCACCTGAAAATTATCCGTCGATAGATCGTCTTATGCATCCAGCATCTATGCGGGCATTATTATCACGTCATCGAATGAGATAGATATGGAGTATTCACTCCGTTTTCTGTTCGAAGCCTCAAATAATAAGGCAGAGTACAAGGCATTAATAGAAGACTTTGGTTTTCCAATATCCCTTGGGGCCGGGCACATTCTGGACCATTGCGACTCCTAGCTGGTGGTCAATCAGTTTCTTAGGATTTACGAAGCCATGGAGGAGTCCATGGTAAAATACTTAGGTAAGGTTCGATGGTTGCTAAAGAAATTTATAGAAGTTAAGATCCTACGAGTAGACCTAGCAACGGGTCAGTCCAAATCGTGTTCGTGTCGGGTCTTAACGAATTCGTGTGGAATTTTGCTCAACCCGAACACGATTTGTTAACTTAATGGATCTTGAATCCAATATTCGTGCACAATTTGTTTTCCTAACGGGTTACACGACACGAACCCCTTTAACCCGTTAAGGTAATAAATCATTTTTGGGGCGTAAAGGGTTTAACCCGTTTAACCCAATATGAACCAATAAACATGTACTAATAAGACCCGTTAGCTACCAATAAGACCTGATAGCTTTGCATAATTACATATTTATCCCTCTTAAACTAAAACTATTATTTTTATTTTTCCCTACATATCTTAACGGGTCATAATGGTTATTAACGAGTCACAGATTCGGTATGACATGATTAGTATTCGGGTCTTAACGATTTGTTATTCGGTGAAGCAAATTTAACCTGCTCGATTCATTATTTTTAACGGGTCTATAGTGTTAACCCGATAGTGACCCGTACCCGATAAGCCTTGACCCATTAACTGTTAATTTTTAGTCGTGTCGTGTCGTGTTATCATATCGTGTCACATTTTTCCAGGTATACATACGAGTACCCGACTAAAAAAATGCTAGAGCTGACGCCTTAGCATGATTGACGTCAACTACACGAATTGAATTGAGAAGAACCATGACGATTGAAATACTCGCCCATCACATCATGGATGAGGAAAGTTTGGGTATCATGGAAGTAAGTTTAGGCCCATCATGGATGTACCCCATTCGACCCAAAAAAAGTAAGGAAGTTACGGTATATTGGAGCAGTGGTCTTTTACACAGAAGGGGGATACATCATCTCACTACTTCGATGTGTTAATCCAATGGAAGTCAACAACCTGATCAAAGAGGTCCATGGAAGTTGTTGTGGAGCACACTTTACTGGGAGATCGTTAGTGAGATGCATAGTAACTCAGGGCTACTACTGTCCGACCATGAAAGAAGATTGTGCTAACTACAAAAGGAAATATGACAAATGCCAAAATTATGCTAAAATCCACCACATGCCTGGTGCAACTCTGACACCGATCACTTCTCCTTGGCCATTTGCAATATGGGGAATCGATCCAGTCGGCCCAATACCCAAAATGAAAGGACGATTCAAATACCTAGTAGTGGCAGTGGATTAGTTCACGAACTAGATCAAAGTAGAGCCATCAGTAAATATACCCTATAAAATAGTTTTCTTGTTCATCTAGAAGGATATAATATGCCGCTATAGGATGCCCTGCGCCTTCATCAACAATCATGGAACTCAATTTGATAACCAGGATTTCGAAGATTAATACACTCGATTGAAGATACAGAAGCTCCACTCCACCCATGGACATCCACAATGCAATGGACAAACTTAAGTCACTAACAAAACACTCCTGGATGGAATTAAAAAGAGGTTGGAAGACGCAAAAGACAATTGGATCAATGAACTACACAATATGCTCTGGGCTTACAGAACCATCCTTATTACTGCAACTGGAGAAACATCATACATTCTCGCCTTTAGCACGAAAGCAGTAGTTCCCATCGAGATTGGTCTCCCTAGACACCGAGTTCTCAACTTTAATTCCCCCAAAGGCGATATAATGAGAAGACTTAACCTATACCTAGTGGATGAAGTGAAGGAAAATACGACACTAAGAGTGCTGACTTCCTAGCAGAGAACTGCCCGTTTTTGTAATCGTCGTGTGAACTCATGAATAAGGTCATCTAGAAAGGATACAAGCTATAACCTAACTGGAATGGACCGTATTGGGTATCAAGCATAGTAAGGTTAGGGGATTATTGCATAGAAACACTTTAGAGCTAACTTTTAAAAAATTCATGGAACGCCGAGCATCTGAGAAAGTATTACCAGTAATGTATTGGATGATAGTCCTCCATGCTTATTAAGTACCCAAGATCTTCCTGTAAATAAAAGTTCTATTTCCTATAAACTGTATTTTGTTTTTGTATTATTTTTCTTTGCTTTATTTTGTTTTTCGAGCATGAGATATGTGCATACACATATAACGCTCAAAATAGGGGCTCTTATACAATCTCAATACACGAGGTTACGAACAAGAGCCAACATACAAACCTGTTGTATGATTTCATTAAATAAATAAATCACGAACAGAAATCCTATATGAATTCGTTGAATAAACAAGTCACGAATAGAATTCCAGTATGACTTCAATAGATAATACAAGTAACGAATAGAAACTAAACTTCATGCACGATCTTGTCCTTTGACAAATCGAAAACTAGAAGTACCCCTTCTAGAGTAAAAGGATTTCCTGCATTATGATGAACTGACGCAAGAATAATCGCCTTTAGAACTTTGTATATGACTAAGGTAACCAATGTTTAAAACATAATTTACCTACTAAATTATGAAACGTTGGTAGAACCCGAGTTCAACCAAAAGATTTTCTTATGATAAAAAGTAGCAATACAGTATATCAAAACATAAAACAAAGCTGAGCCATAATCAAGAATTTTAATTATGTATCGCAGAAAGTGCGGTATTGAAAAATAAACATACACATTCCAGACATCAAGTTCCAGGCTACACCCAATAATTACAAAAATTACCAAATATAAAAAAAAGCTTCACAAATAAATCAAACAACATAGGTATCATTGTTATTGAAGGAAGGAGAAGGCAAATCAGATGAAATGGGTTTGTCTTTGTCTTCACTTGCTGGTCCATCGATAACCATGGCTTGTTCACCGCTTAAGACAGTGGCCTACTCCTCATCACCCTATCAAGAACTCACCACCTCAGCAATATGAAGGTAATGGGTCATCACCCTTTTCTTTATACTTCGCTACTCCGACCTCTTCAACAGTAACGAAAGCTTCCTGGGTCTTTTTTATATTCTTCGTTAATGTGGCATTGACCTGGTTGGCCTCCTGTAATGCCTTATTGGCTACAGACAGAGCCTCCTCTAAACTCATAATGGAGGCATTATCAGTGGTCGCCTTATTTAACAATTTGGAGTTCTCCTCTTCAACTGAGCTTAAGTCCATTGTCATTCCACCAATTGCCCATCACATTCCTACAACTCTTCACGTATCTTCTTCAGATCTTTGATTTTCTACTCCAACTCAGTTTTTAACCATTGGTTCTCCTGTGAAAGATCTTTATAGACAACATTCATAACTTTCTCTCTCAGAATGGTTAAAGCCACAACATCATGTTAATGGTAACGTATACATATGTGAGTGCAAGAAATATCATAATAAAAATATTGGAAAATAATAACAAATGTCAAAAGTAAAGATCACACACAAAAATGATATACGTGGTTTGGTAACTTGCCTACATCCACGGAGAGGTTACTATGTTCTTATTAGTGTCTCTCAATGCTCGATTTTACATCCCATTGCTCCGAGTCAGGGTTTATAATTTATATATGTATACAATAAGAGTTTGAGCAGTTACAGTAACTCGATTAACATGTGGATAACTCGTGGTGTCCCTCAATATCTCCTTCGATATTTTTAGGCTACATATTTGGTCCAATAAATTTTAACTTAAATGAATGCCTATGACTTGAAACTTTATTTTCAAGATTGGAGTGGCTTTTTTCCAATTCTAGCAAACTCAAAACGGGATGCTCTCCCTAAGACAAATACCATGGCAAACTTGTATTTTCATTGAAGAAGTGAGGGTACACTGGTTCGAGCAGTTAAATGAAGCCAAATCCTCCTAGGATGTGGTGTTTATGATTAGCTCGAACTTCAAACTGGAGATACATCTCCTCCGTCAGCTATATTTGAATCTTTCCTCCATCCACTGAGCATCTAGTGCTTTATTCTTCACCTTCTCATTTTCTTCAGAGCTCCCATCAATTCTTCTAAGTTTTGCTCATCTTTTCTTAGTTTCTCTTATGTGATTGTGCTCCGACTGTAGCTAGTTTTTTTTTATATTTTTTCTATTATATCATTCATTGCGTCATTAGATAATAATTCGGCAGTTGAGTTTAGGAAAACCTATAATATTCTAAATTGGGTTGAAATCGACTGCGCCTCTTTCCCTAAAGATATCTGTGACATTAAAGGGGGCACTCGATTCACACCCTACTGATCACCCAAGGGGGGTTGACATTTCCCCCAAACCCTCTTTTTCTCAAATTCTTCAAATACTTTGATGTTGTGCCTGCTTAGTGTGCCCCCAATGTTTGGAAGATTATGAATGGGGTATATAGAATAAACACATTGTATGGGACCAACGTGGGTCTTGCTGAGCTCTGTTATTGTTATGTCTGGTCGTGCACCAACGATAGTATTTGTATTTGAAGCGAAAAAAGGCTGATAGGATCTTGTACTAAACCTCCCAAATGCTCACAAAGAATACTGGGGTCATGGGTTTATTGCCAATAATTAACAATATCCTCCCCTTGCTAAGGGCGAGAGATACCGGGGCCCCTGGATTTCTGATTTTGGGGAAGATCACATAGGTTGCTTTCTTTTTTTCCTTATATTTTTTATTGATTCTTCTTCTTTTATGTACTTTCTCGCTGCTCCTATTTCCTATCCTTCGACTAATGTTTTTCTTCCTCTATTTTGCATCTTGCGATAAAAATCAGGAGTCTGATTTAAGCGAAGTTAGTGTTCTTGATCTGTTGAGGTTCTGGAGGTTTAAGGAGAGGCTTCCAGATAACGAGCATTTAAGATTTGTAGCTTACTTTCTCGAATACAAGAATACTACAAGCAGCTTTATTGCTCAGTCGGTTAACAAAATCCCCAACCTGAAGGCTCCTGAAGTTGTTCTCTCTAATCTAGTGGTGTTAGAGGAAGAGGAAGAAGAGGAAGATGAATAAAAATAAGAGGAGGAAGAAGAAGAAAAGTATATAGCTCCCCCTATTAAGAGTAGAATGCTTAAGATTAATGACGATAAGGATTAGGAAGTTTCGTCTGATCAGATCATATCTCTGAAGAGGTCGGAGGTAGTTTCTCCTAGGGCTAGTGGTTCTAAACCAAGAGCTAAGGGGGAAAAAAGGGAGGGAGAATAATAGAGAAGAAGAAGAGAGAAGGAAAGAGAGAGGGAGGAAGAGAGAGGAGACCAAAAGAAATTATTTCTTAAAGGCCTCTGCATTCCCTTTCCTCATTGATGATGCTGAGGGGGCTAATGTGGGTGATACACCTGCCCTTGCCCCTAATCTACTGAAAGGGGATGTGCTCGCTGCCAATCACGATCTTCTTCATGGTTAGGGACATCCCAAATTGATCTTAAGTTTTCTCAAGGAATTTCTTTGGTAATTCTTTTCCCTTTATCTCTTTTATAATTTTTTTCTTGCATTTTTCTTCCTTTTTGTATTGTCTTAGCTTTCCTTTTTCTGTGCAAATTTAGGATGATTTTACAACTCATTTGGATGGTCATATTGACCAGGCGAAAAGTAATCAAGAGCTAAAAGATGCTTTGAAAAGTCTAAAAGAGACTTTATTGATGCTAACATAGCATGTGAATAAGAGAAAGGGAAATTGACAAAGGCCTATGCCAATCTCTAGGCATTTAAGAACATAATGGTCGTTGAGAAGGAAGAGTTGGCAAAGTAAAACCAGAATGTGTCTGGAGGGTTCAGAAATTAGAGGAAGAGATTCTGTACGAGAGGGATGGAGACTACGCTGAAGGCTGGAATGCGGCCTATGAGGATCCTAAGCTCTAGCTAGACTATGCAAAGAAAGTGGCCTTCAAGAAAGGCTGGGACCAAGCATTGGGAGTTGAAGGAAATCCTTATGATTTTGAGCTTTTTCACCTTAATTTTATTGGGCCTAACCCCTTCGTAGAGGAAGATCAGAGTGCCGATCAGCCTGCCGACCATGTTGAGATCGTGTCTACTGAAGTCGGAGTGGCTGCTGACCAGGACAAGAGGCTATCAAGAAGGGGAAGGTAGTGGTTGAATCTGAGCAGGTGAAGGAGTAGGCATTTTAGATTAGGAGTTTTTTCCTTTTTCTGTGTAACTATTTAATTCCCTGTAATCTTTTTCTTTGCTCTGACTACCAATGAATAAAAGAGAACCTTTTTCTTATATTGATCCGTTCCCACTACGTATACTGATTTTCGTTCGTAATTTTATTTGTTGTGTTACTTGTAGCTTGACGAAGACTATGTTCCCCCTAATTCAAGGTTCGGAATGATCCTGGGACCCAACATTATCCATCAAGCTTGCAAGGCATTTATAAAAATTATCAAGTCTTTGAGGGCGAGGACTGAGTAGTATAAAAATCAGTTCGAACTGGTCGCCAAGTTGAAGGACAATCTTCAAGTTATGAAGGAGATTAGTTCTTCATTTCAAGAAGAGGTGAATATTCTGAGGGACAAACTTATAAAGACCAAGGCAGTTGGCCAAGTGGGTGAAGTTCTCAAAGTTGAGAATAACGTCTTTAGGAATGAGGTTGCTGAGCTAAAGGGAGATGTCTAAAAGGCATATATGATTGCAGCTGAACTCCAAAGAGAAGTCACAAGGATGAGACACTTATTTAGGATGGGCCAGCAAGAAGCCTGGGCGGATGGCTACAATGAGGGCTAGAATGATGACCTAATAAAGTTAAGGTCTCGCGCCTTTTTCTCTAGGAGCGCTTCGGCCATCGTCTATGTGCGGTGATGTAAAAAGATAGAGCCTTCAGCCTATTTTTCACAAAACAGGTAAAAGAACATTTCGCAGCCTTGAGAGCAGCATCAAAGACAAACTGATGCTTACAAAACCAATAGCTCAGAAGTTCTGAGGCTATGTTACATGATGGGAATGTGTTAGGCACGCATTTCGTCCTTTCAGTCTCTCATGGGTTTATGTTAATATTTTTCTTAATTTCTCCGTGAAGTGTGTGTGCATGTATATATAAATAGAGATTGGAATCTCTTGACTCATATCATGGAAAAGTTAGAGTAAGGTCATCTAAAGGAATGTTCCCAAAATAATAATTAGAAAATATAATGAGCGTGCTTATCGAGATATTGATCATTATAATGTAACGATAATATTTTTTAGATAAAATGCAAATATGAGACACAAGTACAATATGTAGACTAATATATAGATAAAATAAAAAGGATAGAAATGTGAAAATAGGAAAATTGGAAAGTTAGACTCTAGTCTCGGGATTTAGCCTGAAATGCCTAGGTAGCCTATAAAGGCATCAAAGTCCACATAGTTCGCATGCGACACAAGGGTGGGGTTTATCCCATAAATTAAAATGGGAGTTTATTATATATGTGTGTGTAGAAAAGATATTATAGTTTTGCTAAAATGAGGTAAATAATCCCGTTGGAATTTATAGGTATAACCCTCATTTTCTTTGTTTTTTTTTTTCTATAGAAAATAAAGTATGTGCAATATAACTAATAAGGGATGAGATGTTAATGTGTATGAACTAAACTAAAAGCTAGATTAAGAATTTATGTAACTAATGTGAAAATAAACAAAATTTAAAGAGAGAGAAGGATATTTGGACCTTCATTAGAGAATTGAGGCTTGATCATGGTCCTTGATGATCTCCCTTGAATGTTGGATAAGAGAGAATGATATTTTTCTAAATTGGGTATGAAAATGAGAGGAAGGAAGGATGGAATGGAAGTTCACACAAGGAAACTTCGATGATTGCAAGGGAATGTTGCAGAGATCACAAATATTGGTGGATCTGAGGTGTGCCTTGAGAGTGAGCTCATGCCTTACTTCTATAGGGTAGGGGACTACCGATAAACATACCCCTAGTCCTGTCAATCAGTAGGTGACCCTAGACCCACTGCCGCATGGTAGGGAAATGGACCTGCCAATCGACAGTCTCGTGCAGATTTTTCAAAATAAACGATCATAGAACACAATCCGTAAATCCAAATTGCGCATGAGGCATACCCTTAGAAAGGAAATTCAGAGACCTTTAAGATTCCTTGGGTCACTCCCGGGTCCGTATTACAAAAATAGACTAAAACCATGCTTTATGTAATAATTTTAGTTATGGATTTATTATTATAATAAAATTAGTTATTCCTATTTTAATGAGAATTATGTATGGACATAATGTTTGTAGTATTTTATATATTGCCGGTGTCTTTTATTCTACTCAGTAGGTGTTCTGGTGTGTAGAGTATGACTTAAACACAGAGGATCAGATCATCAATTCCTATGGAATATAAGTTGTATCGTTCACAATCTTAGATGGAACTGGACACACCATCAGTAGGAATGTAGCACAATATTTTAGTAGGTCTATCTTGATTACAGAAAACTGTATAGTTTTAACTTATTGTGCTAGTATACTTTGTGTATTGAATGAGACCAATTTGAGGTCTTTGTTTTTATAATGATTTTATAAGACAATGTACACCTCATGATTATTAGGTTTACTTAAGGCTCTCATTTCGGATATGATTGATGGACACATGCACTATTTATTTATTTCTTTGACTTATCGGGTGAGATTAATTATTGGATCAATAATCTTGATAAATTGGGTAATTATGATTAATGTATGGTGAAAGTTTTTTATGGATGGAATCCACATCGCGATATAGAGATTGGGGATACCCCCTTGAGATACTTATAAGTTTTGTATGTGTCAAACCTTGCAGGTAGATTATATTAATCCAACACTACAAATAAGTTAAGTTGGATCGCTCAAGGACTTGAAGAAGTTAATCAAATAAATTATCAGTAATTTATTTTATTAACGAGGTATCTGTAACCTTAATGTGGGGAGAATTAAGTAATTAATAATGAGGAGCTCGAAGTATAATTTTGAGTTAAAGAGTGGAGTTGCAGTTATAATTATTTAGTGGAATTAATTATAATTAAATGACTGAGATTAGAATTCGGGACAAATTAGATTTTCTCAGGACCATTAGGAGACACATCCTTATCTCTCCCTAGGGTCTCTACTGTAGCCTATATATATGCACCTAAGTCTCATTCTTTTATAACCTAGCTGTCACTCTTGGATACTTATAAGACACGATTTTTGACTTGTGAAAAAGTGAGGCAGTAGGGAAGAAAGAGGAGACAAGAAGGTGGTCACGAAATAGGAGACCACCCTCTACTTGTGGCTGTCCATATCAGGCATACAGTAGAAGATTGTGAGGTGAGTCGAGCTATCACACATTCTATTCGTGCAAAGGAGAGATAAAATCAAATACATTTTTAAAGGTAAATCCTAATTCGCTTTTGTAGGATTTCACGTATGTGTAATTTTTTTGTAATTCAATCTATACGAGTTTTCAATAGTTCCTAGGACTTTCAATCCAACAATTGGTATCAGAGCCTCGTTGATACCGCGTATAGGTTGAATTAAGCCATGTTGTCCAATTAAAACAATCGTATATGTGCATGGATGTTGGGTAGAATATAGATCTGTGCTAACTTCTGTTTTGCAGCGATCTAATCCCACTATTATGGTCACGTTTTTATGGGTTTGTTTTATGTGATTGGATCCCACGACGATTTATTCGTGGTTATTTTTTATGCTTGATTAATGTAATATTGATGTAGAATGTGAAATCCTTCATAGAGGCATAGTACAATTATAATTGCTACTGTTTTATGATCGTAACTGTAAAAGGAGAAGTGTGAAATCATATCGATGATCAGAGGCATTTTTTGACACGGAGATCAGGTTCGACAGCATTAAACAGTGCTTGGAGGCGGGGGCGCAGCCCCCTAGACCCCCGTGCTATCCCTGTGAAGTGGCAACCTACAGTGTTGAATTCCAAGATGACTGTTGAGTTCCTAGATAACTCTTGAGTTCCAAGATGACTGTTGAGTTCTTAGATGACTGTTGAGTTCCAAGATGACTGTTGAGTTCCAGGATGACTGTTGGGTTCCAAGATGACTGTTGGGTCCAGGATGACTGTTGGGTTCAATGGTGACTATTGAGAACTCTCATCTACGACAGAGTTATATCTTGACCATAATAGTCGGGAATCCTTATTTATCTCATTTTTTTTATTTATGTTGATTTATGTCTTTATTATTCATGTTTTAATTATTGGATTGTTAATACGTGTTAACGGTTCCCTTATAATTAAGGACAACATGGAATACCGATAAGACTTAAATCATGTAGATGCTAAATGTGAATAATTCATAATTAATTTGAATTGTGAACATTATTATGTGTGGTTAGATAATAAACAAATTGGGTATTTTTTTATAACGATTAAGGGTATTTTAATTTTTTTATTTATCACACATTTACTTGATATATTAAAATAGGGACATCCCAGTATTTTTGGAAATATATCAAGTGTTCTAGATATTTAAAATTAATTAAATATTGGGCATATTTTTTTTTATAACCCTCATAAAGTTTTTTAAATCACTAAGTGGGAGATGGATTTTTCCAAGAGAAAATCCCATGGTCTCCATCAATGATTTATAGACTTTCAATAATAAGTAGGTCCTCCAACGAGGAATACAAATTATTGTGGTAGTCAGTATAAATTTCCTTAAGGGTAATTTTGGATTCATTATTCACATAGGTGGCCCCCAAAGGAGGAGTCTATGTGATATGAGATAATCCAAAATTAGTTGGTGGTATACACTTAGACATAAAATAATGGTAGGTTCTCCAAAGAGGAATGCTATGATTTTGTGGGACCAAAGTCTCGGCTGTTTAATTTTTTTTGACATTAGTTTTGTCTAGATAATAAAATTAAAAGGAATAGTCTTGCCTAATTTTTTTTGGAAAGTAGGTTCTCTAAAGAGGAATACTATTCAAATGGTAATCAGGATGCCATTGAATTCTTTTAAAATTGATAGAGGGAAAATTAATTTTGATTTATAATTCAAAATTTTTTATGCCCTATAATAATTCATTTTATTATTTGATTCTCAGTATTAAGATGGGAAGCTCTTTCAATCCACTTGCTGTCATTCTCAAGGAAAATAAATTAATTGGACCTAATTACATTGACTGCTGGAGGGTACAAGTTTGTGCTCTATGAGATCTGTCCTGAGAAATTTGGTGAGGGGGCAGCTGAAAAGGAAACCCAGGATTTCCAAAAATGGATCAAGGCCGATGAGATGGCGCGGTGTTACATTTTGTCATCTATGTCAAATGTTCTTCAACATCAGCATCAGTCGATGGACATTGCCTATGGCATGATGCTGAACCTTAAAGATATGTTTAGGGATTAGAATCGTGCTAGAAGGCAAGTTTCCATGAAAGAACTTACAAATACAAACATGACTGAAGGGACCCCAGTGAGGGAACATATTTTAAGGATGATGACTCTTCTCAATTAGCTTGAAATCCTTAGAGCGGAAATCGATGGGGAAACCTTGGTCAATATTGTTCTCCAGTCACTGCATGAGTCCTTTAAGCAGTTCCGCCTAAATTACAACATGAACAAACTTTCTTACTCTTTGGCTGAACTACTTAAAGAACTACAAGCAGCTGAGGGTCTCATCAAAAGGTAAGCAAGTGCTTTTGTTGCTGAGAAAGGTTCTACTTCTAAGTATATAGGCAAGAATAAAAAGCATAAGAAGGCTAAAAAATAGGCTATGGTCCCTCAGGCAGCTCGTGGGCCTCAAGGAGGTGTGAAAAAGCCAAAGGGAAAGTGTTTCCACTGTAAGCAGTCAGGACACTGGAAGAATAATTGTTCGATTTTTCGTAATAAACAGAACAACGCAGGTAAATTCCATACATTTATCGTTGAATCATGTTTTGTGGTTTGTACTACCAGTACCTGTTGTGTAGATACGGGAGCCACTAATAATGTATGCAATTCTTTGCAGGGGTTCCAAGAAACCAGGCGACTAAATGATGAAGAGATTTATCTGACTATGGTGGATGCTACGATAGTAGCGGTAGTTGCCGTGGGAGATGTTCATTTAATCTTTAATAATGATGGGAGTTTACTTTTAAAAGATTGTCTTTATGCACCATACATTATGAGGAATTTGATATTCAATTTCTTTATTTAAACTCCTGGTTATTAAGAAAAATAAATATTTTATTTGTTCTGGTACATTAAATGATAATATTTATATTTTTAATCCTATCTCTCCCGTGCAACAAATCAATATTTTGCATAATTCAATTGGACCAAATTTAAAGAGATAGGAATCCTCCTTAGTGAACCAAACGTATCTTTGGCACTTATGCCTAGGTCATATTAATCTAAAAAGGATTCGTAGACTGGTAGTAAGTGGGTTGTGAATCTTGTTTATAAGGTAAAATGACCAAGAGGCCTTTCTCAACCAAGGGCTATAGAGCAAAAGAACTGTTGGAATTGGTTCATTCTGATCTATATGGACCGATGATAACCCGAGCAAGAGGGGGATTTGAGTATTTTGTGACTTTAATAGATGATTACTCAAGGTATGGGTATGTTTACCTAATTCACCATAAGTCCCAAACCTTTGAGAAATTCAATGTGTATAGGGAAGAAGTGGAGAAGCATCAAGACACTATGATATGATCGTGGTGGCCAGTAACTCTTAGGTGAGTTTAGGCAATATCTATAAGATCAAGGAATCACATCCCAATTACATGTACCTAGAATGCCTCAACAAATGGTGTAGAAGAAAGAAGGAACTTGACTCTTTTGGATATGGTTAGGTCCATGATGTGTTATAAAAATCTCCTAGATTTACTTTGGGAACATGCTTTAGAAACAACCACTTATTTATTGAACTTGGTACCTTCAAAGGCGATCTCTACTACTCACAAGGAATTGTGGACTGGGCGCAAGCCTAGTATGAAAAATATTTGGATTTGGGGTAGTCCAGCACATGTGTTGAAGAGAGATCCTAGTAAGTTGGAATCAAGATCAGAAGTTTGTTTCTTTATAGGATATCCTAAGGAAACTAAGGGGTTTTAAGTCTATGATCCTAAGGATCAGAAGGTCATTGTGAGCACCAATGCCCAATTATCAGAAGAGGATTATATGATGGATCATAAACCTAGAAGTAAAAATGTTCTTGAAAAAATGCGAGGGAACCAATAAGATTCTTCAACACCACCAATACAAGATGAAATAACACAACATGTTGACACTAGTACACCAGTACATGGACTACCTTATCTTAGTGGGAGGGTTATACGTCAACCTGAACGGTTTATGTTTTTTTGGAGAGTCTTATGATAAGGTCCCTAATGAACTCAAAGTCGATCCCTGTAACTACAATGAGGCGATCCAAGATAAAGATGCAGAATGTTGGTTTAAAGCTATGAATTCTGAGATGGAATCTATGTATTCTAATTAGGTATGGAGTCTTGTAGATCCACCAGAAGTGATAAAACTCATGGGATGCAAGTGGGTCTATAAGTGGAAAAGAGGGGTGAACGGGAAGGTTGAGACATTTAAGGCACGACTTGTTGCGAAAGGATTTACTCAGAAAGAGGAAATTGATTATGAGAAAACCTTATCTTAGGTAGCTATAATGAAGTCCATTCGAATTCTCTTATCCATTGTGGCTCATTTTGATTATGAAATTTGGCAAATGAACGTCAAGACTGCATTTCTTAATGGTAATCTTGACGAATGTATCTATATGGTGCAGCTAGACGGTTTTATTGCCCAAGTCTAAGAGAATAAATTATGTAAGTTTAAGAAGTCCATTTATGGACTTAAGAAATCATCTAGAACTTGGAACATTTGTTTTGATTAGGCAATCAAATCTTTTGATTTTGATCAATGTCCATATGAGTCTTACATGTACAAGAAATGCAACGGAAACGTAGTGGTGTTTTTAGTATTATATGTGGATGGCATTCTGCTCATTGGAAACAATGTTGGAGTATTGTCTTCAGTTAAAGTGTGGTTGTCCACCCAATTCGATATGAAAGACTTAGGAGAAGATAGTCACTTCCTTAGGGTCAAGCTTATGCGTGATCGCAAGAATAGGATGTTGGGTTTATCACAAACAATTTATATCGATTCCATTCTTGCCAGATTTAGCATGAAAGATTCCAAGAAAGGGTTCCTCCCTTTCAGACATGGAATATTTCTTTCTAAGGATCAGTGCCCTAAGACACCTGATGAGATAGAGAAGATGAAAGGCATACCTTATGCTTCGGCAGTTGGCATGGTTAGTATGATATGCTATGCACTAGACCTGATATCTGCTTTGCAGTTAGCATGGTTAGTAGATATCAGTCTAATCGTAGGGAAGAACATTGGACTGCGATAAAGCACACACTCAAATGCCTAAAAATAACACGAGATTATATGTTAGTTTACCAGGCAGAGGGTCTAGCACCCATTAGGTACACTGACTTAGATTTTCAGTATGATAGAGATTCCAGGATGTCTACCTATGGATATGTGTTTACCCTAGGAGGTGGATACATTGGTAGAAGGAGTATTGAATAATCTTGCATTGCTGATTCCAACTTGGAAGCTGAATATATGGCGGCCTTCGAGGCAACCAAGGAAGCTGTATGGCTTAAAAACTTCCTAATAGATCTAGGAGCGGTACCTTTAGTTCAATCGGCTATTACACTTTATTATGATAATAGCGGTGAGATTTCTAACTCAAATGAACCCAGGATCCATAAGAGAGGTAAACACATTGAGCGTAAGTATTATCTCATTCGAGAATTTGTGCAGCGGGGTGATGTCACAGTTATGAAGATTGCATCAGAGAACAACCTGGCAACCCCTTTCACAAAGAGCTTATCAGCCAAGACTTTTGATAGTCATATAGAGAGGATGTGAGTGAGATGCATTGTAGCATGGCTTTGAGTCTAAGTGGGAGATTGTTAGAGAAATAGACTAAAACCATGCTTTATGTAGTAATTTTAGTTATGGATTTATTATTATAATAAAATCAGTTATTCCTATTTTAATGAGAATCGTGTATGGACATAATGTTTGCAGTATTTTATATATTGTCAGTGTCTTTTATTCTACTCAATAAGTGTTCTGGTGTGTAGAGTACGACTTACACACAGAGGATCAGATCACCAATTCTTGTGTAATATAAGTTGTATCGTTCACAGTCTTAGATGGAACTGGACACACCATTAGTAGGACTGTATCATAATATTTTAGTAGGTCTATCTTGATTACAGGAAACTGTAAAGTTTCAACTTATTGTGCTAGTATACTTTGTGTGTTGAACGGGACCAATTTGAGGTCATTATTTTTGTACTGATTTTATAAGACCATGTACACTTCATAATTATTAGGTTTGCTTAAGGATCTTAATTAGGATATGATTGATGGACACATGCACTATTTATTTATTTCTTTGACTTATCGGGTGAGATTCATTATTGGATCAATAATCTTGATAAATTGGGTAATTGCGATTAATGTATGGTGAAAGTCTTTTATGGATGGAATCCACATCGCGATATAGAGATTGGTGATACCCCCTTGAGATACTTATAAGTTTTGTATGTGTCAAACCCTGCAGGTGGATTATATTAATCCGTCACTACAAATAAGTTAAGTTGGATCGCTCAAGGACTTGAATAAGTTAATCAAATAAATTATCAGTAATTTATTTTATTAACGGGTATCTGTAACCTTAATGTGGGGATAATTAAGTAATTAATAATGAGGAGCTCGAAATATAATTTTGAGTTAAGGAGTAGAGTTGCAATTGTAATTATTTAGTGGAATTAATTATAATTAAAGGACTGAGGTTAGAATTCAGGTCTAATTAGGTTTTCTCAAGCCCATTAGGAGCCACATCCTAATCTCTCCTTAGGGTCCTTACTGTAGCCTATATATATGCACCTAAGTCTAATTCTTTTATAACCTAGTCGTCACTCTTGGATACTCATAAGACACGATTTTTGACTTGCGAAAATGTGAGGCAGTAGGGAAGAAAGAGGAGACAAGAAGGTGGTCATGAAATAGGATCCCACCCTCTACTCGTGGATGTCTATATCAGGCATACAATAGAAGACTGTGAGGTGAGTCGAGCTATCACACATTCTATTCGTGCAAATGATATATCAATCAAATACATCTTGAAAGGTAAATCCTAATTCCGTTTTGTAGGATTTCACGCAGGTGTAATTTTTTTGTAATTCAATATATACGCATTTTTAATAGTTCCTAGGACTTTTTCTCCAACAGTCCGGGAGTTGATTTTGGGACAAATGGGGCTCTAAAACTCCCGTCGGTCCTTTGTACGAAAGATTTTCGGATAATAATATATCATTTATCGGAACCATAAGTTAGAATCAAGCATAGGGTGGACCATTGGAAATTTTATGCGAGGCACTTAAACATTCCAAAGAATTTTGCTCGGTTCGAAGAATTTACTTTGGTCAATCAGGGCCTGAAAGTGGCTGATAACCTTTTAGAGTAAAATGGGTCGTTCATCCGTACCGTTTTTAAGGGTTCGTGAAATGCAGAGCAACCAATTTTGAGGGTCGAGGTCAATTCTGAGGACCTTAAGTGGTAGTGACCAATCCTTAGGGTTGAGGTCAATTCTAAGGACCTTAAGTGGGTGTGACCAATTATGAGGACCTTAAGTGGAAGTGACCAGTTATGTGGGTCAAGGTCAATTCTGAGGACCTTAAGTGGGAGCGACCAATTATGAGGGTCGAGGTAAATTCTAAGGACCTTAATTTGAGAGGAACCAATTTTGCGGGTGGAGGTTAATTTTGAGGACCTTAATTAGGAGCGACTAATTCTGAGGGTTGAGGTCAATTCTGAGAACCTTAAGTTAAGAGCGAACAATTATGCGGGTCGAGGTCAATTCTGAGGACCTTAAGTAGGAGCGACCAATTTTGAGGGTAGAGGTCAATTCTGAGGACCTTAAGTAGGAAGTGACCAATTCTGAGGGTCGAGGTCACTTCCGTGGACCTTAAATGTGAGTGAACAATCCATTTTGAGGACCTTAAGTTGAGAACGACCAATTCTGAGGGTTGGGGTCAATTCTGAGGACCTTAGTGGGAGCGACCAGTTCTGTAGGTTGAGGTCAATTCTGAGGACCTTTAGTAGGAAGCGACCAACTCTGAGGCTCGAGGTCAATTACGAGGACCTTAAGTTGGAGGTATGGGGAATATCACTCTTGGGAAATTTCTTATTTGAGACACTACTGGGGATGAGACATCTATCTGGGGATTGTGTCCTTTTGAAAAGGGTTGAAAATCTTAGTCCAATTGATAACTTGAGGTTTTGGGATACTATTAGGAAATATGTTGCTGGGGAGAGATGCCCGGTTAAGGCTTCTAACTCTCATTGGTTAATTTTGGAATTCCTATTGGAAAATGGGTAACTTTGCTGAGGAGCTTTTCATCTCTGCTGAGTTTGAGGTTTTGGGGATTCCGCAGGGGAAATTGGTAGCTTTGCTAAGGAAACATTTGATTTTTCCTAAAGATGAAGTTCTCGGGATTTTGCTAGGGAGTGGTTAATGGGTGCATTATTTTTTTGGGTTTTAAGCCGGGGATAAAAATGTGGCATTAATTCGGCCGAGGACTTGGGGAATTTAAATTGATTTTCTTGGTGAAGAAATGTTCCAATATTTATTGGGTAATTTTAGGGATTTTTTGGGAATTTTTTGTATGAAATTTTATGGGGTTACCGGCCGGCAGGTTGTTGGGGTTCTCGAACAACAATGTCATGGTCTTTGGACTTCCTTGGGAAAGGGAATAGGTAGGTGCCGATTTCTATGAGCAGGGGCACAACAGATGCTGGGGATTGATTACGAGGATTTTCAGATAGAGTTGGATCGTATGTTGAGAGTGACACCGAAGGCGGGGCAGGAAGCATTGGGTAGGATTGCTGAATCTCTGTTGGGGGTCGGTGACCTTTTACGCTTGGGGGAAGGTGCTGCATGAATTTCTTACAGATTCATCGTTGACCGTGGGAGCTTGGTGTTTGCATGCTTGATTTGATGGCGTTGTACCTGAAAAGAGACATAAAAAAGGCAGAAAATGATATATATTTTGTTTGATTATCTTGATTTATTGGCTTACTTGCACTTTAATTTTTTGTTGAGTTCTTATTTTGAGCAAAAGTAGGAGAATGTGCTTTTTGGAACAAATAGAGGCCTTGGAGGCATAATGGCAAAGAGTTTCCCTTTTAAGGGATTTATTTTGGTAAAAAGTAAGAAAAATGATTTGTTTTTGGAATTTTTGAGTAAAAGAAGGCCTTGAAGGCTTGGTTTGTATATGGATGAGGAGATAGAAGGCTTAGTTGTAAAGTAGAGCTTACCACCTTTATTGGATTATGCTAGATTTATTATGTTGAAGAGGTTGTACTGATGTTGGTTTTGTTGGAGATATTGCTTTTGGAATTACTTCGAGGCTTTTTCTGGTTAATGGGGAGCTGATGGTGGACCTTTAATTAGCTGCTATTATAATGTGGATGTCATATCATCCCAATCTTGTGACGGTGATACTAGTAGAGACCCTGAATGCTCTAGATGCTTGGCGAGAAGGCTGTTCTGATTTTCTAAGAGGAAGCTTAGTTATGCTGTTCATGTGGTTGACCGAGAGATTCTATTTGGCGGTCCCTCTTGAATATCCCTTGGTGTCTATTTCAAATTTCTTCACCCACTATTTCATCATCTTTGTCCCGACTATAGAGAACTAGGTAAACTGGTTTACGAAGAACGGGGATCGATGTATATGCTGGTTAGTGCCCTAGCAGGGGGAGTTGCAGCCTATTATGGAACCGAGAAAATTCCAATATGTTCGGTTTGTTAGCCTCCATTAGACATCTTTCTACTTTCCTTAGCGATTCTTGCATCAAGTTCGATGGGAGAAGATCTTTCCTTCCCATATTCTATACTTCTTCCCTGTGGAGGTTTTGATGGAAGGCATGCACATGCGATTGGTGTCTTTGTGGGAAAGTCATCGGTCGTTGACCCGTCCTTCCCAATCTATTGGAAAAGCTTGGCATGGTTCTGGAGACTACATGAAATGGCTATGGAGGAGGGTAGTGTCTAAGATGTTGGCCGAGGATACTGGGTAGATATGTCTTGGAATGTTTAACACCATGGGGGGGGGGGGGAGGCGTAGTGGTTTTTCCTAGGTTGGTTTGGTATTATCGTTCCATGGTGCGCCTTCGGCATAATATCTAGACAGGAGAAGTTTGGGGAGCTCAAGATTTAGATGATGATGGGGCTGGAGCTTCTAGCAGTTGCGAGTAGGGTGTTTTTTAAAGCTGATGGTATTTGTGAAATTGGTTATGTGTGTTTTGTTATGTATTTGGTTATGGGAATAAATTTGGGAATGTTTAGTTTGTTTGTTTAGGAGTAGATTGGTTTGGCTTTGCTTTTAGGACAATCAGGTCAGTAGGGGTAGTTATTTGACTCCTTACACTGATATTTCCTGTAATCCTATCGAAATTTCATATAATGGAATAAAAAAAGGATTATAATTATATTGTTGTGCCTCTTAATGAGTTTTGCATTTGAATTATCTATACCATACATAATCCTTTTTTTCATGTAAATGAAAAAATGAGTTGTCATTCTCGGAGGTAAGAAAAGAATAGAATTTTGTGACAAAGAAGGGGGTTATGCTAAAGCGTATACCTCTAGGAGTTTTGAAAATTTTCCAAGTTTCATTTTTGTAAGCAAAAAGGATTTTTAGAGGATCAAACCCCATGTAGTTCTTAGTAGAGTAAAATAAAGATTTTTTTAAGAATAGAAGGGAGATGAGAAGAGTTATAGCGTGCCGAGATTTCAGACAAAGGGTATAATTTCTTAAGACGGTCCAAGTTGACTGGATGTGCCATCTCTTCTCCGTCGAGGTCGATGAGCATGGAGGCACCATCGGATATGATCTTCTTCACAATGTAGGGGCCACTCTAATTTTGCTTAAATTTTCCTTTGGGGTCCCAGACTGGTTCTATGTTTTTTTTTTAGAGTTAAATCGCCTGTTTGGACACCACGGTCCTTAACTCTCCTATTAAATGATCGCGCTATCCGGTGATGATACCCCTGTATATGATATAAGCCTTTAGCCTCTTTTAGTCTAAGAGTGATAACTCGTCAGGTCGGCTATGATGTTAGTCTTTTTCGTTGACCTTACTGTTGATGTAAAAAACTAGATTGCTCTAATTATTCAATCACAGATAAATAAATAAGACAAAGATTTTTAAAGTGGTTCGGCTAGGAATAAAGCCTACGTCCACTGTTATGTTATTGCTGAGTGTTTGTGGAATTCTTGATTACAAGTTCTCTCAAGAAATTCCCGTCCCTTTGAATGGGATTGATACAAGGTATTTATAGCCTCAAGGCTGTACATGAAAGGTCCAATACATTAAATGATATACATATGAATGGGTAATACATTTAATGCAGCGTGTTCGTCAAGAATCTAATGAATAGTTGAACAGTTGTCCGTCTGATAATTGATGACACGGCCGAGGTGCAGTTCGGACCGCCTTAGTTGCTCGTTGATCAAGAGTTCCTCGGAGTGCTTAGAGTATCTCGGGATGATGGAGTTCCTCGGATGGAGTTCCTCGGCATGATAGAGCTCCTCGGTGTATTCTCGTTGCTCGGTACCAACCATGGTTGTTCAGTAAATGATCTTCCTCGCTGTTATTGTGCCACGTAGATTGACACGTGTCTTCATACTATTCGTCCACATCAGCATATTAATTTTGGTATCAACAGAAGCCCCCAATGTTTCATATTTCGAACTTTGAGGAGTATGGGACATTCTTTCTCGGTATATGGTAATATTAAATGACCTTCCTGGGTTTTAGGAACATTGTATTCAAATTTCCTTCTCATTTCGCAGTTTCCGCCTTTTTTACAAGCGCTTCGATCTTCGTGCAACTTTTGTCTTTTTAGCCGCCGGAAGTTCAGTAGTTTCTTTTTAGTAATCATTTCTTTCGCCGCTTCCCAATGCAAAGTATTTAAACTCCTTTGGTAACCATACCGTCGTCTACACTTTCCATTTTTCTGCATTCAAGTTTTCTATTCTCTTCCTCTCTCTTGTGTGTTCATCATTGTTTCCGTTCGTTGTCAACATATCTCCTTTCTTTCTGTAAGATCTTCTTCTTTTCTTCTGCATCTCTTTTATTCAATATGGTTTATATTGTTGAATCTGCTGAGAAATTTCGTTCTGACTTTTCCATTCCTTCTTGGGTAACTCTAGAGGTTCTTTCTGAGCCTTTAGATTACTTTCGATTGGCTGAGGGACATTGGTTCCCCAGTCTTTTCATTGCTGAATGTGGTTTTTCTTTTCCCCCAAACCCATTATGTCTTGAGTTTTGTCAATATTTTGATCTTGTTCCTGCAAAAATAGCCCCCAATTCATGGAGAATAATTAACGGGGTGCACAAGTTAAATCTAACTCATGGGACTCGTATAGGGATCCCAGAAATCATGTACTGCTATAAATGGGCCACTTTAGATAATATTTATTATTTAAAAACTAGGTTTTTAAATAGAGCCCTTATAGTTAACCTCCCTGATTCAAATAGAGATTATTTTGAGCATGGGTTGGTCATAAAAAATTGGCAACACGCGCCTTTATCTGGGAATGAAGTATACAACGGTCCCAGATGCCCCCCATACGGCAATGGGATAGGTTTATTTTTCATTTTTATTTTACTTATGAAATTGCGTTTTCATCATGTTTGACAAAATGTATGACTGAGATTTATGTATTTATTTGCAGTTGATAGTAAAAGAAAAACTCCAAAAGAGTCGGAAGTGAATATCAAGCATTTAAAACTTATCTGGAATTTGCATAAGACGATTGCAGACGAGCATATTAGATCTGCATCATATTTGCTGCAGTATAAGAGCTACACAACCTCTTATACTGCTCGCCCTGTTGAACCAGCCTCAACACCAGAAAGTTCATCTTCAGATTCTCATATTCCCCTATCTCAGAGAATGGGCAAGAAAAGAGCTCCTCATGCTCTATTTGGTGAAATTTCTTCTGCTGTTGAAGCAAAGAAAGGTAAAATTGATGTCCCAGAGGGGACTAAAAAAGTAGATGTTAGTTCCTCCAAAGTTGCCGAGAAGCCCCCAGTGGCCCCGAGCAAGAAAGCTGATGTAATTACAATCTCTCCGACCAAGACCTCTTCCTTGGTTGATGCTGCTGACCCTCCTTTGAAGAGATTGAGGAAATCATCCTCGGTTAATCTTGCTGGAACTGCATCTTCTCTACCCGCTGGTGGTAGTAGTATTTCAAAAATCATTCTTCCGAGCTCTTCAACGAGCTCAGTTATACCCGAGGTTCTCTGGGTTGATGAAAAGATTCCTAGGGATACACTGACATCCCTAGCTGCTCGCCATCTTTCTTCAGTAAATTTCTCATACCTTTGGTCTTTCTTTTCTTTTTCCTGAACTCTTATATTTGTGTTGACTCTATTGTTTTTCTTATCTTTTAGCTGGTGAACTGTTTCAATACCATCGTGAAGAAAGATCAAGCTATTAAAGCTTCTAGTTCCTCGTCCGATGTTGACGATGCCCTCTTGGGTTTAGCCCAATCTGTGAAAGAATCTCGCCAGCAGTACGTCGAGGAGAAAGCTGCCTGGGAGAAAAAATTGGCTGCAGCTGAGGCTGATAAGATGAAGATGGCTGAAACCTCCAAGAATTTGGAGGAGAAGGTGAAAAGCTTAGAGATCAATCAGCAAAGGTGCGATGACCAACTGAAGAAGGCAGAAGAAGAACTGTCTACCCTGCGAGACATCAAAATCCAGAAAGAACAATTGGATGTCAAACTCTCCTCGGAGCAGTTGAAAAGAAAAGTTGCAGTTAAGAAACATTTCAGTGCTGGTTGGGAAAAAGGATGGGATAAAGGGATTGCAGCTATGACATCTCAAGTCAAATATGGGGAGTTGAAATACTTCCATGACGGTTGGGTAGCTGCTCTACAAGAGCTAAAAATCCAAGACAATTCTGAGCTATTCCAACGGCATCTCCCTGGTCCTCCTCCACCAATTGTGGAAGAAGAAGAAGATGAACCTGCTTCAGACGAATCTTCCATGGCTGTGGATGTCCCAATCTCTGCTTCTCAACCCTCTGTCATTGAGGATATTTCTTCTATGCCTCCTCCTGCCGAGAAGATTTCTGCCGATCAAGCTGTTGTTATCACCGAGCAACCGAGCTCCTCGTCCCAGCCTCCCGAGAAAGTCTTGGGAGACAAGGAAAAGGTATGAAGTTGTTCGGTATCATTCTTATCTTTTATCATTTGTAATCGAACACTGTAATCCTTTTATGATCTAATAAAATACTTCTTTACTCATCGCCGTTATTGATGATTCTTTGTTGATTGTTGTCTTTTTCTTGTCTTTAGTTTGTTGCTAGAATGGAACTAATCTCTTCTCATGATACCGAGCTGATGCAGCAATGTCACCAATACTATAGGGCTGGTCATACAGACCTTAGTTCTTCTGAAATTGCTGACATTCTTGGTCATGATGCTTCAGAACAAGCGACTGAGGCTTATCGGTACTTGAAAAATTTACTCGACCGAGCTGTAGCTAACAATGTCGCTTATTATGACTTGATTGAAGAGCTGCATTGTTCCTTAGAGGATCTCCAAGGCCAGCACAATGAATCGATGGCTTCATTACACGAGGAATATGAAAATAGATATCAACAACTTTCCTCTGATACAGGTCATAAAAAGATCATTGCTGCATATGACATTAGGGAAAGGACCCTAAAAGGTGAAGTTGAAGCCTGCCGACAAATCGCCGAGATCCTGGAACAAGAAAATAATAGTCTGCAGAAAAGATTGGCTCAATATGAATCCGTTGCCTCCTCTTCCACTGCATTAGTACCAGTTATTGATGAAGGTTTTTCGTTTCTAGAGGTTGAAAACGCCAAACTAAGGCAAGAGTTGGATGACTTGAAAAAGTCTATTATTCCTGTGACTGCTCGGGGACGAGGAAGGAGTTCTCGGGGACGAGGAAGAATCGTCGAGGAGCAAAGTTCTCCAGTTGCTTCTCGGAGCCGATCAAGAGTTCTTAGCCGTAGTGTTGAAGAATCTCGCACCCAATCTACTCTGGAAACTCAAGCATTCCAACTGAATGTTAAGGATCGTGCTCTGTCTGATTTGTCTAAGAAAAATTTATCTTTAGAGGATCAATTGGCTGCGATGAAGTCTGATCTGAATAATAAAGATGCTCTTATCAAGAACTTTCTCGAGCAAGTAGATAGATTAACTTTCCAATTCCATAAACAGCTTCGGGAGTTCTGGAATGCAGGCTATAATGAAGCTCTTTACCATTTGGATGATCGCCTTGAAAATGCTAACAACGAAGGTTATAAGCAGGGATGGTTGAACGCCCTGGGTGTATTAAAATTGGAACAAGGTCATTATTTATGGGATTATCATGCTCCTGGATTGCTAGACTTGCCTGTTCCTCCCTATAAATTGGATATGGCATGGATTCCTGCTCGTTCCATTCCTCGGAGTTTGATCTCTAAATATCTTGGTGATTATAACCTTCATTCTCAAGTTGAAGTATCTCGTCCTGAGCACCTGTTGGACACTCCTACAATAATGAATGTCAGAATGCTGAAGGACATGAACTTTATTAATTCTCCTCTTTGTCTAGAGGATCCTCCTGCTGGCGAGGAACCTGTCTCAAAGGACAAAGGAAAGAAACCAATAGAGTAGGAATCTTTAATGTAATAGTTAGCACATACATGTAACATGTAATACATTTTTATCTTAATGAAAGAGTTTCATTTTCTGTTTTGCCAATAGCTATTTTTCTGTTTGCAAATTATATGGTTCATCAACCAAATTAGAATTTATAATAAGCATAAATTGTTCAAAATTGTTTCCAACCAACCAAGGTGGATAAATAATGTTTGTCGACCAACCACAGTTGATGGGTTTCTATCCCCGACCAACCATACTTGGTTCAATTTTCAAATATAAACATGTGTCCGACCAACTAAGGTCAATACTTTTATCCTCGTCGACCAACTACAGTTAGTGGGTTTTTATCCCCGACCAACCATACTTGGTACAGTTTGGAATATTTTGTTCTTTAAAGAACTTTTTGTAATAATGTTACCTCCCGACCAACATAAGCTGTAATGCGAGAGTATATAAAGTCTTACCAACCGTAGTTGATCATGCTGGTCTACACCTCCTAATCAAAGGAGTAGTAGGGTTCTTTCGAACTTTTTGGCTCCTTGGAGCATGTCCTCCTAACCAAAGGAGGTTGGCTACTTATAGCACTTTTGCTCCGTAGAGCGCTCCGTAGAGCTTATCCTCCTAACCAAAGGAGGTTGGCTACTTATAGCACTTTTGCTCCGTAGAGCGCTCCGTAGAGCTTATCCTCCTAACCAAAGGAGGTTGGCTACTTATAGCACTTTTGCTCCGTAGAGCGCTCCGTAGAGCTTATCCTCCTAACCAAAGGAGGTTGGCTACTTATAGCACTTTTGCTCCGTAGAGCGCTCCGTAGAGCTTGACTCCGTAGAGCATGGCTCCGTAGAGCATGACTCCGTAGAGCAGTCTTCTTCTTGTTATCAAGCAGTGTAGTGTTCAACACTAATATTCTCCGAAAAACTTTCAACAGAAAGAAAATGGTGAACCATCCTCGCTTTATTCATAATGAAGGAAATACTTTACATTTTACATTACTGATAATACTTTCGCAGGTGTTCAGCATTCCATGCATTCTGAAATTCTTCTCCTTCTAGAGTTGCTATTCTGTAGGTTCCAGGTCGAACAACCTCTGTAACTCGGTAAGGTCCATGCCAGTTTGCCTCCAGTTTATTCTGTTTCTGAATGACTTTCTTCAGCACATAATCACCCTCCTTCAAATCGCATTTCTTCACCCTTTTGTTGTAGAACAGAGCTGTTCGTTGTTGATAAGCAGCATTCCTAATGGCTGCCTCTTCTCTTACTTCTTCGAGCATGTCCAAATCCATTCTTCTCATCAAGTCACTGATCGGAGAGTTGAAATTCAGCACTCTATGCGTTGGGAGACCCAACTCGGCCGGTATCACAGCTTCACTTCCAAATGCTAGCATATATGGTGATTCTCCAGTTGCTGCTCGGGGAGTTGTTCGGTAGGCCCATAATACTGATTGGAGCTCATTAATCCAATTTGCTTTAGCTTTACTTAGCCTCTTTTTCAACCCATTTAGTAATGTTCTGTTCGTCACTTCAGTCTGTCCATTGCTTTGGGGATGGCCTGGTGCTGAATGAAACTTCAAAACGTTCGACTGATGACAATAGGCAGCAAATTCTTCATTATCAAATTGTGTTCCATGATCTGTGATGAAAGCATGAGGGAGACCATATCGACAAATGATATTCTTCCATACAAACTGGTATACCTTCTCGTACGTCATATTGATAAGAGGCTCAGCTTCCACCCACTTAGTAAAATAGTCCACTGCAACTACGAGATACTTGAATCTTCCTCGGGTGGTCGGCAGTGGTCCAACCAAATCAATTCCCCACATGGCAAATGGCCAAGGGGAAGTTATTGGTGTTAGCAATGCTTGTGGAGTTCGTCGGATGGAGGAAAAACGTTGGCACTTGTCACATTTCTTGGCATAGGCTATACAATCAGCCCTCATTGTCGGCCAGTAATATCCCTGTGTCATCACTCTTTGTAAAAGTGTTCGACCTGCTACATGAGCTCCACAAGATCCTTCATGGATTTCTTCAATCAATTCTTTCACCTCGGTGGGATGTACACATCTCTGCAAACCTGCCATAATTCCTCGTCTATACAAAATACCATTCGTTAATACATACCGAGCAGCTTTATACTTCAGTTTCTTGGCAGCGAGTTTGTCCTCCGGCAATTCACCCTCTTAAACATATTTCCTGATTGGATCCATCCAAGATGGTCCTAAATCAAGGGTAATCACATTCGTTGTCAGATCTTCATCTATGCTCCGACCTTCTAATACTTCAATCGGTATGGTTCTTCGCATCTCGGTACGAGTAGCTGATGCTAGTCGGGCCAGTGCGTCTGCTTGTACATTCTCCATCCTCGGTATTCTCACCAATTGAATGGCCTCAAATTCTGTCAACAATTTCATCACCTTTGCATGATATTTGATCATTAAATCTCCTTTAACCGCATACATTCCCATCATCTGATACACAATTAATTGAGAATCACTGAATACCATCAATTGTTGTGCTTCCATAGTCTTCGCTAGACTAAGACCTGCTATCATGGCCTCATACTCCGCTTCATTATTAGAGGCTTTGAATTGGAATCGCAAAGCATATTCCATTTCAATCTCGTCTGGAGTGATCAAAACAATTCCTGCTCCACAACCAGCTGTGCAGGATGATCCGTCTACATATAATCTCCATGTAGGTATTTCGTCTTCAAATTTCTTATCTGTCAGAGTTCCTCGATAAAATATCTGCTGTTTTCTTCCATCATCCCCCGGTATCTTTCGCTCCTCGTCAATCATCTGTTCGTACCCTTTTACCAACCTTGGTTGGTTTGGACCTATTTCTGCTGATCCTGTATCATCCACAGGTAGGTCAGCAAATGTTTCTGTTGATCCTGTATCATCCACAGGTAGATCCGCAGGCACCTTTTGCTCCTCGGGGGTATCAGGGTATGTGAATTCTGCTATAAAATCGGCTACAGCTTGCCCCTTGAATGATGATCTGGGCTTATACACAATATCATATTCACCAAGTTCTACTGCCCAGTACATCAGTCTCCCTGATTTTTCTGGCTTATGGAGGGCTTGTCTCAATGGCATATCAGTATAAACGATGATGGTATGGGCTTGGAAATATGGCCTCATTCTTCTACTTGCTTCAATTAGTGCCAATGCCAATTTTTCTAGCTTTGGGTACCTGATTTCTGCACCTCGGAAAGCCTTACTTGTGTAATAAATTGGCTTTTGGACTCCATTCTCCAATCTGATCAACGCTGAACTGACTGCGTTCTCTGATACTGCCAAATACAAATATAACTTTTCTCCTGTTATTGGTCTTGACAACAGTGGAGGTGCTCCCAAGTATTTCTTCAAGTCTTGAAAAGCTTTTTCACATTCCTCATTCCATTCAAAGGTTTTTCGAAGTGTTTTGAAGAATGGTATGCATTTATCAGTTGCTCGAGATACAAATCTGTTGAGCGCTGCAACTCGTCCGGTAAGACTCTGCACTTCTTTCTTCGTCGTCGGAGATCGCAGCCCTAGAAGAGCTTTGATCTTATCTGGATTTGCCTCAATACCTCGCTGATTGACGATGTATCCGAGGAACATTCCTTCTCGTACCCCAAAGGTGCACTTCGTCGGGTTAAGCTTCATTTGGTATTTATCCAATTGATCAAAAGTTTGACTCAAGTCAATCAAATGATCAGCAGCTTTCTTGCTTTTAGTGAGCATGTCATCGACATAGACCTCCATGTTGCGGCTGATTTGTTCGGTAAAAACCTTGTTCATCAACCACTGATATGTTGCACCTGCATTTTTTAAACCAAAAGGCATAACATTATAACAATAAGTTCCCCTAGGGGTAATAAAAGAAGTACTTTCCCTGTCTTCAGGTTTCATTTTGATCTGGTTGTAGCCAGAATAAGCATCCATGAAGCTGAGTAGCTCGTGTCCCGAGGTAGCATCCACTAGTTGATCAATTCTGGGCAATGGAAAATGATCTTTTGGACATGCCTTGTTGAGATCAGTAAAATCAACACACATTCTCCATTTGTTGTTTTTCTTCTTTACCATTACCACATTTGCCAACCAATCTGGATATTTTACATCTTCAATGAATTGAGCTTTCTGGAGTTTCTCGACTTCCTCTTGTATGGCTTGATTCTTCTCGGGACTAAACACCCTTCTTCTCTGCTTTACAGGTTTAATCTCCTTATTCACATTGAGTTCATGACATAAGAAATTTGGGTCTATTCCTGGCATGTCTTCATGACTCCAAGCAAAAGTATTTTTCCTATTCTTCAAGAAAGTTATCAACTCCTCTTTTATTGACATATCCAACGATGAACCTATCTGGGTTATTCGTTCAGGATGCTCGTCGTCCAGAATAACATTTTCTGTAGATTCCATCACCTGTCCTTTTACAAGTTGAGATTCATCCCTGGGATCAAGAGTTTCAATTTCGGTACCTTCCTCCACCTGGTAAGTAGTAGTCTTTTTCATCGATCCTTCTAGTTCTTCTTGTTCGGCCGACGAATAATAGCATTCCCGAGCTACTTTTTGATCACCTTTCACCACTCCAACTCCGAAATTTGTTGGGAATTTCAAACATTGATGTACTGTTGAAGGAACGGCTTCGAACTTCTTCAATCCAACTCTTCCCATGATGATGTTGTAGGCCGATTGCACATTCTTATCCATCACAAAGAATCGTATTCTTTCTGTTCGACAGACAGGCCAGGTTCCAATGAATATATCCAACTTGATCGTCCCAAGTGGAAAAACTTTCTCGCCAGCAAAACCCAGAAGGGGTCTGTGATAAGGTTCCAATTGAGATAATTTCAAATTCAGGCTATCAAAGCATGAATAGTACATGATGTCTGCCGAACTACCATTGTCTACCAACACCCTTGAAATGATCACGTCCTTCATTCTCATTTTGATCACCAAAGGATCATCATGAGGGTAAAGAACACCTGCCAGGTCGTTTTTTGAAAAACCAATCACTAGCTTCTCTTTATTTACCTTCCTCGGACGATCATCCTCGGCCAGGTTTATTCACTGAATATATGAACAAGCTTGAGCCTCTCCGAGGTAAGCTTTTCTTTCTGCAGTAAGGTCTCCTCCTCCTGCATCTCCTCCTGTAATAACGTTACAATGAAATGATCCAAAACGTATGGAAAATACCTCTCGTTCAGGTTTCCTTGGCTTCTTGGGAAGATCGGGGTCATCATCTGGATCCTCTTCATGGGCCCTCCTCTTTTTCTCCTCTGCACGACGAGGAGATCTAGATCTCTCTCTAGTTCTATCATCATTCCTCCTTTCACTTCTGCGATCTACATACTTTGATAATTTTCCTCTTCGAATGAGTGTTTCAATCTCGTTCTGAAGGGCTATACAATTTTTGGTCATATGGCCATGATCTTTGTGAAACTCGCAATATTTGGTCTTATTCCTCATGTCTGGATCTGTCTTCAGTTTCTCTGGCCATTTGATTTCCTCGTTATTCCTGATCTCTTCTAAAACATGATTAATACCCATTTTCAATGGAGTATAATTATCATACTTCTTTAGGGCTTCCAACTTTATCCTGTTATTCCTGGAATATTTGTCACCACCATTACCTTTCTGATCTTTCTTTTTAGAGTTGTCGACCTCCACTTTAACTTCTTTATCCATATTCTTCTTCGCAGTCATAGCCTCCTCGGCATTCATGATTTTGGCCGCCTTTGCCATCAATTCCGACATATTTTTAGGCGGATCTTTAGCCAGAGTATAATACAGCTTGTTAGGCAGCAAACCACTCATCAAAGCAGTGATTGCTGTCTTTTCTTCATAATCTATGACTTCCAACTTCTCGTTATTGAAACGAGTTATGTAATCTCTAGTACTTTCTCCTGATTTTTGTCTAACACTTAGTAAGTGCGCTACTCGCTTTACTGGCTTTGCTCCAAAACAAAAATTGCCAATAAACAGCTCGGCTAACTGAACAAAAGTTGAAATCTTACCCCGAGGAAGATTATTGTACCATATCTGTGCAGATCCGGTAAGAGTTCCCGAGAATGCTCTACACCTCATCTCGTCGGGGACAGCGTAGATATCTGCAGCAGCTTGGTACTGTTCTATATGAAGTACGGGATCTGTCTTTCCATCGTACTTGGGGGTCACTACAGGTGCTTTGAATTTCGACGGTGTAGGGAAATCCACAATGGCTTGCACAAAAGGTGTCCCTTGAACAAAAGTTCTCTGTAAGGGGTTCCTCGCCTTAGCCATTTCTCCCAGTCTATCCTCCAATCGTTGAATGGAACCTTTCCATGCTTCATTCCCTTCCTCGGACCGCTTAGTCCGAGCAACTGATTGCTCTGACGTAGCTTCCTGAGATTTATCTCGACGAGTAATTGGTCGTGATTGTGCAGATCTTTCTCTCAAACCTGGTGGTGGTCGAAAACTTCCTGATGGAGCCCTAGGTGGACTCATGTTCCTCCTTGGTCCTAACCGACTGAAAGGAGACACCCTGCTTAATCTTTCTAAAGCGCTAGTTCTCTCCGGAGAAAGAGAGATATGTTGATCAGTATCCGTAGCCCGTATTGATGAAGTTCGCCCAGGTTGATAAGAAGAATCATTGGATTCCCCATTGCGATATGACCCAATACGTCTGGATCGTGATTGCCCATGATCAGTCCTTTGCCCTGAATGAGTAGGTACACCGCCCTGAAGAGTTTGAAGGAGTTGCCTCATAGATTCTTGCATGGCGGTTTGTCCCTGAGCCAGATTCATCATAATTCCGGCCAGATCTGGAGATGCAGATGGATTTGGAAGATTTCCAGTATTTCCAGCATTTCGATTACTGGATTCTGGATTATCTGCCATTGGTGACAAATGATTTTTATGAAAAACGATAACAACAGTCGTTTCCCACAGACGGCGCCAATCTGTTGATGTAAAAAACTAGATTGCTCTAATTATTCAATCACAGATAAATAAATAAGACAAAGATTTTTAAAGTGGTTCGGCTAGGAATAAAGCCTACGTCCACTGTTATGTTATTGCTGAGTGTTTGTGGAATTCTTGATTACAAGTTCTCTCAAGAAATTCCCGTCCCTTTGAATGGGATTGATACAAGGTATTTATAGCCTCAAGGCTGTACATGAAAGGTCCAATACATTAAATGATATACATATGAATGGGTAATACATTTAATGCAGCGTGTTCGTCAAGAATCTAATGAATAGTTGAACAGTTGTCCGTCTGATAATTGATGACACGGCCGAGGTGCAGTTCGGACCGCCTTAGTTGCTCGTTGATCAAGAGTTCCTCGGAGTGCTTAGAGTATCTCGGGATGATGGAGTTCCTCGGATGGAGTTCCTCGGCATGATAGAGCTCCTCGGTGTATTCTCGTTGCTCGGTACCAACCATGGTTGTTCAGTAAATGATCTTCCTCGCTGTTATTGTGCCACGTAGATTGACACGTGTCTTCATACTATTCGTCCACATCAGCATATTAATTTTGGTATCAACACTTACTATCAAGCATGACACGTAGTGAAGGCATTTCTAGCTCAATAGGTAGGATTGTTTCCATGACGTATACCAGAGAGTAAGGGGTAGCCCAATTAAATGCTCGAACTGAAGTGCGATAGACCCAGAGGGTATAAGGGATCCGATAGACCCAATCTCAGCAACTCTCGATCATCTTGCTGATGATTGCTTTTAGGTTCTTCTTGGTAGCTTGAACTTCACCATTAGTTTGAGGTCGGTAGGGAGAAGATTTGTGTCTCTAGATCCCATACTCTTCAAACAATTCTGTGACTTCTGCCTCGATATGTAAATCGTTTTCTGATACTAGCTTATATGGGACCCCATATCGACACATGATATTTTTTGGATGAACTTATCCACCTTTTTGTCATTCAACACTGCGTATGACTCGGCTTTGATTCATTTGGTGAAGTAATCAATGCTAACCAGGATGAACTCGTGCCCATTGGAGGCTTTACGTGTAACTTTCCCTATAATATCGATGCCCTATGTGGAAAACAGCCAGGGAGAGGCAATGTTGTATAATTCTTACGGTGGCAAGTACTGAAGATTGGAAAATTATTGTCATTTAAGGCATCTTTTAACATAGGCGGTGTTATCCTAAACCATGGTAGTCTAATATTAACCCTGTCGGATAATATTCTAGGCAATTGTATGGCCATTCATGTGGGGTTCGCACTCCCCGCTGTGGATTTTCTGCTTAATTTCTTCAATGCCAGCCCTTGTGATGCAGTTTAAGTGGTTTCCATCGAAGTTTCTATTGAACGGTGAATTATTACAGACAATGTACTGGGCGGCCAGTTTATGGAGAGTTTCTCAGTTTTTCTTATTAGAATCCAGGGGGTACCAACCGTTCTTGAGGAGGCGCCAAATGTCATAGTAACAGCATTCAGTTATATCAGGATCTTCTTCTGTGACTAGTTTGATGTAGTAGCAGTGGGTTGATTTAACTTGATTTTGGATTAGGAAAGGGTTTATCATTATTCCCCTGAGCATGTCGACTATGGAAGATAAGGTACCAAGGCCATCAACTAAGTTATTTCTTCCTCGGGGCAGGTAATGGAAGGTGATATCTCAAAACTGACAGGCCAGCTCTTCTACGTGGGCGTAGAAGTGTAGGAGCTTCTCATCTTTGACTTTTCATCTTTTATAGACCTGGCACATGATGAGGGATAAATCCCCATAGAAATCTAAGCATTTGATTCCTTTCTCAAGAGCGACTTTGAGGCCTACTGTGCATGCTTTGTATTCAGTCATGTTATTAGTGCAGGAAAAATCTTGCTTGATGGCAATGGGAGTGTGAGAGTCATCATGGGAGATTAGGAGTATCCCAATACCATATCCTTTCTTATTGGCGAACGTTTTCCACCGAAGGTCTTCTTGGTAGGTGAAAAGGATATCTTCATCCGGGAACTCGAAAATCCAAACATCGACTTCTTCCATACGGTAGTCTGCATAGTAGTCAGAGATGGCTCTTCCTTTCATGGCTTTCTATGTGACATACACAATATTGAATTCAACTAGTAGCATTAACCGTCGAACCATTTGGCTACATAGGGTAGGTTTCTCGAGTAGGTATTTAATAGGATCCATTTGGGACACAAGTCTGATGGTAAAAGTGATCATATAGTGCCGTAATGTTTTAGTGACCCAGACAAAGGTGACACATGCTTTCTCCAAGGCAGTGTAGTTGACTTCGTATCCGACCAATTTGTGACTAGATTAGTAGATGTCCCTCTCTTTACGGGTTTCTTCAATGTAGTGGGTTATCATAGCTCTAACTACGGTGTCTGTTATGGTCAAGTATAGGAGTAGGGGGAGACCTAGTTGCGGTGGCATGAGTATCGGAGGTTGGGTGAAGTATATTTTGATTCGATCAAAGGCTTCCTGATAAGCATCATTCCAGACTTTGGTAGAATCATTTAGGAGAATTTTAAAGATAAGTTTCGAAATGGAAGTCAACTGGATGATGAACCGACTGATATACTGTAATTTTTATAGAATCCTCGAACTTCCTTCTCCATTTGGGGTGGTGGCATTTCGAGTATAGCTTTTAATTTGGTAGGATATGATTCAATACATTTCTCGCTAACCATGAATCCCAAAATATTTCCTTTAGTAATGCCAAAAACACATTTTTATGGGTTAAGTCGCATTTGGTATCGCTGCAATCATTCAAAGAACTTTCGGAGGGTGGGAACATGACCTTCTCGAGTCTTAGACTTGAGGATTATATCATCTACGTAGACCTCAACTTCTTTGTGTATCATATCATGCAAGATGGTTGTGGCATCCCTTTGGTAGGTAGCCCATGCATGTTTGAGACCGAATGGCATAAATGTGTAACAGAAGGTTCCGCAAGGTGTGACGATTGTGATTTTTTCTTGATGATTAGGGTGCATTTTGATCTGATTGTATCTGAAAAACCCATCAACGAATGACTTGAGAGTATGACTTGTTGTATTATCCACAATCATGTCGATATTCGGTAGAGGGTAATCATCCTCTGGAGAAGCCTTGTTAAAATATCGATAGTCAATGTACATGTGAATCTTTCCTCCTGATTTCGACACGGGTACGATGTTAACCATGTGGGATATTCGATCACTCGAATAAAGCCCATGTTTAAATGTTTGACCACCTCTTCCTTAATCTTGAGCGACCATTTGGTGTGGAGCTTTTAGAGTTTTTATTTGATTGGTTTTCACTCTCGAAGAGTCTAAGTCTCGTATTGAGCGATCTAGGGATCAATGCCAGGCATGTCGCCATAGGACCACGTGAAGACGTCCATAAATTTCTTCAGTAGTTCTTTGAGTTGTGCGTGATCATGCTCGTCAAGTGTGGACCCTATCCTAATCTCGGACTTTTGACTAATAGAACCGAGATTAATAATAGTAGTTTCATCTTCATTAATTTGAAAGTGATTATGTTATTTGTTATTAACCTTATTAAGATTAGTTAAGAACTGCTCATTTGCAAAATCATCATCATCAAGAATTTGATTAGAATCAAGATAATTAATGTAAGGCACAACAAGATACTCTGAATCATTATTTATTTCATTATTGGGAAAAATAGCATTGAGAACCTCATCGAAGGAGGTATTGATTACTTTATGATAAAAAAAGTATGGATAAAAAAGAATAAGAAATGGGATAAACATTTGGGTTGGGTTGCATTTTGGCGGGTGGAACTAGTACAACATTCTAGTTGAGGAGGGGTATATCAGCAGCTTTTACCAGGATGGATAAATTCGATGATGTAGCGTATGAGTGGATCATTTAGAGTGTTAACCCCAGTATTTGCAAGTTAAATGAATCCTCGGAGTCACTTCCTTCGGATTCTCTTGTAATAGTTATAGTCTTCTCAACAAGAGGTTTCACATGATGCTAGGAACTTTCGTCCCATGAATAGCTATCCTGGAAGAAGATCTCCATTCCTGACTTCATCTTCTTGTCCACATGGTCATACTGTGGTACGGGAAAGCCACAAAAGGGAAAATCTTCACCCTCTTTGATGAATCTCCCCTTCAAGGAATCTCCTGATATAGTCTTAGCACTTTCTAGACTTCTCTTCAACCGAGGTTAACAGAGAATTTTGAGTTCCTCCGATGATGGTTGATAACCCAGGATCGAAGGAGAAAAATCCTTCTTCAATGCTATGGGTTCTAGTATTCCATGTTGTCATTGTCCCAATTGCAATCTGGGCATAACGTGTATATTTTTAAACATCTGCATCATATTGACATTTCATGAGGGTTGTGCTTTGGACAAAATCTATCTCTGAAGTTATCCCCTGTTGAGAGAAAAAGTGGTTCAACTTAGAAGCCTAACAGGATCATATCATTTTTCCCACATTGTATCTCTAGTACTGGGTTACTGGTGCTTGCATTTTGAGTATTATCATTATCGCACAAGATGGTGATGACCTCCCCTTTGGCGAAGAACTTTAGTTACTGATGGAGAGAGGAAGACACTTCCTTGATACTGTGGAGCTATGTTAATCCTAGCAATAGGTTAAATCGAGCCAGGATGTTCATGACTTGTATTCAGTAATGGGATTTATAGGGCCAACCCCTATTGTAAGCTTTATGGATCCTAACACTTCTCGATGAGTATTGTTATAACCACGCACCGCAACGAAAGTTGGATCAACGTTGCTTACTTTTAATAACAACCAGTTGAGGGTTCTTAATGGGCAAATATTAAGTGCTGATCCATTGTAGACGAGTGAAAGTGGGACTATTTTCCCCATCATTTCGATAGAGATATTGAGAGCTTAGTTATGATTTGGACCGAACTTAAGGATTTCTTCCTCAAAGAAGGAGAGGATTCTAGTAGAGGTTAGAAATCTAACCAGATTCACTACTTTTTTTAGCATGGTAGAAGGAGGAACTGTGGGCTCAGTAAGTAGTTTAATCAAGGCATTTCGGTGCAGTTGGGAAGATAGAAAGAGTCCCCACAGAGTGATGTTAGCCTGGTTTTTCTTTAACTGATCTAGGATCTTGTTCTCCTAGAGGGTCATTTCCGGCATAGGGAGTTTTTTAACACCTTTTCCCTTAACTGTCATTAGTGATTGAGGGTTCGGAACCTGGTAATGCCTCCTAGATATAGTCATATGGTTCATAGAAGAGGGGAAAAATAAAAACCATGTTTCTTCATCTATCTCGGGTTGTTCGACCATTTAATTAATCTTTCCTAGTAGATCCTCAAATGATATCATTCACATATAGTGACTACTGGGCTAGTGTTTTCTGGGATTTTCTCTTTATCTGATATCGAATTCGTTCCCCAATCCGATGTAAACATTGATCAGTGGTATGGACAACATTTTGGTGGAAATCACAATGGGCATCGAGTTTGAAATTTTTGGGGAGTGGGTTTGGTAATGGATGAGGGTAAAATGGCTTGATAAGATTTTGTCTCAAAAGATATTGGTAGACTTTGAAGAGGGGAGCACGAAGCCTGGTGCATTACTTTCTGGCTAGGTTAGGGCGGATTTCTGGTGCCCTTGAAGTGGCAGGCTGAGAGATGTTATTGATGGTCGAAATTATGGTGTTGGCAGGCTTCTCATATTTTTGGTAGTGAACTGTTTGAATAATTTCTTTAGCTCAGCTTCTGTCTGGCAAGGCTTTCTTCAATCTCCACTCCTGCTTCCTGGAGGTCTCCAAAATAGGGGTAGTAATGTACTCCCATCGTCACTCAGACATGGGGTAAGAAGTTCTTCTTTTTAATACTGACTTGTTCCTCTCCGAAAGGCCGGTTAGTCATGGTGGCTGCTTTCTCTCTCCATCTTGCTATGAAATTAGTAACAGTTGCTCCAGGATTCTTATTGAGAAGTTCCAAATCACGACAACCTCCAATTCCTCCTTGTACTTATACCGTGACATGAATTTGTGGGCAACATCCTCCCAACTGTGAATTATGGATTCCTTAAGAGATAAGAACCAGCAAAGAGCACTATCCTTCAAAATTTATTGAAACATCTGGGCCATTATTTCCCCGGAGGCACCTAGGAGAGTCATGGCTCGGTGGTAATTTTAGAGATGAACAATTAGGGGCTCGCTACCCCCGAACTTCTCAATATTAGGAATCTTGAACTTTTTTGGTAGACTTCCTTTAGGGTAGCGAGATATATGGGTGTAATCCATCTAGTTCCCAGAGATTCGGACTTGGTCAAACTTATTGGTCAATAACTTAAGGTACTCCTTGACCTTGTTCAACTTTTCCTTCGGATCAGCGGTCACAGGTAGGTCAACTCCTGCATGGGCCAAAATTTGGAATTAAGATCTGAGCTAGTGGTGGTCCATTGGCAGGAGGGGAACGTGGAACGTGCAGATACTCTTTCGGGACCCATATAGGCTCATGTGCGCGTGGACCCATAGCTCGAGGAAAGAGGACCTCGGTCTCTTTGGGAATAGGGACCCGATTTTACTGTATCTCATGAACCTCGGATTGAAGGTTGTTAATCTTAGCGATAAGTTAGACTAGGACCATCATCAAATCAGGTTGTGCATTCGGTACTTGATCTGCGTTCCCCATGGAGAGTGGGTGGGAGTGGATTCCGAACTCGAAGGAATTAACATGAGAACTAATGGAGCTTCAAGGCGGTTCGATGGAAGACTGAAGCTAATAGGGAGCCAGGCCAAGGGTCAGGTATGCGATCGACCTGAGAAAGAAAATGATTGGAATTTATTTTTGAAAGATAGGAGGGATAAACTTTTACTATTGAAAAAGGAAGAAAATATTTTTGATATTTTTTTGGAAAGGGAACGACAAAATATTTTTGGTATTTTTTTTTATAAAAGAAGGAAAAATTCTTTTGGTATTTTGAAAAGAGAGGAAAAATGTTTTTGACACTTTTGTAAAGAAAAACGAGAGAAGAGTCTTAACATAATTATTTTTATTATTATATTTTCAATTATATTAGGGTTACCTAAATGCAAACAAAATTAGAGATAGGACTCGAGCCTGGAAAAATTGGGTTTGAAAAATATGTAAAAAACGTCTTGACTTGTTTCCAGTCTAATGGATAGGTTCTCATTTAAAAAAAAAATGAAATTGCACAAAAATTTGGGCGGCATGATGACCCATCATTTCGACAGAGTTTTGGGTAGCAACAACAAACTACACATGAGTGACCTAAGTTTGATGCCTATGTGAGGGTATGCAGTTGTTGGGTTTGTGAAAATGTTCCCCCCTTTGGATGACTTCCACGGTATACATCTTGCTTTTGAGGGAAATCGGTACTTGTGGACAAGACATTTAATATACCTAAGTGTAAGTGAATTTCCTTACTTTATACCTCTCGGGGATGGTATGTGTGAGAGAAAATTCGATATAGTGATTGAGTTCCCTGCTATATACCTCCCATCATGACTTTGGTCAAGACGTACTATGCGAGGGGAAACCTTCGATATACATCGAAGGTACTTAGCCAATGGAAGGTGAGAGTCATTTTGCTTAGGCTAATTGTGACCTACTGGATCAACGCCCATCACAAAGTGATCCCCTGTTACGGGAAAAAAATAGTCAATATCCATGCTTTGTTGTGATGTAGTCTGCAAAATGCATGATTCTTAATTAGTATATTATGGAGAGAGTATTTTATATGGAATGATGAGAATTATACTAATAGGGAGGAATGTACAAGTATCATAAAAAGTAAATCTAGCATGGAGATTACACTAAGCATGGATATGTGAGAGTGAGTGATGTGTGACTATTTATGAGTGAGTGTTTGGTAGTAAACCTAAGCATAGATCAACTACAAATGGTGTGTTATAAGTGTGAGTGAACATGGATATATATATATATATATATATAAGTGTGATTAGTGAAGGTGTGTGCTAGTGACACCTAAGCATGTATATTGTAAGTGGTGTGCGCAACATGTGGATATAAGTGATCCTACGTATAAGTAGTGTAAAGTGTACATGGAGAGTATTTAAAAGTGTGTGAGTGAAGAGTGATATAAGCATGAGGTAGATATATGCAATAAATAATAGAGGAGGAAAAAGGGAACATATAGGCAGGTGCATACGTACATAAGTAAAAAATGATAACACCCATGCAACTAGAGTCTAGCCCTCTTATGATAAGTTTCTCCCCAACAGAGTCTCCCCCTTGGCTTTTTCCCTCTCTTGCGTCTCTCGGGGGTTCCCAGCACTCGCGCGCGCACATTAGGATAGGGATAGAAGGTCTTGTGCCCTTTTATCTAGGAGCGCTTCGGTTGTCATCGATGTGGGGTGATGTAAAGAGATGGAGTCGCCAGCCTATTTTGCACAAAATAGGAAAAAGAACATGTCGCTTCCTCGAGGGTGCATCAAAGACATACCGATGCTTACGAAACCAATAGTTCAGAGGTTTGGGGGCTAAGTTACGGGATGGGAAGGTTTTAGGTACCCATTCCTCCCTTTCGGTCTCTCATGAGCTTATGTTACTATTTTTCTTAATTTCTCCATGAAGTTTGTGTGCGTGTATATATAAATGGAGATTGGAATCGCTCGACTCATATCATGGAAAAGATAGAGTGAGCTCATCCAAAGGAATGTTCCTAAAATAATAATAAGAAAATACGATGTTTCCAAAATAATATTTGTTAGATACATTGCAAGTAAGAGTCACAATTATGATATATAGAGTAATATATAGATAAAATAAAAAGGATGGAAATTTGAAAATAGGAAAATTAGAAAATTAAAAAGTTGGAATCGAGTCTCAAGCTTTAGTCGAAATGCATACGTAGCTTACAAAGGAATCAAAGTCCACGTAATTCGGATATGACATAAGGGTGGGTTTATCCCATAAATTGAAACAGGGGTTTATTATATGTGTGTGTGTAGAAAATATATTTTAGTTTGCGAAAATGTGTTTAATAATCCCATTAGAATTTATAGGCGTAACCCTCTTTTTCATTGTTCTGTTTTTTCATATAGAAAATAAAGTATGTGCAATATAACTAATAAAGGATGATATGTTAATGCACATGAACTAAATTAAAAGCTACATTAAGAATTTATGTAAATAATGCAAAAATAAAGAAATTTAAAGAGAGATAAGGATATTTGGAACTTCTTTGGAGAATTGAGGTGTGATCTTGATCCTTGATGAGCTCCCTTGAATGTTGGGATGAATGTTGGATGAGAGAGAAGGCGATTTTGCTAAATTCGGTTATGAAAATGATGGGAAGGAAATATGGAAAGGAATTTACACAAAGAAAACTCGTTGAATGCAAGAGAATGTTGCTGAGATCACTGATATTGATGGATCTCAGGTGTGCCTCGAGAGTGAGCTCATGCCATCCTTTTATAGGGTAGGGGGACTACCGATCGGCATACCCCTAGACCTACCAATCGACAGGTGACACTAGACACACTGTCGATTAGCACGGAAATCAACCTTCCAACTAATAGTCTCATCCGATTTTTTTTGGAAAAAGGGTCGTAGAACGCAATCTGTAAATCTAAATCGCGCACGAGGCTGTGACACCCCGCCTAATTAATGACTGGGTGATCAGTCCTTAATTAATTAATTTCAGAATATCAAGTTAGTCCAGGTAATGCATCACTGTTGAAAATCAAATTTTAATTTAATAAAACTAACCACCTAGTATTTAAAAAGGGTGATGTCCAAAATTTTTCTTGTTACTAACCAATATCAAAGAGTATACCATCAAATGCCATGCATCACAGTAATATAAATAAAGTCTAACTGAAGTAAAATAAATGACTGGAGTAAAACACGTTTAGATACAATCCCATACAATAAATCCAATGAAAGGAAATCCAATCTAACAGAAAGTTTAAAACAACTAAATCTCTGAATGTAAACAGGAGAAAGGACGACATGTCCAACGGAATAGATAACTGAAAAAGGAAGAATAGCCTGAGTCATCTACTAGTATTATCCTGCAGCTTCCACAACATCTACAACATGACAACTGAATAGAGTCTCCTAAGGATGGTGTCCCTGTGGATGGGCACCTAAAATAATGGAACAATAAAAAGATAGACAGAAAAGCGGGTCAGATCCCGAGTTGAAAACAGTTTAAAATAGCAAGTGCTTAAATTGATTCAATTAGAACAATTATTATTCAAGTTAACTTAGCACACTCACTTGAGATACTCACCCCTTGATCTAGTGTGCACGCCTAACGAGCCTAACTACCCATACTAGTCATGATACCCTGACTGTATACTAAACACATGCTATTATGATGGAAAGTCTCCCTAAATAACTCCAAGCCAACGTACTTAAGATTTCGATTTAGGTTTAGACTTACTTTAGTTTATTAACATATTTTTCTAATTGCCCAGCTGATAATACCATAAGCACGCATATAAAAATAGAGTCATCAACATAAGACACCAAACAGGATTTCTCTATACACACATTATTCTCTTTATATATACATATCAATTTATATATAAATATATCAATATCGCACCCCTGGTTGAGAAACCCTTAGTGGTACATATACTCGGCTATCTAGTCCCATTGCAACGCTCACACATAGAGGACAACTGGATCAATCTCTCGAGAACCAATAAAAACACAAACACCTATTGGAGGTGAACATATTCCCAAGCCGATGGGCTACACAATACCTACGCACCCATATGACCGTCATCACTATCATTCTCACGGATATCCCGTACCTAGGTTCCATGCTCTAGTGGTACAAATCTGAATCCCTCGAAGGCACACAAGATTCGATCGTCCGTAATGAGTTAACCTCCGTTCGATAGCTAGTAGATAGGTATGTGATACACATAATATTTTGAGCAATAAGCATACACACAACTTTTATAAATTCATTGGCTTTCCCGTAGCCTAGTATTTGTAATACGTATAATATATACCCCTTATTATACCCCGTACCTTGTTCGTATATATATTCTCCCTTATATTTTTGCATCTCTCAATTTCTATAACTTTCATTCCTTTCGAGGTTTTACATATTCTCCGCTCACTAATAAATATAAATTTTAGGTTACTGGACATTCATACAGGCCTAACACTCAATTCTATAAGTCTACACGGATTTTGAAAGAAAATCAGGCCTTAAAAGTCATTCTGTGATCTCGTTAGAAGACCCAAGGAATCTCGTTCGAATGAGGGTCGTTCGAACGAAGGGACTTCGAACGGACCACCAAAATCATTAGAAGTGACACTAGAATGTCGTTACAAGTATCGTTCGAACGAGGTCGTTCGAACGACCTGGGCTGGACTTCTAATGAAATTTCCGAAGTTGCCCAGTTCCTCACCAATGTTCATTTTTCCAGATTTTATCCACTCATATCTCAACCTAAACCTATTCCAACCCATGTATAAGGTTTAAAAACTACTCTAAGTCACCCTAGGACACTCCTTATTATAGTTTTGGGGTCGAATCCTTATAATCATTATGAAATTTTGACAAATTCCTAAATTTTCTCATAAATCATATTAACATAAACCCGAAATTTTTAATGTATAAAAACTCCATTTTTATTTCGTGATTAACTTCTAATTTACTAAATTTCACATTCCTATTAAGGGGAAAATCCTCTGCATGCAAACCCCCATCAGATTTCTAAAATTCCTACACGATCTCATCATAGGTAAACCCAATTTGGTATTAGTTGTTCTAAAACCTCTACATATGTTAACAAGAGTAATAAATGCTAAGAGAGAGAGCAAGATAATCACTTGCCTTAAAATGAACTTCTGATTCGCGGGTTGAAAATGATATAGGAACGATCCTCCTGACACAATCTACGCGTTGGTGTACTTTTTGATGTGAAAACTTAAGTTCTTGGCTTAGGGTTCTAATGGAGTCTTCTCCTTCTTCCTTGGTTCTCTCTATTTTCCTCTCTTTCTCACGTAGGTTGAAAACTAATAGGCTACTAACCCTAAATGCTATTAATTAAACCCAATTTTCGTCCATTTAATTACCCAAAAATTTTAAAAGACCAAAATACCCCTCCGGGGTGTCGTTTTGGACTAAAAATGTCCTAGACTCCAAATAAAATACTCGAGTAGTGTTTTCTGACTATTTCGACCCTTCCGGACACTCTGGTGTACTCTAAATAGTCATCTAAGTTATACAAAAATAATTTACCTTTTAAACCCCCAAATATATACTAGTGACGCAACTCATACGCGTCCCAAATATTTATAACATAACTGCCGTGTATCTCATCCCCGGCCATAATATTATTTCAATAACTACTAATTCTCATCACACTAGTAATTATTATCATAAAATTAGATTAATTTAAATTTTCACCCTTTTATTTAATTATTCCCATTTTCCATAATTTCATAAAAATAAATATGCATAAAAATACGGGGTCTTACAGGGGCATGCCATTAGAAAGGTAATTCAGAGACCTTTAAGAGTCCTTAGGGAAGCTCCCTGTCCCAGGAGTTGACTTTGGGTTAATTGGGGCTTGAAAGTTCTCGTAGGTCCTTAGGACGAAAGATCATCGAAAGATAATGGATCATTCGTCCGAATTCTAAGACATAATTGCGCACGAGGTGGACTGTTGGAAAGGTTATGGGAGTAAGTTCGGCATTCTAAAGAGTTATTCTCGATTTGGAGAGTTGACTTTTGTCAACCGAGGCCCAAAAGCACCTGATGACCTTTTAGAGTAAAATGAGACGTTCGTTCTTACCGTAAGGCCGATTCGCACACAGGGTGGACTTTTGGAAAGGTTATTCAATTACTTTCAAAGTTTCCTTCATTCTCATTTGATGTAAAGAGTTTATTTTGATCAAATGGATCCTGGGAGTTCCCAGTGGCCTTCGGATCAATTTTTGGGGTAAAATAGATCATCCGTATGAACGATTATGCAGTTTCATGCACGGGATGGACCGTTGTAAAGGGTATTCAGTGCCCTTTATAGATTCATTCAATCTCATTCGAGCTGAAGAGTTGACTTTGGTCGAATGGATCACAAGAGAGTCTAGTGGCCTCCAGATCAATTTTTGGGAGGGAAACATATTATTTGTCCGAATAGTTATGCCATTTCGCGCATGAGGCGGACCGTTGGAAATGGATTTTTGTGTCTTTCAAAGATTCATTATGTCCTATTTGAGCTGAATAGTTGACCTTCATCAAATATATCTCGAAAGTGCCCACTAGCCTTCAGATCCATTTCGAGGGGAAATGGATCGTTCATCTGAACGGTTATGTCGTTTCACGTATGGGATGGACCTTTGGAAAGGGGATTTAGGTCCCTTCAAAGATTCATTTAGATTTATCTCTGATGATAGAGTTGATCAGAGTGAAACGGGGATCAGGACCACTCGATGACCTCTAGATCAGTACTCGGAGTATGACTTAGGGTTTATAATGAATTGGGGAGGTGATAGGGACCTAAGGAGAGACTTAGGGGAGTCCTAGAATGTGGTGTCTACAAACCTACTGTTATAACCCTTTCTTAAAGGATGACGAGTGGATCCCGATTGATGCTATCCATGCCCAAGTCCTGGATAATTACCTCAAAGATGAGCTCCTAACCCAGACGATGGTCGAAGAGCACATATTGCAGATTATCTTACTCTCCATTCTTAAACATCTTAGATTTTTTTAGGTATTTGTAAATTTTATCTCGATGTAATTTTACTTCCTAATTTTTGTCAATGTACAACTTAATTTATTAACTTGTTCCATATTTTGAGCATGTGCTTATGAAACATGAATTAATAACTATCTTTATCTTTGAATTAGAAAGAGCTATTGCTTGTTAACTACTTAATATCTTTGTCAACCAAGTAATAGTGATTGACCATCTTAGGCTTTTTATCAATTAAATGGGCTAGTAGTTTGTTTTGATCATTTTGGGCCTCTCAGCTAAGTAAATGATTTTAACAACAAGTGTTAGCCATTTGTTAATACGTGTTTGAACATTCTCCCAGTCCAATATGCCTTAGAAGTATCATTCCATCTACCTTACCTTTTAGGTTATGTCGTCACACTCCCTTATGCCTAAGTGATATGATGGCGAGATTGTACTTGGTCGATGGGTCATTCGCCCGAGCAGGCTTTTTGCGACCAATCTAAGTTGGTTTCGTTACCCAAGGATTTGTTGTAGGAATTTTATTATTATCGAAGCAACTTATGAGGTTTATTTTGTTCGTGATAAAGACCTGAGGGTTGTAGTAATTGAAATTCTTTATTAACTTGTTATAACTACTATAAACCTTTCTCAGCACATGAGAATCCTTGATTGAAACAAGTTAAACAACTTGTTGTAATCCCCAGGAGTTTTGCTATGCACGAGGGAGTTATTTGGATAAGATAATCTAAGCATCGTTTTGTTAACCAATGATAATTTCTTCCTATGGTCGGGGGAGTTATCATTTGGAAAGGGTATATAATACTGAGATACAATCCAGAAATTTAAAGCAGCTAATATATGAGATCAAAGTGTGAGATTCAATTGGCCTTTACTTATTGAATAATAACTTGCAAGCAACATAAGTTTGAAATAAATTTTTGCATAAACTAAATGTGCTAATAGAATATAAAGAAGACTAAAAAAGAACTTCTTAATATTGGTCTCATTCCACGCTTTTAGTATCTCCCCTCTCTCCAATGTTTCCAAGTTATATTCTCCTTGAAGGTCGTCCCCTATCACCTTAAAAGGTACTTCCCAATTTTGTCCTATCTTGTCATCTGATGGTTTCACCGCATTGCCGAGGACTTTTCTCAGAACATAGTCTCCTACTAGGAAATTTCTTGGGTGGAATTTCTTATTTTACTACTTATCCATCTACTATTGATAGGAATCCAGCTTGATCATGGATTGTTTTCTTTACTTGTCTTCTAAGTTAAGTTGAATGCACAGTGCATCATCCTTAAGGCCTTGGTCCACCAAGGTGGTTCTCATGGTAGGGAGACATGCTTCCAGCGAGATAATATCTTCCATTCCGTAAGCAAGCGTGAAGGGTGGTTCTCCAGTAGATTTCCAAACACTAGTATAGTAGGCCCATAGAACATGGGGGAGCTCATCCACCGAGGCACCCTTTGCGCTTTCTAGCCTTTTATTTAGACTGTCGAGCATGGTTTTGTTGGAAGCTTCTGCCTGACCATTTATTGACACAGAATTGAAGTGGTTTTTGATGCCATTTTCACAATAGAAACCTTGAAAGAAGATACTTTCAAATTGGGTGCTGTTGTCAATGACGATAATTCTTGGTATCCTAAAGCATGTGATAATGCTTTTTATAATGAACCTGGCCATTTCAGCATAACGAATATTTTCCAGTGGTTTTGTCTCTATCCACTTAGTGAAGTAATCTATGCTGACCAACAAATACTAGTGATTTTCAGGTTTTGTATGTGGTGGTCCCATAATATGTAGTCCCCATTTCATGAATAGCCAAGGACATGTTAGAGATTTCAGATCGCTAGCTGGCTGGTGGACCATATGAGAGAATTTATGTCACTTTTGACATATTTGAACATCAGTGGCTGCATTGTTTTGGATGTGAGGCCACCAGTAACCTTCCTTCATCTCTTGAAAGTTCAATGACCTCCCTCTGTGTGACTCCCACAAATCCCATTATGAAGTTCATTAAGAAATTGCTCGGTGTCATGTGGGTGGACGCATTGGAGGTAAGGGCATGTAAATGATCTTTTATAGAGATTTCCTCCTATGGAGAGGTAGAAATAGGAAGCTTTCATCGTTACTTGATGAGCCAATATCTTGTCATCTGGAAGTACGTCGCTCCATTGATAGGCAATGATGGGATCCATCTAACTAGGGCCTTTTTATGAGGAGGACTTTTTCGGAGACCATCAGCTGGTCGATGCTTGTCTAGGCGAGGAACTCTATCTGGATAGTTCTTCTGAGATCGGAGTCCACTGCTGAGCTCAGGGCTACTAAGGCATCAATGCGACTATTATTCCCTAGGGGGATTTATTGAATGTTAACCTTCTTAAATTCTATAATAATTTCTCTTACTACTGCGAGTTAAGCTGCCATACTATCATCTTTTGCATTGAAACCTCCACTCACTTGCTTGGAGACCAGTTTGGAATCGCCAAATACATTGAGGCACTTTTCCCCTAATATTTCGGCCTTGCGTAAGCCAGCGATCAGTGCTTCATATTTAGCTTCATTGTTAGAGGCTTCAAATCCCATCCTGATTTCTTGTTCGATGATAGCGTCTTTTGGTATGACGAGGATGATTCCTACTCTTGACCCCTTAGAATTAAAGGATCCATCAATGTATAGGATCCAATCCTTAAACTGTGCTTCCTCATTTTTTGACTGTTTCGCTTCCTATTGATCGATGGGTTAGTCCTCTGTAAATTCGGTAATAAAATTAGATAGGACTTGTCCTTTAATTATTGTTCTTTATTAAAAGTGGATACTGAATATGATGATCTCCTCTGACCACTTTGTGAGTCTTCCAGAGAGGTTGGCTTTTCGAAGAACATATTTGTTGGTAAATAAAGTGATCACCATTATTGAGTGAGCTTCGAAGTAGTGTTTCAGTTTTTAAGTAACGTTGTTTAGCATCCATAAGTGTTTTGCTAACATAATAAACGGGTACAACGTGGTTTGATACTACGAGATAGAGATAGAATGGGTATCTATCATCAGTAAATACCAATAGAGGTGGTTTGCTAATATAGGATTTGATCTCCTCCAATGCTTTTGATTAATAATCATTCCAAATGAGGCCTTTGTCCTTCTTTAAAAGTTGAAAGAATGGTCAGTCCGAAGACTTGGAGATGAAGTGATTGAGTGTTGAGAGCATACTAGTGAGATTTTAAACATCTCGTAGCATCTATAGAGTCTAGATCTTGGTGATTGCATCAATCTTATCTGGATTGGCATTAATTCCTCTTTTTTTGACCAAATATCCCAAAAAAATTTCGGTCTGGACATCGAATGAGCACTTACTCACATTAAGTTTCATCCAGTATTTCTTGAGTATTTTAAAGGTTCTTTCTAGGTCCGTGAGGTGGTCATCTCTATTTTTCTCTTGACTAACATGTCGTCTATGTAGACCTCGCTTGAACATCTTTTTGACCAGCCTCTGATATGTTTCCATTACGTTCTTTGAGCCAAACGACATGACCTTATAATAGTATAACCCAATGGGGGTTATGAAGGACATTTTGTCCTGATCGGGGCCGAACAATGTAATTTGATGGTACCCTAAATAGGTGTCTAGGAAACTCATATTTTCATGTGTAACTGTAGCATTAACCAGCTGATCAATCTTAAAAAGTGAGAAGCTGTCTTTGGGACATGCCCTATTGAGATCCATGAAGTTGATATAAGCCCTTCAATTGCCATTACTCTTATGTACCACCACTGGGTTGGATAAACATTTGGCAAACTGAACTTCCTAGTGGATCCTGTATCTAGATTCTTCCCTACTTTATTCTCCACCACTTTAGCCTTCTCGGGGGCCATTCAAAAAACATTATGAGTGACCGGATTGAAGGTTGGATCAATATTCAGATGATGACAGGCTATACTTGAATAAATCCTAGGTAGATCATATGGCTCCCAAGAAAAAACATCTAGATTGCTTCTCAAAAAGGGAATCAATTCTTTTTTTGTGATCGGCAAGTGCGGTTTCGATCAGAAACTTTCTCTCTAGAAATTTTTCATTAGCTCCAATTTCCTCCTGGATTTCAATGACCTTATCAATGGGGGTGGACCTGATCTCCTCCACCCTTGGTCGGCCATACCGTAATTGCTATTTAGATGGTGTAGCTCCATTTTGGGTTTTCTTTGGAGCGTATTTTGGTTCCTTTTTCTTTTCCTTTATAGGACGGATGGGCATGATGAAGCATTTCCTTGTTGTGGCCTGGTCGCCATACATCTTGATCACACCACGGTCGGTGATACACTTCTGCTTCTAATGGTAGGTAGACGGTACGACCCTTATGGCATGCAACCAACCTCTGCCCAAAATGGTGTGATATGAGGACTTTACGTCTACTTCCAAGAACTCAATTTTCTTTGATATATTATCTACTTTGATTGGAAGGACTATTTTCCCAGTGGTATTGTGATTCTCCCTACGAAGCCAACTAATGGAACAGTTGCCTACTTGAGGTCGACCAGGTTGAGCTTCAACTTATGGAATAACTCTAGGTTTATCACCTGTGACGAGCTTCCCTGATTAATAAGTAGTTTGTCGAAATCCCAATTTCAATCCTGAGGGTCATGATGAGTGCACTGTGATGTGGAGTCCTTAATCCGACCAAATCTTCTTCAGTGGAGATAATGTGTTTGGTGTAGTCGACGTCCTTTGGTCGTCAGTTCTTGCCAGCTTGTCTATTGGCAAGGTCAATATAGAATGCCTCCATGAGAGTAGTGACCTTCTTCAGATCCATTCGAATTAGTTCCTTTGGATTTGTTTCAGGTCTGATGCCCAATGGATCAACGTGAACTCCAGTCCCATGTCGTCATCAAGGACGTTAGCTGGTTTATAGTTTCCATTGACTGTGAACTTATCAGCTTTCTTTTCTATGTATTCATTAAGATTCCCATCTTGGGTCAACTCTTCTAGGTGTGACTTTAGACCCTAGAAATTCTCAGTTATGTGGATGTCCTCTTTGTGGAATGCACATCTTAGTGCATTGTTCCTCTTTGTGGGGTCACCACCTATCTTCCCATCTTCTTGGGCCACTTGATGAACAGTTGATCCTTGATCTTGCTCAAGATCTTGTATATTGGATCTTTTAAGATTGTGTTAACAGCCTCGAATGTTTTTGAAGGATCAGCTTGGTTCCCATTCTTAGAGTCGTTCTTCCCAACGTTCTTATTCCCTTGATTTAAAGTTTCACCCTTATCTCTTCCTTTGGTTACCTTTGCTTTCCCATTGTACCTTACATTAGGGTGAATCACATCTTCAACCTTGGTGTATTTCTCAATATGGGCCATGAGGTCGTTGACGGTTCTATCTTCTTTCTTTGTCAGGGATTGGTCCAGCAGAGATGTGGTTGGCAAACCAATTCTAAAGGATATAATGTCATCCTGATTTGAGCAGTCCTCCACTTCATTGAAAACTTCCCATTATCTCTTGGCGTAATCACGAAGGTTCTTTTGCGGTTATTTTTCATTGTGAGCAGTGCATCCGTGGGAGCTGCTGGTTATGAAGTGAGTATTAAAAGCCTCTGCAAGGGATTTGAAGTTCTTGATCGACCTATGGGGAATATTATCGAACCATTTATGTTCTATGTCGTGTACTCTATAAGGGAAAATTTGACACATCACTACATCGTTGTGACTCCACAGGATCATCGCCTTCCTGTATTAGCCGAACATGATCTATGGGATCCATCTTCCCATCATAAATCTTGAACCTGGGAATAATAAACTTTTTGGGGGGTTTTGTGACACCCCGCTTAACAAAATATCGGGTGATCAGTCCTATACCAAATTACAACTGGAATCCCAGTTGGATCATCCTTAGCATCACTGTCGAATACTTTTTAAAACTTACTAACCACATAGTGTTCCAAAAGCTGGTGCAAATTTTAACTTTTTAATTAAACAAAACAGTACATGTGGAAAATAAATATGAACCATTCACACAACTGAATAAAACTCAACTGAATAATTAATTACACAACTTGCCGAATAAACTATCGGCCACCAAAGTGAAATAATCCAATACAAATATTCAATACCGAAATAAAACAAATTTGAAAACTGTACAGAACAGATTGGGTGACAAGCCCTAAATAAAACTGAAACTGATACATGATTCCTACTCTAGGAATAAATGAACGATGCATCTAATTCAACCTTCTGCTAGCATCCACATATGCCGCAGCTCCGTGTCCCTGGAATAGAATATCAATCCTGGCGTCCCTGTGGTTGGACACCTAAAAGATTTTGAAAATAGTTTTATAGCAAGGGTTAGAACCCAAAACATTTTGAAAATATTTAGCAAGTGAATTAAATGCAGTAATTTAAAATGAATGAATGCGCTTCATATTTAAGTTAGTGTCGCACTCCCTTGGGGATATTCTCATCCCTCCACTATTGAGCACGCCTAACGGTTACCTTGACCCCCACCTAGTTGTACTACCCCATCCAACTAGTCATGGTATAACCTCCCCTTGCCATACTACTCTAACCCGACTATAATGATTCTTGAATTATAAGTTATCTCACAATTAACTTAATTAATTCCATCTTAAATGGTAGCATATAACCGTGTCACAAGTTATATAAAGTAGATACATCACACACTGTATTATTACCCGCATATAATATTGAATACCATTATATACGTACCTTTACTAAAACATCCACACATATACGATACGTATATCCATCCCTTCGAGTATACCCTCGCCGGATGATTCCCTCTAAAGTTCTATCCCACTAGGTGTGCTCACATAACCTATTTACCCAAGTTAGGTTCGCTCACCAACCTGGCCTAAAACATAAACGAAGTGTAGGCGGTCATATTCCTTCCCTGAAAGTGAGATAATCTCCTCTCCCATATACCGGACGCTATGGCCTGGGGATATACAGATCCTACTCCTCAAGATAAGGGATTCACCCACATCGCACAACCTCCTTTGATAGCACTAGAGTATATAAATTAAATATCTAATCACTGATATTTAAAAGCACACACAATAAATATACACACATATATATATACTATCACTATACCGTATATATATATATATATATATATATATATATATATATATATATATATATATATATATATATATTATAAACCCCGGCTTTACCGTGTACTCAAAAACCTATAACACTAGCCTGTAATTTCCCGAGTCTCTGGCCCGACACAACTTAATTAATTTTCTCCCTTATAAAATTATCATTACCCCGAGTCTGTGGTCCGACTCTAATATATTTAGTTCACACTCAATTAATATTATATTTTCCCCGAGTCTGTGATCCGACTCTAATTAAATTAATTAACACACCTATTAATTTGATGCCACCCCGAGTCTATCATCCGACTCTAATTAAATTAATTAACACAAATATTAATTTAATACCTTCCCGAGTCTATCGTCCAACTCTAATTAAATTAATTAACCCACCTATTAATTTAATACCTTCCCGAGTCTGTGGTACGACTCTCATTTAATTAATTTATACATTAATTAATCAGTAGCCTTCCCGAGTCTATCGTCCGACTCTAATTAAATTAATTAACACATATATTAATTTAATACCTTCCCGAGTCTGTGATATGACTCTCATTTAATTAATTTACACATTGATTAATTAATACCCTTCTCAAGTCTATCGTCCGATTCTAATTAAATTAATTAACACACCTATTAATTTCATACCCTCCCGAGTCTATCGTCCGACTCTAATTAAATTAATTAACACACCTATTAATTTAATACCTTCCCGAGTCTATCGTCGGACTATAATTAAATTAATTAACCCGTCTATTAATTTAATACCTTCCCGAGTCTATGGTCCGACTCCCAGTTAATTAATTTACACATTAATTAATTTATACTAAATCGAGTATGTGGTACGATTCCCCTTTAATTAATTTACACATTAATTAATTTATACCAATCCCGAGTCTACAATCCAACTTTAATTTAATTAATTACAACATCAATTAATTTAATAACTTGGTGTCACCCAACCATTATCCCCGGACTCGCTCACTTGGACCGTAACTTAATATTTCTCGAGTCTATGTTCCGACTCCAAATTAATTTACTCTCTCAATAATTAATTAAATACTTTGGTGTCACTTAACCAACATACCCGAACTCGCTCACTTGGTCCATTTTTACATCTCATAATTTTATTTCCACATATTCACCCACAATGTGTCACACATTCATCTCCATAAATTTCCCAATTATATTTACCTATAATTACCAATATACCCGGACTCACCCACTTGGTCCATAATTAAATATTTCACCTCAATTTCTTTAATAATGTAGCGTCACCCAACTACAATACCCGAATATTATTCCTCGGCCCAATAACACTACTTATGAATTATTTTCCCTAATTCGTTCATCTCATAACATACCGTTCACACCCTCCTAAACCCAATTATATCACCCTATAATTGTTAAGGAAATATGTGTCCCATATGAATTTATCACTAAATAAAAGTAAGGGATTAAATCTTAAATAAAATCATCTTTATAAACAAACTGTCCAAACTGTCAATTTTCTGGGACCGTCGATCGATCGATCCCCCTGGGTCGATCGATCGATCGAGCATGTGATCGTCTTCCCCGGCTTGCTATTTCAGCCATTAACGAACCCTTAAGCTTTTGGTTTCTTCCCAAACCTTTACCCAAATCACAACCAACATATTCTCCACACAAGAAAAGGTTCTAAACACCCTAGAGACCTTAATGCATCAACAAATTTATACAAAACCCTAAGTATATCCGATTTGGGTTTTTCACCCGGGTCTCGTTCTACAAAATCCGACCCTACCGTATTCAGTCCATCTAATCACTATACATATTGTAATTCACTCTACAATTTAGTCTTAACAGACCCAAATCATAACTTAACAGCCATTGAGTAATTAAATCCGCCCATTACTCTAAATTCATTAAAACCCAATTTTAATTATGGTTATAAACCCAAAACTAATTTTGATTTACACATAACTATGATATGAATTGATTATCATCAATTTAGAAATCACAACAGTTAACCACTTGCCTGGAATTATTCGTAGAGTCTGATCAGTTGGTGTAGTCCTATAAATTGGCTCCAAAATCCCCAAATTGGCTCTTGATTTTCTTTCCACCAATTTCCCTCTCAAGACCTAGGCTTAGAATTTGTGTTTACTGTTGTTTAACACTTCTCCATTTAGGTTAAAAACCTTAATCCCATTTTTGTCCATCTGGGCCTAATTAAAAAGGCCCAACTCACCCCGTGTGGGCCCGGCTATACCCAAAAATACCCCGATACCCAATTACTACCCCTGGGTACTCTTTTATGACTATTTCGACCCATCCGGACGCAACCGCGCACTCGGAATTGCCATCCGAAATAATTTTTAACATTTCCAAATTTCGACCTCAAAATGCGACACACATTAATTCGAACAATTAAATTTAAAGTCGCCAATTATAATTAATTAGGCTCACTCAAATAAATTCTCCAACTCATGAATTTAAGTTTCTCCAATTTAAATATTTTTATAACTCCCAAAAATAATTAAATATTAAATCCTCAAAATTACGGGGTGTTACATACTCCCCCCCTTACAAAGGAATTTCGTCCTAATGTTCCAAGCTTCTCATATTACTCTCTAATCATATGCCTCTAAGCCTGCAATATCTTTCCCATCTGCTTCTAACCATGCCTTACACAAGTATGCATTTAGATTAACCAGGGCGCCCATACACCCTATACCTGTGCTTAACCGCACAAAAGTTGCCTTAATTAACCCGGATGCCCATACACCCTATCCCCGTGCTTTAACGCACGAAACTTACCCGACTATGCTAGTCGTAATCCGTAATATAACTTCAAACCCGTAGTCATATCACACACACACACACACACACACACACACACACACACACACAGATATATATATATACACACACACACATATACCTACTGTCCGGGTACCCAACCCATGTACTAACGTCCAAACACCTTCCCACAAAATACTTGTCTCTCAACACAAAAGTATATACGCTTACTCTCGTGTTACCAAAGATGATATAAAGTACCACGTCCTTACCATCACTAGTCCTTGCGCAAAATAAACCCCGAGCTATCTCTCTTTGCTCCAACATAATTCTAACCACTCTGATTCACTTCAGTAAACACCCCTTACTTACCGGGATAAAATGTGCGAACACAAGACCTCACTATGTGCATATCGCATCATGCAATACAACATATATAGACACATATATATAGGCTATACGCCCTCTCAGGTGATACCTAGTACCAAACATATCCTGGTGTTGCGAACACCAAAACTTACCCCCACTATTCACAATAGTTCAAACCCATCGCTATCCAGCCGATATTTAGGAAATATTATCAACCCTACTCCCATAATTCTCAAAATTATTAACTCTTCGCATAATTCAAACCTTCACTCAGTGTACACCTTCACTCAGTGTACACCTCCACTCTCCCGTGAAGGACACCACAGAACTCCGCCACCCCACGGAAGTTTATCCACATACTATGGCTGCTACAGCCGGCGCATCCACTAAATTCGACTCACCCGCGAAATCCAGTGAAAATAATTCTTATATTGTGACATCCTCCTTGTCACTCAAAAATATACCCCATGACCATAGGGTAAAAATAATTACCTCCATACTCCAGCTGCAACGGCTGATCCTCAGGTTCCGAAGCATCTTCTCCTTACCCGAATGCGCCCATGACTTGCTTTAGTGGCTGTACATCCAGGACCTCATCCTGTAATTGACCCATGCCTCGCTTAAGACAAACTCTCTTCATGTGTCTCGCTTTCCCCACAAATGAAACACCTTCTAATACATTCACCCTAGGTCCCTTCCATGCTGACATTGTTGGAATTCCTGGCCATCCTGCCGATAACCTTCACTTCTAATTCGTTTGGCATGATTTCCCTATCGGAAATCCTGCCCCTAATCTCCCCCTGTCTACTACTGGGATACCCCACTGGTTCTGTTCCCTCCTGCCTTATCCGACTGGAAAATTTCCACTCCCCTCCCGCTTCCTTTACCGTGGAAGCGATATTCCCGACAGTGCAGGAGTGGTACGTTAATGACATCAGTATAAGTTACTAATGCGGGATTACTAATAAAATGTTGTTTGATTCTCCATACAAACCCATCCATAAACCTTGCTTTCTTTCTCTCTTCATCGCTTACCTCATCCGGTACCAACTTTGCCAATCGAGTAAATTCTTCCTCCTAATCGACCATTGAACGGTATCCCCGAGTAACCTCTCTAAATTTTCTCCTCATTCCGGTCTCAACCGCTGGAGGAAAAATACATGCGGTAAAACCACACCCAAAACTCTACAATATCTAATGTATCCCTTTCCTCAACGGTGGTGATTGACTCCCACCACTGTAGCGCTGCTCCCACTAAACTAAAAGTGGATAGCATTTGCTTTCGCACCTCATCGCAATCTCCCAAGCGTAGGTGACGCTGGATATCTCTCTTCCCTGACACGTTAGCACTACCTCTGAACCCCCTCACAATTCTGATGGGTGCCCAATCTTGAAAAACCTCTTATACTGGTTGCCACCCCGACGACCCCGCGCGAGCTTGAACATCTGGCGCCATTAACACTTGTGGCTGATTCCGTGAAAAGTATCTTGCCATTATGACCACCGTCGCTTCAACTGCCTTTTCAGTCACTTGTGATGCCAAAACCATCTATGGCCATTGCTGCGGTAACTCTTGCTCCTGATGAGCCTCCCTAGTCTCATCTCCCCCTGCTGCCCTATCTGTTCCCTCTCCTGGGCGGCGTCTGGAATGAGAATCGAGTCGTATGAGTTCACCCTCAAATATAAATTTGGCAGAAAAACGTATATGCACATACGTATAAGAATACAACAATCCTATGATAGGGCTATATATCAAAGATTGCTAAGCCAAAACGTGAAAAGTCGCACAGATCCTAAGGACACTAGAACCTGATGTTCTGATACCATCTGTGACACCCCGCCTAATTAAATACTGGGTGATCAGTCCTATACCAAATTAAAACAGGAATCCCAGTTGGATCATCCTTAGCATCACTGTCGAAAACTTTTTAAAACTTACTAACCACCTAGTGTTCCAAAAGCTGGTGCCAATTTTAACTTTTTAATTAAACAAAACAGTACATGCGGAAAATAAATATGAATCATTCACACAATTGAATAAAACTCAACTGAATAATTAATTACACAACTTGCCGAATAAACTATTGGCCACCAAAGTGAAATAATCCAATATACAAAATCCACACCGGAATAAAACAAATATGAAAACTGTACTGAGCAGGTTGGGCGACAAGCCCTAAATAAAACTGAAACTGATACATGATTCCTACTCTAGTAATAAATGAACGATGCGTCTAATTCAACCTCCTTCTAGCATCCACATATGCCGCAGCTCCGTGTCCCTGGTATAGAATATCAATCATGGCGTCCCTGTGCCTGGACACCTAAAAGGTTTTGAAAATAGTTTTATAGCAAGGGTTAGAACCCAAAACATTTTGAAAATATTTAGCAAGTGAATAAACTGCAGTAATTTAAAATGAATGAATGCGCTTCATATTTAAGTTAGTGTCGCACTCCTTTGTGGACATTCTCACCCCTCCACTATTGTGCACACCTAACGGTTACCTTGACCCCCACCTAGTTGTACTACCCCGTCCAACTAGTTCTGGTATAACCTCCCCTTGCCATACTACTTTAACCCGAGTATAATGATTCTTGAATTATATGTTATCTCACAATTAACTTAATTAATTCCTTCTTAAATGGTAGCTTATAACCGTGTCACAAGTTATTTAAAGTAAATACATCACACACTATATTATTACCCGCATATAATATTGAATACCATTATATACGTACCTTTACTAAAACATCCACACATATAACGTACGTATATCCATCCCTCCGAGTATACCCTCGCCAGATGATTCCCTCTAAAGTGCTATCCCACTAGGTGTGCTCACATAACCTAGTTACCCAAGTTAGGTTCGCTCACCATCCTGGCCTAAAACATAAACGAAGTGTAGGCGGTCATATTCCTTCCCTGAAAGTGAGATAATCTCCTCTCCCATATACCGGGCGCTATGGCCTAGGGATATACTGACCCTACTCCTCAAGATAGGGGATTCACCCACATCGCGCAACCTCCCTTGATAGCACTAGAGTATATAAATTAAATAAATATCTAATCACTGATATTTAATAGCACACACAATAAATACACACACACACACACACACACACACAGATATATATATATATAAACCCCGACTTTACCATGTACTCAAAAATCCGTAACACTAGCCTGTAATTTCCCAAGTCTCTGGCCCGACTCAACTTAATTAATTTTCTCCCTTATAAAATTATCATTACCCCGAGTCTGTGGTCCGACTCTAATATATTTAATTCACACTCAATTAATATAATATTTTTCCCGAGTCTGTGGTCCGACTCTAATTAAATTAATTAACACACCTACTAATTTAATACCTTCCTGAGTCTATCATCCGACTCTAATTAAATTAATTAACACACCTATTAATTTAATACATTCCCGAGTATATCGTCCGACTCTAATTAAATTAATTAACACACCTATTAATTTAATACCTTCCCGAGTCTATCGTCCGACTCTAATTAAATTAATTAACACACCTATTAATTTAATACATTCCTGAGTATATCGTCCGACTCTAATTAAATTAATTAACACACCTATTAATTTAATACATTCCCGAGTCTATCGTCCGACTCTAATTAAATTAATTTACACACCTATTAATTTAATACCTTCCCGAGTCTGTGGTACGACTCTCATTTAATTAATTTACACATTAATTAATTAATACCCTTCCTGAGTCTATCGTCCAACTCTAATTAAATTAATTAACACACCTATTAATTTAATACCTTCCCGAGTCTATCGTCCGACTCTAATTAAATTAATTAACATACCTATTAATTTAATACCTTCTCGAGTCTATTGTCCGACTCTAATTAAATTAATTAACCCACCTATTAATTTAATACCTTCCCGAGTCTATGGGTCGACTCCCAGTTAATTAATTTACACATTAATTAATTTATAGTAAACCGAGTCTGTGGTACGACTCCCCTTTAATTAATTTACACATTAATTAATTTATACCAATCCCGAGTCTACAATCCGACTCTAAATTAATTAATTACAACATCAATTAATTTAATAACTTGGTGTCACCCAACCATTATCCCCGGACTCGCTCACTTGGCCCGTAACTTAATATTTCTCGAGTCTATGTTCCGACTCCAAATTAATTTACTCTCTCAATAATTAATTAAATACTTTGGTGTCACTTAACCAACATACCCGGACTCGCTCACTTGGTCTATTTTTACATCTCATAATTTTATTCCCACATATTCACCCACAATGTGTCACACATTCATCTCCATAAATTTCCCAATTATATTTACCTATAATTACCAACATACCCGAACTCACCCATTTGGTCCATAATTAAATATTTCACCTCAATTTCTTTAATAATATAGCGTCACCCAACTACAATACCCGAATATTATTCCTTGGCCCAATATCACTACTTATGAATTATTTCCCCAAATTCGTTCATCTCATGACATACCGTTCACTCCCTCCTAAACCCAATTATATCACCCTATAATTGTTAAGGAAATATGTGTCCCATATGAATTTATCACTAAATAAAAATAAGGGATTAAATCTTAAATAAAATCCTCTTTATAAACAAACTGGTCGAACTGTCAATTTTCTGGGACCGTCGATCGATCGATCCCCCTGGGTCGATCGATTGATCGAGTAGGTGATCGTCTTCCTCGACTTGCTATTTCAGCCATTAACGAACCCTTAAGCTTTTGGTTTCTTCCCAAACCTTTACTCAAATCACAACCAACATATTCTCCACACAAGAAAAGGTTCTAAACACCCTAGAGACCTTAATGCATCAACAAATTTATAAAAAACCCTAAGTATATCCGATTTGGGTTTTTCACCCGGGTCTCGTTCTACAAAATCCGACCCTACCGTATTCAGTCCATCTAATCACTATACATATTGTAATCCACTCTACAATTTAGTCTTAAAATACCTAAATCATAACTTAACAGCCATTGAGTAATTAAATCCGTCTATTACTCTAAATTCAATAAAACCCAATTTTAATTATAGTTATACACCCAACACTAATTTTGATTTACACATAGCTATGATATGAATTGATTATCATCAATTTATAAATCACAATAGTTAATCACATGCCTGGAATTATTCGTAGAGTCTTATCTGTTGGTGTAGTCCCTTAATTTGGCTCCAAAATCCCCAAATTGGCTCTTGATTTGCTTTCCCCCAATTTTCCTCTCAAGCCCTAGGCTTAGAATTTGTGTTTACTATCGTTTAACACTTCTCCATTTAGGTTAAAAACCTTAATCCCGTTTTTGGCCATCTGGGCCTAATTAAAATAGCCCAACTCACCCCGTGTGGGCCCGACTATACCCCAAAATACCCCGAGACCTAATTACTACCCCGGGTACTCTTTTCTGACTATCTCGACCCATCCGGACGCAACCGCGCACTCGGAATTGCCATCCGAAATACTTTTTAACATTTCCAAATTTCGACCTCAAAATGCGACACACATTAATTCGAACAATTAAACTTAAAGTCACTAATTATAATTAATTCGGCTCACTCAAATAAATTCTCCAACTCATGAATTTAAGTTTCTCCAATTTAAATATTTTTATAACTCCCAAAAATAATTAAATATTAAATCCTCAAAATTACGGGGTGTTACAGGTTTTTCCTCTTCAATATCCCTTGAAAAAGGGGATTTTGTCCAGGTGTTAATAGGTTTCCTAGATAGCTCCCTTGTAGAATTGTCTCCTCAATGGGCTAGGTGTTAGTCCATCTCCCTACGAACCAAAATTCTGAGGCCCTCTTTTTGACAATCAGTTATTCTGTGGTGCATTTTTTATCAACCACATTCTTATCGATCATGTTGTGACCTGACAGGTTCAGATCTATATTGGTCGCACCTAGAGCTCCCCCCTCAGCCGCGGGTATTGTTCGCATGAGGACTAGTAGTCCTATTATGGTGCTTCTTGGTATCTCTATAGAGATCTGTCTCGATACTTTCAAGTCGCCTTCATAGGTGATAACTTTCTTCCACCTACGGCGTGTGGCCTCCTCTTGTTGTCGAAGCCTTACTTTGTAAGAATCAACCAACCTAGATATCCTTGTGGACCTGGGTGCTCCCTGACTTTCTTCAGAAGGCTGCCTCTCTTGGAGAAACCTAGGATTTGGCTATTGGTAAATTCCTGACCTGACCCTAGGTGGGGCTAGGTCATCTTGACCATCACCAACCCGAGGAATGTTGCTGATGCAGTGAGATATTACAAGCTTTATAGTAATGCATGTTTTTACAGGAATAAATATCGATTCCTACAGATGGAACCAATTATGAGTGCAAGAAATACCACAATAAAGAACCACGAAAATAATACCGAATGCAGAAAGTAATGATTAGACACACAACAACGATATACGTGGTTTGACAACTTGCCTACGTCCACGGAGAGGTTACTATATTCTTATTAGTATCTCTTAGTTCTCGAGTTTACATCCCCTTAGCCCAGATCAGGGTTTACAATTTATATATGTGTACAATAAGAGTTTAAGCTGTTCAAGTAACTCGATTAACACATGGATAACTCGTGTGTCCCTAAATATCTCCTCTGAGATTATGGTAACCACTTTGAGTTTGTGTGTAAGTATTTGAGTATATGCCAAATACACGAGTCTTTAATAAATAGTGGATTTGGTTCAGGCAGATCCTCTCGCAGGTTGGGATGGTCGGCTACTTTATTGGGTCAAGATAAATGGGTCTCCACAACATATATATTAAAAGACGAGCAAACTGTCAAATAATTAACGACAGTAGCAGACAAACTTACCTTCGATAATCTATGCTGAGTCAAACTTCACAAAGAGTTTGGATCATATCCTCTCAAAAACTCAAAATCCTTTCTATGACCATGATAGCCAAGCAGATCAATCACATTATTAGCATGATGTAATATGGATTCAGGGTCAGCCTTAAGTTCCTCTGAGGAGATCCTGCGATCTGAGTAAAACTCAAACTATTTAATTTCCCCATAGCGGGTGATAGAACCTTGGCCTCTCACCAATCAGTGAAAAAGATTGGCTTCAGTAGTTCTTGGCACTTTTGGAATTCTCTGCCTAATTGTGGTCTCTAAGGGATGCTTCTTATCGACTTTGGGGGCTTGGGAATGCATAGGGGCTAGTAGCTGCTTCGTCAGCTTTTTTTTAGCATTCTGCCCAGCCTGAGCTCTCTCATCCTCAAGTTTATTTTTCTTTGCTTCTACTTTACTAATCTATTCCTCCATACTCTTCTTGCAAGCTAAATACATTGCTTTCTGGTCGATGTGACAGGGTGTTATATCTACCATCGACTCAGACGGATGTTTGAAGATATCTGGGGATATAGTGGAATGAGAAAAAATGTTAGTAAGCTAAGGATATACTGATTATAGACCAAGGAAGAAAGACATCTAGTACTTGTCTCAAAATCTACTTCCTCTTCCCTTCCAAACTCGTCGACTGACCCCAAATTGGTCTTGCGCGACACATATTCCTCCAAGGGAACCTGAACTTCCACCAGGGGAGCACCACCGGCGGAGTATGATGCCCAACTTTAATAAATTTCTCTAATGTGAATAACTCCTCAAACTTTGGGGGTTTCTTCTCGCAATAAGATTATATCAAATCCACCATAGAGGGATGTAGTCTGGGTTCTTTATTCACTAAAAAGAGAAAAAAAACTTAGTACAAAAAGGAACAAAAAGTGATGACCGAACCATGAAGATGTTTGAAGAAAAACTCGTACCAATTTATTTCGGTCCGTTCCATTCTCTCGGGATCCTACAGGACCAATCCTGCTCGTGACTCCTAAATCCCTTATCTCCCTTAACAAACATGTACCGATCCTTCCAGTTGTGATAGTTAGTTTGAACTACTATCATCATCTTTATGTGAGATTTTTGGGGAGAAAAATATTAATAACCGACGGCTTTAGCATAGTCTTTAAGCCCATGGACATACTTACAGATATCTCCTATTAGGTTAAACCCAAACCTGGACTTATAAAACATTATCACCCCAAGGATGGTCCTATACGTATTAAGGGGAAGTTGATTTGAAGTAACCCTATATCCACTAAGGATTGATCTTATGATGAAGTGTAGGGGTAACCTGAGCCCCACCTAGAGAGCCCAGAGGGGAAGGCAAATCTCATCGAAATTTGCATTATCATATACCCTCTCCTCAGGAGAGGGGACCCTGGTCTGAATAGATATGGGTATGTAGTAATTCTCTCTTAAAAATTCTAGCTCATCCTTTGAAATGTAATTTGCATACCACCAGGTATCGGTGGTGTAAGGATTATAAGAATTAAAGGAATAAACTGTTTCCTATTCTTCGTCATATATTCCCTCATTTAAGGGCTCATGTAATGGAGAGGTGGAGAGGAATAACCCCACTCTTTTTGGACTAGCATCATCCGCTCTGTCAGACCTCATCTCATCAGAAGGGGACTCGAGGTAAATGGAAGGCATGGACTCTCTATTTTTTAACTCTATACCCTCGTGAGGATGCATTGATCTACCTACTCCTTATTCCTCTAAATAAGGGTATACGGTGGAGGGTATAGTTAGGATTGGGGAAGAATGGATACAAGAGATGGTTTTGGGCATGTAATTGGGATACCCCGGCTCTTCCCTAGGCCATACCACATGTAGAGGGCCTGGAAAACTCTTAGATGTAATTTTTAGGTAAGTGGGTTCAAACTCAGCTAATATCTCAAATAGGCGTTGTACATGAGGTGGGAAACTTACTAATATAATAGCTGGGCCTTTTAGCGTGGAGAAATGAACTTAGGGGTTGAACAGGGGAGAAATAATGCCAAGAACAACAAGAAACCCTAGCAATGTGTAGTTCCTAAGCCAACTAATTCAATAGCTATCTATGAAATTCAAATCTTTAACATGAGATTTATCAAAATGAACCCAATAAAAAATTAATGGAGACGATGCATGCAAACCCAAAAAAATGAAGTAAAAAAACCTTAAGAAGGTCAAAGGGCATGCACCTGCTACTCTGGAAGGGAAAATGAAAGGGAAAAACAAAGAACTGTACCAAGGGTGATATAAATGCAGGCGATGATGAAATACTTAAGTTGTGCAATGAAATGTTTTTTGATCTCGCAATTTAGGATAATTTTTTTTCTTTTTAGGCACTCTTATGGAATTTGAGCATGATAGTTGGAGATGAAGGTACACTGACCTTTTTAAGTTGCATTTGGCGGGAAAGAGTCACTTTATTGAATAACGCAAGAGTTGAAAAGCCAACTGATGGTACAGAGAACATGTACACATGCGCGACAGTAATTATTACCTGAACATTGTTTCCCCTTACTTGACATGTGTCCTTGTAAACTAAAATACTCCAAGTCCATCTGCTCGTCCTAGTTCGACCAAAAAGAGAGACAATCAGAATCCTGTCTCCTCGAACATGATTAACACTCCATCCATTCATTTCTTGTAACAACAACGCAAGATCCTCATTAGTTTAGAGACCTTACTACAAGATTCCACTCATACATGAATTCATGGGATCTTTTGTTGTATCCTAAATAAAACAGGTCACATGGAGCCTTCAAAGCAAGGAAAATATCCTCTTTTAAAGTAAGAACAGAGGTCGGCTACATCATTAATTGTGCTCGGCTTAGGTTCCCATTTGTTCATCCTGGTGATCTATTTAGCTGCCCAGTGTAACTAAAGGGACCACATTATTTAGCAAATGATTTCAATTTCCATACTCAACTATACACATAAATATGGCCCACTAGTCACGCTGGTGACACCTAAACACGTGATTAATATGCACATCGGCCCACTCTTTTGGGCTATAACTAATTCATCATTATATATCATATCATATGTAAATAGTTTAACTATTTGACCTATAAAGTCACTCCATTTGTGTCTTAAAAGGGGAAGATAACTAAATATAAACAACACAAAGTCCCAAAAAAGTAGGGGACAAAAATCATCATCCCTAAGTAAACCCTAAATTTGTATCCATTCTTAGAAATAAGATTGACACCATCACTGAACTTGTGGATGTAGGTACCATTTAGATACCGAACCATGTAAATCCCGTCTTCTCTCTTTGTCTCTCATCTACATTCTCTATTTTATTATTTTTCATTGTTCATTACTTAATAAACCTCCGACTAAGGCGTAATTCTCCAATTCATTTTTAGACGACAATAAATTAACGCCATCTGTGGAAAATTGACAAGACGTGGTTGTTTACTACCAATATTGATTCATTTTTTTCTTTAATTAAACCTTCTAATTTCTGAGAACGAGGGTTTTTCATCCCCAAACACAATTATTTTGAGTGGGTTTTACTCAGTATTTGAGAGTTATATATATATATTGGAGATGTGTTTTGGAGGAGTTGTGAGGGTTATTTTGGAGCACTTTTGAAGTATATATTCTCGATCATTCTTTCATCATATTTTCTACATTTTATTGGTGGATTTATTCATTGAGTTAGGGGTTTGATATCCAATATATTTAGAAATTAAATATGAGACACGTTGGGTTTGATATGTATTACATATTTATGTTTACTCAACATGCTACTTATGTGTATGTTATATACATGTTCTTTATGTGATAAAAGTTGGTATTCTCTATGAGAATTATTTTTATAGATCCTAAATGGTATTGGACAAAATGTTATACTATTGAAAGGTAAAAGTTTTACGAAACATAGGGTAAATATTTTCATGGAAATTTTATGTTTAAACCCTAAAAGTGACATATTTGAATGCATGCGATACACGTAGGATGGGCTGGGTTGTAACACCATGAATGTGTATTAAGGTGAATATGAGATAAGTGTAAGAGGTTAAATTAGAAATATTGGGCACAAGTTGTATTATTTATAAAATAACCCCTAAAGTATGGAAATTACATTTTATCCCTTGAAAGTATGAATTTCACAAAATAGCACTAAAAGTCATACTTTTTGCAGAATAAAACCTTTAGTTAGTATGATTCTAATTATAATCCTTGAAACTTGGTATACTTTGCATAAAAATGGTAAATATAAAGTCTTAAATAGATAAAATAGTATTAAGTCAGTAAGACTTGGAATAGAAGGACACAAAGTTATAAAGGGTAAACAAAGTGTGCAACTTTGGGAAATAATGAACATTTAAAGTAAGTTAAGACCTTGAAAAGTTTGGCCTTATCGTTTGAATTAAAGGATAAGAAAATGAGAAAGACATTACTAAAGAGTAAAGAAAAGATGCTCAAGACAACCGAGAAATTTAAAAAGGGCTCGAATCCCTAATGTGTGGCTTCGTCCTAGACCCAAGACAACTGGCCAATAAAGCAATGGTTGCAACATTTAGGGGTCCGTAAATATAAATGATATTGGTGACCCCCGAAATAATAATAAATTATCTTGTAATGGGTTTGTTGCTTATAAAATGACATGGAAAAAGGTTAACTTAAATCATGAATTAATTATCAAAAGGAAATGATAAAGGTGAATGATAAAGAGGTAAACACACGAATTTAGCATAAGTCGGTTAAAAAGGTTATGTGTGTGTTGGCATATCACCTCGAGTTACATTTTATGCATCATAGTTGTGTCTGAAACATGTTTAAATCAAAGGAAATGTTTTCAAAAATATTAAAATGCATTGTATGTGCATATTTATTTCCTTTTACTATTATAGTCTGCTAGTATTCCCCCTACTAGGCAATTGCTCATTTACCTATTTTGTTACCCCCCAGGTACCTAGAGAAAGGATGCAGCTAAGGCCATAGAGAGTTAGGATCACCCCTAGAGAATCTCAGAATTACAAGGCCATACCATTATGCGGCTTCCTATGACTTTTAGAAATTGTTTTTCGTTAATGTTTTATTTGAACAATTATTTTGGTATGTAATAATTTGGATTATATTGAATTAGGTTCTATTTAGTTAATTTCCAAAATAGTTTTTCAACCAAAGTCCATTGAGCTCCTAATTCGCATGCAAGTGGTTTCATTTTCATGAATTATAACAAATGGACATATGACTACAAATTAAATGTTTTCGGAAAGAAAATAAGTAAAGTCTTTCATTACCGTTTAGAAATACGTGTTTCCCTAACACTCTGATGTCAGTGTGAGCTAACTCTCATAAGTGACTCTATTTTGAGTCGAGGCATTACAACCTGGTATCGAACCATGGGATCCTACGTGGGTGATGGAGTGTGTACTTAAAATTACCTTAGTTATTTAGGAGTAAACTATTTTATGGTACAATTTTCTTTCCTTTTAGAATGTCGATATGGGTGATGGGAACACTAACGAGTTTCGGAAAAATACAATAGGCGGTTTGGAAGTTGGCAGACTTGCCTTCCCAGTAGTAGGTCATTAGAGGAAAAATAGTGGTTCTATCGAGAGAAATAAGGTTTTCATCAGCCTATAGAAGTTTAGGAATCTAAACCCACCAACCTCCTATGGCACCACAAGGCCTGAATGGACCGAGGAGTGAATGGAGTGCACTACACGCATATTGGATGTCCTTTATCTACCATCTAGGTACATGGTGAGATTCACTATATTATAGTTTACTAATTAGATGCAAAAATGGTGAGAATCCTTCCAATTTGAACATAGAGAATATGTTGAGTGGAGCATGTTCCCTATGGCCCTCTTAAAGTGATCCTTTCCCGAGGCCTGTCATTATGGAAACAAGGACGGGATCCTTAGTCTAATACAAGGAAATAATTTTGTCAACTAATATGATATGAAGTTTGAACTTTTATCAAAGTATGTTCCTTACGTTACCAATGACGAAGGGGAAAAACCATTTGTTTGTTCAGGGTTTTAACCCCTGTATCCATAGGCTCGTGTTGGGATAGGATATTCGTGAAACAAATCCACTAGGCTTGAGTTGGAGTCCTAATATGCTAAGTAAATTAAGGAAATAAAGAGGAGAGTCGTAAGTAATTAGACTAGCGATGGGAAAAAGCACCATTAAGAGGGCTCTGACAAATTCTTCGCCAATTTGAAAGAAGTAATAGTGATTGGTTCCTCCCATAGGAATCAGGATAGTAAGGGGTCAGTTTTGACGAGTCAAGGGTGAAATGCATGTGGAGAACTCGATCACTTGAAAAGGGACTTCCCTCAGAGGAAAATAGCACAACAATAACAACCCAGTATACAAACATCAAGCTTTATTTTAAAAAGGAACTCTAGCTACACAAGTCCCAGCCACCACCCATCCAAGCTAGAAGGGAGTCTTTCACTATCCTTGAAATAGTATAAATGGTTCACGCTTGAATTTTGAGACCGGGGTAGGTTCAAGTGTCGAGAGGTCAGGGGAGATAGTTTACACATGGAAGGAATTATTCTATTTACCAATTTTATACGTAGCTGGACACCTCAGTTATGGAAGATATAATTATGGTGTTCAATACTTGGATGAAAGCCTTATTTGTTTCAGGGTTATCGCATTCATTTATCTTTAGTTCACTTTTATTCAGTTTGGGTTTAGAAGTGGATTATCTTCATCGTCCTATTTTTATGGGACTCCCGATAGATGGGGGTGTTTTCTTAGACAAGGTATCTAGATCTTGTACTATCACTGTAGGAGAATACTTTATGTAGTATAAATTTAATGTCACGAGTATTGAGGGTTTCGAGGTTATTCTGGGTATGGATTGGCTCTCTTACTTTAGTGACAACATCGAGTGTCATCTACTATGTATCCATTTTGGTTCCTAACGACTCACATTACCTCTTTAGAAGTGAGAAGGTCATTGATTATCTCTATAACTATGCTAGAATTAAAGGTAATAATAATTCATTTGGATGGTTATCTAACCTTGTATCATAGAAGGTGCCTGATCATATGGTCTGAAATTACCCGATTGTGCTGGAATTTACTGATGTGTTTGTAGAGGAGCTTCCTAGTCTACCGCCTCAAAGAGAGATCGAATTTAACATAAAGGTGAATTATGGAACTTGACATATGTCCATTATCTACATTTCTTAGATTTAGTAGAGCTTTGAGAGATAAAGATTCAGTTGGTTAACTTGTTGAGCAAGGGATTTGTTCATCGGAATGTGCCTCCCTGAGGAGCATCGATTCTGTTTGCCAAGAAGAAGGATAATTCATTAAGGCTTTGCATTGATTACTAACCTCTGAATAGGGTAACTATTATTAACACATACCCCATGCCACATATTGATGATCTCTTACTTCAGTGACAACATCGAGTGTCATCTATTATGTATCCATTTTGGTTCCTAACGACTCACATTATCTCTTTAGAAGTGAGAAGGTCATTGATTATCTCTATAACTATGCTAGCATTAAAGGTAATAGTAATTAATTTGGATGGTTATATAACCTTGTATCATAGAAGGTGTCTGGTCACATGGTCTTAAATTACCCGATTATGCTAGAATTTACGGATGTGTTTGTAGAGGAGCTTCCTAGTCTTTCGCCTCAAAGAGAGATCGAATTTAACATAAGGGTAAATTATGGAACTTCACATATGTCCATTATCTACATTGCTTAGATTTAGTAAATGTTCGAGAGATAAAGAGTCAGTTGGTTAACTTGTTTATCAAGGGATTTATTAATCTTAATGTGCCTCCCTGAGGAGCATCAATTTTGTTTGCCAAGAAGAAGGATAATTCATTAAGGCTTTGCATTGATTACTGACCTCTGAATAGGGTAACTATTATTAACACGTACCCCATGACACATATTGATGATGTCTTTAATTAATTATGAGGCTCAGGGAAGTTCTCGAAGATTGGCCTTTGGTCCAGTTACCATCAACTTCGGTTTGTGGAGAAGATATCCAAAAGATAGCCTTTATACTAACTACGATCACTTTTAGTTTCTTGTCATTCCTTCTGGGTTGATAAATAATCCAGAAGATTTTATGGACCTGGTGAATCGTATTTACCTACCATTCCTATATCATTTTGTTGATGACATTTTGATTTACTCAGCATCAGATGTGGAACATGAGGAGAACCTTTGCATGGACTTTAAAGTGCTTAAAGATAATTAACTGTATGCATATTTTAGTAAGCATGAGTTATGAATGAAAGATATCAGATTGCTAGTCCATATCATGTTAGAATAAGGGACTTCACTTAATTTGGAAAAGGTAGAAGTTGTCTTAAGTTAGGAATGGCCTAGCAGATCATATAGGTAAGAGATTTTTTAGAATAATCGAGTACTATTGATGCTTTGTCTAATACTTCTCTCATATAGCCTTACCTCTCACATGGATGATTCTGGATGTTCACTTTGAGTGGGATGATGAGTGCGAGACATATTTGAGGAAACTAAAAACACGGTTGACTTTTGTTCTAAATTCTTGTCCTCCTAGAATGAATAGAAAGGATACTCCATGCACTTCGATGCACCACGATCAGGACTCAGTGCACATAAATGCAAGGGGGATAGGTGGTTGTGTATGCATCCTTCTAATTGAAGACTCACGAGAATAACTACCCTACTCATGACCTAGATTTAGTAGCAGTGGTGTTCGCTCTTAAAATTTGAAGGTATTAACTATATGGGGGACGTTTTGAGGTATTTTATGATTATAAGAATCTTCATTACATCTTCAGTTAGAATGGTGTCAATCTACAACAAAGACGATGGATCGAGATTTCAGAAGATTGTGTCTTTACACTTTAGTACTATCCGTGAAAGGCCACTATGGTGGCTGACGTGCTCAGTAGGAAGTGTTTAGTGGTAATGAAATGTCATCACCATTAGATGGTCAGAGATATTCAAAACTTTAAATTGAGATTCAAGAGGGGCAAGGAGTATGCCTATATTTATAACATACTAGCAAAGCTAGTAGTAGAACAAAAGGTATTAAAAGTATAGTTATATGATGATGAGGTCATGCACTTTCGAAACCGTCTCTAGAATGGTGAACGGTTTGATAAAATTTTCATGGATAAGGGTAACAGAGTGAGGTTTAAGGGCAGGTCGATAGTCCCAGTAATTTTGGAACATTGAGAAGAGATCATGGATGAGGCACATCGGTCAAGGTTTAACATACATACTGTAACACTAAGATGTACAAAGATTTCTGATATGAATATTGATGGTCGGGAATAAACAAGGATGTGTCTATTTTTGTGGATAAGTTCCTCACATGCCAGCTGGTCAAGGTAGAGAAGAAGAATCCGGTAGGTTTATTACACCCATTACAAGTGGCATAGTGGAAATGGGAGCATATCACCATGGACTTTGTTCATAGCCTTGCCACAAAACAAGCGAGCATGATGTGTTTTGGATTATCATCAATCTTTTTACAAAGTCTGATGCAATGTCACTGATAGCATGGCACAACTTGCTGAGTTATTCATTCAGGAGATCATTTGGTTGCATGGTGCACCGTTGTCCATCATATTAGACATGGACCGCATATTTATGTCAAAATTCTAGACTTGGTTGTAATAGGTTCTTGGCATAAATCTCAACCTCAATTCCACATATTATCCCCATACGAATGGACAGTCATGGTGGACCATTAAAATTCTTGAGGGTATGTTACAATCTTGTGCCTTGGAAATCTAGAATAGTTGGTAGAGCATCTACCATTAGCAGAGTTCACTTACAACAACAGTTACTATGAGAGTAGTGGGATGACACCTTTTGGGATTTGTATGAAAGACCTTGTTGTTTGTCACTTTGTTGGGAAGAAGTCGATAAAAAGAACATTATAGGTTATGATCTTATAAAGGATACTACAAAAAAGATTCAGGTTATTTAATAATGGATCGAGATGGTTCGGAGTTGTCAGAAGAGTTATGCAAATTAGTGCAGAAGGACCTTAGAATTTGATATTAGAGATCATGTTTTCCTCAAGATTAAGCCAAGGCCAGGAGTGATCCGTTTCGAGGAGAAAGGGAAGTTGGCTCCATGATAAACTAGACTATTTGAGATCCTTAAAAGGGTCGGTCCTATGTCCTACCATTTGGTGTTACCTCAATAGCTGTCTCATGTCCACAATGTGTTGCACATTTCAATGTTTAGGAAGTATATTACTAATCTTTCGCACATGATCAATTGGTATTTTCTTGATCTCCATGAGGATATTTACTCTGAGACCAGACCGCTAATAGTAGTGGATCACACGCAATAAAAGTTTTACATGAAGATTATTCCTATCATCAAGATCGTCTGAGATAGTAATGAGGTTAAAGGAAAACTTTGGAGCTAAAGTTAGTGATGTGAAAGTAGTATGCCGAGTTATTTTCTTAAGCATAGTCGTAGTGTAATTTTAGGGCCAAAATCTCATAAGGGGGAAATATATAGTACCCTGGATCTTTGGTATATTATTACATGTCATTTTATGATATTTTTGGTGTGTGATTTTATCATATATATTATTGCATGGATTTACATGGGTATTATGAGCATTAAATAAGTGTTGAGTGGTCATGCATGACATTACATGGCGTTTGCATGATTTTTGCATGGGTTTGCATGCAAGAATGGATAATACTTTACGTTAAGTTTTGCTCCGGCCATTATTTTGTAAAGTATTAATTAATATTTACTAATTAATGACCAAGTTTAATAAATCAAATTGGTGTTTTGGGAGAAAGAATAATATCTTAATAAAAAGGTTATTTTATGTTTGGGGTGCAAATATCAGTTTGGTAAATTGTATTTTTCATGGACTTATATTATGAGTATTTTATGAGGGATTGAGGGTAATTATACAAGTATTTTAAGAGAAATAATAGGATAAAAAAATAATAAAAAATTATACAAAACAAAGAAAAATCCCCCAGACCCCCACCTGCTACTACCCACCATCACCTACCACCATTATAGTGGGTGGATCCACTATAGCGGGAAATCTTTGTCTCTATGGAGGCCAACCCTGTGCACCATACTCTTTTCTTTTGTTTTGTAAAATGTTTAACGACAAAATCAAATGTGTTGTCAAAATCTCAATGGTTCCTTGTTAAAATAAATGTTCCTAACCCTTATAAAACAAGATTGCTTAAAATGAAAAACCACGCAAATACAAACTCTATTACTCTCCTTTTTACAATCCCTAAACCACTTTTTACCAAGATAAAAACCACCATGTATACACCACTTTAAAGGAGTTTTGCACCACTTCTAGTCCTAACTCACCCGATTCCTCTTGAGTCCTAACATTTATTTTGAGTGAGTTTAACTCAGTGTGTGTGTGTGTGTGTATATATTGGAGGTGTATGTGGTGTATTTTATAGGAGTTGTGAAGGTTGTTTTGGAGTATATTTTTTGAAGCATTATTGGAGCATATTTTCTATATTTTACTGGTGGATTTCTTCATTGAGGTAGAGGGTTCTATATCCAATATTTTCAAAAATTAAATACGAGACATCATAGGTTAGATATATGTTAGATATTTATATTTACTCAACATGCTACCTATATGTATGTATGTATGTTTTATATACATGTTCTTTATGTGTTAAAAGTTTGTATTTTATGTGAGAAAAATGTTTATCAAGCCTAAATGGTTTTGAACACAATGTTATACTATTGAAAAATCAAAGTTTTACAGAAAATATTGTTTGATATTTTCATGGAAGGTTTATATTTAAACCCTAAAAATGGAATATTTGAATGCATATGATACATGTACGTTGGGTATGGTTAAAACACCATGAATGTGTATAAAAGTGCATATGATACAAGTTTAAGGGGCTAAGCTAGAAATATTGGGCATAAGTTGTATTATTTACAACCCTAAGATCATTTATTTGAAAAACAGTCCTTAAAAATATGGAAATTATGTCGTATCCCCTAAAAGTATGATGTTCACAAAATGACACTAAAATTCACGCTTTCTGCATAACAAAACATTAACTTAGTATGATTCTAATTATGTTCCTTGAGACTTGGTATATTTTGTATAAAATTGTTAAATATAAAGTCTTAAATAAATAAAATCTAAGACTTAGAAATAAGGACCTAAAGTTATAAGGGGTAAACAAAGTGTGTAACTTCGGTAAATAATAACATTCAAGGTAGGTTAATACTGCATGCAATGAAAGCCCATAAACATAAATGGGATTGGTGACATCCAAAATAATGATAAATGATCTTAATGGGATTGGTTCTCATAAAATCATAAGTAAAAAGGATAAATTAAATCATGAATGTATTATGGAAAGGACATGATAAAGAGGTAAACCCAGTACTCTGACATCAGTTGGTTAAAAAGGTTACGTGTGTGTTGTCATATCGTCTCGGATTACATTTCATGCACTGTAGTTGCATTTGAAACTTGTTTAAATAAAGAAAAATATTATCAAAAATATGAAAATGCATTGTATATGTATACTTATTTCCTTTTGCTATTATATTTTTTTAGTATTCCCCTACAAAGAAATTGCTCATATCCCAATTTTTTTACCTCCCCCTAAGGTACCTTGGGTGAGGATGCAGGTAACACAAAAGAGAATCGGGATTGACCTTAGAGAAGCTCTAAATAACCAGCTCATAACATTATGTGGTAGACTAAGACTTTTATCAATCCTTTTTCATTAGTATTTAATTTGAACAATTATATCAGTCTGTAATAATTTGGACTATGTTCTATTTAGTTAATTTTCAAAACTGTTTTTCAATAAAAGTCAATTGAATTCCTAATTCGCATGCAAGGGGTCACATTTTCATGAATGATAACAAACGTATTTGTGATTTTAAATTGATGTTTTTTTGGTAAGAAAAGAAATAAAGGTTTTCATTGTCTTTCCAAAATAAAAAATTTCCCTCACACGCCAATACTGATGCGAGTTATCTGTCATAAGCGACTCTAATCTGAGTCGGGGAATTACAACATTCATTTACTTATATGATCCTTTTTAAACTATTGAAAAAGTTCTCAAACCATCATATAGGTTCCCATTATCAAGACAAACTACTAAGATCGTACTCACAACTTTACTGATGGGATGTCATCTCTCCATTTAGGTCATGATTTGTTAAGTCAAACTAAAACCATAATTCTAATTTTCTATGATCCGGCCAAACCTGACTCACTAGCATTTCTACTAAGTTCAATTGACTGACATTAATACAATTTATTAAAAAAAATATAAGCCATTCCCACAAACATGACTCACAGTTCAAAATGAACATGACAGACCTTTATTAATAAATACATGGCATACATGGTTTTAAGAATAAAACCCCAATAATCTTCCATCTAGTATTAAACTCATGTGCCTATGCATATAATGTCCATTCCTTATACATGACTTTTAAAAGCCTTAGATGATTAGCTATTTGAAAAAGGGTTTTCCAGGTTATCGTGAGATGCAATCTTAGTCACGATGACGTCACTTCTTGACATGATATCATGTATCAAATGATACTTGTGATTAATGTGTTTAGCCATCTTATGAGTCCTTGGTTATTTCAAGTTAGAAATTTCTCCGCTATTCTCATAATAAAGTGTAATATACGATTTCACAGAAGGAATCATAACTAAATCACTTAAAAGGTTCCAGAGACAGCAACCACCTTTGTTGCCTCCAAAGTCGCAACGTATTCGACTTCCATAGTCGAATATTCAATACATGATTATTTGATACTCCTTCAACTTATGGATCCACCTGCTGGGATAAACATATATTCTAAGGTCAATTTCCTACAATTCTTATCTAACTAAAAGTTTGAGTCTGAGTACCCTAAAGGTACACGACTATCTGCTGAGTAAACTAATATATAATCTCTAGTTCTTTTCAGCTACTTGAGAATTTCCTTTACTATACTCCTGTTCTCCTCATTTGGGTTAGACTGGAATCTTCTAACCATGCCAATGATAAAGAAAATATCTAATCCTATATATGAAATAACATACATAAAGATGTCCACTGGGAAAGAATAAGATATATTTCCCATCCTCTCTATCTCATTGGGTTTCTTGGGATACTAATCCTTACATAGAGATATTCCATGTCTGAAATCAAGAAACTCTTTCTTGGAATCTTGCACGTTAAATTTTGTGACCACATCATCAATATAAGTGTCTTCACATAAGCCCAACATCCTATGTTTCCATTACGTAAAATCTCCATACCAAGTATGTAATTGGATTGTCATAAGTCCTTTATATCAAACTGATTAGATAAACACAATCTCATAATTCCTGAGATTCGATTTGTGTTACCTTGGGATATCACCAAAGTGTTTATTAAAATACACTAACCTGTTAGGATGATGCCAGGCCCTTCCATTAGGATTTGGATCCATTTGTGGTCTATTATAAGTAACATGTGCATCTTGATCACTGGTAATACTCCCACTACCATAAGGAAGTGCACTATCGATATCAGGTTGCATTCCATCATATACCGGTGGTTTCGAAGAAATTACTTGGTTTTGACATCTTAGCTCTTGTAAAATCAACTTACCATTATTTTTGTCGTTAATCATATATCCTACACTAAGTATTGAGCACTTATGCTAACAAATACCCTCTAGTCCTTAGGATCATATAATTTACCACCTTTGATTCCTTTTGTTAACTTACGAAGACAGATACACGTATCCTAGAGTCTAAATTTCTGGATACTTCCTTAACACATGTGCCTGGCAACCCCAAATTCAAACATGTCCTAAACTAGGTTTGCCCCCAATCCATAATTTTGTGGGATTCATTGAGACCCATTTATAAGGAACTAAGTTCTGTAAGTATGTGTTCGTATCTAATTTAAAACCCTAAAAGGAATCTGGAAAATATTAATAGATTATTATGGATCTAACCAAGTCCATAAGAGTCTTATTCCTTATTTTCTTTACACCAATTTTTCATGGACTCCGTAGTGAAGACAATTAGTATGTAATCTCCACCTTTGATAAATGATTCCTAAACTCTCCCAAGAGGAACTCATCCCCACGATTATATCGTAGGGTTTGAATTAGTTTACCATGCCTACTCTCTACCTCATCCTTTTTCTCTTTGAACTTATTAATAGATTCCAACTTATGGTTCTCAAGGTAAACATATCCATACCTTAAGTAATCCTCAAAGAAGGTGATGAAATACTTATAATCACCTATTTCCTTGATGGCCATAGGACAACATAAATAAAAATAAACCAACTCCAACACGTCTTTGGCTCAATAGCCTTTTTCCATGAAGAGCCTCTTGGTTATTTTACCTTAAAAATAGTACTCTGAAACTAGAAGTGTCTCCACTTCTAATGAGATTGATTGTTAATTTATAACCGGTCTTTGAATTCTTTTTATATTAATATGACCTAATCATAAGTGCCAATATGTTTGGTTTAACTTAGAAAGTCTCCCTAGGTTACTTTCATTTGAGTTATTCATTTCAGTATTTAGTACTAATGCTGAGACAATATTTATAACTTAAAGATCATTTTCCAATGTTCTAGAATAGATAAAAGATTTGTAATTTTTTTTTCATAAAAATAACGTTGTTAAAATAAACCAAAAATCTATTCATAACTAACTTATAAACCAAAAATAAATTTCTTTGAATAGTCAAAACATAAAAATGATCTTCTAAAATTAACTTTTTTTCTTTACCAAAATTTAAAAGTAGATTTTCTACTGTTAGTACTGATGTCTTGCGGTTACCACCAATGAACATGAACACTTCCCATTCACTGAGCTTCCCGATTACCTAGAACCCATGAAAAGAATACAAAACATGATTTGTAGCTCTTAAATCTAGACACTGAATCTCGATAAATTGGACCACAAAATTTGTCTCAATGATAAATGATAAGTTATTTTTTCCATTCCTCTCTTTTTCCAAGTAGACCAAGCACTAGTTCTTGAATATCCATACATTTTATAAATGTGGCACTTGCCTTTCGGTTGCTTCCCTGCTCCCTGAGGTTTAACCACTATTTTAGCTATCACATGTTGTACCTGAGACTTTCCCTTCTTCTTCTTCTTCTTCTTCTTCTTCTTCTTCTTCTTCTTATTCTTCTTCTTCTTCTTCTTCTTCTTCTTCTTCTTATTATTATTATTATTATTATTATTATTATTATTATTATTATTATTATTATTATTATTATTATTATTATTATTATTATTATTATTATTATTATTATTATTATTATTATTATTATTATTATTATCTTTTTGGGACTGAAAAACACTGGCTTCTCTCGAAAACCTTCACAACACCCTTTTGCTTTATGATATCCTCTAGTACCTTGAGTTCTTTAAATAATTGCGCTAATGAGTAATAAAATTTATTCACAGAATAATTTAGGCAAAATTTCTTAATGGACTCCAAGAATGAATGGATAACGAAGTCGATTTGGGCTTCCCCTTCTATTTTTGAACCAAGCACTTCTAGTTCTCCTAAGATAGACATCAACTTATACCAAGGTTGATAAAAACAAAAATTCTAGTTCTCCTAAGATAGACATCAACTTAAGAACATGGTCACACACGAGAGTATCATCTAGAATTTTTGTTTTTATCAACCTTGGTATAACATCTATAATTACAACACAGTCATGATCCTCAAACATGTTCCTGAGGTTTAGAATCATGTCGTAAGCACTTAACATATAATGATGTTATTGTCGCATCACATTTGTCATAGGTGCTAATGTATAGCAATGAGCCATCTGATCAGCTTTTTATCACCTTTAGTAAGCCCGAGCATCTGACTCAGATGCCTCCTCACCAGGCTTAGAAGGGTAAGGTTCAGTTAAAATAAATTAGAAATCCTCATCAATGAGGACAATGCCTGGATTTTTTTTCCAAGTTGTTGGACTTTTTCCAATTAGTCTTTTTTCCTTAAAGATAGAAGCAAGTAGGTTGAATGTTGAGCCCATTTTGAAACCTAAGAATCTTCAATTGAAAAATTAATTTCAAATTAAATACGTGATAATTAAATTTTGATTAAAACAGTTTGTCTTCCCTTTACCGCCAATAAAAATAATCTCGTCAAGCATCCTAGTTCCCTTGTGATGTGAGATATCTTTTTAGGAGCTTAAATCACCCCATATTGAACTCGACAAAATTTTCATCTTTTAATTATGCTATCTGGACAATCCATGAAGCTTCCATCCAACATAATTGAATAACCGACATTTTTTGGTCCCATAATTAATGGTAATGACTTCGTTGGGGAATATATCATTAATTATGTTTTTAGTATATACCATCGATATTCATTGAATTTGAATCCGTTGTGTAGAACTTCCTTGTTGAGGGGATTAAACTCACTCACATTCAAATTCTAGGAACTATCACTTAAGATTTTTAATAATACCAGATGTCGTGATTAAGTCCCTATATTGAGAAGGATACACAAAACTGACACAAGGAATTAGTTGCATCATATTCTTAAAGCACCGATGGAGATCGTGGGTTTTATATTTGAAACCCCTCCCCCGTTTAATATTTTCAACTTATTTTTGAAAAATACTTATTTGATTTTAAATACTCGAATTAAATACCAGTAATTTTCTAATTAATTATACAAATTAAATTTTTGGGTCTATTGATTTTAATTTTCCAAAAATAAAAATATTCTTAATTAAAATAAAATTCGGAGACTATAATTTAATTTATAATTATAATTAATTACCTAATTAAATTCAATTTTAGAAAATAAAAAATAATTTTGATTTTCTAGAAAAATCGTGATATAGGCGGCCTGTCACATAAATAAATCCATGTTGCCCATAAAAAGGTGGTTCCTAACTAAATTAATAATCAACTCACAAAATTATGAAACATTAAATGTGATAATAAATATATAATCAAACACAAACATAAGCTATTATATATCAATTTGAACACAAAGTCCCCATCCATCGTGGCCATGAAATCTTCTTGTAGTAGCGTCCTTTTGGATGAAAACTCCTTTGAAGAAGAGCAATCATAAAGCTACTGCTTTGAAGCAATAGAGTCAAAATTAAATACTAGTACTATTTGCTTACACGCACACCCTTCGACCGCATAGGTCCTAGACGTGATCGTGTAAGGTTTCATATCAGTCGCGATAGCCAAACCCGTGGTCACACATCCATGAGTCGTGGTCGCGAAGTCCTCCACTTTTCTTCTTCCTTGGTTCTAGGGTTTCTCTTTCGTTTGTCAAAACTACATCTTTTTGATCTTCTAGCAGCCTCCATAACTTCATTAAAAGAGCTCCGATCTTGATCAGAATACCAACAGAATCCATGAATCTTACACCATGATCAAACCCAACAAATGAAGAATTTAAAAATCTATTACAACCCCTCACAAACCCCTCCATATACATATACTAATGGAATAATTATAATAGCCTAATTTTTACAACCAACTTGAATTTAGGAAAACTATTTATAGGTAAACCATCATAGGATCCATTCACATAATATAAAAAATACGTGACTATGATGGAGGGAGTAATAAAACCTTACAAAACCATATTAGTACAAAATACATATATCCATGAACATATTTTCTAACATGTAACCTAGGGTTTCAATGGTGGAAAACATGTACCTTTGTAAAACATGATCAATATTTAATCGGGGCCCTCATTATACTAATTGTTGGGGATTGATATTAAGAATTTTTTTTTTATTCCCAAACACTTTGATTGATAATGAAATAGAAACAAAAATAAAAACTAGGTTTAAAAGCATAAACCTAAGGTTTTGAATCGCAATACCTACGCAGATCTTGTAGGTGATCTGAATTAGGTGAAATATTATTTGTTATTATAAAAGGAGATCGCTTTTCTTTTCCCTCCAAAAGCTTACTGTAATGCTCTGAATGCCTTGAATCTTCTAGTTTATGATCCCCCACCCCTAAAGTATGCCTTGTGTGTGGGCACTCTCGGAGATGAAAGCTTGATGATTAATGAGAGAAATCAATTTCTATCTCTTCGTCCCTTCACAAAAATGTGAATAGTGTTATACTCTCTCTCTCTCTCTAACCCTTAGGATGTGTTATGCAACTTAAAATCTTGCATTACACTCATATATAAGACACAAAGTGTGCATGAGATAATAAGGGTTTTCAAAGAGTTCGATCCAACTACTTGGGTAATAGACTATACTAGGGATCCAAAACCAATAATTAAATTGGCTTTCATACAAAAATGAATATCCCATATTACTTCCCGCAATATTTTTTCTTCCCCATTTAATTATAATTAATTCTACTAAATAATTCTAATTCTACTCCAATTTAATTATCTTTGAATTACTCGAATAATGAGGTGTTTTTTTTTATTAAAGTTAGATAATGCATAATGGGATTCTCCACATAAAGCATACAGTACCCGCTTGGTGAATATTAATTTGGAGCTAATTTATTTTCACCAACATTTTATTTATTCCTTGATCTCAAATTTAACTTATATGATACCCCACCAGATTATAAATAATCCACTAATCAGGTTTACATGTAGAATCAAAACTTCTAAGTTTATTAAGGGGGTATCACAATCTAGGATATCTCCCATATGTGGATTCCTCCAGAATATGATCTCTGGCATGTATACACATCGATTACCCAACTTGAAGAGATTTGGACCCAATAAATTAGATCACACCCGTAACAATCAAAGAAGTAATTATAAACATTTGAATCATCATAGTAATTGGGAAAAATAATATATGCGCTCTTTGCAAATGATGTCAGATTGTGCAGGTCTAATCTAGTCAACACCTAGACTTGAATCTCACCCTTGTCTAGTCTAATACATTCTTAATGTACTGGTATGATCCTCTTTGAACTATAAAATAAGTTATTGAACCATCATAAAGTTCTCGTAGTCAAGTTAAACTACTAATATTGTACCCGCACCTTTACCCTATGAGGTTATCTCCCCATCTAGGTCCTTAACTATTTAATTGAACTAGAATCGGAATTATGATCTTTTGTATTCAGGCCAAACTGAACTCACCAAAATTTTTACTAAGATAAATTTACTGACATTATATAATATATTTAAAATAAAATATTATACATTCTCACAAACATGATTCTTATTTCAAAATGAACTTGACACACCGTTATTAATAAATAAATGCAATACATGGTTTTAAAAATAAAACCCTAACAATAAGAAATGATGTATCTATCATTAAGAACAATACGACTGGGTGAAAGTATTCTAACCAATATCCATAACATTGGGGTTATTAGGGTGTATTCAATGCTCTCACGATAAATGGGGGGGGGGGGGGGGGGGGGGGGGGGGGCTTACAAAATATCCTATTCCAGTTAAAATTTTTGTAAGATATTATCCATTAGTTCTAATTAGTATATCAACAAGCTTGATCCTTATTCTCAGTAATGGTTGAGTACTTTAATTATTTATTCCTTCATTTGATTCCTATACTTAAATATTAACTGATAATCTAGAGATCGTCCTTCAACTGATTAAGGACATTTAACTATTGTCTAAGTACTCCTTCCAAAAGTCGGTGGCTAGATTTTCTAGGAAAATGAAATCCAGACCACATGCCGCTCTTTAATAAGTTGCTAAATTATTCTCTTATAATACGTAATCATTGCATATAACATAAAATAAAAGGAGGTCAGATGGAGATAGATCTAAGATAGAAATGGACATAGATACGAGAGAGGTGATTGTCAGTTGGGGTGGTGGCTAGGGTTTGGGTTGGACTGGGGAGGTGGCTGGAGGATTAGAAAGTAGGTGAGATAAAAGATAGGATGAGATATATATATCAAGAAATCATGAAAGGGAAAACATTTAATAAGACGGGGGACTTGGGAGAGAGAAGAAATCACATGGTGGTGCCAATAGGTTCGGGTAATTTGGTAACTTTACATATAATTAACATTTAATTATGGTAAACTAAAGGACCTATTTAAAATTATGTATTAATCCCCAATAAGTTTTTCTCGGCCAATCCACAAATGACCAAAACATTTTCGGGATGAAAGCCAAATAACCCTTAAGTCATTATCTAAAAAAATCTTGAAAGCTTTTATAAAATAAAATTAAATGATTGATGTATTTTATCCTATAAATTATGATAGTGACTGTATCAGAGACAATATCATTATTTATTATAAAAATTATAACTAGTTTAGTGTTTTTTTAAAAATATGGTAGTAATGAACCTACTTATTAGATGATCTTTCACACTCACTATTTATTCATGAACATTATTAGTTAAGAATTTTATATAGAGTCGTCATAATTAATTTCGAGCATTTTGGTGGAAAAAATTGAAAGCTAAAAAAACAATTCAATTACACCAAAAAATGGATATCGCGGGATTTAATTAATATATCTAGTTTGAGAGGGTGAGATACCTATGATAGGTACCTAATAAAAAATAAATTACCAATTGAGGAATCGTTATACTTCAAAATTAATTAATGGGTTAAAAGAATCATAAAGTCTATGTGACAAAAATATTTTATCAATATTAGAATCTCATCAATTTAATCTTCAAATTAAGACAAGTGATTCTCATATGCAGTAAGATAAAACAATTCACATGACATCAGATGTACGAGGAAAATCAACTGATGGGAAAAAACTTGGGCCAAAATAGACAAAATATGCCATAGAAGAGTATAACAAATAGAAGACAATGACTTACAACAGAAACTCGCTTATCGACTATTAACTCTTTCCCACCATATACTCCAAAGAGAGAGCCAATAGCTAGAGTATCGAATATAATCACGACTGATCGTGTACTTGTCCAATGTCTTTAAGTATTATGCCAGCAAAATCTTTATTTCAAGTAGAAGAGAAATTTGTTTTAATGCAACAGAACCACCGAATAATCACCGACTATTACTAGAATGTGTGGGGATATTAGATGGTTGAAAAGATGTATTAAAAGGTATGTTTATCTTAAAAAATCACAAGTATGTTTTTTCAAGCTTCAAAGAATGCCATACTCGATAAAAAATTATATTTGGAAAATAATTGTAAAAAATATAGTGAATTTGAAAGTCTTACTTTCAAGGATTCAAAAATGAAGAAAAAAGATTGAAATACGCACAAGAGAGTAACTAAGAAATTTTCTCTTTTGAAAAGGTGAATATTTTCTTTATTTTTAAAAGTTCACTCTTAAATCAACTTAGAAGAAGAATCCAAGAAAGAGTATGTATAACACTTGTGTATGAAGCCAAGTGGGATAAAACCCAAGTGAAGAAACCTAATTGTTTTGAAAAACATCTTTATTGGATGCCAACAAATATTGTGTCTAGGTACAAATTCTAATGTGATAAAGAAAGGTATTTAAGTGTGATGGATTCGTGGGCTGTTTTACTACACCGACGATGTTGTTGACTGATGCAAAATTTCAATGACCAAGGTCGCGCTTGTAAACGAAAATTTTCTAAATGGGTTACTTTGAGTCACGAACACTAAGATAAACATTTTGATGAGGTGAAAAAATAGCGAATGATGTCACATGAATGACTAAATATTTTCACTAACGCAGTTTCCAATGTTGCGATCAATAAGCCATAGAATTCGTTGACGCGAAGTCCTATTTCGCTGCAAGGGTCCTCTAGCGAACCAAGTAACGAATGGAAACCAAAATTGTCTTGTTTTTCAAGTTTAAAAAAACATAGAATTTTCACTTATTTTACCAAGGACAAAAAAGTTCTAAATGCAAAAGATTCATTTAAAACATAAATTTTTGTATCAGAAGAATATATCATCTTATATTTTGCAATCTCAAAAGAACACTTGGTTAGAATCATATGATTTTCCAATTACTAAAAGTGATTTTGACCTAGGGTGAATATAAGTTCTCTATAAAGTATACCTTTATCCTAAGTGATTAACTCAGGGCAACGACATGAGTGATCCAATATGAGTTTGATGAAGCTTTCCATAGGCCTATTGGAATGGACTCAACGTGTGATTTATAAAATGGAATAAAACAATTCAAGTGACATGAGGCATATGGTTATATTATACTTTTACAATGTCCACCTTTGTCTATTTGGTGACAAAATCACAAAAAAAAATTTACAAGTGATCGAGTCAAATCTATCACCTATGCGACGACATAAATATAAGGTAGATAGATCACAATTTAAAGTAACTAAATATAATACGCTCAAAGACATTCTTAAAGGAGATTCTTATTCCTATTTTCCTATCACACGCTAGCAAACTCATCAAATACAAATATGTAATGTTAGATAAAAAAAATATATGAGTAATACAATGAACACGTGGATATAGCAATGTATACATGTAAACATCAAAGTACTTAAGTCACTCAGCCTCAACTATGAAATTCCTCGCAATTAGCATGAAATAACATACAAACACTGTGTTATACAACATACTCAATACTATGAACTCATCCTATCTACAAACTTCTCCTCATTTTCGTCACGTAAAGAGACAAAGAAAAAAATAAGTACATATTAAGATAAAATAGGGTTAAAAAACTAATGAGGGTAAAATATAAAGCGAGAAATTATATGAGGATCTAGGATGGGAATTAAACATGTGCTAAACATTCCTAAAATAGCACACCAATACTACATATGGAGATGCACAATATATTACAACAAAGATACACAACAAAATCATGCTAAAAACTGATAAGCATTAAAATAAAATAAGAGTCATAGGATTTATACAAGATAGAAGAAATGTGTGAAAAATCATAACTCACAAACTGCCAAAAGACCTAAAATAAACGCAACTTCTCACTTTGCTTTCCCATTATCCATGAAGCTGTTAAGATCCTAAAACTTTAACTAGACATCATATAAGGTGTACCAAATATGATCTAGGTGAATGGTGGTGTCACGTTCATATGCTCCAGAAGATTGTAAAGTGGAAGAACTAAAAGATAAAGTCATGACATTTATCAAGTAACGATGAAATATGAGAACTTAGAGAGGAAGACAATTAATTAAAAATATCTCACAAATCTCTTTGAGAAGTATCATGAATGTTTGATTCATGAGAAATACCAGAAGGACGTGGAGCATGACATCGAGGAGTCATAACATGCGATGCATCCAGTTAATCGTTATAGTCTCCTGTAACACCCCACGATTTTGGGATCGGAAAAATTAAATTTTTGGGAGAATAAAATGTATTTAAATTGGAGAATATTAAATTTGGAAATTAAAATCCAAAAATTGAGGACATTTTAAAGTTTGTCGAATGATGATTTTGAGTGCGCCATTGGTTCCGGATGGTTTGAAATAGTCAAAATGACTGTCGTTGGGTTTTATTTCGATTCCGGAATATTTTTAAGTTAGTTTGACTCGAATTGGAGTAAACGAGTCATTTAAAGTGTGCATTAACATTTAAAACCGGGTTTATTGTTTTAAGTGATTACGATTTCAGCCCTTCTCATTTGTGAGAAGAGAGAAATAAAAAGAAAAGGGAAAGGAAGAAAGAAAGAATAAGAAAGGAAGAGACAGAAAAGGGAAAGCTTGGAGATTCTGGCCCAACCGCGATCACGGGGACGATTCAACCTCTACAAATCTTAGGCAAGTGTTTAATCTTGCTAAATAATTCATTTGTGTATTTGATTTCATAATTTGTGGGTAAAAGAATTGGATTTTAGGTTAAATGGAAAAACCTAATTTTGGGTAAAAATATTGCAATTGAGGTTATAGAAATTGTTGGGTAGTTATAGGATGGATTATAGGGTTACAAATATGTTTAGTATGAAGATTGATAGTTGGGTGATGATATATGGGAGTTTTGGAAATTTTGGGTTTTGGAGAAATCAGCCATTTTCGTGGCTTTCTGAACTGGACGAATCGATTCGCCAGATTGCAGAAGCCTCAGGTCTTTAAGGCCGAATCGATTCGCCCCTAGCGAATCGATTCGGTATGTAGCAGACTCTGAGGTCCCTTTGGACCAAATCAATTCGGATGGGACGAATCAATTCACTATTGGGGCCGAATCGATTCGAAAACATGGCTATTTTGTGGAATTTTTCTAGAATGATTTCTAACCCTTTTTGGTTAGGTTTATTGATTTGGGACATGCTTATATGATGTAAGAAATATGTTTTGGAGATTTATATGGAGTTTCATGCATGATGAGATCGTGGGTACGTATCGAGTCACTTTGGGGACTTATATACATATGTATTGTAGATTATTGTATTGGAGTAGTATGGAAATTCCTTTACGAACGGTAGTTCTATTTAGAGGTCATAAGTGAGCTTACATATGACGTGCGATTTAGAACTCTTTGAGAGAGAGTGGTGAGGGCATGGCTCGAAATCGTAGGCCGATATTAGTGCCGAATCCTGATGGTAATAGGATTCTTTTGAGATTTAGATTGGGAACCGACGAGAGAGAGAGAGAGAGGGTGATCGCGTATCCTTAGTGATGATGAATTTAGGGAATATATAGTAAATGTTATGGGTTAATAGGGATAGTTGAACCGTAGTTAGAATTGAGAGCGATGGGATCATACTATCAACTAGAATAGAGTGTGATTAATAAAAGGGGATTCCAATGATAGATGGGATCATAAAATAAATTTAAGTTTAAGCTTGAGGTTTGTAGACTATTAGTTAGGTGCATACCAATAGTCAAAATTTGTACTAGAGATATTGAGGTACTTTCGAATATAGATGTGATGTGTAGTAATTGTTACCTACACTAAGCTTTAGGTGATAACTTTAATGTTGGAGATATATCTATGTTGTAAGATTATTTATATCATAAGGGAAATGGATGAATATGCTTCAAGTGAGGGATCGTATTCATATAATGAATTAAGCTAATATGAGTGAAGTGATGGCTAGTATATTGAGGAATATGGACGCTAATAGCCGAGTTTATAAGATTTATACATACAAATGAGAGATAGTATGTATATATGTATGTGTATATATTTGTATAGATATGAATATATGTGTATACTCATGGCGTGAATAGCTAAATCGTATACGAAGGTTTAGTTATATGATGAAACTATTTGGATGTATATATATTGTGCATGTGAATGATATATATACTTGTATGGTTAAGCATACCCCGCACATGCTATCATTAGGAAGTTGCGTGATGAGGGTGAGCACCCTGGCTCGAGGAACATAGTGTGGATATTCCCCAGGTCATAGTCGTCCATTGTGTTATTATGTGCTTTAAATTTCTTTTGGGGTGAGACGTGGTGGGTATGTTTCGTCTCATTGACCGGTTAGGAGCTATGACCGCTTCCCGGACGTCATGTGTGTGTGTTGATCATGAGGTAGGCTACGTGAGTTGGGCACTGGAAGATGATAGCATGGTGCAGTATATTGGAGATATATATAGCCAGTTATATTATGTGGATGGCCATTGTACATTATCTGGAGTATGTACACTTGGCTATGGGAATGAATGGTAGTATATATATATATATATATATATATTATATCCTATAGATGAAAGGATATGAAAGTCCTATGGTGTACATCTTGGGTGATTATGGTGTACTAGATTGTTGGGGGTTGATGTATCGCATTTAAGGAATATTTCGGTTACATTATCCCAAGGATATTTATGGGAGATATTGAGGTCACTCTTAGAGAGTAATCTAATTTTAGTAGTTGCAGAAATAGAAATTGTGTAGATGACATAATGGATCCGTACAATCCATATGGTCAAGGAGTAGTGTATCGGGGGGGTTCCTTTTTGGATTTCGCTTTGCGAGATGGCCTACGCACGAAACACAGTGCCATGTTGAGAGTAGAGAGAAGTTCTGTACTTTGTATTTGTAGGTAGTTGTAGTAGTAGACTTTGTGTGTATGACATAATGGATCCCTACGATCGACATTGTCATGGAGTAGTGTATCGGGTGGGGGTCCTTGTTTGGATTTCTCTTTGCGAGACGCCCCACGCATGAAACGAAGTGCAATATTGAGAATAGTGAGTAGTTTTGTCTTTTATACTTATATATTAGTAGTATGATGGTGTGGATGACATAATGGATCTCTAGGATCGATATGGTCAAGGAGTAGTGTATCGGTGGAGTTCCTTGTTTGGATTTCGCTTTGCGAGACGCCCCACGCACGAAACGCAGTGCCATGTTGAGAGTAGAGAGAAGTTTTGTCCTTATTAAATGGCGTATGATAATTTGAAAATAAACTCTGATAATAAATCTTAATGTTAATATGAAATGTATTACGATTTGTAACTGTTTAAGTTAATAATTGGAATCAATTAATCCTAGTATGGCATATATGTGTGGAATATAATTAAGTGTAATTGGAATGGGTTGGATTCTTGGGTTATGTTAGAATGGAAGGTCTTGCGGGTATAGGCCATGCCTATTGTAAGTTAGGTTGTCCTTATGGGTGGGGTAACTTAATTAAGTTTCCATGACGCGAATAGGTGCGCGCTGTTAGATGAGTGGTGAGTTGGGGTTTCACGAGAGTGCGACTCCACTTTAATTATGAAATAAGTGCATTTATATTTATTATGCATGGTTAACACACTTGCTAAACATTTTTACAACTGGGGCTCTGTCCCGTTTTTATTTTCTCTCCTGCCATATATATATATATATATATATATATATACAGGTGTCCTACCGCATGGATGCCGAATGCTTTTCTATCCAGAGTCTTGGGTGTCGTGACAGGTGCGGACTTTTGCGGGATTTCTATTTTAGTTGCTTCCTATTTCTTTGTGAATCTAGATAGGATTCGTTTTGTATATCGGGTCTATACCCAAGAGTCATATGTAGTTGTTTATACTTCTTCTTTACGGTTATTGTACTGTCTGTGACTCGACAGCTTATTCGGGTATATTTTCTTGTTGGTACTCATTTCAATTTATTCTAGCATTTCATTTATCATAGTACTTGTATGCATTTTCCCTTTATTAGCAGTTCTATAGTGTTGGTTTGTTGTTCGTGGTATGTTTTATTTGGTTTTTGGCATCCGCTTTTAATAGTTTCGGGTAGTTAGCCTTATATTATTTAGTATTGTCAGTTGATGTTGAGACTGAGCCATCTGAGATACCTGATTTAATGTAGTATAGGGATGGCCACCCGTTATTATTTTGAGCGTGTTGTCACATCTCCAAACCGAGTGATATACTTATAATATGATTGAATTATGATCATCCCCTCGGGTTTTCCCATAACTTCATATGGAAGAGGTAGAACCCTAAACTCAAAATAAAGTGTTTAATCAACTGACCTAAAGGCAATGTGTGAGACTTGAAAGTATACTTCAAATAAGACATAATTAGGTTAAAGATGACACTCGTTAAATCCAAATGATATGCATAATATCCAATAGCATACAATAAGTAGCCTTGTCCCATGAAAATTTTGTGTCGATGCATCGTCGGTAAAATGATGGAGGAAACAATCCTATTAAAAATATATAAATCCTTAGAAAGAAAGACTTGGGGGAAATTCTTACAAGGATAATAAGTTCAATGGATGTCACTCAAATGAAAAATAACTTATATTTTAAAAGTAGGAGGAGTATTCTTCAGAAATGAGTAATTAGATGTCCTTAATACCTCAAGTTTAAAGTGATTTGTAATCGTCTCGATTTGTATATATACTTTCACACCACGAACCACAACATTTAGAAATTTTTCGCCCATATCATCCTTTCCTTCCATAATGGATGCATAAAATTCTCTAATCAAATTATATAACAATCCTTGGTTTGAGAACAAATATGAGTCCACCCACGACTTCTCAGAATTTGAGGCACACAAGTTTTGAATAGAGAACCCAAATAAACATAATAGTCCCAGTGTATGGATTTCTCAGAGAATAACTCATCAAAACTTTAACGGGCGTCGACAGATGTCGAGGCATGCGAACACGATTTGGTAGCCATTCTAACAAACTAAAACCATAAACTAAGACAGAGCAGAAAAACCCTATGAGTAAATAAATATCATAAATATATAATAAAAATAATTCAATACCAAAAATATGTGAAAGAGTTTCATGTAAGACACAATGTCGAACTATCATAAGTTCACTCTCTTATTTGACAAAAGAGAAAAAAGTCCTAAATGGGAGAAGCAAAGTAATAAATCACAAATCTAGACTCAATAAATACTATTTTAAGCCAAATGAATCTTATCCTAAGATAAATAAATTCATGTATCATAGATAAAACTCAAACTAATCAATTGACAACACCATACCCTTGGAACTAAGAAAAGAAAAATTCATAAAATATAGGAATTAAACTTATCAAGATAATGGATAGTCGTTTAGATATATAATGTGAACATTTTTAACTCATAAGATATGAAAATTATAGGAAGATATATGAAAAATAGTTGGATAAGTAGCATGGTTTTGATGGGAATCAGTCAATCTTTGAAATGGGTGTTAAAAAATTACTTTACTCTTCTTAGATCATTTCGCTAAGGCGAAGATCTATCTTTCATTGGTCTCATGTTCGCGGGTGGCGAACATGTCTAGGGATCCAAAGCTGTAGGATGAAAGGAACACAAAAGTGTAATAATAGTCTTATTGGTGGTGATCTTAAAGGGGACTGGGGGACTAGGCACAATTACGATGATCTTATTGGTGGTGTTTGGGGTGGATAAGGCAGGGTTGGATTTTTTTTATGATGGGAATCCGTTTATGTCATTACTTGTATGTTATTTCATATACGTGAGGTTCTAGGTACACTCACGGTGAAAGGCACCATGTCTAGTTTATGGTGGATTTTGCCTACATTGGTGGACTACAAGACTGTGATGGACTTCGGGGTTATCAACTAGACCGAGGTATTTGCAAGAAGAAGCGTTGAGGCTTGAATGGAGTCAAGTCGAGTGTTATAAGTATTTTGTCTTGTAATTGTAAAACCGTATCTAGTGGATTTGTTAGGCCAGGGCCGTCCGAGATTTTCCCCATTTGGGTTTTCCTCGTACATCGCTGTGTAGTGAGATTGTTTCCTTTATCTTGTTGAACTCACATAGAATGCATGCTTAGGTTAAAAAGATAAAAATTGGTTTAATTTGCAATCTTGCTTATTTTGGTGCTAAAATATGTTTGGCAAGTTTAAGTTAATTTAATTCAAGTCGACACAATTTAATTTGATAAAATTTGGTTTGGCCTATATAAAAAATGAATTAATTATCGTTAGGAAAATTTTAGGACTTGTGTTGAATTAATTGGGTTTAAGTAAAAATTAATGTTTGAGTCGTTTTTATTTCACTTTTAGTTTTGTTTAATTTCAATTTGAAAGAAATTAAAATTTGAAGTTTGTTTATGTTTTAAATTTAAATTGAAATTTTAGTTGGGAATTTAAGTGAGCCATCTCGTTTAATTGTAAGAATTTTAAAATTGGGGGCCTTGTGTTCCAATAAGTGGTATCAGAGCTAGAAGTGCCAAGTTATTGCATTTAGGTTGTTTTTGTGATTATTTTAAAAATGGAATTTTCTCCTTTTTCAAAATTTTTAGTTTTTTATGGTTCTAATTACGTGTGCTGGAAAGCATGTATGAAGTAGGCACTAAAGTCCATAGATGAGAGGGTTTGGATTTATGTCATTACCGGGTGGTATCCACCTACATGTTTAGTAGAAAATGAACGTGTCCCCAAACCCGTAGAGAGATGGAGTGAGAATGAACTTTAATTAGTAAATTTTAATTCCCAAGGCTTGAATGCTTTGTTTAGTGCGGTCACACTAGATGAATTCCGATGTATCATGACGTGTGAAACCGCTAAAAAAGCTTTGGATATTTTGCAACTCTCTCATGAGGGAACTAGTGTCGTAAAAGCTTCAAAACTCCAAAATATCACCACTCAATTTGAGACCATAAAAATGTTAGAGAATGAAACTTTTAATGAATTTTATGCTAGACTTTTTGACATTGTTGATTTATCTTTTAATTTGGGAGAAAAGATAACCGACGACCGAGTAGTAAAGAAAATTTTAAGTCCCTACCGGATAGATTTATTCCTAAAGTGACTATGTTGAATTCTTTACCCACTTTAGCCTCTACGAAACTAGAAGAGCTCATAGGTGATTTACAAACCTATGAACTTGACATGTTTTCCTCTAAGATCGAAAAGAAGAAAAATAATGGCATCTATTTGAAAGCCTGAAAAGAGGAAAAATAAGTTTCGGATGATGAGAGTGATTTTGACTCGAAAGATATGGCTATGTTTTCTAGAAAATTTCTTAAGTTTAACAAAGACAATCTTAAAAATGATTTCAAGATATTTGATAAATTTAAGTATGACAAAACCAAAAAAATTCCCTAAAAGACAAAATGAATATCTAAATAGGGACGAGCCAAATCAATGTTTTGGTTATGAAGGGTATGGCCATAGGGCTTTTGAATGTCCCACTAAACTAAGGAGAGAGGGAAGAAACCAATTTCATACAATGCTACCCTTAGTGATAGTGATAGGGAAGAGGGATTATGGCAAGTCATACGGGTGATAGTGAGAGCTCGTCCAATAATGACACTAAAATACATGACACTTTCGAGGCCAATGTTTATAATTCCCTTAGTTTTGATGATTTAGAGAGTGGAGAAGAGAGAGAGAGTGAAAGTGAAGAAGAGGTTGATGAGAGTGAACTTCAAATTGCCTTTAGAGAGTTATATGAAGAATCTATTAAATTAAAAAGGTATAATTTAAAGTTAGAATCTAGTTTGAGAGAGCATGCTAAGGCCATTGATGAGAGTGATTTAGTGGAAGACCTTAGGACACGTGAGAGAGATCTTCGAGAGAAGATTGATTATGTTGAAGGTGAGAGAGATACCTTTAGAGGTTTGATGGAAACAATGAAGAAATAGCATCTCATGTTTGAAGAGACGAAGGTTGTGCTAGAGTCTAGGGTCTTAAAATTAGAAGAAAAATTGAGAGACTCTAGTAAGGTCAAATTTTATTTGGAATGTAGGTCTAAAAAACTAAATAAAATCTTAGGCACGGTCCAAATAAAAAATGACAGTTGTGGTATAGGCTTTGATTCTTATAATGATTCCGTTAATAAAGCCCAAACCACTATTTTGAGATAATCACCTAGGTACACTTCCAAAGATCAATCCTTAGGTTCTGCCTTTCGTCGAGTCTTTACTCGCTCACATTGTGGTCGAAAAGGTCATCTTATAAAATTTTGTTTTGATTTAAAAAAGGATCCTCGAAAATCCAAGGGTAGAGTCACCATAGTTCCCAAATCCTGAGAGCATCACGTTTCACTAGTTTAGGTTAGAAAATCGATTTGGAGGCCTTACAAGATGGGATTTATGATTCTCATTGGCTATCACGTGAAACCTCCCATGCTAAATCGAAAGGTTAAATGTGTTAGCTTTATTTTCATACTCTAGCTTATGTTCATCATGATATATTCTTTTTCTATTTGTATGTTTCGTTTGTTATATTCTAGTATAAACTCCATGATTAATCACATGCTAGAATAATGATTTGTGTATATCTCTTGTATTCATTTTATTTGTTTGTGTCTTAATCGAGAAAAATATAAAAACATTTTTATTTTCGTTTGAGTTGTATTTTTTTTGTTTGGTTAAAAGTTAAAAAACTCAAAAAGATTTTCTTTGTGTGTATTTTAGTTTGACACACTTTATGGGGCATACACTTGTGTTTGAATCCTTTTCTTTTCTGCTTCCATGTGGCTAGAACATTTGGTTAAGATTTTTAATCCTTAAAATGTTCTTTGTCATGCTTGCATAGAGTAGTTGGATTCTGTGTTGCTTAATAGATTCTATTTTTATAATCCTCAATTCACACATGCACGAGCTCTTTTGAAATTTAAACTTCACATGTGTATTTGAGCTAAGTGAGATGTTCTCCTATCAATTTAGTCATCTACATTTTGTTATAACTATGGAGGATTTGTGCATGTAATAACTGTTTCCCGGATTTAAAAAATAGAAAAATATTTATCCGGCGTAGTTGTTTATCATTGGAATCGGGCTGTGAAAGACAAAATTAATTTGTGTGAAAAGCCACAATTGAATATTAGGCCTAAAAAATGTGGCATTAAAAAGAATATTTTCCAAGGCCAAAAATAGTTTAGTTAATATGTTTAAAAGAAAACGAAAATTATTAGGAGTTTGGTTAGATGTATTAACGGGTTTGCATAATGACTTTGTATCCTATTTGAGCTTTTATTGTCATGACTCTATTGGTTTGTAGAATCATCGAAATTTTAGGCTTGTGTGCATTGTGTATGTTTGTTCAGTGAGTTTAATTTATATTATCACATGAGGCTATATTTAAATGTGAAGAATCGCTATAGCGAAAATATTGTGACGTCTCAAATAAAATCCAATTTTAATTAATCCCAAATATTAGTAAAACCCTAAAGCATGCATCTAGATGATTTATCCAATAAAATAAAGCATGCAGGATAAAACAAACAATTTCAGGAAAAATCCCCCAAAGTGGCAAAACCTTTTATTTTCACTATAATTTGTAAAAATGATTACACGGATTACAATGAAAATAAGAGAGATATACGAAATACCCTCAGGCGTCGGTTTAGATGTCTCCGCTAAAATATCCCGCAGGAACTCCAAATGGTAAGAAATGAAGAAGAGAAACAACTTCTCCATAAGTTTATCGGCTGGAACTTCCCTTTTCCAGGAGGGCAGCAATGAAGAAGAAAGACAGCTTATCCACAAAGGTTGAACAAACTCAAAGTTGTGTTCTTGGGTTTCAAAAGGATTCACAAAGATTTGGCAATGATATGTGAATCAAAACATGAGTGTTGGGACTCAAAAATATGAAGACTAGAGTAATTAGAACTCTCAAAATCGTCTCTCCAAGTCTTGTGAAATAACTACCCTGAAGTTGGCTTTTATAAGGAAACCAAAAAGAGTTTTAAAACTTTAGAACTCTTGTCAGCGTCAGGTACCCGAAACCGGTTTGGGTGTATCGCAAACCGGTTCACAAACAATTGTTGGAACTTGGGGCTTACACACTTAGCATTTTTCAAGGGTTTTTCTCGAAATTTTCTCCATTTTCAAAGGGCCATAACTTCTTCACTGTACCTCGGATTGAGGTTTTGTTTCTTCCAGTATCTTAGTTGTGACGAGCTCTTCAATTTCCAGTTGATCGGTCCTCCGAACGGTGGTTGTAAAATTACCAAAATACCCTTGAACTTTCATATCTTGCTTTCTTTCACTGTTTTGACTTCTCTTGCGTACCACTTGCATAAATTCCCTAAAATCATGGAATGTGAAGTCGTTCAGGAAGATGTGGGACACATGATGGAGATGTTGAATGCTTGATTCCCGAAATTCGGATTGAGGCCATCGTGTGAGATCGTGAAAAGACGTGCCTTTTGTAGCGGCGTACGACATATACAACTGTAAGATAACGTACCTAAGAAATATTTCCTTACAAATCTCCCCCTATGTCTATGCTGGTACATATATAAAAATATCCGAATTATCAAATACCAAATTGCCTATACAAATCTACCCTCCCATGAACCCAAAACTGGAAAGATACAAATGAATAAGTCTTCATCGTTTGTTCTTCAAATCTTCAAAGTCTCAAATCTTTTCTCATCAGGGTGTGCAATCCAATGATCATCAATGAAGTACTTACACACATGAGATAAAGAAAAATACCAAATGACGTATCGAGTTTGAGATGAGATAAACAGAGATTCCAATTTATGATGAAAGCATAAGTCAAATCTCAAAACTGCCCCATAAAATGATAATTCTTTCTCCCCCTTTTTATGATGTCCCCAAATAGGAAGATAAGAATAAAAAATCAAAACATGGAGTGTCATGATAAAATTGCATAGTAAATATGAATCAATCAACGCACATGCAAAGGAGTATCCCACAAATATCCACAAACTATTTTTGGATTTTTTTAATTTTTTCATACAAAAATAAGATACTAAAAATCACACCATGGATTTAAACTAAAAACAACCAAGTCATGGAAATGGAATGTATGGGTGTGAACACATTCGATAGGTAGATAAACTCAATCAATCATATGTGCACGATGCATATGTGTACTCCTAATGAATGAGCATTAAAAGTATCTTTAGGTGTAAAAAATTATTGAATTTAGATGACATCGTCTTACACAAATCAACAAATCAAAGTCAAATGATTTCCACACCAATAACGTCCAAAACTATTTAGTTCTTTTTCAAGACTTTTAAGGACATGCAAACCCGTTTTAAATTCTCAAATATTGGAGAATTGGTGCAAAAACCTAAATGGCCCATAATTGGCATGAATTTCTTTTTATTGCCATTAAAAAAAATTCGGGCTCTTTTAAACCTCTTTGGACCCCGGATAATAAAATTCCTCAATTTTTTAGGTCCAATTAAACGGTGGCTTAATCGCAAAGGATAAAAAAATAATCTTTCGTAGCCCTTCACTATTTTTAAACAAAGCACATAAACTCACAAACGACTCTTACATGCACAACTTTCTTATCAATTTTTATTGCGCTTGGTTCGTTTTAAGGACAGGATTGAAGTGAAAAAAACCCAACCAATATGTGATAAGACAAGCACAATAATCAAACAAATTCGTGCATGTGTAGAATAAAGGAAACATGAGTCAAACATGTAGGAAGTAACACTTAATTACATCTTAATGACTCCCAACATTATAAAACACATTGATGAATTGACCTATTATCTCAAAACACTATCAAATAGTCACATGTAAAATGGACTGATGTTGTGACTCGATCATCCTAAGTGTCCATCCATAAACGGTGTAAACAAAATAAAAAATTCTTTTTGGATATTTCAAAAATTTTATCAAAATAATTTTTTTTTATATTTTTCAAAAAAATGAAAATATTTTTGAATTTTTTGAAAGAAATATATCAAAAATATAGCATAACTAGCAATAGGCATAATATCGACATGAGCATCAACCTATGCTAGCAAACAGTAATCACATAAATGAATCAATAATCAAATTAGGTGTGATATACCAACAAAAGCATTGATATCAATTAAGCATGGATATGATGAATATTTTGCATATAAACTGTCCAGAAGCAACCCATCAGTACTAAAACAAAAGCATATGAACACAGGGTACTGAAACAGAAGGGAAGCAAAAAATTCCAGACATGTCGCTTAAACGACTCAGCTTTGTCGCTAGAACGACAAAGGCATGTCGTGAGAAGCGACTTCGCGCGAGACAGAGATGTCGCTCAAATGCCTTATAGATATCGCTCGAACTAGAAAACCAAAACTTCCCAGAATGCCCAAAAAATCATACAGTTTTGCCCAGTGCAAAAATTTTGTGAAAACAGTATCTATAAAGGGCAAATAGATCCAAAAACAGTGCTAAAATAGTAGCGAAACACACAAATGCAACAAATAAATCAATGTGCGCTATGTCAAAGTGAGTCATAACACGATGCATTGCTAATGTATGAAAAACATCCAACATAATCAACCAAAAGATTTAACATGAGGTGAATCACGTGCAAGCAAACGAGAGTCGTTAACAAATAGACCATAAGCCTCTAAATCCGACTTCCTAACCCAAATCGATATGTAACGAGGTGTGGAGGTTTTGGGAACCAGTGTGACTCTCTATTTATGTTTCCTAGGTCTATTCAAAAGCTTATAGCATAAACGCCTAAGATTGCCTTACCTACCGCAATGTGTGCAAGTGTAAACCGGGTGGTGAGTGTTTCCTAAAGGCGGCCTTCTCCCTAAATTCCTATGTGGTGCTCTCCTAAAATTCCTAGGTGGCTCTCTCTGAATTTGCCTAGGTGGCTCTATCCTAATGATCCTAGGAGGATCTCTCACAATGTTTTTAGGGGGCTCTTTCTTAAAAAACTTAGGTGCCTCTTTCCTAACGATCCTAGGTGGCTCTCTCACGATGTGCCTAGGTGGATCTCTCCTAACAACCTTCGGAGGATCTCTCTTAACAATCCTAGGTTGTTCTCTCACACATGTGGGGATGGCTTTGGGAATAGGTGCAATACAATCATCGAAGCCTATACCACCCTTATCTTCCTTGATTTGGACAGTGCCTAAAATCTTGTCTAACTTTTCTAACCTAGAAGCCAAATAAAATTTCACCTTACTCGATTCTCTCAAATTCTTTTCAAGCTCACCTATCCTTGACTCGAGTAAATGCCTAAACTCCTTGAACTCAAGAAGCTCCTTTTTCATAGCTTCCATCACGCCTCGAAGATCATCTCTCTCACCCTCGACATATCCCAGCTTCTTTCTCAAAATTTTCTCTCGTGCCCTAAGTTCTTTAACCAAAATATCATTATCATTTTTTAAGGCACGCTCTTGCAATTGAGCTTTCAATTTAAAATTTTCTTTATTTAGTTTCAAAGCTTCATCATAAAGTTCATTGAAAGACGTTTGCAAGTCACGCTCATCCTCACTCAAATCTTATTCTTCCTCCTCACTATCACTAAGGTTAGAAATATGAGATACCGGTCTATTCACTTTCTTCTTTAAATTTGTGGTACACTTATCTAACATGTGACCAACACCCTCACAACAAGGACACCTCTCAGAGTCATTTTTAACAGAGGATATAAAGCAAGAATTTGTGTGAATTTTTCAATTAGGATTTTCAAAAAGTTGACATCTAAGATCATCAAAACCATTAAAAGCCATTTTTTTATGAAAAAACAGGATCAAAACACAATAACTTAGTGCAACAGGCTCGGATACCAATTTGAAGAATTGCTACAGCGAAAATATTACGACGTCTCAAATAAAATCCAATTTTAATTAATCCAAAATTTTAGTTTAACCCTAAAACATGATTCTAGATGATTTATCCAATAAAATAAAGTATGCAGGATAAAATAAAAAATTTCAGGAAAAATCTCCCAAAGTGGCAAAACCTTTTATTTTCACTATAATTTGTAAAAATGGTTACACGGATTACAATGAAAATAAGAACGACATACGAAATACCCTCAGGAGTCGATTTCGATGTCTCGGCTGAAATCTCCCACAGGAACTCCAGATGGTCAGCAATGAAGAAGAGAAACAGCTTCTCCACAAGTTTGTTAGCTGGAACTTTCCCTTTATAGGAGGGCAGCAATGAAGAAGAAAGACGGCTTCTCCACAAAGGTTAAAAAACTCAAAGTTGTGTTCTTGGGTTTCAAAAGTATTCACAAATATTTGGCAATGATATGTGAATCAAAACATGAGTCTTGGGACTAAAAAATATGAAGACTAGAGAAATTAGAACTCTCAAAATCGTCTCTCCAAGTCTTGTGAAATAATTCCCCCAAAGTTGGCTTTTATAAGGAAACCAAATAGAATTTTGAAACTTTGGAACTCTTGCCAGCATCAGGTACCCCGAACTGATTCTGGTGTACCGCAAACCTATTTGGCCTTTGGTTCACAAAAAATTGCTGGAACTTGGGGCTTAAACACTTAGCATTTTTCAAGGATTTTTCTCAAAATTTTCTCCATTTTCAAAGGGCCATAACTTCTTCACCGTACCTTGGATTGAGGTGCCGTTTCTTCCAATATCTTAGTTGCGGTGAGCTATTCAATTTCCAGTTGACCAATCCTCTGGACGGTGGCTATAAAATTATCAAAATGCCTTGAACTTTCTTATCTTTCCTTCTTTCATTGTTTTGACTTCTCTTGCATACCACTTGCATAAATTCCCTAAAACCATGGAACGTGAAGTCATTGAGGCAGATGTGGGACACATGATGGAGATGTTGAATGCTTGATTCCCAAAATTTGGATTGAGGCCATCGTGTGAGATCGTGAAGAGACGTGCCTTTTGTAGCGGCGTACGACATATACAAATGTAAGATAACGGACATGAGAAATATGTTGTTAAAAAATGTGATAAACTTTTGCAATCAAATGAGAACTCCGTGAGCATGTTTTAAGTGATTGGGTCAAAATTTAATTGTTACTAGTTCACACCCCTACATTTCTGTTTACCATATGTATTTGGACACATTTTTGCCATACGATTGTGAAAAACTTAATGTATTTTGTGTCATGTGTGGTGTTTATACTTATGTATATGTGCATGTGTGTTAGTATTATTCATTACATATACTTATATATATGGCCTTTTTTTTGTTTTTGAGTATTTGCCTTGCTAGCTAGTCCATATATGCCTTTAAATTCATATTGGTATATATCTTATTGTAAATTTTTGTTGATATCCCATGCTTATATTCAAAACATGTTAGTTGATATCGTTTTGTTTTGCACCATAAATTGGTATCTATTTATCCGTGTTGTGGATTAGTTACTTGTCCATATGCTTTATTGTTCTTATCAATCTATGCACAATTATAAGTTTAATTTTTTTTCCTTAATTCACATCCCTTGAGTAGATATAGATTTGAGGGGGAAAAATGGTATTTACATTACATTGAGGGAGAAATATTTTTCAATTATTTATCCTTTATCTATTCCTGAACAAAACGGGGGAGAAATGGTATCTAAACCTTTAGTTTAGGAGATCTCACTTGTGGGAAGAGCGCTATCTTCTTAGGTAGATTATGTTAGATAAAAAGGTAGAATTTATTAAGGGGGAGTATTTACTTACATTGCATTGAATCTTTTGATGTTCCCTATGTGTTAATGGTTTGCGTAAGTGTGCAGAAATTCTTTTTAGAGACAACTTTGGTAAAGAAGCAAAGCGTCCTTGGGATGAGTCATAGCATTTTTTTTTGTTTTGGGTTGTGTATAGACGAGATTGATGGCGCTTTAGGATTTTTGGTTGTGTTTTGTCCCGGAATAGTCAAAGGGGGAGATTTGTAAGGAGACAAATTCCCAATTGAGTCTTATATAGTGTTGGCTCAATTTCGGACAAAATCATTTGAGTCATAGGATAACAGTTTTCTTATCAAGCCTATGACATGTTTGAAGAGTTGAAGACGTAGCAGCCAGATTTTAAAGCTTCATCATTGCCGAGTTTCTAGTTCCTCAAGTCATCAACATGAGGATTCCAATGTCTCTAAAAGGTATGAATGCATTATGGGTGTAAATTTTTTACAGTTTTATCCTGACCAATTTTAAGATTTTTAGAAAATCATTTTAGACATTTTGTAAGTGTTTTGGGCGAAAAACTTTAAATTAGAATTTTCTAAAAACTCATTCGAACGAAACTGGGATCTCGTTCGAACTAGATTACCAGGTCGTTCGAACAATATTTCTAACAAGATATGCTTTCCAATCTCTATTTTCTCGTTAGAAGATTTTGTTCGAACGAGATTTCAAATGAAATGTTTTCTTAATATATGAATTCTCATTATAAGATGTTCGAATGATCTCGTTCGAACGAGAAAAGTCGTTCGAACGAGAATCGTCAGTTTTGGGTAGTTTTTTTATTTTCCCTCCACTTTTTCCCACTACGTGTCCCACTACGTTTTGATAGTTTTTAACTATTTTGGGACAATTTTTTTTTATAGACTTTTCACCTCATGATTGAGAGCATTTTTTAGAGAAAAAACATGTTTAAGAAAAGTCCCTTTTGTGTGTTTGATTTCCATGGTTTAAAATCTTCCAAAACACATACACCCATATGTTAGTTTAAATCCAAATTCTTTCACATATATGTTTTTCTTGGAGTGTTTGTTTGGCACCGGGCTCTCTCTACACTAGTAGTGGCAAATGGGCGGTTATGGATGAGTAAAAAATGGATAAGGATAAATTTGGGTGGGTCAAAAGCGGGCCGAATAGAATAATTTGGACGGGTAGGGTCGGTTTGACCCACTTTTTTTTTTGAAAAAAAAATTATTATACCATATACGGATAAATATGGTATAATAATTTTGAAAAAAAATATTCAAGTACTTAAATAATTTTTTTTTAAACTCTTTAGTAATTTGTGTTTTATTTTTGAGAAGTTTCAAAACTATTTTGACCCGCTAATGACCCACCAACAAACTGTCTTATTGGATCGTTCAAACCATTTTTACCCACAAACACAATTAATGGGCCCCAAACACATTATTTTGGGTGGGTTATGGATTGTTTCATCCTCAAGAGCCCATATTGTCGGGCTTACTCTACCCAACCAAGAAGAGAAGTTTGGTTTCATTCTCTACCCTCAAAGGAGAAGAAGTTTTTACTGTGGCTTTCTCACATGGTGAAAGGCACCAGGTGTGGTAAACGGTGGATTGTGCCTCCATTGGTGGACTCCAAGACTACGATGGACTTCATGGTTATTAACTAGACAAAGGTGTTTGCAAAAAGAAGTGTCGGGGCTTTAAGGGAGTCAAGTCGAGTGTTGTAAGTCTTTTGTCTTGTACTTGTAAAATCGTATCCAGTGAATTTGTTAAGCCAGGGACGTTCGAGGTTTTTTTTCATTTGGATTTTCCTCGTACATTGTCGTGTAGTGAGATGGTTTCTTTTATCTTATTTAACTCCCCTAGAACGCATGTTTAGGTTAAAAAGATGAAAATTGGTTTAATTTTCGATCTTGCTTATTTTGGTGCTAAAATATGTTTAGGTAAGTTTAAGTTAATTTAATTCAAGTCGGCAAAATTTAATTTGATAAAATTTGGTTTGGCCTATATAAAAAATGAATTAATTATTGTTAGGCAAATTTTAGGACTTGTCTTGAATTAATTGGGTTTAAGTGAAAATTAATGTTTGAGTAGTTTTTATTTCACTTCCTGTTTAGTTTAATTTTAATTTGAAAGAAATTAAAATTTGAAGCTTGTTTATGTTTTAAATTTGAATTGAAATTTTAGTTGGGAATTTAATTGAACCATCTCGTTTTATTATAAGAATTTTAAAATTGGGGGCCTTGTGTTCTAACACATCGGTAGGACCGTTCAGTTTCTGCTAAAGTGGTTGATAATGGTGTAGATATTTAAGGTGGTTTGATAGTGAATCTCAACCAATATGTATCCAATCAAAGCTAGGGGAATGTGGTCACACAGGAGAGGGAAATAATTTTTTTATTTTATTAATTTTTTATTTTATTAATTTTTGTAAAAAAGGAGGAAATATGTATATTTGGAAAAAAAAAAGAGGAAAGGGGAAAAATATCCATTAGTGTAGTTGATATTATTACGTTCCATTACTATTTAAGTTTCACGTATGGTGCAATTGGAATATCGGACATGGGTCAAGTCAGGGGGAGATACAGTGTAATGCAATTTATGATTTGACTGGTTTCCAGACACATGAATAGGGTCTTGTTTTAAAATGTAAGAAATAGCGCAAAATTCGGGTAGTAAGATAACCTAAAATTTTGGAAGAATTCCGCATTCGAACTGAAAATCTAGGTATGAGTGTACTATGGTAGATTCCTACATGAGGTTTATGTATGGGAGGTTAGTGTCAGGATTATCTCATTTGTCATGACTTCCATGATATAACTCTTGATTATTAGTAGATGTGGAAATCCATTTGATATACTCGAGTGTACGTGAATTGGTTCATGACATACCCCTTGGTGACGGTACGTGTGAGATCAATATAGTCGATGTACGTGAACGATTTCATTCTATATACCTCCTGTGGTGAGTTTGGTCAAGAAATACGATGAGGGGGAACAGTTCAATATACATTGAAGGTTCTTGGCCAATGAAAGGTTGGAGTCATATTTCTCAGGTTAACCGTGCCGCATAAAACCAAAAACCCATCACAAAGTGATTTTTAGGGTCAACATGTAGTGCTCTGTGATGTGTGTGCAGGATGCATTAGTCTTAATTAATATCTTTGTGCGAAGTTTTATGTGTATTAGGAGAGATATGTACATCTGCTAAACATGAGATAAAGTGCCATGTGAGAAAGATCTAACTATACAAGTGGGGTTGAGTAAGCAAATATGTATAAGTGGCACAAAGCATGGAGTATATACAAGTAAACAAATCATGGAAATATATACAAGGTGTGAAACATGTGGATATAAACAAGTGAGTTGGACATATACACAAAGTGGGAGTAACATGGGGATTTGTGTAAGTGAAGATAATGTGGAGATGTGTGAAAGTGATATAAAATATATACGTGAAGCATGTGGTATGTACAAGTGATGTGAATCATGCGATAGGTGAAACATGTGAATATATACAAGTGGCAATATGAATGGATGTCTACAAGTGCCATGAAGAGTATGTGAAAATGTGGGCAAGTAAAACATGGAAAATATGTACAAGTGAAAGTGGTGCATGAGATATATACAATAGAATACAACGTGGATATATATAAGTGGCATGAGGTATATGATAGAAAATATTGTATATACATGTGATAAGAAGATGATAAAGGTGAAGAAAAAATATACATGAATAGCATAACATGAGCATGGCACATATAAAATGTGAGCACGAGAGAAAAAGGAAAATGTACAAGGGGAAACATATATACACATGTTGAAAATGGAGAAAATGATAAAAAGGAAAAGAAAGCCCTTGTAAATAAAGTATACTCCTCTAAAATCAGTCCCCGGTGTAGTGGCCACTGTGGCCATCTTGAGTGTCGCCTCGAAGTGGGTCCAGGGGGAAAATCCCCTTTCACCACTCGCGCAGCATTCGCGGGCTTCCAAGGACATGAATCATTCGATGTCAATGGTGTATGTAAAAGTGTAAAATATTGGAGTTTCCAGTATATTTGACTCAAAACAGGAAAAAAAGTAGCCATCTCCGAAGATACGACACAAAAGACTACTGATGCATACGAAACCAGGTGCATCATGGGCTCGAGGACTAAGTTATAAAATGGAAAGGTGTTAGACACCCATTTTTCTCTTTTGATCTCTCATGGGTTATAAAAAAATATTATCCTTTCCTCGAACGTGTAGACAAATGTACAGAGTGTGAAGTTTGTGCGGTCAAAATATGTATATATGTGAATAGTGTATGTAGAATGAAATCATCGTGTCCATGCCATGGAAAAAATTGGAAAGAATCATTATAAGGAATACACTACACCAAAAATGTTAATCTGGCATGCTGAGGCAAGGAAATTCTGGCACGGTTTAAAACCGTGCCAGAATTTGGTGCGATTTAATCATAAACTAGCACGGTTTAAAATAGTGTCAGATTCTGGAACGATTCTAAACCGTGCCAAATATGGGTACAGTTCATTAAAAAAATAATATCCCAAAATTTCAATCGGGGACCAAAACTTTCAAGGCGGGACGAATCATTCTAATCTCTTCTCTCTTCTCTCTAAGTCTCTCTCTCTCTCTCTATCTCCACACTACAAGGTGACCCCATCATCCTCACTACCATCGCCTCCATTATCGCTGCCACTCCCTCTGCTTCGTCCACGAACTGCCATCATCCTCTTCTTCTGGCTCAGTTAGGTCAGACCAACCTCCAACAATTTGGTTGAATATTTGGTTTGGTCATCACCAAAAGCTTCGACGATTTGGTTTGGTCATCAACAAAGGTAATTTATGCACCCCATCTAATAAGAAATTTGAGATTGAAGATTTGGTCAATCTGCTTGAGTCTCACGATCTAACTTCAGATCCAACTCTACATCCAGACATGGTTCAATAATTTTTCTTGTTTGATTTCATGAATATTGGTTGAAATTTAGTTTACCTACTATTTTTTTATTGATGGTATCATTTTTTGTAGAGAATAATAAGTGGTTGCCGTGGAGGTGTTTATCACATTGTTGTTGGTAGATTTCATGGAGGTAATGCCTTCCTTGGAGGTAATGCCTTTCTTAGTAATGCTAAGAGCCTTTCATAAGATCAACACTAATCCCTTAATTACGGGCATGAAGGGTTGAATAAAATCAGTATTTCTAGAACATGAGTAGTAGTCATAGCTGTTTTAAGCTTGTTGAAATTTTTCATAGATTCAGTTGACCATTAAAAGTTCTTCCTCTTTAGCATCATGGTCAGGGGCTTACTGATAAGGACATATATCTTCTCAAAAAATTTCTATAAAAAATCACTAATCCAAAGCATAACCTTAGAGCCTTAACTATCTTAGGCAAGGACTAGTTAGTCATGGCATCAATTTTACTTTTGTCTTAGGCAAGGACCAATTCCATATTATCTTTCTAAATAGATGAATTAATGTATTTGTCGAGTACTTCGATGAAACATATCTTCACTTGTAACAAATTTCATTGTTATTTAGGCTTTTCAATCGTGTATTAGATTTAGAAATTATTTAGTTGATATATTTGTTGAATTCATACTCTAGTGAAGTATATCTGAAATGAAACATTGATTGTTATTCACTGTATTATATATTCTCATGCCTAATTTTGCAATTTATTTTTGTCTTAGGATAGTATTGTGTATAATTCAAGGTGGTGATAATACGACAAGGGAGAAGATGAGTGAGAGCCCGTGGTTTCAACTCCGATGGATTTTGGTTCGTGTTTCCTTTATGTCTCCATAATAAATTTCTTTTACATACTGGATATTTTTGTATGTTACAATCTATTGAAAATGTCGTATGTTACATGTTTGATAAAATTCTAAAGAGAGATTACCTTGGTGCAATGTCGTGTTTGATTTCTAGAATTATGTTTTGATCGAAGCTATTTGGCCTACTTTGCATCGTGTTCCTCCCCTTATGAAAATTGCTCTTCTTGTTCTATGTCTACAGCTAGCCACTAGGTTAATGCCCAATCCTCTCGACAACTCCCACTGAGACTGCCCTCAGCCGAAAGTGGAACATGGAGCACGTGCCCAGCAACTAGCCTAACGATGTGAACTTCAAGCCACAATCAAGGCCCAGAGGTGACAGCAGCTTCAAAATCTCTTAGTTTCATTTAATATCCTAAGTCATTTTTTTATGTTTTTTATTTTCTTTTTCACGTGAATCAGTTTTTAAGAAATAATATGACAGTTGGTAGTTTGGTGACTTTTGGGGGTCATACAGTTTTTAGTTATTGCAAGGAAGATAATGTTTTGAAAATTAAGTGCCATTTTTCATTAAACTCTTTGGGATGATGAACTTTCTTCAAGAATGAGGAATCCAAAATGGGTAATAGAACTCCAACTAATTGTGATAAGAACAGGGGTAAAAAGAAGAAATAAAAGTGTAGTAGTAGATAATGAGGTATTTTTCTATTAATGATGAATTGAATAGGGGAAATGTAACTTGTAGGAACTGACCACGTAGTCACGGGTCTCCCGATTTGAGAATACGAAAATAATTTGCAAAAATCAACACTTAAACTTAAAAACAAGCCGTTAAAGGGTGAAAACCCAAACCAGGCCCCAAACGACCCCGTAGGAGGCATGAACACCTCGCGTGGGACAAATATAACTTGTAGTAAGTGACCGCGTAGTCTCGGGTCTTCCAGTTTGTGAATAAAAATCAATACGTAAACTTAAAAATAAGTCGTTAGAGGATGAAAACCAAAACCAGCCCCCAAACAACCCCGTAGGAGGCACGAATACCTCGCACGGGACCAATGTAACTTGTAGGAACTGACCGCGTAGTCTCGGGTCTCCCGGTTTGAGAATATGGCAATAATTTGCAAAAATCACACTTAGACTTAAAAACAAGCCGTTATGCAAACGACCCCGTAAGAGGCACGAACACCTCGCACGGGACCAATGTAACTTGTAGGAACTGATCGCGTAGTCCCGGGTCTTCCGATTTGAGAATACGACGATAATTTGCAAAAATCAACACTTAAACTTAAAAACAAGCCGTTAAAGGGTGAAAACCCAAACCAGCCCCCAAACGACCCCGTAGGAGGTACGAACACCTCGTGCGGGACAAATATAACTTGTAGGAACTGACCGCATAGTCTTGGGTCTTCCGGTTTACGAATAAAAATCAACACTTAAACTTAAAAACAAGCCATTAGAGGGTGAAAACCCAAACTAGCCCCCAAACGACCCCGTAAGAGGCACGAACACCTTGCACGGGACCAATGTAACTTGTAGGAACTGACTGCATAGTCTCGGGTGTCCCGATTTGAGAATATGATGATAATTTGCAAAAATCACACTTAAACTTAAAAACAAGCCGTTAGAGGGTGAAAACCCAAACCAGCCCCCGAACGACCTCGTAGGAGACACGAACATCTCGCACGGGACCAATGTAACTTGTAGGAACTGACCGCGTAGTCCCGGGTCGTCCGGTTTGAGAATATAGCGATAATTTACAAAAATCACACTTAGACTTAAAAACAAGCCGTTACCCAAACGACCCCGTAAGAGGCACGAACACCTCACACGGGACCAATGTAACTTGTAGGAACGGATCGCGTACTCCCAGGTCTCCCGATTTGAGAATACGATGATAATTTACAAAAATCAACACTTAAACTTAAAAACAAGCCGTTAAAGGGTGAAAACCCAAACCAACCCCCAAACGACCCCGTAGGAAGCACGAACACCTCGCGCGGGTCAAATATAACTTGTAGGAACTGACCGCGTAGTCACGGGTCTTCCGATTTGAGAATAAAAATCAGCACTTAAACTTAAAAACAAGCTGTTAGAGGGTGAAAACCCAAACCAGCCCCCAAATGACCCCGTAGGAGGCATGAACACCTCGCACGGGACCAATGTAACTTGTAGGAACTGACCGCATAGTCTCGGGTCTCCCGGTTTGAGAATATGATGATAATTTGCAAAAATCACACTTAAACTTAAAAACAAGCCGTTGGAGGGTGAAAACCCAAACCAACCCCCAAACGACCCCGTAGGAGGCACAAACACCTCGCACGGGACCAATGTAACTTGTAGGAACTGACCGCGTAGTCCCGGGTCTCCCCGTTTGAGAATATGACGATAATTTGCAAAAATCAACACTTAAACTTAAAAATAGGCCGTTAAAGGGTGAAAACCCAAACCAACCCCCAAACGGACCCGTAAGAGTCACGAACACCTCGCACGGGACTAATGTAACTTGTATGAACTAACTGCGTAGTCCCGAGTCTCCCGGTTTGAGAATATAACAATAATTTTCAAAAATCAACACTTAAACATAAAAATAGGTCGTTAAAGGGTGAAAACTCAAACCAACCCTTAAACAGGCCGTTGAGAATATAATAATAATTGTGACTCGTATATGCAATTTTTCTGCTTGAATACGATTTTTTTAAAAATGACTTTGTTATTAATATCATATCTTTTTTGTGTCTTATTTTTTTTGTAGGATGACATTTGATCGCTAGCTTTTATCCACTTGGAACGCACGAAGAAGTCAATGCTTTACAACAAGGGGATTATTTATTTAGTGTCGTTAATATTCAGGATTCTATTTTTTGTGTTATAGCCGAGCAGGATTTAGTAGTTTTATTGTTTACTTTTATGGCTGTACTAGCTATAGTAGTTTTATTGTCGACTTTTTTGGCCGTGCGGGCTTTATATGGGCAGATTTTATGTTAGCAGGTTTTGAAATGCTCAAAAAATAGAGAAAACTATGGTCAATTTTTTTTTGATCTGGGAACTGTTTGCTCTTGTAATTTTTTGAAGTTTTTATGCACATTAGTTTATCAATAACATGCGATATTCATAATTTGTGAATTTTCTTGATTTTTTTTTTGCAAATAATAAATATTTATCCTATCAGATTTGGAATTTGCAAATTTTCCAGATTTGTTTCCTATTATTATTTCTTTTTATTAATTGAAAAATCTGGCACGGTTTTAAACCGTGCCAAAACGTGCCAATTTATTGAAATGAGAATGCTTATAAAACAATCGGGCACGCTTTATAATCGTGCCAAAAGCGTGTCAGGAAATAGACAATTTGGCACGGTTTCTGCATGTGTCAAAAGCGTGCCAGATTTAACATCTAGCACGGTTTAAAAGCGTGTCAAAAGCGTGCCAGATAAAAAAATTGGCACAGTTTAAAAGCATGCCAAAAGCATGCCAGTTTGGAAAATCTGGCACCCCTGATTCTAGCACGGTTTTGAACTGTGCTAGATTGCGTCTGGCACTGTTTTAAACCGTGCCAGTTTTCTATTTTTGGTGTAGTGATAGAACTAAAAGAAAAAGGGAAATATAAAAAAGATATAATATAGCCAGAATATGAGTGATGCACGGAATCATGACTCACTATGAAAAAGTGAACACACATTTCAACCGGGCTGCTAAAAAGTGAAAAAATAAATAAAAATGACTAAACTATGAGCAGTGCACCGAATCATGACTTACTACGAAAATGTGAATACATGTGTCAAAAGGATCGCTAAGAAGGTGATAAAGTAAATAAGCTAACTAATGTATGTAAAATATGTTAGTAAAATACTAGTAAGAACAAAGTGAAATTAGTAAAATGAGGACTTGAATCCCAAGATAATTCCAGGATGCCTACGTAGCCAAAATTGGCATCAAAGTCCACGTAGTTCGATTGGGAAGCAAGGTAGGTTCTAACCCATAATTCGAATGTGATTTAAATGTGATATGATTAATTATTCTTGTTAGACTAGATTTTCCTCCCCAACTGAGGGAATTAATCACGGGAACGGTTAATTCCACACTAGAAACTATTCCAATTTCAACTGAAATCTAGGTTAACCATACTATTTACGGAATGAAATATTTTAGCTTCACGTCAATGTTAACATAAACCTAACCGCATGCATTAAAAAAATTAATAATATCATAAAAAGTCATATATTAGACGAGAATGTGAAAACCCATTAATCTTTGACATTTCCCTTAAAAAGTGCTATTATAATTTTTTGTTTGAGAGTATGCAATTGCATAAATTATGAAACTCTCAATTATCATATATATATATATATGATATAATCTTGCCAATGGATCTTTCACCACATTAGGAAACACTTCCTATTCTATCACTATTGGTATATATTCTTTTCACAATAATAATCTTTCATGAAATAGTTTTTACATGCACACCTAAAATATCTAGCGAAGAAATGTTTAACCTATTTATTTCAAAATACTAGAAAATTATAATTTAATCGGTTGTTTATTGAGGATATACCCTAATATGTCTCGTTTTTGTGTGTGCAATATGGAAAATACCAAAAATTGGATAAAATAGGTTATTTTTAGGTGATCTTCAAAGATAATGTAAGAGTATAGTATACTCGTTATGCCCGTGATTAGACGATGTCTTATTCTGATTTCCAAAATACATGTAAAGTGTTTGTCCATGAGGTCTTCAGAAGCTTCATCAACACTTAAGATCTGAAAGCCGACTTCTTTCGTCCTGTTATCACATCGATAACTTGTGAAGTTAAACCTGACCTAGAGAACTTAGCTTTTACGGTTTTAAAAAATAAAGTGATAATCTTTTCTAAAATCCTGTAGCGTGGTTTTCGTGTTTTCTATCACCAAATGTCATAGTATTTTTTGTAATACCCCTTAATTTTGAGTAATTATTTTTATATTAAATTGCCATGTGGGTTAGTTATATAAAATAAAGGAAATTGAAGTAAATATTAATTAAAGAAATTTAAGAGTTAATATTTATGAGTATTGCATATTTACCATTTCGCGAATGTAAATAGTGTAATATTATATATTGTTGAGTCGCTGGGCTTTAAAGTGACGGTTATGATTTATATTCCATTTGGGTTATCATTAGATTGTTAATATGACATTTGAATAGAAATTAATTAACGATATACCGGATGTTAGTTTAAAGGGAATAGTTCGTCCGGGAACTGTTGAGATAGTCAAAACAAGTGTCAGGTGTGTTTTTGGGTTCCGGGGTACTTTTGGCTAGTTATGACTAAATTATGATGTTACGAGTCATGTTAAGTAGGTAGTAGAAATTAAGGTTAGACTTAATGCATTTGGGAATTTCATTCTTGCAAGATCATTTATACCTCATTTGTGTATTTCTAAACTTAGAGAATTAGAGAGAATTTAGAGCTTGAGAGAAAGAACAAAAAAGAGGAGATTTGCCATTTCGAGCCCGAAATCATTTCAACGAAGTAGAATCCGAGACTACAATCTCAAGGCAACTTATTAAACTTGCATAAACATATGATTGTGTTGAATAAATTTCATTTATGGTTTGTGTTCTTGAGTTTGAAGCAAAAATGGTTATAGATGATTTTGGTGTTTAAACCCTTAGGTATTTGATTTAGACATGATTAGAGTTGGAGCGATTTAGTGAAGTTATAAATGTATGATATTGTATGTAGTGGAAGAAGAGAGATTTAGGGATTTAGGGTATATATCAACACATAGGCCCAACTGGGCATCTCGACCAGGGCAAATCGATTCGCCCTCCTTAGAGAATTGATTCAATAATATGGTGGCCACAGGTATGGGGAACCGAATTGATTCGGGTTAAGGACGAATCGATTCGGGCCTAGCCAGATGGTTGGTCTTCACAGCCGAATCGATTCGCTTTCAGGGGCGAATCAATTCAGCCCTAGGCGAATCGATTCCAAAATCGTGCTGATTTATGAAAAGTTTCCAACTTAGTTTCTACACTTTTTCTTTTGGGTTTAAGGCTTAGGAACTTTATTTTAGGATGTATTAAGAATTATTATGACTTTATATAAGGAGAGTGGTACTCTAGGATAGTAAGGGAGTGTTCAGGCTTATCTCGAGGACTATTTATAAGGGTAAAAGGTCTCATTTCGTCTGGTAAATAAGAGTAGGACTAGTATAGAGTCGGGTAGTGTTGTGTTGGACCTCTGGGGGCAATTATAAGAGTAATTATCTCTGGTAGCCAAATTTGGTATGTACGTATGGTTCCAAAAATAAGGATCGTATGTTTAAATTAATATATTTTGTGACTGGCACATTTAAACATACCTCTCTAAATGCTATCATAAGGGAAGTATGCTATAGAGGTGAATCCTTTGGCTAATAATGCAGAGAAAGTATATTCTTTAGGCCATGATACCGGTTGTAACGTTGCATGATTATCTTATTCGAAGTGAGGTAATTCCGGGTATGGTTATGACTCACTATCGAAGGTTTATGGCTGTTTCCCATGCGTTGCGATTTAGGATAGCCTGGTGGTCTTGGTTATAGGTCCTGGAAGATGATAGTATTTAGGGGCGCATACAATGGGGTGAATCCCGAAAGGATGGTCTTAGAATCGTTATTATATGATTGTAACTATTCTCATTATAATGGTATTTCACTCGAATGATAAATTAATTTATTGAAACTGTGAATCAACTTTAATTGAATATAGAACCTAATGATTATTGTTTCGTATGGTCATATTAAAATTGGTAGACTTGGTATGATAAATAGAGTTAGGCTAATCCTACTAAGCTTATGGGAAGTTTAACTTATCATGAATTGTAAGCGTTAGGATGTGCACATTGAAGAGAGGTGAGGAGGATTCCTTGAATGAAGACAGAATTGTACTTGTTTGTGAAGTAGCATTCATAATTGCCATGCATTTTATTCACATACATCATATCAAACCGGACCCTGACCCGTTTATATTTCTTCTTCTTGTGTGGTTCTTATATATGTTCCGGTGCTCCGCTTCATGGGCGTCCGCTTTCATTTTCCCTCCCAGTATTAAGGAGCTACGGCATTTTGCAGATGTTGTAGGGTTTTTGTAGTATACACATCATTTATTTTGATACTCTAGCTATTATCCGTCTGTATATTCGGGCGTGTTGCCCAAGTTTAGTGTTCGTACATACTGTTATTCTTGGTGTAATCTTTTGTATTTAGTCTGTTAACCGACAACTTATTCGGTTATGCTCTTTAGAATTGTTGTTAAACTATTATATATTTATATAAATCAACCCTTTGTTACAAACAAAATGATGTAAATTTCTTTTATCCAATTTGCAAAATTATATATATGACATCCGTTTTAAAAAATATTTGTTGGTTGTCCCTTATTATTATTATGTGACAGTGATGCTAAGAATGGACCATTTAAGATTTCTATTTTTATTGGAGTAGCGGGGTGGCCACCTCTTATTTTAATAAGCGGGGTGTCACAAATGGTATCAAAGCATCAGGTTTTATAGTCCTTAGGATCTATGCGGACTTATCACGTTCTACCATAGCGTTCTTTGATATAGAGCCCTATTATTAGGATTGTTTGGCTTATCTGCGTTTACGATTTTCCCGTAAGGATAAATTATTTTAACTGTATATTGATTCAATTGCTTTTTTATCTCATATGCCACCTAGACGAGGTCGCCCGACAAGGGTAAATCGAGTAGAAGACGATGTAGATCCCCCACCACCGCAAGGCACTATAAATGCGACGAAGGTGGCTAATATTGTGGCCTAGGTGGTAAACGATGCAATGACCGCTATGGCGCAACAATTTCACCAAGCTCGACAATCGGTAGCCCCCGTGGCTCAAGACCATACGGGACCTTCCGCGTGGGAAAGAGTTAGAGAATCCTTCCTGAAAGGTCACCCTCCAGAATTTTTAGGTGGCACTAATGTGATTATTACAAATCAATGGAAGAAGGATATTCAACGCCATCTTTGCATGGTAGAATGTAGTGAAGAGCAGAAACATATTCTCACCACTTTTAAACTTGTGGGAGAATATTTGCAATGGTGGAAGCCGGTTACCACTCCAGAACAAAGGGATATCATGACCATCTCGTCATTCTGGACATTATTTGATCGAAAGTACTTTCCTCCAGCAATCGAGAAGGAGATGAAGAGGAAGTTTTAGATGTTGTTCAAGGAGATCGAACAGTGGCAGAATATGAAGAAGAATTTACTTTCTTGGCAAACTTTGTGCCGGACAAGGTAAATCCAGAAGAAAGGAGGATTTCAAAAAATTTGGGGGGTTTGAGTTGGAGGATAAGGCAGCATCTGTTGGGGAACTCGAATTTGCAAACTTTTGACGGTGTGATGAATGCATCTTTACTCCATTTCCAGGATCAATGCCTTTATTTGAAGGTGTTTAAGAAGATAAGATATTCTAGTTAATCTAGTAAACAAGGAGGGAATGGTTCCGGTGGAGCATTACCACCACTACCACTGCAGTCTGGGAATAACCACAAAGAGCGGGACCTCCAACCAGGGGACTCGGCTAAGAAGAAATGATTTGGGGGTTTTAACTTTGGAAGAGGTGGTTCTAGGCACGATCAGGGTGCTCAACAACAACAGCAGTTAGGTCAATAGGGCCAAACCGGCAGAGGGAATAATGGGGGTCAAGGCTACCTGGAGAACTTTATGGGACATTGTTTTTAGCGTGGTGAGCTAGGTCAAATTAAGAGAGCTTGTCTACAGTTGAATAGGGGGAAATTACTAGGAGTCCCTCAGAATTCGCAGGCACAAAAACAACCTCTAACACCTATTCTCGCAGTCTCATTGCAAGAGGGACAACAGAAGTTTGGATGTATGTATAATATCCAAGATGCTTTATTTCCTCTAGCACTGTTAGCACCGCCAGCTATTGAGGGTAAGTTTCCCATCTAGGGGTTTGTGGATTGAATGTTATTTGACACTGGTGCCACACACTCATTTATTGCTAGGCAATTTTCTCTTTCAACGGGATTGTTTAAGTCTGCCGAAAGTACTTTCACTAGCATCGAGTCTTCTATGGGTGATGGTTCACTTATACTTTTTATTTGTAAAGGGATGGGAATAAACCTTGGTAGATTGCATTTTGAGTCTGACTTACTTATCCTGGATATGGTTAGGGATGATGTTATTTTGGGAATGTATTGGTTAGTGAAGCACCGGGCCATGGTAAATTGTTATGGGAGGAGTATAGTCTTTGCCATACCAGGGCAAGAAATGTTTTTGGTAGCTATGCCTCTTACAGAGGGAGGTTTAAACACCCACTTGTATTGTATGAGGGATGATACTTTACAAGAAATCGTGATTTCCTAAGACTTGATTCCTGTTGTCAGGGAATTTCAAGATGTCTTTCAGGAGATCCATGGCTTATCTCCAAGTCGTGATATCGAATTCATAATTGACTTAGCACCGGGAACCAGGACGATCGCGCGAGCTCCATATCGTATGGGTCCTTTGGAAACGAGGGAGGTAAAGAATCAAATTCAACAACTGTTAGGGTAGGGGTTCATTCGACATTGTACATCACCATGGGGTTCCCCTGTACTATTCGTAAGAAAGCGAGATGGTTACCTCCGATTGTGTATCGGCTACCGTGAATTGAATAACGTGACCATTAGAAGTAAATACCCGTTACCTCGAATTGATGACTTGTTTGATCAATTAAGAGGAGCATCGCACTTATCTAAAATATATTTGAGGACAGGATACCACCAGTTGCGAATCTGAGAGAAAGATGTGTCAAAAAGCACATTCTTGACAAGGTATGGGTCCTATGAGTTCTTGGTTATGCCCTTTGGTCTGATGAATGCTCCTGTGATATTTATGGACCTTATCAATCGAGTATTTCAGGACTTTCTATACCATTTTGTGATCGTGTTTATTGACGACATTCTAGTCTATTCTTGAACTGAAGCTGATCATGCCGAACATTTGCAATTGGTCCTGCAGATATTATGGGATCATCAACTTTAGGCCACACTATACCAAATCCTGCGAATGGTCACACCCAGTGGGTCGCGAACTTGGGGCGTGACCAACTGGTCGCAGACTTGGGTTTGACCCACTCAATATTTGGCGTGACCATATTTATTACCACACTAAATTATCGATGCTCTGGAAGTGGTCACAGACCAAATCCCTGACCACTATGGGTCACAAACTTGGGCCGTGACTAGGTTATGACCATTTTGGTGCCAAACTCACGCCAAAATTCCCTCCAAGCTTGGCCAAGTTCAAGAAGTGTGACTTTTGGTTGCAAGATGTGATGTTTTTGCAGCATATCACCACAGATGATGGAATTTCCATATACCCAAACAAGGTTCCAGCAGTGAGGGAATGGGATCAACCCACGACGCCAACTGAGATCCGATTTTTGGGTTTGGCGGGTTATTATCGCCGTGTCATTAAGTGTTTTTTCTAGATTGTGGGCCCTTTAATGAACTTGACCCGGAAAGGAGTGCAATTTATTTGGCATGACTCATGTTAGCTAGATTTTAAAGAGCTGAAGGACAAGTTGACATGTTCTCCTGTACTCTCATTGTCAAAATTGGGAGTAGACTATTTGGTCTTCACGGACGCTTCTCTACAAGGATTGGGAGGTGTGCTACAACAGGAGCATGGGGCCATTTCATATGCGTCTCGCAAGCTTAAGACCCATGAAAATAATTATCCCATGCATGATTTAGATCTTACCGTAGTGATGTTTTCCTTGAAGATATGGAGGCACTACCTCTTAGGTGAGAAATTTAGTCTTTTCATGGACCACAAGTCGTTACAATATTTTTTCTCGCAAAAAGATCTAAATATGAGGCAGCGACGGTGGTTGGAGTCCGTAAATGGCTATTAATTCGATATTCACTATCACCTAAGCAAGGCAAATGTGGTAGCTAAGGTGCTGAGTCGAAGACCCGTGGGGCAACTAATGGTAGTGTGGAAAGCTAAGTGGAAAGAACTTGGCCAGGAAGATGCTGTAAACAGAGCATGCATGTCGATGTTGACCGTTACGCCTTCTATTGTGATGCAAGTCATAAAAGCACAAGGAGGGGATAAAGACTGTCAAAACCGGGTACGCCAATTATTGATCGAGGGAGAGGAGTCCTACTCTATTAGTTCCGAGGGTGGGTTACATTTCCACGAAATACTTACAGTCCCAAATGAGGGAGACTTGAGATGTGTTGTCATGATAGAATCCCATGGTTCAAAATTTATAATATATCGAGGGGGGGACAAAATGTATCAAGACATGCGTCATCAATATTGGTGGGTGGGAATGAAAAGGGACATTTCTAAATTTGTCTCCCAATGTGCCACTTGTCAATTGGTGAAAGTGGACCACCAGTGGCCAATTGGATTGTTGCAACGTTAGAAATACCGGTGTGGAAATGGGAGAGTATCTCAATGGATTTTATCACGAGATTGTCGACATCACAAAGTGGTCGTGATTTTATTTGGGTAATTGTCGATCGTTTGACTAAATCGGCACACTTCCTACCAGTACAGACGGATTATAATACGGCACACTATATCTAGCTCTTTATTGCAGAAATTGTGAAACTTCATGGGGTGCCTATAAAATAGACATAATTTTTGTATCCCATTTTTGGCAAAGTTTCCAAGAGGCAATGGGGACCAAATTTTGGTTGAGTACGTCATACCATCCGCAAATAGATGGGCAAACGGATAGGGTCAACCAAATGTTGGAGGATATGCTTCGCATGTGCATACTTGATTTTAAAGGAGGATGGGAGCAATACCTTCCGTTAGCCGAATTTGAATATAATAATTCGTACCAATTTACGATAGGTATGGCACCATATGAGGCATTGTATGGTCGATCGTGTCGATCACCTACTTGTTGGTTGGAAGTAGGAGACAATAAGCTCCTTGGACCTGAAATGATCCAAGAAACCTCTTCGAAGATTGAGCTCATTCGAAGTTGCATACAAATTGCACAAGATCGCCAGAAGAGTTATGCCAATGCAAATCGGAGGCATGAAGAATTGGAAGTGGGGGATCAAGTTTTAGTGCGATGAAAGGTGTGATGCAATTTGGGAAGAAGGTCAAACTTGCGCCACGCTATGTAGGTACTTTTCCCATTATTATAAAGGTAGGCCTCGTAGCTTATCTACTTGAATTTCCGAAACACCTACGAAAAATTCATGATGTATTCCATGTCTCATCTTTAAAGAGGTATAAAAGATGTGAAGGAGCCCATTGGCATGTTCTATCAAACAATATTGAGTTGCAACCTGATATTTTGTATGAGGAGCAACTGATTGACATTCTAGACCATGGTGAGCGTAGACTAACATCGAAAGTGGTGCCCTTGGTCCGAGTCCAATGGGGACACCACAATGCCAAGGAATCAACTTGGGAACGAGAGGAGGATATCCGAGAAAAGTACCCACACCTCTTTTTACCAGGTATGCCTACCTTGAAGGGGGGAGTTTGTAATACCCCTTACTTTTGAGTAGTTATTTTTATATTAAATTGCCATGTGGGTTAGTTATATACAATAAAGGAAATTGAAGTAAATAATAATTTAAGCAATTTAAGAATTAATATTTATGAGTATTGCATATTTACCATTTCGCGAATGTAAATAATGTAATATTATGTAATGTTGAGTCGTTGGGCTTTAAACTTATGGTTATGATTTATATTAGATTGTTAATACGCTGTTTGAATATAAATTAATTAATGATATCCTGGATGTCAGTTTAGAGGGAACGGTTAGTCCGAGAACGGTTGAGATAATCAACATAAGTGTCAAGTGTGTGTTTGGGTTCCGGGGTACTTTGGCTAGTTATGACTAAATTCTGATGTTACGATTCATGTTAAGTACTGCATTTAAGGTTAGACTTAATGTATTTGGGCATTTAAGTCTTGCAAGAGCATTTATACCTCATTTGTGTATTTCTAAACTTAGAGGGTTAGAGAGAAGTGAGAGCTTGAGAGAAAGAAGAGAACATAGGAGATTTTCCATTTCGAGCCCGAAATCATTTCAATGAAGAATAATCCGAGACTACAATCTTGAGGAAAGTTATTAAACTTGCATAAACATATAATTGTGTTGAATAAATCGCGTTTATGGTTTGTGTTCTTGAGTTTGAACCAAAAATGGTTATAGATGATTTTGGTGTTTAAACACTTAGGTATTTGATTTAGACATGATTAGAGTTGGATATGTTGGTGGGTTATTGTGTAGAAGTGACTTGGTGAAGTTATAAATGGATGATATTGGATGTAGTGGAAGAAGAGAGATTTAGGGATTTAGGGTTTATATCAACCCGTAGCCCCAACTGGGCATCTTGACCAGGGTGAATCGATTCGCCCTCCTTAGCGAATCGATTCACTAATATGGTGGCTACAGGTCTGGGGAACCAAATCGATTCGGGTTAAAAATGAATCGATTCGAGCTTAGACAGAAGATTGGTCTTCTAAGCCGAATCGATTCGCTTTTTGTGCGAATCGATTCACTTTCAGGGGCGAATTGATTCGGCCCTAGGCGAATCGATTCGAAAATCCTGTTGTTTAATGAAAAGTTTCCAACTTAGTTTCTACTCCTTTTATTATGGGTTTAAGGCTTAGGAACCTTCTTTTAGGATATATTAAGAAGTATTATAACCTCATATAAGGAGAGTGGTACTCTAGGATAGTAAGAGAGTGTTCGGGCTTATCTCGGGGACAATTTATAAAGGTATAATGTCTCATTTCGTCTGGTAAACGAGAGTAGGACTAGTATAGAGTCAAGTAGTGTCGTGTTGGACCTCTGGTGGCAACTATGAGAGTAATTAGCTCTTGCATCCAAATTTGGTATGTACGTATGGTTTCGAAAATAAGGATCGTATGTTTACATTAATATATTTTGGGATTGGCACATTTAAACATACCTCTCTAAATGCTATCATAAGGGAAGTACGCTATAGAGGTGAATCCCCTGGACAATAATGCGGGGAGAGTATAGTCCTCAGGCAATGATACCGGTTGTTACATTTTATGATTGTATTGTTCGAACTGAGGTAATTCCGGGTATGGTTATGACTCACTTTCGAAGGTATATGGACGCTTCCCATGCGTTGCGATTTAGGATACCCTTGTGGTCTTAGTTATAGGCCCTGGAAGATGATAATATTTAGGGGCGCATCCAGTGGGGTGAATCCTGAAAGGATGGCCTTAGAATCATTATTATATGATTGTAACTGTTCTCATTGTAATGGTATTTAACTCGAATGATAAATTATTTATGGAAATTGTGAATCAACTTTAATTGCATATGGACCCTAATGATTATTGTTTCGTATGGTCATATTAAATTGGTAGACTTGGTATGATAAATAGAGTTAGGCTAATCCTACTAAGCTTATGGGAAGTTTAACTTATCATGAATTGTAAGCATTAGGTTGTGCACTTAGAAGAGAGGTGTGGAAGATTCCTTGAATGGAGAGCAAATTGTACTCGTTTGTGAAGTAGAATTCATAACTGTCATGCATTTTATTCACATACATCATATCAAATTGGGCCCTGACCCGTTTATATTTCTTCTTCTTGTGTGGTTCTTATATATGTTCAGGTGCTTTGCTGCATGGACGCCCTCTTTGACTTTCCTTCCCAGTATTAAGGAGCTACGACATTTTACGGATGTTATAGGGTTTTTTTAGTAGACACATCATTTCTTTTGATACTCTAGCTATGATCCATCTGTATATTCGAGCGTGTTTCCCATGTTTAGTATTCGTACATACTGTTATATGTGTGTAATCTTTTGTATTTAGTTTGTTAACCGACAACTTATTCGATTATGCTCTCTACAATTGTTGTTAAACTGTTATATATTTATATAAATCAACCCTTTATTGCAAACTCAATGATGGAAATTTCTTTTATCCAATTTGCAAAATTATATATACGACATCCGTTTTCAAAAATATTTGGTGGTTGTCCCGTATTATTATTATGCGACAGTGATGTTAATAATGAACCATTTAAGATTCCTGTTTTTATTAGAGTAGTGGGCTGGCCACCTCTTATTTTAATAAGTGGGTTGTCACATTTTTATCTATGAAAATTAATGTTAAAAATTCATTTGTTCAAAGTCCCAAAACCATGGGCAGACCTAGGTGGTCCCGAGGCTGGGTGACTTCCCATCCTAGGTTTTTGAGATTTTTTTTATATATATGCTATAAAAAAATTGGACCTATGTCTCACTTTTCATAGTGAAAGGTATTGAGTTTATTGCATTTCAAAAGCTAAAGGGCGGTGTTGTAATAAACCATACTTATAATGTAAAATGCGCAAATGAATTTTAAAAAAAGAACCCTTATGTAACCCTCTCTTATTCATCTGCTTCTGCCATTTTTTTTCTTATTTATCTCCTCTTTCATCTGAAGCTTTTCCCCCCACCACACTAGTTCCACCCACCATAACGTTCACAGGCTCTCGCCTCTCCAACCTTTACGATGACATCATAGACCCCTCCCCTCCATGCTCTCTATCTCCAGCAACATCATATGACCCCCCTCCTCCCAATGGCGGCATCTGATGTCTCCTCCGGTGGCGGCATCCACCCACTAGCAACACATAACTTTTTTTCGGTTCAATATTATCCTAATAAATGTTAAATTTTAGTTTAATTACTTTAAATGAATATGAATATGAAATTAATGGTCACCGATAAATGTTTAATTTTTGAGTTCAATGTAAATTGTTTGAATGATTACGATATTAAATTGGTTTAATTTATCCTTTTAGTTTTTAATGTATAAATGATTAAAATAGTTGACTATAATTTTTGAATAAAATTGTTAAATTAGTCAGATTTAGAGCAATATTATGTTGAGGTACTTAAAAAAATCCACAAACGAAGTGGAGAAAAAAATTATTGAGTATTGACCCCAAGATTTATAGGATTAAAATATTATAAAAATATAGATAGCCCAAAAACAAAATGGCCTTGGGGGCTCCCGCCCATGAACCCCCGAACTTTTCTAAAATATTTCATGCCCCGTGACTTAGAATATCGGGTCCGCCACTACCTAGAACACGCATTGGAGTAATGATTTACCATTGTTGATTGCGACTAATCTAAGATGCTTTCGCAAAAACTCTGGCTATAAATCTTCTATCAGTTAATATCTCATCAATGATTTCATTTAATATTTTAATTTTATGAGAACACACAAGCACACATAATTCATATACCATATGTGTATAGACATGCTTTATTGAAATCCTTAAATGATGACCTTAAATGTGGACTAACGTTTGGGCTTTTTGACTTAACAGTTTATAATACCATATTTGACATAATGTAAGATCCCTTATTTTTATAATAAAATAAAATCGATAGAAATTAAATTAAATCGATATAATTTAAATAAATAAATAATGAATAAATTGATTAGTTGTAATTTCATGTTATGTGATTTCATTTATGCATGGTAAAATATCTCGTAGAAAATAATTGAGTGTGTATTAAATAATTCATACGTGATGTTCAATCAATTGGAAAAATGTGTATGTTGGGTAAAAATAATTCGGGCACATTATAGGATGATTTGGAGACCCTTTAGGTGTTTTAAACATCTAAAATTAGGTCTGAGGTACAGGTGTACCATTGGAAGAGTTATTGGGCCAATCCAGTAATGGTTTCAAGCTTATTTGGGGGTCGAATTGTGAGGTTCATGGGATAACTCAGGATTTGTAGTTATATTAAGTTAATTAAACATTAAGGGAACACTTCTCATCCACTAAAACTTAACCCTAGCAGACCCAAACTCAATTACAGAGGTTACCAAGGTTAGATAAGGGAGAAAGATCAGGAGAAGGAAGGAGATTAAGGATTCAAGAAGAGAAGCTTTTAATCTTCATCCTAAGGCAATAATTCTCTTGCTAAAATAAACTATCAATATATTTCTTAATTCATTGATATATCTCTCATAGAATTTTTGGGTTAAAGTGCATATGAATTGATGATAATAGGATGATTTAAATCTCATGCTTGTACATGAAAAAAATCTAATTTTTATGAATAAATAATTGACAAATTGATGAAAACTTCAAAAATTTGAAGATTATTTTGATTGGTAGAATATAAATTAATGATTGTGTTGTAGGAATGTAAATATAATGTAAATCAATGATAAAGAAGGGTTATTTAATAGTTTAATGAGAAAAAGGGTAAATCTTGAAAACTAGGGTGTGTAAATTGGGTAATTCTTATATAATTATTACCGGGATGATTGGGTATGTTTAGGAGCATATTCCATGTAGAAAAATGTGTTTCCATGATGGGAAATCATTCAGGGATCATATATGATATTTAGAAGAATGTTAGAGGTGGTTAGGGTCAAGGGAGATAACCAAATCACGTTTTTGGTTCGTTAGGGTAGCCAGTAGAACCACAACGGTTCACTGATCAAACTGGTTCGGCTAGCCAGGCGAGTTGGTTCTGTTTAGCTGGATGGTTCACCTTGTGCTGTTGTGATTTCGAGGTTTGTTTAGGGTGCGGCATGAGGTATGGGGCTTAGAAGTTAAATTTTCATTTATGTGAATAAAATGGGAGGTTAGGAGGTACCTTAACCTAGTCGTAAACCAACTACATGCAAATGTTAGATTACTATAAAATTGGGAAATAAGGATTACCTAGATGGTCAATTACTAAATAGGAATTGTTAATGGGCGATTTAACTATATATCTTGGGGTAATTATAGAGTAATTACCGATACATATTTTGTGATAAAGATATCTAATTATTTATTTATGTGGGCATGCCTATATTAATGGACCATCCTATCGGTTGGGGTTACGTCCTTTTGGGACCATAGCACACATTGGCAGAGGTGGGCTAGACGTTGTGTAGGCTATTATTTCAGGTACTACGTAGCATTGCCACTTATGAGAGGTAGGTGTAGACGTTGGGATCCACTATCACCGTTGGGTATGGGTCATGCAATGATGTACTGTGTAGGGACCACCCCACGTGTATGTATTTTATGTTGTCCGTTTGGATGAAGGACTCCTTCGGACTTACCGATAGAGCACGAACGGGACGCTAAGTGTAGATGCCCTTAGGTGACGTAAATATGTGAGGACATATATATATACCAGTGGTAACCCGTGTGATGCACGGACGGGTGTAACGCATTCTTAATTTTTTTTTTTTTTTTTGCATTTATGATTGGTATTTTAAAAAATTATCATGGCCATATCCATAAATATGTAAATGTAAGTAATATTTTAGTAAATGAAATGAATTGAATTTATCGAGTCAATGCATGTTACGAACTGTAATATAAGAGACGTAGTCCAAAAATTCAACCAATTTAAATTAGACAAAGCAGTTGATTTAAAATAATATATTAATTCATAGAGTAAAAACAATTTTTTGCAAGCATGACAATTGTATGCATATTTTCCGTGTCACGATAAATATAGATTTTTGTCTTATTCATAAACCGTAAGTCCCTATTTTTTGGACACAACCTTTCGAAAATGACATATTTCTTTACGTAAACAAATCTATCTAGTGGTGGGATGAAAATCGTAGATAACTTAAATAAAAAAAATTTAAATTACATTAATAGGTTGTAAGTAAAAATAAACATAATTGCAACAATTGTTCTAGCTTAAGATCCACACGTGATGCGTGTGCAGTGCGTATTAAAATTATAAGAAAATTGAATATAAACATTAAAAAGAAAATATTTATAGATATAAACTTATAGTTTTCAAACATTTTACATATTAAAAACAATACACATACTAAAATTTGTACTAAATTGTTGTGAATAAAAATATTAAGTGAACACATGAAAAGATTAAAAAAGCGTCTTTAATGAGAAGAATTATGCAAGTGACTTAATTAAAAATATAATTTTGAGCATAAAATTCATATTTTTGTTTTACAGAGCCTACAATCCATACTCAGAAAAATTTCATCAATGCATCTCAACAAACTTCTCTAACTTTCTCTCTTTATATATTATATTAGTCTTTGTTTTTTTTCTTAAAAAATATATTCTATTGTCATATATGCATACTTATTTTTACACTACTCTACTACCTGGAACCCATTCACCCTTCTCCTTCCCACATCACCACTCTGTATAATCTCTTATATTTCTCTCCACCTAACACATGATTCTCTTAAAACATAATTTTACAAACTAACTGACCATTACACATGCCCCATCACCTGTTAATTTTCTCGTAATGACATTGTGAACCGTACACATTACCTTTCTAATTACTTTTAGTATAACAATTAGCCATACCATTATTAAGATTATATGTATATAAAATTATGTTTATTGTATTCATAATATTACGATAACTTATAATTTAACTTTAGTTTAGTTTTATTGTATAATATACTTTCATCTATTTCAAAAAATAAATATAACTAAATGATATCATGTAGTGGGATGTACCATCCTAAACATCTCCATCTCTCTCTCATGAATTTTACTGTAAATGTCTCCTATTAAACCAGACAATGTAAAAACTTAACACATGCATATAAGATACATTAATGGGGTCCCTCTCATGAAGTGGTTCTCCGGGCTTAGCATTCAAGATTGACATCGAAAAGGCGTATGATCATGTCAATTGGGACTTCCTTATGTATTTGTTAAAGAGGATGGGGTTTGGTGAACGGTGGTGTCGGTGGATCTGTAGGTGTGTTAAGACGGCCAGATTCTCCGTTCTGATCAATGGGGTCCCTGAGGGCTTTTTTGCGAGCTCTCGTGGGCTTCGTCAAGGGGACCCGTTGTCCCCCTTTCTTTTCATTTTGGTCATGGAGGCGTTTAGTCGGATGATGGGTAAGGTGGCCCAAGCCGGATGGATCAGGGGGTTCTCTTTAGGGGCTCCGGGTCCTTATAGGGTGTCTGTATCTCATCTGTTATTTGCGGACGATGCGATTGTTTTCTGTGATGCTGACCAAAGGCAAGTGCGCGCTCTGAAGTTATTTCTTACTTGTTTCGAGGCGGTTTCAGGTTTGAGAATTAATGCGAGGAAGAGCGAGGTCATTCATATCGGGGGTGAGGTAATGACGGAGGAGTTCGGTGGCATCATGGGGTGCAGAATCGGGTTTCTCCCTTGTACTTATCTTGGACTCCTTATCGGAGCTAAGTATAAGTCTAAATCTATCTGGGATCCGGTGTTGGAGAGAATGCGTAGAAAATTGGCAGGTTGGAAGAATGGGTTCTTGTCGAAAAGGGGGAGACTCACGTTGATTAAGAGCTCGTTGTCCTGCTTGCCTACTTATTTTATGTCCATTTTGCCTATTCCTGTGGTTGTTCGTCTTAAAATGGAGAAACTGATGCGTAATTTTATGTGGAGAGGCACGGAGGTTAGCTTTAAGCATAGTCTGGTTAAGTGGGAGGAGGTTTGCAAGCCGATAAAGGAAGGGGGGGCGGGTGTGAGAAACTTTGTTAACTTTAATAAGGCTTTGCTGGGGAAGTGGATGTGGAGATTTTCTCGGGAGGAGCATAGGTTATGGAGAAGAGTTGTTTATGCTAGAGGGGGTGGTACTCTATTTGGGTGGGGGCCGGTGGTGGCGACTATTCCTCACGGTATGGGATTGTGGAAACACATAGCGAAGGAATGGAGATCATTTTCCAGTCATATCGAGTTTTCTCTAGGGAGAGGTGACAGGATCAGATTCTGGAAAGACAAGTGGGGGGATCAGGGGTCCATTCAGGAGCTCTACCCAGGAATGTTTAACCTAGGTGGAAATCAAGATGGTTTGGTGGTGGAGCACATATCGATTAGCGGGGAGGGGGTGATGTGGAACCCTCAGTTCAGAAGAAGACTTTGGGATTGGGAGCTGCAGGAGGCGGATTTATTCTTTCAATGGTTGGGATCGGCCCCCCTCCCGACGGTTATGGAAGATTCCCTTAAATGGAAGGGGGGAGGGACAGGGGAGTTTTCGGTCAGAAGGTACCATGAGATTTTGAGTGGTAGGGGGAATCCTAGCGACCTTTTCCCTTGGAAGAGTATTTGGAAGGTGAAAGCGCCTCAGAGGGTCAGGTTCTTTGTGTGGACTGCGGCTAGGCAGGCTATCTTGACTCTAGAGGGCCTTCAAAAGAGAAGATACCGTCTCGCGAGTCGTTGTTGGTTATGCAAGGAGGAGGAGGAAAAGATCAATCACCTTCTTCTTCATTGTAAGGTGACGAGAGGTTTGTGGGATTTGTTTTTCGCCATGTCTTGTATCACTTGGGTTATGCCAGGGACTGTCAGGGCTCTCCTAGAAGGGTGGAAACCGCCGTGGGGATGGTCGGGGGATAGGAGTGTGTGGCGTATTGTTCCACACTGTATCTTTTGGTCGATTTGGAAGGAGCGGAATGCGAGATGATTTGATGGTATTGAGACGGCTCCCTCGAGGATTCGTTATATGTTTTTGAGCACTCTTATTAGTTGGAGGAAGGAGAGATTCGTCGTCTCGACTCAGGAGATTCTAGAGTTCGTGGAAGGGTTTCACGCTGTGGTGTAAATTGCCTTCCAGGCGGGGTTTAGGTTGTTTTTCTCCTTCGTTCGATTATGTATTTGTTTTTTGTATACTTCCTGTATACAGGTTCGCTCCCTTAGCGATGGTTTAGTTATATTTCATTTCCTTATCAAAAAAAAAAAAAAAGATTATTTAAACATGTGAGGTGATTATAAAAAATCACCGGAGGAGGTTTAGGTGAGATGGGGCTTTCCGGACAGTTGCAACATTGCTAGACGATACATATGTACTTAAAACATTTGTTGTAGCAACAGCTTGACAAAAATATGAATAATCAAAATCTTGTTGTTTTTAATATGAAATTTAAAAAAAAAGAACTTCTTAGCAAAGGTGCGAACATAAAGTATATTAAGATGCAGTGATTAATATGTTCTCTACAATAGCCAAATATATTATATACTTGAAAACACATTATACAAAACCAAAAAAAACATCACATTATACATTGTATTTAAAGTTGGAAAAAGTGGGGGCAAGTGTTTTATATATAATAATTTTAAGATCTCATCTATTTGAGATGCAAATAACAAATTTGAACTTAGATTTGATCATCAGTTTGTGTCATCTTTAGAAAGAGAAACTTTTGTAACATGACATAAAATACACTCATACACAGTAGACACACACTACAACAGGATCACACACATGTGAGATATGAAATGATAACTAAAGTGTGGAAATTTTATTTTAGTTTATTAAAGTATTTCATGAAGATCAATAACTTTGGTAATTTAAACACCAGTCTTCTTCTACATGTGTTTCATGAAAGTTCGTATACCCATTGATCTCCTTATAAAAATTTATCCAGACCTAGGGTCTGGATACCACCCTTACACACCTGAACATATATCCACAGACCTCCTAAAAAACACAAATTAGAAACTAATATCTAAGAGGATATAAAAACAAAAAATAAAGGGTATGAATATAAAGGTAATAGGCATGTTGGCATTGCCCCAGATAGATATTTGCGCACACAAATCTTGGTGGGTAAAAAGTGAAATTAAAAGAAAAGCACGACGAATATGGAAGTGTGGATAGTTAAAGCAACACCTGCACCGCTCAATTCTTCTTCTTTTAATTTGAAAAATCTCATGTCAAAATCACCCACATGGACATTTTATCAAACATTTTTAGATAATTATTCCAACACGAAGATCAATTTGTTACTGTATAAGTACACTTTGATAAAATGTCGTAATTTATTAGCATGGAAAAAAATAAGAATGAAACAAATGATAGCAACTCATTCATTGTGATTTTAAATTGATTGAAAAAAAATATGATAAGAGTCAACAATTGGGATTGACCTATTTTCAAGTTAAAGAAGACTAATATTTTTAAGATGAAAGAAAGATCTAGTTAAGTTAAGTATCCATCAACACCATTTTTCCCTAGCCCTTCGATGTTAATCCCATTACCCATCCCCCCATTTATATTGCGTACATAAACATTTGTCCATCCAGTATGTCCGAAATTCACTGCAATGTAAGAAAAGGAAAATATATTTATATGTAATGAAACCAAAAATAAGATAAAACAATAAATAATAATTATTTCAAATGAGACAACATCAAACATTAGAACATATTTTTTAGAGTAGTCATATTAGTTATATATAAACAACTAAATATATATGAATAAACTTTAACTGGTAAAAATTGATTAGGCTTTCTGAGGCACTGATATCGAGGTCGTTGAAATGTATATATTTCTTTTGAAGAACAATGGCCTCTTTGTTGGAATATCTTCAGCTATGAACTGTGTTGGAGCAGTGAGGGTGGAATAATTAATTGGGTCAGGTCACACTATTGCAATAATTTTTTGCGATAACGGGATGAGGAATTTGAGTAAAGTCTCACAATGACAAGTATCTGTCTCAGTATGCATTAATACCCTCAGCAGCTGCCTTGGAATTTATCAGTCCCAGTTGAAAATTTGTAAACCAATACCTTCTGATCTTTGATTTTGAAACTCTCCTTTTCATGTGTAATGTTTCGTGTACCAAGATCTCACTACATTAAGCCTTAGTTTATCTTAGTTCATATGTGAGGTTGGTGATAGGATGATGGCCTTTTTCATCTCAAGAGTCTGACCTAAAATTTCAATAGCAGTGATGATCATAATGCTAACATAGAGCAGTTGTTTTTCAAAATCATTGGGTTGTAAGGAAGAGATGAGGCATTGACACATTGAAATGAACTTATGCGGCTATGTTGGATGTCAAAAGGATAAAAGAAAAAGGATAAAAATAAGTTTTAACTTACAAAAAATGGCCTACCACGATAACACATGAACAACTAAATTACACACATACACAAAAACACATCAATAATAATATAGAGTGAGTAAGAATTCAAAGTAATGCATGATTAAGAAGGATTAGGGGGTATGAATGATGTATAATTATTTATCCTACTTGAATAGATAATACAATTGAAATGCACTGATAGAGTTTCCAGTGTTCAAATGTCAATTCGTCTGAGCTCATCATCTTGTGATCGTGTATCGTAGAAATTTGGATTTTCTGTAAACATGGAGAGGTTGTTGAAGGCCCAGATTAGTGGTGACATCTCTTGGATGGACAACATAAGGGGCAGGAGGGTTTTCGAAACCAAACCCTAAACCTCCAATCATTAATAACTTGGATGTTGCGTGCAAGAGTAGTCCAGACGAAGAAGAAGCCTTGAGGGATACTGATATTTTGTATGACACAACCTTAGTTTCGAGTAGCTTCACTCCAGACAGTCTAATGCAGCTTGGTGGGAAGATATATGAGATGATGGGCATGACTCATTCAGGCAAGTGGACAAACCTGCTAGTGGATTTTAGCACTAATCAGCCAACACCCACACTTCAGAAATGCTTGAAACAAAGGTAGCTGAGCTAGCTAAAGTTAATACTCAGAAATGATGAATGTACATTTTTACACATTTCATTTTATACATAAAAGTTAAACACTAGGAATTGGTTATATTTGACATCGGTTATAAGTTTGAGCAATCTATCACTTTTTGGAAAAAAAAAATAGAACTCTTCTATGACGAAAAGTAACAATAGATATTTGAGAGACCGTGCTAGATTCATGATAATCAGCAGGACTGAAGTTAAAATCACTAAGGGCGTTCCATTACATTGTAGATGATGTTTAATACATTGCACCTGTTCAGTAACTCTTCAATTTCGAGCTTGAGTTGTTCTTTCTCAATAAATTATGAGGACTTTGATCAAAATTATTATTTTTTATTTGGCGCAACATTAACACATCTCCTAAAAGTCTCCCTCAACATATCATAGCACTACAACAAAAACTCATCGATGCATAATCGAACACTGATATTCTAGGATCTATTCTATAACCAGCTGATAAAATAAATTTTATAACATCTGTAACGATAATTAGGAAAGAATAAATGATAATGTTACATATCCGGTCGATTTGTTATTTTCATCAACAAAGAAAAACAAAAGGAAATTGGATTATTTACGGAGAGTTCAGTCCAAACACGTGAATGTTCATACTCGTTAATTAAAGTGGAACAATAAACTCGTTTCTAGTTGCATCTCAGAAACATAACAAAGAAAATTATAAGAGTACTTTATTGGGAAAAAAGATAAAAATAGTTCTCTTCTTCGTCCCTCTAAATAATAGGCATGAATACGACATCAATATTATATGATATACTGAATAAAAGAAAGCATGTTAAAGGACATCACAGCTCCTTTCTCCGACTCGATAAAGTCCATCATAACAGAACATGAGCTCCAATCCACATTAACCGTATATCCTATAAGAGGGGTAATTCCCAATGGTTAACATAATTGTACTATAGTGAACTTATGATCTTACATCGTGGCTATAGTGATAAATTGAATATAACACAAAATGAAATCTTCACTTCCAGTTGATGTAAAAAACTAGATTTGATCTAATTATTTTAATCACAGATAAAAATAGATAAATGAATATAAGACAATGGATTTTTAAAGTGGTTCGGCCTTATGAAAATGGCCTACGTCCACTGTTTTTGTATTGCTGACTGTTTGCCTAGAATTCTTGATAAGTGAGTTTACCAAGAAATCCAGAGTCCCCTTCTAATGAGGAGGTTACAATGTATTTATAGCCTTGAGGCTATACATGTGAAAGGACAATGCATTGTTATCTAGTAGACATATACATATGAACGATAATAATGAGCATTTAATGCGCAATCATCTTTTTGATTCTCCTGATTTGGATGCTCTATACGCTGAGTTGCTCGGACCGCCTTGAGTTCCTCGGGGCGCCTAAGCTGCTCGGTATGATTGCGTTGCTCGAGACGCTTGAGTAGCTGGGTGACAGTATGTTGTTCATTGAAAGTGTTTGTAATTACCATGTAGGTTGACACGTGTCTACAAGTGAATGATCCACGTCAGCAGATTAAATTTGGTATCAACAGAAGCCCCCAATGTTTCACAGTTGAGGTTGAAGGAGAGTGTGGAACATTTTACTCGAAAACTTCTTGGATTACAGGTCTTCATGGATTTTAGGAAAATTTTATAATTCCTTTTTGAGCGCATAATATCAGACTTCATAAATATTTTGAATTTTTATGACCCACTTCGATATTTGTGTCCTTTTATTCTTTTAGCCGATGAAAACGCAAACGTCTTCCCTTGTAATCATTACCTTTCTTTATTCCCGAGATAAAGTATTTAAGCATGACAGAAATCCTATCATTTTTCACTTTTCAAATTTGTATCTTTGAACTCTTCATTTTCTCTCTATCTCGTGCCTTTGTTCTTCCAATCGTTCATTGTTAACTGATTTCTCCTTTTTCTGTAAGATTTTCTTCCCTCTCCTTTATTTACTTTGTTCATCATGGTTTATCTTCTTGAATCGCTGGACAAATTTCGGTCTGAATTTTCAATCCCTTCGTGGGTTATTTTAGAAGAACTTTCTGAATATTCTGATTATTTTGCTTTGGTTGAGGGACATTGGTTCCCCAGTCTTTTTGTAGCCGAATGTGTATTTTCTTTCCCGCCAAATCCCCTGTGTTTGGAGTTTTACCAATATTTTGATGTTGTACCTGCAAGAGTGGATCCAAATACATGGAGGATAGTTAATGGCATACATAGGTTGAACCAACTTCATGGAACCCGTTTAGGGATTCCAGAGATTATGTATTGCTACAGATGGGTTACCAGTGACAGTACTTTCTATTTAAAAACTAGGTTTTTGAATAGAGCTTTAGTTGTCAATCTTCTTGATGCCAATATGGATTATTTCGATCATGGGGTCGTGATGAAAAATTGGCAACACCCTCCACTAAATGAAGATGATGTATACTAAGGTCCCAGGTGTCCACTTTATGGCAATGGGATAGGTTGTTTTTATTTTTGAAATCTTGTTTTCTTTGTATTTGATATAATACATCACTGACATTTGATTTTTGCTTATTGCAGTTGACAGTAAAAGAAAACCTCCAAAGGAAACTGATGTTAATATAAAGAATTTAAAACTTATCTGGAGCTTGCACCAATCTGTTGCTGAGGAGTATATTAGATTTGCTTCTTACTTGTTGCAATACAAAATCTACACTTCATCTTTCACTGCTCGTCATCGTCTAGTGGTGGTTGATCTTGACCAAGTACCGACCTCTGAGACTAGTGTGGAAGTTTCTTCTTCTAAATCGAATATTCATATCACTGATCTGATGAAGAAGAGAAGACCTCCTACCTTTTTTGACAAGACTGCCTTTGCCACCGTGGAGGCGAAGAAAAGAAAACAAGATGTCCCAAAAGAAGGGACAAAAACTATAGATGTACCCCCTCATGTTGCTGCCAAAGAAGCTGGCAAAAAGCCCCCTGTGGCTCCAGGTAAGACTACTACTATCTCTCCTTCGAGTGATGTTGTTGTCATATAACCAATAAAGACAACATCTTTAATTGAAAGCTCCTCTGAGGAGATTAAAGAAAAGCTCTTTTGAGAGACCTGCTGAACCTATCTTTCAACCTTCAAATGTTGAAGGTAGTGTTCCAGTTCTTGTTGCTCCGAGCTCTGCTGTGAGCTTGGTTAGATCCTGGACTGTTCTATAATCTCAAGGTGTTGAAGACACTTTTTCTCGCGAGAAACTTACTACACTGGCTGCTCAACACATTTCTTCAGTAAGTATCTTTAGCTTGACCTCTTTATTTTTTAATACTATGTTCATGTATTGACTTAAAGTTATTTCTTTTTTTAACTGCTAACGTGTTTCAACAGCATTTTGAAGAAGGATGAAGCTATTAGGGCTTCAAGCTCCTCGGGTGGAGTAGATGAAGGTTTTGTTGGGTTGACCCAATCTTTGAAAGATTCTCGTCAAAAGTACGAGGAAGATAAATTTACTTGGGAGAAGAAATTTAAGTCCGTTGAGCATGATAAAGATCAAGCTGTGAATGCCTCCAAGGAATTGGAGAAGAAGTTGAAGGAGTATGAACAGAGCAACAAGGAGCTTGATATTAAGCTTAAGTCTGCTAAGGAGATAGTTGTTAAACTTTAAGATCTTGAGCGATAAAAAATGGAGGTGGAGGAAAAGTTGAAGTCTACCGAGGAGCTCCTTAGGGAAAGGACCTCCTTGGAGAAGGCAAAAATGAAAGCTGCAGTCAAAAGATCATTCAGTGTTGGTTGGGAAAAAGGCTGGAACAAGGGTCTGGTCGTCATGTCTTCTTAAATAGAATATGCAGGTGTCAAATATTTTAGGGATGGATGGGTAGCAGCTTTGCAGGAGCTGAAGGTTGCTGAGAATTCTGAGTTATTCCAGCAGCACACTCATGGCCCTCCTCCCTCTCCTTGAGAAGAAGAAGACGATGAAGCTGCTTCAGATGAATATTCTATGATGACTGGAGATCAGGTCCCCACTGTTCTTGTTACTCAGCCCTCCGAGCAACTCCAACCAACCAGTACTTCTGCCGAGCAACTACATTGTCTTTCGAGCAACCAACTCCTTCATCCAAACCTTCTGAGGAAGTTGAAGGAAATAAGGAGAAGGTGTAAAGTTGTTCGGGATTTTTATTTTGTTGTTCTCTTGAATGTAACCTTGAATTATGTATTTTCTCTTATGATGAATAAAATTTCAAACTTTGGTTGTTCGTTGTTCATCTTGAATTTCTCTTTTGCTCATTGTGTTTGCATCATTATTGATTCTTTTTACTTCTTGTCTTTGTTAGTTCATGGCCAAGATAGAGCTCTTATAAGCTCATGATACATAATTGAGGAAGAAATGCACTGACTACTTTAAAGCTGGTCATGCAGATCCTAATGAGGCCTAGATAATTGACATTCTAGGATCAGGTGCTTCTGACCGAGAAATTAAAGCTTACCAATACTTGAAGTGCTTGCTCGATCGTGTTGTTGCTAACAATGTGGCCTACTATGAGATGATTGAAGACCTCCAAGGAACGATCGAGGAGCTTCAACAATAGTATAAAGAATCTTCTACCCTTTTGCATCAAGGATACGAAAAAAAATATCAACAATTGAGTGCTGACAAAGGATATGACAAATTCATCTCTGCTCATGAGAAGAAAGAGAGTGTTCTGAAGCTTGAAGTTGAAGACCACGGGCATATCTCTAAGTTGTTGGAGCAGGAGAATATTTTTTTGCAAGAGGAAATAAAGAAACTCAAATCTGCTGCTTCTTCTTCGGGAGCCTTGGTCCCAGTAAATGATGATGGTTTTTTATTTTTGAAAGTAGAAAATGCTAACTTAAGGGATGAGTTAGAAACCTTAAAACGAGCTGGACCCTCCACATCTACTCGTGGACGAGCAAGATTTTCTCGTAGACGAGCAAGGGCTGGTAGGGTCACTGTTGAAAAAGCGAGAACGCAGTCAGCTTTAGAGAATTAAGCCTTTCAGTTGATGGGAAAGAACCAAGCCTTGGCAAAAATGTCTAAGAAGATTATGAACTTCACCGAACAACTCTCTAATCAAAGCTCTGCTCTGGAAAGTAAAGAAATTCTAGTGAAGAAACTCCACGAGCAACTTGAGAGGTTAACTTATCAGTTCCATAAGCAACCCTAGGAATTTTGGATGGCTGGGTATAACGAAGCTCTGTACCATCTCGATGCTCGGTTACAGCAGTCAAATAATGAGGGATATAAGCAGGGGTAGTTGAATGCCTTGTGCATGATAAAATTGGAGCAGGGTCACTACTTATGGGATTATTATGATCCTGGAATGCTCGATTTTCCCGTGCCTCCTTTTAAGCTTGACATTAGTTGTATTCCTGCTTGTGCAATTACTCAATGCTTGATTTCCAAGTATCTCAGCGATTACAGTCTTCATGCAAACTTCGAGATATCTTGCCCAGAGAACTTGCTTGATCGGCCCTCTGTAATGAATGTTAGAATGCTGAGAGATGTAAACTTTATAAATTCTCCTTATGCCTTAGATGATCCTCCAGCCGGGGTAGAACCTGTTTCAAAAGCAAAGGGGAAGAAACCCATAGAGTAGGATATTCTTATGTAATGAATCAGACTTTTCACATCATATGTAATTTTATTTGATTTGAATGAAGAAATTTTTATCTTTTTGCCATTTCATTTTCTTCTGAATAATTTGTAGAATGTCTTTTCTTGTTGGTTGGTAAATATTTATGTATATGCTATACGTATCCCATTTGTTGCTTAATTATAGTGACTTGTCACTCTTTGGGCCTAAGCAATGGAATGATTTGCATCCCATGTTCCTTCTTAGTTGTAGTAATCTCTTATGGATTACTTTGTTGCCTATATAGTGGATGCCCCGAGAGGTCGTCCAGCTTCTTGTCTAGTTTGGTACCAACCAACCGGAGTTGGTGGTATTGATTTTCCGACCAACCGGAGTTGGTGGTAATTGATTTATCGACCAACCGGAGTGGGTGGCATAAAGTTCTCAGCCAACCGAAATTGGTGATAATTGATTTGCCGACCAACCAGAGTTAGTGGTAATTGATTTTCCGACCAACCGAAGTTGGTGGCATAAATTTCTCGACCAATCGGAGTTGGTGGTATAAAGCTTTCGACCAACCGGAGTCAGTGGTGTGTTGCTCTGAATTTGGATTTGTGTAGTGTGTAGCATTAATATTCGAAAAAAATTTCAACAAAGAAAGAAACTCGGTGAGATATCACTGTATTCATATTAAAGAAACTGCATTACATAAGAATTTCCGTTACTGATAATGCTTGCACAGGTGCTCTGCATTCCATGCATTCTTAAATTCTTCTCCTTCCAAGGTTTCAATCTTGTATGTCCCTGGACGAACAAATTATGTTACTCTATAGGGTCCATGCCAGTTAGCTTCCAGTTTGTTATGATTTTGGATCACTTTCTTCAGCACATAATCCCCTTCTTTCAGATCACACCTCTTCACTCTTTTGTTATAGAACAAAGATTTTCGTTGTTGATATGTTGCATTCCTGATTGCTGCTTCTTCCCTAACTTCTTCGAGCATATCCAGGTCTAATCTTCTCATCAAGTCACTGATAGGAGAATTGAAATTAAGCACCCTATGCGTGGGTACACCCAATTCAGCAGGTATGACAACCTCACTCCCAAATGCCAGCATATATGGAGATTTTCCTGTTGATGTTCGTGGTGTGGTACGATAAGCCCACAGCACAAAATATAGCTCGTTAATCCAATTTCCCTTTGCATCATCCAGTCATTTTTTCAAACCATTCAGTAGCGTTCTGTTTGTCACCTCAGTTTGCCCATTGCTTTGGGGATGGCCTGGTGCAGAGTGGATCTTCAGTACATTGGATTGATGACAATACGCAGCAAACTCCTCGTTATCAAACTGGGTTCCATGGTCAGTGATGAATGCATGTGGGAGACCATATCTGCAGATAATATTCTTCCAAATAAATTGATAGACTTTGTCGTATGTCATATCAATGAGAGGCTCATCTTCCACCCATTTGGTAAAGTAATCCACAGCAACCACAAGGTATTTGAATCTTCCCTTGGTCATTGGAAGTGGTACTACCAAGTCTATCCCCCACATGGCCAAGGGGACGTTATGGGTGTTAACAATGCTTAGGGAGTTCTTCGGATGGAAGATAAGAATTGACATTTATCGTACTTCTTAACATACGCTACGCAATCAACTCTCATCATTGGCCAGTAATACCCCTACATTGTTATTCACTGCAAAAGCATCCGACCTGCTACATGGGCTCCAGAAGACCTTTTATGAACCTATTCAATCAAATCTTTCACTTAGAAGGGATGGACACATCTTTGTAGACCTAATATAACTCCTCGTCTATATAAAATGCCACTGGTCCATACATAACGAGCAGGTTTAAACTTCAATTTCTTGGCTGCGAGTTTATCAGTTGGTAAATCCCCCTCTTCAATACAGGCCCTGATGGGATCCATCCAAGATGGTCCAAAGTCGAGGGCAATGAAGTTCATCATCAGATCTTCTTCTATGATCCGACTAACCAGGATTTCTATGGGGATTGTTCTTCGTAGCTCGGTGCGTGTGGCCGATGCTAACCGAGCTAGGGCATTTGCTCTTGCATTCTTCAATCATGGTATTATAATCAACTGAACTACAGTAAAACTCGATACCACCTCCATCGATTTTGCATGATACTTGACCATTAATTCTCCTTTTACTGTATACACCCCCAAAATTTGATTTATGATTAACTGGGAATCGCTGAATACAACGACCTGCTCTGCCTTCATGGTTTTTGCTAGATTTAAACCCAAGATCATAGCTTCATATTCGACCTCATTATTAGAGTCTTTAAATTTAAAGCGCAGAGTATACTCCATATCAATCTCATCCGGACTATTTACCACAGTTCCTGCTCCACTGCTTGTAGAACACGAAGAGACACCCACATATAAATTCCATATAGGTACTTCATTATCAAACTCTTATTCAGTCAGAGTTCCTTGGTGGAATATCTGATGCTTCCTTTTGTCCTCCTCCGACACTTCTCATTGCTCGTTGACCATCTTCTCTTGATCATCCCCGACTAACAGTTGGTCAGGTGTTAAATTTGGTGATCTAGTAACATCCACAGGTTTACCTGTATTACAGTCCTATTGTTCTGGGGTATCAGAATGAGTAAACTCTGTAATAAAATCTACTACTTCATTCCCCTTAAGCGACGATCTAGGCTCATAAACTATATCATTCTCACCAAGTTCTATTTCCCAGTACATCAATCTTCCTGATTTCTCCATTTTATTCAGAGCTTGCCTTAATGGCATATCTGTATACACAACTATAGTATGAGCTTGGAAGAATGGCCTCATCCTTCTGCTTGCTTCAATCAGCGCTAGTGCCAACTTCTCCAACCTTAGATATCTGATCTTTGCTCCTCGGAAGGCCTTGCTGGTGTAATAGATTGGTTTTTGCACTTCTTCCTCCAATCTTATCAATGCCGAGCTAACTGCATTCTCTGAAACTGCCAGATACAAGTATAATCTTTCTCCCATCACTAGTCTGGACAACAATGGAGGTGTCCCTAGATATTTTTTCAACTCTTGAAAGGCCTCCTCGTACTCATCATTCCACTCAAAAGTTTTTCGGAGTGTTTTAAAGAATGGGAGGCATTTGTCTGTTGCTCGTGACACAAATCTATTAAGTTCTGCAACTCGTCCTGTGAGGTTTTGCATTTCCTTCTTCGTTGTTGGAGACCGTAGCTCCAATAGAGCCTTGATCTTTTCAGGGTTCACCTCAATTCCTTATTGGTTAACAATATATCCGAGAAACATTCCTTCTCGTACTCCGAATATGCATTTGGTGGGATTCGACTTCATTTTATATTTCTCTAGTTGATCAAAGGTCTGACATAAGTCAACTAGATGATCAGCAACTTGCTTGCTCTTTGTCAGCATATCATCAACACAAACCTCCATATTATGACTAATTTGTTTTGCAAACACCTTATTCATCAGCCGCTGATATGTCGCACCCGCATTTTTAAGTCCAAAAGGCATAACATTATAGGAATAAGTTCCCCTTTGGGTGATAAAAGAGGTACTTTCCCTGTCCTCAGGCTTCATTTTAATCTGGTTGTAACAATAATAAGCATCCATGAAACTCAACAACTCGTGCCTCGAGGTAGCATCCACTAGTTGATCGATTAGTGGCAAAGGAAAATGATCCTTTGGGCATGCCTTATTAAGATCAGTGAAGTCTACACACATCCTCCACTTGTTATTTTTCTTCTTTACCATCACCACATTTGCTAGCCAATCAGGATATTTCACATCCTCAATAAAAGAGGCTTTTGTAGTTTGTCTACTTCTTCCTATATAGCTTGGTTCTTATCAGGACTGAACACTCTTCTTCACTGCTTCACTAGCTTGATTTCCTTATTCACGTTGAGCTCGTGACACAGGAAACTCGGGTCTATTCCTATCATGTCTTCATGACTCCATGCAAAAGTCTGCTTTCTACGCCTTAGAAATGCTATTAATTCATGCTTTATCGATACATCCAGTGATGCACCAATTTGAGTTGTTCGTTCTGGATGCTCGTCGTCCAGAATGATATTTTTGGTAGCCTCCATGACCTGTCCCTTCACGAGCTGAGACTCGTCTCTAGGGTCTAACGTTTTAATCTCTACATCTTCTATTTCATCCACTTGATAGGTAGTAGTCTTCTTCCTGGATTCTTCACTCTCCTCCTGTTCGGCAGATGAATAGTAGCATTCCCGAGCTACTTTCTGGTCACCTTTCACAACTCCCACACCAAAATTGGTTGGGAATTTTAAACATTGATGTACAGTAGATGGTACTACTTCGAACTTCTTCATACTTACTCTTCCCATGATGATATTGTAAGCTGATTGGACATTTTTATCCATTACGAAAAAGCGTATTCTTTCTGCTCGACAAGTAGGCGATGTACCGATAAGCATGTCCAACTTGATCGTCCCAAGTGGGAAAACCTTCTCGACAGTAAAGCCAAGGAGGGGCCTATGATAGGGCTCCAATTGGGCTAACTTCAAATTCAAACTGTCGAAGATGGTTAGAACATGATGTCTACAGAGCTACCACTGTCCACTAGTACTCGTGAAATCACCACCTCCTTCATCCTCATCTTGATCACAATGGGTCATTATGAGGATATAGTACACCTACGAGATCATTTTTAGAGAAACCAATGACCAATTTATCTTTATTCACCTTTCTCGGGTGATCTTCTTTAGCCAAGTTTATTCGTTGAATGTATGAGCAAGCTTGAGCCTCATTGAGGTAAACTTTCCTTTCTGTAGTCATATCACCACCTCCTGCATCTCCACCTATAATAACATTACATTCAAATGACCCAAAATGGATTGAAAATACCTCGCGTTCTAGCTGTTTTGGTTTTTTGGGGAGATCGTGGTCATCTTCTGGATCATCTTCGTGATCTCTCTTCATGTCTTCTTTTTCTCGACGAGGAGACTTAGATCTTTGCCTTCCCCGGTCGCTGGTCTTTCCACCATTTTGATGATCAACATACTTAGTCAATTTTCCCCGCCTGATGAGTGCTTCAATTTCATTCAGGAGAGCTATGTAATGCTTGGTCGTATGACCATGGTCTTTATGGAATTCGCAATATTTGGATTTATTCCTCTTGTCAGGATCTACCTTCATTTTTTATGGCCAGTTTAGCTCCTCGTTGTTCTTGATCTCTTCCAGAATGTGGTTTATATCTACTTTCAAAGGAGTATAATTTCTTAATTTCTTCAACTGTTCCAGTGCTTGCTTTGCTTTCGATTGCCTGTTGCTACCATTATTATTTTGATCCTTCTTCTCAGTCTTGTCAGCCTCGACCTTGGTCTCCTTAGTGTCTATATTTTTCTTCGCAGCCATAGCTCCCTCGGCATTCATATTTTGGTTGCTTTTACCATCAGTTCAGCCATGGTCCTAGGCGAATCTTTGGCTAAAGTGTAGTACAATTTATCTAGCAACAGTCCACTCATTAGAGCAATAATTATTATTTTCTACTCGTAATCAATTACTTCAAGTTTCTCATTATTGAAACGAGTAATGTAGTCCCTGGTGCTTTCACCTATTTTCTATCTAACACTCAGCAAGTGTGCTACTCGTTTGACTGGTTTTGCTCCAAAATAGAAGTTCCTAATAAAGAGTTCTGCTAGTTGAAAGAAAGTTACAATTTTCCCCCGAGGAAGGTTGTTGTACCATATCTGAGCTGATCTGGTAAGAGTTCTTGAAAATGCCCTGCATCTCATCTCGTCTGGAAATGCATAGATATCGGCAGCAGCTTTGTATTGTTCTATATGAAGGACAGGGTCAATTTTTCCATCATATTTAGTCGTCACCATAGGAGCTTTGAATTTTGATGGTGTGGGAAAATCCATAATTGCCTGTACAAATGGTGTCCCTTGGACAAAAATTCTTTGTAGAGGATTCTTAGGCTTAGCCATTTCCCCTAATTTGTCCTCCAACCTCTGAATAGAGCCCTTCCATGCATCGTTTCCCTCCTCGGGCCTATTGGTTTGAGCAACTGATCGCGTTGAATTTTCCTCTTGGGATCTTTCATTACGAGCAGTTGGTCGTGATTGGGCAGAGCCCTCCCTTAGATCGGATGGTCATTGAGATTTCCTCGACGCAATCCTAGGAGGACTTCTATTCCTCATAGGGCCCAAATGATCAAAAGGAGAGACTCTACTCAACCTCTTTAGAGCACTGGTCCTTTTTGGGGATAGAGTGACGTTTCGTTGAGAATCTGTAGCTCGTACAGATGAAGTCCGACCAGGTTGATAAGAAGGATCATTAGATCTCTCAGTACGATATGATTAGGTGCGTCTAGATCGATATTCCTCTGGTAATAGTTTTCGCCTAGTTCGCGAAGAGGGTAAACAAGTATTTATCTGAACACTTCATTGTCCTGATTGAGCCGGCACTCCGCCTTGTGTAGTTTGTATAAGTTGTCGCATGATTTCTTGCATGGCCGTCTGGCCTTGGGTCAAATTAGCCATTATACCAGCCAAATCTTGAACATTTGGGGGAGTAGAAAGGTTCGGAGGGACCCCAGTTTTTCGATTACTGGATTCAGGATTATCATCCATAGATGATGAATTGTTTTGGTGAAAAACGATAAGTACAGTCGTTTCCCACAGACGGCGTCAATTTGTTGATGTAAAAAACTAGATTTGATCTAATTATTTTAATCACAGATAAAAATAGATAAATAAATATAAGACAATGGATTTTTAAAGTTGTTCAGCCTTATGAGAATGGCCTACGTCCACAGTTTTTGTATTGCTGACTGTTTGCCTAGAATTCTTGATAAGTGAGTTTACCAAGAAATCCAAAGTTCCCTTCTAATGAGGAGGTTACAATGTATTTATAGCCTTGAGACTGTACATGTGAAAGGACAATGCGCTGTTATCTATGAGACATATACATTTGTATGATAATAATGAGCATTTAATGTGCAGTCGTCTTTTTTATTCTCCTGATTTGGATGCTCTGCACACTGAGTTGCTCGGACCGCCTTGAGTTCCTCGGGGCGCCTAAGCTACTCGGTATGATTGAGTTTCTCGGGGCGCTTGAGTAGCTCGGTGACAGTATGTTGTTCGTTGAAAGTGATTGTAATTTCCATGTAGGTGGACACGTGTCTTCAAGTGAATGATCCACGTCAGCAGATTAAATTTGTTATCAACACTACCCATATTAATAATGAATATATATATATATATATATATATATATATATATATATATATATATATATATGGGATTTGAATATATACTTGTAAATCTCCTCCAACATATCTATACTTTTAATAGAGAATATTTAGAATGGAACATCACTGAATAGAGGAAACAATGAAAAAAAATATAATGTTGCCTCTAAAGCATGGAGCTGAATAATAATAATAATAATAATAATAATAATAATAATAATAATAATAATAATAATAATAATAATAATAATAATAATAATAATAATAATAATAATAATAATAATAATAATAATAATAATAATAATAATAATAATAATAATAATAATAATAATAATAATAATAATAATAATAATGAAGTTAACTTAAGCCTAATGGTTAAAAGATTCTTCACATATGACCTATCGTTGAATCCCGACTTCATAAACACAAACCAACTTATAAATCTCTATACATCAAGATTATTTACTTCTCAGTGCTTCTATTGAACGAATAATATTGCACTTACTTTTGAAAGTTTGATGAAAAAATGGTCTTAGAAGGTGACACATCGTATTTTAATTTTAGAAAAAAACTCAAAAATATGAGAAAATCAGATTTAGAGTTTTGAGGGTTTGTGGCACCCCACCTATTGAAATACTGGGTGATCAGTCATTCATCCAATTAAAATAAGAATCTCATCTGGTTCATTCTTAGCATCACTGTCGATTTTTTTTTAAAATTTAACTAATCACCTAGTATTCAAAAAGCTCATGCTAAATTTTATCTTTTTATTAAACGATAACACAAGTGAAATATTCACCATAACACATCCATGCAGTAGAATAATCTGAACTAAATACAAGATAAATAACTGAAATAAAATGGTACCAAATAAACTATTGGTTATCAATATAAAATCCAACTAAACACCTAATGAAATAAAATTGAGTCCACAAATACAAAGTTCGATTAATAAATAAAATAAATAGCTGAAGGGGCGACATGACCAAAAGAAATAACTAAACTGCATCCTACTCTAGGATTGAAGTAACTGAAGCGTCTAAGTCCAAATACTACAGCCATCCATATGTGTGGCAGCTATGCATCTTTGGAATAGATCATCAAACTGGGCGTCCCTGTGGCTGGACACCTAAAAGGTTTTGGAATTTTTTTGCAAGTACGGGTCAAAGCCCAAGTAAAACCATTTGAAAATATTCAGCAAGTATTTAAATTGCATTTTAAATCAACATTTATTGGATACACATGTTAAGATGTGTACACTCTCTTGAGTTTCTCACCTCTCATCTATAGTGCGCACCCAACCTCTTATATTAAGCCCACCTAGGCAAGCTACGTAATCTAACTAGGTCCCAAGCTTCTAACTAACCATAATACTAGTCTAGCTCTCTCGTTACTGCCCATACAGTACGCTACTTTATTGCCTCAATTATCATTAAGCCTCTAGTTAAGTTTCTCATTAACTTACCTCGTACCACCCATACAATATGTCACCGAATCACTAATAATTAACATTACTCTTACGTTATTATTATTATCCTCATTTAAGTTCTCACACTTACTTACCTTTAGATTCGCACTATCTATCTTTTCTACTATTTACTCTTAAGTAGATTAAGCATTGTTTTAGATATACACTATCTAGTCTCACTACTATCACACGTAAGAAGATTAAATATTCTCTAGATATACACTATCTAGTTTCCTTACTATCACACATAAGTTAGAATAAACATCCGTGAGTATATATATATATATATATATATATATATATATATATATATATATATATATATATATAACACCGCATCTCCTAGAGAGGTTATAACGATGCGTACTTGCGTACATTGCTATCAGTCCAAGTACCTCTCGTACCTAATCATGGACTATCGATTTGGAATGACTTGTCGAACCATCAATCAAATCACACATATTGGAGGCGAACATAACACTAAGTCTTTGGGGATATTCACATACATAAGGTACCCAAACGACTTGTCCTCATCACTATTTCTCTCATATAGTTATCCACTATCAGTAATATGCTCTAGGGCACAAATCCAGACCTCACTAGAACTGAAAAGGTGGGATTGCCCACTGTGTGGGACCTCCGTGATAGAAAGTAGCATAGGAATGTTAACATACACAAAATCACATAATGGGCATACACACAGCCTAACCATATGTATATTCAATATAGGCACACACACGACCTATAATAAATTTGTATAGGTATACACTCAACCAATTATAACCCGTATAGGTATACTGTCACCTATAATACTCACCGGTATGTAGTATTTATCTCTCGAATACTCACCATAAAATTTATTCACATTTATACTTCTCAATTATGTTTATCCGATCATTATTCTCTACCTGAATGTGACACCCCGACTAATTAAATACCAGGTAGCTACTCCTTTATTAAATTAATTCAAAATGCCCAGTTGGTCCAGTTAATAGCATCACTGTCGAAAACATTTTATTATTACTAACCACCTAGTATTTAAAAAGTAAGTTGCCAAATTTTAATTAAAGTCTGATTAACATGCAATAAGTGTAATGAAGAATAATAACACCATTCACCATACTGAAGTAAAAAGAATATTAATCACATAATGTAAATAAAGTCTGGAGGAAAAACTCCTCACTACAAATCCCACAACTAAAATACGCAATGAAAATACTGAATACTAAATCCATACATGCCAAAGTCTGAAAACTGAAATGGAAAGATGCCTCTAAATAAATGGGCAACTGTAAGGACATTTTTTCTCATGTCCAACATGTTACATTTGTGTATGTCGTACGCCGCTACATTTGGCACGTCACCTCACGATCTCACATGACGGCCTCTATCCGAATTTCGGGAATCAAGCATTCAACATCTCCATTAATATGTCCCACATCTGCCTCAACGACTTCACGGTCCAAGATTTTAGGGACTTAATGCAAGTGGTACGCAAGGGAAGTCAAAACAGTGAAAAAAAGGCACTATAGGAGAGTTCAAGGGTATTTTCGTAATTTTACATCCATAGTTCGGAGGTTTGGTCAACTAGAAAGTTGAAGAGATCACCGCAATGAAGATACTAGAAAAAACGGCACCTCAATCCGAGCTACGGTGAAGGAGTTATGACCTTTTGAAGATAGAGAAAATTCCTTAAAGAATGTTGTTTTTTTTGTACGCTGGATAGAATTTTAGAGTTTTAAGAACGTGGGACTCTTCATATTTTTTCCTATAAATACCAACTTCGGGGGAGTTGTTTTGCAAGACTTTAGGAGACGAATTTGAGAGTCCAAATACATCTAGTCTTCATATTTTTGAGTTCCCAAACTCATGGTTTGATTCACATATCATTGCCATATCTTTGTGAATCCTTTAGCAACCCAAAAACACAACTTTGGTTTGTTCAACCCTTGTGGAGGAGACCGTTCTTCTTCTTCATTGCAGCCCTACTAGAAAGGGATAATTCCATCCGCGACTACAGAATCCGATACCCCAGGGTAATTCTTAGTCAACTTGTATTTTCATTGTAATCCGATTGTAAGCTGTTTTCTTACAAATTATAGTGAAAATAAATGGTTTTGCCCTTGAGGGGGATTTTTTCTTAATTGCATGTGTTTGAATGTTCTTGCGTAGATTATCTATTTATTCAATCACATACTGCTGCATGTGTAGGGTTTGTTTGTGTTAAAAGGGTTTTATATATAACTTGTTTATTTTTATCCTGCATGCTATATTTCATTTGATAAATCATCTAGATGCATGTCTTAGGGTTTAACTAAAATTTGGGATTAATTAAAATTTGTTTTTATTTGAGAAGTCGCAATATTTCCGCTGTAGCTGCTCTCTCAAATTGGTATCAGAGCCTGTTGCACTAAGTTATTGTGTTTTGATTCTGATTTTGCACAAAAATGGATTTTGATGGTTTTGATGATCTTCGATGTCAAATTTTTGAAAAATTTTGGAAAATTCACACAAACTCTTGTTTTAAATCTTCTGTTGAAAACGAATCTGAGAGGTGTCCTTGTTGTGAGGGTGTTGGTCACACATTACATGAGTGTACAACAAATTTAAAGAAGAAATTGAATAAATCGATTTCTCATGTTTCTACCCTTAGTGATTGTGATTCGAAAGAAGAAGTTTTTTATGCTTCTAGGCGAGAGTTTCCCATCCGTGTGATTAGTGATGATAGTGAAAGTGATGGGAGTGTGGATGAAAGTGAGGAGGAAAGTGTAGATGAGCATGACTTGCAAACTGCTTTCAATGAACTTTATGCTGAAACTTTGAAAGCAAAGAAAGAAAATTTGAAATTGAAAGCTCAATTGAAAGAGTGTGCCATAAAAAATAATGATTTTTTAATTAAAGAACTTAGGGCACATGAGAAAATTTTGAAAGAGAAGCTTGAGTACGTCGAGGGTGAGAGAGATAGTCTTAGAGGGTTCATGGAGACTATGAAAAAGGAGCTTTTAGAGTTTGAGGATTCTAAACTAGTACTTGAATCTAGGATAGGTGAACTTGAGGTGAAATTGAAAGATTCAAGTAAAGTGAAATTTGATTTGGAGTCTAGGTCTGAAAAACTTGATAAGATTTTAGGCACAGTCGAGATCAAAACGGATAGGGGTGGGATTGGTCTTCAAAAATATGTTGCACCCATTCCCACACGTGTGAGAGAACTTCCTAGGATCATTAGGAGAGACCCACCTAGGCAAATTCGGAGAGAGCAACCGATAAATTTGAGGAGAGGGCCACCTTTAGGGAACACAAATCGCCCGATTTACTCTTGCACACATTGTGGTAGGCAAGGTCATCTTAGGCACTTTTGTTATAAGCTTTTAAATGGACCTAAGAAGGTTAATGAAAGAATAAATTCTATTCCCAAAACCCCCACACTTCGTTACACATCAATTTGGGTTAGAAAATCGGATTTAGAGGCTTATGGTTTATTTGTCCACGATTCCCGTTTGCTTGCACGTAATTCACCCCATGTGAAATCTTTTGGTTGATTGTGATTGCATGTTTGTCATACACTAGTTGTGGTTTCATGATGTATTTTTACTAGTGTGATGACTTGTACCTTTTGTATATAATTTTTTTTGAAAATTTTTGAAAAATACAAAAAAAAATTAGTTTGTTAAAATTTTGAGAAAATCCAAAAAGATTTTTGTATTTTGTTTGCACCTTTTATGGATGAACACTTAGGATGACCGAGTCACAACATCATTCCATTCTTCATGAGACTATTTGATAGTGTTTTGAGACAATATGTCAATTTCATCCATGTGCTTTATAATGTTTGGAGTCATTAAGATGTAATTAATTGTTACTTCCTACATGTTTGACTCATGTTTCCTTTATTGCACACATGCACGGATTTATTTGATTATTGTGCTTGTCTTATCACATGTTGGTTGGGTGTTTTCACTTCAATCCTGTCCTTAAAACGAACCAAGTGCGATAATTTTTTATAAGGAAATTGTGCATATAAAAACCGTTTTGTGAGTTTGTGTGCTTTCTTTAAAAATGGGGAAGGGCTGCGAAAGGTTCATTTTACCTTTGCGAATACTAAGCCACCATTAAATTGGACCTAAAAAATTGAGGAATTTTATTATCCGAGGTCCAAAGAGGTTAAAAGAGCCCGAAAAAATTGAAAGGCAATAAAAAGAAATTCATGCTAATTATGGGCCATATAGGTTTTTGCACCAATTCTCCAAAGTTTGAGAATTTAGATTACCTCTAAAAAAAAATATATATGAGGGAGTTTGGTTGGAGATTTTATAACGGGTTTGCACGTCCTTGAAATGCTTGAAAATGCGCTACATAGTTTTGGACGCTATTGGTGTGGAAATCACTTTCACTTTGATTTGTTGATTTGCATAAGACGATGTCATCTAAATTCAACAAATTTTTTACACCTAAGGATACTTTTGATGCTCATTCGTTAGGGGTACACATATGCATCGTGCACATATGATTGATTGAGTTGATTTACCTATCGAATGTGTTCACACCCATACATTCCGTTCCCATGACTTGGTTGTTCGAGTCTAAATCCATGGTGTGATTTTGGTATCATGTTTTACATTTTTTTTCAAAATGGTATCTATTTTTTGTATAAAAAATTAAAAAAAAATCAAAAATAGTTTGCGAAGATTTTTTTTTAGCATCTCCTTGCAAGAGCACGTTTGTCATTTGATTGATGCCTTGATTTGTATACCGTGACGCCCCGATTTTGCTTGCTTGTCTGATTCATTCTTCTTATTTGTCTATTAGGGGACATCATAAAAAGGGGGAGAAAGAATTATCATTTTATGGGGGAGTTTGAATTTTGGGGGAGTTTTGAGATTTGACGTATGCTTATCATATATTGGTATCTATGTTTATCTCATTTCAAACTCGATACGTCACTTGGTATTTTTCTTTATCTCATGTGTGTAGGTACTACATTGATGATCTCAGAATTGCACACCCTGATGAGAAAAGATTTTAGATTCCTGAAGATTTGAAGATCAAACGATGAAGACTATTCATTTGTACCTTTTCCAGTTTTGGGTTCATGGGAGGGTAGATTTGTATAGGCAATTTCATATTTGATAATTCGGATTTTTTATGTATGTACCGGCATAGACATAGGGGGAGATTTGTAAGGACATTTTTTCTCATGTCCAACATGTTACATTTGTGTATGTCGTACACCGCTACATTTGGCACGTCACCTCACGATCTCACATGACGGACTCTATCCGAATTCCGGGAATCAAACATTCAACATCTCCATTAATATGTCCCATATCTGCCTCAACGACTTCACGGTCCAAGATTTTAGGGACTTAATGCAAGTGGTACGCAAGGGAAGTCAAAACAGTGAAAAAAAGGCACTATAGGAGAGTTCAAGGGCATTTTCGTAATTTTACATCCATAGTTCGGAGGTTTGGTCAACTATAAAGTTGAAGAGCTCACCGCAACGAAGATACTGGAAAAACGGAACCTCAATCCGAGCTATGGTGAAGGAGTTATGACCTTTTGAAGATAGAGAAAATTCCTTAAAGAATGCTGTTTTTTTTGTACGCTGGATACAATTTTAGAGTTTTAAGAACGTGGGACTCTTCATATTTTTTCCTATAAATACCAACTTCGGGGGAGTTGTTTTGCAAGACTTTAGGAGACGAATTTGAGAGTCCAAATACATCTAGTCTTCATATTTTTGAGTTCCCAAACTCATGGTTTGATTCACATATCATTGCCATATCTTTGTGAATCCTTTAGCAACCCAAAAACACAACTTTGGTTTGTTCAACCCTTGTGGAGGAGACCGTTCTTATTCTTCATTGCAGCCCTACTGGAAAGGGATAATTCCAGCCGCGACTACAGAATCCGATACCCCAGGGTAATTCTTAGTCAACTTGTATTTTCATTGTAATCCGATTGTAAGCCGTTTTCTTACAAATTATAGTGAAAATAAATGGTTTTGCCCCTGAGGGAGATTTTTCCTTAATTGCATGTGTTTGAATGTTCTTGCGTAGATTATCTATTTATTCAATCACATACTGCTGCATGTTTAGGGTTTGTTTGTGTTAAAAGGGTTTTATATATAACTTGTTTATTTTTATTCTGCATGCTATATTTCATTTGATAAATCATCTAGATGCATGTCTTAGGGTTTAACTAAAATTTGGGATTAATTAAAATTTGTTTTTATTTGAGAAGTCGCAATATTTCCGCTGTAGCTTCTCTCTCAACAACATGCCCTACAACTGATAGATAATGACTCTGGAATCCAAATGATAGAAGCGTCTACAAGCAAATCCCTGTAGCTTCCACAAACAGCTACAGCTCGTCACCTGAATGAATATCCTATGCATGGTGTCCTTGTGGTTGGGAACCTAAAATGGTTTTACAAGAAAAATAGATTTGAAAGCAAACGGGTCAGAGCCCGAATGTGGAGATATTTTAAAACCTGCAAGTTCTTTAAAAACATTTAAAACATTAAATGCAAAGTACATGTTAGGATGTGCACTCACATGATATTCTCACCTCTCGTCTAACTATGCACTCCTAACGTAAGTACCCATTTACAACGACACAAACCACTAGCTAAGTGACATCATATCTAGCTAGACTGTCATAGGTCCTACCCTTATTATTCGATTCTATTAACATTATAACGCTCGTAAATAAATAGGGGTTTAACGTAAGCTCAGATACTCAATATGCAATATATTTCACTATCATCTAACCCGTTATGTTTTTCTCGAAACAATACCGTAATTATATTCACAACATTAACATGAAGGTTCCCATTAATTAAGTGTATATTATTCACATCATAAATATACAATACAAGCACCCCGAGAACTAAGCTGTGGTGCACACATACTCTGATATCCATCCCGGTACATCACGTACATAAGGATTACATATTCCGAATCTCTCAGGAATAGTTCACAGATAACAACATCACAAATAATGGAGGCGAACACAGTCACATCACATGGGTCACGCACATACCTACGCTCCCACGATCAGCGGACTTATTAATATCCCAATAAGTCTTTCTATGACCTATGTTCATCAAGGTAACCAGTCTAAATCCGAGCAACACAAGGATTAGAGGGCCCTAAGCGAACGCAAACCTCCCGTGATAGCAAGTATGGTAGGTATGTCATACACACAATTCATATACCAATACTAAGTAAACACACGTCTTAGTAATCCCGTAGTTTAATCGTAGTACTATTCTCCTTCTAGTACCAACATATAATTTACACACTTTATACGATTCCGGTTTATAATCATATGCGCCATAATTTACTCCCACGTCGTAGTAGACACTCACGTCTCAAACCAACTATCCTTTTAGTTTAAAATCGCTCTTATATAATTTACTCCTCAAAATAACACAAACGTCCCAAACCTATCAATACATCATCAAAGGAAGGTTATCTATATCCTCGAACAAGATCACGGGACTCCCAAAATCAAAACAGGCCAAAAAGGCCTAAACCGCCAGCTCGTTAGAAGTCTTGTTCGAACGAGGCTGTTCGAACGAGATTCCAGTTCGTTCGAACGAACTGTACCTTCTAACGACATCTCGTTCGAACGAATGTATTGAACGAAATACAGTTCGTTCGAACGAAGGTATCGAACGAAGTCTCCCTTTGTTAGAAGCGACTGGTCAACTCGTTAGAAGCTCGTTCGAATGAGCTCGTTCGAACGACCTGGGGAGGTCTTCTAACGAGGGACCAGTTTCGGCCTAGAATTTCTATGCTACGTTTTTCATCCATTTTTACTCCTCAAATCTCCTCTAAACTTCGTCCCAACAATGTTTAAAGGTCCCTAATCACTCCTAAACATGCTAAGGTCATACACTAACATCTTTTAAGGGATTAATACATCCTAAACATCATTAAATCACAAGTTTCTACATTTTTCCCCAATTTTCTTCAAGAACATAAACCCTAGATTATTATCATCATAAAATCCCAGAATTTAATCCGTTGTTACATCACATAAATATGAAATCTCTGAATTCAATCTTCAAACAACATTTCTACATGCAAATCTATACCCAAAATTAAACTAATAACTTCCAATTTCATGGGTTTTCCTTTAACTCTTAAATAAGATTGATTATCAAGATTTCTAACATGGAAGAAGCATTCACTGCATAAAGAATGTAATTTAAATCACTTGCCTTGATTCGATTTCTGATTTTGATGGTGATTTCCTCTCTCTTTCTCCAGAATTCCCTCTCTCTCTCTTTCTCCAAGCTTCTTCTCTAATGGTGGCTAGGGTTTGTTTTGGGGAAACTTAGAAAACCTAATCTAACAACCCCCGTAGCTTGTTGGGTTAATATGGGTTGGTTAGTGGGTTTAGTGGGTCTATTCCCAATCAGATTTACTTCTCTAATTTTCGTCATTTTTAATTCCTAAAAATACGAAATTACCAAAATACCATTTATATTGCCGGTATGACCTAAAAATACCCCGGGACTCAAACTAAACCCCCGGCTAGTGTTTTCTGACTATCTCGACCCTTCCGGACGCGTTGGCGCACTCAAAATGACCATCCGGTTTATATATTTTAAATTCACTTTTATAATCAAAATATTTATATCCCGACGCGACTGTCACACGCGTCCCAATAAAATGACCAAATTGCCGTATATAAATCTCACGACAAATTTCATAATTCAATATTCATATAACATCATATATAGTCAATATAGTCAAATACCAACTCACAACTCGCTAGTATTTTACCCGAATTAATTTCCAATTAATTCATATTTAATTCATTAATCCCAAAAATAAATATAGCCAAAAGTACGGGGTATTACACTGAAGGGCCCCTAGTTACCCCTTATATTAATTCAGTAATTATTATACCCATACCCTACTAGTTATCACCTTAGGTCATGGACCACTCTTACCAAAGCCCAAATTCCAAATTCCCAATTTGTAACTCAATCCAGTTACTATCATCGGTTTAAGGTTCCAATCTTACTCACATTCAGATCTAATCCAGTCTCGAACATATACCTACAAACCTCCTTTAAGTCTTTAATTAATTCTAGAATTAACCCCCAAATTCCTCATAATTCATCCCATGAGTCAATAACTTCAAAAAGGCAAAACTGACCAATTCTAGGCAGCTGAATCGATTCACTAGGGAGGCCAAATCGATTTTCTTGACGAATCGATTCGCCTCTGGGCCAAATCGATTTGAAATGTAGCAGGTCTCTTCTTCCTTACGTTTTTTCGATTTCTCAACCCAATATCTTCTTCAAATCTGCATGAAACTTCACCAAATTTTAAACCAACATAATTAATCACTACATAGATGTATACGAATGATTTCCAATGCAAATTAATAATTAATTCATCACAAATTCAATCCAAAAATCTATTATCATCTAAAAGAACATAAAACCCTAGTTTCTCACATTCTTCACATATTTTAATCAATAACCCAGATATCTTTATTATCAATCATCCCAAACCCTCTGATTTTGTGTCACCAACATAAAGGAACATAACTATATTCAATCCTACTTTAATTCATGGATTATACCCACCAAAAATTCATATAAATCTTCCAAAAATATGTAAATCAAACCCTATTCTACATGGGTATTATAACATGCTTAAAATAAAGGCAAGATAAATACTTGCCTCTTAATTGAAGGTTTAATTTCATTTATTGATGATGGATTTGTTGGTCTTCCCCTTCAATCCACTCTCTAATGATGTTTGTGGTGCAAGAATCACTTGAATCTCTCAAGAACCCTTCCTTAAGCTTAAAAAATGGCTTCTCCTTCTTCTCTAATGGCCTCCATTTGTTTTCTATCTTTCTAACTCTATCTTATATAACTATATACTGATAAAGAATTTGTAAATTTGTAGGTCTCTTTACCCTTTTTTACCAAATGACCAAAATGCTCTCGTACGGTGTTGGTTTGGCCTAAAATCGCCCCGGGACCCAAACTATACACTTAGGTGTACTATTTTGACCCTTTCAGAATCAATCGTGACCTCTAAATCATCCGAGTCACTTTATATAATCATCTTATATCCACCTCAAAATACGAAACACGAGAAATTAAAATAGATCGAATTAATTTAAACTCTAAATAACCAATTAATTAATTCCTCCGAATTAAATGGATCCCAAATCACCAATTTCAATATATTCTAAGTCACTAATTTAATTAAATCCTATATCCTCATAATTATGGGGTGTTACATACTTTCTCCCTTACAAAGGAATCTCATCCTCGAAATTCAGATAAGACTATTACTCCAAGGTTTCTATACTACCTTATCCACATATTCTGAAGATCACTACATATATTTTCATCTCCCCTAATTGCGGATAATATTAAAAATAATTCAACTACCCAGGGTGCCCATACACCCTGTACCTATGCATAACTACCCAATTACTATTCGACTCCACTAGCCTCAAATTAGAACATTGTTATCATCCCTCAGATATAACTGCATAAATGAACAATAACTACGGGACTAAACTCATATCCTAATGGCCAAACATCTCCCCGCTCCCAACGCTGTGCTAAGTTTCATGCTTGGGATGTCTCGCAAAGAGAAATCCAAATAAGGAACCCCTGATACACTACTACCTAACATTCTCGGTCGTCGAGATCCATTAGGCCCTCGGTCTATAGCACGTACCCCCAAACTCTCGTCTCTTGACATAAAAGTATACCCATCTAGTCTCATGCTACAAAACACAACATACCTCACGACGCTCATACTATTACTAGTTTCTTAGCATGAATAACTCAGGAGCTATATCTTTTCGCTCAATAAAAAGCTAATTTACCCTGAATCACATCAGCAAACGTCCCTACTCACTATGATTAATTATAACCATAAAAATATATTTTTATAAGTATATCATGCAACAGACTATAACATATATACACGTATTTATAGGCTAGACCCTCTTTCAGGTGAAACCTAGCAAACATACATTATACTCTGTAATAGCAAATACAAAGTCCTACTCTGACCGGTTACCATTGCTTAAACCATCGCTAACCAGTCAAAACTCGAAAAGTAGTCTACCCTATTTTCATATTTCTCGAAAACAGTAAACTAAAACGTAATGCAACCATGCCCTTAGTGTACACACCCTCTCTTTCGTAGACTGATTAGGCATAAATTCTTCCCAATTTATCCCTTAATTTAGTTACTTTTAGCACCTCAAACAACGTAATCAATTTGACTTTATCTCATAATCTTGTTATTGACTTATCCTAACGAGTACACCGAGTTTCTGGTATTTTGTACTAATTTTGCAGGTATTTAATGTCAAAAATGAAAGAAAGAAACCGAAAGAATCGAAAAAGAAAAGAAGGAAAGTCAAAAGGGCAAAAGTTTAATTTATACCTGGAATTCGGATGAGGCACCTAAAGAGAAGTTGAAGATATCACATTCATAAGCACATAGGAAGAAATGAAACCTCAATCGGATTCTCGAAACAAAAGTTATGAGCACTCAAAGTTGGAGAAGAAAGTCACAGAGGCAGACCGATCCGCAAGAAGGCCAGACCGGTCCGCAGTGCATATTCCAGAGAACCCCGAATCGAAAGAAAATTGAAGAGGGAGGAAAAATCAACGAACCGGTCCGCCCCGAACCGATCCACCCTAGAAATAAAAGAACCGGTCCTCATTCCAGGCAGACCGGTTTTAATTTCTTATCCTTCTCTAATGGGGAGTCCTAGTTCAGCTATACTCCTGAAACTTTGTAGGGTATATAAACCCAAGTTGTTATCATTTTTAGGATGGAGAATTAATATAATTTTCCATTCTTTTCAGAAAACCCTAGTTTAGAAATAGTTTACAATTTTAATTCCAAGATTGAAGATTATTTAGATTTCTGTGATTCCAAGTGTTCTTAATTACTGCTTTTGCTGCTTTTGTAAGATTATGAGTTACTTTTCTTCAGTCAAATTCCTTTCTACATCATTCCACAAATTTTCCTTAGTTTAATCATAGTTTTCTGCAATTCAAAAGTTATTTTCGTTACTTTCAGCATGCTAGGCTAGATTTTCCAAGACCGGGATACATGAACCCAGCCTAATGTGATAGTTGCATGTGTATAACATTAATCCTCTGAATTTAGTGATTTATTAAGACCGTATTGCATAGGAACATGACAATTGTAGATCTTTGGATCTCGTTTGCTTCTGAGTAACCGGGATGCTTTAGAATGCAATTCGAGTGTAACTATCGCGATACCAATTTACTCATCCTCTGATTAAGTATGGTGCGGGCTTGAACCTCATATACGTAATGCTTGGGAGTACTAAATTCTAGGTCTAATTAATCAATTAAATTTACGATTAGTATTATATCTACAATACACTAGGGTTGGGGGGCCTGTTTTTCTTATCATATAGTTTAAAGTTTCAAATTTTTCTTCATCAGTATTTTAGGTAAATTAGTATAATTGCACCTTTTCATAATTTCATAATTGCATCTAGTGTAGTTGTTCCTAAAACCAAGCATTTTTTCCTTTCCTTTAGAGTTAGAGTTAGGATTTCCTTATCTATCCAACGTCGTCACAACTATGTTGTACTATTTCCCTAAGGATACGATCCTGACTTATCGGGTTTATTACTAACGCGACAGGCTTGCACTTGAGCCTAGAGTGAACGCACATTAGAGACACTTTATGAGTCGCATCAAGTTTTTGGCGCCGTTGCCGGGGATTTAGGTAGACTTAGGATTAGATCGAGTCAATCAAAAGCTTTGACCAAAAATTTTCAAAAATCCAAAAACATAAACAAAAATTCAAAAAACACAAAAAGATTCATCATCATCTCTCACAAGCTGTTAATTAAAAATTCTGAACTCACTCCCACACCCCATAATACTCCAACCAGCATTCACACGAAAATTCAATAGTTGAGTACGACCCCGATAGCCCGCACACTCCTAACGCCCCACAGTTTTGGATTCCACCTCCCACACCGTCACACTCAATCTCAAACAAAACTCCATTTTCCTTCTTTGGACACACCTCCGAGCACACTTCGAGCACACCAAGTTAGGATACCGAGTGTTTAAGAGAGAGAAATTTTGCAACACGGTAGTGCAGCTACCGGTGCGAAAGAGGCCCCATACCGCCTGCTGAGAGAAATCTTATATCCCGAGCGCACTGTCACTCCGGGATGCATTATACTCCCGTATAATGCCGGGAAATTTCGTTTTAAAAACGGGATGATCCAGATGTTACCTAATTACCATGGCATGGATTCTGAAAAGCCATATCTTCACATTAGGGAATTTGAGGATGTGTGTGATACTCTTAATGATCAAACTTGCACACAAGAGGTGATCCGCCTCAAACTCTTCCCCTTTTCTCTAAAAGATAAAGCTAAGACCTGGATATGGTCTTTACCTCCAAGATCGATTCCATCTTGGAACGAGTTGCAATCTAGATTTCTCAAGAAATTCTTCTCACCACATCGAACAATCTCCATAAAGGCTCAAATTCAAGCATTCGGACAATCAGAAAATGAGCCATTTCATTGATGTTACGAGCGTTTCAATGAGTTAGTTACTTAATGCCCCCATCATGGATTTGATACAGCGCAAATCATTTCCATTCTCTATAATGGGCTGAATCTTAACTCCAAGCAACTCGTTGAGACCATGGGTAGTGGTTCGTTTGTCGACTTAGATGCTCACGATGCTGAGATTCACTTGAGGTATGTTGCCGAGACGAGGGATACATCTGATCCTAATGCTCAAAATCAAAATCATCAAGTGACCAACACTCCAGCGTTGTCCGAGCTATTTCGCGTAGATAAGAATTATATGACGGATAGTCGATTAGATACGCTTGAGAAAGGATTTCGAGACCTATGTGAGGTATATGGAAGAGGACCGACTGGATCCATACCAAACCCCATCGAGAAGGTGTGTGTGATTTATGAGGTGGGTCATTCAACTGAGTAATGCCCGACCATACCTTCCTACAAAGTGATGCTTCAGGAGCAAGTTAGTGGTATAGGAGGATTTAAGGGTAATTTCGGTGCACCGCACGGGAATTCTTACAACCTTTAAGGAAAAACCATCCTGGTTTTAGCTATGGGATACAACATGCTGCGATGAACCCTACTTCCCATGTTGCCCCTCCTCCACCACAACACTTTCAACAAGCTCCACACATGCAAGGACATGTGCAAGCACCACCACCTCGAGGATACTATGAATCAATTTATCACTAGCCAGACTGTAACCAATGCTAGATATGATCGCCTGATTAGCGACATAAATATAAGTCTGTCAAAGATACAGTCCTCGTTGAGTGTTCAAGAGAAGGGCAAGTTTACTGCCCATGGCCAAAGACCTCCCCAAGGTCAAACTAGTGTTAGCTCCACCTCTATTGAACATTAGGAGCAATGTCAAGCTGTGACCACTCTTCGTAGTGGGAGAGTCGTTGATTTATCACCTCCCCCACATGACACAACGAAAGACAAGGAGATTTCGCCCGGCACAAAAGAGGCCGAAGATGTCCCCTTGAATGAGAGTGATAAAGAAGACACTAGTGAGCCCGAGGTAGTAGTGAAACCACCCTCCATGGCACCGTTTCCCCAAAGGTTGATTCTTTCCCATAAAGGAAACCAACATGAGTATATACTAGGCATGCTAAAGCAAGTAAAGCTGAATTTACCTTTCCTCGATGCCATTAAGCAAATTCCAGCTTATGCAAAAGTCATCAAAGACTTGTTGATGGTAAAGAGAAAGATGAAGGTAAAGAAAAATGTTTTTCTAGCACAGAACGTGAGATCCATTCTACTTAACGATCTCCCGTCTAAATTCAAAGATCCCGGTGCACCCACCATTTCCTCCATCATTGGAGAAAACAAAATCAAAAAAGCCTTACTTGATTTGGGAGCAAGTGTCAATATCCTCCCTTACTCCATCTATCGGCAACTTTATTTGGGCGATCTCAAGCCCACAAGAATCACTCTCTAATTAGCGAATCGAACTGTGAATATCCCACGAGGTATAGTTGAGGATGTGATCGTCCAAGTTGACACTTTCTACTTCCCGGTAGACTTTATCATTTGGGACACGGAGCCTTCCTTCGCCTCGAGTAACCATGTTCCCATCATTCTCGGGCACCCATTTTTAGCTATGGCTAACGCTATCATCAACACTAGGAATGGGCAGATGCAACTCACTTTTGGGAACATGACCTTAGAGATCAACATCTTCCATATAGCCCAACATACGGGGGAAGAAGATGATCTTCACGCGGTGAGCTTCATAGATGAGATAGTAGAGGAGTACTTTAAGGAGAACTATTGTGGAGACGCCTTAAGGTCCTGTTTAGTGTCGATCCATGAGAGTGAGGGAACATACACCACATTCAAGAGGGAGGTTGAGGAGTTGAGAGAATTACTTGATAAGAGAGCGTCGGACGAGGATGCGAGAGATGTTAGTTGGGTTTCTAGATTCGAGGAGTTACCTCCGAGGGATACATGCATGGTTCCCTCCAGCGAAAAATTTCCAATCCTCGAATTGAAGAAATTTCCATCCCATATTAAATATGCATACCTAGGAGATGATGAGACATTTCCTGTTGTTATCTCCTCTAGCCTAGACGAAAAGCTGGAGGGTAAACTGTTAAAAAATTTGAAAAAGCACCAAAGTCCTTTTGGTTGTTGCACTGATGATTTGAAGGGGATAAGTCCTTTGATTTTCACTCACAAGATCCATCTCGAAGAGGATGTGAAGCCCTCAAGAGAAATGCAAAGTAGGCTGAATCCCAATATGAAAGAAGTAGTGAGAACCGAAATTATCAAGTTATTGGATGTCGGTTTATCTACCCAATCTCGGATAGCAAGTGGGTGAGCGCTATTCAACACATCCTGAAGAATTCGGGCATGACAGTGATTGAGAATGCTAAGGGAGAGCTAGTTCCCCAACGTACCACCACCAGGTGGCGCGTTTGCATTGATTATCGAAAACTCAATGCGGAAACTAAGAAAGACCATTTCCCCTTACCATTTATTGATCACATGCTTGAAAGAGTAGCGGTCCACCCTTAGTATTGCTTCCTTGATGGTTATTTTGAATACAACCAGATTGACCAGGATAAAACGACCTTCATTTGCCCTTTTGGTACGTTTTCCTACAAATGTATGCCATTCGGCTTGTGTAATGCACCCGCGACCTTTCAAAGGTGCATGTTGAACCTATTTAGCGACATGTTCGAGAGAGGACTCGAAGTGTTCATGGATGATTTTAACATTTTTGGCACCTCTTTTGATCGTTGTCTAAAAAAACTGGAAAAAGTACTTGCCCGGTGTGTGGAAAAGAACTTAGTGCTGAATTGGGAGAAATGCCATTTCATGGCCACCAAGAGAATAGTTCTTGGCCACATAGTATCATCCAAGGGAATAGAAGTTGATAGGTAAAAAATAGATGTCATAGCTGATCTTCCCCCACCAAAATCGCTCAAGGACGTGCGCTCCTTCTTGGGCCATGCGGGGTTTTATTGAAGGTTCATTAAGGACTTTAGAGCCATCGCTAGACCCTTAAGCAACCTACTCATGAAGGACACCCCATTCGAGTGGATGTAAGCATGTTAAAGCTCTTTTAAAAAACTGAAAACCATGCTTGTGTCCGCTCCCGTCATACAAGTTCTGGATTGGTCTTTACCATTCGAACTTATGTGTGATGCTAGCGATTATGCGATAGGGTCTATTTTGGGCCAAAGAAAAGATAAGCAGGGTCATGTCATCTACTACGCTAGCCGGACTCTTACTGGATCAAAACTCAACTACTCTACCACGGAGAAGGAGTTGCTCGCGGTAGTCTTTGCCCTTAATAAATTTCGGTCATAACTTATCAGTTCTCCCATTACTTGCTTCACCAACCACGCGGCATTGAAATACCTACTTGCAAAGATGCCAAGCCGCACCTCATAAGGTGGATCCTACTCCTACAAGAGTTCAATTTCTCCATTAAAGATAAGAAATGAGTAAAAAACGTCGTTGCCGACCACTTATCACGACTTTCATCTGACGTACCTAGTCATCCCATACCCATAGATGAATACTTTTCAGATGAGCAACTCTTTGCTACCTCTTCTTTGCCCTGGTTTGCGAATATAGTGAACTACCTTGTCACGGGAGCCGTTCCTCCCGACTGGAAACTGCAAGATAAGAAGAGTTTTATTACTTGGTCGCGCATGTTTTTTTATGACGATCCCTTCCTTTTTAAATATAGCGCTGACCAAATCATCTGACGATGTGTACTGGATCACGAGATCCCAAAAGTCATCCAGTTTTGTCATTCGGAAGCTTGTGGAGGCCACTTTTCGATGAAAAAGATGGTCGCTAAAATTCTACAATGCGACCTCTATTAACCCACAATATTCCGGGATGTGAACGCTGTGTGTAAATCTTGCAATAGGTGCCAACGGATGGGGGCCATTACCCGACGAGACATGATGCCTCTTACCACCATACTCATCATTGAGATCTTCGACGGTTGGGGTATTGACTTCATGGGTCCTTTCCCCCCGTCCTTTGGTTTCCTATACATCCTTGTTGTGGTAGACTACGTTTCTAAATGGGTGGAAGCTATAGCTACCAAGACAAATGACAACAAAGTGGTGATAAAATTCCTGCAGGAACACATACTTTCCCGCTTCGGTGCATCGAAAGCGATAATCAGCGATAATGGCACGCACTTTTGCAATAGGCCATTCGAGAAGCTAATGAGAAAGTATGGTGTCATTCACAAGGTTGGAACGACTTATCACCCGCAAACGAATGGGTAGGCCGAACTAGCAAATCGGGAAATCAAGAACATTCTTGAAAATCCCACCAATCCTACTAAAAAAGATTGGTCACTTAGACTGAACGATTCACTATGGGCCTATCGTACCGCATACAAAAATCCACTCGGCATGTCCCCGTTCCTCTTTGTGTATGGAAATCCTTTCCATCTTCCTGTGGAGTTAGAACACAAGGCGTATTGGGTGATTAAGGAGTTAAACTATGTGTAATACCCCGCCTAATTAAATACCGGGTGATCAGTCCTTTATTAAATTAACATCAAGGTGAACAGTTGGTTCATTCTTAGCATCACTGTCGTAAAATAATATTTCCAATTTAAACACCCTAAATAATTAAGCTAAGTGTTAAAACAATTTAAAGTCTCATTTTTCCTTTCTTAAATACCAATATAAAAACCATTTTAATACCCAACAGTTAAGAATTACATAAATACTAAGGATGGAAATTTACACACCAGAATTAAACCATCTATATAATCCAAACCAACTTTAAGAACCATAAATGAAATCATCCTGACAAGAGTTAACTCCCGAGGAGTACCGAATGCTGGAAATATCACAAATCTCTGACAAATCCAACTGGAATAGGAAATCAGGCGACACATGCCCTAACTATGAAGATCTAAAGTAGGAACTGATTCAATGACGAAGTCGTCTAAAGCAAGGGCCTGTAACTCCCACATAAGCTGCAGCACGTCCAATTCAAAGAACCTAAGCATGATGCCCCTATGGCTGGGCACCTGAAATACATACATATATATACAAGAGAGAAAGAAATGATAGAAAATGGGTCAGAGCCCGAGTGTAAAACAGTTTAAAATAGTTTAGCAAGTATTTAAAATTCTTACCGGTTAATATCACAACCATGCTAGTATGCGACACTCTCTTGAGAATCATCACCTCTCATATAGTGTGCACTCCTACCGTACCTCTAGGACATCCTAGTTATAGTTCCCACGCTAACTAGATTATTCACATGTATCCATTCTTTATAGCCCAAATTATTCCCATGTATTAACCTTATAATACATATAATGATGTTATAAATATATATATATATATATATATATATATATATATATATATATATATATATATATATATATATATTATACTGCACCCCGAGACACAGCTGCGGTGGTGCATTACTCTGCTATCTTGTCCCAATGCATCACATCGCTGTATAGGGGACTATAGGTTCGATAAAGATTCCTCGAACCACAAATATCAACACAAAAATTGGAGTCGAACATAGTTCTCATACCCACGGGTCACGCACATACCTACGTTCCCATAGTCAGCGGACTTATCAACTCACCGATAAGTCTTTCATAGTCTTATGTTCTCGAGCGAGAAATAAAAAATCGATGGATTCATCAGGATATGATTGCCCTCACGCGCAAACCTCCCGTCGATAGCAAGTAAGCTAGGTATGTCATACACAGATACATAATATATGCAAAATCACAAAGTCATACATATAAATATTCATATTTTCCAGATTAGGTTTGCCCACGACCCATAATTATTATTATCCATTCTCAACACAAATTTTACTCAATTATTTCTCATAATGAATTCGTCTCTTTTATTCTCATTTATTATTTACTTCGTTCTTACTCCTCATCTCTTGAAGTATTCTTTCTCACTAAGTATAAATTTCAATAGGTATACCCTCACTTACCTTCTAGTCTAAGTCTTTCACGAGTCTCAATCTTTTAGTAAACGTACGCACAATTCCCAAAGTATAAATAACTCCCCGTTAACCCAAAATTTCATCTCATATTAATTTCTCTCAACGGAGTCTACTTAGACCCTATTGGTCATCTTCATAACCTAGTACACTCTATCAATGATAATCAAGGGTTCCTAAGCATTTTAACCGGACTAAACAAAAAGGGGAAAAATATGCAATTTTCCAGGAGGGTTCGATCGATCGAGTAAAAGGGGTCGATCGATCGATCGATGTTCTTGAGTCGATCGATCGATCGATCGATGTTCTTGAGTCGATCGATCGATCAAGCAGTTCTTGCCCAGTTTTTTGCAATATTCAACCTACGGGTTCAACCATTTTAACCCCTCCAAACCTCTATAATTTCATTCCAAACTCCCATCAAAGTAATCCAAGTGTATAAGCAATGTACATAAATAAGTTCAAACGTAATGACATCAATAAATCCTCAACGAATCAATCAAAAAGGGGTTTAATCTCAAATCTCTTTATAAAACCAAAATTTGCATGAATAATCACCACCCTCTAATTTAATAAAGATTTTATTCCCAAATATTATAATAAATCCATGGATAATCCTCTACATATGATCAAGATTTTAGACTACATGGATTCTCCCTACAACATATATGAATTCTCTTCCAAAACATATAATTCCTCAATTAAAACATATGATTTTCATTCCTAGACTAACATGGAAGGTATACTAACTTCGAAATTAGCAAGATAGATACTTGCCTAGGATTCAAGAATATGATTTGTTGATGAAAATTATATGGATGCGTTCCTCATCATGCGATCTATGTTTTGGTGGTGGTGGTGCAATCGGGTGAGTTCTAGGCCTTGGATTGCTTGAAAAACTCTTCACATTCTTCTCAAATCTCTTCACCTTCTTCTCTAATCACTTCGCCTTATTCTCTGATGGCTATCTTAGGCTTTATGCTTGTTAACCCCAAGAGACAACTCTAAATGGCTAGTAAATACTAAGAAAATTCGTGGGTTTAATTACCCAAAAATACCAAATGTCTAAAATTTCCTCTCGAGGTGTCAATTAGGCCTAAAAACACCCCGAGACCCAAACTAAACCCTCGAGTACACTTTTCTGACTATCTCGACCCTTCTGGACACTTTGGCACATTCAAAATGACTATACAAACGACTAATAATTTATTCACTTTAATAATAATAATTTAGTCCTAACGCGATACAAGCGCGTCCCGAATTAAATTTTCATAATTGTCATTTTATTCACTCGTGACAATTTTAATAAAATCAATCACATATATTACTCTTCTCATCCAGTAATATTCAACAAATTCCCAATAACTACTAACTCTCGTCACGCTAGTAAATATTTAAAATAAAATGCCGGATGAATATTAAATTAATATCATAATTAAATTTAATAAATCCCCAATTTTAAAAGCCATAAAAATACGGGTTATTACATACTACCCCCTAATAATGGAATTTAGTCTCGAAATTCGAAAAAATAAAGCGTAACTGGTAAGGACAACTCTGGGTATTAATCTCACATCTCATGTATTTTTCGTCGTACCACCCATACAATACATTACCAAATACCCCCACTAATGTGATACTCTAAGCCTTACCATTTAGTTAAATTATCTTGAGTTAAACTTTACCTAAGTCATCAAACAACTAAATCTGGAAGTCACAACTTCTACTTTCATTAACCTCAAGAATACTTACTGTGTCACAAATACGAAAAATACTACAATCCAACCATCAAGTGCGCCCATCACCCAATGTGTGTACATTCCATCATAAGATCTAAATGAATGTGATTCCTCTATAAGGTTACCCTTAATTAACTGACTATTTAGTCTATAATCCGTATTTCTATGATTTCCACATTCTCATTTGGTGATTCCATTTGCCTCAAATCATGCTACAACTCATAACTCTCTGCTTAATATAAATATATACATATAATGGCAAAGGTTATAAACTCATATTCTAAAGACCTAACTTACTTCGACTCCCAACGTTCTTTAGTTTCATGCGTGGGGTGTCTCGCAGAGCGAAATCCAAACAAGAAACCCCCCCGATACACTACTACCTAAATTAGTTGGTCATCAAAACTCCTCAGGTCCTTAGTCTATAGTATATAACATCCCAACAGGTTTTATCAATTTATATAAAAGTCTACTTATTCACTCTCGTAACAAAGACAATACTCTGGCTATAACGATCAATTTTGGTCTCATATACAACAAGTCAATCCATGTCGATAATCACATCCTACTCGGATATGTCTATAACAAGTAAATCCCCGATAAAATTAAACTCACGTTATGATATATAAAAATAATAATAGGCATCCCACTACCCATCGGTGAGTCTACATAAATAATAGTGTCAATGGCCAAGTCTAGTAACCCTGTGGTCCATGTAATTCTAATAGCTACAAATGAATGTGAGGTCCAAATGACAATCATTATGCGCCCCATAATTCCATAGATAGAAAACATACACTCATTCGTGGGCGGTGGTTGTTGACTCCCACTATTATAACTTTGCTCCGATGAGTCAAGAAAAATTTACCCCAAATTTTCAGTTCTAGTTAACCACACTCCACTATATGTCCAAGCCTTTGAATATATTGCCTTCGTTGGGTAACACACCCAATTCCCGCATTTTTAGAACTTCTAATGATGACTCTCCTCAATTTTTCCATTTGACCCTCTCCCAAGCGCACCACGTTGGGTGAGTCTTATTTGGCATCACCTTCAACTATAGAAGCACTTGGAAGTTGTAGGCTGCCTCCTAACCATATTTACAGTCCTGGACTCTCGTGCCATAATAGGGGTGACCTCGACTACGATCATCATCCTCGAACATACTTCATAATATCCTAAGTACGACCTCCTCTATCCGTCCAATGGCCCTCATATGCCATACTTCTTGTACAAACACGTCCGAACGCAAATTAGATTCACTAATATATATGTTATAGCATGAGAACTGAATCTTACCAAAGAAATAAACAATCCTAAACATAGGGCTCTATATCAAAGAAAGCTACGCTGGAAGCATAATAAGTCGCACAGATCCTAAAGGACACTAGAACCTGATGCTCTGATACCACCTGTAACACCCCGCCTAATTAAATACCGGCTGATCAGTCCTTTATTAAATTAACATCAAGGTGAACGGTTGGTTCATTCTCAGCATCACTGTCGTAAAATAATATTTCCAATTTAAACACCCTAAATAATTAAGCTAAGTGTCAAAACAATTTAAAGTCTCATTTTTCCTTTCTTAAATACCAATGTAAAAACCATTTTAATACCCAACAGTTAAGAATTACACAAATACTAAGGATGGAAATTTACACACCATAATTAAACCATCTATATAATCTAAACCAAGTTTAAGAACCATAAATGAAATCATCCTGACAAGAGTTAACTCCCGAGGAGTACCGAATGTGGGAAATATCAAAAATCTCTGACAAATCCAACTGGAATAGGAAATCGAGCGACACATGCCCTAACTATGAAGATCTAAAGTAGGAACTGATTCAATGATGAAGTCGTCTAAAGCAAGGGCCAGCAACTCCCACATAAGCTGCAACACATCCGATCCAAATAACCTAAGCATGACACCCTATGGTTGGGCACCTGAAATACATACATATATATATAAGAGAGAAAGAAATGACAGAAAACGGGTCAGAGCCCGAGTGTAAAACAGTTTAAAATAGTTTAGTAAGTATTTAAAATGCTTACCAGTTAATATCACAACCATGCTAGTATGCGACACTCTCTTGAGAATCATCACGTCTCATCTAGTGTGCACTCCTACCGTACCGCTCATCTAGTGTTCCCCAAATTTATCACAATCTTAGTTCGACTCAGCTATTACATAATATGAGAATATTTATTGAAAAAGTATAAATTACAAAATTAGAGTCTAAAATTGAAAATGATTCCAACCCATGGTTAAATTGAATTTAAAAAAAAGGAAAAAAAAGTAATGAAAACAAAAGAGAAGAAAGAAAGAAAGCCCGGAGGAGCTTATGTTATCTCTCCCTCTCTATCTAAACGAAACAAAAAAACTATTGTCCTTAGTTTCTCCCAAATCCAAGTTTTCAAATCTAGGGTTTCCATGTTCGATTAAATCTCCACTCATATCTTTCTCTCACCAAACTTACAAATATATTGTGTTTTCTGTATATACAAAAATGAGAGAATTTGGGTTATAAAAATATGATCACATATGACTAACAAAAGAGAGGAATAAATAGATAGAGACTTACATTGATATGGAGAAACATAGCTAGAGGAAGGAGGTGGTTGTGGAAGGTATCAGTGTCGATCGATTGGTGGTTATGGAAGTGGGATTTCTCCCCTATTGATGGAAGTGGATTTTCTTAAAAGAAGATGGAAGAACAGGTACAAACATCTTCTTTCTTCAAGGCAATGGCAATGCTGTAAATAAGTAAACACCCTCAAAATTTTAATTAACCTTTTGGGAAATGGCGGTCCCATTTTGCGTAGTTTTGGGTTTCATCTTTAGCCTTCTAGGTGTTCCAAACGCTATGAAAAGGGCCCAAAGCTTGCTGAAACTGGACGACGATATGAGAGAGAACGATTACAGGAAGGTGAGGTAGAATTGAGAAGTTTTTTGGGGATATTTTTTTTTCTCAAACAAGTACCTGGAGAAATATGAGGGGAATTTGTTAGTGGGGTGCATGAGTGGTTATAGTTTTTGAAAGTTTGATGAGAAAAATGGGTTTAGAAGGTGACACATGATATTTTAATTTTAAAAAAAACTCAAATATATGAGAAAATCATATTTAAAGTTTCGAGGGTTCCCACATCACCACTATATATATATATACACACACACACTATTATGAATTAATTGAGATTAATTAATTAGTCTAATAATGTAGACCATCACATATGAATCCAATACTATGTGAATGAATACTCGATATTTAAGTTCTTTTTGTGGGTAGTATCATTGGGGTATTCGGGGAAATGAAAATACATATGTAGACAGTTAACTTTGGTATGTGAACTATGTTAGATGCATAGTATAATAATTATTTTTACGGTTATGAGTCTTTCATGGTTGGAGACTTGGGTTAATATGCGTTTAGTATTGCACTTAGATGAGGGGTGAGGCACTTAATGCATGCGAGTATCGATGGGTGGTACACACATTCAATTAACTATACTATTGCATCTTAATTTTCGTAAGTTAATTCTAGAAACTCTAGGGCATTGACCCAAATTATAAATACTTTCTCCCCCAAGTTTGCCTAGACAGGGATAGCAGGATGGAAGTGATATCTATCTTTCGATCACACCTTGCTTATCAAAGATAAACTTCGTGATTCTAGTCTATGTTGTTACGTCCTTTCACTTGTTCATTTTAGATATTGTATGGGCATAAGCCTGGAGTTTATTTTATTCAGTCATGTAAGACAGTAGTAGTTATGTTAGACTTGTTTTATTTGGATGTGGATGATAGATTTGGTATTATTAATTCAGTTATGGATTAAATCAATTTTATTATGAATATGGTTTTAAAATTATAAAATGTTTTATTGCGATTTGATGCTAAGAATAACATAAATGGATAGACAAGCCCGATCTTTGACGTATTGTGTCTAGATAACATTTAAGAGGATAATGGGGGTTGTTACAGTTGGTATCAGAGCATTCAAGTTCTGGTGTCCTTATGGTCTATGTTGCGTTTACTACGTTCTGCGTTGTGTTCTTTAATATGTAGAGCCTGTGACTAGGAATCATTGTATTCTTGATATATGTTACTAATACGAACCTTGTTTTCTTTCATATGGCGAACGGTAGGAGAGGCAAACCACGATGTGTCGCCACACCGGTTACAAATTAGAGGGCTCTGTAGGAGCCGTAGCCGCACTCACAGATACCACCAGCCCCACCTGTGGTTGGTCTAATGGAGATTTCCACTATTGTGACTGAAGAAGTTTTCACAGCAATGGCAGTTATGCCGCCACATTTCCAGCCATCACAGAAGCAACCACCATCACCACGTCCACAAAAGGTGGTACTACCACTGCAGACACCTGGTTCAGTATGGGACAGATCTAGGGAAGCCTTTACTAAGGGCCACCCACCGGAGTTTGCTGGGAGTCTCGACATTTTGGTGGCTAGTCAGTGGAGAAAGGATATACAGTGGCACTTGAGGATGGTAGAGTGCACACCAGTATAGAAGCAGATGTTAGCCTCATTTTAATTATTTGGGGAAACTTTACAGTGGTGGAAGTTTGTTACCTCACAGGAGGAGAGAGATAGTTTGATGATTGATAGTTCTGGGGAAAGTTGTATGCAAAGTATTTCCCAGCAGTAATGAAGTCTGAGATGAGAAGAAAGTTTATGCATCTTAGGAAGAAAGGTAACACAATATCTAAGTACGAAGAGGATTTTACTTCACTATCCGATTTTACTGGGGACGAGGTAAGCATGGAAGAGAAAAATATGGAGACATTTGTGTAGGGGATAGCCTGACATATTAATAAGTCTTTACTAGGGACTCCGTCTTTCACAACATATAATCAGATGGTGAATATGGCTTTGTTACATTGTTAGAATCACAAGGCATTCCGAAAAATAAGGAAGAAAAGAGACTTAGCTTAGAGACGTCGAACCAGCTGGGTAAGATGAATGGGAGCAGCAGTCAGGGGGCTAGCAGTTTAGGGGGGCACATTATGGTGATCAGCAAAAGATATTCAGAGATTATGATGATCTAAATAGATAGGGTCGAGGCTAACAACAGAGGGGACACTAGGGCCAAGGATAGTAAGATAGAGGCCAGCAGGTTCGGCAACTAGAGAGAGGATTATTTCATGGGAATTGCTACAGTTGTGGTGAGAGGGGTCATACATCGAAGAGGTGTTCTTGGGATAACTAGGGATGATAGGAGCATGGAAGACATTGAGGGTATCCAGTACCATAGGTTTAGCGTCAGCAGTTGCCAACCTCAGGGTAGTGACAACTCTACCAACTCCAACTGCCCTATCTTAGGGGAAACAACCATAGTTACAATATGTGGGGTGTACCATATCGTGTCGGATGAGGGAATAGCACCAGTTCAGGAAGTCGAGGGTATATTTCCTCTTTTTGGGTATTTAGGTCGTATTTTATTTGACACTGGTTCATCGCATTCATTTGTTAATACTAACTTTTCACGCGAGTTGGTTGCATGTGATATAATACTTCATATTGATTCACCTGTGGGTAAAGGGGCACCCATACGTTTAGTATAGGGATTGAGATTGGGCAACTCGTGTTTGTGGCAGACTTACTGGTTTTAGATATTTCTGAGTACGACATTATTTTAGGTATGGATTGGCTAGATACATATATATCTTGTGTTAATTATCACAGTAAGTCCATCATCTTTGACATTTCGAGGAAAAAGATGTATATGGTTGCAATTCTTCACCCCGGGTGTGGGTCGAGCATGCATTTGTATTATATTGAGGAGGATACTTCCTCAAAGGTCATCATTTCACTAGATTCTATCTCAATAGTGTGTGAGTTTATTGGTGTTTTGAGGGGAGATTCCAGGGTTGCCACCAAGCAGGGAGATACACTTTATGATTGATTTGATTCTAAGTATGAGTTCCATTGCACATGCACCATATCGGATGGTACCTCTAGAGATGAGGGAGTTTAGGGATCATATTCAACAGTTACAGGTCAGGTTCGAAGGAGTACTTCACTATGGTGTGGTCTAGTTCCGTTTGTTAAAAAGAAAAATAGATCTTTGTGACTTTGTATCGATTATTGGGAGTTGAACAAGGTCACCATACGAAAAAAATATTTGTTGCCTCATATTGATGACTTGTTCGATCAGGTGAGGTACTGCATAATGTTTAAGATCAATTTGAGATTGGGTTATCATCAGCTGAAGGTTCAAGAATAATATGTCTTGAAGATAGAGTTTGTGACGAGATACATGTCGTATAAGTTTTTGGTTATGCCTTTTGGGCTGATTAATGCACCGACTGTGTTTATGGACCTGATGAATCGAGTATTCAAAGATTTTTTGGATCAATTCATCATCGTATTCATAGATGATATATTTATTTATTCTCAGACAGTGAACATTTGCGAGCGACCTTGCATATATTATGGGACTATCAGCTTTATGCTAAGTTCGAGAAATATGGCTTTTAGTTACGAGAGGTTCGGTTCTTGGGCCACATCATATTTGAGAGGGGGATATCGATGAATCCAGGTAAGGTTTATGCAGTGATGGAGTTGGGACAACCCACTACACCCACGAAGGTGCGTAGTTTTTAGAATTGGATGGTATTATCGTCGATTCATTCAGGGGTTCTTAAAGATAGTCGAGCCCCTAACAAACTTGACGAGGAAAGATGTTCCATTTATATGGGATGATGCATATTAGTAGGCCTTTGATGATCAAAAGGATCGATTGAGTACAACTTCGTTACTTTCATTACATCGAGCGAGGATAGACTATAAGGTCTTCACAGATGCATCCTTGTGGGGCCTTATGGGGGTGTTAATGCAGAAGGAGAGGCCGGTAGGTTATGCTTCACAGAAGCTAAAGACTCATGACGTACATTATCCCACCCATGACTTGTAGTTAGCAAGTGTGATATTTTCTTTACATATATGGAATCATTATTTCCCGTGGGAAAAATTTAAGCTATTCACATACCATAGGAGCCTACAATACTTATTTATGTAGAAGGAGTTAAACATGAGATAGTGAAGATGGCTAGAGTTTATGAAGGATTACCAGTTCGATATTCAGTATCACCCAAGGAAGGCAAATGTAGTGGCATATGCTTTGAGTCCCAATCCGACATTAGAGTTAGCGGCAATATGGAAGGCAAAGTGGAAATATCTTCGTGATGACGATGAGTTAACGCGTACTTTAATGCAGGTTCTCACCATCACACACAAGATAATTATTCAATGAGTGAAGGCAGAGGCAAGGGGCCATTTTTTTTCTAAGAGATGGTTAAGCAATTATTATCCAAAGGGGTAGAGTACTATGTGATTGGCTCAGATGGCAGATTGAGATTTCAAGGCGGGTTAGTTGTTCGAGGGGATGAGAAGTTGAGATGAGCAATTATGATTGAGGCTCACGAGTTATGTTTCACAGTAAATCCTAGTGGGGATAAAATGTACCAGGATATGAGGTGCTAATATTGGTGGGTAGGCATGAAAAAGGACATATATGTCTTTATGTCTAAGTGTTCCACATTTCAGTCAGTGAAGGTGGACCATTAGTGTTTCGCATGTGTTCTGTAGCTTCTTGAGATCCCAAAATGGAAATGGAAGATAATATCCTCGGACTTTATCACAGGGTTACCTACGTCATAGCGGGGCATGATTCGATTTAGGTAATCGTTGACCGATTGACGAAGGTGTCTCACTTTTTACTGGTCCAGACAGACCAAATTTCAGAGTAGTACATTAGGCTATTCCTTGTAGATATTGTGAAATTTCATCGAGTACTTCTTAATATTGTATCTGGTAGGGACAAGATGTTTGTGCCCTATATCTGGAGGAGTTTTCTGCAGGCGTTAGGGGCAGAGTTGAGGTTGAGCACTTTGTATCACCCACAGACAAATGGGCAGGCGAAGAGGTTAAACTTGATGCTGGAGGATATTTTGTGGATGTGCATCTTAAACTTTAAGGGTAGTTGGGATAAGTACTTACCTTTGGTGGAGTTTACTTACAATAAAAATGGTCAGTTTACTATTGGGATGACACCTTTTGAGGTGTTATATGGGAGGCCTTGCCGTTCACCCTCATGTTGGTTGGAGGTGGGTAGAACAAACTTATCAGACTAGATTTTATTTCGGACACCTCAGAGATGGTGAAGATGATTCAGGCCAGGATTCGAATTGCTCAAGATAAACAGAAGATCTATATGGATACAGGTCGTAGACATTTGACCTTTGATATCAGGGATCGGGTGTTTATTAAGGTGTTTCTCATAAAGGCTGTGATTAGATTTTAGAAGAAGGGGAAGTTAGATCCTCGGTATATGAGACCATTCCCTAATATTGAGAGGATTGGGCCCATGTCATATTGATTGGGATTATTGAACCATTTGCAGAGGATGCACGATGTCTTTCATATATCTGCATTACAGAGGTTTCTAAAGGATAAGTTTGCTTACCAACATATAGATATCGTCGAGATAGAGTTTTTTCTTGAATCGACCTATAATGAGATACCCGTTGCTATTCTGGATCGGAAGGAGCATAAACTTTGTTCAGTGGTTCTGTTAGTACGTATGTAATGGGGATACCATAATGGGGATTAGTCGACATTGGAGAGGGAGGATGACATGTGAGAGAAATATCAGAAACTCTTCTATTCAGGTATGTTTTTAATTTCGAGGAAATAATTCCATTATTAGGGGAGGAAATGTAATACTCCATATTTTTATGATAAAATAAAATCGGTAGAATTTAATTAAATAAATCATGAATATATTGATTACTTGTAATTTCATGTTACATGGTTTCACTTATGCATGTAAAAATTTCTCGAAGAAAATAATTGCATGTGTATCAAATATTGATATGTGATGTTCAATCAATTGGAAAAATGTGTATGCTAGGTAAAAATAATTTCAGCACGTTGTGGGATGATTTGGAGACTAGTTTAGATGTTTTAGACATCTAAAATTATCCCCCAAGTATAGGCATATCATTTCGGGACTTATTGGGAATATCCGGTAATGGTTTCGAGCTCATTTGGTGGTCCAATTGTGGGGTTCACGGGGTAACTCCGGATTCGTAGTTATATTAAGTGAATTAAACATTAAGAGAACACTTCTCATCCACCACAACTTAACCCTAGCATCCCCACACTCAATTAAAGAGGTTACCAAGGTTAGATAAGGGAGAAAAATCAAAAGAAGGAAGGAGATTAAGGACGGCGACACCCCGCCTAATTAAATACCGGATGATCAGTCCTTTATTAAATTAAATCAGAATATCCAGTTGGTTCATTCTCAGCAACACTATCGAAAAACAATTTCTCTTATTAACCCCCCTCATAATTAATTAAGCTGAGTGTCAAAAACTTTTCCAATTTTTAATTTAATTAAATCCATACCAACATACTAAAATAAAATAAGTAACAACCCAACACAACTAAATTAAAATTAACCTAGTATAAATGTAACTGGAATAAACTCTCGAGTTGAACTATCTCGATGACATCAACCAAAACTAAATGATAATAACAATATCAATATAAAATAATTAAAATATCCGGAACTGAAATGAGATAACTAAATCCTAGGCGACATGCCCAACATAAGCCAAATATTATAAAGATAGGAATCAAGAAAATGAATGTGTCTAATCCAAAGATGCATCCCTAGAAACTCGTCAAAATATCCATTCTCTAAGTCGGGCGTCCCTGATGGTGGTCACCTGGTAATATAGATATAGTAGAGAAGATAATATGCAAGTAAACAGGTCAGATCCCGATTGTCAAAGATTTTTAAAATAGAAAGTGCTTAACAAGTGCAATTAAACAGGTATTATGTACATGTTAGTTCTCGGCTCTCACTTGAGAATCTCACCTCTCTTCTAGTGTGAACGCCTAACGTATCTTATTATTCCCTTAAACAAGGTTCTCAATTACCATCCTATCTCTTCCTTATCCCGTATTTCCCACGCAGTACTTTATTTAATTAAACATGTTTATTTCTCTTTAAGATGAACTAGGCCTTTAAATATTAAGTATTCACTTACTTAATTAAATCCAAATTTTATTATTCACTTTTTATCTACTAAATCACACTGTAGATCATATCATATTATATATATATATATATATATATATATATATATATATATATATATTCATCAAACTATTATATATATATACGGCATCCCCCAGACACAGTTGTGGTTCATGCATACTCTGTTATCATGTCCAAGTGGTTCATCAAACTATTATATGGACAATTGGTTCGACGTCTCTCACGAACCATAAATCTCATAACACAAATATTGGGGGCGAGCATACTCCACAGCCAAATGGGTCACGCGCATACCAATGCTCCCGTTAAACCGTCAAAACTATCATTCACACTGATAGCATGTATCTAAGGACCTATGCTTAGTGTACGAATCTAAATCCCTCCAAATGGGTCCAATCAAGATAAGACCATGCACAACGCAAAACCTCCACCCCGATAGTAAGTAGCGAAGGTATGTCATACGCAAAATATATCATACTATAGGTATTTACCCCCCATATATTTATATATATATATATATATATATATATATATATATATATATATATATATATATATATATATATATATATATAGGGTATACGTACAACCCATAATAATTCCCTTACGTAGTATACTTATATCTCGAATATCCTACGTATTTATAGATTATAACTTTACATCTTAAGGTACATTCCTGAGCCGTTATCAACAATCGAAGGTTATCAAATATTTCTCATATAATTTCAGTATGTATAAGTCTAATCCCTACTGGTCCATGTCATTAAAATTTTCAAATTTAATCATTTCAATTGGGTTTATTCTTTGATACTCACTAATTCGATTTTAACCCATATTTGCCGTTCCCTAGCATTAATTACACCTATTAACATTTCTCCGAGTTCTACCTATCACCCTACTGACTTTCCTTAAGTCCCAAAATGTTCAATTAGTCACCACAAAAGATTAATACAAGATGGGATTTAATCAAACTTATAACAAAACAATTTTCAAAAATCTCGAAGGAGTTGATCGATCGAAGGAAAGGGTCGATCGATCAATCCAGTCAATCGATCGACATTCTTAAGTCGATCGATTGATCCATCCATCAGGTATGGCCACGATTCTGCATATATTTTTCTACGGGTATAACCATTTTTCATTTACAATTCACATGTTTTAAATTCCTAAACTCATGGTAATCTATTCCATATGATGTGAAAATATATATAAACGATTTCCAATCATTAAACAATCCTACAACATTAATAGGTTTGGAGTAAACAAGTTATTTCTCCTAATTTCCAAAATATCCATCATTTATCAATTCTCCAAGAACATCATATAAAACTCAGATTTTCTTAATCCATTACTTCCAAATTCATGGGTTAATATATATACTCAAAAGAAGGTTTATTCTACATAATTCGCAATTCAATGATTCCATTAACATCATCATGGTTTATCTCTAAATCATGCAGTTTTCTCAGAATTAAATAACTATATCAACATGGGCATTATAAATGATAATTTGTACAGATTAAGTCACTTGCCTTAATATGTAGGTCTAAACCTTTGAGGATGATAGGCTAATGGTGGTCCTCCTCTTTTCCAGCCAACTTTCAGCGGTGTTGGTGGTGGATGACCTTGTCCCTTGGTTTCCTAAAGGTGGCTTGTCCTTTCTCCAGAGAAGTGCCTCACTCTCCGTAAGTCTTTTCCTCTATTTTTGGTGAATGAAACTCACTGTTAACAACTCTCCAACTTATATAAAATATCTAAAATTCGTGGGTATAATTAACCCCATTTGGAATATGATCGAAATACCCCTCAGGGGTGTCTATTCGGTTCCAAAGTGTCCCGAGACCCAAATAAAACACCCAAGTAGACATTTTTTACTAATTAAACGCTTTCAAACACTTTGGTGCAGTCAAAATGACCATTTGGATGACATAAAAATATCTTACTTTTGATTCCTGTAAATTTAGTCCCAACACGACTCACACGCGCATCCCGACATAATTCCCGAAATTTGTCGTATTCATCATTCGCAACAATTTTAATTAAATCATGTAAAGTCGTAATCATATATTAATTTTAATCAATAAGTAATATTCAACTTATAAAACATATTACTTTACTCTCGAGTAATATTTAAATCCGAATTAATTTTAAATATCTCACAATTAATCCTAATTAATCCCATTTTAAAATCATTAAAAATTATGAGGCATTACATACTTCCCCCTAATAACGTAATTTTGTCCCGAAAATTAGATAACATGCATACCAGGAAGAAATAACTCAGTGTAGCGGTCATGAATATCATCCTCGCGCTCCCAAGTAGACTCCTCCACATTATGGTGTGCCCATTGAACACGCATAAGCGGAACTACTTTTGATTCCAACTATTTCTCACTGCGGTCTAAGATCACCACTGTTCGCTCCTCGTAAGAACTATCTGGATGCAAATTAACTTCCTCCAATGAAATATGAGTATGAGCCAACTCATATCGAAGATATCATCTCAGTAGAGAAATATGGAACTAATAGAAATGACTTTTCGGTGTATTTTTCGTCGTTGCTGCAAGCCAAATCAAAATCTCAAATTACCTACAAAATATATATCAAACTAAAGTGTAGAGGTAAGTAAGGGTATCAATCCACATCAAGGGGGTAAAACTAGAGACAAATTCAATTGTAATTCACTTTTTATTTTATTTTTGAATTTTTTAAGCTTTTTCAAATATTAAAACAATTGGGTGAGGTGAGGTGAGGTGAAATAACATTAAACTAAAATGTGAGATGAAAACAACTAACTAGAAAGTGACTAAAGTCTAACACTAAAATAAGAGATAAAGTGAGGTAAATAATTGTTAGAACAATCAAGGAGTGGGATTACACCACAAATTTTAGCTATTCTAATTAATTAATTGAATTAATTGAATTCTCCCAAATTAACATCAAACTTACAAATCAACTCTCGTTGCAAATGTAATTTTAATAGTAACCTTTTAGAAAATTAAGTTTAACCCCGAAAACTCTAGAAATTAGATCTACACTCCTTTTAATTAATCACCCGCTAGTATCGATCGATTAAAATTCATGTAAATCTTAGAAAATAAATTTAGAGTTAAAATTCAAGTAATAATACCCCACTTCAGAAACCCCTATCTCTAGTTCGATTCTAGCATTATTATTAGGACTAGAATTTTGATTTTCTCTCAAAAATCATTTACCCTCTCTCGAGGCGTAAATTTAAGGGAGATGGATCAAAATTAACATTTAAAGGGAATTTTCAAGTAATCAAACTAATTAAATTAAAATAACATCAAATAAGGGTTCCCCCACCCCTTGAAAGGGGATTTAGCCTAACATAATATCAAACATGATAATCAAACAATCAAAGGCTAACAAAATAAAGTAGAAGAGAAGAACAATCAAACCAATCTCTTGAATTTAATTTGCTTCAATCCTCCAATTTCAAGTATACAACCCTCCAATTGAGCATTCAAGTACTTTTGCAATTAAATAATCACTCAATTAAATCTCTAACAAAATTTAACCTCACAAATATCTAACAAAAATAAAATAAAATAAAATAAAATAAAACAATTTACAAAATGTTGTTTATCCTAATTTATTTTCTACACTAAACTATCTCTAACTCACTCTAGAATTCTCAAACCCTTTTCAAATGGGGTCTTCATTTTCTTTCTATAATAGGCATGGAGCTAGGGGTAAAAATGGGAGGACAAGGGTATATGGGATATGGAAGGTATTTGGGTGAGGGTATCTAGGGACTTATGCACACATGTGAATGGGAAAGGTGTGAGGTAATGTGGGTAGTGAGGTGAGGGAATAAAATATGATTTTTGGATGAGAGGTTTGGGGGCATTTATGGAAATGGGGGTAGAAGTGGTAGTTGGGGGTAGTTTGGGAAAAAGGGGTAAAATGGGTTTTAAATGGGATATATGGCACATGCGGTTTAAGTGGTTTAATTATTTGGTTTTGCCTTTATTTTTGGCAGGTGAGAATCGTGTAAGAGGTTTGGAGACAAATAGGAAAAGGGTCTCGGTTCGGGTTATTGTCAGACTTGGGTTTTGGTTAGGATGAAATGGGGTTTGGGTTGATTTGTCATCGGAGGAAGGTGGGGAGATTGAATCGGAGTTCGGTTGGGGATGTCGTGGTCGGGTATGGGTCGAAGGTTGAGAGGAGGGTGAGGGGGACACCGGAGACCGGGTCAGTAGGTGATCGGAGTGGGCTGGCCGACGGGTCAGGCTCTGGCGATGGGTTCCGGCAGCGCGGGTGTGGTCTCGGGTGGCTGGGGATAGGAATTTGGTCTGTCGCCGGGTTGAGGGTGTCTGGCCAGCGGCGCAAGTTAGTGGGTTAATAGGCGGTAGCGGGCGAGGGTTGGGGAGGTGGATCGCAGCGGGTTCGAGTTTTGAAGGGGGTGAGGTCCGGCGGGTTAGGTAATGCCGGAGTGGGTTTCGGTGATGGATTTGGGATGGTAGATGGTGGTGGATTTTGGTTTGATTGTTAATGGAGTCAAGTGATGAGAGAGGAGAGTGAATATGGTTGGAGGTTGAAGATGGGTTTTGGTGGTATTGTGTGGGTGAGGGTGTAGGGGATAGTGTGTAGGTGAGGAAGTGTGTTACGATGTGGGTGAGTTGAAGTGTGGGGTGTGAGGGGTTGTGTGTGTTTAATTCATGATCCCTAAAAAATTAAACTTAAACAAAAAAAATTACATAAAACAAAACAAAATAAAAATTTAACTAAACTAAAAAAGTAAAAATATAAATAAGAATCAACTAAACTAAAAAATGACAAGACCCGACACACTATACAAACTCTAGACATAACTAAAATAAAAACTATAAAAATAAAAACTAATTAAATAAATGAAATGAAATGAAAATAGACTAACTAAAAAAATAAGAAAATAAAAGAACTAATACACGACGCGCTAAAAAATACAAAAACCCTAAAAATATATACATGACTCAATAAAATAATAAAATAAACCCTAAAAATAAAATGACACGAATAAAATAAAATGGGACAAATTAAACACACACGGTTCAGGACAGGTTTAGTGTAGTCTAGGGAATAAGATAGGTGTAATTAGCTCCATGATGCGCACAATTTCCTTGAAACACGCATTTGAACACCGCAATGTGCATTTGACCAACAAAATACATAATAAAGCGCAAAAGACCCAAATTGTCGAGAATTAGTAACTAAAGTACATCCATTCGGGGTATAAAATGTACAATATTGAGTGTTTATCACACCACCCCCAAACAAAGCGTTGCTAGTCCTCTAGCAATAAGATAGAGAGAAAGAGAAAGATAAGAAACCAAAAGTGTACCACTTTCTCGGGCACTTGCGATTGCACTTAGCATGTGCAACAAGCCTTTAAACTTATAGGTTGTCCTACAGGACGAGTTGTGTCTCATGAGGGTTTGCAGGGAATATACCCACAAAATTCTTATTTGCAAAAATTTATTGAAGGGCAGTCAATCTCTTATTAGATATAGAATGATCGCACAATCCATCACAAGAGAAAATGTTTTGATAAATACAAGCTATAATGTGTAAAAAGTTTAGCTAAGTAAATTCACAAGGCAGATCCTTCCTAGAACTCAACGTGTGTGGTGTGAATCAGTCAAAACGGATCGAGTATCACAAGAGTAATTCCTAGATAGCCTCTTGGAAGCAACGCTTCAACTTCAAATCTCACTGATATATCTCTCTAAAACGGACTCTCAAGATATGGGTTAGTGTATCTCTCTTGTGTGTGAGGAGGTGAGTAAATGTAAGCAAGTTCAAACGCCTCACACACATATAAGAAAGAACGAACATTTAGAAAGAAAAATGATCTCATGAAAGATATTATAATCACTATAGAGAGAATGTCGAGTTATTCACCACGTTGACTTTCATTTGTCGAACACCTAGGGGAAATATGGATGTATATGGGTGAGGGGGAAATGAAATGAGGATGAATATGATATGAGGTAGGATTGTGATGGATGGATGAATAATGAGTGATGGATATGCGATGGGTAAAAGATGGATGCGAAATGAATACACTTTAGGAACAAATGTCTTTATTACTAACTGCAACTCTCTTTCTTTTATTTTCTCTCTTTTTTTTTACGATTTTTCTTTTCTTTTTCTCTATTTTTTTTCTTCTTTTTTTTTCTATTTTTTCTATTTTTCTATTTTTCTCTCTCCTTTTTTTTTTTGTTTTTCTCTCACTTTCAACCCAACAATGAAGACATTTAACATTTAGAATCAACACTCTTTTATTTGAAAATGAAATATGATATGGAGATGATAGGTGATGGTGTGGGGAAATATGGGAAAGCATGGGAATGTAATGGGTGAGTTGAAAGGAAATATGATATGGGGGAAAGTGGTAAGTGTATGGATGAAAATCTAGTATTCGGGACAAATTTCAAGACACGCGTTTCTTAAAACTCGAAAAAGAATCATTCTCAGTGATGAAACCAAAAATTTAGTGAAGAATAATGAGATCATACAACAATTAAATGCGGACCCAAAGGAAGTTGAATCAACTTGTGACTCGGAGTTTGCGTAAAACACTCTGAAAGGGTGAAAGGCACAAATCTCACAAGCTAAAGTCTCCACTAGTGATCCTTAAGGTTTTCTTTAGAATTATAGTACTTCTTAACTCTAAACCGTAGTGACGTGATAAGTGCACAAATTTTTGTTGAGTCTAGAAATTCATGGTGCAACATGCCTTGTTACGTATTACATAAGCTATTAGAAAAATATAAATCATCTAGCTTGATTACTAGACTATGAAAGATGGATGATTTAAAATTCACATCAATGAATGAGATGAAAGAAACATCACGAAAATTTTAAAAATAAGATTTAAAAATCAAAATTTTTCAAAAGAGATAGGATTTTGATAAAATTCCCCACCCCCAAACAAAAAGGAACATCGTCCTCGATGTTATGTAAAAGGATTTTTAAAATTGAGAGCATAAGATAGGAAATATATTACCAGAATCATCCGCCAATGAAATGGGCAGATGTAGCCAAGAATAAACCTGAATAAGTGATAAGAGAAAAGAAAAAAAATGTGTACAAGTATTTAAACATGGTAAAGCATTGGGTGAAGTGAAACACCACCCCCAAACAGGATGAGACTAATACAAGAAACAATGGGCTGCCTCCCAGTTGTGCTAAGTTTAATATCTTCAGCCAGAATGATGGATACTCACCCTAAAAGATAGATAAAGGAGGAGAGAACAGGGTGGAAGAAAAATCGGGGGATAAAAATCACCCCCAAACAAAACTGAAGCGTCAGTTTTATTGGATAGAGGCTAAAACAGGTCAATGCACTTGTATGGCAAAGTGCATCACACGATGAAAAGCATCAGTAGACCATGGGCGAGTGGGTATCAGGGTAAGGGTGAGGGTGGAAAGGGTGAAGAGGTATCGGCCACGAGCCCTGTTGAGCATCCAAGTGATTTGTAATTAAATAACCACTCAATTAAATCTCTAACAAAATTTAACCTCACAAATATCTAACAAAAATAAAATAAATAAAAATAAAATTATTTATAGAATGGTGTTTATCCTAATTTATTTTCTACACTAAACTAACTCTAACTCACTCTAGAATTCTCAAGCCTTTTTCAAATGGGGTCTTCATCTTCTTTTTATAATAGGCATGGAGCTGGGGGTAAAAATGGGAGGACAAGGGTGTATGGGATATGAAAGGTATTTGGATGAGGGCATCTAGGGAATTATGCACACATGTGAATGGGAAAGGTGTGAGGTAATGTGGGTAGTGAGGTGAGGGAATAAAATCTAATTTTTAGATGAGAGGCTTGGGGGCATTTATGGAAATGGGGGTAGAAGTGGTAGTTGGGGGTAGTTTGGGGAAAAGGGGTAAAATGGGTTTTAAATGGGATATATGGCATAGGGGGTTTAAGTGGTTTAGTTATTTGGTTTTGCCTTTATTTTTGGCAGGTGAGAATCGTGTAAGAGGCTTGGAGACAAATGGGAAAAGGGTCTCGGTTTGGGTTATTGTCGGACTTGGGTTTAGGTTAGGACGAAATGGGGTTTGGGTAGATTTGTCACAAGAGTCAGGCGGGGAGATTCAATCGGAGTTCGGTTTGGGATGTCTTGGTCGGGTGTGGGTCGAAGGTTGAGAGGAAGGAGAGGGGGACGCTGGAGATCGGGTCAGCAGGTGATCGGAGTGGGTTGGCCGACGGGTCAGGCTCTGGCGATGGGTTCTAGCAGCACGGGTATGGTCTCGAGTGGCTGGGGAAAGGGGTTTGGTCTGTCGCCGGGTTGAGGGTGTCTGGCCATAGGCACGAGTTGATGGGTTAACATGTGGTAGCGGGCGAGGGTTGGGGAGGTGGATCGCAACGACTTCGGGTTTTGAAAGGGGGTGAGGTCCGGTGGGTTAGGCAATGCCGGAGTGGGTTTCGGTGATGGATTTGGGATGGTAGATGGTGATGGAGTTTGGTTTGATTGTTAATGGAGGCAGGTGATGAGAGAGGAGAGAGAAGATGGTTGGAGGTTGAAGATGGGTTTTGGTGGTATTGTGTGGGTAAGGGTGTAGGGGATAGTGTGTGGGTGAGGGGTGTGTTAGGATGTGGGTGAGATTAAGTGTGGGGTGTGAGGGGTTGCGTGTGTTTTTAACTCATGACCCCAAAAAAATTAAACTAAAACTAAAAAAATAAAATAAAACAAAACAAAACAAAAATTTAACTAAACTAAAAAAGTCAAAATAAAAATAACAACCAACCAAAATAAAAAATGACAAGACCCGACACACTATACAAACTCAAAACATAACTAAAATAAAAACTATAAAAATAAAAACTAATAAAATAAATGAAATAAAAATAGACTAACTAAAAAATAAGAAAATAAAAGAACTAATACACGACACGCTAAAAAATATAAAAACCCTAAAAATATATACATGACTCAATAAAATAATAAAATAAACCCTAAAAAATAAAATGGCACGAATAAAATAAAATGTGACAAATTAAACACACACGGTTCAGGACAGGTTTAGGGTAGGCTAGGGAACAGGACAGGGGTAATTAGCTCCATGATGCACACAATTGCCTTGAAATACGCATTTGAACACCTCAATGTGCATTCGACCTATAAAATACATAATAAAGCGCATAAGACCCAAATTGCCGAGAATTAGCAACTAAAGTACGTCCATTCGGGGTATAAAATGTATAGTTTTGGGTGCTTATCAGAACACATCATGTATACGATGGAAGTGCTCCGGCAGTCTAAGTTGGTACGCGACAGGTCCAACCCTCTTAATAATAGGAAATGGTCCTACATATCTCGGAGCCAATTTCCCTTTCTTCCCAAATCTCATGATTCCTTTTATAGGAGACACGCGCAGTAACACATGGTCCCCCACATTAAACTCCCTGAAGAATCGTTTGGCATCGGCATAGCTCGTCTGTCTATCCTGGGCTACCCGAATGCAATTCCTGATCATTTCAATCCTGGTAGACGTGTCCTGAATCACTTTCAGACCAAGTAACTTATTGTTACCCACCTCCAACCAACATGCAGAAGAGCGACAAGGTCTACCATATAACGCCTCAAATGGGGCCATACCAATAGTGAACTGATAGGAATTATTATACGCAAATTCCACTAGTGTAGGATACTGCTCTCAACTCCCTCCAAAATCTTGAATACACGTGTGTAACATATCCTCTAGCATCTGGTTAGTATGCTAGGTCTACCCATCCATCTATGAGTGATAGGCCATACTCAATCCTACCTTGGTACCCATGGACTCATGAAAACTCTCCTAAAATCTGGAGACAAAAATCTTTTTTCAATCGGACAGAATATCAAGCGGTATCCCATGTAACCTCACTATCTTGGCTATAAAGATCTGTGCATACTTTCCAGTCAAAAAATTAGTCCGAATCAGCAAGAAATGAGCTACCTTAGTCAAACGATCCATAATCACCAGTGACGGAGCCAAGTTATGGCTGGGGTGGGCAAGTGTCCCCGCCAGAAAAGTGTAAAAAAAAAAAAAAATGCATAAATTTGTAAAACTTAAAAAATTTAGGGGTAGAAAGTAAAAAAAAAATTACAACCTAATACACCTTATCAGCCGCACAGCCCCATATCAGATCCAACAATTTGTCCAAACCCCAATTCAAACAAACACAATACAGATCCTCTCCTCTCCCATCCCCGAGTGACTCCAACTGTCGGTAAATTCCATTTTCTTCAGGTAAGTTGGTAACCCATGTAAAACTTTAACTTGCTTTTGCTTTATTTGTAAACTTAGTGACATTTGTGACTTGGATTTTACATCATGTAAAGCTCCGAAGCAAGTTCCATTTATGACTTTGTAGACTTTTGTGACATTTGTGACTTTGTAGACTTTATAGACTTGGTGACTTCCCCTTTATGCTGTCAAACCCATGTAGTGTAGACTTTGTAGACTTAATTTGCTTGTGTAGATTTTGTGAATTAATTTGCTTTGCTTATGTAGATTTTGTCAATTAATTTTTGCTTACCTCCCCTGTCATTTGGTTATTTTGTGAATTAATTTTTAATGTTGAATTAATTTTTACTTTGTGTTTACATTGTGAATATTGATTTGATTTTTAATTATAATTATTTTCAGATATGGAAAAATATTTTAAAAGTATTCCTAAAAAAGATTCCGTTCTAGTGACGCCTCCACCCACCGAAAATATTGATGTTCAAGTGGAATGTACATCCAAAAAGATGAGACGAGAGCTCATTGCGTGTGACCTGTCGAATCTTCCATCAGATCCTTCTTTAAGACCTCAGATTTCGAATTATGATCCAAATAATCATGACAACATTAGACGAGCCTATTTACAAATGGGTCCTTGTCAACCCTCTATGCAAACATTTCCTCAAACGATGTTTAGAAACAAGGCTCGTCGTTTCAATCAAAAGTGGTATACCAAATATGAGAGTTGGTTAGAGTACAACATAAAAAAAGATGTTGCATTTTGCTTGCTTTGCTATTTATTTCGACCACAATTTGTGGACAGAAATAAAAGTGATGTCTTTGTATGTGGTGGATTTACGAATTGGAAAAAGAGTGAAAACTCCAAGAAGATGTTGGACCCCATACTAGTTCTCATAATGTTGCTTATATGAAGAGTCAAGATTTATTGAAGCAGAATCAACATATTCAGACCCTAATTGACAACAAATCGAAGGAGAATAGAATTGAGTATCGTATCCGATTAAATGCAACCATTGATGTCATTAGGTTTCTTCTACGACAAGGCTATATTTTCGTGCCAATGATGAATCAGAAGGGTCGTTGAATTAAGGTAATTTTATTGAACTTTTACAATGACTTGCGGATAGAAATGAAGTTCTTAATAGTGTTGTGCTTAAAAATTCTCCTGGAAACCACTCATTGACATCTCCGGAAATTCAAAAAGAAATTGTAAATGCTATTTTCGGTGAGATAACCAAAGAAATTTCAAAACATCTCACTGATGGACCATTCGCGATTTTAATTGATGAAGCACGTGATGCATCAATTAAAGAACAAATGGCCATTGTTTTGCGGTATGTGGACGAGAGTGGTTTTGTGATGGAAAGATTTTTAGGTATGGTTAACGTTCGTGACACTACGGCAATTTCACTTAAAACATCATTTGATGATTTCTTTAACATGCACAAGTTATGTGTGTCAAACTTGCATGGTCAAGGTTATGATGGGGCAAGTAACATGCAAGGCAAGTATAATGTCTTAAAATCATTGATTCTTAATGAGAATAAGTCGGCGTTTTATGTGCACTATTTTGCACACCAACTTCAATTGGCACTTGTTCACGTTGCAAAAGATCTTGACCATGTTGCCGAATTCTTCTTCTTAGTTAATAGTATGGTGAATATTATTGGGGCATCATGCAAGCGTCGAGACATTCTTCGAGAAAAGGAAGCCGAACGTGTTATTAAGCAACTAGAATGTGGTGAATTATCAAGCAGACGGGGGTTAAATCAAGAGACTAGTCTTAAGCGACCTGGTGATACACGATGGGGATCGCACTATGGTACACTAATAAACTTGATTGTTATGTTTGAATCTTTGCTTGATGTCCTTGCGAATTTAGTGGAGTATTCTCTGAACAGAAAAGGCGAGGCATTAAATTTGATAAAAATAATGCAAACTTTTTATTTCATCTTCACTATGAATTTGATTAAGAATATACTTGGATTCACTAATGATCTTTCAAAAGCATTGCAACAAAAAGATCAAGATATTGTGAATGCTATCACTTTGGTTAGAATTTCGAAGCTATGTTTGCAGAAAATGAGAGAGTGTGGATGGGATAATCTATTGATAGAAGTTTATTCTTTTTTTACAAAAATATGGTATCCCCATTACTAATATGGAGGATAACTATATTCTTTTAGAAAGATCGAGAAGAGGACCTTTGATAACAAATATACATCATTATCGAGTTGACATGTTCTACCTTTGTGTGGATAAGCAACTTGTTGAGCTTAACAACCGTTTTGATGAGGTGAACTCAGAATTGCTTATATGTATGGCATGCTTAAACCCAAGAAATTCATTTGCTGCTTTTAATATCACCAAATTGGTTCGTCTCTCTGAATTCTATCCCGTTGATTTCACGGAACAACAACGTATTATCCTTGAGAATGAACTGGAGACATATGAATTGGATATGAAATCTAATGATGACTTTCTTGAGTTGGAAAGGATTGGTGATTTGGGTAAGAAGATGATTGACACAAAAAAGCACATTATGTACGGATTGGTTTATAAGCTTATAAAGTTGTCACTAATTCTTCCTGTTTCAATCGCTACAGCTGAGAGGGCATTTTCAGCTATGAAGTTAGTTAAATCTGACCTCCGAAACTGCATGGGAGATGAATGGTTAAGTGATAGTTATGTGACATACAATGAAAAGGATGTTTTTTATTCCATCTCCAATAAAGCAATCATGGATTGCTTCCAGAAGATGAAAACTCGCTGAGGGATATTATAGATTTTTTTACTCCAATATGATATATTTCAACTCTGCTTTTGTATGAAAAGATGTAACTCTTTTCTTTTTGGGTAATGAAATGTGCTTATTTTATTTGTAATGATCTTGCAATATTATGTGAATATTGATCTTTGGTTAGATATTTAAATAACCCTAAAAAAAAACTTGGGGGCTACCGCCCCCGAACCCCCGTCATTTTTCTTATTGTGCCCCAGCCATCGCAAATTCCTGGCTCCACCACTGATAATCACCCATATGGAATTGTGACCCCTCTAAGTAGTAGGCAACCTAGTGATAAAATCCATGAAAATTCTATCCAATTTCCACATTGGAATCTCTAGCGGTTGAAGTAACCCGATTGGTTTCTGATGATCCACCTTCACTAACAAACAGGTACCACACTTAAAGACGAACTCGGTAATGTCTCTCTTCATCCCTCTCCACTAATACTGTCGCCGCATATCTTGGTACATATTATCCCCACCGGGATGTACCGCAAATTAGGATCCATGCGACTCTGACATAACTATGTGTCGCAACTCTTCCCCTTTCGAAATAATCAGTCTATTGTTAAAGCACAATCCTCCCTCTAAACTCACTGAGTAAGACTCTGCTCCCTCGGCCAAAAGTTATCGAATTTTGTCTTGACAAAACAGATCCATGCCTAAGCCTACACTACCCGCATCACAATATGAGGAGTAATGGTCATAACTGACATAAATGACCTAGCAATGGCATCCTAATGGCCCAATTCCTTCCACTTAGCCTTCCACACCGCGGCTAGTTCACCCTCAGGCCTACGAATCAATGCGTCTTTTATCGCGTTAGCCTTCCCTGGATTATAGTGTATCTCAAACTAATAATCTTTCACGAATTCAAGCCACCTTCGTTGTCGCATATTCAACTCTTTTTGAGTGAACAAATATTGTAATTAATTTTGATCCGTGAATAGGCAAAAATTTTAACCCAAGAAATAATATCTCCATATTCGAAGGGAAAATACGACTGCTGTTAGCTCCAAGCCATGGGTAGGGTAGTTCTTCTCATAAATCTTAAGATTCCTAGAGGCATGATCTACCGCCTAGCACCCCACCAAGTCCCTGTAATGATGTATCAGTGTATACTATGTACTCCACTCCTAGCCTGGGCAGTACTAGTACGGGTATTGAAGTTAACTTATCCTTCAATTCATCAAATGCCAACTAATATGCATCATCCCAAAAAAACTTTATACCCTTACGGATTAAATTTATCATCGGACCCTCAATCTTCGAAAAGCCCCTGATAAATCATCTGTAGTAACTAGCTAATCCCAAGAAACTGCAAACTTTGATCGGTGTCGTGGGTTGTCCCCACTCCCTCACCGCTGATACTTTGCTAGGATCCACTGCTAAACCCCTTTCTGACACTATATGCCCCAAAAATTGCACCTTTTGGAGCTAAAATCCACACTTTTCATACTTGGCATACAACTAATGCTCCCGTAGTGTCGATAGGTCCCTTCACAAATGCTCGCCATATTCCTCTTCGGTACGAGATTAAACCAGGATGGTATCTATGAAAATAATGACAAACTGATCCAGGAACTCTTTGAACACCCTATTTATTAAGTCCATAAATACAGCTGGCGCATTGGTCAACCTGAATGGCATAACCAAGAATTCATAAGATCTATATCTTATCACAAAAGCAGTCTTTGACACATCCTACTCCCTAATTCTCATCTGGTAATATCCATACCTTAAGTCTATCTTTGAGAAGTATGCTACTCCTTTCAACTGATCAAATAAATCATCGATGCGGGGTAATGGATAATTATTTCGAATCGTGACTTTATTAAGTTCTCGATAATGCATGCACAAATGTAGGGATCAATCCTTCATCTTCACAAACAGGACTAGGGCACCCCAATGTGAGGTATTCCTATAAATAAAACCTTGTCCCAAAAATTGCTCAATCTGATCCCTCAACTCCCTCATCTCTGGAGGAGCCATACGGTAAGGGGAACATGCTATTGGTTGAGTGCTCGGTACTAAGTCAATCACAAACTCAATCTCTCTACTCGGCGGTAACCCTAGTATGTCTTGAAATACATCTGTGAATTCCTTAACAACATAAATCGAATCAAGGGGAATCATAACTCCTGTATAGGTCTCATCCTCTATGCAATATAAATGAGTGGACGATCTTCTCTCTGGGCCAGGAATCGCCACTAAAAACATCTTTTGACCTGTGATAGAAAATATAATTCTCCTACCAAAGTAATCAATCGTGGCTCTGTAAGAAACAAGACAATCCATCCCAATAATAGCATCATATGCAGGCATATCTAACACAAGCATATTTGTTGGTAAAATTAGACTCTCAATCTCTATACTCAAACCCTGGCACATAAATAAAATAGGCGTCCCACTACCCATCGGTGAGTCTACATAAGTGATAGTACTATTGGTCGTGTTTAACAACCCCATGTCCCGTGCAAATCTGGTGGGTATGAATGAATGTGAAGCCCCTATATCAAACAAAATACGTCCCATATCCCCAGAAATAGAAAACATACCCTCAACTGCGGGTGGTGGCTGTTGAACTGCTGCCTACCGGACGGTGTACACACGTCCATACCGTAACTACCCCTGCTGTGGTGGGGCGGTGAGAGCAATGGCAGGTAAGTCTGGTACCTAAGCTGGTGCTGGAAGGGCAGCTGGAAAAATAGGCCTCTAGGGATCTTGATGAGCACCCTGCTGATGGGGTATCTTGCCCTTATCTGGGTAATCCTACTTCTTGTGGCTAGTCTTGACACATGTGAAGCATCTACTGGCAAATTGTCCCCCATTACGACCCTATTGTCCTCGACCTTGCTAACTATTTCCACTTCTCCCTTAGCCCTGGTGAATATTCTATTGGCCATGGTGGCCATGCTGCCCCTGATTGCCCTAGTGGCCTTGCCTATTACCTCCCTTCCCAAATCGAAAGCCTCCCAATCTAAGTCGCTTAGCATAATCCCCGATTGTAAATTATGCTCTCCCTGCCTCTACTGACCCTGTACTTATGATGTTCCACTTCCACTACCTCCCCCATTATTATCTTACTAACTGGACTCAATCCTTCGCTTACTTCCCATAACATGAAGGTGGTGATCTTGGCACTGAAGCAACGCTGCATTCAATACATCTCCGTAGGTCTGTAATGAAAGATTACCCAAAAAATGTTGGCGAATCCTCCAATTAAGACCATCCATGAACATCGAGATTCTCTTTTCTTTAGTGGACACCTCTTTGGGTACTATATTGGTTAGCCTAGTGAATTCTTCTTCGTACTCGGAAACTAATTTCCCTTCCTGAGTGAGGTCCAAAAATTTCTTCTCATTTCAATCTTAATAACTGAAAGAAAGCATTTAAGGTCAAACCGCACCCAGAAGTCCTGAATAGTCATCGCATTCCTCTTCTCTGTTATGGTAGTGGACTCCCACCACTGAAGAGCTGCTCCAACCAGCTTAAATGTCGCCAAAATCGGCTTCTGAACCTCAATACACACATACATACGCAGATGTCGTTGGATGTCTTTGTTCCATTGGCTTTCAATCACAACATCGTAACCCCTGGAAATTCTGGTGCGTGTGCCTTTTGGAATGTATCCCTGACAAGCTCCCAAGCAATGGGAAATGTCAGTGTTGGTAGGTACTGGTGGCACTACCTGTGCTGGTGGCGGTGCTTGCTAGACAATCGCTAAGGCATCATTACCGGCTTGAGCAATAATGGCAACAACCTCTGTTGCGTTCATAGTACCCTAGGTTGGAGCGAGCTGTGGGGCTGGTTGTGCCGCTCGGGGGACTCGTCGTGCACGTTAAGGAGGCATCTAAAATGAGGGAGGAATATTTTATCAGCATTTAAAATATCGCAAAAATAGCTGAAGTCGTAAATGCGCAATTATGAATCCAACATTCCTAATGATAGGTATCTATAATAAACGACGCTAAGAAGAAAGCATAGTAAACCGTAAAGATCCTAAGGACACTAGAACCTAATGCTCTGATACCACCTATGACACCCCACCTAATTAAATACCGGGTGATCAGTCATTTATTAAATTAAATCAGAATATCCAGTTGGTTCATTCTTAGCATGACAGTCGAAAAAAAATGTCTCTTATTAACAAACCTAATAATTAATTAATCTAAGTGTTAAAAACTTTTCTAACTTTTAATTTAATTAAATCCATATCAGCATACAGAAATAAAATAAGTAACGACCCAACACAACTGAATTAAAATTCAACTAGTGTAAATGTAACTGGAATAAACTCTCCAGTTGAACTATCTTAATGACACCATCCAAAACTAAATGATAATAATAGTATCAATATAAAACGAATACAATATCCGGAACTGAAATGAGATAACTAAATCCTGGTCGACATGCCCTACATAAGCCAAATACTATAAAGATATGAATCAAGAAAACGAATGCGTCTAATCCAAAGCTGCATTCCCAGAAACTCATCAAAATAACCATCCTCAAAGTCGAACGTCCCTGATGCTGGGCACCTGGTAATATAGATATTGTAAAGAAGAGAATATGCAAGTAAACGGGTCAGAGCCTAATTGTAAATGATTTTAAAAATAGAAAATTCTTAATAAGTGCAATTAACAGGTATTGTGTACATGTTAGTTCTCGGCTCTCACTTGAGAATCTCACATCTCTTCTAGTGTGCACGCCCAACGTACCTTATTATTCCCCTAAACAAGGTTCTCAATTACTATCATATCTCTTCCTTATCCTATATTTCCCATGCAATACTTTATTTAATTAAACATGTTTATTTCTCTTTAAGATGAACTAGGCCTTTAAATATTAAGTATTCACTTACCTAATTAAATTCATATTTTATTATTCACTTTTTATCTACTAAATCACACAGTAGATCATATCATAGTGTATATATATATGGCATCCCCCAGACACAGTTGTGGTGCATCCATACTCTGCTATCATGTCCTGGTGCATCACTCACTGCATAATGGACAATTGGTTTGACATCTCTCACGAACCATAAATCTCATAACACAAATATTGGAGGCGAGCATACTCCCCAGCCAAATGGGTCACGCGCATACCTACGCTCCCATTCAACTATCGAAACTATCATTCACACCAATAGAATGTATCCAAGGTCCTATGCTCAGTCTACGGATCTAAATCCCACCAAATGGATCCAATCAAGATAAGACCGTGCACAATGCGAAACCTCCACCCTGATAGCAAGTAGCATAGGTTGTCATACACAAAATAAATCATACTATAGGTATTTACCCCCCCCCCCCCCCCCACACACACACACATATATATATATATATATATATATATATATATATATATATATATATATATATATATATATATATATATATATATATATATATACAGGTCATATGCACAACCCATAACAATTCCCTTACGTAGTATATTTATATCTCGAATATCCTACATATTTATAGATTATAACTTTACGTCTTAAGGTTTATTCCCGAGATTTTCTCAACATTCGAAGGTTATAAAATATTTCTCATATAATTTCAGTAGGTATACGTCTACTCCCTACTGGTCCATGCATTCACAATTTCCAAATTTAATCATTTCAATTGGGTTTATTCTTCGATACTCACTAATTCGATTTTAACCCATATTTCCCATTCCCTAGGATTAATTCCACCTATTAACATTTATTCGGGTTCTACCTATCACCCTACTGACTTTCCTTAAGTCCCAAAATGTTCAATTATTCACCACAAAAGATTAATATAATATGGGATTTATTCAAACCTTCTAACAAAATAATTTTTAAAATTCCCGTAGGATTCGATCGATCGAAGGAAGAGGTCGATCGATCGATATTCTTGAGTCGATCGATCGATCCATCAGGTATGGTCACAATTTTGGTTATATTTGTCTACGTATTTAACCATTTTCATCTTCAATTCACATGTTTTAAAGCCCCAAACTACTAATAATCTATTCCATATGATATGACAATGTATATAAACGATTTTCAATCATTAAACAATCCTAAAAAATCCATAGGTTTGGATTAAACAAGTTATTTCTCCTAATTTCCAAAATATCCATCTTTTATCTATTCTCCAAGAACGTCATATAAAACCCATATTTTCTTTATCCATTACTTCCAAATTCGTGGATTAATATATATACTCAGAAGAAGGTTTATTCTACATAATTCATAATTCAATGATTCCATTAACATCATCACGGTTTATCTCCAAATCATGCATTTTTCTCAGAATTAAATAGCTATCTCAACATGGGCATTATACATGCTAATTTGTATAGATTAAGTCACTTGCCTTTAATATGTAGGTCTGAACCTTTGAGGATGAAAGTCTACTTGTGGTTCTCCTCTTTTCCAGACAACTTCCGGGGGTGGTGGTGGATGACCTTGTCCCCTGTTTCCTAGAGGTGGCTTTTCCTTTCTCTAGAGAAGTCTCTCACTCTGCATAAGTATTTTCCTCTATTTTTGGTGAATTAACCTCATTGTTAACAAATCTCCAACTTATATAAAATCTCTAAAATTCATGGGTACTATTCACCCCATTTTGAAAAATACCGAAATACCCCTCAGGGGTGTCTATTCGGTTCCAAAGTGTCCCAAGACCCAAATTAAACACCTAAGTAGACAGTTTTGACTAATTAAATGCTTCTGGACACTTTAGTGCAGTCAAAACGACCATTTGGATGCATAAAAATATTTTATTTTTAATTCCTGTAAATTTAGTTCCGACACGACTCACACGCGCGTCCCGACTTAGTTTCCAAAATTGTCGTATTCATCACTCGCGATAATTTTTATTAAATCATGTGAAGTCATAATTATATATTACTTTTAATCACTAAGTAATATTCAACTTATAACACGTATTACTTTACTCTCGAGTAATATTTAAATTCGAATTAATATTAAAAATCTCACTATTAATCCCAATTAATTCCATTTTAAAATCATTAATCCTAATTAATCCCATTTTAAAATCATTAAAAATTACAGGGTATTACAGGATTCAAGAAGTGAAGCTTTCAATATTCATCATAAGGCAGGAATTCTCTTACTAAAATAAAATTTTAATATATTACAAAATTCATTTTTGTATATCTCATTGAATTTCTAGGTTAAAGTGTATATCAATTGATGATAATAGGATGATTTAAATCTCATGCATGTAGAGGAACAAATCTGAATCGTTATGAATGGATAATTGACAATTTGAAGAAAAACCCAAAATTTGAAGATAATTTTGATTAGTAGAATATAAATTGATGATTATGTTATAGGAATGCAAATCTGATGTAAATTGAATTATAAAAAAGTGTCCTTGAATAGATTACATGAGAAAAGGGGTTAATCTTGAAAACTAGGGTTTGTAAATTGGGTAATTCTTGAAATAATTGTTATTTGGATAATTAGGTATGTGTAGGAACATATTTCATGTAGAAAATTGTGTCTTCATGGTCGAAAATCATTCAAGGATCATATATGATGTTTAGAATAAGGTTAGAGATGATTTGGGTCAAAGGAGAAGACCAAATCACGTTTTTAATTCTCACGGTAGCTAGCAGAACAAACTGGTTCACTGATCAAATCGGTTCGGCTATCCATACGAACCGGTTCATTTCAGTTAGCTGGTTCTCCTTGTGTTGTTGTGATTTTCGAGGGTTATTTAGTGGCGACATGAGATATCGAGCTCGAAAGTTATATTTGCACTTCTGTGAATAAAATGGGAGGTTAGGAGGGACCTTAAACTAATTGTAAATCAATTACGTGTAAAAGTCAAATTACTATAAATTGGGGAAATAACGATTTCCAGATGTTTAATTATTAAATCAAAAATTTTAATGGGGGATTTAACTATATCTTTTGGGGCTAATTATATAATAATTACCTATACATCTTATGTGATAGATATATGTAATTATTTATTTGCGTGGACATACTTGTGTTCATGGACAGTTCTATCGGTTGGGATTATGTGCATTCGGGACCGTAGCACACGCCAGCACATGTGGGCTAAGCATTGGGTGGGTCATTATTTTAGGTACTACGTAGAAGAGCCACTTACGAGAGGTCGGTGTAAATCCTGGGATCTATTGTTATCGTTGGGTATGGGCCGTACAATGGTGTATTATATAAGGACCACCCCACTTGTATGTGTTTTGTGCTGTCCGATTTGATGAGGGACTCCTCTGGACTTACCGATAGAGCACGAACAGGACACTAAGGGTAGATGCCCTTAGGTGTTGTATATATATATATATATATATATACTCTAATGAATTAATTGATATTAATTAATTAGTCTAATGATGTAGACCATAACTTATGAACCCAATACTATGTGAATGCGTAATCGATATTTATGTTTTTTTGTGGGTAGTATCATTGGGGTATTCTAAAAAATGGGAATACATGAGTAGATAGTTAACTTCGGTACGTGAGCTATGCTAGATGCATCATATAATAATTATCATTACGGTTATGAGTCTTTCATGGTTGGGGACTTTGGTTGATATGCATGTAGTATTGCACTTAGATGAGGGGTGAGGTACTTATTGCATGCGAGTTCCAATTGGTGGTACATACTTTGAATTAATTATACTATTATATCCTAATTACTGTAAGCTGATTCTTGAAACTCTAGAGCGCTGACCCAAATTATAAATATTTTATCCCCCCAGGGTTTCCTAGATAGGGATAGCAGGACTGACGTGATATCACGCTTGCGATCACACCTTGCTTATCGGAGATCAGCTTCTTGATTCTAGTTTAGGTTGCTACTTCCATTCAGTTGTTATTTTTAGATATTGTACGGGCATAAGTCCAGAGTTTATTTTATTCAATTGTGTAAGATAGTAGTAGTTATGTTGGACTTATTTTATTGGAATGTGGACGATGGATTTGGTATTATTAATTCATATATGGATTAAATCAGTTTTATTATGAACGTGGTTTTCAAATTATAAAATGTTTTATTGGGTTTTGATGTTAAAGAATGATATAAATTGATAGACAAGCCTCATCTTCGATGTATTGTGTCTCGCCAACCTTTATGTGGAAAATGAGGGTTCCTACACATAGCTTCCAGTTTCATAATCTCTTAGACATAACCCCAAATTTTTTATAGTGTTAGATATTTGTTAAAAGTTTCATGTTTCATAATTAAACTTAACCCCCAACTCAAATTTTTGACCAAAATACCCTAATTTCTTCTTCTTTTCCTCCAAATCAAAACCCTAGCTTCTCATCTAATACTAAACCCACCACCACCTCCTATGAAATAATAGCAATTTCCTCCTCCGTTCTTTCTCTTATATGCTTATCTTCAATTGCATCATTTCCACTTGTCGATCATCTCCACCACAATGTTTTTGAAAGGAGTCATCATTTTTTTGGGTAAGAAGCTTTTAGTTCGCTATGGGATTAAATTTTCTCACATTAGCTTATGACCCAGGGGTGGATCCAGCCCCGGCCGAAGAGGGTCGGCCGCCCCAGTTCAACTTTTATAAAATGAAAAAATATTATGTTTATTTATAATTTTGTTTATATGTGTATTTATATGAATTTGTTCATAAATATAGAAGTATTTTATATGTGTTTGTTTAGCAAAATAAAATATGTGTTTTGTTTACATGTGTTTAAATTTATAATGGATATTAAAATTAAAATCCCTAGAATCTATTAGTGTGAAATTTAGTTTATAATGTAAAATTAGTCTGAAATAAAATTAAATTTAGTGTGAATCTATTAGTCTGAAATTAAATTAAAGTTATTGTAAATATATAAAGTCAATGGAGAAGTTTTTAAACGGAAAAGAGGAGACAACACACCAACTGTATTCGAAGCTGAGGTTCAATCGCATTCGAAATAAAAAAATTTAGGAATCTGAATTTAGTTAATTAATACCTCATCATTTTTAGGGTTAACAATTACAAAAATATAAGTAAAAATAACCCAAAAAAAATCGCCTTCAGGGCTCCCGCCCCCGAACCCTCGAGCTTCGTCAAAAAATTTCGCCCCATTTCCCTTCAAATTCTGGATCCGCCACTATTATGACCCACTAGAAAATCCTACTACAACAAAAATCGTGAAAGGATAATAAAGAAATAAGAGTTTTGGTTAATAGTATCGATAACTTTACTAATAATCATCCCATAGGTGAAAGTGAGGTGTGTGCCTTTTAAATTTTTGGCTCCTTCAGGCCATGCTTTTATTATAAAGTTTGAGGGAGGTGTGGAAGATGGAATATTGGGATGGATTAGCCCATCACCCATGTCAGAATGGCATGCATTTGGGATTATTTTTAATGGAAAAAATAAGCACATGATGCTTGCTAATTTAGTAAGAGATTTCCCAAAATCATTAGTGTCGAAACCACCGAGCCATTTATGGGTTCGAAATGTGCATTTTGTTGCCCTGCCTTATCTAGTGAACATGTACGATAAGGTGTTAGTGGTGGCAATTGGGGCTGGGATATGGTTGGTATGCTCGAGAGGATCCAATGGTGCTAACAAAGATTGGATATTTATGTGAGGGGTGGTGGTGTAGGGGGTGGTGGTAGGTTTAATGTTGGATGAGAAGTTAGGATTTTGATTTAGGGAAGAAGATGAAATGAAGGTATTTTGGTCAAAAATTTGTGTTGGGAGTTAGGTCTAATTATGAAACACAATTTTTTTAATAAATCTCTTACGGTGTTAAAAAATTAGGGGTCATGTGTAAAAGATTATAAAAATAGGGATTATGCCAAATACAATATTACAAACTAAAGGTTAAGTCTAAAAACCCCTTAACTATAAAAAAAACATTTAGTAGTGATGGGAGCATGAGCGGGTTCAAGCAGAGACATGGTCGTACCCACCCGACCCCGCCAACCCTACCATGAAAGTTAATGTTGAAATTCGAAAAAGAAAGTTCTTACTTCTTTTGAATTTTCTTATGCAACATTTACTTCTTAAAGTTAATAGTCATTGTTGTTGTAATATGGTTGGGGCTTTCTTTCTTGCTTCATTTCCAGGCCCTTTCTGATGAACTCATATTTTTATCGTGTCTTTTTAACATTTATTATTGGTTGTCAACAGTCAGAAGGAAATTGTAGTTAAACTTGTTGTCACTAAACACAAAAAAAAATTGTTGCCTTCGAGCCTGTTGGAACATAAATACTACTTTTGAACTTTGTTGGACTAAATTTATTTTTGTTTCGGGTCAGAGACTTTATGATAAATATTTTGCAATTATAAATAGAAATCGTATAGCATAACAATAATATTCTTTTTTTGATTCCTTATCAAAAAATTAAAATTCTTTTACAAAGAGATCAATCTCAATATTTGAAGAAACCTTTTTACTTGAAATAATCAAATGTTGTAAAATAAAGGGGACACAAAGAGAATTTAGGGTGAGGGAGTTTATTCATTTCATTGATATTGATATGTGAATATTCAAGGGGCATGACCCCTATTTATAGTACAAAATAAGGTATACCAATAGATCCTTTAATAATTGTGGAATACCCATGGACATTCACTAAATACATATTTCATAACACTCACCTTTGGATGTACACTATATTCACCATTCAATGATTGTTGCCTCATTAAAATCATACTAAGAAAAAACGTAGTTTGAAAAACGAAAGTAAAGGAAAAAAGAGTACAACTTTTGTGATCATTAAATCGGTGTTGGACGCACTTAGTATTCCCTCGTCGAAACCTTTAACTGGAAAACCCAATGAGAAAAAACCTAGTTTGAATAAAAAAGAGTACAACATGCATATGTCCAATATATCATGTTCTTAGATTCTCCCTCTAATCAAATTATCTCCCTAATTGGATATTCCCTTGATTATGGCTTTTCTCTCATAATTGAGTTGATGCATATTAGTCTGATACACAACCTTCTGAAATGTTTTTTTTTGGCACAATGAATAGATTTGATAGGTTGTTACTTCAATTTTTTTTCATAAGCTCAAACTTCCATAAGACTTGGGTGAAAAGGGAAGGACATGTCACTTTATCGGATTTATTTGTCTTCAATAGCATAACTCTTATGGATTTTATGTGTTGTGTAACTCTTCTTAAGTTCATGTATATAAATGAATTGATATGTGTTAGTCATATCTCCTTCGATATAGCCTTTTTGAGCTTGAGCTATACAAGCACCATGGTCTTCATAAGTAGTTGTAGGAACATATTTCATTTGAGGAAAGTCATAAATGCTTTGATTATTTTTTGTGAGGATCATGGAGATAACTCGCATGTACATTACTAACTTGACGTGGATTGTTAGATTTAAAAAGTATTACACCAATAATTCCACAAGTGTATCAAATAATGTTGATATTAGTCCCATACTTTACAAGTCAATGATAATCAATTCTCGCCAAGATATTAATTGCAACTATAATATCCAGTATCATGTATTATGTCATGTATAACAATCTACTAATAACATATAAGTATAGTACTTCTGGACCAAATACTATAATTACATGCACATATGGTACTTCGTGACCAAATTTATATATCTCATCCTTTTTAGGATGATTGGATAATTTAATGTCCAAATACCGGAGACCATGGATATATTACAATTGTATACTTAATATACGTTAAAGCATTGAAGGAATTTTTAATCCATTTGACTAATGGATCCGAGTTTAACATAAATTGTTCTCGATTTGCGGGATGAGATAATAATTAGTTACCCCAAGGTCATTCAATTCTGAATTCCTTATTTAGATATTTTTCATTTCAATTGAGTTCTTCAGGAGAACATCAATTTAAGGATAATTTATAATAGTACATTTGCATATATTATTGTTTTCTTACCCTTTCTTAGACAAATATTTAGTAAGATGGTTATACTTACTATTATTTGGATTGCCTACTATACGATGGACATCTTAGTGCATTTGAGTATGTATTATTTATCTTTGCTTCTGGCAATGAAAGTCTGGGGATAAATTTTATATGTATTCTTTGTCTAAGTTCAGTATATATAAGCAATTATAATATTCACGAGTCTCATATAATATATTATAAGATAGTCAGATATCTAGAAAGTATTTACGACTGTAACGGGATGGTATGTTCATACATAATCATTTTTTTGGTTTATTCATGAAATCTTATGTCATAGATCATGTACTTTTTGGTTAGTTTTAACACTTCACGTTCTTATAAACACCCATTCGTAACATTGAGGTATAACATCTTTTGGGGTTTTCACTACAGGTATAAATACACCACGTATATTAAGAGACTCGATTTATGCCATCATGGCATTTTCTCATTTTTGGCCAATATATTCTTCGTCGACATTCATTTATAATATGAGGATTTGTATCACCATTGACCTTTTATTTGTGTAGCTACAATAATATAATTATATTGTGGTGACAATTATTATTCAACATAAAGAGATAAGAGAAGAACAATCACCAAGCAGAATAAGGAATACAAAATGCCAATCACACAACAAGAGATGTACGTGGTTCAGCAAGAATGCCTACGTCCATGGTGGTGCAGTCAGTATTATTTCTATATACTCTGGAGAGTGATTACAGATAATGCAGTGCGTGTCCTATGTCCCGGACCTAGCGTTTATTATATACATGTCCATTTTCAGGGATTGGGGTGTTGGACTCCCCCATGCTTTCCATCTTCTCCTAGAACACCTCGTAACGGGAACATGGGAGAAGACTAAGTCATAACCGATTTTAATTATTAAGAAATGAGGGGTTTGGACTTTGGGCTGCTTTAACTGGGCTACTCGTCTAGGCCCGTCATTCTAATTCCGGGTACCCACAATTGCCCCTAAGTTTGTTTGGCCACAATTTAGGCTCAATAAGTTTAAATGATCTGTCATAATGGCTCTTTTGTACATCGTGCAACTCTTCCCAAAGTTTGAGGGCTGATTTAGGAGGCACTTGATTCATGTTCTGTGTCCTATGATTAGTAACATTCAAAAGTTATCCCAAGCAGTCATTTCCCAATCACCGTTTTAAGCTCCTCGGTACTCTTCCACTTTCTACGAGTTCTAGCGATTCACGTTCTCTTCTCCCGGTCTTCACTCTTTTCGCTTTCGATCTTCCTCGTCATTTGGGCCGGTGATTCTTCATCGTTTAAGTAAAACTTTCATCTTGTAAGTCTCCTGTGCCTTCTCTTTTTGTTTTCTCTTTGAATATAGTGTTTTCAAATGGCGAAGATTAGTAATAGGTTAGTGTCTGAGTTTAGGAAGTTTTATAATATTCCAGAGTGGGTAGAGATTGAGTGCACCTCTCCCCCTATAAATGTTAGAGATATAGAGGGTGCTCATTCGATTCATGTCTTGTTGCTTTCCCAAGGGGGGCTTACTTTTCCTCCAAATAATCTATTCTTGCACTTCTTTGATTATTTCAATATTGTTCCTGCACAGTGCTCGCCTAATGTGTGGAAGATAATCAATGGTGTCCATAGAATAAACCAACTCTATGGCACCAAATTAGGGATCGCCGAAGTCTACTTTTGCTATTCTTTTTCTCAAACTAGTTCTGGTGTTCTCTATCTCAAAGCCAGGAGTCCTGACAGGGTGTTGGTAGTAAACCTACCTGATTCAAGGATTATTGGCAAGATGGCTTTCTTGCTAGAAATTGGCAGTTCTCCCCCCAGACTGGGGGGTTGAGGTCCAATAGGTTTACTATTCCCTTTTATGGGGAAGAGTATATAGGTAGTCTATGCTCTGTTCTTTCAATTTCTTTATTAATGTGTGACTTTTCTGACTTTTCCCTATTTTTTCTTCAGCGAGGTCGAAGAACTTGGAACCTGCTCTCAGCGAGGTTTGTCTTTCTGAGTTGGTCAAAGCATGGAACATCAGGGATCCCCTAGTTGACGGCGATCACTCTCGGTCTGCTACTTTTTTTGCTTGAGTATAAAAACGTTGGTTTTAGCTTTATAGCAAAGCCGGTAGATAGCATTGCCGAGTTTGATACCTATGAAGAGACTGTTGCTGATCCTATCCAGTTGGACGAAGAGGAGATAAGTTCTGAGAGTGATATCGTAGGCAATGCTGAGGGTAATTTTAGCGAGGGGAGCTCCAGTGGTGATAGTTCTTCTGACCCAGAAGAGGTTTCTGAAGCCCTTGCCCCAGCCATCGAAGGCATTGACCATGCCTCCCAGATAATTTCTGCTGATGTTCTCCCTGCTCAGGCGATAGAGGTTATCCCTGCTGAGGGGGGTGCTGCTGCTGATGATGATAAGGGGAAGCAGCCAGCTACTTCTGGGCAGCCTGAGGTTTCTAGTTCATTTACTTCTAGGATTACTTTTGTATCTTTTCTTGTAATTTTCCTATTTGCTCCTCGATGTACTTTGGTTATTTTTAATGAAATGAAAAGTTTTCTTTCCCTAGTGCACTGGTTTATTTTTTCTTTCATTGCTCTTCCATTGCTCGTAATCGATTGATGTTAATGATTATATACCAGCCACTTCTCAATTGGGAAGAATGCTTGGTCCTGATGTAAGCTTTGAAGTTCGTCATACCTTCGTGAGGATTTGAAAATCTATGCGAATAAGGAACAAAAGTTTCATAGAGCAGACTGAGATCATCGTCAAACGGAAAGACAGGATCCAAGAGATGGAGGAAGTTAGCGCTTCAGTCCAAGAAGAGGTTAATACACTGAGAGAAAAGCTTCTAGATGCTTCTGAGATCAATTAGGCTCGGGAAATTCTTCAGCAAGAGAATGAGGCTTTGAGGAGATAGGTCTCGTGACTCAAGGAGCATGCACCGAGCATCGCTCCTGCGGTATTATGAGGTTCCTCCTCATCGCGAGCTAGAAATGGCCAGAGCGATGTTCCTCCGGTGCTGCGAGGCTCTACCACTCCAACTATTTCGCGAGCTGACAGGAACACCAAGAGCTCATTTGGGGAAATGGAAGATCTTCGTGGTGATGTCCAGCGATCATATGTGATTACTACTGGGCTTCAAAGGGATGTTACCCGGCTGAGGCATTTGTTTAGGAGAGGTCCTCGGCAATTATGGGTCGACGGTTATAACCAGGGTTGGCTAGATGCTCCGACGAGGCTAACACAGTTTGAATAGCTCGCTTTTTTTAGGGGATGGTTGAGTGCCCTGAAGGAGCTACAAGCCCCAAGGAACTCGATGCTTTGGTACCGTCATGAGATTTCTCCTTCTACTCTACTGCCTAATCCCTTCCGAAGAGATGATCAGTGGATCCCTATTGATGCCATCCCTCGACAGCTATTAGAGTTGGATGCAAATAAAGTTGAGGAGGAGCTAGTTCCTCATCCTGACGACGGTCGAAGAGCCCAAGTGGCTGATTATCTCGTTCAGAGGCCTCATCCTCACTAAGATTTCGCCAGTAGTAACTCAATGTAATTTTTAATGAAGTGATGTAATGTTGATTTTTTTGGCAAGCTTGTCGACTAAACATGTATTGTATTTGCTGTAAATGTGATGAATTAATAAAATTTATGTTTTGGGCGAATTTACCGACTAAACAAGTGTCTTATTTTTCTCACATCTTTGCTCAATAATCTTGAGCCTCACTTGGCTGACTAGATTTGTACGCTTGCATTATCAAGTAAGTGTCCTTCTAGTCCAGTATGCCAACGAGATACCATTATGCCCTACTTTACTTTTTAGGTTGTGTCGTCACACTCCCTTAGGCCTAAGTGTGGAAATTGGCGAGGACACACCTGGTGTTGGATGCTCTATCCAATTAGGGTTTTATTCAACCAAACATTATTTGGTGACCAATTTTGACTTGGCCATATTGCCTAAGGATCTCCTGTAGGGCTTCATATATTGCCAGGGGCAATGCTAAGAGGTTTTTCATGTTTCAAAATGAAAACCTGAGGAGGGTTATTTCCCTGCTATAGTGTGAAGATTAGTGTGCCTGTTACTTGGAGAAGGTGCGTGGGTTATAAAATTTATACATTAGTTACTTGACACCTTGTACAATGCTAATTAGTTAACTGATACTTCATAGAATGCAACTGCCAAACAACTTTTGTTAACGATAAGTAAATGAACTTCCAGTTTCATAATCAAAGATCAAAGGAAGAATCTAGAAATAGAATTTCTTAAGATTAGCTGCATTCCATGCTCGGGGTATCTCTTTGCCTTCCAGCATTTCTAAGTGATAGGCTCCCCACAGATCATCTCTAGTTATCTTGAATGGTCCTTCCTAGTTTGGCCCTAGCTTGCCGTCTGATGGTTTTACTGCGGTGCCTAGGACTTTCCTTAGGACATAGTCCTCAACTTGAAATGCCCTTGGATTGGCCTTCTTGTTATAGTGTCTTACGAGCTGTTGCTAATAGTTCGCTAGTTTTACTAGGGCCAGCTCGCGGTGTTCATCGGATAGGTCGAGCTCGATGAGCAATGCTGCATCATTATTTCCCTGATCGACATCGCTGGACCTCATTGTTGCCAAGCCTGCTTCCAAGGGGATGACTGCTTCCATTCAATACGTCAATGAGAATGGGGTTTCCCCATCGCTCGTCGTGGAGTAGTACGGTAGGCCCATAGAATATGTGGTAGCTCATTTAACCATGTGCCTTTGGCTCACTCTAATCATTTCTTTAATCCGTCGATCACTGTTTTGTTGGAAGCCTCAGCTTGGCCATTGCTCTGAGGATAGGCCACTGACCTAAAATGGTGTCTAATTCCATACTCGTCACAGAAACTTGAAAGGATCCACTCTCAAACTGCGTTCCATTGTCAGTGATGATAGTTCTGGGGATGCCAAAATGGGTGATTATATTTCTCCATATGAATCTTATCATATTTTTATCTCGATTGTTCGCTAAGGGTTTCGCCTCGATCCATTTGGTGAAGTAATTAGTTGCGACCAACAAATACTTACGATTGTCGGTGATGGTAGGAAGTGTTCCTACGATGTCCATTCCCCATTGGGCGAATGGCCATGGGTTGGAAAGTGATTTTAGGTCGCTAGCAGGTTTATGGACCATAGGAGCGTGAAGTTGGTATTTCAGGCACTTGCGAACATACACCACAGACTCCCTTTGCATATATGGCCACCAATAGCCTTCATTCATTGTTGGAAAAGCCAGAGACCTTCCTCCAATATGGCTTCCACAGATTCCCTCGTGAAGGTCATATAGAACTTGCTCGACATCCCTTAGGTAAACGCATTGAAGGTAGGGACCGAAAAAGGATCTCTTATATAGCTTGCCCTTAGGAGATAAGTGAAAGAGAGAAGCTTTGACTCTTATCTGGTGGGCGGCCTTCTTATCGTTTGGAAGCGAGCCATCCTTCAAGTAGTGCCTCAAAGGATCCATCCAACTGGGTGCTTATTCAATTTGGAGCACATGTTCGACGGTTGGTAGTTCATCGTAATGTTTAATGCTTGAATGAGTGAGGAAGTCGATGGGAATTATTCTTTTTAAATCATAATCGATTGTCGAGCTCAAGGAAGCTAGGGCGTCAGCATGGTTATTCTGCCCTCTGGGAAACTGCTGGGCAATGATTTCCTCGAAGCTAGCCATCAGCCTTTTTGCTAAGGCGAGGTAGGCTGCCATTCTTTCATCTTTTGCATTGTAGTCTCCACTTATCTGATTGGAGACTAATTGAGAATCGCCGAACACCTGTAAATATTTTACCCCCCAAGGTGTGTGCCTTCTGGAGGCCGACTATTAAAGCTTCATATTTTGCTTCATTGTTGGAGGCTGCAAATCTAAGCCTAATTCCTTGTTCGAGGATTGTATCCTATGGAGTAATAAGGACAATGCCTATTCCTGCCCCCTTTGAGTTGGAGGCTCCATCAATAAATAATTTCCAGACTCCCTCTGTTGCGTGGTTTTCTCCTTGCATTACTGGTTGAGATTGGTCGAGGGGTTGTTCGCCTATGAATTCGGCTATGAAATCAGCAAGGACCTGTTCCTTGATTGCGTTCCTTGGTTGAAATTAGATGTTAAATCGTTCGAGCTCGACTGACCATTTAGACAGTCTGCCCGACAAACCCGCCTTTCTCATGATTTCTTTAAGGGGGTGCGATGTAAGGACGATAATAATGTGAGCTTCAAAGTAGTGCTTCAACTTCCTCGAGGCAAATACAAGTGCAAAGGCGAGCTTTTCTAGTGGTAGGTACCACTGCTCGACCTCTAATAAGGTCTTGCTCACGTAATATATCAATGAAGAACTGATAGTGTGGTTGGAAATGGAGAGGTATACGTACAGGGAATCTATTTCCTGTGGTATGACGAGCAGTGGTGGGGAGATAAGGTAAGCCTTGAGCTCATCCAATGCCAGGGAGCAATCCTGATTCCATTCTACCGTTTTGTTTCCCTTCAGGAGCTGGAAGAATGATTTTCATTTCTCGGAGGACTTGGATATAAAACGGTTCAAGGCAGTGAGCATACCAGTGAGCTTCTGTATGTCACGGATAGTGCGAGGAGGTTGTACCCTATTTATTGCATCGATTTGGTATGGATTAGCCTCGATGCCTCTCTTACTGACTAAGTACCCGAGAAATTTTCCTGATTGGACACTGAAAGAACACTTGCTTGCGTTAAGTTTCATTCGATACTTCCTGAGGATTTCGAAGGTGCTTGATAGGTCTGAGAAGTGGTCTTCTTTTTTCCTACTTTTGACGAGCATATCGTCAATGTAAAGTTCCATGGTGTCTCCCATTTGATCTTTGAACATCTTGGTGACTAGTCGTTGGTAGGTTGCCTCTGCATTTTTTATCCCGAAGGGCATGACCCTGTAACAGTACAATCCAACGGTGGTGATGAATGATGTATTGTCCTGGTCTGGAGCGTATAAGGGGATCTGATGATACCCTGAGTATGCGTCCAGAAAACTCATTCTTTTGTGAGCTGCCATGACATCCACTAGCTGATAGATTTTTGGAAGAGGGAATCTGTCTTTAGGGCATGACCTATTAAGGTCAGTGAAGTCGATGCAGACTCTTCACTTTCCATTGCTCTTTGGAACTACTACTAGGTTGGATAAGCATTTGGGGAATTGGACCTCCCGTATGGATCCTGCATCCAGCAGTTTTTCAACCTCTTTCTCCACGGCTTTTTCCTTCTCGGGTGCAGTTCGTCGTTCCTTTTGTGCGATTGGTTTGAAGGTGGGATCGACGTGCAGCTGATGATAAACCATACTAGAATCAATTCCTGGAAACTCGTATGGTTCCCATACGAAGACGTCTATATTGGTCCTTAGCAGAATCGTTAATTCCTTCTTTTCCTGATCTGTAAGAGAAGCTCCGATCAAGAAGATTATGTTATCGTCGCTATCTCCAGCTGTGACTTCCTCCAGGTCCTCGATGACTCGTTCGGAGCGAAGGAGCCTGGTCTCCTTTACTTCGGGCCTTCCGTATTTTAATTACTATTTCGAAGGTGTCAGACCTTCTTGTTCTTCAACTTCCTCGCTGGGCTTGTCAGCCTTCTTCTATGGCCTTGGGCGAATGGCTGCTATGAAGCATCTTCTTGCCATCGCTTGATCGCCACGGATATCCATTACTCCTCGCTCGGTCACATACTTAAGATTCTGATGGTAGGTCGAGGAGACTGCCTTCATTACGTGCAGCCACCCTCTGCCGAGGATAGCCTGGTATGGCGAGTCAATGTCGACCACCAGAAACTCGATCATTTTGGAAACATTTCTTGCTCTTACTGGAAGCACGATCTTTCCCAAGGGCATAGTCACCTTTCCAGCGAATCCAACCAAAGGGATAGTAGCTTCCTTCAGGTCGGCGATGCTTAATTTCAATTTTCTGAATAGGTCGAGGTACATTACTTCAGACGAACTTCCTTGGTTAACGAGCAACTTGTCGACGTCATAGTTAGCTATTCTGAGAGTAATGATCAGAGCATCATGATGTGGGGTTCTCATTCCCACCAGATCTTCCTCTGTAAACACGATATGCTTACTATAGTCGACGTCATCTGTTCGCCAGTGTTTTCCTGACAGCGTCTTTGCTGGATCGATTTGAAAAGCTTGCATCACCGCTGTAAACTTTTTTACCTCCATTCGAGTTGAATTTCCTTGAATCTGTTTCACGTCAGATGACCCATGAAATACTGCGAATTCATGACCGACATCATTTTCGAGTACGTTGTCAGGCCTTGCTTCTCTATGGGCAGCAACTTTTTCTGCCTTTTTTCCACGAATTCGTTCAGATGCCCGGACTGGGCCAGCTCTTCGAGGTGGGACTTAAGATCTTTGCAATGCTCAGTCTTATGTCCTCACTCTTTGTGAAAAGCGCATCTCAGCGCGTTGTTCCTCTTCGAGGGATCTCCTCCCATCTTCCTGGGCCACTTAATAAATGGCTCGTCTTTGATTTTTGCGAGAATTTTGTAAATTGGTTCTTTGAAGACGGTGTTGAACGCCTGAAATGCTTTCTACACATCATTGTTGCCTCGGCTCTTGGAGCCATTTTTGCCCCCATTCTTTCCTCCTTTCTTCTGGTTCTCAATCTTGTCACTTCCCTTAGCAGTGAGCTTAGTACGACCGCTTTCCCCTATGCTAAGGCGGGTCACATCTTCCACCTTGGCATATTTCTCGATGCGGGCCATTAGGTCATCGATGGTCATGGCTTCTTTCTTTGTCAGGGACTGGTACAGAAGGGAAGAGCTTGGTAGCCCAATTTTAAAGGAGGCCACTGGCACTTGCTCCGAACAGTCCTCGACCTCATTGAATAACTCCCAGTACCTCTTCACGTAGTCTCGAAGGGTCTCTTGAGGCGTCTTTTTCATTGTTAGCAAAGCATTCATCCTTTTGGGATGGGAGCTACTAGTAATTAATCGGTCCGTAAAGATCTCGGCCAGGGACTTAAAACTCCCGATGTACCGATGGGGGAGCCTTTCGAACCATTTTTATGCCACGTCATGCAGGCTCGAGGGAAAAATTCGGTACATTAGTGATCCCGATGGTTCCAAAGGGTCATGGCCTGCCGGTACTGCCTGATGTGATCAATGGGATCAGTCTTATCATCATAAATTTTGAACCTTGGAATAGCAAACTTCTTGGGGGCTTCCTCTTCTTCTATTTCCCTCGAGAAAGGTGATTTCATCTGAGTTTTGAGAGCTCGCCTGGAGATTTCTCGGGTCGATCTGGTACCGTGATGTGCAGAGTATTGGTCCATCTCCCTTCGAACTAGACTTTGTATGTTTTCGTTGCTGCGATCTGGGCTCCTGTGATTGCGAGCTAGTCGCAGTTGCTCGAGTAGGTCGTCTTCTGATTCGTTTCCCTCAGCTTTCTGGGATCCGTTCCTGGGGCTCCTTCCTCGACTGCGAGACTTGCTTTCCTGAGGTCTAGGAGTGCGGTATGGACGTCTCTTAGTACCACGATAGTGTTCTCTCTCCATTCTTTCTAATCTTCTTTTGAGGCGAGCATTCTCGGCTTCGTGCTTGTAAGAAGACTCCCTCTGCTCGTGGAGCCTCGCCTCATATGCATCAATCATCCTGGATATATGTGTGGACCACGCTAGTCCTTGGCTTTCTTCTGAGGCTTGCCTTTCTAAGCGAGCCCTCTAATCTGAACGCCGAACTTCAGATATAATCCTGCGAGAAACAGGTAGTTCTTGGATATCTCCTGCCTGGGAGCATTACTACTGTGACCAGACATTTCAAACTCCTTTCTTGGTGTGGGCTTCTCAGGGAAGATAAACGTTCCCACAGACGGCGCCAATTGTGGTGACAATTATTATTCAACACAAAGAGATAAGAGAAGCACAATCACCAAGCAGAATAAGGAATACAAAATACCAATCACACAACATGAGATGTATGTGGTTCAGCAAGAATGCCTACGTCCATGGTGGTGCAGTCAGTATTATTTTTATATACTCCGGAGAGCGATTACAGAGAATGCAATGCATGTCCTATGCCCCGGACCTAAGGTTTATTATATACATGTCCATTTTCAGGGAGTGGGGGTGTTGGACTCCCCCACGTTTTCCATCTTCTCCTAGAACACCTCGTAATGGGAACATGGGAGAACACTAAGTCCTAATCGATTTTAATTATTAAGAAATGAGGGGTTTGGACTTTAGGCCGCTTTAACTGGGATACTCGTCCAGCCCCGTCATTCTAATTCCGGGTACCCACATATATCATTATTGATCATCTTTAAGGATCCCACTTTTCTCTTGTATATGTATAAAATATAGAGATGCCATTATTGTTCTTAGGTACCTTTGCCTCTTCAGGGGCTTTTATAGTCACTTCAGGGACTTATATCTTTTCAGGGACACTAACCTCTTCAGAGGTTTCAGAGAAAGTGGATCTTTTATTCATAACCTTTGTTGGAGCGTTAAGAAGGCATGATTTTTCCTTTGATCTCCGCTTTCGGAGAGTGGAATATTTAGAACCTATAAGCATACCACACTTCTGGCGTGCAATAGATTCATTTGCTGCTGAAATCAAAATTTTTCCCTCTAAAACATCAATTCTGTTTGGTGCATTAGCCACAGCTACATGAGACATGGTCACTTGTGTTGCATCATTAAATGCATCGGATAATTGATTTTCAATTTCTTGAAGATGTATTATACTTCGCACTTCATGTTCACATTGAGTAGTACAGGGATCTAGATGAGACATAAATACATATTTTTTAAAATGACATTTATTTTTAGTTTAACCCATTTAGTCCCTCAAGCACTCATTTACCCAATACTCTTTATTTTTAAAAGTTCGCGTTAGCGGCAGACAACACTCCCCCTCTCCCAACACACTCCTATCGGATCCGACAGGTTTCACCATCGACGGAGCTCCGACAGAGAGGGGGGAAAGGAATAAATGGATTTATGTGTTATTGTTTTGAGTATTTTTATATGATGAGTGACTTTTTAAAACTGAAGAAAAAACTTGAATTAAACATTTATTAAAAAATTGTGGAGGAACTTTTTGTGGAATGATCCCTTTTTAAATGAGTACCACTACATGAATCCTTTTTTCGTACTCACTTTGATACCCGCCTAATAAGACAAGGCTGATAAGAGCATCCACAATGGTGGAGGGTTTGGACAAAAAAATGGTAAAATTATAAATTTGTAGATGTACAATGGGGATAGGCACTTGCTAAAACTGGAGAGAGGAATGGTAAGGGATTTGTAAAGTTATCGGTTGGCTACTCATTCAGTAAAAACTTCTTACGAACTTCTGATGGTCGTAGGAACTTCCTATGAACTTTTTTTGTCCGTAAGAAGTTCTTACGAACAAAAGAAGTTCGTAGGAAGTTCCTACGAACTTCAGAAGCTCGTAAGAATTCCTACGAAGAAAAGAAGTTCGCAGGAAACCCCTTTTACCCACAGTAAAATCTAACACCGTTTGATAGAATTCTTTATAAATAGGGCCAAGTTTCTTCCAATTTCTTATTGTCCCCCTTTATAAATTTTAGAGTCTTCCAATTTCTCTTCCATTTTCTTATTTTCATTATAAATATATTATATTTCTATAAAAAAATATGTCTTCTTCTCAACCAATTATTTCTGGTACATCTCGACAACCTAATATGACTCCTTTTGAGGATGAAGTATTATGTACCATTTATGCAAAATATACAGCTCGAAGTATTGAAGGAAACTCAATATCATCGGGCACATTTTGGGACACTGTGAAAGATGAGTATAACGTCACGCATGGAATTATAATTACTCGTACGAGATCCATGCTATCAACACGTTATAATCATATATCGCATCAAATAATGCTATATATTGCAAAGCTTTCTCACCAAATGAATAATATGGGAAGCGGGACGAACAAATTCCAAGCGGTTACTAATGCACGCGACGCGTACCGCGCCGAAACCAACAAACATTTTACGTTCGATAACTTCTATCAAATTTTAAAAGATTTACCAAAATTTGACTTGGAAAATACAGCGGGGAACGATGACAACCCTACACCTGTACACGAAGATGATACTCCGGGGGTACGAGACGTACCGGATAGACCCCCAGGCAGGAAGGGTGAGAAACAACGTGCACGTCAACGAGCACATTCTAATAGCTTGGATTGTAACACGGCAGTACTCAAACATTGCGAAGACTTCAATGCAATGTTTAAAAGCAATCAAGAGTGGAAGAATAATCGTGCCCTTAAATTTGACTCTCAAATGGATGCGTTCATTCAGATGAAGCGAGCTGATCAACTCACCAAAAAGCAGGATCAACTCGTGCGCCTAGGACGAGAGCAATCGTACATCATGGAGCTGGATATGACCCATATGAATGAAATACAAAAGAAGTTTCATTTTAAAAGGTTCAATGACCTAACAACGATGGTTGTTGCGACCGAAGCTGCGATATCTGAGTTGCAATTGAACTCTGCCGGGTCGTCTGGTCCAAGCGGTTCAATTAATGATTAGTAGTGTTTTTAAATGATGTATTGAACCCTCATAATTGTATTTCATTTTTTTTTCGGTATATGGAGAGTGATTCACTATCCATCTTAATAAATGAAATGCCACCCTTAAATAGATGAAATGTGAGTATTGTTTAATAATTTTCCGCTTATATAATATTGTCGGTTAAACCATTATTTTATATAGAATAACAGGTATATGATCACTACGACAATCCTACAAATACAAATTGAAAATGGAACAAACATAACATTTAACCACGGTTAAAATAAAAAATACAATAAATTCATCAACCGACCATTTCATCACCGTGGGTGTTTCAAATGTTCTCTACCAAATCATTCAGTAACTGTTGATGTTTAGTTACGTCTCTTATCTTAGCATCTCATATGAGGTAGTCGTAGAAATTAGTTTGGCCCCTCATAATTACAGGTGTTTCATCATTCTGTTCGTACTCATTTTTCCATGGACAATCTTTACGTTCATCGTCAATAATCATATTATGCATTATAATGCATTATTTCATAATGGTTGATAGTGACGCACTATTCCATAATTTACAAGGTTCCCGAACAAAAGCGAATCGAGCTTGTAATACACCAAACGCACGTTCAACATCTTTTCTGCACGCTTCTTGGTACTTGCAAAATAATTTCTATTTTTGTGTAATATCATTTTGGTTCCTAAATATTTTTACTATTGAAGCGTACGGAGGGTAAATGCCATCTCCAAGGTAGTAGCCCTTGTCGTAAGAATTTTCGTTAACATTGTAATTAATGGGAGCTGCCGTCCCATTGCGCAATTCTTGAAAAACATTAGATCAGTGCAAGAAATTCAAATCATTGCAAGAACCAAGCACCCCAAAGAATGATTTCCAAATCCAAAGATCGTAGGAGGCAACCGCTTTAAGGATTATAGTTGGTGACTCTTTACGACCACTATATTGAGCGTGCCATGCTGTTGGACAATTTTTCCAACGCCAATGCATGCAATCTATGCTCCCTAGCATTCCTGGGAAACCTCTATTTGCATTTTGTTTGAATAACCTTGTAACGTCACCTTGTGTCGGATTTCTGCCGTACTGGGACCGAAAATTCGTACAATTGCCTCTGTAAATCTAATAACAGTTTTTAATAGAGTGGTTTCACTCATAGCGTACTGCTCAGACCATACGTCATGGGAACCCCCATTAGCTAACAGTCTAATTACCCCCAACACTTTCTGATGAGAGCTTAAACCTTGATGACCGCAAGCATCATTCTTCTGAACAAAGTAGTTATCATAAAGGCAAACAGATTCAAGGATGCGATTGAAAACACTATACCGCATCCTGAATCTCCTTCGGAAAAAATACTCGTTGTATACCTTATCTTCTCCAAAGTAATCTTCCCATAGTGTTGCATGTCCCCTTTCTCTCCTACGATTCACTCGACGTCTCGTTTTGAGTTCTTTCCCATCGCGAATTATATTTTTTTCAGCACACCACCAGGTAATCTCCATCATAATAATCATTTCCTCGTCTGAATCATCGGATGATCCACCTTCATTAAATTGTGCATATTGGAGCAAAATATTCCGTCCCTCATCGCTAGAACTAGAGGAGTCCATGATATAATATGGTTACAAATTAATTTAGATGTAGATGAAAAATTATACTCTACCTGTATAGTTTTACGATACACAGGTATTTATAAGTTTAGGTAAAATCTTATATAGGTAAGTGTGCTACATGTAACTGTGCTACAGATAAGTGTGCTACAGATAACATAGGTAAAATGTAAATTTTTGTGTCCTATTGGTAAGTGTGCAATACAAATTTATCTAGATCAGTGCGCTCGTTGATTAGGCATAAATTCTTCACATTTATCCCCTTAATTTCGGTATTTTTACGATCCCGTGCGGTGTAAATAGCTTGGATTTATCTCATATCTATGCTACTAACCCTTTTTGGCAAGTATTTCGTATTTTTGTATCTCTTATGTGTTTTACAGGTATTTCATGCAAGAAAGATGGAAAAGAGAACTCAAAATAGTGAAAGAAACCAAGAATCGGGGAGTTGAAGGGCATTTTCGTAATTTTGTAGCCTTAGTCCGGAAGTGGGGCCGACTGGAAAGTTGAATATATTTCAATTACAAGAACACTGGAAAAAACGGCACCTCAATCCGAGCTACGATGAAAGAGTTATGATCCCTTGAAGTTGCGAAAAAATCATAGAAGAAAGGCTAGGAAGGCAAGTGCAAGGGCATTTTCGTAATTCTGTAGCCCAATACCGGTGGTGGGGCCTTCTGGAAAGTTGAAGATATCGGAACAACGAGAATTCTGGAAAAAATGGCACCCAAATCTGAGCTACGGTGAAGGAGTTATGATCATTTGAAGTTGAGAAAAAATCCAAGGAAGAAAAGAAGAAAGTTGGAAAATATTCGAAGTGTTGAAAGAGGCCCAGAAACCAGCCAATTCACCCGAACCGGTACACCCAGAACCCGAACCGGTTCGCCCATTTGTCACGCTCCAGAACCGTTACAAAATTAGTCACGCTTTCTAAGTGTGACAAATTGGCAGATACGGGATTTTTATTTTGTGCTTATCTTTTAGCCAAAAGAGTTTTATGTTTTGGGGACTCTTCTAAACGACCTCTAGCATATATATTTAGTCATTAGGACTCTTTTTAAAAAGATTTCATTTATGTAAAAGCTCCATAACAAGTAGGAACATCTAGGAGAAGAATTTACATACTTTGCACCATTAATTCAAGAGCTTTTCCTGTTTTTCTTCAATCATTGATTTCTTCTTGCATGTTCTTGTTCTTCAGTCGTGGTAATTTTTATTTCCAGAACTTTTATTATTATTTACCATGTTAGGCTAGGTTTTTAAAAGTTGGGATACATGAACCCAACCTGATGTGTTAATTGCATGTGTATAGTATTAGTCCTCTGAATTTAATGATTGATTATGACCGTATTGCGTAGTTACACAACAATTGTAGATCTTTATATCTCGTTTGCCTCTGGGTACTCGTGATGATTTAGAATGCAATTCAAGTGCTACTATCGCGATACTGATTTACTCATCCTCAGATTAAGTATGACGCGGGCTTGAACCTCGTATACGTAATTCTTGGGAGTACTAAATTTCGGGTCAAATTAATCAGTTAAATTTACGATTAGTTTTATACCATCAATACACTAGGGTTGGGGGATTGTGTCTCTACCTTAATTTTTCCAATTAGTTTTAGTTAACTTCTTTATTTTTTTCCTTTTTCCTTTCTCACTCAATCATCATCTTTTACACTTTATTTTTTAAAATAATAAATCAATTAAAATCTATCAAACATTCCCTGTGTATTCGATACCCAGACTCGCCACTATACTCCACAAGAGTGTAGTTAAAGTTTAGGTTTTTTTTTTGTATCACGGTTGGAAGACGACAACAACGACTAGCGTATTTACACGGACGCTCGGTTTCCACCTCGATCACTCGTTCAGCGTCAATAATATCTGTGTCCTTCCGTATGTAAATATACTGTATGATATTGGTAAGTGTGCTACTGATATTATCAGTGCTATTAGTGAGTGTGATTCATTTTGGGTTCAGGTTCTTCAGGCAATCAATATGTTGTATAGTTAATTTAGAAAGTTACTATGTGGTAACTTTAATCATCTGCATGTTATTATTGTTCCTTTATATGTGCCTTTTTATAATTTATAAAATTATAAAATTACTACGTGATAATATTTCAGCATTATGTGTGCCTTGGTATGTGTGCCTTTCTACTTCTTATCTTTTCCATTGGTATGTGTGCCTTTGTATTATTATAAATATTTTTTATCATTGTAAAATAAAATTATATCTTCGAAGGTTTAAAATTACCTATAAATAAATTAATTTTGATGTAGATGAAATATTATACTCTACCTGTATAGTTTTACGGTACTTAAGTATTTATAATTATAGGTAAAATCTTATATAGGTAAGTGTGCTACATGTAACTGTGCTACAGATAAGTGTGCTACAGATAATATAGGTAAAATGTTAATTTATGTGTCCTATTGGTAAGTGTGCAATACAAATTTATCTAGATCAGTGCGCTCATTCAGCGTCAATAATATCTGTGTCCTTCCGTATGTAAATATACTGTATGATATTGGTAAATGTGCTACTGATATTATCAGTGCTATTGGTAAGTGTGCTTCATTTTGGGTTCAGGTTCTTCAAGCAATCAATATGTTATATAGTTAATTTAGAAAGTTACTATGTGGTAACTTCAATCGTCTGCATGTTATTATTGTGCCTTTATATGTGCCTTTTTATAATTTATAAATTTATAAAATTACTACGTGATAATTTGATAGCTTTATGTGTCCCTTGGTATGTGTGCCTTTATATAGTTTTACTTTTACATTGGTATGTGTGCCTTTATATCATTGTAAATTAAAATTATATCTTCAAAGGATTAAAATTACCTATAAATAAATTAAAAGGATTGCAACAATTTTTTATCTACCATTGTCTTATATTTCAAAATTGGCTTCATCTCCCTACTATTCATCCATTTACAATGGCTCTTACACAGATATTGTTGGTAACGATTGGTATGGGAAAAAAATAATTTTCCAAACATATACAATTGATACTTCTCGACATTTTCTCAATGACTTTGGTCATATAATCATAATCTCTCCCAATTCGGAACCTGAAGACGGAGTTGTGTATCCTTGGGAACACCTCACATGTCCAGATAAATATGATGAAAGGTGTGACCTGGAGGTGCTTTGCCATTACCATCACATATCCGTGCCAAAAAATCGAGCTGCCGCACTTTGGCCAATATCATATCCCGAAGAAGCGGATATGTTTTGTCTTGATTTATTGGAGGAAGAGATATGGCAGATGGAGAAGCGCCTACAACGTTATCACAAAGCACAACGCGCAATGCTATCAGGTCGTCACATTCAAGAACAATTAATTAACATATATAACGACTCTACGTTGGCATCAGATAACGATATTTCAAACTACACCAATTTCGGTTATGATTACTTTTCGGAATGCATATATGAAAATGATGGGGAAGAGTACGAACCAAATATATCAAACTATAACGAAGAATATTTTGATTCAGATACGCAACGATCTTACTTACCTAAATGTTTAGTGCGCAATGGGAAACCATATTGTTGTACTTCTACTAGGTTCGACCTAAGCGTTTGAACACATACTCCTAATAATCATTTTGATCGTGTATTATTGTTTTTACTACTTAAGTCAATAATAAAAAATGATATCAGAGCAATCGCAATAATTGTTTGTCATCATATCATAACATTTTTCAGAGCAATCGCAATAATTCTATGTGTAATAAATGAAAATAAATATGAGACATTATATCATAACATTTTTCATAAATATGAGACATTATACATCATAACATTTATCATCACAATTACATTGAGACAACAATAAGAAAATTTATTCTTAACATTTTTCAATTGTACATTATACATCACTGGCGCCCCGGGCCGAACTCAAAATTAGCACCTAAATCTGCATGTGAACCCCTGTAAGGGTCAGACCCAAATAAATTATCCCAACCTTGTTGGGCCTCATATGTCGGGACCGGGTCAGAGGGTGGGGCTAGGTGTGGTATGTAAACGCTCGGACGACTAGAACTAGTAGCACCCTACTCAAACCCTCGACTAGGCATAGTAAAACGTGCTAGTCTACGCTCTAACTCATCAATGCGATCATCACGTGCTTTGAGTTGATCCTCTCGCTGACGTGTCTCGTGCAATATTAAATGACGTAGACCTCGAATGTTATCTGCTGCCTCGACGTAGGACTGACGCCATTCTAACTGCGTCAAAGATTGAGCTGGAGGTGCGTTGGTTGAAAACTCAGGTCTCGGCACATCTATAGTATATGAAGCCCCCTCCGGTAGGCCTACGTCAACCGTCCAATTCTGCCTCGATGGTTGGATGTGCGTAGAACCACCCACAGAGAACTGTGTCTCATACACATGCGGATCATTTGTCGGTGCTGGTGCTTGCGGGATTCGCAACGTCGAAGGTGCCACTGAACCAACTCCAATAAAATTTACATTAACGTATCTGGCAATCGGCGGTAGTATTGGCCCGAGTGCTACTGCCTTACAATATGCATTATACTCTTCTTGTGACACATCTCTTACGTATTGATTTGCGATAGGCCAATTTTGGGCGGCAGCTGCTTGGAAATCATGTTTTGAGGCACAACACAAACTTGATGGTGGGTTGTCTGCGATACATATCCTCCCAGTCAATTGCCGGATGGCCCGATCACCCAAGTACCAAAAACCCTTAAATAGGGGATCCCAAAAAATCATCTGTAATCGCGATATCTCTCGAGCATATAAGATGACATCAGAGTCACGGTAGGCAGAAGTCTCGTATGGCTGCCATATGATGGACTCGGGTGACCGCATCTCAAGCTGATGTTGACTGCTTGAGGTGTTAAACCGCTGTGCTCCCTTTACTTTCTTTCAGTTCCCCCTCGACCAACAAAATATACGGGGCCACGTATCGATAGACGGATCGGCGAGAATAGGACATGCCGTGGCCATGTACTCGTGATGTAAATACTGCAAAAATTTTCAATAAATTTAATTCATTAGAATAAGTTGACGTATATTGTAATGAAACGTAAATTTTAATAAATAAGATGAAACGATAATATACCTCGAGTATTTGCCACATGCATTCAATGCTAGTTAACGATCGTCGACTGACTTTGTCCAACGACCATAAAATACGGGCATAAATAGCCGAACCCCAGTCGTATGTGCCGATGGCGGGAATATCCTCAAGATAATGTAAATTACCGAGGTCGGCAGTGGAGTGAGCCTTTGGAAAAAATACACTCCCCAATACATAAAACCAAAATGCCTGAGCTATGATTGGGGACATATAATCTGGTAACGATTCAACCTTGACAAAATTTTCTATGTATTTTTTTAGGTCAGAAACTGAAATTCCCGCACCAGTAAATCTCTGTATATGAATTTCTGGGAAAAATTCATTTATGGTATTAACAAAATTTGAATATTGTTCAATTCGTAGATTTTCAATTTGTCGTCCTTGTCCAATTGGAATGCCTGCACGAAGGTTAAAATTTTGTCATATATTTAAATAACTATGAATATGAAAACCATAATATATATTTCAAACAATCATTTATGAATTTAAGTACAACTATTTATTTTCACATATTGAAACATTAAGTAAATAATTATTTTCATATATTGACACAATCGGAATGCGGGTACATTTTCATAATTTTTTTGTCGTATATTGAAATAATTATGAATATAATTACCTAAAAATATATTTCAAACATTTAATTATGAATTTAAGTACAACATATTATTTTCACATTTTGAAACGATTATGATGCCGGTACACGAAGGTTAAAATTTTGTCATATATTTAAATAACTATGAATATGAAAACCATAATATATATTTCAAACAATCATTTATGAATTTAAGTACAACTATTTATTTTCACATATTGAAACATTAAGTAAATAATTATTTTCATATATTGACACAATCGGAATGCGGGTACATTTTCATAATTTTTTTGTCGTATATTGAAATAATTATGAATATAATTACCTAAAAATATATTTCAAACATTTAATTATGAATTTAAGTACAACATATTATTTTCCCATTTTGAAACGATTATGATGCCGGTACATATATTTAAAATTTTGTCATATATTTAAATAACTATGAATATGAAAATCATAATATATATATATCAAACAATCAATTATGAATTTAAGTACAACTATTTATTCTCACATATTGAAACATTAAGTGAATATAAATAATTATTTTCATATATTGACACAATCGGAATGCAGGTACATTTTTCAATTTTTTGTCGTATATTGAAATAATTATGAATATAATTATCTAAAAATATATTTCAAACATTTAATTATGAATTTAAGTATAACATATTATTTTCACATTTTTAAACAATTATGAATATAAGTAGAACGAAATAAGCCATAAATTATTACCGGAAAGCATTGTGAAGTCCAGCGGAGTGAACGCAAGTTCGACATATGGTAGTTGGAAGGTATGCGTCGTGTCCCACCAACGTTCGATCATCGCCGTCACAATACATTGATCGGAATTGGGCATCACCATAGAAAAGAAATTCGACGTAAAACCGATACTGTCGATAATTGTTTTGATATCGGGCTTTCTCTCTTGAATCAATTTGTACAATTTCAGTGGCCCCATCCAATTCCCCCGAAATTCGAATTTGTTTCCGTTTATTATCGGAGTTTCGTCGTCCGAAGCGTGTGATACTCCGTCGTAAATACGGGTATAGTTGTCAATTGCGGGATTCGACGATTGAATCGGCGCGGAAGAATCGGGAATTGTCGTTGAAGTCGACCCGTGTTTTTTCGATTTCCCGATATTAATATATTTCTTCCATTTTCTACCTAATTCCATCGTGTTGACAAGATCTGATTTGGAGGGTTTTCTATGTCTAGATTGAGACTGATTTGAAATTATATTTGGGAATAAATGGAATGATTTTTGAGAGTATATGAATAAATTTAGGAAAAATATATAAAATATTTTGACTGAATTATATGAGACTGGTACATACAAATATTGAGTAAATAAGAAAAGAAAATGGAGGAAGATGAAAATGGAGAAGATGGAGAAGACAAATGAAAAATGAAGAAGGAAGAAGGAACTGAATAAATAAACAGATTGGGAAGAATGAAGAAGAAGGAAGAAGTTTTCTGAATATATAAACGGAGGAATGTTATCATTTCAATGTGACCGTTAAGTTCTTACGAACTTCTATAGTTCGTAAGAACTTCCTACGGACTTCATTTGTCCGTAAGAAGTTCTTACGAACTATAGAAGTTCGAAAAACTCCACCACTACTTGCTTCCCATTTGGACGATAGGTAAAACAGACACACGCGCCTCAGACGCTGTTAAACTTACCTTTCGCTGATATACACCACTACGGATACTCTAAGGAGTTGTACCTTGTGCGCTAGCGGAACCTACAACAATAAGATATAACATTTTTATGCACCAGGTATAAAAAAATGATACCAAATTAAATCTGTGCAGCTTTATTCTTTTTAAATTACAGAAACTGACTATGTCATAAATAGTTCACAAAAAGGACAGAGAAGTTACTTTATATACATAAATTACTTATGGAAATGGGTCTTTTTTTCCCTGTATATACAAGCTACTTTTGGCTACATTTAAGAAATTTCGGACACGGAATCTGATAATGGACAAGCATTATTGAAGATAAGATTTAGATGACCAATGGCAACATCTTTGTACCAAACGTGTCGCAGATGGCACATATTATGAATATTGTGACCAACAATTGGATGGCGACTGTTTCTAGACCAGCTTTGCTAAAGCATTAGATTTATCTATGAATGCAAAAGCCATTGTTTATCTTCAACACTAAGCAGCTATAGGTCAAACACAATAAATGGGTTAGAGTCTTGACACGTTTTTAACGAAAAAAATAAATTTTCTTTTAAGGTACATTTTAAACTAAATCATCATCTAAATTCAAAACGTCAAGTTCCCTTAAAAAACAATTTTGTTTTTAATTTTTCACAGAATTGGTCAAGTTTTCAATCATTTGTTTAGAATCATGGACAATCCTATAAGCCCTAATGTATAATATTGAATTGCTACAAGACATTTATAACTTTTACGTTGTTATTTTTTTGAGAGTTTCCAAACATTAACAATGTTTCTATTGCTTTTTCCATACATTTTTGAAAAACTTTGATCTTTGAAGTACGAAAACATACCTCAAAATAAACTTTGGGTAATACTATGTATATTTTTTTTGCAATCCCTTTTTGTTATTTGATTGATGTGTCTAATACATATTAATTAGTGTTTGTAATTCACATGGTCTCATTACAAACATCAGTCAATGTGAGTTTGACATATCAGCTGGATAACAAAAAATTATTATAGAAAATGATATATCTAATATTACTTGGAGACTTTATACGATGGGTATAGTTGACAAACAATTATTTACAAGAAAAAGGTATATGCAATATACTTTTAAGTTAATTATTTTTTTGGTATATTTAATTTTTTTGGTAGTATACCACGAGGTGTTCGGGCGCACTTTACGCGCACCTCTACTGATACTCGTTCGCATTTCGTGGCTTTCGCTGACTAATCATTATTTTGACTGCTTCGGGAGTCGAACTGTGGAGCAAACCAGTCGACCTCAAGTCTGTCCCAGAGGCCAACAGTATGTATAAGCTGTATAGGTGGTCGGATCGCCTATACATACTGCTTTCACGGACCATATTTTTTAAAATAGTACAAAAAGCAAACAATTTTTAACCAAACATAAAATTTGTAAAAAAACACTTTTTTAAGAAAACAAATTTTACGTTTTGTAAACAGTTTTTTAATGAAAAAATAAATAAGATTTTACGTTTTATAAATAGTTTTTTTTAATAAAAAATAGTCTTTTTATAGAAAATATAATTTTTTTGTATCAAATGTATTTGTTTTAGTTAGAAGTGAAAAAATTAAATATTAAGATTTTATAAGTGTTGATACCAAATTTAATCTGCTGATGTGGACCAATAATAAGAAGACACGTGTCAATCTACACGTGTCAATCTACATGGCACAATAACAACGAGGAAGTTTATTTCCCCCGACCAAGTCATGTTCTCTCCGAGCAACGAGGAGGACACCCCGAGGAACTCTATCATCCCGAGATACTCTAAGCACTCCGAGGAACTCTTGATCAACGAGCAACTAAGGCGGTCCGAACTGCATCTCGGCCGTATCATTAATTACCAGACGGACAACTGTTCAACTATTCATTATATTCTTGACGCACACGCTGCATTAAATGTATTACCCTTTCATATGTATATCATTTAATGTATTGGACCTTTCATGTACAGCCTAAAGGCTATAAATACCTTGTATCATCCTCATTCAAGGGGACCGGAATTTCTTGAGAGAACTTGTAATCAAGAATTCTGCAAACACTCAGCAATAACATAACAGTGGACGTAGGCTTTATTCCTAGCCGAACCACTTTAAAAATCTTTGTCTCATTTATTTATCTGTGATTGAAAAATTAGAGCGATCTAGTTTTTTACATCAACAGATTGGCGCCGTCTGTGGGAACGTGTTACAAGCGTTGTTCTCCACCAAAAGCTAAGTTTTTATTTTCTCTACGTATAATCAATTATACATAAATCTTTTGATTCAATCATGATTTTTATGTTTATATACATAAATTAATTGTCCAATTTTTATCTGCAAAATGTTGCATATCATGATTTTTAAATCATAACTGTTAGATTAATTCTTATTTAGAAATCTGAAAAATAGTAGATTTCATAAATCATAATTCTTTGCTTGATTCTCAAGTTTTAATTTTATATCATGGAATAAATATTTTAAATGATTACATATGCCAATATACGCGATGATGATAAGATTTGATCATTTTCATTGTTGATTTTGAAATAAATTTTGTAAGATATTTGATGTCTATTCAAATTCCCATCATATTTTTAATAAAAGAATGGGAAAAGGTTAAAGACAATGAAAAGTCTTCTCATGGAAATCATGACCCAGATCTATTTTCTCTCTCTTCAAGTTTGAGACTCTTTGCATTCATTTTTATGAACTATATAATTAATTTGGTTCATCTTCCATCTATGTCAATAAAGTCAAATTGATTGATTTTTTATATAAATTTGGTAATAATTTCGATCATTCACCATATTTTTATCTCTCCAAATTGGGAATAGGAAGGGATCAATATAAAAAATAATTTTCTCTCACCTGAAAAATCATTACTCACCTCTTGTAAAAGGGGATCAGTAAAACAATCATGACCATATCAAGACTTTGGGCACAAATTTGATATGTTGGCCCCTCCTTCATCACATCACAAGGTTTCTTTGACGAAATCACACGATCTAGTGGGTTATATATTTATTCATTTAATTAACATTCTTAAGGATTAAATTTTACATTGAATGTTATTTTTTGATCTAAAGATTCGAGATATTCTGGTCATCCAACCATATATTCTATAATTTGAGATATCCTTAAATGTTGGTCGGCAACATCCATGTTGTTTGTCGGCAACAGTAGAATCTTGGGGTATTAAAAAATGCTAAACACCCCTGATATTTCTTTAAACACGAGTTCGGCTTGGGGACAAGCAGGGGGATTAAGTCTTTTTTAACTTATGATCACCCCAAAAATATTTTTAAAACCAAGTGATAAATAATTTTCAAACAGCAAACTATGCCTGATTGGTTGTTGGAAATTAAATAACTTTACAAAAAACTCTACGTCTTATTTATGGCGCATATCTAATAAAAATTTGTACATCTCACACACGTGTGGCACAAAAATATTATTTCATATTTTGAAATTTTTATGCTGATACATATCATATATTGATTGGATGAGTAAATTATTCTCATGACTAATCAATTCAGCCTACACATATGGTAGAGCAAATTATTAATTTTTACAGGCACAAGATTCAATGCCGACGAATGCTGAAGCACAAATTATTCTATATCCGTTCGGATTCATATTTTATATTTATCTCAGCATGGAGCTCGAAAAATTTCTTCTCTTTATATATATTCGGCTCCGAGGAAAAGCTACAACAGTTATTATATTTCACCCCCAACGGATAGTTGGTCGGGGTAATTCTTATTTATATTCAGACCCAGATATCTGCTCCGGCACAAATGATTCTATATATCCATTGGGATTCATATTCTATATTCATCTCAACATGAAGCACGGCGAGATACTTATTATCATATTCATCTCTGAGGGGAACTATAACATTTATTATATTTCACCCCCAACGGATAGTTGGTCGGGGTAATTCTTATTTATATGCAGGCCCAACAAAGTTCTCGGCCATATTCTTATGTTCTGGAAAATATTATTCTTATTCGGCATTCTGCAATTATGCCTCGACAAGATACTTATTCAGTTTTAAGGAGAATTACAACATTCGTTCGGATAATTCTTATTTATATTTAGGCCTGACAACGTTCTCGGCCATATTCTTATGTTCTGAAAGATCTTATTCTTGTTCGGCATTATATGATTCTACCTCGACTGATCGGCGAGGCACTTTATTATTTTTAATTATTCTTTATATCTATTTGGATGCATATTCTATTCTCATTTCAGCAGGGATGTCTCCAGCATTTATTATATCTTATTCAGCTCCAAGGATATCTCCGGAATATATTATATCTTATTCCCAACAATCTGTTGGTCATCGCCGAGGAGGTATCCTGCATTCATATTATATCTTATTCCCAACAAATCTGTTGGTCAGCACCAAGGAGGTATCTAGCATTTATATTATCTTATTCCCAACAATCTGTTGGTCATCGCCGAGGAGGTATCCTGCATTTATATTATCTTATTCCCAACAAATCTGTTGGTCAGCACCAAGGAGGTCTCTAGCATTTATATTATCTTATTCCCAACAAATCTGTTGGTCAGCGCCGAGGAGGTCTCTAGCATTTATATTATCTTATTCCCAACAAATCCGTTGGTCAGCTCCGAGGAAGTCTTCATCATTTATTATCAATTACCACCAACTCCGATTGGTAGATAAAATCCAACTCCAGTTGGTATTGGTCGATAAATATCATTCAAAGTTCACATTCCACAGTTGGGGGCTTCTATTACAGATATATTTGTTCATTTGGTGGCACATTCTTATATCATCATGCAGTCGAGCATCAAATTCAACTCCATAAACTCACACGGCCAGGGCCCCGACTAATCATCATTCAGGAGTTGTTTTTCTTGCTCAGGAATTACTGTTAATATTGAAGTTCAGGAGGTGTATTCAGAAGTATCAGGACATGATGAAAGAAAGCGAAAAGTATTCCACCGAGGAACTCTGTCAGACCAGAAATTAGAAGACAAGTTGCCTATATGGAGGCTATATGTAGATGGATCATCTTTCACTACAGGCTGTGGGGCAGGGATCGTTTTGAACAGCCCAGATGAGGTCGACAGGGAATACGCCCTACGTTTATAATTCAAAGCTTTTAATAATGAGATTGAGTATGAGGACATGATAGCAGGTCTTAATTTGTCAAATACTATGGAGGCACAGCAGGTTATTGTCTTCAGTGATTCTCAATTGATCGTAAATCAAATGTTGGGAATATATGCAGCCAAAGGAGAATTGATGATCAAGTATCAAGCAAAGGTGATGGAGTTGGTATCAGAGTTTGTTGCTGTCCAACTGGTAAGAATATCAAGAACGGAGAATGTGAGAGCATACGCCTTGGCCCGATTAGCATCAGCTACTCGTACCGAGCTGCGAAGAACGATACCAATTGAAGCATTAGAAAGTCGGAGCATAGATGAAGACCTGACGATGAATATTATTACCCTTGATTTAGGACCATCTTGGATGGATCCCATCGGAGCATATATTGAGGAGGGACAATTACCGGGGGATAAGCTCGCTGCCAAGAAATGGAAGTTTAAAGCTGCTCGGTATAATGGTATTCGGAAGATAAGCTCGCTGCCAAGAAATGGAAGTTTAAAGTTGCTCGGTATAATGGTATTCGGAAGATAAGCTCGCTGCCAAGAAATGGAAGTTTAAAGCTGCTCGACGAGGAATTATGGCAGGTTTGCAAAGATGTGTACATCCCTCCGAGGTGAATTGATTAAAGAAATCCATGAAGGGTCCTATGGAATCCATGTAGCAAGTCGAACACTTTTGCAAAAGGTGATGACGCAGGGATACTACTGACCGACGATGAGACCTGATTGTATAGCTTATGCCAAGAAATGTGACAAATACCAACGCTTTTCCTCCATCCGAAGAACTTCACAAACATTGTTGACACCCATCATTTATCCTTGGCCATTTTCCATGTGGGGATTGATTTGGTTGGACCATTGCCGACGACTCGAGGAAGATTCAAATACCTCGTCATCGCAGTAGATTATTTTACTTAGTGGATAGAAGCTGAGCCACTTATTGACATGACATACGAGAAGGAAGGTGTACCAATTTGTTTGGAAGAACATCATCTGCCGATATGGTCTCCCTCATGCCTTCATCACAGACCATGGAACACAATTTAAAAACGAGGAGTTTGCTGCCTATTATCATCAGTCAAACATTTTGAAGGTTCATTCAGCGCCAGGATATCGTCAGAGCTAATGGACCAAAAGTGCTATAAGTAGCCAAAAGTGCTCTAAGGAGCCAAAAAGTGCTATAAGTAGCCAAAAGTGCTCTAAGGAGCCAAAAAGTGCTATAAGTAGCCAAAAGTGCTCCAAGGAGCCAAAAAATATTCCTTTGGTTAGGAGGTATACACCAGCATGATCAATTACGGTTGGTAAGATAAAAATATATTCTCACATTACAACTTATGTTGGTCGGAAGGTAATATTATTACAAAAAGTTCTTTGAAGAACAAAATATTCCAAAATACACCAAGTATAGTTGGTCGGGGATAAAAACCCACTAACTGTAGTTGGTCGACGAGGATAAATTATTGACCTTAGTTGGTCGGACACTTTTTATGAAAATATTTGAAATTGAACCAAGTATGGCTGGTCGGGGATAAAAACCCATCAACTGTAGTTGGTCGACAAGCATAATTTAACAACCTTGGTTGGTTGGAAAAATTTTAACATTTTTATACTCATTACTTTATTATTAAGTAATCGAGCAACGTTACTAATCTTGTAACTTCTTTATTACTAATTTGGTCGATGAACAACACAATATTGTTATACATATGCACACATGTAAAGTATTTTACAAGACAATAGCAATTAAGATTGCGAATAAAAATGAAAGTCTTTCGTTAAATTCAAAAAACAAAATACATTGAGAATGAAAATGTATACTAACTATTACATTGAGATTCCTATTCTATTGGTTTCTTTTCCTTCTACTTTTGAAACAGGTTCCTCACCAGCAGGAGGATCATCTAAAATATAAGAGGAGTTTATGAAGTTAAGACCTTTCAACATTCTGATATTCATCACAGATGATCTATCCGAGAAGCATTAGCCCATTCCTGAGAATCACTTGCTCGTCCCTGAGAATCACTTGCTCGTCCCCGAGAACATCTTGCTCGTCCCCGAGCAGAGGTAGAAGTCAAAATCAGCATCTACAGCACTGAGATATTTACTACTACTGTCTCGACCAACATTGAAGAAGAAGTTGTATGAAGATGTTTTGGAGTCTGCCACCTGCTTGGTACTAATCAGATTGAAGAGTTGGGTTCAAAAGCTAGTATGTTACTCGACAAAGTATTCAGAGGATCATAAATCAGAAAAATCAAGCACATAAAGTTAGCATTCAGTTGCTCGGCACAAGAGGCAGTTGGTCAGCTAGCAAACCGATCAACATACTTGAAGATTATGACAAGCTACAAGCTGCATACTATGGCATGGCTACATCCAAATTCTCAGGGGTGATACATAGCACACGGAGTTCCTCAAAAGAAAGATTAGCAACCATCGATCAGCCTGCATCATATGTCGTCCAGGAGATAATGCACTTTGTGTTGAACAAATTAAGAAGGTAGATCAAGAATTTCACGAGCACCGAGCAACATTGCAGAATAAATACTCCATCCTTTCAAGTAACCCATCAAGCATGAAGCATTGGGGGCTTCTGTTGATAGCAAATTTAATCTGCTGATGTGGACCAATAATAAGAAGACACGTGTCAATCTACACGTGTCAATCTACATGGCACAATAACAACGAGGAAGTTTATTTCCCCCGACCAAGTCATGTTCTCTCCGAGCAACGAAGAGGACACCCCGAGGAACTCTATCATCCCGAGATACTCTTAGCACTCCGAGGAACTCTTGATCAACGAGCAACTAAGGCGGTCCGAACTGCATCTCGGCCGTATCATTAATTACCAGACGGACAACTGTTCAACTATTCATTATATTCTTGACGCACACGCTGCATTAAATGTATTACCCTTTCATATGTATATCATTTAATGTATTGGACCTTTCATGTACAGCCTAAAGGCTATAAATACCTTGTATCATCCTCATTCAAGGGGACCGAAATTTCTTGAGAGAACTTGTAATCAAGAATTCTGCAAACACTCAGCAATAACATAACAGTGGACGTAGGCTTTATTCCTAGCCGAACCACTTTAAAAATCTTTGTCTCATTTATTTATCTGTGATTGAAAAATTAGAGCGATCTAGTTTTTTACATCAACAATAAGCGTAAGGGTACAATTGTCATTTATTATCCAAAGGGTGTGGGAGAAGACATCGAGGGTGTGATAATAGCTATTCCCTAATTATATTATACCTTTAATATGATAGTATCAGGAGAGTTCATGAAATTTTAATATTTACTATTTACTATTTTTTATTTTGAACATTGTGTTTTTTAAAATTAAATACATATTATTACATTTATATAATATTTTTATTTCTAAAAAGTATTTTTGAAATTTTGAAATTATTATTTATATAAATAAAAAAAATTAGTTATAAAAATATTTTCAAAATTTTATTTATAGAAAAAGTTCTATGTTTTTATCTATAAATGACATAAAGTTTTTTAAATTAAAAACAAATAAAAATCAGTAATTTTTTTATATAAAATGCATACAATTTTTTTAAAGTTTTTATTTATAAAAAATAGTTATTAAGTTAAAAAAAAGTTCTCAAAATTGTTTTTAATATAAATAAAAAAGTTTTTGATATTAAAAATATTTTTAGCGTTTTACTTATTGAAAAAACTTTGAGTTTGTCTCTATAAATCACATACAGTTCTTTAAACTAAAAATAAATAAAAATATGTATTACTTTTTACATAAAATATGTACAGTTATTTTGAAATTTTTATTTATATAATAGTTTTTATATAATAAAATTTTTAAACAATAATAGACAAATTTTATTTATGAAAAAAATTAACCTTTTATAATGGCTTTAAAATAAGATATTGAATTTATAATATATACGATTTTTATAACTTCATTATATTTGTTGGTTGTACATCGTCCGTGTATCGCAGGAGTTGTATGCTAGTATCTACTAAAGTTTAGGCAAGTTTGCAATCTTTAACTCAGTTTTTTAATTTGGAACCTCGTCACTAAGGTAGTTAAGATTGACGGAAATGTGACATGACATCATATCTTCCAAATGATGTAGATAAGTTATTGTTAGCCAAATATTGTAAATCTTAAAGTTTGAAATAATTTGTTATTCCTATATCATTGTCTCAATTTGAAAACAAAAATAGAAGCAGGTCAAAAAATAATTATGATAAATTAAATTATGTTGTGTAAAGAATAACATTAATAAAATTTTAAAGTAAACAAATTTGTCAAAAAATTATTTAAAAAATCAGAATTAAACTGAAACAAATAATAGAAAAATACTACAAATGAAAAATATAAATATGACAAAAAATTCATTTAAAAATCAGAAAATGAAAAACAAAGGAACACGTTATGAATAAAATAAAAAATTAAATGAGAAAAAAATAGCAATTTTTTTAAAAAGTAGAAAACAAAACTAAAATAAATCAAAACCCATTTGAAAACTTAGAAAAATAAAAAAATACTAAGAAAAATATTTTAAAAAATCAATAATTAATATAAAATTTGAAAAAAATAATAATTGTAAACTAAGATAAATTAAGGGGGAAATAAAACATGAAATACCAAAAGAAGAAAAACTTGAAAAAAATAATATATTTACAACTTAGAAAGATAAGATTTAAAAAACAAAAAGAGGAAGCATCAGTCCCCTCATCTCACTCCACCCACCATTTAACCCCACCGTGAGTTCCAACCCCCCCTCCCCCCCCTGCCCTATAATTATTTTTTTGTACTTTGTTTTTCATTTATTTAAATAATTTTTCTTGAATTTAATTTTTTTTTTCCTTTTTTCTATTTTAAAAATAAGTTTTCTTCAATTAAAATTATTTTTATTAGTTTTTTTTGTGTAATTTTTGTTTTTAAGTTTCTAATAAAAAATTTTAATTTCAATATTGTATTAGTTTTTTGGGAATTTTTTGTTTTTCAATTTTTAAATAAATTTTATAGAATGTTTTTTTTTTTTTATATTTTTGCTATTTTAGATTTTTTTTAAAAATAAATTTTCTTGAATTTAAATAAAATTTTTAGTTTTTTCAAATATTTTTGGGTTTTGAGTTTTGAAATAAATTTATATAATTTAAATTATTTTTTTAGATTTTTTTTTTTATTTTTGGTTTTTCACTTTCAAAATAAACATTCTGTAATTTGAATTTGTTTTGTAGTTTTTATGTTGTTTTCATGTAATTTATTAATGTTATTATCCCGATGTCTTAATTTAATTATGTGTGTTGAAAGCTTGTACCACATCATTTGCCAAATCAAGTGCCATTTAAGCATTTGGTTTAGTAAGACTAAAAGTGTTAGCATCAAGATTCTAATTTATAATGTCAATGTACTTTCAGATTTACATGTCAAATTGAAACATTGAGATTACAAATTACCCATAACTTTAGCCTAGGATTTATAATGTCTTTTTCCCATTTTATTATGATATAACTTTAATATTTTTTTTATATAAAACTAGATATTTGTGAAGGTAAGTAATTTTGTGTAATTCAAACCTTTGAGGTGAATTATGATAAAAATAATGTATTAATAAATTAATCAATTTCACCATATATTAAACCAAACGTGCACTAAATAACGCATACTATCTCCAAATGGTTGTTACAATTTGCAAAAATAGTCAACCCAAAGAGCATAGGAAATAAGAGAAAATGTGATAATGCGTCAACTTCTCCCGGTGCTAAGTTATCCCTCGTAAATGTGTGCAAGTTATTTTTATAAGTTTTTTTTTTTTATAAATTGATCTCGTTCCCTAAGTATGTAAGCAAATAGGTCATATGATTGTTTCTCTTTTTGCTTTAGTAGGTTGCACGAATTTTTTGTTTTACTATGAAAGGTCCTATTTGAAAATGGGTAGTGAATGTTTATTACATGTATAAATAAGATCAATTGAAAATATTTTGTTTTGTCAGGATCAATTTGGAAATGCCTTATACAAACATGAGTTATTTGTAAAACTCCCTTTTTATAATTGCAAACTCCAATAAAGAACAAATAAGAAATCAATAAAACCCAAAACAATCAGATACACAAGAAGTTGTACGTGGTTTTGTCTCCACCTAAGTTCCTTCTAAACCTCGGCACTCCAAATTAGTGGTATCCCACATGTGCATAATTCATTCACCAAAATACCACGTGGAGTTAATCATGTATTTAAGAGAAAAAAAATTTAAGCCACAATTTAACAGTTTTCAATAATTATTCTGAGAAAATAATAAAAATGAAATCTTAATGCGCAACCCAAGTTGTCATTATTTCAAATATTGATTGCTTTTTTGAATTTGTAATATTTACAAATAAATTTTTGGATTAAAATTCACCTACTTAATAGTTAAAAATATCCATAAACCATTGTTCTTTTTATAAGGAATATCCAATACTACGTAGTTACATATAACTAATGCTAACAACTTTTTGAAAAACATCACGATTACACCACTCATAAGGGACATGAATTAGTGGGTTAAGGTTGATTATTTCATTACTTGAAATGGATTTCAATACATGAACTAGAAACACGGATAACAAACATGGTAAATCAAGGTCATAAAGGAATAACCTGTAAATAACAGGAATAAAATTGTTTAACTATTTATATAAACAAAATATCACATATTTTTTGTAACTTGATCAGGTATAAATTCTATTAGAATTAAATGATATTTTACTTATTCGTAGCTACAATTTAGAACAAACGAACATTTAGCTTATGTTGAGTCAATAAGTCATTTGGTTGGTTTACCGAGATTATATAACTCGATATGATTAATGAATGAGTCGGGTTACTGTAACTTATTTGACACATCATTATCTTCATTATTGACTTAATCCCAATATATGAATTGTGTCAGTAACTCAAGGTCACAATAATCATTATTTGAAGTGACTCTTTTAGTCCCAAATTATTAATGTTGACCACATACCCTAATGGAGCCATATATTCTTATTGTAATCACTATTGGTAAGGGTAACTTTTTAATCTAACTTAATTTTATATATTATTTTTAGAGTAAATTACTCATTTGGTGCATAAACTATGACAATTGTTTCAAAACGCTTTTAAACAATCAAAATTGTCAATTATGCGCTAAAATAATGGGAACAGATTAATCAAAACCTTTTTGTTAGTTTTAATCGTCAACTGCGACACAAAATAGTTTTTAAGGAAAAATAAGAACTTTTATGAATATTTGAGGTAAAATTATAATTTACTTATAATGTAATTAGAAAAAAAAAAAGACAACAATTAACACCACCCTCTCTTTGCAAACAACTCCCCTCCCCCTCCTTCTCTGGCGACCTCTACTTCTTCCCTCCTACCCCCCCTCTCTGGAAACCCACACCACCCAACCCCACCTTCCATCGTCACCTTCCCCATCATCCCTGACATCACCATTCCTCGGCACCAACTTCCAAAACCCACCATTTTCACCACCACAAACTCGGTACCACAACAACCCCAATCTCCAATCCAACTGTTGGAACCACCCAACACCATCACCATCTCCATATCCCAAACCAGGACACCACCATATCATTGTTGGACCACTAAAACAATCTAAAACTCACACCACCACCATCTTCATCATCATCGTCCTTGCCTTAATCCCACCATATGGGGTCGCCCATACGGGTTCTCCTTTTTCATTCTAATATACAATATTATTATTCAAGTTTAATTCCTTAAGATCTCTTTTAATAATTTCCTCCCACGATAGCTTAGGGCGACCTCTTTCTCTTTTACCTTTTATTTTCAACAATCTTCCACTCGTTATAGGGGTATCTACTAGTCTATGCAACACATGCCCGTACCACCTAAGTCTACTTTCTCTTAATATATCTCTAATGGGAGCTGATAGTACAAATATAGCACCCTGCCGCGGAATGTATTCTTCTCTATCCAGTTCGCAGGCATACCACATAGGTCATACAGGCCGCGGTCAAACCTCATTCAAGGCGCGGCCAAAACTCACTCAGCGTAACATCCCATCAGGACCAGATGGCACAGGGTGCAGCCCTGTCCATTATAGGCCGCGACACTCCACCGTATGGTGCGCGGCACCCCTCCATCAGCTTACAACACTGCTTGCTTTGCAGGCCGCACCCCCTCGTCCACAACTGCTGCAGACTTGGTATACGCCACGTGCTCAGGGCATGTGACTCAACACATTTCCTCATAAATAGAAGACCACACCTAGAAGTAAGTGGGATCGATTCCATACCCGTCCGGGGCAGGTTCTTCAATACAGATTCTCTCTACACGACCTCAACACACGACTTGGAGGCCATACATCTACATCGCAGCCACCTCTCCGGCACTCCGAAATACTCAGTACTGCTATGTACTATCTTTTATTCTCATACTTATACGCCTCTTTAGGCACGATTACATTGTACAATGCAACGTAAATAATGAGAACGGAGCAACACAGTGGATGTAGGCCTATTTTAAAGGCTGAACCACTCTATATCGTGTCTTCTCTCTATCTACTTGCTTTACTTGTTTATTACACACTTTACTTTTGACTTACTGGTATGAGAACGCCTTATGGCCGATTTCTCATATCATCAATCTGGCGCCGTCTGTGGGAACCGAGATATTTCAATCTTGTTTCTCTACGTATATGAGTTCTTAAACACCTTATTCGACCCCTGAGGATCCTATGGATCATTTTATCATGGGTCGATTACTGGTTATTGGGATCCGCTTTACATTCGCCCCCTTTAACGGGTATTTCATATTTTTGGATTTGTCTGTGGATCTTCATTTGATGGCTTTGGATCTATCTTACATACCCCTGTGATATCATTCCATCTAGATAATGCTGAAAGGCATGGTGGACTTTAGTCCCGAAAAGGTGGATGATTAGGGAAGAGCTATATTTACTCCCTTTTTTGTTGCCATCTACCTATGATCTAGGGGTTATCATTGAAATTGTGCCGTATTGCGCACCGCTGGGGAATTCTCTCATCAATGGACCCTAGTAGGTTTTCTTCACGTGGTGGGGGAGAGGGTACCAGTTCCTGTCTTGTGACCTCTCCACTGCCTAGGCAGGGGTGCGGCCTGTAAGTTCAACAGCCTCTCGTGCCGCGACCCTTACTAGCGCGGACCTATTAAAACAACTCAAAATCACCGTGGGAAGGACTTAAGTGGCCTTCGGATCGACCTCGGTGAATAACATTAAAGGGCTGCGGCAGTGCACTTGTGTGCCATACTTGCCGCGGCCTCCTCAGCAAGTCATGGAGCAGTTCAACCCCTCCTTCCCAATACTTCTGTGATCACTCACTTATGTTAGTTTTGTCTCAGATTCTATATACTTTACAAAGACTAACAAAAGCAAAAATGGAAGGAGAATCCAACCAGAGCGCAGAAGTCAAGAATGAGATTGTGCAACTGTACAATCACCTTAATCACCTCTATGACAGCCATGCCTCACTTCAGACCCAGGTCAATTATCTAACTCAGAGGGTGCTAATGCTAGAGGCCGCGGCCTCTAAGAATATAGGCGCGAGTGCGGAGGAAAAAACTCAACCAGCCTTGTCTGCCGCGGCAGTTAAAGAGGCCGCGGAATCAACCGACAAAAGTCAGAAAAGGAGAGCAGAGAAATCAGAGAAAAAATCGGGTGTCTATATGCCATTGATTTTCCCGATTGAAGAGATCTTTGAGTTCATCAAAGAGGACAAGCTTTTGAGGTGGCTAGAAAAGTTGAGAGCTCCACCCCACAAAAGGAACAAAGCTACCTGGTACAAATTCCACCAGGACCATGGCCATGACACAGAGCAATGCTATGCTCTGAAGGATGAAGTTGAAAGGCTAGTCGGGCAAGGGATGCTGCAACGATTCCTAAAGAATGCATAAAGGACCTAGCCGGACCTGACAGAGGCTGCATGCCGCACCTCATCCTTAGTTTTTTCAATTTCAACTATTTCTGTTCATGCTTTATGAAGCTCATTAGAGCCTTAATACTCAAGACTTTAGGTTTTGTTAACAAAGTCATTAGTTGAAGCATACATATATAAATATATGAATTAGCAAATTTTGCCATATCTGATATCTCTCTTGGTTTCATAATCTGTTATCTTACAAAAAGACCTTTTGTCTCAAACAGATTCCAGAGGAAGAGTAATAAAATTATCTCGAAGGATTATCTAACTTCGGGATGCACTTATGGAGGGATTACAATCTTAATCAGCTCAAAAGTTCCCCTCATGAGGTGCAACTATATCTTAACTTCTGATGATCATGTTCGTGAAAGCATCTGAGAATTCAAGGAGCTCCTATTAGCCACGAGAGCTTACAACGCCCGTTCTCAGCTTTTGGAAATCATATTTGGCCGCGGGGGTTTACAATGCTCGCTCTTAGCTTTAGGGATGCGTCAACGGGCCGGGAGGCTTATAATATCTAGCCAGGGATGGCTTTATATATATCAGCAGCTGTGGGTGGCTTAATAACATAACCCAGCTTGGAGAGGCTTGATAGTGTCTCGCATATTAGCTGTGGGTGGCTTAATAACATAACCCAGCCTGGAGAGGCTTGATAGTGTCTCGCATATTAGCTGTGAGTGGCTTAATAACATAACCCAACCTGGAGAGGCCTGATAGTGTCTCGTATATTAGCTGTGGGTGGCTTAATAAAATAACCTAGACTGGAGAGGCTTGATAGTGTCTCACAAATTAGCTATGGGTGGCTTAATAACATAACCCAGCCTGGAGAGGCTTGATAGTGCCTCGCATATTAGCTGTGGGTGGCTTAATAACATAACCCAGCCTGGAGAGGCTTGATAGTGTCTCGCATATTAGGGCTTGGTAACATGACCCAGCCCGAGAAGACTTGGAAATACCAACGTATGTCTATAGAGGCACATTGTTCAGATGAACCAGAAATGTGTCGCATCCCACCGATACGGTTGCAGAGCTCTAGGAGCCATTCATTTATGAAAGTGCTGAGGCACTAACATCTTGAAGCATGAGAAAACTACAACTGCCACAGCGTCAAATGCCACGGTGGAGGAGAATCAGTTGTACCAAGTCTAAGGAAAGGCTTTCTCTACATGTTCCATGTTGGTTATGGGATGAAAAAAGATAGGCGGTTCAGACAACCAGATGCAATGAAAACAGCTGCGGATCCGTGCAATCAGCAAGCCCCAACCTTGAAATCATATCCACGACATAATAAAGGGTCGCGGCTTGCACGCAACTACCTTGTGACGCAGCAGTCGATGTCCTTCGAGAGTAAAATGGCACCATTTATGTGGGCGCGGACATTGGTAAAAAATCGTGCTATGAAGAAATCGATCTATGTTCGCGGACTTAAAATGTTATGTTTATCTAGACAAGGATGCATTTTCAAATATGAAGTAGTTACATTCAACCATTCATTATAGCAAGTAATTAATCATACATAAAGTAGCAAATATAGCCGCAGCCTTGGTATTAATAGCCAAAGATTACAGAATGAAGGCCGCAGCCACAACATAAATTTAGATTATAGAAAGAAGGGACGCAGCCCTGTGCTAAGGATAACATAAATTGAATGAGTTTAAGAGGTTGCGTCATCATCATCATCATCATCATCAGCCTCATCTCCGTCCGTGGCAGTTTTTGTCTCTCCGTCTACTACCGCTGCTTCTGCCTCAGCTCTCAGCCTTGCTCTCTCTTCCGCTGCTGCCCTAAGTTCAGCGATGCACTCTTGATGTTCGGCATCGCTTAACTTCTAGGCAAGGACCTCTTCCTTAGCCTCAGGGAACCTCTTAATAAATCTTTGCCACAGCTCCTGGTAGCCGCGGAGGTAGGCCCTATTGTTGACAAGGAAGAAGTCCTTAGAGCCTTTAAATGACTCCACGGCATGATCTATGGCTAGCTGGAGGGCGTCACCATGATCAACCTCCAACCTTTTTATTGCCTCAGCATGATCTTCATCTTTTTTAGCGGACTTGGCTTCCAACTCTTCATATTTCTGCCGAAGTAGGACGCGCTTGGTATTTGAAATCTTCGAGACACGAGCGGCTTCGACAGTCTGGGCCTAGGAGGATTTCAGGGATTTCGCGACTTGCTTAAAATTTTCCTTCGCTTCCTCCCTCGCCTTGATTGCTTTCTTAAGGTCCACGTGGGCTGCCTGAAGAGCCGCGGCAGTAGACTTCTTCCCAGCCTCAAAAGAAGAAGTTCGTGCAGCCTGCAAGTCCGCGGTATGAGTACTCTTTTCAGCCTCCTTCAGTCTATACAAGGCCTCGTACTTCCTCTTCTGGACCACCATCACATCCACGCCCTGAAATAAAAGACGTTAAAAAAATATGGAAAAATATGAGATGCAAAAGTTAAAGAATGACAACTGGTACGTACCCTCAGAAGGCTATGGAGGCCACAATCCTCCAGATCGTCATGATCTTCTCCCACGAGCCTGTCATGGTCTGCGACATCCAGGGCGCTTTTCATTCTCCGCGCAGCCTTTGCGGTAGTGTCCCAAGATGAATTGGGGTCAGGCTGCCTTAATTGGGGCCTTGGTCTACCATCAGGCCCAGACTCTTCGCGGAATTAAGGAGGCGGTAAGTTTGCGTTAACCGCCACAACAGGTGGCGACGGAGGATAGGATGAATGAAGGGGCACATCGGTTGACATCAAGACCGCCGCGACAAGGTTTTCCCCTATGTCGTCATCAAAATGGTCATGCGGAAGGTTCTCATCATTAACCGTTTTATCCGCAGCAGGAGTTGTAGTTTTTTCAGCAGCAAGTACCATGGCAGGGGCAACATTATTCTCCGCGGAGTGGGCCGCGGTAGGTCCCTTGGCCTTGGACCTCTTCCTCTTTCTGCTCCGCGCAGTATTATTTAGGACGACTGCGTCCTCATCCATCTCCGCTAGTTGCGCCGCCAGCAGTTCCCTGTAAAATTCTTCACCTGAAAAGGAATAACATGAGTTGAAGAGAATAAATGACCGCGGAGTAAAAATCATGGCGCAGTTAATTACCTTCCGCGCCCATTTGTTGACGAATGGATTCGTTTGGGAAAAATCCCGCTTCAAATATGGTTGCTGACGTTACAAGTGTGCCGAACTTCTTGTGTTCAGCAGGAACTTCCGCGGCCTCAGCAACTTTTTTTTCCTGCCGCTTGTTCAAGTGGTACATTGTCAATGGCTACAGAAAGAAAAGACAATTCAAAGGTTAGTGGAAGTTGTGCATATTTATGTGAAATGAAAGGACACGGCTACAGTCTTATTACCTAATTTTGAGGGAGACCCCCACTGTCGCGGAATTACATATGACCTTTCCCTCTCATTCTCATCGGGGTGCATCTCCCAGCCTCCGTCGGAGATGTAGAAATATTTCCCCTTCCATTTCTTCACACTGGTCGGTATCCTAGTGTAAAAGGTCTCATCCCTGCCGCGGCTTGAGAGGTAGCAGTAGCCTGCGAACTTTACTGAGTTTTCCTTTAGGCGGTAGAAGTGAAAGAACTCTGCGGGAGTGATGTCCTTTTTGAACAAATTCTCCCAAAGGACAACCGCGGCGAGAATGGCTCTCCTGCCATTAGGATCCAACTGTGCTGGGGCCAGGTTCATTGCCTGAAAAAGGCGGCGGATAGGAACTGGAATAGGCAGCCGCACCCGTAAATGAAGGCGTGCAGGGGAAAGCAAATTCCATCATCGGATAGAACCGTGCACGGTCTTTGGTTTGCGGCAGGGGCTGAGCATGTCAAATTTTCTGGAAATTCGAAGGCCTCAGCCACCTGCTCAACCCAATCTTGGGTCATGGAGTCGCGGATATCAAGTGCGACCAAAGGTCTCTCAGCCCTCCCCGATACACCACCTGGGTTATCTCTAACTGCTGCGGCATCTGTTGGATGAGTACTTGAGTTGGCTTCCTCTTCCATCGGCGGAGATTGAAAATCATTCCCAGATGCCGTGCCCGCGGAGTCTGAGTCAAGTATCACGCAGTTTGGGCAATATTTTAGTTTGCAAGGCCCTATTGATCTTAGAGGGGGTACGGAAGTAAGCTCGGGGGGGGGGGGGGGAGGTCCCAAATTTCTTTGCCCAAAAGCCTTTCAGGAACTCGTCTGGGTCAAAGCTCATATGGCTACAGCAGTACCTGAAAAGCAGAGTTCGCAGTTAGGCGCCGCAACCAGTATGGTTTGGAAAAGATTTCAAGAAGCCGCGAAAGGGTTATTTTTTAAGTATTAAAAATGTGTTTGGAATTATTTCTTTTGGGATCGTACTGTCCCAACTAGCCGCGACATCCTCCATATCAGCAGAGGAACATAAGATGCCGCAGAAATAAAATCGAATTGCTTTAAGATATTTCAGACCACGGCCATTCCTAAATTTTCTCAGTCAATTTGATGTGCTCTAGTAGCAATTAAAGTTATTTAACATGGATATGTATTGGGTTCATGAAAATTTAAAGGCTGTTCGGAACTACAAGGGTGGTGATTCAGCGTCGCGGATGATAATTTAAGGGACCGCAGCCATTTGACACGGTATGACGCAGAAGGATCATACCAGTTCACGAGAATGGGCATTGAAATCCTATCATGCCGCGGCCTCTATCCTAAACAGTTGATTATCTAAATTCTAATAGTTTTTAGGATCAAACTCACAGAATACGAAGAGTTCGATTATGAACAACAAGAACAATTGTATATATTTCATATGTAGCATATGTGGGAAAAGGCAAAACGTACAAACAAAACCCTAGATTTCTAGAAAATGAACCAGAAAAGAAAATAAATAAAAAAAGGGAAAAAACTGTAAATTTCAAAAGCTTTTACGAAAGTATAATGGTTGAAAAATCACCTGGAAATGGAGAAACTTGCAATGTTCAGCTTCAGACCGCCTTGAACTGCCGCACACCGCCTTAGAAGGTTGCCGGAATATGCAAGAGAGAAAGTGCAGAGTTTCGCTCTCAATGTGCTCTCAAAAGTTTTGGAAACGTAATGAAGTCCACGGCTAGAAACAATTTATATAAGGGAGCGCGGAAGACGAATCGTCGCTTTGGAAGCACCGCGACACCTAGGCTATTGAGCCACAGTCCCAATAGATCTCCCTTGGCACTATGGCTTGGGGGATTATTGATAGTACAAATATATCACCCTGCCGCGGAATGTATTCTTCTCTATTTAGTTCGCAGGCATACCACATAGGTCATACAGGCCGCGACCAAACCTCATTCAGGGCGCGGCCAAAACTCACTCAGCGCGACATCCCATCAGGACCAGATGCCACAGGGTGCAGCCCTTTCCATTATACGCCGCGGCACTTCACCGTATGGTGCGCGACACCCCTCCATCAGCTTACAACACTGCTTGCTTTGCAGGCTGCACCCCCATCGTCCACAACAGCTGCAGACTTGGTATACGCCATGTGTTCAGGGCATGAGACTCAACATATTTCCTCATAAATAGAGGACCACACCTAGAAGGAAGTGGGATCGATTCCATACCCGTCCGGGGCAGGCTCTGCAATACAGATTCTCTCTAGACAACCTAAACACACGACTTAGAGGCCACACATCTACATCGCAGCCACCTCTTCGGCACTCCGAAATCCTCAGTACTGCCATGTACTATCTTTTATTCTCATACTTGTACACCTCTTTAGGCACGATTACATTGTACAATGCAACGCAAATAATGAGAACGGAGCAACACAGTGGATGTAGGCCTATATAAAGGCTGAACCATTCTATATCGTGTCTTCTCTCTATCTACTTTCTTTACTTGTTTATTACACACTTTACTCTTGACTTGCTGGTATGAGAATGCCTTATGGCCGATTTCTCATATCATCAGGAGCTACTCCTAACTTTTCTCTCACGTATTGATTTTTAATTTTGTCATTTCTAGTAATTTCTATCATCCACTGGAGCATCCTCATCTCACTAACACGGATATTTTGTTTATATTTTTTCTTTTACGCCTAACACTCCGCTCCATATAGGGTCGCTGGCCTAACACCACCACCATCATTTCCTTAAAAGCTCAATTCTAAACACTAACCCAAATCGCAACACCCATATATTGGGGTTTTGGTTTTGATTTGTTTTTATTTTTTAGATCGGGAGGGAGAAAGAAATAGTTTCGATCAAATGTGAGATGATGAAGATGTGGGGTGGGGCAGAGGTGGAGGTCGCTGGAGAGGGAGGTGGGAGGGGGCTTCTAGAGAAGGCGGTGGGGGAGAGGGGGGTCACCGAAGTTGTTTGCACACTGAGCGGGGGGTTAGTTTTCTTTTTCTATTTTTTATTACATAATAATTAAATTATAATTTTACCCTCAAATATTCATCAGAATTCTTATTTTTCCTTTTTTTTTTAATTTTTTTTATCACGGTTAGTGGTCGAAACTAACAAAAGGGCTTTATTAAATCATTTCTCATTCTTTGAAGGCATTGATACTTTGGATAGTTCTGGGATATTTTTAAAATAATCGTGATAGCTTAGGGGCGAAATGAGTAATTACTCTTATTTTAAAATTAGTTAAGTAAAAAAAACACTTAATTATATCTTTTAGTAATTATCCGAAAAAGTGCGTAAACATATAATGTCAGATTATGTTGATTAGTTAAGTTACATCTATTATTTAGTGCATTATTAGATACACCCCCTAAACAATACTATCACCTCTATTTTGGAAAACCTTTACATCAACCCCATCAAATTTTAGTAAATAAATTCAACTCACCCAGTGGGTAGTGAGTTTCTCAATTATCTTTCAAACCAACTTCGGATCAAGATTTTACTGTTGTCCATTTCTCATACATTTCAGCAAAAATTTAAATACAAATTTATTAGTGGTTCCTAGATTAGTCTTGTGTGCTGCCTTGGGTCCTGCATTTTTTTCTGCAATAGGTCCTGTATTTTTTTCCGTGTCGGTCTTGCCATAGTAAAATTTTCGGCTCATTATAGTAAAATTATATGTTTTCTTGGAATTTTGAATAATGGTTTTTTCGAATTGTTGATGAAATAATATTCTCTATTAATATATATGTAGGTTAAGAAATATTAATGTTTATTAATTAAGGTGTGAAGAATAACATTTGGACCGAAAGTAAATTTATCGTAGTCAACAAAAGTTGTTGACTTGTCGCCTATAATTATTTTTGAACGATAATTATTTGAAAAAATAATTATAAATATGTTCAAATGTAGTATTAAAGTTTCTTTGTAATGTAATAGTGATTTTATATGCTCATCACATTGATATAAATTATCTATAGAACATACATTTTAAATACTTTCCGATAGGCCCTATCGCTTTAAATCTGAGAAATCTAGGACCTACAAACTAGTGCCCCAAATTCAAAGCATCTAATTAGATGGATGTCAAAACTGTATATCATCCCAAACCACATTCATTTCCAAAAATTGATATGAAGTTCATACATAATGTGACACCCCACCTAATTAAATACCGGACGATCACTCCTTTTATTAAATTAAAATCAAGGTGAACAGTTGGTTCATTCTTAGCATCACTGTCGAAAATACTTTTCCAATTTAAACACCTTAAATAATTAAGCTAAGTGTCAAAACCATTTTAGACATTACTTTCCAAATTTTATTTTATATAAACCAACATTTAAAACTTTGCATAATTCACAATTTAATAGTCACACCACAACTATCCTGGAACATACAATCCAAATAATCAAACATTCAACTAGTTGAATCCAACATTTAATACTTTAAATGAAAACATCCTGCCAATAATAAATCTTAAAGTGCAAGTATTGGAAATAAAAGGATTACAATATCCAATAAAACAACTGAATAATGGAAAGGGAGACACAAGCCCAACTGAAATAAATAATGCTAAGAGTAGAATCAAATGAATGAGGTCGTCTAAGCAAGAGGCCTGCAACTCCCACCTAAGCTGCAACACGTTCCTTCCAAAGGATCCTATGCAAGACGCCCCTGTGGCTGGGCACCTGTAATATATACATATATATACAAGGGAGAATAGAAAATGGAAACGGGTCAGATCCCGATAGTGAAAATGATTTAAAATTTGTTTAGCAAGTATTTAAAATATTTACAGGCCAATGCAACAACATATTAGTGCAACACTCTCTTCAAAAATTCTCACCTCTCTTCTAATCTGCTCACCTATCACACTAACCTTCCCAACGGTTTAACTCATCTTATCTTAGGTTACTCGTAAGATTTAAACTAAACAATTCAACTATTTAAGAAGTAAACTTCATTTAGTAACAAAGTTCTCATTTTAACTTTATTTATTAATAAAGTTTCCCAGTGTCCTATTATACTTTTCAAAACAAGAATTTCCAATTTGAAGTCATTATTCATTTCTTACTTACCATAAACACAATAGGAAGTTCCAAATTTCAGAAAATTCATATATATATATATATATATATATATATATTAAATACTCGTATAATATATATATATTCTAACAGCACCCCACATAAAAATTATGGTGCGGGCGTACTCTGCTATCCAATCCCCGTATCACTCGTACTAAGGGAAATACAAGTTCGGAATCACTCACGAACTGTATTAATACATACACAAACAATATTAAGGCGAAGCATAGTTTCCAAGTCCAAGAGGTCAGCACATACCCTCGCGTCTCTTAGGACCGTGACTATCGATACGATAGCCTGTACCTAGGATTCCTATATTCTTGGGTACAAGTCAATATCCCCTGTAAAGGTCCCATCGAGATAAGACTGTCCCATCACGGTAACATCAGGGATAGCAAGTAGCGCGGGCATGATTTTCACATGTATGTAGTATATGCATAAACACAGTCATGTAAATATACTACTCTTTCTATATCAAATTTAGGTTCATCTCATAACCCATAATTATAACATTTATCCTTATTTCTCATTATTTAGTTATCACTTATAACGGTTCGTCTCTTACTTTTAGTTTGAGGGATTATTCCAACTTACTATGTAATACTCATGGACTCTATCCTCCCAAATGTAGAATTCAGTAGGTACTCATCTATTTTCCATCGTAACTATCTTACGCGTCTTTCCCTTTAATACATAATTCTATCGCTCCCATATGTAACCATCCCAAAAATGCAAATCTCGTCTTACATTAAAGGTCTCATAATTATTAACGAGTCCTACTGGTCTTCTTTATCTCCCAAAATATTTTACTAAGGATGTCCAAATATTTTTACTCATTTAATTTGAATTTAACTATTTACAAAAGGGAAATGTGAGTCTGCCAGAAGGGGTGGATCGATCGATGGCAGGAGATTAATCGATCGATGCGACGATCGATCGACACCCCTGGTTCGATCGATCGATCAAACAGGTATGGCGAATTCTGCAGATTAACAGTTACGGGTTTTATCATCCAACCTCAACCAAATTCAGATTTTTAAAACCCAAACTCCCAGAAATTCGTACTACAAACATTATAAACCCAAACTAACAATCTTTTACGTAAAGCATGTGAATTTTCATCAATAACCATGGATTAAAAGGGCAAAACTTGTATAAACCTCATGAACCCTAGAAATTTCTTTTAACTTTGTTCTAATCAACCTTTTACCATAATTTCTTCTTCTAAAACATCATAAATCCTTGCTTCAACCTCTACATATGAAAGGGATTTCTAGATTTCCATTTATATCATTACTACATGCAATTTTCTATCTCCAATATGGGTTTTTCTTCCAAGAAACTCATCCTAATCAACCCTAGACTAACATGAGTGATGCATTAACGAAAATAAGCAAGATAAACACTTACCTGGAGATGTCAGAGTTCTTATTTGTGGACGAATTTGGTGTGGTTACGTTCCCCATCGCACGATCTACGCGTTGGTGGTGGTGGCGGTGCATCCGGATAAACTTTTGGCCTAGAACACCTTGGTAAACTCTCTCCTTCCCTCTCCTATGGCCGTCACTTGTCTTTGGTTGTGTTAACCCTAGAAGGAAACCTTAGACATCTGATATAACCCTTGAAAATTCGTGGGTTTAATTCCCCAAAATTACAAAATGTTCAAAATTCCCTCTCGGGGCGCTAAATAAGCCTAAAAATGCCCCGAGACCCAAACTAAACCCCCGGGTACACTTTTCTGGGCACTCAAAATGACCATATGAGAAACTTATAATTTATTCACTTTTATTAATCAATATTTAGTCCCGACGCAACACGGGCACGTCCCGACTCAAATTTCTGAAATTATCATTTTATTCACTCTTGACATTTGATAGAACCAATATTACTCATTAGTAATATTCAATAAGTTTCCCATAATTACTAACTCACATCACGTTAATAATTATAAAGTAATTAATTTTCGGATTTATATTAAATTAATAAATCACATTAAATTTAATAAATCCCCAAATTAATAAAGCATAAAAATACGGGGTATTACATACTTCCCCCCTAATAACTGAATTTCGTCCCGAAATTCAAAAAATAAGGCATACCTGGTAAGAATAAATCTGGATATATCTCGCGTATATCTGCCTTGCGCTCCCAAGTGGATTCCTCCACATTATGATGCTCCCTCTGGACCCGTACAAGTTGAACTACCTTCGACCTCAATATCCTCTCGCTATGGTCTAGGATAGCCACCGGTCTCTCCTCGTAAGAGCTGTCAGGCTGTAAGTCTATCTCATCTATCGCAATGTGAGTATGGGCCATATCATCCCGAAGGAATCGTCTCAACGACGAGATGTGGAATACATCGTGAATGCGATGTAGATGCTCTGGCAGTCCCAATCTGTATGCTACCGGCCCAATCATCTCGATAATGGGAAATGGTCCCACGTACCTCGGGGACAATTTCCCTTTCTTTCCAAACCTCATCACTCCTTTCATAGGAGATACGCGTAGTAATACCTGGTCCCCCACATTAAACTCCCGAAAGAATTATTTCGCATTGGCGTAGCTTTTCTGCCTGTCCTGGGCTACTCGAATGTGACTCCAAATCATCTCAATCCTCGTAGAGGTTTCCTGAATCACCTCTGGTCCTAGCAACTTGTTATCCCTCCCCTCTAGCCAACAAGTTGGGGAACGACAAGGCCTGCCATACAAAGCCTCGAATGGAGCCATGCCAATCGTGAACTGATAAGAGTTATTATAAGCGAACTCTACTAGTGGAAGATGTGGCTCCCAACCTCCTCCAAAATCAAGAACACACATGCGTAACATATCCTCCAATATCTTATTAGTACACTCTGTCTATCCACCTGTCTGTGGGTGATAAGCTGAACTCAACCTCAACCTCAACTCTGTACCCATAGCCTCCTGAAAGCTCTCCCAGAAATGCGACACGAAAATTTTGTCTCTATCTGACACAATATTCAGGGGCACCCCATGAAATCTGACAATCTCAGCAATGAACAACTGAGCATACTGACCCATGGTATAGTCTGTCCGCACCGACAGAAAATGAGCCACCTTGGTCAAACGGTCTACAATCACCCAGATAGAGTTGTGGCCCCGCTGTGATGTAGGCAACCCTGTAATAAAGTCCATGGAAATACTCTCCCACTTCCACGCGGGTATTTCCAATAGCTGAAGCAGCCCTGACGGTTTCTGATGGTCCACCTTTACGAGCTGGCAGGTAGAACACTTGGACACGAACTCAGCAATGTCCTTTTTTTCATCCCACTCCACCAGTACTGCTGCCTCATATCCTAATACATCTTATCTCCCCTAGGGTGTACCAAAAATCGGGACCCGTGAGATTGGGTCATCACTGCATGACGTAATTCTGCTCCTTCTGGAACCCACTGATCTCCCATTAAACCTCAAACCCCCCATCAGAACTAACAGAATAGGACTCAGAACCCTCAACTAAAAGTCGTACAATCTTCTCCTGACAAAATGGGTCTGTGGTCTATGCTTGTATCACCCTCGTAACAATCTCGAGTGTCACTGTCATAACAGATATGAAGGAACGGGCTACTGCGTCCTGGTGACCCAACTCCTTCCACTTTGCTTTCCAGACGTCCGCTACATCGTCTACCGATCTACGGGTCAACGCATCAGCAACTACGTTGGCCTTCCCCGGATGGTATTGTATGTCGAACTGATAGTCCTTCACAACCTCTAACCATCTGCGCTGACGCATATTCAGCTATTGCTGAGTGAACAGGTACTGCAGTGACTTGTGGTCTGTGAACAAGAAGAATTTCTCTCCCAATAAATAGTGCCTCCAAATCCTCAATGCAAAAAACGACCTCTGCCAACTCTAGGTCATGAGTGGGGTAATTCTTCTCATGCGGCTTAAGCTTGCGGGAAGCAAAATCTATAGCCTTCTCCTCCTGCTGAAGTACTCCCCCAAGTCCCCGTAAAGAGGCATCGGTGTAAACCAGGTACTCCACACCTGACTTTGGTAAAGTAAGGACTGGTGCTGAAGTAAGCTTATCTTTCAGCTCTTCGAAAGCCAATTGACAAGCACCATCCTAAACATATGGTACCCCTTTGCGAGTCAGGTTTGTCAATGGACCCGCTATTTTGGAGAATCCCCGAATGGATCTCCTGTAGTATCCGACTAACCCCAAGAAACTACGCACTTCCGTCGGTGTCGTGGGCTGTCCCCACTCCCTCACCGCTGACACTTTACTTGGGTCAACTACTATCCCCTATTCAGAAACAACATGTCCCAAGAACTTCACTTCACGCAACCAGAATTCGCACTTCTCGTACTTCGCATACAACTGATGGTCTCGTAGAGTCTGAAGAAACTGCCTCAAGTGCTCGGCATGCTCTTCCTTGGAGTGTGAATATATCAGAATGTCATCTATGAAGACTATGACGAACTGATCCAAGAAATCTCTGAACACTCGGTTCATTAAGTTCATGAATACGGCTGGAGCATTTGTGAGTCCAAATGGTATCACTCTGAACTCATATGACCCATACCTCGTCAAGAAAGCAGTCTTTGAAACATCCTGCTCCCTAATTCGTAGCTGATGGTACCCTGACCTCGAATTTATCTTCGAAAAGAAAGTTTCTCCCCTCAGATGGTCGAACAGATCATCGATTTGAGGCAACGGATACTTGTTTCGTATCGTGACCTTATTCAACTCCCGATAGTCCACACATAGCCTCATTAAACCATCTCTCTTCTTCACAAACAACACTGGAGCGCCCCAAGGTGAGTTACTCATGCGAATGAAGCCCTGACCTAATAGATGCTCTATCTGATCTCGTAACTCTCGTATCTCCGTCGGAGCCATACGGTATGGAGCGCATGCTATAGGTCTAGTATCCAGTAATAAATCTATGACAAAGTCTATCTCACGACTGGGGGGTAGGCCTGGTATCTCCTAAAATACATCGGAATACTCACGAACAACTGGGATCGAGTCTAAGGGAATCACAACCTCCTTAGAGGTATCCTCCTCTATGTAATACAAATGAGCGGTCGAGCCTCCCTCTGGGCGAGGCATCGCCACTACAAACATCTTTTGCCCCGGAATGGCAAAAACAATACTCCCACTGAACAATCTATCATGGCCCTGTAAGCAGCGAGCCAATCCATACCGATAATAACGTCATGCTCATGCATATCTAAGACTAACATGTCTGCAGGTAATACCAAGCTACCAATCTCTACCCCCACACCCCGGCATATAAAGAAAATAAGCGAACCATTTCCCAGTGGTGCGTCTACACACGTCACAGTGCTCTCGTTTGTGGCTAATAATCCTAAGCCCTTCGTAAAATGGGTAGCTATAAAATAGTGCGTCGCCCCAGTATCAAATAAAATTCAACCCATAGCACCGGGTATAGAGGATGTACCTTTTATCTCGGTTGGGGCCTGAGGTGCTGCTATCTGATGGACGTTATAGACACGTCCATACTGTAACTGCTTCTTCTGAACTGAGGCTGTTGGAATGGCTGGTGGAGGTGGCTTCTGTGGTTTATTACTGGCATTTGCTACCGTGGGGCCCTATTCCTCTCTGGGCAATCCTGACACCTATAGCCATTTCTGCCACATTGGAAGCACCTCCCTCGAAACTGCCTCAGTTCACTTCGTTGTTGACTAGTCTCGCTTTTTCCCTGGTCTTGCTGGCCTTGATGAGAAATTTGCGAAAAAACTATGTCAGGGTGAGGACAATCCCTCCACTTGTGACCGACTGTACACATTTGTAGCAGAGTCCCGAAATTCTTCGCTGGTCGGGTTGTAGTGTCTCCCCAGTCTGATTCAAACAAGATTGACGTTTGTGACCGTCCATTCCACAACTGAAACACTTCTTCGTGACTTCATTCTGACCCTGACTTTGTTGGCCCTGACACTTTTGGCCCTTTACAAATATTTTGTTACCTCTGGAACTGTTTCGATCTTGAGTGGCTTGTTGTCGAAATTTCGGTGCCTTCGCACAATTGTCAACTTTAGTCACATGAATTTGATCAGCCTCTCTAGGTCTTTTTCCTCCTCTAAGCTGCATGTTACGATCGTGATACTGTAAGACTGTAGTGGTAACTACTTGTGCCACAATGCCCGCAAATTCGGCGATTGATACCCCTTTCGGAGACACCTGAGGTGTGAGTTGTCCTTGGTCATTGGATTACCCAATACTCTTAGCTTTTTCATCCAGATGGGCCATCTGGAAATTAAAATTTAATCTGAATAAGTTCAATACTCACATCGACAAATCGCAGAAGCAAGAATTTCCAACTCATAAAGATGAATACAACATTCCTAATGTCAGGGCTCTAAATCAAAGACGCTATGCTGGAAACGAGATAACCCGTATAGATCCTAAGGACACTAGAACCTGATGCTCTGATACCAACTGTGACACCCCGCCTAATTAAACACCGGGCGATCACTCCTTTATTAAATTAAAATCAAGGTGAACAGTTGGTTCATTCTTAGCATCACTATCGAAAATACTTTTCCAATTTAAACACCCTAAATAATTAAGCTAAGTGTCAAAACCATTTTATACATTACTTTCCAAATTTTATTTTATATAAACCAACATTTAAAACTTTGCATAATTCACAATTTAATAGTCACACCACAACTATCCTGGAACATACAATCCAAATAATCAAACATTCAACTAGTTGAATCCAACATTTAATACTTTAAATGAAAACATCCTGGCAATAATAAATCCCAAAGTGAAAGTACTGGAAATAAATGGATTACAATATCGAATAAAACAATTGAATAATGGAAAGGACGACACAAGCCCAACTGAAATAAATAATGCTAAGAGTAGAATCAAATGAATAAGGTCGTCTAAGCAAGAGGCCTACAACTCCCACCTAAGCTGCAGCACGTTCCTTCCAAAGGATCCTATGCAAGACGCCCCTATGGCTGGGCACATGTAATATATACATATATATACAAGGGAGAATAGAAAATGGAAACGGGTCAGAGCCCGATAGTCAAAATGGTTTAAAATTTGTTTAGCAAGTATTTAAAATGTTTACAAGCCAATGCAAAAATATATTAGTGCAACACTCTCTTCAAAAATTCTCACCTCTCTTTTAATGTGCACACCTATTGCACTAACCTTCCCAACGGATTAACTCATCTTATCTTAGGTTACTCGTAAGATTTAAACTAAACAATTCAACTGTTTAAGAAGTAAATTTCATTTAGTAACAAAGTTCTCATTTTAACTTTATTTATTAATAAAGTTTCCCAGTGTCCTATTATACTTTTCAAAACAAGCATTTCCAATTTGAAGTCATTATTCATTTCTTACTTACCATAAACACAATAGGAAGTTCCAAATTTCAGAAATTCATATATATATTAAATACTCATATAATATATATATTCTAACAGCACCCCACATAAAAATTATGGTGCGGGCATACTCTGCTATCCAATCCCCGTATCACTCGTACTAAGGGAAATACAAGTTCGGAATCACTCACGAACTGTATTAATACATACACAAATAATATTGAGGCGAAGCATAGTTTCCAAGTCCAAGAGGTCAGCACATACCCTCACATCTCTTAGGACCGTGACTATCGATACGATAGCCTGTACCTAGGATTCCTATCTTCTTGGGTACAAGTCAATATCCCCCGTAAAGGTTCCATCGAGATAAGACTGTCCCAACGCGGTAACCTCAGGGATAGCAAGTAGCGCGGGCATGATTTTCACATGTATGTAGTATATGCATAAACATAGTCATGTAAATATACTACTCTTTCTACATCAAATTTAGGTTTATCTCATAACCCATAATTATAACATTTATCCTTATTTCTCATTAACTCCGCCTGTGTCGTGCTCAACTTCTTATATTTTTTTTTCACTGAGCCCGGATAAAGGAGGAGGGTTGCGTAAGGTAGCTGACAGCCAACGTAAAACTTTGTCAGATCCTTATGAACATGAATCCTATGAATATACGTGCTAATGCTAGGGCATTCCCCTTAAGCGATGCGTTGCGCCAGCCACCGGGTGTCTCGAAAAATAGGCAAGGGGCGTTGCGCCTGCCACTAGGTGTCTCGAAAAATAGGCAAGGGGCGTCGCATCGGCACCCGGATGCGACGATAAATACGCAAGAGTTCCTGCAACAAGATGGACGTGTGCGGGTAAAGAAGTTAGTTCAGGATACTAGACTTAGGTTAGCGACTTGGAACATAGGGACTATGACAGGAAAAGGAATGGAGTTAGTAGATACCATGATAAGAAGAAAAGTTAACATAGCTTGTTTACAAGAAACTAAATGGGTTGGTGAGAAAGCTAGAGAAATAGAAAATACAGGATTTAAATTTTATTATACAGAAAAACATAGAAATAAGAACGGAGTTGGAATAATAGTAGATATGAACTTTGAGGACGATATCGTAACCGTTATTAGGAAAGGTGATAGACTTATACTTGTAAAATTGGTATTAGGTGAAAACATAATTAATATTGTTAGTTATTATGCACCTCAAGTAGGATTAGATGAGCACACTAAAGTACAATTTTGGGAACAAATGGATGAACTAATTCAAGAAATACCCGTAGGTAAGAAAATTTATATAGGGGGAGATTTTAATGGCCATGTAGGAGAAGATCGTGTAGGATATGGGATAGTGCATGGAGGATATGGTTTTGGAGATAAGAACGACCGGGGAGAGTCTATCTTAGATTTTACGATGGCATATGATTTTGTACTAGTAAATACATGTTTTAAAAAGAGGCTTGAACACTTAATAACTTATAAAAGTGGAACGAACAAGAGCCAAATAGATTTTTTCATTACTAGAAAAGGATACCGATTAATGTGTAAAGATTGTAAGGTTATCCCGGGAGAGAGCTTAACCTCACAACATAGGATAATGGTGTTGGATATAAATATTAAAAATCAATCACGAGTGCGAAAAGTGAAGATTAACCCACGAACTAGGTGGTGGAACTTAAAAGGAGAGAAATTAGAACTATTTAAAGATAAATTATTAAATTAAGCAACATGGAATACTGAAGAAGAGACTAACATAATGTGGAATAAGATAGCCGCATGCATTAGGAGAATATCAAAAGAAATTCTTGGAGAATCAAAAGGCAAGGGGCCACAGTCTAAATAAACTTGGTGTTGGAATGAAGAAGTAAAAAATATAGTAAAAATTAAAAGGGAGTGCTTTAAAACATGGCAAACAAATAGAAATGAAGAAAATTTTGAGAAATATAAATGGGCTAAAAAGGAAGTTAAGAAAGTGGTAAGAAATGTTAAGTTAAAAGCGTATGATGATCTTTATACAAAATTAGGTACACAAGAAGGGGAAAAAAGTATTTATAAGCTTGCTAAACTTAGGGACAGGAAAACAAAAGATTTTAATAACGTTAAGTGTATTAAAAGTGATGATTCGAGAGTCCTAGTCAAAGATGATGAAATTATGGAAAGATGGAAAAACTACTTTGAGAGGTTATTAAATGGAGATAATGGGCATAGATTAGATATAGAGGAACTTAGGGAGACTCGAGAAAATATATTTTTTCGCAGAATTATGACAACAGAGGTCAGGATTGCTCTAAAAAAGATGAAAATAGGGAAGGCTTTAGGACCAGATGGTATCCCTATTGAGGTTTGGAAGTTCTTAGGGGAGGATGGAGTATTATGGCTTACAAAATTATTCAATAGAATTTTAATGACTAATAGGATGCCCGATGAATGGAGAAAAAGTGTTTTAGTACATATTTATAAAAATAAAGGGGACATACAAAGTTGTTCAAATTATCGTGGTATTAAGTTAATGAGTCATACAATGAAACTTTAGGAGAGAGTGATTGAATATAGATTGAGATTAAAGACAACAGTATCTGAGAATCAATTTGCGTTTATGCCTGGGAGGTCAACAATGGAAGCAATCTATTTATTGAGAAGATTAATGGAGAAGTATAGGGAGAAAAATAAGGATCTTCATATAGTTTTTATAGATTTGGAGAAGGCGTATGATAGGATATCCAGAGATATAGTATGGTGGGTTCTAAATAAAAGAGGAGTGAATCGCAGATATATTGATGTGATCAAGGATATGTATGATGGTGTGATGACTACAATAAGAACATCAGCCGGAGAAAGTAGTGAATTGTCAATTACGGTAGGTCTACACCAAGGTTCAACATTAAGTCCTTATCTCTTTGTGCTTGTTATGGATGAGTTAACTAGACAAATACAAGATGAGGTGCCATGGTGCATGCTATTTGCAGATGATATTGTTTTAGTAGATGAGACTAAGACAGGGATTAATGCTAGGTTGGAATTGTGGAGAGAAACTTTAGAAACAAGAGGATTTAAAATAAGCAGAGCTAAAACAGAATATGTGGAGTGCAATTTTAGTAGTAATAGGAGGACAAATGGAGATGTGGTGAAATTGGAGGGACCAGAGATACTTAGAAACGATCATTTTAGTTATTTAGGATCGATTATCCAAAAAGATGGAGATATTAGTGACGATGTTACTCATAGGATTAGAGCAGGCTGGGTTAAGTGGAGAAGTGCTATCGATGTTTTGTGTGATAGGCGTATACCTTTGAAGTTAAAAGGTAAATATTATAGGACGGCCATTAGACCCGCCATGTTATATGGGACAGAGTGTTGGGCAACCAAGAAACAAAATGTGCAGAAAATGAGTGTGGCGGAGATGCGAATGCTAAGATGGGTTTGTGGTAAAACTCGAAAGGATAAAATTAAAAATGAACAAATTCGTAAAACGGTAAAAGTAGATCCTATAGAAGATAAATTAAGAGAAAATCGACTTAGATGGTTTGGACACGTCAAGCGTATAGACCAATGGATGCTCCTGTAAGGAAGAGTGATTTAGTTAGTATTGATGGTAACACAAGGGGTAGAGGTAGGCCTAAATTGACTTGGTGGGATATTATAAAAAAGGACAAGATGTCATATGGTTTAACCGAAGATATTGCACTGGACAGAATGGAATGGAAAAATAGGATTCATGTAGACTACCCCAAATAATTGGGAAAAGGCTTTGTTGAGTTGAGTTTTATCCTTATTCTGCATTATTTAGTTAGCACTTCGTCTCTTACTTTTAGTTTGAGGGATTATTACAACTTACTACTTAACACTCATGGACTCTATCCTCCCAAGTGTAGAATTCAGTAGGTACTCATCTATTTTCCATCGTAACTATCTTACGCGTCTTTCCCTTTAATACATAATTCTATTGCCCCCTATATGTAACCATCCCAAAAATGCAAATCTCGTCTTACATCAAAGGTATCATAATTATTAACGAGTCTTAGTAGTCTTCTTTATCTCCCAAAATATTTTAATAAGGATGTCCAAATATTTTTACTCATTTAATTTGAATTTAGCTATTTAAAAAGGGGAAATGTGAGTCTACCAGAAAGGGTCGATCGATCAATGGCAGGAGCTCGATCGATCGACACCCCTGGTTCGATCGATCGATCAAACAGGTATGGCGAATTCTGCAGATTAACAGTTACGGGTTCTATCATCCAACCTCAACCAAATTCAGATTTTTAACACCCAAACTCCCATAAATTCGTACTACAAACATTATAAACCCAACTAATAATCTTCTACATAAAGCATGTGAATTTTCATCAATAACCATGGATTAAAAGGGAAAAACTTGTATAAACCTCATGAACCCTAGAAATTTCTTTTAACTTTGTTCTAATCAATCTTTTTCTAGAATTTCTTCTTCTAAAACATCATAAATCCGTGGTTCAACCTCTACATATGAAGGGGATTTCCAGATTTCCATTTATATCATTACTACATGCAATTTTCTATCTCCAACATGGGTTTTTCTTCCATGAAACTCATCCTAATCAACCCTAGACTAACATGAGTGATGCATTAACGAAAATAAGCAAGATAAACACTTGCCTGGAGATTTCAGAGTTCTGATTTGTGGACGAATTTGGTGTGTTTGCGTTCCCCGTCGCGCGATCTACGCGTTGGTGGTGGTGGCGGTGCAACCGGATGAATTTTTAGCCTAGAACACCTTGGTAAACTCTCTCCTTCCCTCTCCTATGGACGTCACTTGTATTTGGTTGTGTTAAACCTATAAGGCAACCTTTGACATATGATATAACCCTTGAAAATTCTTGGGTTTAATTGCCCAAAATTACAAAATGTCCAAAATGCCCTCCCGGGGCGCTAAATAAGCCTAAAAATACCCCGAGACCCAAACTAAATCCCCAGGTACACTTTTCTGACTATATCGACCCTTCCGGACACTTTGGCGCACTCAAAATGACCATACGAGCAACTTATAATTTATTCACTTTTATTAATCAATATTTAGTCCCGACGCGACACGGGCTTGTCCCGACTCAAATATCCAAAATTGTCATTTTATTCACTCTTGACATTTAATAGAACCAATATTATATATTACTCTACTCATTAGTAATATTCAACAAGTTTTCCATAATTACTAACTCACATCACGTTAATAATTATAAAATAATTAATTTCTGAATTTATATTAAATTAATAACTCACATTAAATTTAATAAATCCTCAAATTAATAAAGCATAAAAATACGGGGTATTACACATAATCCAACACATATCTGAGTAAAAAAATATATCCTATTAAGAAAAAAGTATCGAGGTACAATTTAGGAAATCACATGAAAACTATCGAGGTACAATTTTCTCTATTATTAAGACACTTTATCAAATTAATATATTAATTAAATAAAAGAATTTATTAATCCATTTTATTTTTTAATAAATAAAAAATAACTTTTTATTCTAAAGAAGATAATGTTTTGTTTTCTCTTTTTGGCCCCCTTTTTAATTTATTAATAATTAAAAACATATATTTTTTATTCTCTTTTGCATTCTAGTTTTTATATATTAAAAAATTTGGAGAAACATTATTTTTGTTTTCTATTTTTTGTCTCGTTTTTAGTTATTAAAAGAAACAAAAAACTCTTCTTTTTTTTTTTGTTCTCTTTTTCATCCCAATTTTTTTTATTAAAGAAAATGATTTTTTCTTATATTGTTTTAAGTAGTAAAATCATAGTATGATTATTTCAACAAGATTGAGTCGGGTTAAAAATAAAATCACACAATACAAGATATTCGTGATTCGATAATGTGCCTACGTCCACGGGCTCTCTCTCACACTCTTGATCAGTTCTTGATAACAAAGATTATAAGTCCATTTTTTCGAGTGGTGTGGGTTACATTTATAACTAACATAAATGTAAAGGAAAATTTTTCAATCGAGTCAATTTGTAGTTTTGGCTTATTCCATTGGTCAAAACACATAGTTTGATAGGGTGTCGTGTACTCAGTCCTACACGTGAAGATATGCTAGTGGAGAAAATTTGGAGGCATCGAACATCGTCGTGTTGCTACTGCATTCCATATGTATATACCCCTTATTGATAGTTGGAGAATTTTTAACAAGGCTTTAAAATAATCTTAATTTTTTTCCATAATTTTTTCCCAATTCATTATATTGACATACCGTATACCATTTGAACGAGTCTCTTGATCTCGCAAGATCATTAAGATATAACGAGACTTCGAACAAGACAATTTTTTGCTTCTTTTTCATTTGAATTTTTGTTTGAAGTTTTGTTGGGACGAAATTGGCTCGTTTTCTATATGTTCGAAAGAGATTAGGTACTTCATTTGAATGAGCATTCTAAACTCGTTTGAATGAGTTATCACGTTTTGTAAAAAAAATGATTTTATCAGTTTTTTAATCGTACCCACGTTTTGACAAAACTTTAAAAATATAGGAGTACGCTACAACATTTTTTAACCAAGCCTTTTATGCCTCATAATCTTGAGAATCCTTTTGAAAAACCTCTCCAAACAATTTTGAATAATATTGATCATCTTTTACAAATCCAAACCCATATAAACCATTTTTTTGCGGATTTCACACTGTTGAAGATGGTAAAGGCAATCGATGGATACTGAGGCAAGGAGTCGGTGTGAATTCATGTTAGACTACATGAAACTATAAGCAAATGTAGAAGATAACCTTTGAAAGGGCTTGAGGAGTCGATTCGGTCAGTAAGTCAATTTTGTGTCCCTATAATATCTTTGTTGTAGTGGATTGTGTCTAGCCGGGTTGTCCGAGGTTTTTTCCATTTGGATTTTCCTCGTACATCAGCATCTTGTGATTTTCTTGTGTTTTTTATTGTTTGATTCCTTACATGCTCACATAGCAATTAGGGTTACAGGATTAAACCTGGTAATTAAAATGAGATTGCTTCTCTAGACGTATTTTTAGTTCTTTATAAACTATTTGCAAATTGATTAAACTTTTAAGCATTAAAATTTAATAATCAATCACCGTGGTAATTCAATTAACAATATACCAAAATAGGCAGATGGTCACAGTTTTTGTTCGTGACCAAGGCCTATGGGCACTGTTTTGGACCATGACCATATTGAGGGTGACAAAATTATGTACACTGTCCAAGACGATGACCTCAAAAGGGGGTTACGGTCCAGTGGGTGACATCGGTATTACATGGCTAATCACGGTCCAAAACCATGAACTAGTGGTCAAAGTCCAAAACCATGACCCCTAATGTGACCATTCAAAATTGTTACACTAGGGGTCACTGTCCAAAACCATGACCCCTAGTGTGACAATTTAAAACTGTAAAATATTTAGTCACGACTTTGAACCGTGACTAAATATTTTATGTTTTTAAATTGTCACACTAAGAGACAATTTTTTGCACCGTGGACAATATAAATATATATTTGGTTAGGTTCTTACGTGTGACCAATATTGTTGTTTATAATTTTGTCACAACTTTGGTCAAGGTCCAAAACCGCGATCAAATAATTTTTTTTTTTATTTTCTCCGTTCTAAAAAAACCTATACATTTTTCAAACCTTTTTACATTTACAAAAATAAATATTTAGCCACAACGCCATCCATAAATAAAAAAAATAAAGAACTCAAATTATATAACTAAAGCCATTAAATTGTTCAACGTAAATAACAATACAATATATGCTTGCATGAATATGATAATAAGATTGCAATATCCTAATCAAAATCCAATGTAGTGATTGTTTCCTTCCACGGAATAAGTTTTAAAATGTTCCTTCTCCAACTATGCCTATAAACAAGACTTCAAAATGTTCAAAATGATAAGTAACAAAGGACTTTAATACTAAAATAACTTTGGGACGCCTACGTAACCAAAAATGGAATCAAAGTCCACATAGTTCATAAGATGAATGACGTTGGGGTGTAAACCAAAAATGGCATATACCATTACACGTTTTAAGGGAGTATCAACTTTACAACCATTCGTAGTGTCCTCCATCTTCACGCAGTCATAATAAAAGATGATTTCTTTGAAGTCTAAGTAATCTAGTCTCAGGATTTGTTGGACAATTCCATAATATGCCAGTACCGAGTCCTTTAGATTTTTATCACTTTTGCTAGATATACAAGAAGTCAAAGCAAAGATTGATATTCCACTGTTTTGCGTCGATATTGTTTCCTCGCATGGGTATGAGACTAAATCAAAACCATGAACGCAAATTTTTTTAAACTCCTTAGCATGAAAAATAGGACCTTTGGATAGGTGTAAAAGCGTTGAAGACACATCATCTTTCTTTAGAAGCAGTATTTTTAATGAATTTGTATTAGGCCATGCTTTACAACACATGCACAAATAACCACAATAGAAGAGGTTGAAATTGCCTCTTTGGAACCCATACCCTAAAATCACTTCTCATCCGATTTCTAGGCATTTCGCGATCATACTTCCGAAACATATTCATGAAATTGTAGAGTTTAGATGGTAACATAGAGAATATAAGTAATCAAACAAAAATAAGTTATATATGTAGTTATTTACACTCTCCAATCTTCAATTTCATCTTAGGATTCATATTACAGATTAATGAGTCCCACCTCTTTAGGGTTCCATAAAGGCAAATCATACTCAAATTCGTCAGGTTCCTCAATCACTCATTCTCCATAAAGATTGAACTTCCTAAGAGACATATGTTCCTGGGCGTATAATTATGATTCTTCTACTATCTATTCTTCCACAATTAACCCTCCAATATATCATGTATTTTTTAACATAGTCTTTGAAGATTTTTATTAATCTCTCAAAAGAACACATCTAGCGATGCCTGACGAGTCCACACAGTAAAGCTTCATCACATAAATGCAAAAATAGGCGGACGATGATATCAAAGAATGACGGAGGAAAATACTTCTCCAAGACACAAATCTCGTTGGCTAAAGTGGCTTTCGCAGCCTTAATGTGTGTCTTGTTTACCACTTTTTCACATAGTAAGGTGAAGCACAAACTAATCTGCATAATTTTCTTGCAAAGATCTTTGTGCTCAGAAAAGTAATGCCTAAAAAATAGGGATTAATTGGATAAAGACGTGTCAGTTATGGGACTTGCACTACTTCAAGTCATTTGTTTGTTAGCCTATAACACTATGCAAATTATCAGAATAACTATTTGGAGTATTCAAATTGAAAAATATGGCTAGGATGATCTTTTTCTTATTAGTAGTCAAAGTGAAAGCACCCGCAGGAATCGAATTTCTTCCAGTTGTAGGATTAATTTTTTACCACAATTTTTTTATTTTTATCTCCTTTGGATCGTGATGCTCTTTCTCTCCATCTTTCGAATGAGACATGTTTCTACCATATGTTTTGTATAATTCTTCTCTGTGTGTATCGCATCAATTACATGCCTTACACAGTTCTCTTTCCAATACTACAAGTCAAATAAAATTGACCGTATAGACCATTCCTTCATTTTACTAGGATCTAGCATATCCTCCCTAGATTTATGCTCTCCTCCACAAATTGAGGATATTTTCCTAAAAAGTTATTCCTTAAAGTCACAACCTTCGCCTTATCGTTGATTTGATAACTGAATAGCCAATCTGGTTCCACCCTATACTCTTAACCGATAGATAATAAGTTGGTTTTATTGTTCCTAAAAGGGTGATTGCTCGACAGAAATCTAATGATGACTGACATAATTCATCTTCCCAATATGACCTATCCAAGTGGATTCAGTTTCCTCCTAGCAGGTAGGACATCCATAAAAACTATTAACATTACAACCGAATAAGGTCACATAGGTAGGAAAGTCATGGATCGCCCACATAAATATTGATTTAAGTGTGAAATCTTCACGGGCGTCAAACGCCCTCATGCTTCATCCCACAACTATTTAAGTTCTTCGAGTAACAGGGCTAAGAAAAAATCAATATCATCACCGAGAACCTTTGTCCCGAGTATCAATAATGACAATAATGTGAACTCTTTTCTCATGCACAATATTGGAGGGAGACTTAAAGCCGCCATACGAACTAGCCAATAATTCAGATTCGCGATTAAATTACCGAAAGGGTCAAGCACATCGGTTGTTAATGTAAGACGGACATTGTGTGGTTCTTTTGTAAATTTTAGGTGTCATATGATTGAAAGTTGTCATATGAGTGAATCAACCGGATGACACATGCGATTTCCACCCACCTCAGATTGAGTGTGCCATGTCATGGGCTCTGCTATCCACGGTATAATGAAAAATCTTTTTAACCATGGATCGAGGAAACAATAATTTAATACCTTCCATAGAACTTGTGAGCACTTGCGAAATTTATTGTACCATCTTTCTGACTCTCACAAATTATATAGCTTGGATCCTTAAATAAAGGACATTCTTTCTTCAGTTCGTGTTCATTACGGTATAATATTTGATCATACTTTCATGTATGAATAGATTTGTACTTCAAACCCTTAAATCTCTTTTCGATGCTCGGATAATTATCTAGTAACGTGTTCTCTTTTGGAATAATTTCTTTAACACACTAAAGAATTACAGTTACACTACTGCCCGACAACCCAAATTGACTCTTCAAATTATTCAAACCAATCAATGTGTACGATACCGAGTGGTCTTCTTCGTAATTTTTATGCAAATGTCTAGCCTCATCAGCTTTTAACCATATGTATTCCCGATCTTTGGGTGATTCGGCATAAACTTGTTCATTGACCTGGTTATAATGGATATTATACGTATCCATAGGCTGGTGGTTTTGATGGTAGTGGACTTCATAAGCATAATCAATTAGGTCGGTAAAAGGATGATATGCACGCGAATCATTCACCACTTCCACTCGATAAGGTTTTGTCAGGCGGTCCTGTACCAATAATTCTTTCGAAACATATGGTACATTCTTTTCCCTATGGAATGTCCATATCTGATAGTCTTGTATCATATCTTACATTACTAAATGAAATTCAAAGTATTCTAAGGACTTAAATTTTCCATTTAAACAATGGTTTCACGGACACAGAATCTTATCACTATTAAGATTTGTATATACATATTTAATAAATTCTTAAACACCCTTTACATATTTATCAAATAATCCATGACTTTTTTTACCCACTCTTTGTATTGTGGGAAATTCATTAATTAGTCTTCAAAATTCAAGTCACATATATGAATAGGTTGAAATGAAGGTAGTGTTGGATACAAGAACTTTCAGTAGGATTCAAGAAAATTCATTTAACCCAAAAAATTCAAAGCAAATTCATTACACTCGGTCATTCAATAATATGGAATAAAACCAAATAGATGTCCCAAATAATTAAAATATGATAAATTTGTTTAAAAAGAAAACATTGTTCAACGTGTAGACTTGTCCAATAAATTAACTGACTAGGTAATAAAATAATTTTGATAGTTTCTTAACCGAAGCCATTCCCCATGGTTAATGTACATAGACTCATCTACACAACCATCGTATATTATATCAACTAATATATGATCATCACCCATCGCCAAAGGGAGATTGTGTACATTTGTTCCGACAATCATGGAAATGAGATTGCACACGCCAATAACCCTACTATTGGATAAGTGCCTTATATAATATGACTTGCCAAAGTAACCGTGCGTGGATGCCGATGATCCACGAAATGTTAAGGGATGAATTTGGGAGGTGAGCATTCTAAAAGGAGGAATTTAGGAGCGGAATGTTCCAGGAGTAGGCATTTGCGGGGGCAACCTTGAGGCCTAGGATATGGGAATGTTTGAGGAGGCATCTGAGGGGTTAACCCTATTATTTCGTAAATAATTGGACCAACCCATGGTTTTTATTCTTTAAGATTTTGATGTTGTTGCAAACATCCCCCACCTCCCTTTGAAGCTCTGACACCTCTTCTTTATTCTAGCATGGTCTTCCTCTTATCTCGACACGTAACTCCTCACCGAAAAGATCTCATCCAATAGAGGTGCACTATGTTTTAATTTTCTACTTGGAATACATGAGCCCATAACTCTAATTCTCACCTTATAATTCATCCTAAATACCTTGGTTAGGGCATCTACTTCAATGTCATAGGGCCTACACTCGAACTTAGTGCTCGATATGCCTTCTTTCATTCCCTGTAACATAATATTATATTTAGAAATATGATTTTAATATTATTGTATTATATCATGTATATATGTGATAACTAAATTCAAACTCACCAGAGTCGAAGCTAATCTCTTTAGGAATTCAATGGTCCATTTTTCCCGTTGGTCATGCAATTACAAGTTGGCCCGATTAGCTTTTTTACCTTCTTTCGGAGTTCTTTTGGTCCATTGTGCCCATTCATACTTCCGATCATCATAAGATTTTACCTTAAGTTTGTGTACATCAACTTTATTTAACCTTTTAACCTGTTCAGTTTATTTCTCTCCCTCTCAATCAGTTTTCTCTCCTTATCCCCATTCTCCAAGAAGTCATTCATTGGTTAGTGGGCTTTTCAACATTTCGGGGAACTTTGTCTTTTAACCCTAAAATATAAAAACTCGTTGCCCTTTTCGGGAAAAAAAATATTCCAAAGTTTCTTCTGATAGGTTTTTAATTGATGAGCTAGTAAAAAAAACCTTTGTCTTGGAATCGACTGGGAATGAAAACGTCTTATCTAGTTTCTGCCACACATCATCCTTTATGGCAGTATCAATCTTCTTCTAGTTTCCTGTTCCCCCGATGCCCACAGTCATATTTTCAAGAGATAGACAACGATTTTTAAAAAGATAAAATTCATCTTTATTACTAGTTGGTGAAAAACCCGAATAACGGCGGTGTGATAAATGTTTAAATTGAATTTGCAAGTTTTCAAGTAAACCTTATTTAATTCGAGTCTACATTTAATTCAAATAAATACATCCCCTAAACATGCATCTAAATCAACGCATCAAAAATAAAGCATGCAACGCAGTAAATATGCTGAGACACAGATTTCAGGAAAAAATCCCTTTTGGGTAAAACCTTTATTTCACTATGAATATATAAATAACAACTTACAATTACATAGAGAAATCTGCAATGGATCAACTTTCAACCAACCCACAAAGACACGCAGTCTTGAACTCAGCAAGAGAATACATGCAGCACACTCCAAGGACTCGCAGCCCAAACAATAAAGGAAGAACCGCAGCTCTCCTCAATGACACGCAGCCATAACACTTTGTAGAGACTCCCTCAGCAATAACACGCAGCTCTCGGTTGCAAAGATCTCCCCACAAAGGTTGAACAATAGCAAAGCTTGTGTTCTAGGGTTCCAAAAGATTCACAAAAGTAATTGGGATTTTTGTGTGTGAATCAAAAAGATGTTTGGCACATCAAAAATCGAAGTCTTGTTGTGTTTGAACTCTTAGAAACGTTTTCTCAAAGACTTGAAAAACACACCACCGAAATAGGTATATTTTTAGGAAACTTGAATCATTGGATAAAACTCTAACGGAACTGTTCGATATTATCCGAACAGGATCGGTCCGATTTTGGTAGCGGATCGGTCCGCTACGGATCTGTTCATTTTTAAACAAGGCTTCTTCGGTTTGGCTTCGATCCGGGGTGTTCTATTTCTGGAGCAAAGCGGATCGGTCCGGTATGGAGGATCGGTTCTTTTTTAAAATAGGCGGATCGGATCGATTTACCAAAAAACAAAATTCTTTAAAAAAACCTCAATTTGCTTGAAAAAAAACTTACTTCTTCTTTTTATAAAATCATTTTTTAAAATTTTCCCAATACTAAGTATGAAACTTTAAGGGACTTAAAAACAAAACTTTACCAAGTTCATTCTCGCAGAGGTTATGATGTTGAAGACGCTTTGATATTCGGATCCATTGATGTAGATGAGATCTTGAATTTCTTCAACGGTGTAACGGCGTATGACATACATATTGACAATGGACAAAAATGTCCTTACAAATCTCCCCCTATGTCTATGCCGGTACATACATAAAAATATCCAAATTATCAACTAATGACCTATACAAATCTACCCTCCCATGAACCCTAAAGATGGAAAGATACAAATGTTTAAATCTTCATCGTTTATTCTTTAATCTTCAACAATCATCAAAGCTCAAAGATTTTCTCATCCAGGTGTGCAACATATTGATCTTCAATCTCCGTACCTACACACATGAGACAAAGAAAATACCACGTGACATATCGAGTTTGAAATGAGATAAACATAGATACGGATTTATGATAAAAACATAAGTTAAATCTCAAAAAATCCCCCATAATATGATAATTCTTTCTCCCTCTTTTTATGATGTCCCCAAATAGACAAATGAGAACAATGAATCAAATAAGAAAAATCGGGGTGTCACGGTATACAAAACAAGGCATCAATCAATATGGCAAATGTGCATCTTGCAAGGAGATGCAAAAACAATTCACAAACTCTTTTTGATTTTTCATTTTTTCATACAAAAATAAGATACATTAACAAAAAAATTATGCTACAAAAATCACACCATGGATTTAGACTCAAACAACCAAGTCATGAAAATGGAATGAATGGGTGTGAACACATTCGATAGGTAAATCAACGCAATCAATCATATGTGCACGATGCATATGTGTACCCCTAACGAATGAGCGTCAAAAGTATCCCTAGGTGTAAAGATTATTAAATTTAGATGACATCGTCTTATGAAAATCAACAAAACAAAGTCAAAGTGATTTCCACACCAATAACGTCCAAAACTATGTAGCGCATTTTTGAGCATTTCAAGGACGTGCAAACCCGTTTGAAATTCTCCAAAAAAACTCCCTCAAGCACATTTTCTTTTAGAGGTGTAAAAACTAAATCCTCAAACTTTGGAGAAGTGGTGCAAAAAACTAAATGACCCCTTTTTGGCATGAATATCTTTTTATTTCCTTTCAATTTTTTTCAGGCTCTTTTAACCTCTTTGGACCTCGGATAATAAAATTCCTCAATTTTTAGGTCCAATTTAACGGTGGCTTAGTATTTGCAAAGGCAAAATGAACCTTTCGCAGCCCTTCCCCGTTTTCAAACAAAGCACACAAACTCACAAAACGGTTCTTATATGCATAATTATCTTATAAAAAATTACCGCGCTTGGTTCATTTTATGAACAGGATTGAAATGAAAACACCCAACCAACATGTGATAAGACAAGCACAATAATCAAATAAATCCGTGTATGTGTGCAATAAAGGGATTTATGAGTCAAACATGTAGGAAGTAACACTTAATTACATCTTAATGACTCCAAGCATTATAAAGCACAATGACGAATTGACCTATTGTCTCAAAACACTATCAAATAGTCACATGAAAATAATGAAATGATGTTGTAACTCGGTCATCCTAAGTGTCCATCCATAAACGGTGCAAAAAAATACAAAAACTTTTTTGGTTTTTCTCAAAATTTTATCAAAATAAAATCTTTTGTATTTTTCAAAATTTTTCCAAAAAAAAATAAAAGATACAAAAATGATACATACTAGCAATAGGTAAACAATGTCATCATGAAAATTATCATATGTTAGTAAACAAGTCAAACCTCAATCATTAGGTGTGAAGGGGTTTTCCAAAGGTGGTGACAACTTATGAAAAACCTCCATCAATTCTTGTGAAGTTTTGACCAAAAACTTAACTTGCTCTCATAAATGTGAAAACTCTCTCATGTAGTCTCCAAGAGCATGTAAAGTATCATGTGTGGGTGCATGTGTGCCAGAAACACGTGTAGAAGCAAACGTGACAACATAACCCAACTTAAAGCAAAATTCCCTAAGGTTTCCTCTCCTCTTGCAATGTGAGCAAACATAAATAGGCCTAGGAGAACCTCTCTCAAAAACTCTGGGACGCACTCTCTTAATAGGAATGGGACGCCTAGGTGGGTTAGGGTGAGACTCACGTGAATCAAACAGTAAAGTGGGAACCGGCTCGGGTCCTAATTGGAAAGTATAAGCACCATCATGACTTATTCCTAACTCTCACCTTTACCCTTATGAACCACCTTTTCAACCTTCTTAGGTGCGTTCACAAAATTGACTTTGACCTCCCTGACACGTTCGAGATCACTCTCGAGTTGGGATACACGTGTCGTCAGACTAGACAACGTGTTGGTCAAATTACACTTCTCCTTTCTCAAAACCTCCTTCTCTTTCTCCAAATGTAAAACTTGATGTCCTAAATCCCTATTATACTTCTTTGTTTTCAAGGTCTCGATGTACAAATCTCTAAACACTTTTTGGAGCTCACTTTCATCTCCACTCTCCTCCTCGCTTTCTAACTCACTAGATGAACACAAATCACTATCATCGCTCTCGTGTGCACTTTCGTGAGACAAAGTGGGTGTGATCACATGACAAAGCGACAAACTTCTCACCACTAGTCTCATTGCCCTCACCTTCACTACTATCAATAAGTGTGGCGGGCATGGCTACTTTATTTCCTTTCTTTCTAAGCCACGTAGGACACTCAAACGAGTTATGCCCCTTACCCCCACATTCAAAACAAGTCATATTCTCAAAATCCTCCTCACACTTCTCATCGGAGTCATTCTCTTTTTCCCTCTCTCCACTTTCCTTGGCCTTTCCTTTCTTTTTATTTTTCTCAAAAAAATTCCTTTTATTGGAAGAATTATTTTTGTTCATGTTGAGAATTTTTTTTAAATTTTTTGCAAACAAGGCCATATCATTAAAATAAAAGTCTCCCTCAGAATCGGACTCACAAACTTTTTCATTCTTTTTATTACAATGACTCTTTAAAGCAATGCCATTATCCTTAGCCTTAATGGTTTTGGGAAACATGTCAATCTCATAGGTTTGAAGATCTCCTCCAAGTTCTTCCAACTTAAGGGATTTCAAATTTCCCAAAGAGTTCAAAATAGTGACTTTTGGAATAAAGCGCTTTGGGAGAGATCTCAAAATCTTTTTAACGACACGCGTGTTATCAATCACCTCACCCAAATTAAAACATGTGTTAACAATGTCTGACAAACGTGCATAAAAATCATCAAAGCATTCAGACTCAGACATGGTGATAGTCTCAAATTGGGTGGTCAAAATTTGTAATTTTGAATCTTTAACTGCATTCATACCCTCATGTGTTAATTTCAAAACAACCCAAGCCTATTTAGATGTGGTGCACGTCATAATTCGGCGGAACTCGTCAGGAGTGACAGCTCCAGAAATAGCACTCAGACCACGAGAATTAAAATTTGACATTTTATAATCATCTTCGGTCTAGGCTGACACAGATTTTAAAGAGGTGATGTTATTAACAGTGACCGTGGGAGGAGTCCACCCATTTTCACAAAGCAACCAAACACGCTCATCAATAGCTTTTAAACTAGATTTCATGCGAGATTTCCAATAGGCATAATTATTTCCATAAAAAATAGGCACCTTATTAAATGAATGTTCCATTGGAAAGATTGCGATTTTTAACAAAACTGATTTTTCAAAAGAAAACCAATATCACACGATTTTGCGGAAAATAGGAATACGCGATAAATTAGCGTAACCTGCTCTGATACCAATTTGAAAAACCCGAATGACGGCGGTGTGATAAATGATTTAAATTAAATTCGCAAGTTTTCAAGTAACCCTTATTTAATTAGAGTCTACTTTTAAATCAAATAAATACAACCCCTAAACATGCATCTAAATCAACCCATCAAAAATAAAGCATGCAACGCAGTAAATATGCTGAGACACAGATTTCAGGAAAAAAATCCTTTCGGGTAAAACCTTTATTTCACTATGAATATATAAATCGCAACTTATAATTACATAGAGAAATCTGCAATGGATCAACGTGCAGTCAACCCACAAAGACACGCAGCACCCTCCAAGGACTCGCAACCCAAACAACAAAGGAAGAACTGCAGCTCTCCTCAATGACACGCAACCTTAAAACTTTGTAGAGACTCCCTCAGCAATAACACGCAGTTCTCTGTTGCAAAGATCTCCCCACAAAGGTTGAACAATAGCAAAGCTTGTGTCCTAGGGTTCCAAAAGATTCACAAAAGTAATTGGGATTTTTGTGTGTGACTCAAAAAGATTTTTGGCACATAAAAAATCGAAGTCTTGTTGTGTTTGAACTCTTAGAAACATTTTCTCAAAGACTTGAAAAATACACCACCGAAATAGGTATATTTATAGGAAACTTGAATCGGTGGATAAAACTCTCACGGAACTATTCGAAATTATCAGAACCAGATCGGTCCGATTTTGGTAGCGGATCGGTCTATTGTGGATCGATTTATTTTTAAACAAGGCTTCTTCGGTTTGTCTTCGATCTGGGGTATTATGTTTCTGGAGCAAAGCGGATCGGTCCGGTATGGAGGCGAATCGGTCCGGAGGTGGATCGGTTCTTTTTTAAAATAGGCAGACCGAATCGGTTTACCAGAAAACAAAATTCTTTAAAAAAGCCTCAATTTGCTTGAAAAAAAACTTACTTCTTCTTTTTATAAAATCAGTTTATAAAAGTTTCCCAATACTGAGTATGAAACTTTAAGGGACTTAAAAATAAAACTTTACGAAGTTTATTCTCGCGGAGGTTATGATGTTGAGGACGCTTTGATATTCGGATCCATTGATGTAGATGTGATCTTGAATTTCTTCAACGGTGTAACGGCGTATGACATACATATTGATAATGGACAAAAATTTCCTTACAGTTGGATGATTCCTGACTAAGGAGAACCCAATGGACTTCTTATTGATAGCTTGGGATTTCTCGGTAGCAGGATGTGGGGATGTTGGATTAATTGGGGTTTGTTGAGTTTGATGACTCAAAGATGAAGTGTTAGATTTTTTATCCGATGGAGTAGAGTATTGATAACCCTATGGAGATGATAATTGAGGTTAGAGTGTAGGAAAGCGCCCAATTAGCGGTATTCTATTAATTGGTTGACTATTTCCATTTATGTTTGACATTTCCTACAATTAAAAAAAAACTTTATAGCAAGTATTTAGTTCAAGGGTATTATTCATGACAGAAACCTACCATGTATCAAAGGTATTACTCATGGAATTATAGAAATAACTATACCTAACATGAGTTTATTTAAACTTTTAACTATATCCCAATTACTCAATATATATTCCAATTATCATACATCTAAGAACAAGTATAAAACTGTAAGGACGAAATTTCCAATTGAGTCCATTGTATAGTTTTGACTTATTACCGAAACAAAACATGTTTGAGTCATAGGGGGATTTTTATTGTCACGATCCCACACATACTATGATGTGTTGAAGTTTATTAAAGAGGTTGAAGCAAAGATTCAAGGAATTATTTATGCAGAAGGTTTAATTGGTGCAAGTTTATTCGTCTTCAAAGTTCAATTACATGCTGAGATCACTCAAGTACGAATGCATAATTTTAATGGGACTTGAAATTTATTTTAAAATGTTTATGGATGTTATTTTATTAAGAAAATATTTTTAATTTTTTTCAAAGAATTTGAAATTTTTTACACTTTGTTTTAATCTAATAAGGACGGATTAGAGTTGTTATTTATTGGGACTCTAACGACTATATCGTTCAAACGACCTGACGGATCGTTCCAACGACATGTATATTTCTCTTCAACGAGCAACCACCTTAAGAAATATATATAATGGTGTGTTTCCATCAGATTTCATAAGTGTGCAGTCTAAAAAATAGTTTTTGTAAGAGTACATTTCTGCACAAAAGTTTTCTAAGGTTTTTAAGTCTAAACACATCCTTAGAGTTTACAAGATCCGAGTATTCATTACTCTACGCAATAGCGATCTTGTTTGCACTAAGAAGTTTTTGTTCTAGATTGAATATTACTAGTTTTACGATGAAGAAGCGAAGGAGTTCTTGTTCAATATCGTAGACATTTCAAGCAATATCAGTGGACACCGAGACATACGTGGACGCGTGTGTTGTGGACAGGTATCGTAGAAGAAGGACTTTCTGCGTGGACACTGTGAAAGGAGTGGTTTAAGATCAGAAGAGTATCAAGTCTCATGGGGGATCGATTCGATGAGTAAGGCTTGTGTTTGTTCGTTGTAAGTGCACATTCATAGTGATTGTCTGGCTTGGATCGTCCGAGATTTTTTCTAGTTCTGGTTTTCTCGTACATCCGACATTGTGAGTATTCTTTAATTTATCTTACTTATTTTAATCACTAGATGGATGTTTAGTATTAATCAAAATAAAATTTGTTTAAGTTAAAATTGTTCACAACTTGGTGCAAATTAAAAATTAAAAAAAGGTATTTTCATAAAAAGAGAAATTATTCTTGTAATTTTTAAAACACTTTTCGCATAAGATGGAAAATAAGGGACCTATAAATTTGTATCAGAGCTAGAAACATATTTTATTATGTTTGATCCCTTGTGTTTTTCAAAATGAATTTTGGAGGTTTTAAAAAATTTCATGCTCCTATTTTTTATGGAACAAATTATGCTTATTAGAAAATGCAAATGACAAGTGCTTTAAAACCCATTGATGAGTGTGTGTGGTTAACGATTGAAAAGGCTTGGTCTCCATCAGTCACACGAGAGGGTGAGGTCACTAATTTGAAACCCATTGAGTCATTGACCGAGGCTGAACACAACACTTTACAACTCTAAAGGTTTGCACGTTATTTCCTCACATGTAACACCGAAAGAGTATAATAGAATCATGACTTATGAAACTTCAAAAGAGGCTTGCGATACACTTGCACTTACTCACGAGGGTACTAGCACAGTTAGGGAGTCTAAGTTACAAAACCTCACTACACAGTTTGAGATAATTACGATGTTAGAGAGTGATTCGTTTGATGAGTTTTACGCTAGGCTGTCTAATATTGTCCACTTGTCATATAACTTAGGAGAGAAAATTCCGGATAACCGTATGACAAAGAAAATTTTGAGATCTTTGCCGAGTAGGTTTGATGAAAAAGTGACTGTTTTAAACTCCTTAGGTATACTTGATTCAACGAAACTTAAAGAGATTTTAGGTGACTTACAAACCTATCAACTCGATATGTTTACCTCCAAGCAAGTGACAAAGAAAGAAAAAGTCATTGCTTTGAAAGCCCGGAAGGAGGAAACTAAAGTTTCGAATAACGATTTTGATTTCAATTTTTAGGATATCGCCTTATTGTCAAAGAAGTTCAAAAAAATTTTAAGTTTCAAAAACGATTGAAAGGTGCCAAAAAGTTTGAGAAATTCAATAACAACAAGGTAGATTCCATCCTAAAAATAAGAGTGGGAAATTTATTAGGGATTAGTCGGATAGGTGTTTTGGGTGTGAGGGGTATGGTCACAAAGTTATTGAGTGTCCCACTAGACTTAAGAAAGAGGGAAAGAAACCAATAGCTTATAATGCCTCCTTAAGTGATAGTGATCCGGAAGACGGAGAGAGTTCCCCCAATGAGATCAAGTTTGTTTCTTTCTTTGCACGTCATGTTAGCGACGAAGATAAATCTTCTTACAAAGATTATCATGTGCATGACACTTCCGAGGTCGTTGAGAGTGCATCCCGAGTGTGTGAAGGTGATGAGAGTGACGAGGAGGAGATTGATGTGAAAGACTTACAAGTTACATTTAATGAGTTGTATGCCGAGGCGGTGAAAGGGAAAAAGGAAAACTCTAAATTGGAAGCTAGGTTGAATGAGCGTGCGATATAAAATAATGATGCTTTAATTGAGGATCTTAGGGCATGGGAGAAAATATTTAGGGAGAAGATAGAATATGTGGAGAAAGAAAGAGATAACCTTCGTGGTTTGATGGAGGCATTGAAAAAGGATATTCCACAGTTTGAAGATTCTAGGCTTGTGCTTGAGTTTAGGATTTATGAGTTAGAGGAGAGATTGAGAGACTCGAGTAAGGTTAAGTTTGACTTGGAATATAGGTCGGAGAAGTTTGAGAGGATGTTAGGCACCGTCCAAGTAGAAAATGATAGGTGTGTTATATGCTACGATGATAGAGTTGTTCGCATTCCTAAAGCCAATACCAACAGTATGAGAGAGCCCACTAGGAACATGAGGATAGGTCGACGCTTTGGTAATCATTCCCACCGTCTTTACACTTACACATTGCTGTAGGAAAGGTAACCTTAGACATTTTTCTATGACCTTAGGAATTCTCATAGGAAGTTTAGGAAATCGAATTTAGTGGCTTTAGGACTAAAACTTCATGGTTCTAATTTGGTTGCACTTGATTCTTCTCATGCTAAATCAAAAGGATGATTGTGTTATCATGTTTATCATTCTCTAGTCTTTGCATCATGATATATATCTTGATAGTGTTATGACATGTGTATCATTTTGTATTATATTTTTTTTATTGAGTCTTATTTGAAAAATAAAAAAAGATTTTTGGTTTAAATATTTTTTCAGAAAATACAAAAAAGATTTTGCATTTATTTGAGTCAAAATATGTTGAAAAATCAAAAAGATTTTCTATTTGTTTTTATTTTTGAGTTTACATGTTTGATATGGCATATTGGTGTGCTTCGACCCCCATCCTTTCATTATCCATGTGGCTAGGACATTTGATAATAATTATTAATGCTTAGAATGATCTTAACCATTGTATTATGGGATTGTTTCGAAGTTGATATGCATTTTGATACGACTTTGTATATATGCCATCTTTGCACACATGCACGAGTTTATATGGATGTTTGACATCTCTTACATATTTGAGTTTGGTGAGACGTTCATATCTCAATTTTGTCATCTATACGTAAGTAGACATAAGGAGGAGGTGTGCATGTAAGAATCGTTTACCGTGAGGATGGTAATTAAAAAAAATGATGAGTGTTCACGGGAAAGGGCTGCGAGAGTGTAAAATTTACTCGTCGTGAAAGGCACCGTTCAAAAGGGCCCGAAAATAAATTAAAGGCAATAAAAATAATCATATGCTAAAATATGGGCCATTTAGTTTATGTTCATTCCAAAAGAAAAATATGATATATATTTGAACGAGTTTGGATGGATAATTTAAACCGGTTTGCACCATGAATCATAATGTTGAAAAATCATATCATGACACTATTGTTTGTATAATCATCAATATTCGAGATTTGTGTGCATGTTTGATTGTTTAGTTCATTTAGCTCACACTTTAATTATCACATATGGCTAAAATAAAGTTTGATGATTTATAGCTATCAATTAGAGCTTCTTAATCATTTCGATATGTTCAAATTGTGATTCATTTGTTGTAGTTCACGTCCATACATTCCATGTTCATGTTTGAGCACATCGGTACTATGTTAGCATGTAACTCATCTTGTTTTTGTAGTTTTTGCTACTGTTTTGCTCCTATTTTACAGTTTTTGCTCCTTCCAATTTGTTTTTTCCTTCAGTAAAACTGTTTGATTTTCTGGACTTGATGTGAGAATATGGTTTTCTCGTTTGAGCGACAAACCTGTGTTGTGTGAAGTCTACAAGCGAGAAGCGCATGTCGTTTGAATGACTAAGCTGTCTCGTTCAAGTTACCCATGGATTTCTTCTTTAGTACTCTGCTGCTTATGGTTATATATTTTGGTACTGCTGGTTGCTTTTGGTTTTTATTTATGAAGTTTAATTGATTTGATATTTTACTGCATTGATTCATTTAGCCACACCTACGTAGATTGCTTATTCATATTGTGTGATTATTGTCTGCTAGCTATGGATTTGATAGTATTGATCATTATTAGCTGGTTGTTTTCACTAATATCTATATATATTTCATTTGTTTATTTTCTACTAGACATGTTTATCTTTTCATTGGGTTGTCTATTCGAGACAAAAAATGGGAGAGATGTGTGATGAGTGATGTGTGATGTAAGGGGAGATTTTGTGTAATGAGTTTGGTATCTTGATTTAGATGTTATTTACATATGTTATATGTTATATGTATATATATATATATATATATATATATATATTGTTGGCAGAATTTCAATCCAGGAAATGCACGAAATTGTTTGGAGCTCAAATTGAGTGGAAGTTTGAAATATTTGAAATGCATGAATTATTTAAAAATGTATATATAGGCAGGATCCAGTACATACCAAGTATACATACCTATTTTTTTAAATAGTAAAAAAAGTTGTGTTTCGGCTAAATTTTTTATATGATGTTTAAACATTTTAGGGGACTAATATAAAAAAACACCTCAAAATAATTTTTTCTGCTATTTTAAATAAACCAGTGAAATGTTTGCAGCTTTTAAAGCACTTTAAAAGATGCGAAAGTTTGTTAGATTTTTAAAATAGCAAAAAAGATTATTTTGAGCTGATTTTTTTATATGGGTCTCCTAAAATGTTTAAACGTCACATAAAAAACTTAACTAATTTTTTTAATAGTATTTTGATAAAATCGACTTGCACCAGCAAGTATGTATACTTGATATGCATGAGAGCCTCTCTCTCTCTCTCTCTCTCTCTCTCTCTCTCTCTCTCTCTCTATCTATCTATCTTATATATATATATATATATATAAGAGAGAGAGAAAGAGAGACACGCACACACATATACAAACTGTAATACCCCGTATTTCTGAATATTCCAAATATTCCATTTAATTAGATTGGAGAATTAAATGAGAAAATATCGGCTTGATTTAAATTATGTAAGAGTAGTAATTTAACGAGTTTTATTTAAAATTGTAATTATGGTGTATTAATTGAAAGATAGATACCGGTATATATTGCATCATTTTATTTACTTAGTGCGAGTGGTAAATAGTTACTTAACGCGTATAGACCGCGTTGGGGTGAGAACGAGTAATATTTTTTAAGTGACTCAAATGATAATTTAGAGGTCACCAAAGAGTCCGGAAGGGTCAAATTAGTCAAAATAGTATACCCGGGGGTAGTAGTTGAGTCCCGGGGTAATTTTGGGCTAAACCGAGATCGTTCGGGGGCATTTTAGTCTTTTAACATAAGAGGGTATGGAGACCTACGAAATTGAGAGTTTTATATCAGCCGTATGATAGATGAATTAGGGTTAGAACACCCATGACAACACCAATACCATTAGAGAGAAGAGAGGCACAACTTTCTAAAGCAAAAAGAAGATTTGGGAAGGATTCAAAGGGATTCCTACCATCAACTTGTTGGGGAAGAAGGATTGAGGGATGAAGATCATCAATCATCAATAAGAACCTTGAAATAAGACCTTACTGATCACAAGGCAAGTTGTTTAATGCAAATTATAAAGTTATAATACCCATGTGTAGGGTTTTTGAATAGTTTTGTTTAAATCAATATTTTGATTGGAGAAAGATGATATTTATGCATGTTGGGATAGGAATCGCATGTAGAATGATTTAAACTATGTAGAGAATTAATATTCAGATTAGACTTGATGATTTTCGGAATAAAAATCTGGATTTTGAATGATAATATGGGAAGAACACCATAACTAGGGTTTCAAGAAATTCTGGGTTTTCAATCATTAGTTCTTTAAAGTAATTGGAGTTTTGATGTATTTGACACGTTAGAAACTGTCCTAGTATATGTGGAAATATGTTTGGATCATTGGGTTAAAGTTTGGTGGACTATAATGGAGTTTGAAGATTTGTTAATGGAGGAAAAATCTTAACGAAGAAGAAGATTGCGTCTGCCCCTGTTCGATCGATCGATCGATCTCGGACTGTCGATCGATCGACTATGTCGATCGATCGAACCCAGCCGTCGATCGATCGACGAAAGCTGTTTTCCGAAAATTTTATGTTTAATCGTTCGTTGAGTTTGGGAATGAATGAGTATTCTAGGATTTAAATTATACTTATTTGGGAGTAAGAATAAGACCAGTAGGTATATTGTTGAGGTCCAATAAGGTCATTGGGTGTAGGGCTTGGATTACGGACTGAGGAGAATAATCCGATTTAGTAAAGTATCGGGGACTTCGGAAATTGAGTTACGGGGCGAAGTAAATTCAATTTAAGTAATAGACCAGTAGGGTAAGAAATAACTACTGAAATTATATGTAAGGGGTAACTAGGACCCTTAGAGTTGTGTGAATGCTCAAATAAATATGATTAATGAGATAAATCGTAAAGCGATTATTGTACGGTAGATATATGATATTAAAATATTACGTACGTATATGATTAATAGGTCGGGCATGTACCTACTGAATTATGTGATCTTTTAGGTAGGGAGATTGTACCTAAATTAATTATGTTAGGGTCGATGAGACATTTCGAACTAACATAAAGTTATTATGTGTTTGGGGTCGATGAGAAATGCCAAACCAAACTTTGAACTGGGGTGGTGATGAGAGAGTCCCGAACCAGAATATGTGTATATATATATATATATATATATATATATATATATATATATATATATATATATATATATATATATATATATATATATATATATATATTTAAAAATAATTGGGGTCGATGGATCATTCCGAACCAATTCTTACTTGGGGTCAATGAATCATTCCGAACCAAGAGTCCTTTACGTGTATAAAAAGGGCAAAATAGTAATGACTGATATTTAGTATATATTATGTGTGAAATATATGTACTTGACGATATTTTACTTTCGTGTATTAGTAGATTGATATATAGTATGCATTTAAAGATACATACTGAAATGGTAAGTTAAGTAGTGAAACTTAATTACGAAATGCACCTTTAGATAGAGAAAATCTATTTAGTAATTCAAGTAGTGAAACTTAATTACATAAGTGGGAAAGTTAACAATTGTGAGAACTGTAGTAATTTTAGTAGTGAAACTAAATGAGAAGTCTTGAGAAATAACATAGATTAAATGTTACTTGGGAGTTATTTAAATACGCGAGATGTTAGTAAAACGGTTGTAGTGTATGGGCGGTACTGGAACTTGGGTACAGATAAGTTCAGTTCACTACTTTGGTTTTAGTTAGCTTGAGAAGTATGGCTAGATAAACTAAGTGTAGAACATTAGGTGTGCACAAAAGATGAGGGGTGAGTTAACTCAAGAGAGTGTACGATAACCTAACATGTGTAATCAATAACCGCATTTTATATTGTGATAAACGCTTGCTAAATATTTTCAAAATGTTTTAAGTACTAACTCTTGCTATAAAATATTTTTAAAACCTTTTAGGTGTCCTGCCACAGGGACGCCATGTGTGATGATTCCATTCCAGACTCGGAGCTGTAGTACAGTGTATGCCTACAGGATTTGACTAGACGATATCTCTCATTCAGATCTAGCACAGGATCTCGCACTCTTCTATGTATGGACTTGTTGTCCGGTATTAGTCTCAGATGTTAGATTCAGACTAGTGGTTATTCTATTGATTGTTTGGGATTTTTTTAGCCGATGGTTTCTTCGGTAATACTTTTGTTCTGTTGTACTTTTACTTTGTTGTTTGAATTACAGTACATGATTATTTGTACTTTGTTCCATTTGGTTGATTTATCTGATTTAAAGAAAGATAAAATTTGGCACCGGTCTAATTTTACTTAGGGGATTAGTAATTAAAAAGTTTTCGATAGTGATGCTAAGAATGAACCATTTGATAAACATGTTTTAATTTAATGAAGGCCTGATCACCCGATGTTTAATTAGGCGGGGTGTCACAGATGGTATCAGAGCATCAGGTTCTAGTGTCCATAGAATCTATATGGCTTACTACGTTTTTAGCGTATAGTTTGATTGATATAGAGCCCTATCTTAGGATGATTGTACTCCTCTACGTACGTATTTTACGTTCTTCTGCTATTTGGTAGACGTAGTGTTATATATACGAGTCCGATTGGGCACAGTACATCGAATATGGTGGTAGGACCGGCATTGGAGTTAGAAGGACTACAGGAGGGAGGAGCTCGGCATAAAGCTTGGGGTGTTCGAAGATGGCAATCATAGAAGAGATGACCGTGGTCGAGGTCACTCCTAGCGTGTAATGGAAGTAAATGCTGCAAGGGTTGTTGAGGCATAGAAGGCATTTTCCAAGTGTCGCGACGGCAAGAGGGATGCTAGTCTAGACCGCCCAATGCAGTGATAGTGGGAGTAGGTCTGAAGAAAATTTGATGAGAACCTGCCGTAAATGTGATAAAACGGCGACTATGCATGTTAACCAATGGAAGTAGTATGTCCAGAGGTTTTGGCATTTAGGACTGATTAGAAATACTCAGAAGTGAAAATTTGAGTAAATTTTCAGGCAACGTGGCAGGAATACCAGTCACTACATTCGGATCGAGGGCCCGTATATATAAATAGAAGAACTTTACGTATAGTTTAACCGCAAAGTTCTCCAATGATAATTCGGAAGCGTAGTGAATGGGAATATATGAACCCCCACGTGAAAGCCTGGTAGAGGCCAATCGTGAGAGAGAAATTATCCGTTGAAGGGAACTTGTATCGATGAGATGGGTACGAGGGAAAAGAGCCCTTGAGAGAATAGGCTCTCGAGTTATGATTCGCAATTTTGGTAAAACTCTTCTTGGACGACTTATGTATATGAAGGCAGTATGGTACTTCTTACAAGGTTGGGGTAAATGCTCCTAGGGGGAAACATTAAGAGAGTTTAAAGATTTAGTCAAAGAGTAAGACTGAATGTAATGGGGGTGGTGCAAGCTATAAGTGGAAACCCACTAGAGGATTTAATGATTAGATCCTAAGTCGGAACTGTTAAGCCCCATAGTGCGTTCCTCTTGGTCGCAGAACTAAGGGAACCAGGATGATAGTGCGCAGAATCGAGGCTACCAAGTCCGAGAGGAGGGAGACCCCAAAACGATCAGGGTGGCCTGGAGTAGGGGGATTTTTGTAAAGATGTCTAGTGTGCCTGGTAGAGCCACGCCTTCTAATTTAGCTTGAAGTTATTTGAAGAAATAATAACTCCAATAAGTTTTGCATTCCGGAGAGGACAAGCGTGTTATGTCCGGAAACCATCTAAATCACCAGAGCGATGGTTAAGGAAGTATATGAGTTTTAGCCTCGAGTGAATGGGGTATATGACGACTCCTCACCTGAAAAAGGGTCGAGTTGTCATTATTCATCAAAATGTGAGAGACTTTGGAGATTATGAACATCTCTTAGTAATTGATTTCGGTGTGTGGGAACCTAAATGATGTGAGTCAATGTTTGTCGTATGACTGCTGAGCGGAGAGATCGAGCTCACTGTTGTAGTTAGTGCTTAAGACTTAGTGATAGTATAAGCGCGGTGCCACATGACTCCGTTAGAAATATTGGAGTATGGTTGCACATATTGTTAAGGAATCGAATTTGAGTATCTTGACTATGTGTTGTTCCGACAATGCTCAGTAAGAATACATGGGGAGAAGTCCCTTGTTTAAGTTTGGTTACGAAAGGTAATACGACTGAATTTTTGCACGTCAGGAGAAGTGGCATTGTTAGATGCTAGGGCATCAGTGGAGCCGGTAGTGTTGAGGAGAAACACTGAAAGGCTTACCTCACCAAGAAGGGATAAGTGGGACTTTGTGGGCAAGGATTTGATTTTTGGCCTATAGGGTATTGAGAATACCCACAAGATTGTAGTCACGTCGTGTAGACTAGGCAAGAGTTGAAGAAAAGCATGATACGGGTGCGACATTTGCAATGTTTTTACAAATGTGCATGGAGAAAAGGGTTTATGGGAGCCCTAGTCAATTGGATTCCTTAGACATCCGAGATAGAGGGATGCGGAATATTTTTGTACGACGGTGGGGAAAATAGGAAACAAGTCGTATCGATGAAATGGGTTGAACGTCGTGGGAGATTGACGATAATCCAAGATTATATGTGCTGAGAGATCCAGCACACCCTATGGGATGAAAGTCGGTGGGAAACCGTTCAAAGGTTATCTCTTGATATGGGAGACCTAACTGTGGTGAAGAAGTAGCGCAAGGTGCTACTTGACTGAGTGTTGTGAGTGACTTACGAGTTACTAAAATGTTGATTCTTATAAAGTAACCAACCCAAAAAGGTGCGCCAATTGCGAAGAGTGCACAGATTGTAAAGTATAATAAACCCGGAGAGAAAGGGGAATAGAGTACCACTTGAGGAAAGATGACGTAAGTGGGAAGAGATGTTGAGGAGAGACATAGTGAGATTGCCTCGAGACACACATCTAGTTAATAGAGCGAGATGGACTCGAAATGAGCAACTGGAATATGGTAGTGAACCTGCAATTCCAATGATGGAATGAGGAGACAGACTTATAAATTATTGATGGATTGTGAACATCATAATTAATCCAACATTTCGTTGGGGGTAGCGAAATGGGGTGGCCGAGATGGATTAGTATGTAGTTGAAAAGGGAGAGTGTACGGTGCCGCTCTACATGATTGTGAATCAGGATGAAATCCTAGCATTCCACCCTATGAGAGATGGTCAGGAAGGAATAGATCTAAAGTTTTATTTTGAGTACGTAGTGCTACCTACGACTCAATGTTAGTGAGAAAGAATGATGATACGCCCTTATGATAGTGAAATTTTGGAGAAGCCCACTGATCAATTCATAGGTTGAATGTATGCCTATAAGAGCATATTTATAGGTAGAGTGAGTGCCTATATGAACTGTACATGAGGATTAGGTTCGTGGGTTCCGATTACAAACAATACATGTACTTTGGGTGTGGTTCGAGGAGACATTTTGAACTTTTAGTCCTTAACGCGTGATATGAGGACATTCTATTGGAGTGTGACATTTTAAGGTATATGAAATGTGAAATATATGGCTCACAAATTGTCTACTCATGTTCAATGAGATATATATACATATATTGGTGCTCGAGATGTGATCCCGAGACAAGTAATTAATATCTATTGGTAATCGAGGTGGAATTCCGAGCCAATAACCCCAAAAGTGTTATAGAAGGGGGGTGATTATAAAATAAGTGTTGGTAGTATATGTTATGTGTAAGATATATATACCTATTGATTTTTCCTACTTATGTGCGACAGTAAGTGTGCTTAATCTCTGTATTGGGGTCGATGATATTCCGGACCAATACAGGGGGGATCGATTTGGGGTCAATAATTTTCCGAACCAAATCGATGATAAATATTGGGATCGATGGAAGGTCTGAACCGACATGTGCATTACATTTACCTTGGGGTCGAGGAATTCCCGGACCAATGTAAATGATAGGATTATTGGGGCCAATGATTTTTGCCGGACCAATTTTCCTTAAAAGTATATATTGTATGTGAAATATATACCTTATAATATTCTACTTATGAGTGATAGTAGACACTGAGATGTTATATAGAGATATACATCAACTGGGTAAATTAAGTAGGGAGAAACTCAATTTCAAGAATTAACGTTGGATTGGGAAAATCGATGAGAAATTAAGTAGTGGGACTTAATTATGATATATGCGGCATGGGTAACAGGCGATAAGAAATTATAATGAAATGGTCGTGTGCTTGGGAAGACCGTTAGGATGTTATGATTTGGTATTGGGTATAGAGGGTGCAATTATATTTAAGGTCCTTAGCCTTAATACCAGCCTTATCCTAATTTCGAGGACGAAATTCCTTTGCAAGGGGGGAAGTATGTAATACCCCGTATTTCTGAATATTCCAAATATTCCATTTAGTTAGATTGGAGAATTAAATGAGAAAATATAGGCTTGATTTAAATTACGTAAGAGTAGTAATTTAAAGAGTTTTATTTAAAATTGTAATTATGGTGTATTGATCGAAAAATAGATACCGGTATATATTGCATCATTTTATTTACTTAGTGCGAGTGGTAAATAGTTACTTAACGCGTATAGACCGCGTTGGGGTGAGAACGAGTAATATTTTTTAAGTGACTCAAATGATAATTTAGAGGTCACCAAAGAGTCCGGAAGGGTCAAATTAGTCAAAATAGTATACCCGGGAGTACTAGTTTAGTCCCGGAGTAATTTTGGGCTAAACCGAGATCGTTCGGGGGCATTTTAGTCTTTTAACATAAGAGGGTATGGAGACCTACGAAATTGAGAGTTTTATATCAGTCGTATGATAGATTAATTAGGGTTAGAACACCCATGACAACACCAATACCATTAGAGAGAAGAGAGGCACAACTTTCTAAAGCAAAAAGAAGATTTGGGAAGGATTCAAAGGGGTTCCTACCATCAACTTGTTGGGGAAGAAGGATTGAGGGATGAAGATCATCAATCATCAACAAGAACCATGAAATCAGACCCTACTGATCATAAGGCAAGTTGTTTATTGCAAATTATAAAGTTATAATACCCATGTGTAGGGTTTTTTGAATAGTTTTGTTTAAATCAATATTTTGATTGGAGAAATATGATATTTATGCATGTTGTGATAGGAATCGCATGTAGAATGATTTAAACTATGTAGAGAATTAATATTCAGATTAGACTTGATGATTTTCGGAATAAAAATCTGGATTTTGAATGATAATATGGGAAGAACACCATAACTAGGGTTTCAAGAAATTCTGGGTTTTCATTCATTAATTCTTTAAAGTAATTGGAGTTTTGATGTATTTGACACGTTAGAAACTGTCCTAGTATATGTGGAAATATGTTAGGATCATTTGGTTAAAGTTTGGTGGACTATAATGGAGTTTGAAGATTTGTTAATGGAGGAAAAATCTTAACGAAGAAGAAGACTGCGTCTTCCCCTGTTCGATCGATCGATCGATCTCGGACTGTCGATCGATCGAACCCAGCCGTCGATCGATCGACGAAAGCTGTTTTCCGAAAATTTTGTGTTTAATTGTTCGTTGAGTTTGGGAATGAATGAGTATTATAGGATTTACATTATACTTATTTGGGAGTAAGAATAAGACCAGTAGGTATATTGTTGAGGTGTAATAAGGCCATTGGGTGTAGGGCTTGGATTACGGACCGAGGAGAATAATTCGATTTAGTAGAGTATCGGGGACTTCGGAAATTGAGTTACGGGGCGAAGTAAATTCAATTTAAGTAATAGACCAGTAGGGTAAGAAATAACTACTGAAATTATATGTAAGGGGTAACTAGGACCCTTAGAGTTGTGTGAATACTCAAATAAATACGATTAATGAGATAAATCGTAAAGCGAATATTGTATGGTAGATATATGAGATTAAAATATTACGTACGTATATGATTAATAGGTCGGGCATGTACCTACTGAATTATGTGATCTTTTAGGTAGGGAGATTATACCTAAATTATTATGTTAGGGTCGATGAGACATTCCGAACTAACATAAAGTTATTATGTGTTTGGGGTCGATGAGAAATGCCGAACCAAACTTTGAACTGGGGTCGCGATGAGAGAGTCCCGAACCAGAATATGTGTGTATATATATATATTTAAAAATAATTGGGGTCGATGGATCATTCCGAACCAATTCTTACTTGGGGTCGATGAATTATTCCGAACCAAGAGTCCTTTACGTGTATAAAAAGGGCAAAATAGTAATGACTGATATTTAGTATATATTATGTGTGAAATATATATACTTGACGATATTTTACTTCCGTGTATTAGTAGATTGATATATAGTATGTATTTAAAGATACATACTGAAATGGTAAGTTAAGTAGTGAAACTTAATTACCAAATGCACCATTAGATAGAGAAAATCTATTTAGTAATTCAAGTAGTGAAACTTAATTACATAAGTGGGAAAGTTAACAATTGTGAGAACTGTAGTAATTTTAGTAGTGAAACTAAATGAGAAGTCTTGAGAAATAACATAGATTAAATGTTACTTGGGAGTTATTTAAATACGCGAGATGTTAGTAAAACGGTTGTACTGTATGGGCGGTACTGGAACTTGGGTACAGATAAGTTCAGTTCACTACTTTGGTTTTAGTTAGCTTGAGAAGTATGGCTAGATAAACTAAGTGTAGAACGTTAGGTGTGCACAAAAGATGAGGGGTGAGTTAACTCAAGAGAGTGTACGAGAACCTAAAATGTGTAATCAATAACCGGATTTTATATTGTGATAAACGCTTGCTAAATATTTTCAAAATGTTTTGAGTACTAACTCTTGCTATAAAATATTTTTAAAACCTTTTAGGTGTCCAGCCACAGGGACGCCATGTGTGATGATTCCATTCCAGACTCGGAGCTGTAGTACAGTGTATGCCTACAGGATTTGACTAGACGATATCTCTCATTCAGATCTAGCACAGGATCTCACACTGTTCTATGTATGGACTTGTTGTCCGGTATTAGTCTCAGATGTTAGATTCAGACTAGTGGTTATTCTATTGATTGTTTGGGATTTTTTTAGCCGATGGTTTCTTCTGTAATACTTTTGTTTTGTTGTACTTTTACTTTTTTGTTTGAATTACAGTACATGATTATTTGTACTTTGTTCCATTTGGTTGATTTATCTGTTTTAAAGAAAGATAAAATTTGGCACCGGTCTAATTTTACTTAGGGGATTAGTAATTAAAAAGTTTTCGACAGTGATGCTAAGAATGGACCATTTGAGAAACCTGTTTTAATTTAATGAAGGCCTGATCACCCGATGTTTAATTAGGCGGGGTGTCACACAAACAAACACCATACATTGGAACACACACACACTCACCCACACAAACTCCATACATTGAAACACACACGCACACACACACACACACACACACATATACAAACAAACACCATACATTGAAACACACATACATATACTTAGAGACGAAACCAAGTTGGGGCAAAGAGGTGCCATGGCCCCCTTATGATTTTTAAGGCCTCTTATGTATGAACAAAAAATTTGAGTTATCTCAAGGATTAAGCTTCTTGATAAAATTTCTATAAAGATCTGATAAAACCTTAAAACCCTAAATCCCATTTTTAAAGTGCTAAGTTCTTAGCTTTCAAGAACTTTATTTATATTTATCTCCACTTGTCATAGTTTAAACTACAAGTCTATATGGTAAACTATATGTAACATATATATAGACTCACACAATTAATTAATGACAGTTTAATATTGCAAAGCCATTAAAATTTTAGGGTGGTCTTAATGACATTCCAAGAACTACTCTAAAATCAATTTTAAGCAATTGGAAGTATTCAAGGGTAATTTTTATGCGGTTCTTAGCAACCACTAATTTCTATCATTCACTTCATATTTTTCTCATGCATATATTCATAATATGTGTTCACATCTTTATTTTCCAAGCACATAACGTTTTATTTTTATTGGGCCCTAATCCCAAAAAATTTGTAGCTTTTCATTAGTAAGTAACTTGTGAAAGTTTTCACTTCAATTAATTTCATGAATTTATATGCATTAATAAATTATTTTATTTGAAAAAAATATCATTGAAACATTTTTAAACTGTGTGGGTCTTACTAAAATTAATGTCTTGTTATGTTAAGCATTAAAGAATTTATCTTTTTTTTCACGTTTGTCATAAGTACTTATATATTATCCTAATTGTTTATCACATCAATTAAGTATTAATGTATGGTATTATAAAAAAAAGAGTTTTCCTTTCAAGTTGATTTAAGACTCCATGAGTTTAGACAAAAAAAAATATTTTTTCGTAAATACAACATGAGCTTTATTTATTGCATTGTTAGACGAAATTATTTAGATAAGTTTTTTTTATCTTCGTAATTGTGTCGATACAATTACAAAGTGAAGAACGTTGCCCAAATCTCATGAGACTCCACATCACTGCACCTGTTCATCTGAATCATCTCATTGTTGATTAACTTCATCGACTAACCAAAGATATCCATGTTCACCAAAGATGTCCACGTCACAAATTTGATTGTTTCGGTATCGCTGAAGAATATCAAATCAGAGGAACAATCAAACATTATTTCCTCAGTCTTAGGGCCTATTTGGAAACCAAATTCCAAGGCTTGGAAATGGGCTGCCAAACGGATCCTTACTCTATTTGAAAAAATATTTCATAGTTACAAATATGATTCTTATATGACAAAATTCATTTGTATAGTGAATACCATTTCTTTATAATATTTAAGTTTTTGATGTCCGAGTTCAATTTTGAATTTTTTGTTGTTGCTTTGCTCATTTTTTAAGAGATAATTCAAGGCTAGTCCTATTTATTGGGTCAAAGATGCATAAAATTCTATCGACTTTTTTAATGCACCAAGTCATTTTTCATTATAAATTATATATACTTAGACCAATATACCCTCAATTATACCCATTTTAAACCCAGTTTCTCCCTCTCTCTAAAAATAAACACATAATACAACACTCTTTCTCTCTCTAGCAACCCCACCCCCACCCTACTAGAGACTTGTCAGAAACATCCCATCGAAAAATCTCGTCGGAGGCCGCCGAAATGTTTCTCTCTTTTCGTTTCTCTCTCCTTCTTTGTCTATTTCTTTGTTATTTTTTGTCCGCGCCAACGACACCATCGCCCGAGATGGGGAAGAAGAGTTTTCGCCGAAAAAATGGAGTTTTTGAAAAAATAGTAAATTTATTTGTTTCAATTTTTTCGTCAAAAATATCGAATATTTGTGTTGTTTGATAGATATTGATGAGTAGATTCCAAATATATAAATTTTGTGAATTTTGTATATGTAGATTTGTAGTTATGGACTTTTAAAGATTTGATAGTTTTTTTTAGTAAAAAAAAGAGGTAAGAGCTGTCAAAGATATTTTGGGGTGTATTTGTCATTTTAATGTGCTGAGTTGGCAAAATTGAACCTTTGACACCATTGAATCGGTTGAAGGACCTCTTGTCTCATTGAGTAAGGGAATGGAACTTGATAACGATTACCCTTTTTTTTAATTCGTTGCAATATTGCCTTTGGTTCTTGACTTTTAAACTAAAAAACTAATAGATTGCTTCAAAATGAGTGAATTCATTACTAAACAAAAAAAAAACCATCTTCTTCACAATTAAAAGATAATTTTAATATAAAATATTCCTATTATAGCCTAAATTCATTAGGCTACGTGGACCAATGAGCTAGTGACACCTGTCCATATAACTATTTGACTTTCTACTACGTGTACACTTGATTGGCCCCAGCAGCCTCTGGTCATCTGCCCAGCTCACCATAGCCAGGAAGGTGAACCATCAATTAGATAAAGAGACACACATGGGGTACTCAACAGTCACCAGGCACATGCACATGAATGATGTCCAACTACATATTATTGTGTAAAAGTGTAAATGCCTGAAGTTATAAAGGCATTCCATCTCTTGAACTTCTACTTACTATAAATATGCTATTACACCTAGCAAAGTTGGTGGGGATATAAAAAACACAAATGCCTTTTGTTAAACCCTAAATATTGTAAATAAGAGATTGAAGCAAAACCTTAAATCATTAGTGGAATTACCCTGTAAATGTAGGATCCCTTCTTGAGATGAACCACGTAAAAATTTCTCATGTCCTCCTTTATTTTCTTTACTTGTTGTATATGTGATTATGAATTTCATAACTAAATCTAATACTGATCCTCAAACAAGTAACCCAAATTTAGACATAAAAAATATTAGCTCATCTGTGGGAATCATGAAAAGTCATTTTTGTTTCCTATGAAATCTTTTAAAAATCCATTTTTCATACCTCTGAAGGATGACAAACATCCAAGAAAACAATCTTGCTAGAGGTAATTCTTCCAGTCCTTCTCCTCCTCCAAGCATAGGAGATTTGAAAAGGATTCTACTCAACATCATCAAGGGGTAAGAAGCAATGCAGGAAATCGTACAACATCTTGCTCAGACGCTTCAAGTCAAACTTATTTCAAAATGCCACCTCCACGTCCTAGAAATAATAGAAGCCATTCTAGACATTCCAGATAATCATAAGACCAAACTTATCACCCTAGGATAACCTCTTCTATCAAATCTACTAATTATTATGATAGTCGATCTTTCACTTAAGAATGACCGAGTGCTTTGGAAAGGCTGAGCAAAGTCTCTACTTTTGATCGCTTGGGTCCCCGAGCAAATATAAGCTACCATAGGGAACCCTCTAGATCATGAGATCACCGAGAAAGATCTATCCCCTCTAGATCTAGAATACGAAGATTCATGCGAACTGAGTAGACTTTTCTGGAAAAGAGCTCAACACAAATGCACGATGGATACGTTCGAGAGGCTTCAGTCAAAACCAATCGAGGAGGCCACCCTTTAAAAGTATCGATCCAAAGATTGGAAGATTGCCCAGGGGAAATATCCAAGTCTAAAAAACCATTACAAAGGAGTTTTATGAAGGGAGCACCCTTCATCCCAGCTATTGTGGATTTCCCTATGCCGGATAAGGTCAAGCCTTCTGTAGTTACTCCCAAATATGATAGTAAAACTGATCCCATCCTTCACGTAGAGAAATACCAGGCAAAAACTGACATTTATTCAGTCCCGAATGAGATGCGTTGTCGCGCATTATCAAGTACCATTACTGGGTCATCCCAAATTTGGTATAATATTCCTCCTCGAGGACAAATCGCGAGGTTCCAATTAATGGTTGAGCTATTAATCTGCAACTTCTAATTTAGGGACAAACCCATCAAAAGGGTACCTCATTTATTGAGTTCCTATAAGCGACCAGGTGAAACCACTAGTGAGTACATAACTCATTTTCATAGTGAAAAACTATAGGTAGTAGATTATGAAGAAAAAACTGCTATTACTGCTTTAATGAGAGGATTGATCCCCGAGAAGTTGTATTATGCACATAACAAAGATCCCACTAAAACAATGACTAAGTTGATGGATAAAGATGGAAAATCATGAACCCCGAGGAGGCTATGGCCGCCAAGCAAGTCCTAGGTGCGAAAGCTGACGGTCATAAGAGTTCTGACAAAAAGGAGTAAAAAGATAAGAAGTTCGAAAAACTTAAGAAGTAAAATAAATACGCTCCTCTCACTGTTAGTGTACATTACATTATGGAAGATATAAGAGGAACTAGGGATCTCAAATGGCTTGGGAAGTTGAAGTCTCATCCTAACTAGAGAAACAAGTCCAAGTATGGAGAGTTCCATAAGGATCACGGGCATACCATAGAAAATTGTATTAACCTAAAAAATGAAATAAAAAATCTCATTTGTTATGGAAAACTACCTAAGTTCATCGACCAAACAGAGGAGCGAGATTCCAGAAGATGAATAGAATCTCCTTGAAAAAGTAGATATGATAAGAAAAGGGGTCAGGATGATGATTCAAAAGATGATCCGAATTCGCTGAAGAAACCTCGAGAACCTGAACTTGATATAAAATAATATCTTTTAGCTGTCATTTGATTACAGGAGGAGACGTTGGTGGTTGTGATGAGGCAGTCAAGTGAAAAGCCTATTTGAATAAGGCCAAGGCATGTTCATATATTCGACAAATCAACGTATACGATGAAGTACATGGTCACCCAAGAAAGGTGAACAAATAAAAATTAGTAATTGATTTCTCTAAGAACGACTTATTTGGAGTGCTATACTCTCACGATAATCTTTTGGTCATCACTATGAGAGTACATGGAGCAAGTGTGGACATAATCCTAGTAGACAATGGTATTTCAGCCAATGTTATATTCTACAATTATTTCCACAGTTTGGGATAACGTGACAACAATTTGGAACCTTAACATAGGCCCTTGATAGGCTTCTCGAAAGAAAAAGTATACACTTTAGGAACTGTCAAATTGGAAGTTCTTATCGATACTTGGACTTTCAGTAGGACCGAAAGGATCCGTTTCTTTATCTTAGGAAAAAATGTCTAACCAACCTATAATATGATCCTCGATAGGGTTGGACTGGAAAAAATTTAAAGGTGTACCATGTATTGTCTATCAGTGTTTGAAATTCCCCACTTATTATGGGTCCGATGTTGTGAAAGGAAACTAAGTTGAAGCTAGAGAATGTTATTATACTTTAGTTGACCAGGAAAAAATCAAGATGATCAGCACTACCCACTAGATTGAGACATTAAATCCTCATGAAGAGGCTGATTTTGTTAAAGGACAAGTTGTGGAGGCCATTAAAACAATTGTCCTAGAGGATGAAAGACCAGAAAGAACCACACAGATTGGATCAACTACGAAACTAACCCTCAAACAGTAATTAATTAAATTCCTTAAAGAGAGGAAGAGAGTATTTGCATGGAGCCATGAAGACATGCCAAGAATTGATCTAGAATTCATATTCCATGAGTTAAACATCACCAAAGACTCCAAGACGATCAATCAGAAGAGGAGTGTATGCAGTCCTGAAAAGAACATGGTTATCCAAGAAACGTGGACAAGATGAAGAAAGAAAAATTCATCAAAGATGTCAAGTACCTAGACTAGTTGGCAAACTTAGTAATGGTGATAAAGAAGAATAAAAAATAGCGTATGTGCGTGGACTTCACGAACCTCAATAAGGCATGTCCAAAGGATCATTTTCCCCTGCAAAGAATTAAATTGCTGGTCGACGCTATAGGCAAACATGAATTACTCAACTTTATGGATGCCTATTCAGGGTATAACCAAATCAGGATAAAGCCAGAGGATAGGGAGAAAATAATTTTCATCACTAGTCGAGGTACTTACTGTTATAACTTTATGACTTTTGGGCTTAAAAATGCAGGAGTAACATACCAGAGGCTGATGAATAAAGTTTTTGAAGAACATATTGGCAAAAATATGGAAATATATATGGATGACATGCTTACTAATAACAATATAGCTACCGACCACATCAAAGACTTGATTCAGACATTTGATTAGCTTGAGAAGCTTCAAATGGAACTTAATCCGACCTAATGTGTGTTTGGCATATAAGAAGGAGTATTACTTGGATTCATAGTAAATCAAAGGGGAATTAAAGTCAATACAGATAAGATTGAGGTGTTGATCGACAAGTAGTCTCATTCATGTAAAAAAAGTCTACAAAAGTTGATAAGAAGAGTAGAAGATCTTAATTGATTTGTCTCCCGATCTACTTATAAGTGTCTATTATTTTTCAAAGTACTAAGAATTTTTCTTGAGTTGAATGGAGGGTGTGAAAATGCTTTCTAGTAGTTGAAGAAATACTTGGGATCTCCACCACTACTCTCCCGACCACTCACGGGAGAAAGGTTGTACTTATATCTTGCTATATCTGAGCCGACGGTTACCTCGACCCTCATCTGATTAGAAAATAGAGTTTAAAACTAGTGTATTGCACTAATAAGGACTTTAGAGGAGCATTGATTATATATCTTCGCTTGGAAGAACTGTCCTTATCCCTCATTGAAGAATTAAGAAGAATGAAGCCATATTTCTAGGCATATACCATCGTTGTCTACACAAACCTACCACTTCATCAAGATATCCATAAACAAGAGAAATTATGGAGATTAATGGCTTGAGTAGTGTAACTAGGAGAGTATGACATACTCTATGAGCCTATAACAACATTAAAAGTTCAGGCGGTGGAAGACTTCATAGCAGAGTTCGCTTATGAAGAAAGAGTTGTCGATTAAATGGCTAAGCAGGCTTCCTTAAAAGAGGGCTCAATGCCTAGCCAAGCGGAGCAGACTTCTTCGAAAGCTAGATATAAAGTGGACAAACCAAAAACATCCACTGCACGAGAAGTCACAAAATACTATGTAGAATAGAGAAAAAAGGTACTTAAATAGGGATCTTTAGCAAGGGAACTTTGATGAAGAAATTCTTATCTGGAAACTATATGTAAATGGATCTTCTTGTGCAATCAAAAGTGGAGCAGGATTGATTATCAACACCCTGATGACATAGATGTGGAGTATGCACTTTATTTTCAACTATAAGCTTCTGACAATGAATCAGAGTACGAATCATTAATCACAGGTCTAGAGCTAGCATTGTCATTGTGTGCCGAGCAAATCATCACTCACAGTGATTACCAACTGATCGTAAATGAAGTTCTAGGGATATACAAAATTAAAGGCGAATGAATGATGAGATACCTGGTCAAAGCTTAAAGCACCATTTCCAAATTTCTAGATGTCAGAATGCTAAGAGTTACAAGAATGAAGAATGCCCTAGCTGATGCACTTGCTCAGTTAGCCTCATCAACCAGTGCAGATCTAAAGAGAACCATTCCTATAAAAATCCTAGTAGGCAGAATCATCGATGAAGAGAATGTCAGCCTAATAGAAATTGTCATGGTCTCCTCATAGATGGATCTAATCAATAGGTATATTGAAAAAAGATATCTACCCGAAGACCCAAAGGAGGTAAAGAGGTTGAGGTACAAAGCGATTAGCTATGTATTGGGGGGGAAAGTTTTATACAAGATAGGATTCACTATTTCCTTGCTTCAATGCGTCCATCCAGCTGAAGTACTGGAACTGATCAATAAAGTGCATGGGGGATCATGCAGAGCTCACTCGATCGGATGATCATTAGTCTGAAGACTAGCCATGCAAGGATATTACTGGCCAATCATGAAAGCAAACTTTGCCTCATATGCTAGAAGGTGTGAAAAATGCCAAAAGTTCACCACCATATATAGAAGATCGGGAGATACTCTAACACCAATCACTTCCCCTTGGCATTTTTCCATCAGGGGGATTGATTTGGTCGATCCATTGTCAAAGAAAATAGGTAGATTTAAATATTTGGTCGTTACTATTGATTACTTCACGAAGTCGGTTGAAGCTGACCTGCTAGTTGAGGTGCCTTACAAAAGAGTTTTCTAGTTTACATAGAAAATATAATATGTTGATATGTCATAACATATGCCATTATCATAGACCATGGAACTCAATTTGACAACAAGGAGTTTGAGGATTATTTTATTCAATTTAGGATCCAAAAGTTTCACTCTACGTCTGGACATTGATTAAGCGTGAAAAGTAGCATTGCGTCAAAATGCTAATCGTTAAATTCATTTAACCACGTTAATACATAAACCTAAATTACGACTGCACTTGTGAGACAAGTATAGTGGTAATTCGGGTATCAAGAATCCACAGGGAATGTTGGATAGATTTTAACTGATTTATTATTTCAAGAATAAAAGTGTAAAAGGTGATGGGTGGTTATGGTGTGTGGACATACCACTTTCCGATTCTCACATCAAGAGAGGCGAAGAAGAGGAGGGGGGTGTCTCCCCTTCGTCTCAGGAGGATATTGGTCCCACACATCCTTCTCGGGAGAGCTTCGGCCGGTGTCTGTGATGAGGTGAAAATGTAGAGAGATAGAGTCGCCAACCTATTTTACTCAAAACATATAAAAGACAAAAGGGAGCCATCCCGAAGGACAACATCCAAAGACATACTGATACATAATAAACCAAAATTATTCGAAAAGGGTTAGGAGGGTAAGTTACGAAATGGGAAGGTGTTAGGCACCCATTCCGCCCTTACGATCTCTCATGGGGTATTGTTATTTTTCTTTATTTCCCCGTGATATGTGTGCATGTTTATATGTAGTTGAGATAGAAATCATCGACTTGTGTCATGGAAGAGATAAATCGAGTCATCCATAGGAATGTTCTTAAAAGTAATATTCAAAAAATAGGATTTACGCGATTATCCTAGTGTTGATCGTTATAACGGAACAATAACACATATGGAATAATACGCCACTAAGAACAGATATACATATATTTAAATATATATAATCTAAGAGAGTTAATTTGAAAGAATATAGAAAAATAGGAAAAAAAGTAGGAAAAGGACTCGAGTCTCGAGTTTTACCCCGAGATGCCTACGTAGCCTATAGAGGCCACGTAGTTCTTATGCAAAACAAGGGGTGGGATTTATCCCTTAAATCCAATAGGGGACTTCTCTTGTATGTGTGTGTGTGTGTGTGTAAAAAGGTGTTTTAGTGTTGAGAAAAGTGTGAGAAATCCCGTTTGGAATTTATGAGCAAATCCTCCTTTTCTTATTTTTTGGGTTTTATTTATATGAAAATAAGAGATGTGCAATAATACTAAATAAAAAAGTATATTAGGATATGTGAGATGAGAGAATAAAAGTGCTAAGTAATAAAACGAATTAATGCCAATTTAGGGGAATTTAAAGAGAGAGTTGAGAAAGTTGGACCTTTTTGAAGATCTTGAGCTTGATCTTGGATGTTGGAGAGCTGCCCTTGTACTTGGGTGATGATGGAGGGTACTTAATTCACCAAGTTTGATGAAAAAGGTGATGAAAGGTGAAGGTTGGAAAGGGATTTGGATGAGGAAATCACGCTGACTTCGAGAGGGGTTTTCTGAGCTTGCTGAGAGTGATGGATCTCTGATCCTCCTCCTCATTTGAAATGAGGTCAGGCCATCCTTTTTATAGGATCAGGGCATTACCGATCGGCATAGACCTGGTCCTACCAATCGGAAGGTGTGTTTAGGCACACTACTGATAGGTAGAGTTTGGAACCTGCCGTTTGGCAGTCTCTTTCAGGTTCCTTTGAAAAATTAGTGGTAGAGCGCAAACCATTGATCCGAATTGTGCACGAGGAAAAAAATCGTAAAGGTACTTTAGAGACCTTCGAAAGTCTTTGGACTTCTCCCAAGTCCAAGAGTTGACTTTGGGTCAAATGTGGCTCGGAAGCATTCATCAGCCCTTTGGATGGGGAATTCTCGGACGGAAACAGATCGTTCGTCCGCATGGTAAGTAAGAATCGCGCACGAGGTAGACCGTTGGAAAGGTTAGGAGATGTACTTAGACATTCCAAAGAGTTTGACTTGGTTTGGGGAGCTGAATTTGGTCAACCGGGGCCTAGAAGCGTTCGGTGTCCTTTCGGAGTAAAACAAATCGTTCGTCTGTACCGTAAGTCAGAATCGTGCACGGGGCAGACTATTAAAAAGGGGTTTTAGTTCCCTTTAAAGATTCATTTAGTCTCGATCAATCTGAAGAGTTAACTTTGGTCAAACGGAGCCTAGGAGCATCCGGTGACCTCCTGACCAAGTTTCGGGGGAATACATATTGTTCATTCGTACCGTAATTCAGAATTGCACACGGGGAAGACCGTTAGAAAGGGGTTTTAGTTCACTTTAAAGATTAATTTAGTCTCGATTGAGTTGAGGAGTTTGACTTTTGGCCAAATGGAGTCTGGGAGCGCCCGATGGCCTTTAGGTCAGTACTCGGGGTGTGACTTAGGTTTGAAATGATGAAGGGAGGTGCTAGGGACCTTAAGAGAAATTAGGGGGTATTAGAATGGGGTGTTTACCGAGCCCCTCGATGGGTGAGTTTAGAACAAATGATAGCCATCTAATAGACACCACATGATGCCTTTGAAAGAGGATGACTAGAGGGTCAAGGTCGATTCTGAGGACCTAAGGATGAGGTTGACCGATTCTGTGGGTCAAAGCCAATTATGAGGGCTTGAAAATGAGGGTGACCCATTCTACGAGTCCAAGCCAATTCTAAGGGATTAAGTTTGAAATGACCAATTCTGCGGGTCGAAGCCAATTTTGAGGACTTAGGGATGAGGGTGACCGATTCTGAGGGTCGAAGCCAATTCTGTAGGCTTATGTTTGAGATGACCAATTCTATTGGTCGAGGCCAATTCTGCGGGCTTAAGTTGGGGATAACCAGTTCTGCGGGTCGAAGCCAATTCTGCGGGATTAAGATTGAAATGACCAATTCTGCGGGCTTAAGTTGGGGATGACCAATTCTACGGGTCGAAGGCAATTCTGTGGGCTTAAGTTTGAGATGACCAATTCTGTGGGTTAAAGACAATTCTGTGGGTTTAAGTTGGGGATGAACAATTCTGAGGGTCGAAGCCAATTCTGCGGGCTTAAGTTTGAGATGACCAATTATGCTGGCTTAAGTTGGGGTTGACCAATTCTACGGGTCGAAGCCAATTATGCGGGCTTAAGTTTGAAATGACCAATCTTGTGGATCGAAGCCAATTTTTGGGCATAAGTTGGGGATGACCAATTCTGTGAGTCAAAGCCAATTCTGCGGGTCGAAGCCAATCCTGCAGGCTTAAGTTGAGATGACCAATTCTTCGGTCGAAGCCAATTCTGCGGGCGTAAGTTTGAGATGACCAGTTCTGCGGGTCAAAGCCAATTTTGCGGGCTTAAAGATGTCTGGGAGCATCTTCCACCTATGGTGTGTTGTGTGGTATCATCAGCAGACTTTGGGAGGTTGGCGTTTGTACTGGATGAGATGCCTCATTTGACGGCGGTCTTATGCGCTCTAGGGGAGAGGTGGTGGGACACTACTACACCTTTCATTTTGGCTTCGGGAAGATGACTGTGACTCCCATAGATGTGCAGCAGCTGTTGGGGCTGGATTGTGATGGGGAGCAGATAGAGGTAGATCTCTCTTTGTGGGTGAGGCTGAAGGCAGTGTGCGCGATGCTTGGTGATGTGGGTAGGATAGTGTCTCGGGACTCCATTCGTCTGTCACTGCTGAAGGATGTTTTATTGGGTAGGGTGATTGATATGGGGGATGGGCTGCAGGTGAGACATATGGATCGGTTGTTCATTTTACTGGTGTTGGGGGGATTTCTAGTGGCGTCGAGCGGCGACGTTGTTCACATTTGGTTTTTACCATATCTGAGGATGTTTTCGAACATCCTTCTTTATTATTGGGGGAGCCTGACTTTGGCGACCCTTTATTTTTCCTTGGATGCATTCTGCCGGTGCTGCCGACAGACTTTCACTAGAGCTAGGTATCTTCTTGAGGTATTCTTTTAATTTTCACATTTTCCTTTCATGCATTCGCATTTTCCTTATGCATCTCTTTTTAATTGTGAAATTTTAGTCTTTGGCAGACATGGTTATATGAGGTGATCGGGTGTAATACCCAGCTGATCGCTTTGAAGGGTGAGACTGTTGGGGACTTTTTTCAGTTGTATCGATGGTGCAAGGCCAATCGATAGTCGAGGAGGTCTCTTTCTCTGGAGACGGTGTGTCAGGTCTTGAATGGCCTGACCAGTGATAGGGTAAGACTTTTTTCTTCTTCAGTCTAAGACCTTTGGGTGTTCTAATTCAATATTTCCTTATATTTTGCTGGGGATTATTCAGGTGACCTTTTACCCATGGGGGACCACCATTCAAGACACGGGTTTAATTGGAGTAAATGAACAGATGAGGCATTTGTTGGCCCATGAGTTTGGCCAGTCTTGGTATCTCGGGAAGAGAGTGGTCTGACATATTTCTTAGGAGGAGGTGGTGGTGCCATCTACGAGGCCCCCTATATCTATGAGGCGGGAGCAGCTGCTGCAAGAGGATGCGAGGATCGCGGCGATGATTGGTGATTCCTACCTACTGTACACCGATACGGCTGTACCGTATGATTACATGTACTTTGTGATGAGATGGCTGATGGCACCCATCATATATGATGCACTTCCCGTCCCTCGTGCGGGTTTGATTCGGCCAGTGGGGTCCTGCAAAAGCGGTGGCAGTTCGTCATCATCTGCGGCGGCGGTGACTTAGGAGGTCCCCTTTGTGCGGATGCATACCCCTTCATACAATATCCAGCGGGCTAATGGAGGATGGTGCCTACGCTGCATCATCCTCGTGCGATGGACCCGAAGGAGTTGGGCTTGATGGAGGAGGTTCTTCGTCCTAAGGTATATCTTTTCTGTTCTTCTCCTTTGGTTTCTTTTGATCTTTTCTTCCAGATACTAATTTTTACTTTTCTTGCAGCACGTTCGGGTGTCCACCACTTGGCTGAGGGATATTAGGGACTGGATATCTTCAACGACTGCCCATATTCGGGAGGCAGTTCCTATTCCTTATTGCTTGGTGCCGTCTTCCTCATCCGAGGAGGAGTCTGGTTCTGGAAGCAGTGGTGAGTCATCTCGTCATCGGGGAAAGAGAGCGCGTCGTAGGGGTGGAAGCTCTTAGGAGAGAGAGTTGAAGATTAGGTGAGAGAGAGGTAGAATGTAGGTTCGGGCTGAGTCCCATTATTTTTTACTTTTCTTTAAATTGATGTAACACAGAAAAATATCTATGCAATGCAATAAAGTTTTTTAATTATCTTCTGTTAATGATGAATGAATGAATGCATGCACATGCGCTTTTTATTTTGCTGCTGAGACCGTAAAAAGAAATATTTTTGGAAGTTTGAAAGAAAGTTTTATTCATAATGAGGATTTATATAAAGATGAAAAGGGGATTTTTGAAATTATGTTTGAGAAGATCAATTTATTTTTAGTTTTATGAATTTTGACAAAAGAGGAAAAAATAAAAGTTCCAAAAGTAGGGGGTTGTCGATCGGCAAGAACCTTGTCTTGCCTATCGGCATGTCAGTCCAGTTGCATCAATTCAAAGGTTTAATTGGTGCCCTCTTCAGCCTTTGGTACCTTGTGGGGAAGGATTTCCTCCGATTTCTGCAGGGGTTATGTATTTTGTGGGGTTTTTCAAGTATAAAAGAGGGGTAAGAGTGGAGTGTTTTCCTCACACATCCACATTCCTACTTTCTTTTTTTATGAGATGGTCCTCCCTGGTAGTGTTGAGTTTGCGAACTACCTCGAGACTTTGGAGGTGATGTGCTCGTATAACATCGACTTCGATGCTTACAACATGCTTCGAGTTTCTTTATGGCGTAATCGTCCCATAGAGTGGAACATGTTGATGGCTTCGGTACAATTCTGGTACCCTGAAGACCATGTATTTCGCTTTGGCTTAGAAGAAGTCTGTCTAACCTACGAGGAATTTTCTGCCATATTGGGGATAAATCTCGGTGTTACTACGGATCTGCCTGAGTTTTCTTGTTCTCCTTGAGAGTTGTTGGTCGGGCTTCTTTATGTTTCGTCCTCGGCAGCCATATCACTGGTGGCTAGAGTTTTGATTTCTCTCCCACTGGTGTTGTCTCCCGTGCATTTGCAGGAGGTTGGTGATGCTGGATATGTCGAGCTATCATTCTGGGCTTTGCTTAAAAATTACTGCTGGTGACCGGGGAGCTGCTGGTGGACTCGCAACTTGCAGATATTACTTCATGGATATCCTATCATCGCAATCTTGTGATGGTGATACTAGCAGAGACTTTAAAAGGTTTAGATGCCTGGAGAGAAGGTCGTTATGACTTTTTGAGGGGTAGCCCTGTGATGCTATTCATGTTGTTGTCTTAAAGATTCCGCCTGGTGATTCCTCCGGAATACCCTTTGTCGGTTGTACCCAATTTCTTTTCGTGCCATTTCATCAGTGTTAGATTGGAAATTGAGAGATAGGAGAACTGGTTCGTGGAGCATGGGGCTCTAAATTTATACTGCTCAGTACCTTGGTGGGGACAACTGCTGCCTATTCAGGAACTGGGAGAATACCTGTATGTACGGCTGGTTGGTCTCTGACATACCTCTTTTTATTTCCCTTGGCATCTTCTGCGCCAATCTGGCTGGGAGCAGATCGTGCCACCTCAGACCCTAGAATTCTTTCCGATAGAAGATTTGATAGAGCATCTACGCATGCGGCTTGGCTCTTTGGTGGAGAGTCAGCGTCTGTCGACCCGTCTCTCTCAGTCTACTGGGAGAGTTTGTCACATACCTTGGGATTATATGAAGTGGTTGTGGAGAAATGTCCAAAAACTTGACGTGACTAAGAATGTTTCTCTAAAGTGCATTCTCTCTAGTCTCAAGTGTAAGCCTGTCACGTTAGTAATAAATCCAGTAAGTTAGGATCGTCTCCACAGGGAAATAATATAAGAAAATTATGACGACGAAAGGACAGATGGTTAACCTAAATTCAACTCTAAGAAGAAGAAAAAGGTTATTTGAATGGTGAAACAACTACAACTAAATGCAATCACTCTTAATTATCTAGATGATTGATGATGATTGAACTAAAACTTTAATTATATGGTGAGACAAACAGGTCGGGAATACAATCCCTCATCCCTAGTGTATTGCTGGTATAAAACTAATCATAAATTTAAGTGATTAATCAGACCCAGACTTTAGTACTACCAAGCATTACGTATAAGAGGTTTAAGCCCGCACCATACGCAATCAGAGGACGAGTAAAGCAGTAACACGATAGCTACACTCGCTTTGTATTCTAAAGCATCCTGGTTACCTTGGAGAAATCTAGATCCAAAGATCTACAATGGTTGTGTTCACTACGTAATACAATCATAATACATCCTAAAATTTAGAGGATTAATTTTATACACATGCAACTATCACATCGGGTTGAGTTCATGCATCCCGACCCTAAAAAATATAGCTGGACATGTTGAACCTAACTGTGCATGAATTAATTACGTTGAATGTGAAAGAAATCATGATGGAAGTGTATTGAAACATACAAGGAATTATTATGAACTTAGAAACTAACTGAATCGTGCAAGAAGAATAACATGCAAAATAATAATATAAAGAACGAAACTTGAATTAAAACTTGAGATCAAACTCAGAAATAATCAATCTTGAATCACCAAATCAAAGTTATGTTCTTAGGGTATTCTTCTACTTGTCTACCTATCAAAAACTATTCAAAACTCTATTTTTTAAGTCAATACAATGATACATGTACATTTTAGAAGAAGTTATAACATAATAGGATTCTTTGGACTAATCAGCATTAAGGGACAAATTTGCGCATCAGACACCTCGAACCGATTCACAGGTACCTCGAACCGGTTCACCCCTGAAATCGGTTCCCAGTGTGGTTTGAGAAATCTTACTAGTTTTAGGCCTTATTCCAACACTTCGAATATTTTCCATCTTCTCTTCCTTTCTTCTATGGATTTTCTTTAACTTCAAGGGGTCATAACTCCTTCACCGTAGCTCGAATTTGGTTACCATTTCTTCTAGTATTCTCGTTGTTCTGAGATTTTCAACTTTCCAGTTTCTTCAGGATCAGGCTAAAAAATTATGAAAATGCTCTTAAACTTGCCTTTCTAGCCTTTTGTTCAATGTTTCGATTTCTCTTTCGCACCGTTTGCATAATTTACCTGTAAAACACATAAGAGAAACACAAAACACGAAATACTTGCGAAGAAAGGTTATTATCATAATTACGAGTTAAATCCATATCAATTTCACCGCTCAGGTTCACAAAGGTTTCGAAATTAAGGGGATAAATATACAATATTTATGCCCAATCAAGCGTAGTTAGCAAGATGTTGGCAGTGGAGACTAGACAAAGATGGCTTATTTTATCTAATACCATGGAGGGAGTTGTGGTATTTTTTTCGAGACTTGTTCGAGCTTATCAATTCATGGAGCATTTGCGGCACTCCATTCAAGTAGGGGAAACTTGGGGACCCTAGGATGTAGATGACGATGATGAAGGAGGCTCCTCTAGTAGCTGTGGGTAGGACTCTTGGGAGGAGTTTATTTTATACCAGGAAATAAGTTTGGGAATTTATTTGGCTTTTTAGGAAAGTAGGGGGGAGGGAGTTATCCGTTCCTTTTCTTATGTAATTGCGATGTAATTTCTTATTAGTGAAATAAACAAGTGTTTAATCATCCAACTGTGCCTTTTGATGAATTTTGTATTTTGAATTATCTATACCGATCGCTAAGGCATACATAATATTTTTGTTCAAGTATATGTTAGGATAGACTTTTGTTCTCGGAGATAAGAAACAAATAGTTTTTTTTGTGAAAAAGAAAGGGCCGTGCTCATGTAAGATGTATGGGATGCCTACGTACCTCTATTGTTTTTTTGAAAAATATCAATTTTTTAGAGGCTGATTTTTGCAGAGGATTAGGCCCACGTAGTTCTGGGTAGAGGGCAATGAAGATTTTTTTTTAGAATAAAAGGGAGATGAGAAGAGTCGTAGTGCGCTGAGATTTTGAACTTGGGGTAAAATTTCTTGAGACGGTCCAAGTTGACTGGACGAGCCATTTCTTCTCCATCTAAGTAGATGATCATGGCGGCACCGCCGGATAAGATCTTTTTGACAATGTATGGGCCACTCCAATTGGGCTTGAATTTCCCTCTGGGGGTCCCAGATGGGCTCTACTATGTCTTTGAGGGATAAATCCCCTTCTCATCCACCGTGGTCCTTGATTCTCTTATTAAATGAACGCGCTATGCGGCGATAGTACCCTTGTATGTGATACAATTCCTTCAGTCTCCTTTCATCCAAGAGTGACAGCTCATCGAGACGGCTTTGATGCCAGTCCTCCTCACTAACCTTGCTTTCAAGCATAACATGTAATGAGGGTATTTCTAGCTCCACGGGTAGGACTGATTCCAGCCATAGACTAGAGATTAAGGGGTAGCCCCAGTAGAGGTTTGGATTGAGGTTCAGTATCCCCAGAGGGCATACGGGATTCGGTTGGCCCAATCCCAACACCTTTTGGTCATCTTACTGATGATGGCTTTGAGGTTCTTGTTAGCGTCTTCGACTGCACCATTGGTCTGAGGTCGGTAGGGAGAATATTTGTGTCTCTGAATCCCATATTCATTGAACACTTCTGTGACTTCTGCCTCAAAATGCAACCCATTATTTGACACTAGCTCGTGCGGGACCCCATATCGGCAGATGATGTTTTTCTTGATCAACTTGGCCACTTTCTTGGCACTCAGAATTGCATATGACTCAGCTTCAACCCATTTGGTGAAGTAATTAATGGAAACTAGGATGAACTCATGCCCATTAGAGTCCTTGGGTGTAACCTTCCCTATAATGTCTATGCCCCAGGTGGAGAACGACCAGGGATAATTCATGTTGTATAATTCGTGCGGAGTCAAGTGTTGAAGGTTGGAGAACTGTTGGCATTTGAGGAATCTCTGGACATAGGTGGTGCAATACTAGATCATGGTGGTCTAGTAGTAGCCTTATAGGATGATCTTCTTGGTAAGCATGTGACCATTCACGTGGGGTCCGCATTCTCCGATGTGGATTCTCTGCATTACCTCTTCAATATTAGCCCATGCAATGCAATGTATATGGGTTCCATCGAAGTTTCTCTTAAACAGTGCTTTGTGACAGATGATGTACTGGGCAGCCAGTCTTCGGAGGGTTGCCCGATCTTTCTTGTTGTAACCCTTAGGATACCTACCATGCTTGAGGAGGTGCCAGATATCATAGTAATATGAATTGTCTAGCTCGAGATCTTCTTTGATGATGAAATTAATGTGGTAGCAGTGGGTTGGTTTATCTTACTTTTGGACCAAGAAGGGGGCCATTGTTATTCCTTCGGGCATGTCGACCATGAAGGATGGGGTATTGAGGGCATCGGCTAGGTTATTTTTTACTCGAGGTAGGTAATGGAAGGTGATGTCTTAGAATTGGGAGGCTAGTCCTTCTAGGTGGGCATAGAAGGGTTGGAATTTCTCATCCTTGACTTTCCATTTTTTGAGCACTTGACCAATGATGAGGGCAGAATCCGCATAAACATCTAGGCATTGAATTCCTTTCTTGAGGGAAACTTTGAGGCCTACCATACACGCCTCGTATTCAGTTATATTGTTGGTGTAGGGGAAATCCAATTTGATGGCGATGGGAGTGTGGGAGTCATCTGGGGCGATCAGAAGTATACCAACGTCATATCCCTTTTTATTGGCAGCTCCATCGAAGAACATTTTCCATCGAAGGTCATCTTGAGAAGTGCAGAGGATGTTTTCATCTGGGAATTTAGAGATCTAGATATCAGCTTCTTTCATGGGGTAGTCAGCGAGGTAGTCAGAGATGGCTCTTCCTTTTATGGATTTCTGTGTGACGTACATGATATCAAACTTGGCTAGGAGCATCAACCACCGGGCCATTCGGCTGGATAAGGCGGGTTTCTCAAGTAGGTACTTGATGGGGTCCATTCGGGATTCAAGTTTAATGGGGAAGGTAAGCATGTAATGTCGCAACTTTTGGCTAACCCAAACAAGCACGACACATGCTTTTTCCAAATCAGTGTAGTTGACTTCATACCCGTCCAGTTTGCGATTGGCGTAATAGATGGATATTTCTTTGTGAAAATCATCAAGGTATTAAGCTAGCAAAGCCCTAGCTACAGTGTCGGTTATGATTAGGTATAGGAGCAAGTGGAGACCAGGCTGTGGTGGCATGAGTACCGAAGGTTGAGTCAGGTATTATTTGATTCGATCAAAAGCTTCTTTGTAGGGCTCGTTCCAAACTTTGGTTGAATCCTTTCGGAGGAGTTTAGAAATCGATTCACAGATGGAGGTGAGTTGGACGATGAACCGACTGATGTATTGTAATTTCCTAAGGAAACCACAGACTTCTTTCTCCATTCTGGCAGGTGTCATCTTAAGTATGGCTTTTATCTTGGCAAAATCTGCTTCAATCCTTTTCTCACTGACCATGAATCCTAAGAGTTTTCCCTTTGTAACGTTGAATACACATTTCTATGGATTGGTTCTCATCTCATACCGTTGTAGTCGTTCGAAGAACTTTCAGAGGGCGGCAACATAACCTTTTCTAATTTTGGATTTGATAATCATTTCATCACATAGACCTCAAATTCCTTGTGAATTATATCGTGTAGGATGGTTGTGGCATCCCTGTGGGATGTAGCCCCAGCATTCTTGAGACCAAATGGCATAACAGTGTAGAAAAAGGTTCCCCATGGGGTGATGAACGTGGTTTTATTTTGGTGATCCGGGTGCATTTTGATTTGGTTATATCCAGAAAACCCATCGATGAATGACTTGAGAGCATGACTGGCTGTGTTGTTCACGATCATATCGACATTGGGTAGCGGGTAATCATCCTTTGGAGAGGCTTTGTTAAAATCCCGGTAGTCTACAAACATCCGAACCTTCCCTCTCGATTTAGGTACATGCACTATGTTGGTTAGCAATGTGGGATATTCGATCACGCGAATGAAGCCCATGTTCAGTTGTTTGACCACCTCTTCTTTGACTTTGAGCAACCATTCGGTGCAGAGCTTTCTTAGCTTTTGTTTAACCATCTTGTAATCTGAAAGAGTAGGGATCTTATGCTGAGCAATTTCAGGATCAATGTCGGGCATATCGTCATAGGACCATGCGAAGACATCTACGAATTCCTTTAATAATTCTTCGAGTTGTGCGCGCTCATGCTCGTAAAGGGTAGACCCTATCCTAATCTCGCGCAGTTGGCTACTAGAACCGAGGTTAATAATGACAGTCTCTTCTTCATTAACTTGAACGCGGTTATGTTGTTTGTTATAACCATATTTAGATCAGTTAAGAATTATTCATTTGCAAAATCATCATCATCAAAAGTTTGATTGGAATCTAAACAATTAATGTAAGGCACAACAAGATACTCAAAATCTTCGTTTATTTCATTGAAAGGAAAGACAACATTGAGAACGTCATCAAAGGACATCTCGATTACATTTGAGTAAGGATAGACAACAAAAAAAATAAATGGGGTAAACATTGGGGTTGCGTGGGATTTCAACAGGTAGAACCGATGCAACATCCCAGTTGATGAGAGGTGTATCAACAACTTTAATCAGGTGGGATGGATCCAGTGATGTAGTGCTTGAATGAACCCTACAGAGTGTCAGTCCTAGTGTCTACAAGTTAAATGAGTCATTGGAGTTACTTTCCTCAGAATCTTTGGTATCTCTGATGAGCAGTTGTACATGGTGTTGGGAACTTTCGGCCCATGGGTAGCTGTCCTGGAAACAAATCTCCATTATTGTTTTCATCTTCATATTTGTATGGTCATACTAGGGTTCTGGAAATCCATAAAAGGTGAAGTACTCTCCCTCTTTGATGAATCATCCATTTAAGGAGCCACCTGGGATAGTCTGGATGCAGTCTAGTCTTCTCTTTGGTCGTGACTGGAAGATCATTCTGAGTTCTTGTTTTGATGGTTGATACCCCAAACCACAAGGAGGGAAAGCTTTCTTCAGTTCAATGGGCTCAAGTATCCCTTGCTATTTTTGTCCTAGCCCCAGTCCGGGCATTACGTGCGTATTTCAGAACATCTGAATCACATTAACATTTCCATGAGGGTCATATTCTGGGCAAACACTTTCTTTGAAATCGTCCCCTGCCGGGAGGAGAAGTGGATCAACTCTGAATCCTTATAGGAGAAAATCATTTGACCCGTGCTGTATCTCAAGGATTGGATTGCTGGTACTTGCACCCTTGGCATTATCGCCGTTGCCCAAAATGGTGATGACTCATCCGTCAGTGAAGAACTTCAATATCTGATGGAGTGATGAAGACACACCCTTAATACTGTGGAGCCAAGGTCATCTGAGCAACAAGTTAAAATAAGATGGGATGTCAATAACTTGGAATTCAATGATAGGGTTTATAAGGCCAACCCCTATTACAAGTTTTATGGATCCCATCACCTCCTGACGGGTATTATTGTAGGCACGTACAACACCGAAAGTTGGAGCAAGGTCACCTTCCTTCAGTCCTAAGCATTTGAAGGTTATTAATGGGTAGACATTTAAGGCGGATCCATTATCGATAAGAAAGAGTGGTACGATCTTCCCCATAACTTCGACGGAGATATTGAGTGCATGATTGTGGGTTGGCCCAATTCTGGGGATTTTTTCTATAGAAAAGGATAGCATTCGGGTAGAGGTCTAGGATCCGACCAAATTTATCGCTTCTTCTAGTGTAGTAAAATGAGGAACTGTGGGTCTAGTGAGAAATTTGATCAAAGTTTTTCTGTACAGCTGGGAAGACATGAAAACCCCCTATATAGTGATGTTAGCTTGATTTTTATTCAGTTGATTGAGGATCTTGCTCTCCTCGAGGGTCATTTCTGGCATAGGAAGGTTTTTAACTCCCTTCCCTTTGTCATTGACTAGTAGTGAGCTTGGGATTTGGTAATGCCACCCTGATCTAGTCATGTGATTTACTGAAGAAGGGAAGAACATGAACCCTATTTCTTTGTCAATCTCGGGTTGTACTGCCACTTTGTTTATTTCTCCGAGGATCTCCTCAAATGATATCATCCCACACATGTCGGCTACCGGGCCAATTTTCTTGAAAGCTTGTTCTTCATTCGAATCTTCGAATTCTTCCCCCCAATCGGTGGAAATAACTCTGTCTTTCCATACAAAGTCAATGCATTCCACAACTTCAATGGATTCTTCATACAGGTCTTCCCATTCTATGGGGATATATAAGGGTGAAGGGACCGAGCGCCCATGTAATTTCAGAGTATCAAGTAACTCGGTCATATTGCAAATGTCGTTGGTTTGCCTGAATAATTTTGTAATGATCTGGGCGACATCATCCAGGCTGACTTCATCGATTGGTACCACCCAACAGTCTGACTTTTGGGCCTATTTCCATTCTTCCAAGAACAGCGTACTGAACCTCTGGTAAACAATGATCATCTGTAGGGAAATTTTTGCCCGAACTCTAGGAGTTGGTTTAACACTTTTGATAATTCCATACTTCCATTTTCAGAACGGGTACGGATGACGATGTACACTCTGGTAAGGAGTGACAGTGCCTGATCAGTGAGGCTAACAGGGTGTAGGAGGAAATATGGGCAAGTTTAGAGATGTTTAGGAGAGTGTATGGGTGTGATTTGAGTTGAGGGATCAAATTCTGGGTTCCTTTCTAGGAAGATAGCATTAGTATGATTATGGGGTGGATTGTGAGTAGTGTTTGTCTTAGGATTGGCTGGTGGGACAATGGTACCCCGATCAATTAGAACTTGGATTATGTTTCGAAGGTGAAAGCATTGGTCGGTGGTATGACAAGTGGTTTGGTGAAAGGAGCAATGGGCACCTTCCTTAAAGTTTCTTGGAAGTGGATTGGGAAATGGACGGGGATCCAAGGGCTTGACGAGGTTTCGTCTTAACAGTGCTTGATAAAATTTGGAGAGGGGAGCATGGAGCACGGTGTATTCCTTTTGGTCTAGGACAGGGAGGATTTATGGTACCCACGAAGTGGTTGGTTGAGAGATGTTGTTGATGGTTGAGACTGTAGCACTAACAGGTTTATCATATTTTCTGGGGGTGAATTGTCCGAACACTTTTTTTGGCTCAACCTCTATTTTAGCAAGACCATCCTCGATTTCTACTCCTGCTTCTCCGAGAGCTCGAAAGTGGGTATAGTATTGTCCTCCCATGGTTTCTTGGACATGGGGAAAGAAGTTCTTTTTCACTATGTTGACTTGTTCTTCCTTAGATGGCCGATTGGTCATAGTGGCTGCCTTTTCCCTCCATCGGGCTATGAATTTACTGACTGATTCCCCAGAGTTCTATTTGAGCATCTCTAAATCATGGTGGATGACCTCAGTCTCTTTATTATATTTGTAATGCGACATGAATTCATGGGCTACATCCTCCCAGCTATGGATTATGGACTCCTCGAGAGACAAAAACCATCGGAGAGCGCTATTCTTCAAAGTTTGCTAAAATAATTGGGCAATAACTTCTTCAGAAGCCCCTAGGAGAGTCGTGGAATGGTGATAAATGCGAAGATGAACAATCGGTGGTCCACTTTCTCAGAATTTATTGATATTTGGCATCTTGAACTTCTCGGGTAACCTCGCCTTTGGATAAGGAGACATGTGGGTGTAGTCCATGTAATTTCTGAAGATTCTGACTTTGTCGAACTTCTTAGTTAGCATCTTGAGATCTTCTTTGACCTTGTTCAATTCTTCCTCTTTCAGATCAATCATCACTGGCAAGTTAGCCCTAGGCTAGTCAAGGTTTGGCATAGGAAGTTGGATAGGCGATGCCCTATTAAGAGGAGGGGCACGTGGAGCGTGTTGATACTCTTTGGGAACCCAGATAGGCTCGAGTGGACCTATAGCACGAGGTAATAAGGCCTCGGGCTCTTGAGGAATAGGAACCTGGTTTCGTTGTATCTCTCGACCTTCAGTCTGAAGGTTGTCAATCTTGGACACGAGCTGAGCTAAAATTGCCGTTAGATCTGGCTACGCAACTGGCACTTGATCTGTGTTCTCCATGGAAAGAGGATGGATACCAGACTCAGAAGAAGTAGCAGGGGAACGAACGGAGCTTCGGGGTGATTTGACTGAAGATCGAAGCCAATACGGAGCCAGGCCAAGGGCTTGCGATCGACATGAAATGGCGTAAAACGGGATTTATTTTTTTGAAAAAAGAAAGAAGGAAAATATTTTTAACATTTTTTTTGAAATTGAAAGACAAAATATGTTTTTGGATTTTTTTTTATAAAGAAAGGAGAAATGTTTTTGGAGAAGGGCGGAATCTTTTTAGTAGACGGGTCTCAGCATGATTATTATTATTATGTTCTCACTTGTATTAAATTATCCTAAATGCAAAATGAAATGCCAGACGGGACCCGAGCCTGGAAAATTTGGGTTCGTAACATATGCAAAGCTATGATGGACTTGTAACCAGGCTCACGGGCAGGGTACCGTTTTAAAAATGCGCAGAAATTTGGGCAACATGCCGACCCGGAATTTCGGCAGAGTTTCGTGTTGAAACTGATAATCTAACATGTGTGTCCTAGGCTTGACACCTATATGCGGGTATGCAGGTTGTTGGGTGAATTGGAAAGGGTTCCCCCCTTGGCGTGGCTTCCAGGATATACGTCTTGCTTTTTGAGGGTAATCGGTACTGTGGACAAGCCATTTGATATACCTGAGTGTACATGAATTGCCTAACTATATACCTCATGGGGACGGTACGTGTGAGAGAAAATTCGATATACTCGGCGTACGTGAACGAGTTCCCTGTGATATACCTCCCATCATGACTTCGGTCAAGAGGTACGATGCGGGGGAACCGTTCGATATACGTCGAAGGTACTTGGCCAATGGAAGGTGAGAGTCATATCGCTTAAGCTAACTACGCCCTACTAGACCAGCGCCCATCATGAAGTGACCCTCCAGTTACTAGACAAAATTTGGTCAATCACAATGCTCTTTGGTGATATCATGTGAATCATGCATGATTCTCTTATTAGTATCTTATGAGAGTATCTTTCTTGATCATGCCCTATAGGGAGAAAAGCATGAGTACCAATGGTATACCAAGTATGGGTGGGTGATGTGTGCAACATGGGGCTATATGTGACCATAGGTGCACGTGGTGTGAAGTGTACATGGAGAATTTTCAACAAGTGTGTGAATAGAAGCATATACACATAAATAGTACAGGGGAACATGAAAAATAGGGGAAAATATAAAAAGATATAACACCCATGTAAATAGAGTCTTGCCCTAAAAAAAAGTCCCCAGCAGAGTCGCCATTGTGGCCATCTCACTTTCCGATCCTCGCGGTGGGAGAGGCGAAGAAAAGGAGGGGGTGTCTCCCTTTCATCTCAGGAGGATCTTGGTTCCGCGAATCCTTCTCGGGAGCGCTTTGGCTGGCATCGGTGATGAGGTGAAAATGTAGAGAGATAGAGTCGCCATTCTATTTTACTCAAAATAGACAAAAAGAAAAGGGAGCCATGTCGAAGGACAACATCCAAAGACATACTGATACATACGAAATCAAAATGATTAGGAGGCTAAGTTACGAAATGGGAAGGTGTTAGGAACCCATTCCGCCCTTATGGTCTCTCATGGGATATTGCTATTTTCCTTTATTTCCCCGTGATATGTGTATCATGGAAGAGATAAAGCGAGTCATCCATAGTAATGTTCTTAAAAGTAATATTTAAAAAATAGGATTTACGCGATTATCCTAGTGTTTATCGTTATAACGGAATGATAACACATATGGAATAATATGCCACTATGCATCAATAAATATTTATGTAAATATATATAATATAAGAGAGTTAAGTTTAAACAATATAGAAAAATAGGAAAAAAGTAGGAAAATGACTCGAGTCTCGGGTTTTACCCCGAGATGCTTATGTAGCCTATAGAGGCATCAAAGTCCATGTAGTTCTTATACAAAATTAGGGGTGGGATTTATCCCATAAATCCAATCGGGAACTTCTCTTGTATGTCTGTGTGTAAAAAGGATTTTTAGTAGTGAGAAAAGTGTGAGAAAATGATGAGAATTCCCATTTGGAATTTATGAGCAAATCCTCTTTTTCTTATTTTTTGGGTTTTATTTATATGAAAATAAGAGATGTGAAATAATACTAAATAAAAAAGTATATTAGGATATGTGCGATGAGAGAATACAAGTGCTAAGTAATAAAACGAATTAATGCGAATTTAGGAGAATTTAAAGAGAGAGTTGAGAAAGTTGGACCTTCTTGAAGATCTTGAGCTTGATCTTGGATGTTGGAGAGCAACCCTTGCACTTGGGTGATGATAGAGGGTACTTAATTCACCAAGTTTGATAAAAAAAGTGATGAAAGGTGAAGGTTGGAAAGGGATTTGGATGTGGAAATCACGCTGACTTCGAGAGGGTTTTTTTGAGCTTGCTGAAAGTGATGGATCTCTGATCTTCCTCCTCATTTAAAATGAGGTCAGGCCCTACTTTTTATAGGACCAGGGCATTGAAGATCGACATAGACCTGATCCTCCCAATCGGCAGGTGTGTTTAGGCACACTGCCGATAGGCAGGGTTTGGAACCTGCCATTTGGTAGTCTCTTTCAGGTTCCTTCGGAAAATCTATCGTAGAGCGTAAACCGTTGATCCGAATCGCGCACGGAATAAACCATTGGAAAGGTAATTCAGAGACCTTCAAAAGTATTTGGACCGCTCTCAGGCTCGAGAATTGACTTTGGGTCAAATGTGGCTTGCAAGCGTTCGTCGGTCCTTTAGACGGGGAATTATCGAAAGCAAACGGATCGTTCGTCTGCATGGTAAGTCATAATTGCTCAAGGGTCGGACCGTTGAAAAGGTTAGGAGATGTACTTCGACATTTCGAAGAGTTTGACTTGGTTTAGGGAGTTAACTTTGGTCAATTGGGGCCTGGAATAATTTGGTGACCTTTCGGAGTAAAATGAATCGTTCGTCCGTATCGTAAGTCAGAATCGCGCACGGGGTAGACCGTTGGAAAGGGGTTTCAGTGACCTTCGAAGATTCATTTAATCTCGGTCGAGTTGAAGAGCTACTTTGGTCAAACGGATACTCGGAGCGTCCAGTGACCTCCTGATCAAGTTTCGAGGGAAAATGGATCGTTCGTCCGTACCGTAAGTTAGAATCGCGCACGGGGTGGACCGTTGGAAAGGGGTTTCAGTGCCCTTCAAAGATTCATCCAGTCTCGGTCGAGCTGAAGAGTTTTACTTTTGGTCAAACGGAGCCTGGGAGCACCCGATGGCCTTTAGGTCAGTACTCGGGGTGTGACTTATGTTTGAAATGATGAAGGGAGGTGCTAGGGACCTTAGGAGAAGTTAAGGGGTATTAGAATGGGGTGTTTACATGGTGAAAAAGGAAAAAAGAAAGAAGTTAAGACTAAATAATTTTAATTAAAATGAGAGTCGGGATCGCGTACCCATCATTGGCTAAACAACTAGTAATTAGAATTTAGGTTCGAAAATATTTAACTGAGCATTTTTAGTTAATCAGAAATGTCACGCAAGAAGAAATTTAACTCAAAGTTGCGAGATAAAACATTTTATTCAAAATTGTCACATGCATCTTAAAATTGAATTATTGCTATAAACACGAACGTTGAGTGACAAAGAAAGTTAAACGCATACTAATTCCATTTTAATACACTCGGTTTCAATTAAATGTGATTTTACAAAAAATCTAATTTTCGGAGCTCGATGCCCATCAATAGGGGACATACGATCCAACCCCTATTTAACTACTCACTACACATGATTAAACTAATTAAGCAACTAATTAACTCATTAAAACAGGAAAGAAATGAATAAAACAATTTATCTAGGCATGTAAAGTAAACAACATGAAGGAAATAAAGGAAATACAATAAAGAAGAAGATGAATAGTACAAAGGAACTTACAAAGAAATGGAAAATGGGGGAAGGGTTTAGCTCCCTCTACAAACCCTAGATTCTAAGACAAAAAAGAGACACATCTCTTTAATTGAAGAGGAAAAACAATATATAGCAAAACCCTAGTGGCAAACTTGTAAAATGAAAAGTTCAAAATCTGCTAGACCGAATCGATTCGGTAGAAACCGAATTGATTCAAAAATAGGGGAAATAAAATAGTAGGATCTTTTGCCAAATCAAATCAATTCGCACCCTAAAGGTCTGGTTGTTGCAGCTTTGTCCAACTTTATGGAAAATACCGTAACTTCTTTGTTATAACTCAGAATGAGGCACGATTGGAGGCTACGCGAAGATAACTCAGAGAGATACAAAATCCAAAAATACATTAGGCCAAAAACTAAATTATGAAATGACTATAATGCCCTTGAATGTGCCCTTGAGTGTCATTTTGAACTCAAAATAATTCTAAAAATGCCATAACTCCTTCAATACAACTCAGATTCGTGCACTGTCGGCGGCCATGCGAAGAGAAATCAAAGGGATTAAAATTTTGTGAAGAGGTTGGGATCAAAATACGAACGCTAAAATTAGTAAAATGCTCCCGAAGCTGCAATAGTCGATGGAATTTCTCCAGAGTGCTACCGAACTTCACACTAAGCACCGTTAAACCCCTAGGTTACCCTAGTGGACGAGTGTCGTCTCGTGAGGGTTTTCAGGGACGAAACACACAAACATAAAAGTTTCCTCAAAATATGACCAAACCAACAAAACAGACATGCTCAATAATAACGAAAAATATTTCAACATGTTATTAGCAATGCAAACAAATTCACATGAAAAGTCCGTTGTTATTAACATTATTGAACGAGCTTCATAGAATTGAAACCTTAAAAGTGGGAGGGGAGCGATCACATGCAAATATGATTTGGTAAAAACTTATATAAACTGGATAAACATAAAATCATGCATATATTCAATCCTCATCGGGCATTACACTCAACAAATGAAATCACTATGAAAAAGGATGTAATACACGGGACATGCGGGCATAAGAAGTAAGTGTAAATGGAAACTAGGTTGCGCACATGTCAAGAATGAAGAACGCTATATAGGAAATAAAAACATGTAATCTCAATGAAAGATACCGCTCATTAAAGGATGCGAAATGTATTTTCACAAATTATCAAAACTATTTAAGCTTTTAAATTGAACTCACCCTAGGATCACATAGGACTTTATATGGTTGTAATGTAGGCTAGGCTCGGGTTATGAAATTAAGGAAATATGTACAGATTCAAAGTGTTTGTGGATGAAAAACTTGGGATAATTGAAAATTGTATGCAATTTCAAAATTGGAAAATGATTTTCATAACAAGCATTAAATATGAAATTGGAGAGCGACAAGGATTATTGAAACCTATACACAATATATACAAACTTTCTCTTTCGTTTTCTTTTCTTTTCTTCTTTTTCTCACTTTTTTTTTGTTTTCTTTTGTTTTTCACTTCTCTTTTTCTCTTTTTCACTACTTTCTTTTCTTTACTTTTCTCACTTTTTCATGCTTAAATTGCAACCACAAGACACGAACATCATTCAATCCCAAGTATCATTCCAAACAAGGTATGAAAAGTAATATGTATGGCTTATAACTCCAATTCGGAGTTGGTTATGGGATTTGGGTTATGAAGCGAAAGGCTATATTTAGGATCAAAGGGGTTGATGAGGGGAAACATTTAAGGTGAGTTCAAGGCTAATATAGGTGATATAACAAAGATTGACTATGATCATTTCATAAAGTTTATGCAATTCCCGAGTCAAAACAATTTTGAAAATCATGCTCAAGTAACACATTTCAAAATATGAACTCAAATAATGAACGATTAAATGAAAGAATAGTGAGATTAACGACGAATTCAACATTTTCAAGGGGGAAAGAATAGTGTAAACACTCACAAATGAAGGTCAGTCTCTAATATCACTCGGTGTAAGTATATACAATGTAACAAAATATTACCGAGTTACAAAAATCTTAAACCAAATCAATAAAACAAGAAAAGAGCATGTGCTCATGGGATAAAGTTTAATTCATGAAGTTATTCATAATATCAATAATTTAAGGACTAAAGTCTAATAACTTCTAAAATTGAGAACATGCATCGTTGAGTTGTCTATTGTATCGGGAAATTATTGAAATATTTCATTGGAAACAAAGGCAAAAATCCCAACAAAGGAGAAAAAATAAAGAAAATATTTTTGAAAATTTTCAAATTTTTAACAAAAAGGCATGCTTAGTAACATGTGATAAAATCAATAGACAAAATAAGAAATGGATAGAATATCCCACACCCCCTAACTTAAATGTTGCATTGTCCTCAATGCGCATTAAGAACACAACACAAATATAGGAAAAGAATACTACCCAAAATTAGAGCGATCCCCAATAAGAACAAGTCCAAAATATCTACAAAACAAATTAGTACCGAGCATAACGAAAATTAATAATAAAAAGTTTAACTAATTACACTAGACTAAACTAAAAAGAAAGAATAAAGAAAGAAGGAAAATTAAAAAGCTAACTATTTACAACCTACAATTTCTACTTCTAAATAACGATACACTAGGAGTCTAAATAATTGAGGATCCACGACGATGGGGGGTTTGGATAACAACGGGGAGAGGTACACTTGGGGTCCAAGAAAAATATATTCACCTCCTAAAGGTTTTTTAATTTGAATGGGAGGTGGTTCTCACATGGGGATACAATCCTTCTTGGAAAACAATTCCGGCAAAATGAGTCATCATTGGCAAAAGGTGTAGAAGTTTCAAAAATTTCTACCGACTCATAGGAATCAATCGGTGATTCTATTGGTTCAATAACGGATAATGAATATGGTGATGAAATAAATTCAATCCCAATCAACACATCGTCGTAAGGAGATTGAATTTCGGGGGAGAAAGATTCACATTCGATGAGAAATTCTTCAAAAAATTGAGGTGAAACACAAGTTTTCACCTCCACATTGTTTATCGCCAAAGAATCAATCTCATCGCAAAGTGCTTCAATTCTCAATCCAGCACCAATAAGGCTTTCCAAACCTTGGGAGTAAAGAAGAAAAGTTTCTTCCAAAGTAGGCTTCCTCGACTCAAGAGCCTCGGAGTAGTAATTTGGTTAAAACTCATCTTCAAAATTATGGGAATACAAATCATCATTGGGTTCGAATAATGAATCCAACTCAAGATCCCAATAAAGATTTTCATTCCGATAAATGTTTTCAAGTCTTTCATTCTCAAGAAAGTCTTGAAAATATCAAACTTGAAAACTATCCGCGAAGTAAGAATCATTACAATGACCGTCATAACTATAATAGTAGGACATGATTACCTCGTTGTTTGTAAATGGAGAATTCGAAAAAAAAAGTGAGCAACCGTTAATCAAAGTTTCTTAGCACTCAAATATGCTATCATACAAAAAGTTTAAACAAATAATACAAATACAAAAGAAAATATACTACAAAATAATAAAATAATTGCAATCTAACCCCCCCCCCCCCCGACAATGGCGCCATTTTCATTAAGTGTGAAAAGTAGCACCATGTCAAGACGCTAATCGTTGAATTCGTTTCACTGCATTAATACAAAAACCTAAATTACGACTACACTTGTAATACAAGTATAACAGTAAGTAGGGTATCAAGAATCCACAAGGAATGTTGGATAGATTTTAATTGATTTATTATTTCAAGAATAAAAGTGTAAAATGTGATGGGTGGTTATGGTGAAAAAGGAAAAAGAAAGAAGTTAAGACTAAACAATTTTAATTAAAATGAGAGTCGGGATCGCGTACCCGCCATGGGTTAAACAACTAATAATTAGAATTTTCGTTTGAAAATATTTAACTAAGCATTTTTAGTTAATTAGAAACATCACGCAAGAAGAAATTTAACTCAAAGTCGCGAGATAAAACATTTAATTCAAAATGGTCACACGCATCTTAAAATCAAATTATCGCTATAAACACTAATATTGCGTGACAAAGAAAGTTAAATGAATATTAATTCCATTTTAATACATGCGACTTCAATTAAATGTGATTTTACATAAAACCTAATTTTTGGAGCTCGACGCCCATCAATGGCGAACACACGATCCAAACCCTATTTAACTACTCACTACACATGATTAAACAACTAATTAACAAATTAAAGCATGAAATAAATGAATAAAACAATTTATCTAAGCATGTAAAGTAAAGAACATGAGGGAAATAAAGGAAATACAATAAGGAAGAAGATGAATAGTACAAAGAAAGTTACAAAGAAATGGAAAATAGGAGAAGGGTTTAACTCCCTCTACAAACCCTAGATTTCAAGACAAAAATGAGATATCTCAATATATAGCAAACCCTAGTGGCAAACTTGTAAAATGAAAAGTTCAAAATCTATAGGACCGAATCGATTCAGTAGAAACCGAATCGATTCGAAAACAGGTGCAATAAAATAGTAGTATCTGGTGCCAAATAAAATCGATTGGCACCTGTCCGAATCGATTCGCACCCTACATGTCTAGTTGCTACAGCTTTGTCCAACTTTATGGAAAATACAGTAACTTCTTCGTTATAACTCAAAATGTGGCACGACCAGAGGCTACACGAAGATATCTAAGATATATACAACATCCAAGAAGCCATTAGGCCAAAAAAAAGTTATGAAATGGCTAAAATTCCCTTGAATGTGCTCTTGAAGTCAAAACCACACTACAAATTCCATAACTCCTTCGATAAAACTGGGTTCATGCATTGTTGGCAGCCACGCGAAGTGAAATCAAAGGGATTGAACTTCCGTGAAGAGGCCGGGATCAAAATTTGAACGCTAAAATTACTAAAATGCCCCTGAAGCTACAATAGTCGGCGAAATTTCATCAAAATGCTACCGAACTTCACACTAAGCACCGAAATACCCACAAAAGCTCAATTATACTTCATATAGCATGTTAACAAAAAAATAGAGGTTTTCTTGTTAACGAGCATAAATATAGGAATTAAGGTACCCGAGGGGGCTAAAATGCTTAAGTATAAGGGGTGGAAAATATAATATTTGTGTCGAATCAGACATCCTCATTGAAATGGCTAAACAAAGGTGACCAACAAAACATTGCTCGATGGTTTGAACAAGATACTTGATGCTAAAGGAAGTTGGATCTACAAATTGCACAGTATCTTGTGGGCCTATGGAATCATGTCGAGGACATCTACTGTAAAAACTTCATACATGCTTGCATTTGTAACCGAAGTTGCGATTCCTACAGAGATCGATCTTCCTAGTCACAGATTGCTTAACTTTAACTTTACAAAAAGTGATCTCGTGAGAAGGATAGATTTAGACATGGTAGAGGAATTGAAGGAGAATAATACACTTTGGGTAGCTACCTATTAACAATGTATTACCATGTTTTATAATAAAAGATGAAGTCGAGCAACTCAAAGGAGGGAGACTATGTTGTAAAGAAGGTGCTCCATAAGGGAAACAAGTTGGAGGCCAATCGTCACGCTCCATACCGCATCTCCACAATTATCCGACCAGGTACCTATCACCTGGAGACACTTGAAGGAGAGAAATTTAAAAAACCCTGGAATGCATAGGATATTAGAAAATATTATTAGTGATTTGAATTGAAGTTTTCACCACACATGTAGAAGTCTTTTAATTTTTAATGAGAACTTATTGGGTTATCATCAATCAACTTCTTCTTTTTATGTTTTTTATTGGGGAATGGGAGATATAACATTCTCGAAAGTAAAAGGAAAATGATACTACTATAAAAAAAACATCCAAACAATTAAGCTTTCAGCATAAAGAATCATGTTTTTGGCAAAACCACATGTATGAATTCGTTTTTGATGAGTCACGAACAAGAAGTTCCTAACTTTCAAAACTTCCTGTATGACTTAAAGTCAAGAGTAAGAAGTTGGTATATAATTCCAATGACAAATACCCATTTGGACAATTATAAGTGTGTTAGTAGAAGCTAAGGAAAGACAACTTAGGTTCGTCCAAATATGTAACCAATCAAGCAGATTAGTCGGCCAAGGGCCGACCACGTAATCACTATGCTAAAACACTGGTAGGTCGTAATTATGTGTATGAAGTATAGACATATAACTCATGTATATTTTATTAAAAACAAAAGAATGCAAATGCATCACCGTTACAGGTTACTGTTTGTAAATCACAAATGTCAAGTCAAAAAAATGTCATGACTTTTCACTAGACTAGACGTTTTCCCAGAGTTTTTTCCATCGCCTTAGGGGGAAATGGTGGATCTCAAGTCCCTAAATATTTCTTGTCTATGGGAACTAGATTTATCTACTAGGTTAAGAGGTTAGACTGTAGGGGGAGTCTCCACCAAAGTTTGATTAGCCAAGATGATTCTATACTTAGCAAAAGGCTAACTAGAGAATGCAGACAAAGGCCTCCCGAATGACATGCAACAAAGACCCTCCATAGAGGCTTCTCAAAAGACCAAGATTACTCGAGTGACAATACTTGTAATAGGAAACCTGATGTATTTGGTCTTGTATTTTACTTGTTGAATAATTTACATTGTAATATGTGCGAGGACATTCGGTACCCTCAAGGGACCATGCCTAGAAAGGCATGGTAGAGCTTACATGCTCTATCAAACGACCTCCTCTTGGGAACCTCGGAGGGATTTGGTTTGGAGGATTAGGAGAAAGGCAACATTGGGAAAGCAATAACCAACCCTCTTGGCACACTTAGGTAAAACTTCATTTATCACATACTTGGGGGAACCTTCTTGAGGGACCCTAACCTCATATATATCGACTAGAGACATTTCCCAACTAAAAAATAACACACATAATGTTTAATACACTTCCAGCCGAGCGACCTCAACTTCATATTTTATCCTCTTTGATTGATGTGACCAAACATTTTGTGGGGGTCAGTGTTCACTTACTTTATGATGTCATTATACCTGGCATTTAAAAACTCAAGATAAAAGCACTCAAGTGAGTTTTATCCTTAGGATGACAGGCCTAGTGAACCAAGTCCGACATAATAGCCATTCTAAGGTAAACCTTTGAGCTGTCACGTCATATCCCCATTAATACCATCATGCTCCTAATTGGTTGAAGCAGTTTCCTTCCAAAACACAACATCTTATGTGTTTAATGCAATATCTTTGACATTAATGCCACAGGATTTTCGCATTTAATGCTCGTCAATCACATTTAATGCCAACAAGGTTACTCGAGTAACCTTGCCTTCTTATAAATGGACCAACCAAAAAATTTACATGGACGACAATTCAAACCTAGAGTTGCTGTTGGATTTTTCTCTTACATGATTGCTTATGTGAGAACATTTATTTCCCAAAGATTTCCTTTTGTGTCCATTGATATCACTATCATTGAGCATTAACTGAGCCTGAAGTTCCTGCCTTGCCTTTATTGCGATAAGAGTGCTTGTTCTTTCTCCCTTCGGCCAATTTACCTGTTAGTTCCACTTATTTATTATGTTGACAGTGAATTTATGGTGTAAAAGACCTCATTTAATACCATATTGGGTGGTGTATATTACTATCTCTTACTCTCATTCATCGTCATTATTAAACATAATATTGAGCATTAATCACGGTCTTAATAAGGGGTTATGCCTCGCTTGATACTAATTGTATTCCAAGAACCCACATCTTAAATTTGGCGACTCTGCTGGGGGTATTCTATTTTGAAAAGAGGCCAGAGGATAACGTTGATAAGACTATTGACTTCGACACCATCTAATGTGAGGAGGAGGAATAACTCACTATGTTGCTTGAAGGAGAAAGAGTAATGTGAGAAGAACCTAGCACAACTGCAACTGGTATGACAAAGATAGTCAGCATGGAAACAGAAATAGGCCCAATGAAAATGATGGGGCTCATGGGTTTCTTTGTAAAGTTCATCAAAACCCCCCGAGACTAGGCGATGTTGGAAATCACCAGAGGATCCAACTCTTTTATTACGCCACTGACGGGAATACTAGATCCCTCTGTCACAGGAGGAGTTGCCACACCTATAATTAATAATGTTTTCCCCTCCGCTACACTAACAATTACTCCAACCTTGGTTGTGGTAACAACTGTACTAGGTATAGGATCGGTAAGTGCAATGCCGACAATAATCGCTAATATAGGAGGGAGTGCACCGATGCACCAATAACTCCTACCGGTGGGTTGATTCTAACAACTAGCTCGCCACCCGCTAACATGGAGGAAATGAAGAAGGATCTCTTGAAGTTCATAGCAGTGTCTAAAGCTGGAGAAGATAGCTCCTCCATTTATAAAGACTTTCGTGCTCCGTACTCGGAGGAGTAAAATAATGAACCCTACCCAGTAGGGTATATTTCACCTATCTTGAAGATATACATGGGGAAAGGTGCTAATCCCAAGGAGCACGCAAAAAGATTCATTAAAATCCCGGGGGCTTACTGTAATGACAAAAAGGTAAGGCTTAGGGAGTTCTCAAAATCCCTGACAAAGAAGGTTTTTACTTGGTATTCCCACTTAGCGCCAGGAAATGTTGCCTCTTAGAAATAATTTAATTTATTATTTATGCAAAAGTTCTTTTTGGCTGAAGAGGAGTTCACACTCAAGGAGCTGGCGCACGAGAAGGAAAAAGCAGGAAAGGATGTTGTTGCTTACATTAGGAGGTTTCACGAATGCTCCCTAGATTTGAGGGAGGATACGCGATAAGATAAGCTTTTACAAATCTGTACAAAGGGCCTGCTGCCCGAATAAATTTGCCACTTGATCAATGCAACCTGAGAGGGCACATTTAAAACATTTCTAAAAGCAACAAGGAACATTGATCTAATGGTAAAACCCACACCACCTCCGCCTACCTTGGAAAGTTTATTACTAGGGCCATCAGCTAGCTCGGGGAGGGGATTACTCATGAGGGTAAACTACACAAATGATGGAGGAAGAGGGTAAGGAAATGGTGGCCGGGGAAGAAGAAATAGGGGCTATAGGAGGAGGTTCGAAGGCGAAGAGGATCCTCTCAAGATGCCATGCACAGTGGAGCAAGCCTTAAAACTTTATGACCTTATGGTTCGAATCAAAGTTTGCTGACCAGTCAATAGTAGTACAACACAAGTTTATCGAGAAGATAGAGAAAAGCCAAACTTTTGCGAGATCCACAATAGAGTGAATCACCCAACTACGATATGTTTTTCCCTGAGAAGTTTGATCAATTATCACATGAAGAAAGGGGACATTGAATTAACCCAAGGCAATGTGAATGATAATCCTCTACCAGCTCATGGAGAACACATGTCTAGTGCCTTTGACGAAGAAGATGGGAAACTTTGAGGGAGAAATGGATCCTCGAGGAAGATTTCAAAGAATCATTGGAGTAATATACCTTCGAGTTGGCTCGGTTACAGTTGAATGATGAGACAGACGAGGAAAATGAACTTGAAGAAGAAAAAAACCCATCGAGAGCTTGTGCAAATAGACGAGGCCTGCTCACTAGGGATAATTCATGTTGTGATAGCCTATGATGAGGTTGCCTATAAAGTCTTGGAAGAAGTGTACGAACTCGAGGATGATCAAACTAACCCTTGGATCGAATGTGCAGTCGTAGCTCACTCGTAAAAATTTGGTTGGTTCTTTGACCAAGTTAGGCTCCCTGAGCACTCACGATTGGAAGTCATGTGAGATACATTAGAGATTGCTAGGAAGAATATGGATCCACACTTGAAATGGAAAGGTACTATGGCCAAGATGGTAAGGAAGTATCTTTCTGAGGTTACCTTTTTAGAGGCTGACACATGGATCAGGTACCCTAACAATAGGCCTCTTTACGTTATAACCACTGTGAATAATTGTGTTTTATTAGATGGTGGGGTATCCATCAACATTATTCCCATTCGGTCCTTCTATGCTACTATTCTATCAAAGACAACGCTAGTACACCATTCTTTGTCAATCTCAGGGTATGACAACCAGCTGTCTAAATCTATGGGATATGTTAACGTGGGTATTACGATGGGGAATATTACTTCCCACATAAAATTCCACATTATGGACTACGAGCCATCGTATCAACTGTTAGCGGGAAGATTGTGGATGCAAAACCACTGGTTGTTGCCTTCTACTTACCACCAATGTGCCAAATCAAATGTAAAGGGAAATGGGATGGTGATTCCAGCATCCAAGAAGCCGTTCACAAAAGAGGAAGTTCACTTAGTATACGAAACTTTTTATACCGAGTTGACCGAAGAGGCTATGATTGTTACAAGGTATACTAGGGGTATCAGGGTCCCAAGTACACGAGAAAGAGTGCACGCACTAGTTTAGTCGGTGGTGACCTACGAAGAAGAACGTGAGCAGGATACAATGAGGCCTGCTAGTTTATCGAGGTAACTTCGGGACTAAATAATATACATATTGAACCAATAGAACACCAAGTTCAATGCCAGAGCATGCTCAGTAGACACTCTACGAGCGAGTTAGAACAAAATTCTCAAAAAAGGTTTCATAGAGAAGAAAACTCCCAAAAGTGAAAAGGAGTAGTTTTGCCTAATGGTAGAATTATTTACAGATTATGAAGGTATGAGTGGGCAGCTAAACGCTTGAATGATGAAGCTGACCTGGTCTACAAGTGTTTCTTGGTGGATAACCAAGGATAATGTTTGGTGATTGATAACTTGAGTATCCAAGAGTTTGTAGAAGAGGCAGAGGTGGAACCCGAGTTCACGAAAGACAGACCCAAGCCATAAATCCAAGAGTTAAAAAAGATAGATCTGGCTAAGGACGACAATGAACCTAGCTCGATATTTATCTCGAAGTACCTTGAAGGGGAATCACGAGAGGGTTTGATCGAGATGCTATAAGAGTTTAAAGATGTCTTCGCGTGGAAGTACACAGAGATGCTTGGAGTTGATAAGGAGGTGAGATGCCACAAGCTGAATGTTTTTCCATGTGCTATCCTAGTGAAGAAAGCCACCCTAACATATAAAAAATAATTAGATTTAAAGATCAAGGAAAAAGTTCAAAGGCTGCTCGTAACCAGTTTCATCATCCCCATTCAACATCCCATTTGGCTGTCTACCATTGTGCATGAAGAAAAAAAAGGCAAGAGCTATATAAGAATCTACGTGGACTTTCAGGACCTGAAACATTCATGAATGAAAGATGAATTTCCATTGCCCTTCATAGATAGCTTGATAGATTCAATTACGGGGCATGAGATGTATAACTTCATGGATGGTTATGTGGGGTATAACCAGATTAAGATGGATCCAGCTGACACCGAGAAGACTGCTTTTAGAACACCTTTGGGAAGCTTCATGTACATACTCATGCCTTTTGATTTGAAGAATGAATGAGCCACCTATCAAAGGACCACGGTGATTATCTTCCATGATCTCTTCCATAAGATCGTGGAATTTTATGTTGATGATCTGTTGATCAAGTCCAGAATGGACGCTTCCCACTTAGATGATTTGAGGAAGATATTCACCTGATGCAGAAAGTACAAGCTGAAAATGAACCCTCTTGAATGTGCATTCTGGGTGATAAGTGGGAGGTTCCTTAATTTTGTCGTAAACTAATAAGGCGTCCAGAGGAAATTTGACAAGAAGCGGGCCATACTTGATATGTTAAGGCCAAAGTCGGCGAGGGAGTTGAAGAGTTTCTTGGGAAATATCTACTTGAGGAGGTTTATGCCCGGGCTGGCTGAGATGACCCACCCGCTAATGGAGATGTTAAGGAAAGGTTCAATGTTCGTGTGGGAACAAATGCAGCTGGAGGCCATTGATAAGGTGAAAACACTCCTCACATCTCCTCAAATGATGATCCCTTCGAAGGTAGGTATCCCTTTACGTTTATATCTTACATTTGCTGAATGATTTATTGGGGCATTTCTAGCCTAAGAGATGGATGGTGTAGAGAAACCTATTTATTACTATTGATACCAAATTTTGTTTGCTGACATGGACCATTAACTTGAACACACGTGTCAACCTACGTGACAATTACAAACACTTTTAACGAACAACATACTATCACCGAGCTACTCAAGCGCCCGAGCAACTCCATCATACCTAGCAGCTTATGCACCCTGAGGAGCTTAAGGCTCCGAGCAACTTAAGCGTATCGAGTAACTCAGGTGGTCCGAGCAACTCAACGTACAGAGTATCGAAATTAGGAGAATTAAAAAGATGACTTTGCATTAAATTCTCATTATCATCGTATAGATGTATATATCTACTAGATAACAGCGCATTGTCCTTTCACATGTACAACCTCAAGGCTATAAATACATTGTAACCTCCTCATTAAAGGGGGACTCTCGATCTCTTGGTAAACCATTTATCGAGAATTCCAGTCAAACAGTCAGTAATACAAAAACAGTGGACGAAGGCCAATCTTATAAGGCTGAACCACTTTAAAATTCTTATGTCTTATTTATTTTATCTGTGATTGATTAATTAGAGATAATCTAATTTTTCACATCAACAGATTGTCGCCATATTAGGGAAATGACTGTAATTAGCATTTTTCACCAAAACAATTCATTATCAATGGTTGATAATCCAGAATCCAGTAATCGAAACATTGGGGTCCCTCTGAACCTTTCTACTCCCCCAAATGTTGAAGATCTGGCTGGTATAATGGCTAATCTGGCTCAAGGCCAGACGACCATACAAGAAACCATGCGACAACTTATACAAACTGTTCAAGGCGGAGTGTCGGCTCAATCAAGACAACGAAGTGTTCAGAGAAATACCCGTTTACCCTCTTCGAAACTAGGCGAACGCTATTCCCAGAGGAATATCAATACAAACGCACCGACTTATATCGTACTGAAAGATCTAATGATCCTCTTATCAGCCTGGTCGGACTTCCTCAGTACGAGCTACAGACTCTCAACAAAACGTCACTTTATCTCCAGAAAGGACCAGTGCTCTTGAAAGGTTGAGTAGAGTCTCTCCTTTTGATTGTTTGGGACCTAGGAGGAATAGAAGTCCCCCTAGGATTGTGTCGAGGAACTCTCAATGACCATTCGATCTAAGGGAAGGCTCTGCCCAATCACGACCAACTGCTCGTAATGAAAGATCCCAAGAGGCAAATTCAACGCGATCAGTTGCTCGAATCAATAGGCCCGAGGAAGGAAAGGATACATGGAAGGGCTTTATTCAGAGGTTGGAAGACAGTTTAAGGGAAATGGCTAAGGCCAAGAATCCTCTACAAAGAACTTTTATCCAAGGGACACCATTTGTACAGGCAATTATGGATTTTCCCACACCATCAAAATTCAAAGATCCTATGGTGACACCTAAATATTATGGAAAAACTGACCCTGTCCTTTATATAGAACAATACCAAGATGCTGCCGATATCTATGCAGTTCCAGACGAGATAAGATGTAGGGCATTTTCAGGAACTCTTACCGGATCTGCTCAGATATGGTGCAACAATCTTCCTCGGGGGAAAATTGCGACTTTCTTTCAACTAGCAGAACTCTTTATTGAGAACTTTTGTTTTGGAGTAAAACCAGTCAAACGAGTAGCACACTTGCTGAGTGTTAGACAAAAGACAGGTGAAAGCACTAGGGACTATATTACTCATTTCAAATACGAGAAAATTGAAGTAATTGATTACGAGGAGAAAACACCAATTACCGCTCTGATGAGTGGACAGTTTCTGGATAAATTGTACTACACTTTAGCCAAGGATCCGCCTAGGACCATGGCTGAACTGATGGAAAAAGCAGCCAAAATCATGAATGCCGAGGAGGCCATGGCTGCGAAGAAGAATGCAGATACTAAGGAAATCAAGGTCGAGGCTGACAAGACTGAGAAGAAGGATCAGAAGAATAATGGTGGCAACAGACAGTCGAAAGCAAAGCAAGCACTGGAACAGTTGAAGAAATTTGGAAATTATACTCCTTTGAAAGTAGATATAAACCACATTCTAGAAGAGATCAAGAACAGCGTGGAGCTAAACTGGCAAAAAAAAAATGAAGGCAAATCCTGACAAGAGGAATAAGTCCAAATATTGCGAGTTCCATAAAGACCATGGTCACACTACCAAGCATTGCATAGCTCTCTAGAATGAAATTAAAGCACTCATCAGGAGGGGAAAATTGACAAAGTATTTTGATCGCCGAAATGGTGAAAAGAACAGCGATCGAAGAAGGCAAAGATCTAAATCTCCTCGTCGAATAAAAGAAGACAAAAAGAGGAGTCACGAAGAAGATCCAGAAGATGACCAAGATGACCCTGATCTCCCCAAAAGACCAAGGCAGCCAGAACGTGAGGTATTTTCAATCCATTTTGGATCATTTGAATGTAATGTTGTTATTACAGGTGGAGATACAGGAGGGGGGGATCTAACTGCGAAGAGGAAAGCTTACCTCAATGAGGCTCAAGCCTTCTCATACATTCAGCGAATAAATCTGACTGAAGATGATCACCCGAGGAAGGTGAATAAAGACAAATTGGTCATTGGTTTCTCTAAGAATGAATTGGCAGGTGTACTATATCCTCATGATGACCCATTGGTGATTAAGATGAGAATGAAGGAAGTGGTGATTTCACGAGTACTAGTGGATAATGGTAGCTCGACAGACATCATGTTTTATCCATTCTTTGACAGTTTGGATCTGAAGCTAGCCCAGTTAGAGACATATCATAGTCCCGTCCTTGGTTTTACTGGCGAGAAGGTTTTTCCACTTGGGATGATCATGTTGGATATGCTTATTGGTACATGGCCTGCTTGTCGAACAAAAAGAGTACTTTTTTTTGTAATGGATCAAAATGTCCAATCAGCTTACAATATCATCATGGGAAGGGTAAATCTAAAGAAGTTCGAGGCGATACCATCTACTGTACATCAATGTTTAAAATTTCTAACCAATTTTGGAGTGGGAGTTGTGAAAGGCGACTAGAAAGTAGCTCGAGAATGCTACTATTCATCTGCCGAACAGGAGGAGCGTCAAGAATCCAAGAAGAAGACTACTACCTATCAGGTGGATGAAATAGAAGATGCAGAGATTGAAACGCTAGACCCTAGAGATGAGTCTCAGCTCGTGAAGGGACAAGTCATGGAGGCTACTGAAAATATCATTCTGAACGACGAGCATCCAGAACGAACAACTCAAATTGGTGCATCACTGGATGTATCAATAAAACAGGAATTGATAGCATTTCTAAGGCATAGAAAGCAGACTTTTGCATGGATTCAAGAAGACATGCCAGGGATAGATCTGAATTTCTTATGTCATGAGCTCAACGTGAACAAGGAAATCAAGCCAATAAAACAGCGAATACGAGTGTTCAGTCCTGAGAAGAACCAAGCTATACAAGAAGTAGACAAACCACAAAAAGACTCTTTTATTGAGGATGTCAAATATCCCGATTGGCTAGCAAATGTGGTTATGGTAAAGAAGAAAAATAACAAGTGGAGGATGTGTGTAGACTTCACTGGTCTTAATAAGGCATGATCAAAGGATCATTTTCCTTTGCCCCGAATCGATCAACTGGTGGATGCTACCTCGGGGCATGACTTTTTGAGTTTCATGGATGCTTATTCTGGTTACAACCAGATTAAGATGAAGCCTTAGGACAGGGAGAGTACCTCTTTTATCACCCCAAGGGGAACTTATTGTTATAATATTATGCCTTTTGGACTTAAAAATGCAGGTGCAACATATCAACGGATGATGAACAAGGTGTTTGCGGAGTAAATCAGTTATAACATGGAGGTTTATGTTGACGATATACTGAAGAAGAGCGAGAAAGCTGCTGATCATCTCGTTGACTTAGGTTAGACCTTTGATCAACTAGAGAAATATCAAATAAAATTGAATCCCACCAAATGCATATTCGGAGTACGAGAGGGTATGTTTCTCGGATATATTGTTAACCAACGAGGGATTGAGGCAAACCCTGAAAAGATCAAGGCTCTATTGGAGCTGCGATCTCCAACCACAAAGAAGGAAGTGCAAAGCCTCACAGGGAGAGTTGCATTACTTAATAGATTTGTGTCACGAGCAACAGATAGATGTCTCCTATTCTTCAAAACACTCTGGAAAACTTTTGAGTGGAATGATGAATGCGAGGAGGCCTTTCAAGAGTTGAAAAAGTATCTAGGGACACCTCCATTATTGTCTAGACCAATGATGGGAGAAAGACTATACTTGTACCTGGAATTTTCAGAAAATGCAGTGAGCTCGGCGTTGATAAGAGTGGAGGACGGAGTACAAAAACTAGTCTATTACACTAGCAAAGCTTTTCGAGGAACAGAAATCAGATATCCAAGGCTGGAGAAGTTGGCGCTAGCACTGATTGAAGAAAGCAGGAGGATGATGCCATACTTCCAAGCCCATACTATAGTGGTGTACACTGTTATGCCATTAAGACAAGATCTACATAAACTGAAGAAATCAGGAATATTGATGTACTGGGCAGTAGAACTTGGTGAATATGATATAATTTATGATCCTAGATCATCGCTCAAAGGGCAGGCAATAGCGGATTTTATCGCAGAATTTACTTAGGAGGATTCCTCCGGCGAGCAGGAGTTGAATACAGACCAACCTGTGGATGTTACAGGATCATCAAATTTAAACCCTGGCCAACTTACATCGGTAGACGAGCAGCGAGAAGAGCTGGAGGAGGACAAAAGGAAGCATAAAAGATTCCACCGAGGAATTCTGTCTGACCAAGAGTTTGATAGTGAGGTACCTGTGTGGAATCTGTATGTAGATGGCTCTTCGTGCTCTACAGGCAGTGGAGCAGGGATTATTTTAAACAGTCCAAATGGGATTGATGTGGAATATGCTCTGTGCTTTCAATTTAAGACTTCTAATAATGAGGCCGAATATGAAGCAATGATCATGGGTCTAAGCCTGGCCAAAACCATGAAGGCAGAGCAAGTCATTGTGTTCAGTGACTCCCAGTTAATCGTAAATCAAATTTTGGGGGTGTATGCAGCAAAAGGAGAATTAATGGTTAGGTATCATGCAAAAGCAATAGAGGTTGTATTAAGTTTTACTGCAATTCAGTTGATTAGAATACCAACATTGAAGAATGCAAGAGCAGACACCCTAGCTTGGTTACCATCAGCCACACGCATCGAGCTACGAAGGACAATCCCAATATAAATCCTGGTTGGTCGGAGCATCGACAAAGATCTGACGATAAACTTCATCACCCTTGACTTGGGACCATCTTGGATTGACCCCATCAGGGCCTATATTGAAAAGGGGGCTTAACCAAGTGATAAACTCGCAGCCAAGAAACTAAAGTTTAAAGCTGCTCGTTATGTATTGACCAGTGGCATTTTATATAGACGAGGGATTATAGCAGGGCTACAAAGATGTGTCCACCCCTCCGAAGTGAAAGATTTGATCGAAGTGGTTCATAAAGGGTCTTGTGGAGCCCATGTGGCAGGTCAGATGCTTTTGTAAAGAATAACAATGTAAGGGTATTACTGGCCGACAATGAGAGCTAATTGTGTAGCTTATGCCAAGAAGTGTGATAAATGTAAAATCTTCTCTTCTATTCGAAGAACTCCCCAAGCATTGTTAACACCCATCACGTCTCCTTGGCCATTCTCCATGTGGGGAATAGACTTGGTCGGGCCACTTATAACGACCAGGGGAAGATTTAAATACCTCGTGGTTGCTGTGGATTACTTTACCAAATGGGTGGAAGCTGAGCCTCTCATTGATATGACATAAGACAAAGTCTATCAATTTATTTAGAAGAATATTATCTCCAGATATGGTCTACCACATACATTCATTACCGACCATGGAACCCAGTTTGATAACGAGGAGTTTATTGCGTATTGTCATCAATCCAATGTATAGAAGATCCATTCTGCACCAGGCCATCCCAAAGAAATGGGCAAACTGAGGTGACAAACAGAACGCTGCTGAATGGTGTGAAGAAACGACTAGATGATGCAAAAGGAAATTGGATTAACGAGCTACATTCTGTGATGTGGGCTTATCGTACCACATCATGAACATCAACTGGAGAGTCTCCATACATGCTGGCGTTTGGGAGTGAGGCTATCATACCTGCTGAATTGGGTTTACCCACGCATAGGGTGCTTAATTTCAATTCTCCTATCAGTGATTTGATGAGAAGGTTAGACCTTGATATGCTTGAAGAAGTTAGGGAAGAAGCAGCAATCAAGAATGCAGCGTATCAACAACAAACAACTTTGTTCTATAACAAAAGAGTGAAGAAGTGTGATTTGAAGGAAGGGGATTATGTGCTGAAGAAAGTGATACAAAAGAATAACAAGCTGGAAGCCAACTGGAATGGACCCTACAGAGTAACAGAAGTTGTTCGTCCAGGGACATACAGTATTGAAACCTTGGAAGGAGAAGAATTCAAGTATGCAGAGCATCTGTGCAAATATTATCAGTAATTGAAATTCCTATGTAATACAATTTCTTCAGTATGAATAAAGTGATATTTCACCCAGTTTCTCTCTTTGTTGAATTTTTTTTTTGGAAATATTAGTGCTACACACTACACATCAATTGGTCGACAAATCAATTACCACCAACTCCGGTTAGTTGAAAAATTAATTACCACCAACTCGGGCTGGTCAGAATCAATTACCACCAACTCCGGTTGGTCGGAAATTAAATACCACCAACACCGGTTGGTCAGCAAACTAATTACCACCAACTCCGGTTGGTCGAGATTCAATTACTACCAACTCCGGTTGTTTGGAAAACTAATTACCACCAACTCCGGTTGGTCGGGAATCAATTACCACCAACTCCGGTTGGCCAGCAAACTAATTACCACCAACTCCGATTGGTCGGGAATCAATTACCACCAAATCCGGTTGGTAGGAAAATCAATTACAACCAACTCCGATTGGTCGGTAATGTAATTACCACCAACTCCGGTTGGTAGGGAATCAATTACCACCAACTCCAGTTGGTCGAAAAACTAATTACCACCAACTCCGGTTGGTCGGGAATCAATTACCACCAACTCCGGTTGGTCGGAAAACTAATTACCACCAACTCTGGTTGGTCGGGAATCAATTACCACCAACTCCGATTGGTCGGCAAATCAATTACCACCAACTCTGGTTGGTCGGCAAATTAATTACCTTCAACTCCGGTTGGTCGGAATCAATTACCACCAACTCCGATTGGTCGATAACTAATTACCACCAACTTCGGTTGGTCAAAAAATCAATTACAATCAACTCCGGTTGCTTAGTACCAAACTAAGCAGAAACATGGGATGCAAATCATTCCATTGATTAGGACCAAAGAGTGACAAGTCACTATAATCAAACAATAAATTGGACAACTTCCATTATCTAAAAATAAAACAGAATGTATATATATTCACAAACAAATAAATAACGACATTCTACAAATTAATTAGAAGAAAATAAAAAGGCAAAAGATTAAATTTTTTTTCATTCAAATCAAGTAGAATTACATATGATGTGAAAAATATACTTCATTACATAAAAACCCTATTCTATTGGTTTTTTTCCCTTCTGCCTTTGAAATAGGTTCTACCCCAGCAGGAGGATCATCTAATGCATAAGGGGAATTTATAAAGTTTAGATCTCGCAGCATTCGAACATTCATTACGGAGGGACGATCAAGAAAATGCACTGGGCGAGATATCTCAAAGTTTACATGAAGACTGTAATCGCTGAGATACTTGGAGATTAAGCATTGAGGAATTGCCCGGGCAGGAATCCAACTGACGTCAAGCTTAAAAGGAGGCATGGGCAAATCAATCACTCCACGGTCATAATAATCCCATAAGTAGTGGCCCTGCTCCAATTTTAGCACACACAGTGCATTCAACCACCCTTGCTTATACCCCTCGTTATTTGACTGCTGGATCCGAGCATTAATATGGTAAAGGGCTTCATTATACCCAGCCATACAAAACTCTCTGGGTTGTTTATATAACTGATAAGTTAACCTCTCCAGTTGCTCGTGGAGACTCTTCGCCAGAATTTTCTTATTTTCCAAAGCATAAATCTGGGAAGAGAGTTGGTCAGTAAAATTCAGAATTTTCTTAAACACTTCTGCTAAAGGTTGATTCTTCGCCATCAATTAAAATGCCTGATTATCCAAGGCTGATTGAGTTCTCACTTCTTCAATAGAAACCCGACCAGGCCTTGCTCGTCCACGAGAAGAAGATCTTGCTCATCCACGAGTAGATGTGGAGGGTCCAGCTCTTTTCAAAGTTTCCAACTCATCTCGTAAGTTGGCATTTTCTACCTCCAAGAAAGAAAAACCTTTATCATTAACAGGGACCAAGGCTCCCGAAGAAGATGCCACAGATTTGAGTTGTTTTATCTCTTCTTGCAAAGAAATGTTCTCCTGCTCCAACAACTTGGAGATACGCCTATTCTCTTCAGCTTCAAGCTTGAGAACACTCTCTTTCTTATCATAAGCAGAGATAAACTTGTCATACTCTTTATCAGCACTCAATTGTTGATATTTTTTCTCGTGTCCTTAGTGCAAAAGGGTAGAAGATTCTTTATATTGCTGTTGGAGTTCCTCGATAGTTCCTTGGAGATCTTCAATCATCTCATAGTAGGCCACATTATTGGTAACAGCACGATCGAGCAAACACTTTAAGTATTGATAAGCTTCAACTGCTCGTTCAGAAGCATCTGAACCAAGGATACCGATGATTTGAGCCTCATTAAGATCTGCATGACCAACTTTAAAATAGTCATTGCATTTCTTCATCAATTCTGTGTCATGAGCTGATAAGAGCTCTATCCTAGCCATAAATAAACAACGAGAAGAAATAAAAAGAATCAATAGTGATGCAGACAGAACAAGTAAAAGAAAAAGTCAATACGAACAACCAAAGTTCAAAATTTTATTCATCATAAGAAGAGATATATAGTCCAAGGTTACATTCAAGAAAGCAACAAAATAAAAAATCCCAAAAGACTTTACACCTTCTCCTTGTTTCCTATGCTTCCTCTGAAGGTTTGGAGGAATTGACTGGTTGATCGGAGGATAAGGGTAGTTGCTCGGCAGAAGTGCTAGTTGGTTGGAGTTGCTCGGAGCAAGGTTGAACAACAAGAACAATAGGGAACTGATCTCGAATCATCATGGAAGATTCATCTGAAGCAGCTTCATCCTATTCTTCTTCTCCAGGAGAGGGAGGAGGGCCATGAGTGTGCTACTAGAATAACTCAGAATTCTCAGCAATTTTCAGTTCCTGCAAGGCTGCAACCCATCCATCCCTAAAATATTTTAGGCTGGCATACTCCATTTGAGAGGACATAGAATCCAGGCCCTTGTTTCAGCTTTTGTCCTAACTAGCACTAAATGATTTTTTAACTTCATTTCTCCTTTTTGCCTTCTTCGAGGAGGTCCTTTCCCTAAGGAGCTCCTCGGCAGCCTTCAACTTCTCTTCCACCTCCGTATTCTGTCGCTCAACATCTTGAAGTTTAGCAACTTCCTCTTCAGCAGACTTGAGCTTAACTTCAAGCTCTTTGTTGCTCTGTTCAAAATTTTTGTTGCTCTGCTCAAACTCCTTCAACTTATTCTCCAATTCCTTGGAGGCATTCAAAGCTTGATTTCTGTCCAGCTCAATGGACTTGAGTTACTTCTCCCAAGCAACTTTATCATCCTCGTACTTTTGATGAGAGTCTTTTAAAGATTGGTTCAGCCCAGCAAAAGCTTCCTCTACTTCTCTCTAGGAACTTGAAGCCGTGATAGATTCATCCTTCTTCAAAATGCTGTTGACCACTTAAAGTCAATATATGAACATAGTATTAAAAAAAAATAAAGGGGTCGAGATAAAGATACTTACTGAGGCAATGTGTTGAGAAGCCAGGGTAGTGATTCTCTCACGAGAAAGAGTATTTTCAATGCCTTGGACTTCTGGGATAGTCCAGGATTTTACCAAGCCCATAGCAGAGCTCGGAGGAACAAACGTTGGAACACTACCTTCAACATTTAAAGGTTAAGAGATAGGTTTAGCAGGTCTCTCTAAAGAGATTTTCTTTAACCTCCTCAGAGGAGCAGGAACATTATCAACTAAAGACGTTGTCTTTATTGGTGATATGACAATAACCTCGCTCGGAGGAGAGATAGCGACAGTCTTGCTCGGAGCCACAGGGGGCTTCTCGCCAGCCTTCTTAGCAGCAGCAGGAGGGGGTACATTAGTAGTTTTTGTCCCTTATTCTAGGACATATTGTTTACTTTTCTTTGCCTCCATAGTGACAGAGGTAGATTTGTCAAAAAAATGCAGGAGCTCTTCTTTTATTCATCAGATCACTGATAGGAATACTCGACTCAGAGGAAGAACTTTCCACACTAGTCTCAGAGGATGGTACTTGGTCAAGATTAACTGCCAATGGACGAGGATGAGTAGTGAAATATGAAGTATAGATTTTGTACTGCAACACGTAAGAAGAAGATATAATATGCTCCTCATCAACAGATTGATGCAAATCCCAGATAAGTTTCAAATGCTTTAAATTAACATCAGCATCTTTTGGAGGTTTTCTTTTACTGTCAACTGTAACAAACAAAAACAAATATCAGTGATGCATTTTATCAAACATAAAGAAAACAAGATTTCAAAAAATAAAAACAACCTATCCCATTGCCATAAGATGGACATCGGGGACCTTGGTATACATCATGTCCATTTAATGGAGGGTGTTGCCAATTTTTCATCACCACTCCATGGTCAAACTAATCCCTATTGGCATTAGGAAGATTGATAACTAACGCTCTATTCAAAAACCTAGTTTTTAAATAGAAAGTACTATCGCTGATAACCCATATGTAGCAATACATAATCTCTCTAATCCCTAAACGGGTTCCATGAAGTTGATTAAACCTGTGTACACCATTAACTATCCTCCATGAATTTGGAGCTATTCTTACAGGTACAATATCAAAATATTAGCAAAACTCCAAACACAGGGGATTTGGCGGGAAAGAAAAGCCACATTCGGCTACAAAAAGACCGGGGAACCAATGTCCCTTTGCCAAAGAAAAATAATCAGAAGGTTCATAAAGTTCATCCAAAATAACCCACGAAGGGATTGAAAATTCAGACCGAAATTTGTCAAGCGATTCAACTAGGTAAACCATGATGAACAAATTAAATAAAAGAGAAGGAAGAAAATCTTATAGAAAAAGAGAGATCAGTTGACAACGAACGATGGAAAGAACGAGGCACAAGATAGAATGAAAATGAAGAGTTCAAATATACATATTTGAAAAGTTAAAGATGGTAGGATTTCTTTCGCGCTTAAATACTTTACCTCGGGAATAGAGAAAGGCAATGATTTCAATGGAGGACATTTGCATCTCTGGCGGCTAAAAGAAGAAAATTAGCACAAATATCGAAGTGGTCATGAAAATTGTAAATATTTATGAGGCCTGATAATATGCGCTCAAAAAGGAGCTATATACAACGAACATTCTCCTAAAAACCATAAAAACCAAATATCTGAGAAGTTTTTTAGCAGAATATTCCACACATTTCTTCAACCTCAAAGTGTGAAACATTGGGGGATTCTGTTGATACCAAATTTAGTCTGCCGACGTGGACCATTCACTTGAAGACACGTGTCAACCTATGTGGTAATTACAAACACTTTCAATGAACAACATACTGTCACCGAGCTACTCAAGTGCCCCGAGCAACTCAATCATACCGAGTAGCTTAGACGCCCCAAGGAGCTTAAGGCTTCGAAAAACTTAGGCGTACGAGTAACTCAGGCGGTCCGAGCAACTCAACATATAGAGTATCCAAATCAGGAGAATTAAAAAGACGATTGCACATTAAATGTTCATTATTATCGTACAGATGTATATGTCTACTAGATAACAGCGCATTGTCCTTTAAAATGTACAGCCTCAAGGCTATAAATACATTGTAACCTTCTCATTAGAGGGGGAATCTAGATCTCTTGGTAAACCATTTATCAAGAATTCTAGTCAAACAGTCAGTAATACAAAAACAGTGGACGTAGGACAATCTTATAAGGCTGAACCACTTTAAAATTCTTTTGTCTTATTTATTTTATCTGTGATTGATTTATTAGAGTTAATCTAATTTTTTACATCAACAATTACTTAAGCAGGATTATACATGGGATGAAGGCCAGATACACTAGCATCAAGAGGCATTATTTATCCCTTATATTCATAGCACAAAAACTTAGGCATTATTTGTTGTCATTCACAGTTCACATTATAACTAGATTTGATCCTATAAAAAAAATTCTCGTTAGAATTGTACTAATAGGCAGGGAAGCTAGATGGTTTCTAATTCTCTTAAAATATGGCCTGAAATGCATAGTTCCTCGAGATATCAAAAGTTAAGATTATGTAGATATTTTATCCATTTTTCCTTTTGGGACACACGATCCACTTGTGGAAGAACTTTCGGGCAATGATCTTCAGGCTAACGTTTTAGCAGCCAACCTGGACAAATGGAGCATGGAATTTTATGGATCCTAGGCCGAAAATAAGGGAGGAGAAGGTGTGATTTTGAGAAATAATGGGGAAGAAGTCCGACTAACATGCAAGTTGGATTTTAGATGTTCGAACAATGAAGTTGAGTACGAGGCACTGGTGCTGGGACTAGTCGAAGCTCTTAAAAGGGGCATCCAGGTGCTCACAATAAAGGGGGACTAAAACTTGGTGGTTAAACAAGTGAATAGTGAGTTTTCTTTAAAGCACATGAGTTTGGCACTGTACCGGACAATTATACAAAGGTTGCATGGGAAATTTGAAGTGGTAAAGATCAAAAGGCACTCGCGAATGATAAATAAACATGTTGATGCTTACGCCACTATTGGCCAAAAGATTGCTTTCGATGGGAAGTCAACAGTAATTCAAATTACTAAGAGGACATCTCCCTCGACCATACTAGAAATGCAACCCACTTATGATAGAAATGATTTGAGGGGTGAGATAAGGAAGCAACTGGAAACAAGTGAAGGCTCACTGAGTTTGGTTGACCTCGCATAGTATTTCGTTGCTAAGGGAAACCTGTACTATAAAAATAAAGAAGGTTGGCTATCCAAATGTGTAGATCCCAAAGAGGCCAAGAGAAGACTGAAAGAAGTTTATGAAGACAGCTGCGAAACCACCGAGATCCCTTTTTATAGAAGGGTCCAGCGAGTAAGTTACTTCTGGCCTTCGATGAGGCAGGATGCTGCGAAAGAATGAAACTTCATCGATCAACCTTAAGATTGGAGGCAACCGTACATGGACATAGTGGTAGATTGAGTGATACTGACTGATAAAGATGATGCCATGAGGATGAAAAGGCAAATCCCTAAGTACTACGTCAAGAAGTATTAAAAACTCTATCATGATAGGCCTTTGAGATGTATTAGGTAGGAAGAAACTAAGGACATACTGAAGTAGTCCCATGAGCTGGGTCACATTGGAGGAGCCAAACTTTATGACCAACTTATTACTTTGGGGGAATTATTGGCCTACGATGGAAAAAGACTCTGTGGAGTTTATTCGCAAATGCAAGGCTTGCTAGTTATATGGGAATATGAACCAAGCTCCATTGGTGGACCTGCATTCTCTCTCCGACACTTTCCCATTCCACTCATGGGAGTACAAATTAGTAGGGACAATATATCCCTCCTTGCGAGGAAAGATTTGGATACTTAATTCCACTGAATGTTTTACCATGTGCGCAAAGGCCATACCACTAAAAAGATACACAACGATGGAAGTTGCTCGATTCATGAAGGAGTACATCATTTACCGTTTTGGTATCCTGAAGGTCTTCCTCCCAGACAATGACACTCCTTTTGTGATTTATGAATTAAGTCTTCTCATGGAAAAGTACTCCATCATTCATTACAAGTCAATGATAGCGTACCCAAAGTGCAACGGGCAAGCAAAAGTTACAATAAAGACTCTGGTGAACATCATGTCAAAATTTCTAGAGGACTTTCCAGGAACGTGGGATGACAAGATAGCCGAGGTCCTATGGGACTATCAATAACTAAGAGAAAGCCCATGAGGTATACCCCTTTCTGTTTATTTTTTTGGTGCCAAATCTAATGTACCTATAGAGCTCAAGGTACCTTTCGCTTGATATAATTTACGAAGTGTCATGCTCCCCTATAGCCTCCATGTGAAACTCGAAGAACTAGAAGATCATAGAGATAATGTTGCAAGACACTTTGAAATGTACAAAAAATAGCTGTCCAAATCCTATGATTAGATGGTGAATCCGAGGAAGTTTAAAGAAGGAGATTTAGTCTTAAAAGATTAGACAAGGCATATCAGGGGACTTTCATTACCGAAGTTTGAAGCAAACTGGGAAGGCCCCTATATTATTCGAGCAACTCATGATTGGGGCTACTGCAAAATATATAAGGTGGAGGATGATGCCACTTTCAAATAGAATAACTAATGGTTTAAAATTTACTATGTTTAAATGTAGTTGATTTGCTTCCAACACACCATTTTGTCTCAATATGTTTTGTTGGTACTTGTTTCGTGAGAATGTTCTCCACAATGCTAGGTTATCTATTTTACATGGAAATATAAAGTCATCTTTATTTTGAAAACTATAGTCCATTTTTTCTGTATTATGTATAATGTAATGTACATTGTATGGATGTATTATCCCATTCAACATTTAGTCAAAACATAAAAGGAGGAGAATCAAGTACAAAGTAATATATTCAAATAGAATAGAATTACTGATTTAAATTCAACAAAAGTTCTAAGGCAATAAAAACACAAAAGATGGGAAATAAAGAAGAGCGGCTAGTTGGTAGGGGCATCCATTATGAACCATAAGTTGGCTGAGCCAAGAAGACGGTGATGGTGCTCGGGCAGAATCTTCTTACGATTACCCAGGTTGGCAGCCAAATCATTCAGATCCTTCTAATGACACTCTATCCTTTATTGAACGTCATCTAACGTGGCTTTCGCTTTGATAGTGGCATCACGAGCAACCTCAACCTCTTGCTCAGATCCAACTAATTCAACTTCTAAACTCACTAATTCATCAGAAATGTCAACCCGCGAATGATAAAAGGCTTGCAACAGAACATAAAGAGAAGGTAAATCATCTTTCTTGAAGTCATGCAAAAGTTTGACCAACCAAGACAATGGAAATTCATCATTAATGAGAAGATTTATCTTCCCCAACAAAACCTTAATGGCATCAGAACTTAAGGATTACAGAGGGGTGCTGAGGACCTCACCTAAAATAGTGGCAAGGTCGAGAAATCTTCAAGAGATCATCACAGGAAGGGGTTGGATGCTGTGAGGAGCAAATGTAGATTGAAATTGATTTAAGAGATTCTCTATCAATTCCCTAGGAACAGCAATCAGTATATTGGGGAAATCATGTAAGGTTTGTCTCATAATCACCTCAGGATATGCCTCAGTAGGATGCACGCTAAAAATGCTATCACTAGAAGAGGGGCATCGGATATGGGAATCCCTATCACTGTTGTGCAACCCAAAAACACGTATTTATGGTACTTGATCAATAGTTGGGGCCAACGGTTGTGTTTGCAAATCGGGAATCTCGCCCATTGTATCCAACTTAGCTATGGTCCTTGCTTGGGGAACCTCATGCGCAACAACTTCAATCTCTGACTCATGATCAACCGACTCCTCAACTTCAACCTAAAACACAAGAAGTTACCAAGTTAGAGAAATATACAAACTCTTTACGAGAAATTAAAGTCATACACTACTAGGCCCACCTGACCCTTGATTATGGGATATTAAAGTCCTACATTACTAGGTCTGCCACACCCTCGATTATGGGAAATTGAAGTCCTACATTACTAGGCCCGCCTGACCCTAGGTTATGGGAGATTAAAGTCCTACATTACTAGGCCCCCTGCGTTTATGGGAGATTAAAGTCCAATATTACTTGGCGTGCCTGATCCTCACTCATGGGAGATTTAAAGTCCTATTTAATAGATACTTATAATAATATATAATGGAGGAGTTATTGACCAAAAGGGGGGGGGGGGGGCTATCATACCTTCGGTTGAGGAACATAGGCGAACAGCCTGGTGGCCATATTTACCACATCTTATTCCTCATGAGAACCTCCTTGGACCACCAAAGGATGCTACTCCAAAGGAACAACAACACCCTCAAGGATATCGACTCCTTCTTGCCCTGTGTAACCACCCGTAATTTTTTAAATTGAAATTAATTTAAATTAATTAGGATTTCTTAAAAAACTTATAATCTATATTAGTTTTGGTATGTAAAAAAATGTTGGTTTTTATATATAAAAATAAGGTTTCAAGTGGAATTTAAATCGGGATTAAAATTTGAAAATTATAACGTTTTGTACAAAATCGGGGGAGGATCCGACCTAAGGAGGATACAAATAAAAACATAAAAAAATTGACCGTCCGATCGAGCCAAATTTTCACAGCAGCTCCGTCTCTCCGTTCACTACAATATACTTAAATTTCAGCCAATTCTGACAGTCCAATCGTCTGTAATAAATTTTCGAGTGTTTATGTTCGATTTGGGATCAAACTCTTTTTGGTACATAAACATCAAGTGATGGGTTTATCACTTTTAAAACACATTTTAGCCTTCTCAAAAATGAGTAGCTTCCTCTAAATTTCATCCTTTTCCTCCTACAAACCCTAGCCCCATTTTACACAACTTTCAACTCAAGATTTGTCAAGATATACCGGGTTTTCTCAAGTTGATCCAATAATGAATTTTTGTCATATTGTCTTGAGGGACACACCTTCATAATCATATTTCTTTAAACAAATCACAGGCATGAATACTTTATTCTCTTCCTTTAGTATTTTGCGTTTTAAGTGTCGCCCAAACCCTTAATTACATGTTTTTCTTAAAAGAATTAAACAACTTAATTAGAAAAAGTGAGAACTAATTATGGTACTATGTTTATGAAAACTTTTGAATATGAATTAATCTTTGAAGCCCTTGGATTCTTAGGTTAGAATATTGGGGTTTTATGGTTTTGGGGTGTAGATTCGAATGTAGAAGTTTATGGGGTTATTTAAATGATAAATGGGACGCTTATACTCTTTTAAAATTATGCGATGTATAAAAGAGAACGATTATGACGTATTGAATATTTTTGCATGTTAACTAATTTAACATTATTGAACGAAAATAATTATGTTGATAACGACGATGGTGTTATTCATTGAATTAAATTAAATTAGGACCTTTATGATTAAATTTCTATGTTGTTCATATGAATTATGAATTTGTGTGGTTTGTTTTATTCACTCTTTTCATCGCGGGGACGAGAGGCTTTTGGGTAGTTTATTCCTCACCTTTACTATAAGATCTTACTAGGTACAAGACTAGTGGGTAGGCCTTGTTTATGATTTATGCTTGCTAGGTATGGGACTAGTTAGTGTAGATTTATGTGGATTTTATATTTCGGGGTGGGGCTTATTTTTTTATGTTTTATCATCTTTCCGCTAGCCTAGGTATGAGACTAAGACGAGATTACTATTAGAAATTCATCCTATACGTAGGAAAAGATACATGTGTACTTTGGGTACCCTTATGTATGGGACTAAGGGGTATTTTGAGGATCTCACATCGATAATAAGGGTGGGGTGATTTTAATGAATTAAAAAGATGACTTCAGAAAATGAGAATTAATGCCTAAGATAATAACGAGTATTAAAATGGATTGGCATCGCCAATATGTGCAGTGTAACGTTAGGAACGGGCGAACTGGCTATAGTGACATGGGTGTGTGTTGGAGTTACCAGTATGTGCTGGGATGACAGTTTAAACGAGCGAACTAGCTATAGTAACGTGCCATGTGTGGAACCTCATCAATATGTGCAGTGCTGACAATTTAAACGGGCAAACTGGCTATAGTGAGGGGAATTTGTGTGGTTAAAACAACAGGAGTACCACAACCAAATGAATAAAATGAGATAAACATCTATATTAATAATGTGGAAATTAATATTAATCGGGTAATTTAATTAAATAGTTGGGCTATGACTTTAAGGTGGTTTAGTTCATACAGGTAGCTTATGTTGTTTATTTATTAGCACCGTTAATTATTATCTCGTTAAATTAAAATATTCTATTGTGATATTTATCATGTATAATGCTACCGTCTGGGTTCATGGACCCTAATAGAGGAGAGTAATGTGTATTCATGCTCGGGGAGGGGATCTGACCTCGTGTGTTGACTAACCTTTTCAGGAATAAGTTTGGAGAAGTTGCATTGGATTATTTGGAGACTTTCTTGGAGATGCAGCTAGAATTATTTACTTTATGTGTATTAGTTTAGTTTAGTTTAGTTTTCTTTCCTTCGTATTTACATTGAGACTCAGTTTATGGTTTTATTGGGCATTCGGTTCCAAAGTTATTATGGGTTTTATTAAGATATTTCATTATGGATTCAGTTGGAGTTTATTCAGTTTTATATTACTGGAGATTAGTTTATTATTTGGAGTTTAGCATGACAATGGATCTTTTATCACATAGTTGGCTATTAAATTTGGGATTGATTAAATTATTTATCTTGTGGATTGATTTTTGAATGTCTCATATATATCATATGCTAAGAATGGTATTTTATTTACTCACACCCGACTTAGTTTTGGTGGCGGTTGACGCCAGGATTTAACAGGGTGTGACACACTGTTCCTATATGCCCAACAACAATAACCTCACCTCCCTCTGGATGGAGGATATACAACTCAAAAAGGGTAACTAAAACCTGGTCATTCTTGGGGGGACGCCAGTGGGGAAGTTTACTCAGGGAAAGAAGCCTGTGAAAACCAATAAAGAACAGGATGAGAACATTTAAAACATTAGGAAAATAGTGTAAGAAGAAAAGACTAAGAAGCTCGAATGAGTTCAAGTGTTACCATAATAGATAGTACAACCAAGGGGGACTTCCTAACACCGGAATCCACAACACCTTCATTAGGGATACCATCCTCAACGCTGTAACAACCCGTAACTTTGGAGACTGAGAAATTAAATTTTGGGAAAATAAAATTTAATTAAATTGGAGAATTCTAAAATTTGGAATTGAGGTCCAAAAATAGAGGACATTTTAAAGTATTCCGGATGATGATTTTGAGGGTACCATCGACCCCGGAAGGGTAGGGATAGTCAAAATGACTATCATTTGGTTTTATTTTGGCTCCAGAATGTTTTAAAGTCAGTTTGACTCGTATTGGAGTAAACGAGTCATTTAATGTGTGTATTAACAAAAAAAATTGGGACTTTTGTTTTAGGGATTTAAGAGGCTTACGGGACAAGCCTTCTCATTTAGAGAAAGAGAGAAATAGAAAGAAAAGAGAAAGAAGAGGACAAACAGAGAGAAAGAAGAAGAAAGGAAGAGAGAGAGGAGAAAAAGCTTGGGATCTCTGGCCAAAACGCGACATCGAGGACGATCCAACCTCTACAAATCTGAGGCAAGTGTTTAATCTTGCTAAATAAGTCATTTGTGTATTTTATTTCATAATTTGTGGGTTAAAGAAATGGTTTTTGGGTATAAGCATCCAAACCTAAATTTTTGGGTTAAATCTTGAAATCAATGTTTAAATATTGGTTTAATGGTGTAGAAATGGTTGGGATCAACTTTGGGTTGATTTATTGGCTTAGAATTATGTCGTGATAAAGATTTGGAGGTTAAAATAGAAATTTTAGGGTTTAAAATTTGTGGGTTTCGATGAAGAAGAAGAACCCTTCAAATTCTGCAGACCCGAATCGATTCGCCCCTTAAGCGAATCGATTCGGCCTAGGTAAAATTGGCAGGTCTGCATGACCGAATCGATTCGGACCCAAGACGAATCAATTCGGTTTGAGATAGAGTCCCAGGTCCTTTGGACCGAATCCATTCGCAGTTGGAGCGAATCGATTCGCCCTTCAGACCGAATCTTTTCGGGCCAGGCCGAATCGATTCGGAAACAAGGTTGTTTTATGGAGTTTTCCTAGGACGATTTCTAACCCTTTTTGGTTGGATTTATCGAGGTGGGACCTTCTCTTATGATGTAAGAGATATGATTTGGAGACACTTTAGGGGTTTCTCACACGTTGTGATTTTGGGGACTTCTTGGGAAAGTATATATACAAGTATACAATAAAGTTGTGTATAGAGATAGTGAGAAACCTCATTGGGGACGGAAATCCTAATATTAGATCAAGAGTGAGTCTAGATAGGATGTGAAGTTAAGAACTCTTAAAGAGAGAGTTGCGAGGGCATGGCTCGTAATTGTAAGCCGAGGGTAGTGCCAAATCCTTATGGTAAATAGGATTCTATTGCAATTAAGGTTTGGGGACCGAAGATAGAAAGGGGTCACGTATGCTTAGAAATGTTTAAATTAAGAAACAATAGGTACCCAATAGGAGTAAGGGTTCATAAAATAAATTGAACCGTAGGTTAAATTTGGGAACGATATGGATTGTACTATCATCTAGAATAAGTGGTAGCATAAATTCTAATCAGGATAGTTATACACAATTGAGTGGAAGTAACCATTGGGATTCCAACACTTGAAATGAGGTTGGGATAAGTTGAGGTTTGTAGACTATTAGTCATGTATATGTCAATGGTAAAATGGTGCTAGAGATAATTATGTACTTTTGAATATAGAAGGTATGTGTAATGATGGCTTCCTACCCAAAATTTTGGGTGATAACCCTAATGTTGAATATATATGTATATATATACATATGATTTTGGGAGACTATTCATCATAGGAAAAATGGATGAATATGCTTCAAGTGAGGGATTGTATTCACATATTGAGGTAAATTGAATGAGTTTGTGGTGACGGCTGGTATATTGAGGATTACGTATACTTATAGCCGAGTGTATATATATATATATATATATATATATATATATATATATATATATATATATATATATATATAGATATATATATATCTTATACATATGAACGAGACATAGTTATATACATATATATGTGGATATGTGGATTTATGTATATCTATATAGATATGACTCTATGGATATATTTACGTTGTGGATATACATGGTATGGATATCTAAACCGTATATGATGGTTTAGGGTTTGATCATATGATGGGATCATATGGATGTATGTATATTGTGCATGTGAACGATATACATACTTATGTGGTTAAGCATACCCTGCTCATGCTATCATTTGGAATTTTCCGGGCAGAGGGTGAGCATCCTGGCTCGAGGAGCAGGGTGTGGATATTCCCCAGGTCATAGTCATCCCGTGTGTTATTATGTGATTTATATTTTTGGGATGAGACGTGGTGGGTATGTTTCATCTCATTGCCAGTTAGGAGCTATGATCGCTTCTTGGGACGTCGTGTGTGTGAGTTTACCACGAGATGGGTGTCGTTGAGCCCCACCATGGTGGTCCCCAGGATTGCTACAGTGAGCAGGGCACTGGGAAGATGATAGAATGGTGCAGTTTATCGGCGATATATATAGCCAGGTGTATTATGTGCATGGCCATTGTACATCAGATATGATATGTACACTTGGTCATGGGTATGGATGATGGTATATATATATATAAGGTTAGAATAAAATGCCTGTATATATATTTATATATCCTATAGATGAAAGGATATGGAATCTTTGTGGAGTACATCTTGGTTGATTATGGTTTACTAGAGTGATGGGGGTTGATGTATCGCATTTAAGGAATATTTCGGTTACATCATCCCAGGGATATTATTGGAGATTTTAAGTTGTTTTCATATTGTAGTAAAAAATTTAGTAGTAGTAGTAGTAGTATTGTACGTATGGCATAATGGATCTCCAGGATCGACATTGCCAAGGAGTAGTGTAACAGGGTGGTTCCTTGTTTGGATTTCGCTTTGTGAGACACCCCAAGCATGAAACGTAGTACAATGTTGAGATTGGAGAAAAGTTTTGTCTATAATTAGGTATGGAATAATGGATCTCTAGGATCGACGTTGACAAGGAGTAGTGTAACGGGGTGGTTCCTCGTTTGGATTTCTCTTTGCGAGACACCCCACGCACGAAACGTAGCGCAGCGTTGAAATTGGAGAGAAGTTTTGTCAATAATAATATTGTATGCCTATTATTTAGAAATTAAATCATATGTTTCAACCCAAATATAAATGGGTAACGTATTAAGAATTATAATTAATTAAATTATAAACCGGAATCCATAAAGCCTATTATGGCATATATGTTGGTAAGAAACATAATTAAGTGTGTTTAAGAAGAGTGGGTTATGTGGTTAAGATAGGAAGGCAATTCTCATGGGTAAAGGCTGGGCCTATGTTAAATTTGCTTGTCCTTATAAATGGGGGTAATTAAACTAAAATCTCAGGATGCGAATAGGTGCGCGCCGTTAGATGAGAGGTGAGTTGGGGTTTCACGAGAGTGCGATTCCACTTTAATTATGAAATAAGTGCACCAATATTTATTATGCACGGTTAACACACTTGCTAAATATTTTTCACAACTCGGGCTCTGACCCGTTTACTTTTCTCTCCTGCCTGTATATATATATATATATATATATATATATATATATATATATATATGTATACTATTACAGGTGTCCTACCGCATGGATGCCGGATGACCTTCTATCCAGAGTCTTGGGAGCCGTGATAGGGGCAGACTGTTACGAGACTTAGATTTTAGGCGCTTCCTACTTCTTTAAAAATCTAGGTAGGATTCATGTTGTATATCGGGTTTCTACCCAAGGGATATTTATTGATGTGTATATTTATTCCATTTCAGTTATTGTATTAGCTGTGACCCGACAGCTTATTTGGGTCTACTCCTTTGTGGTATATTCAGTGGTAGTTATTTATTTCATTTTTTTTTAGTATTTCATTTATCATAGTTCTTTCATGCATCTTTGTTTCCTTTATTAGTAGTTTTATAGGGTTGGTTTGTTGTTTGTTGCATATTTTATTTAATTTTAACATCTCGCTTTTATGTTATTGGGTAGTTAGTCCTATATTATATGGTACCGACAGTTGATGTTGAGACTGGACCATCTGAAACTCCTGATTTAGTGTAGTATAGGGCTGGCCACCCATTACTATTTTGAGAGGGGTGTTACAGATGGTATCAGAGCATCAAGTTCTAGAGTCTTCAGGATCTGTGCGAGTTTTTTGGGTTCTTCCGTTAACGTTCTTGATATAAATCCGTACTATTAGGACTGTTGTGTTCATTGCGCTTATCTTCTTCTGTGAAGTGTATTCATTTGATAGACGTTCTGATAACAGTTGCTCTCGTTTCAGACGTCACCTAGATTACAGTATGTCGTCTAGAAAAGGATAAGATTAGAGATACAATACCCATAAAAGATTTTGGGTACGCTTTGATCTGGAGGAAATTGTTTTTCCTCGATTCGGGCGAAAATAAGAAAGAAATCTCTAGCGGTGGTTCCGGGTGTTTTATCAGTGGTTGAGTAAGAAAGGGAAATTTACTCGAATGGCGAATCTTGGACTTAGTAAGGTAAGTCTGAGTAGAGGTATATGGTATAGCCTTTGGGAGGTTTAAGTTGAGAAACCCGTCAACTTTTGTTAGGAAGCCTGGTGTTGGTGACTTTTCCCGACATGAGGTGTGTGGAGTTGTCCCAATATCAAGAATATGGCCTTCTGGCAAGAGGGACTAAGAAATTGGAGGATCCGGTTCATTGCCTAGGACTGAGGGAATTTTTGGTAGTCGCAATCGTGTTTTGTCCTTCAAAATGGTTAGGAAGGATTTTGAGGAAGATGTTTCTCTTGTGGAGAAATAGGTTTAGGAATAATGATTGTCTTGGAAGAAGTAGAGGATTTTAAATAAGGATCCACGGATGAAGTAAAACAATTGGAGTTTGTTGAGTAGTGGTTATAAGACTATTGTCTAATGAATAGGTTAGGGCGTGTAATTGTAGTGTTCCAATGAGGGAAGAATTTATTTTATGGAAAGGTGTTGATTTGAAGTAAAGGAATTTCATACCTAAGAGGTTCAGAGTTAGTAGACTCGTTGTTAAGCGGAGGATTTAGCTTATAGTTGTGCTAGTTTGAGAACTAGGTATTGGTTAGAATATTGTATTTGTTGAGGCCTTGTGTTATAAACATAATTTATTTGTTTGGCGTGTCGAAAGACGCGGGATTTATTTATATTACATATTGTTACATAGGCCTTCGGGAAGTATCAAAAATATAAAATATGAAAATCTTTTTATAAAACCTTAACCCTGGTTCAACTAATCTCGATCCTTGACCTAGCAACGCAATAGTGTATTGGGAGGGTTCTTTATTTGGATTTTTATTGCGAGACCTCCCCCGCACGAAGGTGGCTAGCGTCAGGAATTGAGGAGAGTTCAACCATTGGGAAATTTCAAACTTATATATTTAGTATGTTGTTATAGATTATATTGGTGATAGTTATATTACGATTTGAGGCAAATGGAGCCTGATTATAATTCTATGAGTTAAGCTCGGGTACGGGGTGTATGGGCGCCCGAGGTGGTTAGTTTGCTTAAAAAGCTATATTGGTTCAACGTGAGAACTAGAAAGGATTGGTATAGTGATCCTGAGGGTTGATGTAAAGACTAGATGATATTGAGGTCCTAGGCATGTCTTAAATTTCGCGAGTGAAATTTTTGTAAGGGGGGAAGTATGTAACAACCCGTGACTTTGGAGACTGAGAAATTAAATTTTGGGAAAATAAAATTTAATTAAATTGGAGAATTCTAAAATTTGGAATTGAGGTCCAAAAATAAAGGACATTTTAAAGTATTCCGGATGATGATTTTGAGGGTACCATTGACCTCGGAAGGGTCGAGATAGTCAAAATGACTGTCATTGGGTTGTATTTCGGCTCCGGAATGTTTTTAAGTCAGTTTGACTCATATTGGAGTAAACGAGTCATTTACTGTGTGTATTAACAAAAAAAAAAATTAGGACTTGTGTTTTAGGGATTTAAGAGGCTTACGGGACAAGCCTTCTCATTTAGAGAAAGAGAGAAATAGAAAGAAAAGAGAAAGAAGAGGAAAAGAAGAGAAAAATAAGAAGAAAGCAAGAGAGAGAGGAGAAAAAGCTTGGGATTTCCGGCCAAAACGCGACATCGAGGACGATCCAACCTCTACAAATCTGAGGCAATTATTTAATCTTGCTAAAGAAGTCATTTGTGTATTTTATTTCATAATTTGTGGGTTAAAGAAATGGTTTTTGGGTATAAGCATCCAAACCTAAATTTTTGGGTTAAATCATGAAAACAATGTTTAAATATGGGTTTAATGGTGTAGAAATGGTTGGGATCAACTTTGGGTTGATTTATTGGCTTAGAATTATGTCGTGATAAAGATTTGGAGGTTAAAATAGAAATTTTAGGGTTTAAAATTCATGGGTTTCTATGAAGAAGAAGAACCCTTCAAATTCTGCAAACCCGAATCGATTCGCCCCTTAAGCGAATAGATTCGGACTAGGCAAAATTGGAAGGTCTGCATAATCGAATCGATTCGGACCTAAGGCGAATCAATTTGGTTTGAGATAGAGTCTCAGGTCCTTTGGACTGAATCGATTCGTAGTTGGAGCGAATCGATTCGCCCTTGAGACCGAATCGATTCGGGCTAGACCGAATCGATTCAGAAATAGGGCTGTTTTATGGAGTTTTCCTAGGATGATTTCTAACCCTTTTTGGTTGGGTTTATCGATGTGGGACCTTCTCTTATTATGTAAGAGATATGTTTTGGAGACACTTCAGGGGTTTCTCACATGTTGTGATTATGGGGACTTCTTGGAAAAGTATGTATACATGTATACAATAGAGTTGTGTATAGAGATAGTGAGAAACCTCATTTGGGACGGAAATCCTAATATTAGATCAAGAGTGAGTCTATATAGGATGTGAAGTTAAGAACACTCAAAGAGAGAGTTGCGAGGGCATGACTCGTAATTGTAAGCCGAGGGTAGTGCCAAATCCTTATGGTAAATAGGATTCTATTACAATTAAGGTTTGGGGACCAAAGAGAGAAAGGGGTCACGTATCCTTAGAAACGTTTAAATTAAGGAACAATAGGTAGCCCAATAGGAGTAAGGGTTCATAAAATAAATTGAACCGTAGGTGAAATTTAGGAATGATTTGGATCGTACTATCATCTAGAATAAGTGGTAGCATAAATTCTAATCAGGATAGTTATACACAATTGAGTGGAAGTAACCATTGGGATTCCAACACTTGAAATGAGGTTGGGATAAGTTGAGGTTTGTAGACTATTAGTCATGTATATGCCAATGGTCAAATGGTGCTAGAGATAATTATGTACTTTTGAATATAGAAGGTATGTGTAATGATGGTTTCCTACACAAAATTTTGGGTGATAACCAAAATGTTGAATATATATGTATATATATACATATGATTTGGGGAGACTATTCATCATAGGAAAAATGGATGAATATGCTTCGAGTGAGGGATTGTATTCACATATCGAGGTAAATTAAATGAGTTTGTGGTGACGGCTGGTATATTGAGGATTACGTATACTTATAGCCGAGTGTATATATATATCTTATACATATGAATGAGACATAGTTATATACATATATATATGTGGATATATGTGAATCTGTATAGATATGACTCTATGTATATATTTACGTTGTGGACATACATGGTATGGATATCCAAACCGTATATAATGGTTTAGGGTTTGATCATATGATGGGATCATATGGATGTATGTATATTGTGCATGTGAACGATATACAGACTTATGTGGTTAAGCATACCCCGCTCATGCTATCATTGGGAAGTTTCCGCGTAGAGGGTGAGCATCCTGGCCCGAGGAGCAGGGTGTGGATATTCCCCAAGTCATAGTTGTCCCGTGTGTTATTATGTGATTTATATTTTTGGGATGAGACGTGGTGGGTATGTTTCGTCTCATTGCCAGTTTGGAGCTATGACCGCTTCCCTGGACGTCGTGTGTGTGAGTTTACCACGAGATGGGTGTCGTTGAGCCCCACCATGGTGGTCCCCAGGATTGCTACGTGAGTCGGGCACTGGGAAGATGATAGCATGGTGCAGTTTATCGGCGATATATATAGCCGAATGTATTATGTGCATGTCCATTGTATATCAGATATGATATGTACACTTGGTCATGGGTATGGATGATGGTATATATATATATAAGGTTAGAATAAAATGCCTGTATATATATATATATATATATATATATATATATATATATATATATATATATATATATCCTATAGATGAAAGGATATGGAATCATTGTAGATTACATCTTGGATGATTATGGTGTACTAGAGTGATGGGGGTTAATGTATCGCATTTAAGGAATATTTCGGTTACATCATCCCAAGGATATTATTGGAGATTTTAAATTGTTTTCATATTGTAGTAAAAAATGTAGTAGTAGTAGTAGTAGTAGTAGTAGTATTGTATGTATGGCATAATGGATGTCCAGGATCGACATTGCTAAGGAGTAGTGTAACGGGGTGGTTCCTTGTTTGGATTTCGCTTTGTGAGACACCCCACGCATGAAACGTAGTGCAATGTTGAGATTGGAGAAAAGTTTTGTCTATAATTAGGTATGGCATAATGGATCTCTTGGATCGACGTTGACAAGAAGTAGTGTAACGGGGTGGTTCCTTGTTTGGATTTCGCTTTGCGAGACACCCCACGCACAAAACGTAGCGCAACGTTGAAATTGGAGAGAAGTTTTGTCAATAATAATATTGTATGCCTATTATTTATAAATTAAATCATATGTTTCAACCCAAATATAAATGGGTAACATATTAAGAATTATAATTAATTAAATTACAAACCGGAATCCATAAAGCCTATTATGGAATATATGTTGGTAAAAAAAATAATTAAGTGTGTTTAAGAAGAGTGGGTTCTGGGGTTAGGATAAGGAGGCAATTCTCATTGGTATAGGCTGGGCCTATGTGAAGTTAGGTTGTTCTTATAAACGAGGGTAATTTAACTAAAATCTCAGGACGCGAATAGGTGCGCGCCGTTAGATGAGAGGTGAGTTGGGATTTCACGGGAGTGCGATTCCACTTTAATTATGAAATAAGTGCACCGATATTTATTATGCACGGTTAACACACTTGCTAAATATTTTTCACAACTCGGGATCTGACCCGTTTACTTTTCTCTCGTGCCTGTATATATATATATATACTATTACAGGTGTCCTACCGCATGGATGCCGAATGACCTTCTACCCAGAGTCTTGGGAGCCGTGACAGGGGCGGACTGTTACGGGACTTAGCATGTAGTCGCTTCCTACTTCTTTAAAAATCTAGGTAGGATTCATGTTGTATATCGGGTTTCTACCCAAGGGATATTTATAGATGTGTATATTTATTCCATTTCAGTTATTGTATTGGCTGTGACCCGACAACTTATTCGGGCTACTCTTTTGTGGTATATTCAGTGGTAGTTATTTATTTCATTTTGTTCTAGTATTTCATTTATCATAGTTCTTTCATGCATCTTTCTTTCCTTTATTAGTAGTTTTATAGTGTTGGTTTGTTGTCTGTTGCATATTTTATTTAATTTTAACATCTCGCTTATATGATATCGGGTAGTTAGTCCTATATTATATGGTACCGACAGTTGATGTTGAGACTGGACCATTTGAAACTCCTGATTTAATGTAGTATAGGGCTAGCCACCCGTTATTATTTTGAGCGGGGTGTTACAAAGGCCAATATAGTTGCACAAGAAGGTAGAGTCAGGAGAGTAGCCACTATTGGACTAAATAGAAAAAGATCAATATCTTCCCCTAGGGTAAAATTTGGAGTTACCTTTCAACATGGGTCATCTATTCCCTTTGACAAAACATCCTCGGAAGCAGGAAAAATTTCAGTTGCCTATAAATCTGCTAAGGGGCCCTCAAAATTATCACCCGCACTAAAATCCTCATGGGGATCACCTTGGACATCAACTTGAAGTTAAAAAAGCAAAAATCAATATTGTAGGAAGAAATGTGAGAAGTTGAAAGTAAAAAAAACTAAAAATGTGGGGGAGTAGCCATACCTCTTCGTTAGTAAGAGTATCCTCTAAGAGAGTGAAGTCCTGCGAAGGTGAAGTTGACTTGGAATAGGAAACCATCTTTCGTAGTCTGCGTTTTTGAATGATCTGGGAATAATCCTCCTCGAATTCTTCTTCTGTCTCATCCTCCACCTATTTCTATCTAACTTTCTCACCCTGTTCTTCATCACCACTTTCTTCTTCCTCATCCTCAATTTCTTCTTCCTCAGATTGTTCCTCCTCCTTAACTGTTTCTTTGAAAGATACCCCGATTGGACTAGCTAGATCGACGGTAGATCTGTTGTACTTTATGCTTCCCTCCACAGTCGTAGGAATGTAACTAAAGCCACATGTAACTAAGTGGGCAGACACAACAACCCTATTTTTTGGCGAACTAGCATCCCAAGTTTGTTTTAGACTAGACCGCATCAGGTTAACCTTCTTGGAAAAATTCGAAGAAATATTTAGGGCCGTTACTAAAGAAATTACTTGACTAGTCTTACATTTCTTCTTAGGAGATTTACGAATTTCCCTAACAGCTTCCCCAGTTAAAGCAGCGCATGGAGTATCATCTTCCTTAAACGATCTCGAGGTACCAAGAATACGTATCCACTTCATCCAAAACTAATGTTTGAGAACCCTTATTCTTTTTCATTATGGCCTGCTCTGAACGGGTCAAGGGAGGTAGCTCAGAAGGGGTTGAATAACTAATGGAACTGAGAGGAAACAAATAATTAGAAGTAAAACAACTCCTTAACCCTAGCTCCATAAGGAAAATATCTCAATGTCGGGGAAGCAAGGTTCTTTGAGAAGGTTGCTCTGAAATCTGCCTAATTAATTTGGCCAAAAATAAGGTGAAATACATAGACGACTTACCTCGTCGAGCGCTCTTTCTTGGAATGATGGGGTTAGCAACATAATTGCAGCAAAGATGAACAATAATTGAGGTAAGAAAAATAATTTTTTTTGGGCTTCTCATGAGTAAAGTCACTCAGCATCGGGTTGCCTTGGTCATACCCGAACTTCATGGACACATGATTAAGGCAATAGACAGAATAAAAAGAGGACCACTTAGTATACGAGTGTAGGTATGAAAGATCAAAGATCAAATGAATGTTGTTCGCTGGAAAGTTCCTGTTCATTAATTCCTCGAGCGAGGTAATAGAACACTCCTCGTCCGTAAAAAATGGTTGTTAAAAAACTGATCAACCCCAACGTAAGGGCGAGGGACAAATTTATCAACTTTATCAATCAAGGAGATAAAGGATTTCTTGGAACTCTTGTGGCTCCAACAACAGATTCAGGGCACTTTAATGAGATGAAAATGGGGGAAACTACCAGCTAGAGAACACTCTAGAAAGTGGGCATATAGGAAAGTCGTCAGTAGAACTAGATGACATAATTCAAAACATCAAACCTACTGATACTTCTAGCGGAATCAGCATGCACGCGATCCAACGACTTGTATAATAAACCCAAGGTGATCGCAGCTAAGGGGAGTTTGATGCCATAGGCCATACGAATGGATATATTGATTACGTATTTCCGGGGCTATCGTGGGGCTTACCAGGAAGAAATATCTTAGAGAGAACAACCCAGTTATAGACCGCCAACTCAATCTTTGAAATTAAAACCTTTCCTAGTCGAGGGAGTCTCGAACACCTGCTTTCCTTTTAGATTTTTCTTAGCTGCCTCGCTAGGTTTAATCACTAGTTTTTCCTCAATGAAATAGAAATAATGAATTACCTCCTAATAGGTCCACTTGTTGTAGGTTACCATACAATCCTTCACTACTACCTCCAACACAACTCCGGAAGCTTTCTCAGCACTCAAGGTGGCCTCTTTGAATAAAGTATCGAAGTTGACCACTTCCAAACCTAGAATTTTTCAAACATCTTCAAGGGTGATAGTGAACTCACCCCAGGAAGCCACAAATGTATGAGTTTGATGGCTCTACCATGAAACGAGCAACTGGAGAGTGTTGTTATTATTGATAAGCGTGAGATCACCCAGCCAACTGGTGGAAGATAAATTGACTAAGGCTAGCTGCACAGAGAATTTGGCATGAATATATTCAGTCCACGAGCCCATACCCTCATAGACACAAGAGGTCGACTCAAATTCTGCCTTTGAGAAAGGATTGTCTCCCTGTTCCATCCGAAAATGAGTAACAGTGGTGGTAGGAATGTTGGCGAAGTATTCTTCATTATCACTTTCATCCATCAATAATCTTTTCAAATCCACCGAAATAAGATCCCCCAGAAAATGCTCGGCTAAAGCCAAAAAAAGGTCAGGTTCCCCAAAGTAGGGAGCACGGTGATACCGGGCCCATTGATTCGTGCCTGAGCCCAAGGAGAAACACCCCTTACTAAGAGACTCCTTTTGACTATAGGAGCCATAAATAAATAAAGAACGAATAAATGGAAGAAGAATGAACAATTGGAGTGAAGAACAAAGGCAAAAGCAAGAACTGAAATCTCTCACTCAAAACAGACGAAGGAAAATGATAATGAACCCAAAGGTGAGAGTTTGAGAAATGACAAGTATGATTTTTATAGGGGCAACACAAGATGAAACATGCGGTAGATTAATGGTATCTTCGGAAATGTAGTGACGATTAAATTGCCTCACATAGCCTACACGCGTGTGTAGGAGCACAAATTCAAACAATGATGACGCTCAAAGAGGCAACACCGTGTGTCCCTACGTGAGAAGAACGTGCTAACCCCAAGTCACCATGTGTAAAGTGTGGAGGAGAAACATCAATATCATTAAATGAAATACAACCAGAATAATGATGGTGTATACTAAGAGTTTTCAGCATGGGGAAAATAAAGCGTTTCAAGTAAAATTTTAAAAAAATCCCTTCAGCCCCCAAGAAAGTTTTTACTACGAATAATGATGGTGTATACTAAGAGTTCTTAGCATTGGTAACTTTTTTCTATGGATGTGGGGCTGCCAAGTTAAGTTTTAGTGAATGAAATGAGTCTTCTTAATACATAACTAACTTATAATGGATGCTAATCCAGAGTTACCCCATAATCTCTGTATTTGGGCCCCCAAAAGAACCCTAACCCATAACCGAATTGGTCCAACGACTCCCAAATCGTATATCTATACCTTGGACCCAATTTTAGATGTCTAAAACACTTAAACGAGTCCCCAAATCATCCCGGAACGTTACTAAATGGTTTCTACCCAACATACACATTTTTTTCAATTTGATTGCACACCACACATCAATTATTTAATTAATATGCATAATTATTTTTCTACAAGCAACACAATATGCACAATTGAACCCAAGTAAATACGCAATCACGAATAAGTAATTTATTCTCAAATTAGGTTCTACCAATTTATTTTAAATTATACCAATTTAATTTATGCTCGAGTTTGTTTAATTAAATTTTGACATAATAATTTATTCTGAAAACACCGGGTATTACATTCTTCCCCCTAACAACGAAATTCCATCCTGAGAATTCACTGAAGCATAGCATCACAACTTAATCCACATAATTTTAATATGTTTATACTCAATTAGTCTGTACTCGTGTCCCCTGAGATACAAGAAAACAACTCATTTATGCCTACCATAGTGTAACTGGGATGCTCATACATTACATATTACATGCACAAACAGGCACAAACATTACCTATACATCCAAACTGAATCATACACACCAGATATATCTATAAAGAAAATTATATTCCAATAACCTGCTGACCTTACTCAATTCATCTAGATATTTTCCACTTATTCCATTAGTGGTGTAAACATTACTAAGTGCTCTTATTAATGCACTCCTTGCCTTGCCAGCCTTAAGTCATATAATATAATGTCGATGCGTTATATCTCCACACATGTAAAACGTTATAACAAAATATCCTCGAACCCGATGTTTCTTAACTCCTGGCACTTGCCAATTTCATGCATGGGATGTCTCGCAAGTGAAATCCAAGAAAGGAACCCTCCCGATACACTATTACATAGCGTATCACTTATTGAGATCCACTGGTCCAAGACTAAAAGAAAAACAAATATGCTAACCACATATATTTCAACTTGTGCCAAATTCAACAAAAGGCTCATCACTTTCAAGGGTTACACTAAATACCATTAAATTTATCGATCCGATAATGCCAAGAACATCGTGTTCTTTGTTACACATATGACAGGACACCCTCTATCCATCCTTAAATCTAGTAGAGCGCTTAATCACTTTTAAGACTCTAAGGATGCACCCATCCTAATAAAGCCTACTGTCCCCAATTCTGAATGACAATGTGACTATTATAACACTATTCGTGTCTGTACACATCATCATGTAGCCAAGACTATTGCTTGCCATAAAGCTCTCAAAGTAAGAAAAAAATCTTACAATATGAGTGCTTCTCATTATGCATTCCCTCACCTACTAAAATATATGTGATCTTGGATAACCATCACATTAATTCATCCTTTAAGTCTATGTTCGTACCCCGAGTCGAACATCCATTGTATCTCTAATTCAATAAATATGCCAGTAACCAAATCCTGAAATATTCACATTATTGTGCCTAATGTCGATAAGGAAACACTTCCTAATTCATGTGAAACCCACGACTATTATCCAAATTCCCGTATAAACACTCACTATATAAGGTTTATAAAACTCCATCGAACTATCATTGGTCCTAAGTTACTATACCCATAATTTATAATTGGACGCCTGCTTCTCCATAAACTTTATCCATCATTAGTACATCAATAAAACATAAGTCTAGATGCACAATTTATATTATCCTTATATAATAAATCTTTCCCAATTTGAGCGTATTATCAATTTGATGCTCTTTAATCAAAATTTGTTCTCCCCCAAAACTTTCCTTATTTCTCATAATCATCTCAATATGTTGCTATCTCTTCAGTGCAAAAATTTCAAAAAGTCATCGTACAAATATCAAGTTTGCATCACCATTGATTTTACCCTAACTAGACTCAAAACATGATAGTTTCCATAATAGTTCTCGTAGCTATGGTGAACGCCATTGTCCAACCAGTCGTTCTACACTTGACCATTAACTCTAAATGATCCGTAAAAGTCAACATAAGACATATTAGTGGCTTATCGATCCATGCCTATAATAATATCATATTCTGACATATCTAATGTAAATAGGTCTGCAACAAGCCTAAGTCTCCCCATGTCAATTCCTATATCTCTACACATGAATCATATAAGTGCCCATCCTTCACGAGTAAATTAACGTATAGATCTACGTCAATTGATAAATTTACCATCCTCGATGCACCAGTAAAGTAGTATTAACAATTAATAGCTATGTACTAGTATCAAATCAAATATGCATCACATGATCAAGAATAAGCAACATACCATTCACTACCTATGCTAGTGTTGGCCCTTCTCCATATGTGACGTGATACACATGCCCATAGTGCAGCTATGGATGATGTCCCTGAGGTGGATTAGGAAGCACTAGTAAATGCTGTCATTATCTCCACTAGATGGGTCGATAATAACTAATGCAGCCCCAAGGGTTCCGGGTACCTTCGTTGTCCCCCCAAATCCTATGTCGCTCGATTATCCTGAGGAACTTTCCCAAAAAGTCTCCCTTCTCTCCACAAACTTAGAATTCCTTTAAAACTGACATCTATCTAGATGTAATCCCTATTGGCCCTGAACCTGCTACAATTGGCCGTGGTGTCCCCTCTACTACTGGCCTGGCTAGCCCTGGCCCTATTAGCCCAGGTTGTTCCGATCGTTCGAACCTTTGTACCTCTTATACTGATTATTAGATTATGGACCCCTAAACTGTTAGGCTCCCTAATTATTGCTCCCATTCATCTTACCTTATTGGTTTGATGCTTCTAATCTAGGTCTCTTCTCTCATTTATTTTCATAAATGCCCTGTGATCCTGGCAATACAGTAAAGCAACATTCACTATCTGAGTGTAAGTGGTAAAATTTAGATTCCCCTACAATAAATGCCTGACGTGCCAAGACGTTCCTAACATAAAATTCTCTAACTTTTTCTCTTTAGTGTTTATCTCATCCCTAACACAATAGGATAATATAGTGAACTGCTCCTCATATTCTACTACCGTGCGACCTTCTTACTTCAGGTCCATGAAATTATTCTTCTCATCTTAAATTTCACTGCCCTTGGAAAATACTCTTCCTTGAACTTTCCCCAAAACTCATCTCTCTCCCCTCTAATGAAGTGACAAACTTCTACCACGATAAAGTTGCCCCAACCAGTCAGAATGAGGCTAACATATGCTTCTGCACAGGTGTGCACTCTACCATCCTCAAATTTCGCTGTATCCTTTTCCATTGGTTAGCCACTAAAATGTCGGGAGTCCTAGAAAACTCTGGGGGATAACCCTTAATAAATGCCTCCCTAGCTCTGTACCATACTAAACCAAGTGTATGCACTGGTAGAACCACTTGCTACGGGGGTGGTGGTGGTAGTGGCTACTAGTAGCACGATGGACATAAATGTTGTAGCATAGCGGCCATTGCAATGGAAACAGTCTAAGTCGTAATGGTGAAAATTCCTATTGGAACAACATCAGGTGAGGCTAGTGGTGGCTCTAGGTGCGTCTATGGCTCCTGTTGAGCCCCTCCTCTATAGCCTGTGTGGCGACACTTCGTGGTCAACCTCCCCGACCGTTTTCCATCTAAAAGAAAACAAGGTTTGTCTTAGCAACACTCTCAAATAATATAATGACTCCTACATATAGGTCTCTACACATCAAATAATGCAACACATAATGTAATGAATGCAATACATACTAAGGAAGCTAGAACCTGGATGCTCTAATACCAATTATAACAACTCCCATTTTCCACATAAAGGTTGGCCAAACACAATACACTGAAGATGGGGCCTGTTTATCAATCTATATAATTCTTATCGTCAAATCATAATAACACATTTGTATTATTGAAATCACATGCACTATAAAACTGATTTAAGTAATAACTGATAACAAATAATAAATTCAGCATCTAGATAATAATAAAACTTCAACATAAGTAATACAAATGTCCAAAAAATTGAATAACAAACTCCGGCTTATTCCCACACAATATATGAAATAATAAACTGTCTGGAGTGGAAAATAGTAACCTAAGCTAGATTCAAATGAACTGAAGTAATGTTTGTGCAAATACAACCGTGAGTCTGATCTCCCGTCTGCCCTACTGTCCCTATCTATGTAAACCTGGGGGGAGACATTTTATAATTTGGGTCAGAGACCTAGAGTTACAAGAATTAAATTATGAAAATTAAGATTCAATAATATAGTTAATTCAAAGTATGTACCACCCATCGACACTCACATGAGTTAAGTACTTCACCCCTCTTCTAAGTGAAATATTACATGCATATCTACCCAACTACCGAACTGTGAAAGAATGATAACCATCAAAATATAAAACACATGATGCATCTAGGATAGATCATGTACCGAAGTTAACTGTCTATACCTGTATTCCCATTTCCCACAACATCCCAATCATACTACCCACTGAAGTGACATAACGATCTATTATGCATTTTACTTCGTATTGTGTTCATAATTGATTGTCTATATCATTAGACTAAGTAATTAATCTAAATTAATATATATATACATGTACTCACATATGTATGACACCTAAGGGCATCTAGCCTTAATGTCACATTTGTTCTCTATCGATAAGTCCAGAGGAGTCCCTCATCCAAACAAACATCATAAAACACAGACACAAGAGGGTCGGTCCTTACGTAGTACACTATTGCACGGTCCATAATTTGATGCTGGCAATGGATCTCAACCTCTACATCTACCTCCTGGTAAGTGGCGCTGCTACGTAGGATACTAAACAATGACCTGCACATTCCCCAGCTCACATGTGTCGATGTGTGCTCCGATCCCGAAATGTACATAACCCCAACTGATTGGCCTTCCACGAACAAGTGTATGTCCACACAAATAAATAAATAAATAAATATCATTTTCATACAATATGTATAGGAAATGAACTATATAATTTCCCCCAAGATATTCCATTTAATTACCTCTTAATAATCCCACTTTAAGAATTAACCATTTAGTTAATTGTCCAATTCCCCATTACTAAAGTAGTGACATAAATCCATTTTTAATAATTATCCAGTCACTTGGATGACATCCCATATAATCATTTGGGTTCCTAAAAATCAACCTAACATTTTCCCGATCCTACCCTGAACTGACCCAAAGACCGAATCGGTTCGCCCCTAGCCGAATCCCAGAAGCCCAGAACTGCTGTAGTTTTTCCATATGGGTTTCTAATCGCAATTCCAAATTCCTTCCAATTAGATTACCATAAGATTTCTTTCTTCATAACATAATACACCATTTTGGTTTGTTAATTAAACCAATAACCACAGGGTTTCATTCCAACAACCCAGACTTTTAGTTCAACCTAATAGTCCATTTAACCAAGATTTTGATTCCATAATCCTAATTAATCGTACTCATATTTAAGTTCCTATACATGTATAATAATGATAATCAATTAAAGGTCCTACCACATGTATTCTAATGCCCAATTCAATATTCCCTGTATTCCAAATATCTCGGTTTAACATCAATTTGTTCTATCATTAAACATTAATTTTAGATTTATTCCTCTACATGCATAAGGTTTAATCCTATTATATTATCATCAAATCATATATTTTAACCCATAAATCACATGAGAAAATACACCAATGAATCAAGAATTATATTAGAAGATAATTTTAGCAACAAAATTATTGCATTATTTAGAAGATTGAGGGCCTCTCCTGTTGGATCCTTAACCGGATTGGCCCAGCGATTACCCAAATGGTATACCTATACCTCAGATCTAATTTGAGATGTTTAAAACACCTAAAGGAGTCCCCAAATATCCCAGGACGTGCCCAAATAGTTTTTACCCAACTTACACATTTTTTTCAATTGTATTGCATACCAAATCTCAATTATTAAATTAACATACAAATTTATTTTTCTACGAGTAACACAATATGCACAATTGAACAAAAATAAACATGCAATCACGAATAATCAATTTATTCTCAATTTAAGTAGTAGTAATTTATTTTAAATTCCATTAATTTAATTTATTCTCGAGCCTTTTTAGTTAAATTTCGACACATTAATTTATTCTGAAAACACAGGGTATTACAGTGGTAGGATGGATTTTTTAAGAAAACCATTTTGGAAAAAGTTTAAAATTTTTTTTACAAATTTTATGAAGGGTCATTATATAGTGATCTCATTCAAATAAGGTCACCCTCTATAGAAGAAGGTATTAATTAAGAGCCCCTTGATCAAAAGCTCTGGTTCGAATGAGGGCTCCCTGGTTCGAACGAGGACATTTGTCTTGGAAAACATGTTTGAATGGATTTATTTCACAACAAAAAATATTTAAACATATTTATATGCATATTCGAATTTATGAAGCCCAAATTTAAAAAAATCCTAAATTGGGTTTGCTAAAGTCCTCCTGCTTCAAAGAGCATGTCATCTATATGCAACCAAAGTAGAATCTAGGTTTGCAAATCCCTAATGATCTTCTACATTGAAGAGGAAAAAATGTAGGATTATATGTTGTCACCGTTCATCGATTGAGATCGATCGTTATCGAGGCCTAGGAGGTTGTAAACTATTTCCATGACTAGAATGGCTCTCACTAGTATGGAAATAGGCAAAAGGAGCATAACACAACGGAGTGACATCATTTTCGTATATGTAGGTCGTGTCTGAGTCCTTATTAAGTCTTACATTCATATATTTAATACTAGTCAACTTGTTGTGGGTTGGGTGTTATAGTTTTTCCTGTGAGGGATTCCACTTTAAATCCTTATTTGCTTCATGTGATTGTTTTATATATATTCTTCCATTGTGAATCACGAACTACATGAAATTTGAACTAAATAAAATTATGCAATAATTTTAAAATGTAGTTCAAATTAAAAAGGATTTTTAATTTAATTTTATTTTTGAATAATCAATTAATTATTTTATTTGAACCCTTAAGGCAAATACCTATTTTCAAACTGGTATCAAAGATTGATTTTATCATGCATCCAGGGGTATGTTTATTGAGTGATAATGGTCACACTACCACTAGTGTTTGATGGTAGTAACTGCATGTACTGGACGAAGAATATTAGTTTTTTCCTTAAGTCCTAATACGAGATGGTTTGGTTAGACATAGTTAAGGGGTGAAGACAGTCAACAACCTTACTAGGAGAAACCATTATGCATAAAGCTGAGGAAGCCTAGTTTCAGGATGAACATATGGTAGCCAACTACAACTTAAGGGGGTGTAATGCCATTTTCTATATAGTAACCTAAGAAGAGTTTTACCGGATCTCTACATTTATTACATCCAAGGAGGCGTGAGAAATTATCCATCTCACCCATAAGGGTAATGGTACTATACGAGTCACAAAGATCTAACATCTCGCCATCCGATTTCAGTTGTCAAAGATGTAAGATAATGATACCTTTTATGAGTTTTGTGTACCCCCCCCTCCCCCCCCCCCCCCCCCCCCCCACATGTTTTGAATTCTCACTTTTATTTAGGAGAGAAAATCATAGACTTTAGGGTTATTAGGAAAATCCTTAGGTCACTACCACTTGGGTTCCTTCCCCACATTTCATCCATTAACATAGTTGGAGGTATAGATAACATGAAGGTAGAAGATACTGGAGGGGTTTATTCAAACCATTGAGTTAGATAAATGTTCACTTGAGAAGAAGGGAATTATTTTAAAAGCCCACAAGGCAGAGTCTTTTGATTCTGACATGACAGGTGATGAAGAAGAGGATTTAACTAACTTAGTTGAGATGTTAAAGAAAATTCTCAAATGTAATAAATTTGATATACCCAAAAGGTTTGAGAAAAATAATGCCAATAAGGTAAGATCTTTAAGGAAACAAAGGAAGAAAAATCGAGAGACAGAAAATGATTCGCGTAATACCCCATATTTTTATGGAATATATTAAGTGAGAAATAAATTAACAAATGGGAATAATTACTACTTGTGTGGTTTACTAATAATAAATTGGAGTAATTTAGATGATAATGAAATTTTGTATGCGGTATGATTTTTGTAATGTTTGTTTGAAATAATTAATTAGTTATATGATTGTGAACCATGTGTACGCATAGAATAATTAAGTGAATAATTTATTGACGTCGTGAGGTATTACTATGTGTTGTGGATAGTATCATTTAGACTGGACTTTGGAGTGATACGTATGCCCGTTTATGTGTTTTTACCATTTTAAATTGGTCTCGGAGGTCGGTATACCCTTTTGATGAGTTTTGAGTCAATCCGAGTAATATTTTGGGCCTATTTGGGGCCTGAAAACAACCATTTAATGATAGTGCGGGAATTTAATATTTTAAATGGAATTAAGGGTCAATTATTACCATTTATTCTAACGAGATGCAACCCTAGTAGCCATGGGGCTTCGTGAGAATTAAAGAAAAGTCCAAGGAGGATGAACCATAAGGATTCAAGGCTACATGGTGTGTCCTTCAATTTTTAGTCAAGAATATCTTGTAATCTTCATGATAAATGTGTAATTAATTCATAATATGTGTTTTTATCTATTAAAAATTTGATTTTTAAAGCATGTTTAAGGATTAGTTTCATTAAGTTTGATTTACTAATGATTTGGGTTGATTAGGAATGATATGAATTTGTTGTGCATTTAATACTTGTACCTTCATGATTAAAATATGAAATTGATGGATCAATTGATCTAGATCTGAGATATTGATGTTTAAGAATGAAAATTCATTATTAAAAATAATTTCCATGTTAATTTGAGGTGGGCTGGAATTAAAGATGAACATATCCTAAGATGATTTAACAATGAGTTAAGTTGAAAAGTTTAAATCATTAAGTTTTACCCTTGGATTTGATGTTCTTGAACCTATATGATTGTGTAAAATGGTTTATAAACATTTTCCCATACTTAAATTGATTTTGGTACTATTTTAGATCTTGGTTTGGGAATTAATGGAGGTTTTCATATTTCATCTTCATCCTTAGGACGCTTAGGATTATGCACATAAACAAATTGATTCGTCTTAGGGGAGAATCGATTAGACTAATAAATTGTACATTTCTTTTATTACGAACCCGTGGGCTCTAGTCTCTTATTTTTTTGATTTTTTTAATTTGTTATGAATTTTCTAGCGCACGAGACCGAAATTGTGGATTGGTGATTTTGGGTTGGACTCTCTTTTATGATTACTCCATCTTGTTTATTCAGAGATCAAACTTGGTTAATATTGAGGATAATTATGTAGGCTGCAGATATGAACTTTGTACTATTTTAATTACATAAGGTGTTAGGAATGGTTTAAAATGGGTAAATGCCCTTTGGAGCGGTATCCTATAGCTGTGTGTATATGTCGAGCTTGGAGAGTAACGATTTAAAGTGTTTAGGAGATTAATTCAGGTCTTGAGAGATTATAAGTTGTGCAATTAATTTAGTAACTAAATGAGGAAACATATATGCACGTTCCGAGATAATGTGTATATATAGAGAGATAGATGTACTCATAGTTTAGGGAGGAAACAAACTAAAAATTGAATTTAATAAGGTTTAAGAGTTAATAGACTTAAGAACGTAATGAATAATCCGGTGTTTAGGTATTTAGATGATTTGGGATACGCTTGAATGTACATGGTATCCTACTTGGTTATTTATGTTTGCCATGTCTTTATGAGATAGTAAACCTAATTGGGATGACAATCCAACGATTAGGGATTGAGATGTTTTGCATACCTTCGGAGAATGCATTATCATATATTTATATATATTACTTGTACACACACACACACACACACACACACACACACACACACACACATATATATATATATGTTGTGTTGATTATGTGAGCATACCTTTACTCGTGGTAAATATATTAGCTGGGGTTTGCATTCGATATCGAAATCATAGACCACACGCTTGACTAAAATGGGAAGGACATAGTGGAGGTCATTATGTTAGATCATACACTTGGGTTGGGCATCACTTCATGATGAGAGAAGATGGGATGATCTGATCCATCGATTGGGTTGGGTATGGTCCATTGATGGTTTACCATGTAGTGATCGCCCTAATGCTGATTTGTGTGTGTTTTGTGTAAGCCAGTTAGTTGAATAACTCCTGCGGACTTTTTAGTTGAGGCAGGAGTTGATGATCGGAGGTAATGTCCATCTTGAGATGGAATAAATAATAATAAAGAATTTAATATAGTCTAGTGATGGACAATTGAGAATGGACCGTATGTCATGTTAAATACTCTATGTGGTTTACTTGTATTTTCCTTGTGAGTGACATAGTGGGGGTTGGTACTCGAGTTGTATTCTTACACGTATAGTTAGTAACATCTCTTTTGGAGGATATATAGTATATATTTATCCTTTATGGTATTTTGGAGAATAACTCATTTAATTGGAAAGATATTAAAACTGTGAGATCATTACTTTTATGAGACTGCAAAGATCTTAATGAAAATATATGTGTGGGACTTAAGGTACAATCCTATTTAGGTAATTAGTAGCATTCCATGTTAATTGTTCATTACATGATAGTAATCAATTGTCCAGATTTATAGATTTCTAGCATTGATCATGACTTGGTTTTAGAAATTCATGTAGTACTTACACTTAGATGAGAGGTGAGATATTCATTTCATGTGAGTGTCAATGGATTGCATGTTTATTGCAAACTAATCACATGATTTATATTGATGTATTGGAGATATTATTACAGCTTTTGGGTGCAAATCCAAATTTATAAAATGTTTTCCCCATGAATTATTATTGTATATATGGGTTAATAGGGTTGAGTGGTTAGACTTTTAGTTCTGGCGACTAGCTTGGTATCCATAGAGTTGGAGTTGTCGGTTCAATATACTTGTTCATAGGTTTTTGATAGTTGTATTCATAGGAGGTTTCAGTTATACTCTATTTTATTCAATTGAACAATTATAATAATAGATTTCGTATAGTGGATTCATTTATTAGAGTTTAGTTATTTCAGTTCAGCTATCCTTCTTGTCATCCATTGTTGAATTTTATTATTATGAATCGTTTTTATTTATTATAGTTTTTGGTTTATCATGATGCTCAGAATGACATGAATATTTTTAGCGCTCCCAGAATTTCATGTCAGGCTTGAGCATGGAAAATTGGGGGTGTTATAATTTGGGAGATGCTTTGAATGTCAAAGTGTTGATTAAAAGTCATTCGAGTGTCCCACTAAAACGGAGAGTAATGGCAAGAAGATGATGAATGACACTCCTAGTGAGAGTGACTCTGGATCCACAAGTGAGTCTTCTTTTAAATGCATCATTTCCGTATTTACCACCATCAAGGATGAATTTAGTCCTAAGTCTTCCCTTATTGAAGACAAGGTTGAGGATGATGTAGTAGAGTCCCATTATGATAGCTTCTAAGATGAAAATCAAGAGTTTATTATTGAAAAGGATTACTCCAAGATTTATGATATGTATTTCAGTATAGACAAGGTAAATATAAGCTTGTTGCTAAGATTAATAAGTGTGAGAATACTATTTATTCCATAAAGGAAGGCAGGAACTTATGAGCCAATTTATGGCTCAAGAAGCTATTCTTGTTGAAAATCTTAATTAAGTGAATGCAGAGCATGAGATTTTTCAAGACAAGGTCACTAGCCTAAGAAGGCACTTCTTGATTCTCCTCAGCCTCAAAGATTACTAGAGGAGGAGAATGTTAGGATCAATAAAGAGATTGAGGAGTCCAAGAAGGTGAAGTTTGACCTTAAAAAGATCTCCGAGAATTTAGTAAAGAGGATACAAGAACCATTCCAATACTCTAAAGATAAGGCTAGACATGGCTATGACGATTTAAAGGGTCTACTCCCAAAGCCAAGACAAATTTTATCAAACGGTCAGAGAAGACTCCTACGCGTACCCCACCTCGGAACACTCCTAAGCTTAAGAATGCGAACACTCAAATACCCTACATTTAAACCTATTCTCTATAGTAAGGGTCACCTTAGAGATTTTTTCTTTGATCTTAGGGGAGTATTTATCACGCATAGAATCCATGTTTATTCTAGACAAAATCTGAAGTTGAACTATTTATGTCAAAGGATTAGGAACTTCTCTAGAGAAGTCAGGAGTTTGACAAAAGTTACGAAGTTTGTAGGTCAAAATCCTAAGTCTAAGGTACCTTCTATGTCTGGAACCAAACTCATTTCCACACCCCATGTTCCCATTTTTAAATATATTTGGGATAAGACATCTGGATTGATTGCACAATTATTTGATAAGCTTGATGTTTCTCACCTTGATCCCTGGCCACATATCTCTTTGAACCTCTAGTAGGTAAAGATTTTTCTCTTCACAGGTGAGTTGTTTTATTCACTCCATATACCAGGTGTGCCTATTATTATTTTTATCCTAGTCTTGATGCGAATGTTATTCTAGTCTTGTATTGTTTTTAATCCATGATCATTTATGTCCTTGATAAATGTGTATCACTTTGTTTTTCGTATGTATTTTGAAATATAAGAAAAAAGCATAAAAATATTTTTGCTTAATTTTTTTGACCCTTTTTTTTGGTTTTATAAATGAAAAATATATTTTTTTTGTATCTTTTAAATCATTTAAGAAAAATAAAACTATTGTTTGTGAAAAATTCTGAGAACATACAAAAATATTTTTTTGTTTTTTCTTTTGTGATTTTTGTAGATATCTAATGTTGAGAAGATTGAAAATTTGTGAAAAACATCTTACCATCGATTTTTCTATTCTTGGATTAGATTCTTGTGAAGGTATCATGAACCTATACATGTCTCGATTAATCATTCATATGGAGTTTCGAGAATGACTCGTGTTGACTATGTTATGGTCATTGTCATACCTTACACACATACATGAGTTGACTAGAGTGTATTTTCAATTTTGATCTAAAAAAACTTCTTGCACTTGTTTCACTTAATCAGGTCATATTCTCTTAGCTATATTTTTTATATGTGCATTTAAGAACCATTTATTATGAGTTTATTATAAAAATAACTAGGGAAGCATTGGTAAGTGTGGCTATATCGAGGGTCGGGGGTCGGGGGGTTCTCTCGAGGTGGATCCCTCTTTCCTTTTTTGTGGTGCAGGTGGGATTGCGTCCTTTCTCGGGGTGCCCGACTGTCCCCGATATTGGGTGATATGTAGAGATAGAGTTGCTAGCCTATTTTTCATAAAACAGGAAAAAAAAGTTGCCTCCTCGAGAGAGAGACTTCAAGGACAATATTGATGTGTACGAACCAAGTAGTTCAAGGTCCTGAGGACAAAGTTATGGAATGGGAAGGTGTTAGGCACCCATCCCTCCCTTTCAGTATCTCATGGGTATGTGTAAATATTCCCCTGTTGAACTCTGTGATGTATGTGCGCATGTGCATAATATAAATGAAGGATGGAATTTCTCGACTCGCGTCATGGATAAAGGTGGAGCAAGGTCATCTCTAGGAATGTTCCCAAAATAAAATTCAAAGTATGATGTAATTGTTTACCGATTCACAAGTAATTATAGAATAACGAATGCGTATATTAGACAAGTCACAAGCAAGAAAGTATATAAAATATATATTAAGAAAATATAATAAGAATAAAATATATGTGGGAGGACTCGAGTCTAAGGATTCACCCAAATGCCTACATAACCCGAGGGGGAATTAAATTTGACGTAGTTAGAAGACAATATGCGGTGGGGTTTAACCCATAAATCCGATCGATAACTTTGTTTATGTGTGTGTAGAAAAAGGTGCTTTAGTGTGAGAAAATGTGATGATAATTCCCCATTTGGAATTTACAAGTAAATCCTCTTTTTATTGTGTTTTGATTTTATATGAAAATAAAGTATGCGCAAATACTAATTATAAAAGGTTTAAAATTAAGATATGTAATGTAAAGAAGTAAAGCAATGAAGTAAGTGATTAAAAAATATGAGAATTTAAGGACAAAGGGAAGAATTAGACCTCCTTATAAAGATTTGAAGTGAATCTTGATTGTAGGTGCATTGATCTTATGATGAAATGATGATGGTATGAGGAGATGGTGGGAATTTACTCAAAAGAGTATGAAAAATATGGAAGGAGTGTGGGAAGTGGGTTTTTAAATATGGGAACAACTCTGAATTCGAGAGAATGTTCTCTGAATTGTTGAGAGGGATGTTCAGGGGTGATTTTTAAAGTGAGGTCGTGGCCTATATTTATAGGGCCAACGGGGGTGCCGATCGACATGGTCGTATACCTTACTATCGGCGTAGAACCCCAGGCACACTATCGATAGGTAGGGTCCTGGGGGTTACATTCGAAAGTCTGGGGCAGGTTTTTTGGGAAAATGGCCATAAAATGTGAACCGTAAGTCAGAATCGCGCACGGGTATGACCATTGAAAAGTTTATTCAGATCCCTTTAAGAATACATGATCAACTCCCAGGTTTGGGAGTTGACCAAGTTAAATGGGGGCCAAAAGTACCCGTTGGTCACTATACCTGAAATTATTAAAGGAAAATGGATCATTCGTTCGAACCTTTTGGTCAATTCAAGCACAGGGTGGACCGTTGAAAAGGGTATTCAGTTATCTTTAAGATTTCATTCATCTTTGTTTGGTTCGGAGAGCTTACCTAGGTCAAATGGGGCTCAAAAATGCTCGGTGACCTCTTAGAGTAAAATGGATTGATCGTTCATACAGTAAGGCTGATTCATGCTCAAGATGGACTCTTGGAAAGAATATACAAAGTGCTTCGAATATTCATTCATATTTATTAAATATGAAGAGTTAATCGGGATCAAACGGATCCTGAGAGCACCCAATGTCCTCTAGATAAGTTTTCAATAGTAAAACGGGTTGTTCGTTCGAATAGTAGAGTCAATTCGCGTATGGGGCAGACTGTTGAACGGGTAATTAGAGCCCTTCAAAGATTTATTGAGATTTAGCTCAGGCGAGGAATCTAACTAGAGTCCAAAAGGTCTCGAGAGCGTGAGATGGGCTCTAGATCAGTATTCGGGGTATGACTTACATTTTGTGGTGAATGAGTGAGTACTAGGGACGTAAGGAGGTACTTAGGTGGTCCTAGGATGGGGTGTTTATGGAGAGACCCTTGATGAGCGAGCTTGGAACAAGTGAAGGTCATTGAATGATATACACCACATCGACATTAGGAGAGAGGATTTTAAGTCGATTCTGTTGACCTAGAGGATGGAATTAATCGACTCGAAGGGTAAATTTTAGTTCTGAGGACCTAAGGAGACAAAGTTGGTTGATTTAGTGGGTCGAAGATGTGATAATATTAGTTCTAAGGGGATAGATTGTCCAATTCACCGGGTCGAGGCCAATTCTAAAGTGATGTTGGGGGTGACCAATTCAGAGGGCCGATGTCGAATCTGAAGACCTAGAGTTGTGGCGACCGATTCTGAGTAGAAGTCAATTCTGAGGACCTTGAGTTGTAGCGATCAATTCAGAGGGACGAGGTCAATTATGAGGACATTAAGTTATGACGACTAATTCTGAAGGCTAAGGTCAATTCTGAGGACCTTATGTTGTAGCGCAGGAGATTTCTCTCCTGGGGAATTAAGTTACCTTGGAAATTCAGGTGCACTTATGGTTCCACTATGGATTGTGTTATTTTGGGACTCCACTAGGGGGATGTTTAGTTCTGATGTTCTAGATTGGGAATTATTGAGGATAGGGGTGTAATATTAATCCTTCAGTGGATTATGCTCGGATAAGAGTGTAAGATAAATCCGACTTGGAATTTTGAGAGCTTGTAAGGGTCTTACTTCTTAAAAAATGATTTTCTTAAGGAAAATGAGAGTCCATGTTTTTCAGGGATTTTTGGGAATTTTCTGGCATTTTTATACAAAATTTGAAAGTGGGTGCCAATCAGCAAGGGCACGGTCTCCTAGTCTTAATTGGGAAGCGAAAAAGGCGGTTGTCGATTGGTAGGGGCTGGGGCTTCAGAAATTTACTTTTGGTTAGATTGATGAATCTTTGTTGGGGATTTAGGTTACCTTTTACCGCTGGATTTTATTTAGATGGTCGTGGGGGCTATGGGTATGCGGGTTCATATTGCTAATGATTAGGCATACATTCTGAAAACGTGAAGCTTTCTAAATCAATGCTCTGATACCACTTGTTGCAAATGATGACCCCCTATTTTTAGATTGTTACAAAAACTAATTTTAATTTCCATTTATAGATGCGGAATATGGATGGTTCAAATATAGGGACTAAACTATGCAAGATTCACAATTAAAATTTTACAATTTTAATTCTTCCAAAATTAAAATTAAACTAAACGGGATTTTAATTTTCTCAAAATTAGAATTGCTCTTGAAAACAAACTTGTGAATATTTAACTTTTTGCCCAAAAGAAATTCAACCCAAGTCCTTAAAATTTACCTAACAAACAATTAATTCAATTTTGCAAATTAAGCCAAACAACTTTTATTCAATAAAATAATGACATGAATTAAATTAATATTTACCCAAATTAAAATAGCACCAATTTAATTCAGTGTGACAATTAAACCAAATTTTATCTTGAATTATCCTAAGCATGTGTTCTAAGTTATTTTGCAAGATAAAAATAAATCAGTCATACTACGCCACGATGTACAAGGAAAACTCACAACGCCAAAAACCTCGGACGACTCTCGCCTCAAATCCACTAAGTACGGTTTTACAAGTACAAGACATAAAAGACTTACAACACTCGACTTAACTCTGTCCAATCCCCGATGCTTTACTTGTACACATCGCTGCTTAGCAAATAACCACGAAGATCCACCACAGTCTCGGAGTCCACCGATCAGACTTTTTCTGGTCACCGCCACCCGAACAAGGAGCCTTTCTCCAAGTGGGTATGTCACAACAAAAAAAAAATTCTTCTTTGTGGGAAGTAGAAGCAAAACCAAACTCTCTTTTACGGTAAAGATGAATCTGGTGCCAAAAAAACTCTCCAATCAAGATGTATATATATATCGATAGAAACTTCGATTGAAACAATCAATTGGGTGTAAACTTTGTTTTGTTCTTTGAATAAATCAATTTGACAAACAAATACCAAGGGAACTTTTTATGAGAGAATTAAGCTCTCAAACACTCTCCAGGAGATTAAAAAAGTCCTTTGAAAAATTCTGGATCCGAAGTCGTAAAATACTGTGAATGAGTAGTGGGACAAAGTAGGGGGAAAGTGACAAAAAAACTACCAAAAATTGTTCCCGCCAAAATCTCGTTCGAACGAATTTTCTAACGAAGTTCCAGTGGCAAGTCGTTGTCAAACCTCATTCGAATGACATTCTCGTTTGAACGAAAATATCGAACGAACTTCCAGAATATCATTTTTAAATTTTAAGCCCAATATTTTTTTATTTAAAAGTTATAATAAAACTTTCTTAAAATAAAATTCATTTTAAATAAGACTACACCCTTTATAAAATCATTCCAAGTCTCCCTATATATATATATATATATATATATATATATTTATATATAAATGCATTCATACCTTTTGGAGACTATGGAATATGATGTTGAAGACATAGAAACGTGGCACTTGAAACTCGGCATTTGATGAAGCTTTATAATCTTGGCCGCTATGTTTTCAACTCTTGCATGTCATAGGCTGGGAGGATACTCGCTCAATACTATCCTATGACACAAATATTTTTTTCCAGAATTGAGCCAACACTACATTAAGACTCAATTGGAAATTTTTGTCCTTACAAATCGCCCCCTTTGGCTATTTCGGGACAAAAACAAAAACAAAATCCAACAGGGCCGTCAAGATCACTAAACTAAAAACCATCACACCCAAAATAAAGAGTACAATGCTTGACTCGAATACCACATTAGAATTAAATGCTTTTCCACTTTAAATAGATGCCGCTTTACAATACCTGCACACTTAAGAAACACATTAAATGCATAGGGAATATTAAAATATTAAATGCAATTTAAATAAAGACTCCCCCTTAAATGAATTCTTCCCCTTTATCAAATGATCTACTTAGAAAGATGTCTTCCGCTAAGTTAAATCTCCCAAACTAAGATACGATTATAGTAGGATTAGATAGCATTTCTCCCCCTATCGTTCTCCCCTTTTTTGTTTTAGGAATAGACAAAGGCTGAAGAATCAAAAATTAACTTATCTCCCCCAATTAAAGCATATACACCCCCTAAACTAAACAAGGGATAAATAGAATGGGATAACAAGATAAACATGCAATTGTGCATAAAGTGATGAGAACATTAAAGTACATGGGAAACTAAAATTCAACTAATCCACATAAATATATGAATATCAACTATGATTCGATAACAAAAGATATCAATTGATTGTAGTAATCTAAGCATGTGATATCGAAACAAAATTCGCAACAAGATAGATACCAAAAATGAATTAAAAGCATATATGAACTAGCTAATCATGGCAAAAACTCAAAAATAAATAAAAAATCATATATATCTATACACAATAGATTCAAACTAAGCATAAGTACACCCATATAGATATAAACACCAAAATGACACAAAACAAAATAACATAAGTTTTTCCACACTCTAATAGCATAAATGTGTCATATGGAAACGGAAGTGAAGGGTTGTGAACTAGATACTAATGAATTTAAAACCCAATCACTTAAACATGTTCACGGAGTTTGCATTTGATTACAAAACTTTATCAACTTGAAATATAGCCTTATGTGACAAGATAAAGTGAACTCATGAATAAACATACACAATGCATAGAAGCCTAGAATTTTGATGATTCTAGTCATGACAATGCCATTATTTTTTTAGGCCTTTGGACCACGTATTTCTTTTAGGTCCAAGCAAACGGTGGCTTACTCGCAAAGGATGATTATTCCTTTCGGAGCCCTTCCCCGTGCACATTTATATACATCATTTTTATATCTCACACAAATCGCACGTGCAATGGATTTTAACATGCACTAGTCCTCCTAGATCATATAATATGTACATGACTAGATTGGTAGGAGAACACCTCACAAAGCTCAAATATGACATGTGAAGTTAAGGTTCAAAAAGCTCGTGCATGTGTTTAAAGGAATATAAAAGCGAATCCATTAAGGAAGTCAAACTTAAACTACTCCATGTAAGCATGATAAAGAACATTTTAAGGAATAAAATTTTAACCAAAAGTTCTAGTCGCATGGAAGCGAAATGGGGATTCAAACATAAACATATGCCACAAAATGTGTGTAAAACCAAAATACAGACAAAAAAATAAAATAATTTTGATTTTTTCGAAGTTTTTCACCAACCACAAAAATTAATTCAAACGATAAACAAAAATAAATTTGTATTTTTCATTTAATGCAAATTAAAAAGAAAGAATGAAATACAAAAGATAAACAAAAATCATAATTCTAGCATGTGATTGATTATGAAGCATAAACTAGAAAGATGATGAACATAACATACAACTAGCAAAAGGTATATATTATTAATCACAAAAGCCAGAGTATGTAAGCCATGCAAGAAATTACTCATAAGATATGGCAAGAGAATAGACATGTGCAAGCATGAGAGAACGATCAAACGTAGAAAATATTGAAAGACACATATATTCCATTTTAAACAAAAATGCCCAAAAAGGACCTAAACGGAATAACTTAGTTCTCCCGCTCTGATACCACTTTAAAAACGCGAGGCTTTCTAAATCAATGCTCTGATACCACTTGTTGGAAATGATGACCCCCTATTTTTAGATTGTTACAAAAAGTAGTTTAAATTTCCTTTTATAGAAGCAGAATATGGATGGTTCAAAAAGGGGACTAAACTATGCAAGATTCACAATTAAAATATTACAATTTTAATTCTTCCAAAATTAAAATTACACTAAACAGGGTTTTAATTTTCTCAAAATTAGAATTGCTCTTGAAAACAAACATGTGAATATTTAACTTTTTGCCTAAAAGAAATTTAACCCAAGTCCTAGAAATTTGCCTAACAAATAATTAATTCAATTTTGCAAATTAGGCCAAACCAAATTTTATCGAATAAAATAATGACACGAATTAAATTAATATTTACCCAAATTAAAATATCACCAATTTAATTAAGTGTGACAATTAAACCAAATTTAATGTTGAATTATCCTAAGCATGCGTTCTAAGTTATTTTACAAGATAAAAGTAAATCAGTCACACTACGCCGCGACATACGAGGAAAACCCACAACGGGAAAAACCTCGGACGACCCTAGCCTAAAATTCACTAAGTATTGTTTTACAAGTACAAGACACAAAAGACTTACAAAACTCGACTTGACTCCGTCCAAAACCCGACGCTTCTTCTTGTACACACCTTTGCTTAGGTAATAACCACGGAGATCCACCGCAGTCTCGAAATCCACCAATCAGACTTTTTCTGCTCACCGCCACCCGAACAAGGAGCCTTTCTCCAAGTGGGTATGTCACAACAAACAAACTCTTCTTCTTTGTGGGATGTAGAAGAAAATCGAAACTCTCTTTTACGGGTTAGATGATCCCGGTGCCAAAAATACTCTCCAAGCAAGATGTATATATATATATATATATATATATATATATATATATATATATATATATATATATATATATATATATATATAAAGAAACTTGGATTAAAACAAACAATTAGGTGTTCTTTGAATAAATCAATTTGAATAACAAACACCAAGGGAATTTTTTTTATATAATTAAGATCTCAAACACTCTTTAGGATATAGGAAAAGTCCTTTGAAAAATTCTGGACCCGAAGTCATTAAATTATGTGAAAGAGTAGTGGGACAAAGTAGTGGGAAAGTGCCAAAAAAACTGCCAAAAACTGTTCCCGCCGAAATCTCGGTCGAACGACATTTTTGTTCGAACATACTTTATAATGAAGTTCCAGTGGAAAGTCATTGGCAAACCTCGTTCAAACGACATTCTCATTCGGACAACAAACTCGTTCGAACGACAATATCGAACGAACCGCCAGAATGTCATATTTCAATTTTAATCCAAAAAACTTTTTATTTAAAAGTTCAAATATAACTTTCTGAAAATAAAATTCATTTTAAATAAGATTACACCCTTTACAAATTATTCCAAGTCTCCTTATATATATATATATATATATATATATTCATACCTTTTGGAGACTATGGAATATGATGTTGAAGACGTAGAAACATGGCACTTGAAACTCGGCATTTGATGAAGCTTGATAATCTTGGCCGCTACATTTTCAAATATTGCATGTCATAGGCTTGGAGGATACTCACTCAATACTATCCTATGAAAAAAATGTTTTTTTTTCGGAATTGAGCCAACACTACATTAAGACTCAATTGGAAATTTGTGTCCTTACAAATCTCCCCCTTTGGCTATTCTGGGACAAAAACAAAAACGAAATCCTAAAGGGCCGTCAAGCTCACTAGACTAAAAAACATCCCACCCAAAATAAAGAGTACAATGTTTGACTCGAATACCACTTTAGAATTCAATACTTTGCCACTTTAAATAGATGCTGCTTTACAATACCTTCACACTTAAGCAACACATTAAATGCAAAGGGAATATTAGAATATTAAATGCAATTTAAATAAAGGCTCCCCCTTAAATTAACTCTCCCCCTTTATCAAATGATCTACTCAGAATGACGTCTCCCGCTAAGTTAAATCTCCCAAACTAAGATATGACTACAATAGGATTGGATACTATTTTCCCCTATCATTCTTCCCCTTTTTGTTCACGAATAGACAAAGTCTAAAGAATCAAGAATTAACTTATCTCCCTCAGTTAAAGAATATACACACCCTAAACTAAACAAGGGATGAATAGAATGGGATAACAAGCTAAACATGCAATTGTGCATAAAGTGATAAGAACATTAAAGTACATGGGCAACTAAAATTCAACAAATCGACATAAAGATATGAATATCAACTATGATGGATAACAAAAGATATCAATTGATTGTAGTAATCTAAGCATGTGATATCGAAACAAAATTCGCAACAAGATAGATACCAAAAATGAATTAAAAGCATAAATGAACTAGCTAATCATGGAAAATACTCAAAAACATACAAAATATCATATATATGTATACACAATAGATTCAAACTAAGCATAAGTAGACCCATATAGATATAAACACAAAAATGACACAAAACAAAATAACATAAGTTTTTCCACACTCTTATAGCATAAATGTGTCATATGGAAACGGAAGTGAAGGGGTGTGAACTTGATACTAATGTATTTAAAACCCAATCACTTAAACATGTTCACGGAGTTTGCATTTGATTACAAAACTTTATAAACTTGAAATATAGCCTTATGTGACAAGATAAAGTGAACTCATGAACAAACATACACAATGCATAGAAGCCTAGAATTTTGATGATTCTACAAACCAATAGAGTCATAACAAAGAAAGCATAATTAGGATAAATGGATATTGTGAAAACCGTTGATATACCATCCAAACTCTCTCAATTTAAGCATCTTATTGTAATATTTTGAATGAATAAATCAACTAAACAAAATAGGCCTTGTCAACTATTTTCTTTTAATGCCATTATTCTTTTACGCCTTTGGATCACATATTTCTTTTAAGTCCAAGCAAACGGTGGCTTACTCGCAAAGGATGATTATTCCTTTCGGATCCCTTCCCCGTGCACATTTATATACATCATTTATATATCTCATACAAATCTCACGTGCAACGGATTTTAACATGCACTAGTCCTCCTAGATCATATAATATGTACATGACTAGATTGGTACGAGAGCACCTCACAATGCTCAGATATAACATGTGAAGTTAAGGTTCAAAGAGCTCGTGCATGTGTGTAAAGGCATATGAAAGTGAATCCATTAAGCAAGTCAAACTTAAAATACTCCATGTACGAATGATAAAGAACATTTTAAGGATTAAAATTTGAACCAAAAGTTCTAGTCCAATGGAAGCGAAATGAGGATTCATACAGAAAGATATGCCACAAAATGTGTGTAAAACCAAAATACACACAAAAAAAATGAAATCATTTTGAGTTTTTCAAAGTTTTCCACCAACCACAAAAATTAACTCAAACGATAAACAAAAATAATTTTGTGTTTTTCATTCAATACAAATTAAAATGAAAGAATAAAATGCAAAAGATATACAAAAATAATAATTTTAGCATGTGATTAATTATGAAGCATAGACTAGAAATATGATGAACAAAACATACAACTAGCAAAAGGTATATATTATTAAGCACAAAAGCTAGAGTATGTAAGACATGCAAGAAATTACTCATAAGATATGGCAAGAGAAGAGTCATGTGCAAGCATGAGAGAACCATCAAACGTAGGAAATATTGAAAGACGCATATATTGCATTTTAAACAAAAATGCCCAAAAAGGACCTAAACGCAATAACTTAGCACTCCCGCTCTGATACCACTTTAAAAACGTGAGGCTTTCAAAATCATTGCTCTGATACCACATGTTGGAAATGATGACCCCCTATTTTTAGATTGTTACAAAAAGTAATTTCAATTTCCTTTTATAGATGCAAAATATGGATGGTTCACATAAAGGGACTAAACTATGCAAGATTCACAATTAAAATATTATAATTTTAATTCTTCAAAAATTAAAATTAAACAAAACGGGATTTTAATTTTCTCAAAATTAGAATTGCTCTTGAAAACAAACTTGTGAATATTTAACTTTTTGCCCAAAAGAAATTTAACCTAAGTCCTAGAAATTTGCCTTAGAAATAATTAATTCAATTTTGCAAATTAGGCCAAACCAAATTTTATCAAATAAAATAATGACAAGAATTAAATTAATATTTACCCAAATTAAAATAGCACCAATTTAATTAAGTGTGAGAATTAAACCAAATTTTATTTTGAATTATCCTAAGCATGCGTTCTAAGTTATTTTACAAGATAAAAGTAAATCAGTCACACTACGCCGCGACATACGAGGAAAACTCACAACGGGAAAAACCTTGGACGACCCTAGCCTAAAATTCTCTAAGTACGATTTTACAACTACAAGACGCAAAAGACTTACAACACTCGACTTGACCCTGTCCAAACCCCGCTTATTCTTGTACACACCTCTGCTTAGGGAATAACCACGGAGATCCACCGCGGTCTCAAAATCCACCAATCGAACTTTTTCTGGTCACCGCCACTCAAGCAAGGATCCTTTCTCCAAGTGGGTATGTCACTTCGAACAAACTCTTCTTCTTTGTGGGATGTAGAAGCAAACCCAAACTCTCTGTTACGGTAGAGATGAATCCGGTGCCAAACAAACTCTCCAAGCAAGAGGTATATGTATATAAATAGAAACTTGGATTAAAACAAACAATTGGGTGTAAACTTGATTTTGTTCTTTGAATAAATCAATTTGACAAACAAACACCAAGGGAACTTTTTATGAAAGAATTAAGCTCACAAACACTCTCCAGGAGATAGAAAAAGTCCTTTGAAAAATTCTGGACCCGAAGTCATAAAATTATGTGAAAGAGTAGTGGGACAAAGTAGTGGGAAAGTGCCAAAAAAACTGCAAAAAACTGTTCCCGCCGAACTTTCTAACGAAGTTCCAGTGGCAAGTCATTGGAAAACCTCATTCGAATGACATTTTCGTTCGAACAACAATATCGAAAGAACTGCCAGAATGTTATTTTTCAATTTTAAGCCCAAAAACTTTTTATTTAAAAGTTCTAATATAACGTTCTTAAAATAAAATTCATTTTAAATAAGATTACACCCTTTATAGAATCATTCCAAATCTCCCAATACATATATATAAATGCATTCATACCTTTTGGAGACTATGGAATATGATGTTGAAGACGAAGAAACATGGCACTTGAAACTCGGCATTTGATGAAGCTTTATAATATTGGCCGCTACATTTTCAACTCTTGCATGTCATAGGCTTAGAGGATACTCACTCAATACTATCCAATGACACAAATGTTTTTGTCTGGAATTGAGCTCAATTGGAAATTTGTGTCCTTATAAATTCTTTATATTTATCTTCTTAATTTCAGTTCTTTTATGATCCCATGAGGTGTAAATAGACTGAATTTATCTAATATTCATGCTACTAACCCTTTTTAGCAAGTATTTCATGTTTTGTGTATCTCTTATGTGTTTTACAGGTATTTCATGCAAGATAGTGTGAGAGAGAACTCAATATAGTAAAAGAAATCAAGAAATGGGAAGTTAAAGGGTATTTTCATAATTTTGCAGCCTTAGTCTAGAGGTGGGGCCAACTGAAAAGTTAAATAGATTGAAGTCACAAGAATACTAGAAAAACAGTACCTTAATCTGAGATACGGTGAAAAAGGTATGCGCATTCGAAGATGAGAAGAATCAAAGAAGCAAAGCTAAGGAAGGCAGAAAGTAGAACCAGTTCGATTTAAGGAGAACCGATTCGCCTTTAGTCACGCTGTAGAACCGTGACAAAGATTAGCTGCGCTTTAAAACCGTTACAAGTTTCCAGAAGCGGGATTTTTATTTTGGCCCTATTTTTTAGCCTAGAGTTTTATGTGTTTAGGACTCTTGTAAAAATGGGCTCATTAAGTTGTAAACTCACATAAGTCATATTTAACTTTGCTTTAACCTACTTTTCAGAGGATTTTGAAGGCAAGAACCCTATGGTTAATGATGATTCTAAGATTCAGCACCACCAGATAAGAGGTGGAGAGCTCAAACAGTAGTAACAATGGCAGCAATAGGGTTATATATATGTGTGTGTATAAGTGTATAGAAGGATATGAGGATAAAAGGAATAAGACAATAATATATAGTGGTTCAACATATTAGTCCTACATCCACTGTGAGTGTGTGATCCACTAAATATGGGCACTAATAGCCTTGGATACAATGCACATAAGCTCACTTTCTCTCTACTATGTGTACAAGCAGAGTTTTAGCTAGGGTTACAATTCTCGATCCCTTTACAAGGTTGAAGATGACAAGTATATATAGGGCTTTGGTGGTGCAGTGTACCCCCCAAGCATGCATGGAGCATGTGAATGATGATTTATCCAATTCCCTACTGACACCTGACTGTGCCATTAGTGATTAATGATGACATAATATTCCCTCATGTGAGGGGATGATATTGTTATAAAGGTCCAGTCCACGTTCTATATGAGTCCCACGCGCACTGTTCCACGCATCTCCCAAGTCACACGCTGTGATGACATCACCCTAGGCCTAAAATGGTCGGCCGAGGCTAAATTTAATGCTGGCATCAGGTTCGGATGGATGTGGGCCTCATACCGTCGTCCCCTCATAGGGTCGGCCCCTTATAGGTCGTCTAGTCCATGATAAGGGGTTGACCCCTTGTAGGGTCATCTAGTCCATAATGAGGGGTCAGACCCTTGAAGGGTCCTCTAGTCTTGGCTGAAGGATCATCCAGGCCGACCCTTTCTATAACGAAACTGTGGTAATTGGAATCGTCATGGGCTTGATCCCTCGTCTGGGTGGAGGACACCCTCGGACTGGCCGAGGGTATATATATGGGTATATCAATCACCCTCAGCCTTTAGCCATTGATGTTTATTGAGATGGCTGAGATGTAAGGTTGCCTTGGAAATGCTAATGGTTAGGTGGATGAGTGGCACCTGTCATATTTTTAGGTGTCCATCATCGTTTGTGTTCCCCAGGTGTGGCGGCTGCACACTGTGAGTGGGCCTTGGTGCCCTAATGATGCATTTCCTCATGGGTTGTGCGTCGCCTTGATTTAAGGGCCGACAAATAACAAAGTACTTAAACTATTTTTAAATAATCACTCATTTCTTCTTCTTATTCGTGCCCAGGATTTCTCTCTCTAGCTTTTTAACAGCTCAATCATTATTTTCTATAATTTTAGCCTTCACTTTTGCGTTTCAATCTTCATTCAGTCGTCGTCTTCGTCCTCAGGTAACTCTTCTGCCATTAATTCCCCTTTTAGCTTCTATTTTCATTTTATTTCTTGCATTTGGGTTTCTTTCCCCACTTTTCTTGGTTTCTTTGCTTTTCTGGCATGTAGACCCATCTTGTTGTGGTGGTTGTAGGGCATCATTTAGACTTTAGGTTCCTCATGGTTCATCCCCCATCTTTCAGTGGTAGTTTAATGCCCCCTTGTGGCATCCCTAGGGATTTCTTATGTTTTTCGATGAACTATTTTTCTTTTTTCTTGGGTTTCATCAACAAAAACCCTTTATTTCTTTGGTTTGATCAAAAAGTCAACTTGGTCAAATACCAAACTTGTTTGTAGTTAATTTGAACAAATTGTAAGTGTAGGGTCCTCCCGTTAATGCTTAGAAGACTTTATGATTTAGCCGAGGAATTTCCAACCTTGAGGGAGAAATTCTTAGCTGAGATCAGAAGCTTAGAGGAGTACGAGAGAAGATGAGGGGCCGACCCTAATTGGGTATGGCCCATCTTCCCCATTCCTTTATCCACAATAATACCATTTGAGTCCTATGGATCTTCATCTCGTCCAGCGGAGAGTCAGACATACGAGGGAGAGGTGAATGAGAGAGCATCATCACCAATAGGTGTTGGGCCTTCTGGGAGGAGAGAGACGTCTCCTCTTAGCCCAAGCAGACAGGCTGAGGGCACAGTACATTATGAGGCTATCCCTGTAATACCCCTTTCCCCTCTTGTCTTCCAGGTGGACTTTCCCGATGGACCACCGATAAACGTTGAGGTCGAGAGATCTGGGGATGAGGGGAATAAGGATGATAGTGAGGATCTAAATGCTGATCAAGTTGACACTTCTAGTGCCGTGTTTTATTTCTCATCCGTTAAGGATCGTGACCTCTTGATTTGGAGGCACATGTTTGGTATAAAGCCCAATGTGACTATGAGGGTCCCAAACGCAGGAGAGAGTCTTCCAGGGGAATGAGAGGGAAGTTGTTGTTTACGAGCAGATGCTTAGGATAGGTGTTAGGTTCCCTCTTCACTCTGCAATAGTTGGCATACTATATGCCCTTGGAGTTTCTCCTTCTCAATTTCCTCCCAACTCTTGGAGAATCATCCTCGACTATATCTCCCTCTGGAAGAATACTTTCATCGATGAGCCCTCGGTTGATCTTTTTATAGCCTGCTACAATATCACTTCCTCGTCCAAGCAGCCTGGGTATTTTCATTTAGGGGTGAGGAAGTCTGACAAAAGACTCCTTCATATGGCCCAAACTTCAAACCACAATCGGAAGAAGAGATTTTTCTTCATCTTTAGGGATTGGGAATTCACCTCCGGGGTATATCCTTTAGAAGACAGCCCGAGGGTTCCAAGGTCATGGTCCAACCCTTTAATGAGAGCATGTTTAGACCTCGGACTCAACTTGGATGAGAGGGACATTGTTGACTACTTGAGGGAACAAGGGAAATGGGGTGAACTTCACAAATTTGAAGATTTGATGACACCTCATTTTCTCAAAGAAGTTGGTCTGAGGGTCGGCCCCCTGACAGAATTATGTGAGTTGATTTATGTTCCACTTTTATTTTTCAAGTGTTTTCTCTTTGCCATTGTATATTTCTAATGTATCCTCTCCTTTCCAGGTTATCCTGTAAATATATCTGACCAACTCTAGGAGATGACTGCTCCAAGTTTACTATCTGGCTTGGGAAAGAAAAAAGACAAAGAGCCTCAGCAGCCTCCAAGAAAGACAAAGGCCATGGGGCCGACAGAAGTGGAACCATCCGCCGACAGTTGCAAAAGGAAGGAGCCTAAAGCTCCTGGGGGCTCTCAGCCTGATTCAAGGACGAGGGTGAGGGTAGAAGTGTCTCAGGCACACACTGAGGGGATAAGATCCTCCTCCAGTATGGGCGCCTATTGGTCTTAGAATCTGACTTTCCTCAAAATTGAACCCTCGTCCTTTATAGCCAACTTGAGGGCAGCCAAAAGCCTGTGACACCCCGACTAATTAAATACCGGGTAGCTACTCCTTTATTAAATCAATACAAAATACCAAGTTGGTTCAGTTAATAGCATCACTGTCGAAAACATTTTTATAATTACTAGCCACCTAGTATTTAAAAAGAAAGTTGCCAAATTTTAATTTAAGTCTGATTAACATGCAATAAAAGAATAATGGAAGAACAACATAATCCATTCACCATAATGAAGTAATGAAATAACCAACAAATAATAATAAGAAGTTCGAAGGAAAACTCCTCACAACAATCCCACAACTGAAAAATAATATGACAAGTCTGAATCCTGAATTAATTACATGTCCGAATTCTGAATAACTGAAATAAAGGAAATGTCTCTAAAAGAAATGGGCGACATGCTCTACAACTGATAAATGTTGAATATAGAGTCAAGATAGATGAAGCGTCTACAAGCAAAGTCCTATAACTTCCACAAACAGCTACAGCTCGTCACCTGAATGAGGATCCTAAGCATGGTGTCGTTGTGGCTGGGCACCTAAAATGGTTTTTACAACAAAATAGATTTGAAAGCAAATGGGTCAGAGCCCGAAAGTGGAAATCATTTTAAAAACAACAAGTGTTTTAATAACATTAAAACATTAAATGCAAAATACATGTTAGGACGTGCACTCACATGAAATTCTCACCTCTCGACTACATGTGCACTCCTAACGTACCGTACCCAACTAGATGACATACATATCTAACCAAACCGTAATAAGTTCTACTCCTTACTACTCGATTCCCATATTACGTTCTAGCGTTATCAAATCAATAGAGGGCTGTACTTAATCTCAGATTCTCAATTAGTAATACAATTCATTTCAGGTTATCCCTTTATGTTTTCTCAAAATGTTTCCATATTTATACACACAATACCAACATGAAAGTTCCCATTAATTAAGTGTATATTATTCACGTCATAAATATACAATACAAGCACCCCGAGACTAAGATGCGGTGCACACATACTCTGCTATCCATCCCGGTACATCACGTACATAAGGATCACGCATTTCGAATCTCTCAGGAATCATTCTCAGATAACAACAATCACAAACAATGGAGGCGAACACAGTCACATCACATGGGTCACGCACATACCTGCGCTCCCACGATCAGCAGACTTATTAACATCCCAATAAGTCCTTCTCTGACCTATGTTCATCGAGGTACCAGTCTAAATCCGGGCAACACAGGGATTAGAGGGCCCTAAGCGAACGTAAACCTCCCGTGATAGCAAGTATGGTAGGTATGTCATACACAAAATCATATACATATACTAAGTATGCACACATCTTAGTAATCACCATAATATATTGGTGGTACACTTCTCATTCTCGTACCGACATATAAAGCTACACAATTTATATGTTCCCGGTTAATATAATTATTTAGTCCGTCAATAGTTCTCCCATCGTAATAGGCACTCACGTCCTAATTCATAATTCCCCTTAGGTTCAAACTACACTTCTAGGTTTTACTCCCCATTATACCTCAAATGTCCCTACTATATCAATTAATCAACAAGGAAGTGTTATCTCTACATATAACCAACGTTACGGGACACTCGGGATTAAAACAGGATAAAAAGCCTAAACTGTCAGCTCATTAGAAGTCTCGTTCGAACGAGGCTGTTCGAACGAACTAGGCCTTCTAACGAGATCTCGTTCGAACGAAATTCATCGAACGAACATCCCTCTCATTAGAAGTCAAACTGTCAACTCGTTAGAAGCTCATTCGAACGAGCTCGTTCGAACGACCTGGGCAGGTCTTCTAACGAGTGGCCAGATTCGAGCCTAGATTTTCCTTAACTCGTTTTTCCAATTTTTCTACACATCTAACCTCCTCTACACATCAAACCAATAACTGTTCAAGGGTTCTAATCAATCCTAAACATACTTAGGTCATGTATTAACGTTTATATAGGGCTAATTCTTCCTAAACATTATTGAATCATCAAATTCCTTCATTTATCCCCAAATCATATGAACATTAACCCTAAAATTTTAAAATCACCACTGGGTATAATTAAATCCGTTTTTGTTATGAACAAGGTGTATTTCCATAAGAATAATCCTCCTAACACAATTCTACATGCAAGCCTTTCATCAAATTATAAAGTTCTAATTCCAAATGATGGGTTTTTATCAAACTCCCAAGAATAATACAAATTCTGTCAATTTCCTAGGCATGGAAGAAGCATTCTTTGTAATAAACAAAATTAAGCCACTTGCCTTATGTGTATCTCTGAATTTGATGAAGAATTGATGAGTTTCTCTCTCTCTCTCTCTGCAGAATTCTCCTCTCTTCTCTCTCTCTACAAGCCTTCTTCTCCAAGGTGCTAATGGTGGCTAGGGTTTGCCTTAGGAAATTTTGGAACAATTATAATAAACCCCGTAGCCCATTAAGTCCTAAGATGTGGTTAGTGGGTTTAGTGGGAAATTACCAAGTCAGCTTTTTAATTCCCAATTTTCGTAGGTTTTAATTCCCAAAAATTCAAAATTACCAAATTACCCTTATACGTTGCCGGCATTGCCTAAAAATGTCCCGGGACCCAAACTAAACCACCAGCTAGTGTTTTCTGACTATTTCGACCCTTCCGGGCGCGTTGGCACACTCAAAACGACCATACGGTTAATAGAAATAAAATTAACTTTCTAATTAAAATAATTATATTCCTGACGTGACTGTCACACGCGTCTCAACAAAATTTTCAAATTGCCGTATTTCAATCTCACGACAAGTTTCATAGTTCAATATTCATATATAGCCATATATACTCATTAATATCAAATAATAACTCGCATATCCCTAGTTTTTTTTATCCGGATTAATTTCCAATTAATACACATTTAATTCAATTAATCCCATAAATAAATATCAGAAAAATACGGGGTATTACAAAGCCTCTATGTTTTCTGCACCCTCGATCGCAGATTATGAATTCTTATTGAAGATGCCCCTGGACAAGGTCTATGATTACGGTCTACACACTCTGGCTCAGGTATTTATTTCAACTTTATATTTTGATTCATCAACATTTAATCAAATGTTCCCTCGTCCCCTTACTATATGCTCCCTGTGCAGTCTGTCTGCACATCTGCCACCAAGTGGATGGTTGAGAACCAACATAAGTTCCCTGAGGCTGAGAGAGCCATTCAGAATGAGTCTGACTTAAAGACCGAATTGGAGACTGCCAGGTCTGAGCTGGAGAGTGTAAGGACTAAGCATGTAAGGGTCCTGGATGAGCTAGTAAAGAAGCACAAGTTTGACCTGAATGTGAATGACACCCTCATCAAAGAAAAGGAAGAAGCCTTGAATAACCAGGGGGGCCAATTCAAGGGTGAACTTGATAAGGCAGTGAAGAAAGCTGAGGCCGATGCAGTGCAGGCCTACAAGCTCTTCGATGAGTTCCAGGGCTTTGGCCTTGAGTACTTGGAGAGGGGGGTCAAGACGGCCTGTCGATGGGTCATCTTGAAATTTTCTGACGTCATGTCATCTGTTCGCCCCTCTCTTGAGGAAGTTCAGTTGGATGACCCCCTTATTGCTGAGGCTTTAGCCAATGTTGAGTCGCACGTGCATGTTGAAGGTAGCGGTACATCTGAGGATCGACCTATTTTGGTCTTCGAAGAGACTCCTATTGATGTTGAAGACCTTCCCTCTGATGTTGCTCAATAGGGTGGTTGTCTGTAGCCCATACCCTCTGTGTTGTAACAAAACATTTTTGTACTTTACTTCCTTTGACAAACATCTGTGAATTTATAATAGAATCTCTCTTCCTGTCTTCAATGCTTATCTCTTGTATGATTTGTCTTGGATGTTATATTTGTGTTATCCATAATCCAAGTCCCCCTCATCTTTCTTGGGAGTGAATGGAGGGTCGTCCATACCATTCACCCTCATCTTAGCCGAGGGTGGTTATCCACCAAATTAATGATGTTTTAAAATTCAAGTCCCCCCTCGTTTTTCTTGAGAGTGAATGGAGGGTGGTCCCTACCATTCACCCTCATTATAGCCGAGGGTGGTTATCCACAAAATTAATGATGTTTTTAAAATACAAGTCCCCCCTCATCTTTCTTGAGAGTGAATGGAGGGTTGTCCCTACCATTCACCCTCATCATAGCCGAGGGTGGTTATCCACCAAATTAATGATGTTTTAAAATTCAAGTCCCCCTCGTATTTATTGAGAGTGAATGGAGGGTCATCCCTACCATTCACCCTCATTATAGCTGAGGGTGGTTATCCACCAAATTAATGATGTTTTAAAATTCAAGTCCCTCCTCATCTTTCTTGAGAGTGAATGGAGTGTCGTCCCTACCATTCATCCTCATTATAGCCGAGGGTGGTTATACACCAAATTAATGATGTTTTCAATTTCAATTCTCCGTCGTCTTTCTTGAGAGTGAATGGACAATTCACCCTCATTATAGCCGAGGGTGGTTGTCCACAAAATTAATGATGTTTTTAAAATTCAAGTCCCCCCTCATCTTTCTTGAGAGTGAATGGAGGGTCGTCCCTACCATTCACCCTCATCATAGCCGAGGGTAGTTATCCACCAAATTAATGATGTTTTAAAGTTCAAGTCCCCCTTGTATTTCTTGAGAGTGAATGGAGGGTCGTCCTTACCATTCACCCTCATTATAGCTAAGGGTGGTTATCCACCAAATTAATGATGTTTTCAAATTCAAGTCCCTCCTCATCTTTCTTGAGAGTGAATGGAGGGTCGTCCCGACCATTCATCCTCATTATAGCCGAGGGTGGTTATCCACCAGATTAATGATGTTTTCAATTTCAATTCCCCCTCGTCTTTCTTGGGAGTGAATGGAGGGACGTCCCTACCATTCACCCTCATTATATCCGAGGGTGGCTATCACCAAAATAATGGTGTTTTAAGCTTCAAGTCCCCCCTCTTATTTCTTAGGAGTAAATGGAGGGTCGTCCCTACCATTCACCCTCATTATAGCTGAGGGTGGCTATCACCAAATTAATGGTGTTTTAATCTTCAAGTCCCCCCCCCCCCCCATCTTTCTTGAGAGTGAATGGAGGGTCGTCCCTACCATTCACCCTCATTATTGCTAAGGGTGGCTATCATCAAATTAATGGTGTTTTAAGCTTCAATCACCCCCCCCCCCATCTTTCTTGAGAGTGAATGGAGGGTCGTCCCTACCATTCACCCTCATTATAGCCGAGGGTGGTTTAGCAATAATTACCCAATCGTACCAAAATTAACAAACAAGATGAGGGGTCAATATAATATTCTCATTAACATCAAGTGTTCTATTGTAGAAACACATGCATTACAACTGTGGTCCGATAAGACATTACAACATTATTGATAGTACTTATTCAAATGATCTGCATCCCAAGAGTTGGAAAAAGCTTCCCCTTAAAGGTTTTCTAGTCTATAGGTTCCATGGAGAACTTCATCAATGACCCTATATGGGCCATGCCAATTTGGGTGGAGCTTGTTAGGTTTCTTCCATGTCTTCTTGAGGACTATGTCCCCCCACGACGACTGGCCTTTGCCTCACTGTTTGGTTGTAAAACTTGGCAGTCCTTTGTTGATAGGCTGCTTGCCCTATCTCAGCGTCTTCTCTTCTTTCCTCAATCAAGTCTCCTTTCTTCCATATTCCTCTGGGGGTCATACATTTGGACTCTGTGAGTAGGAAACCCAATCTTGGTGGGGATGATAGCTTCTGAGCCATACGCTAGCATGAACGGGGTTTCCCCTGTAGGAGTCTTGGCCGTCATCTTGTAGGCCCATAGTACAATGTATAATTCCTCAACCCATCTTCCTTTTACCCCCTCGAGTTTTTCTTGACCCCGTCTAGGATTGTTCTATTTGTAACTTCAGTTTTCCCATTAGCCTGAGGTCGGCTTGGGGTTGAGAAAAATTATTTGACACCGACCCTTTCGCAGTATTTATCCAGAGATGCATTCTTGAATTGATTCCCGTTATCTGAGATGAGGGTGTTGGGGAGACCATATATGCATATAATGTTTTTCCAGATAAATTGGAAGGTCTTCTGCTCGGTGATCATTACCATCGGCTTCGCCTCCACCCATTTTGAGAAATAGTCAATTGCTATGATCAAGTATCGATAGTTATTGATGGCCCTAGGCAATGACCCTACTAGATCGATTCCCCATACTGCGAATGGACATGGGGACGTGATGGAGGTAAGAGGCTAATGGGGCTGGTGAGGGATTGTGGTGAATTTTTTACATTTATCACACTTTTTTACGTATGCTATGGAATATTTTCCAAAGGTCGACCACCAGTATCCCTGGGTTACTATCCTCTTTGCTAACGACCTGACCCCAATGTGGCTTGAACATGACCCCTCGTACACATCTTGCAAAATGCGTGGGACTTCATACGGGTGCACACACCTGAGAAAGGGGAGAAATCACCCCTTTTTGTACAAAGTGTCACCGATGAAAGTGAATTTTGTGACTCTGTATCTCAACTTATTCCTTTCTTGTTTTACTTCTGGAATCTCCCCTTCTTTAATGTATCTGATTAGAGGGTCCATCCATGAAGCTTACTTGTTGATATATAAGCAAGAGCTAAGTGTTCCCTCTGCATCTTCAATCGTTGGTCAAAGCAAGATTTCCACTGGAACCGTCCTCCTGATATCTGTCCTGGTTGCTGAGGCTAGCCTAGAAAGTGCATCGACTCGGCCATTATCAATCCTAGGTATCCTCTTCAACTTCACTTCCCTGAAGCTCTTCAATAGTGACTTCACTCTTTCAAGATATTTGGCCATTCTCTCATCCTTAGCCTCGTATGCCCCTAGTATTTGATTCACCACAAGTCTTGAATCACTGTGGACTTAGATCTGGCCAACACTAACAGACCTAGCCAAGTAAGGCTTGCTATTAGGGCCTTATATTCAGACTCATTATTGGAGGCTTTGAAGTTGAACCTCAGGGCATACTCGATGTCTATGCCATCGGGTGCCGATATAATTAATCCATCCCCACTTTTGTTCTCGCAAGAGGACCCGTCAATGAAGAGGTTCCATACAGCCTGTTTCTCTGAGCAATTTCCCTCATTGAGGGATCCCTGTCTAAAGAGATATCTTCCCTCCTCATTTTCAATAATTTTTTCTCTAGTGGTGCTTATCTCTGCCTTATCCGTGGATGGGCCAACAATTGTGCCTTGTTGAGTATCTGTCTTCTCGAGACTCTCATCCTCAGCCTCATCATCTTCCCAAGTAAATTTTTCCATAAAATCTGCCAATTCTTGTCCCTTAATGGCCACCCTAGGTTGATATATAATGTCAAACTCTCCCAGCTCTATAGCCCAGGCCATTAGCCTACCCGATTTTTCTAGCTTGTGTAAGACCTACTTGAGAGGAGAGTCGGTGAGGATGACCATTTCATGGGATTGGAAATACGGCTTCATCTTTCTTGATGCATGGATCAAGGCATAGGCTAACTTCTCCATCATTGGGTATCTTTGCCCTGCCCCTTAGAGTGCCTTACTGCTAAAATACACAGGCTTCTGTACCGAGTCCTCTTCTCTCACAATGGCTGCACTGATGGTTGATTCTGAGACGGTAGGTGCACATGTAGTCGTTCCCCTTGCACTGGACATGACAATAGTAAGGGAGATCCTAGGTACGGCTTTAGTTCTTTGAAATCCTGGTCACACTCTTCGTTCCATTCAAAGGCCTTTATGAGAATTATGAAGAATGGTAAACACTTGTCTCTAGCTCTGGATATGAACCTATTCAAAGCATCCACTCGCCCTGTGAGCCTCTAAACTTCTTTAATGGTCCCGGGGGTCTTCATTTCTAAGAGGGCCTTTATATTCTCAGGATTGGCCTTAATGACTCTTTGGTTGATGATCAACCCTAATAATTTCCCTCCTCCAACCCCAAAAACACATTTGGCTAGGTGTAGCTTCATCCGGTACTTGTCCATCATGTTAAAGGTCCTCTCGAGGTCGGGAACATCATTCCCAGCCTTTCAACTCTTGGTCAGCATGTCATCTACATAAACCTCCATAGACTTCTTGATTTGGTCTTCGAACATTTTATTCACAAGGCGCTAATACGTTGCCCCCGTATTTTTTAGGCCAAAGGGCATGACCCTATAATAATATGTCCCCTTATTGGTAATGAAAGCCATTTTTTCTGAGTCTTCAGGGCTTATTAAGATCTGATTGTAGCCTGAATAGGAATCCACGAAGCTCATTATCTCATAGCCTGCAGTAGCGTCTACCATCTGATCAATGCGAGGGAGAGGGAAGATGTCTTTGGGATAATCTTGGTTGAGGTCGGTGAAGTATACACACATTCTCCACTTTTCGTTGGATTTTGGCACTATGACTGTGTTGGACAACCAATCGTGATAGATGACCTCTCTGATAAACTCAACATCTTCTAGCTTCTTGACCTCATCCCTTATGACCTCATATTTTTCTCGAGAATAAATTATCTTATTCTTCTTCACTTGCTTTACGTCCACTACCACGTTGAGCTTATGACACATGATTTCGAGGTTGATCCCCGACATGTCTGCATGACTCCATGCGAAGACGCTCTATCTCCTCCTTAGTAGCTTGATGAGATCTTCTTTTATCTCTGTCTTTAGATCTTTGCCAATTTGGACAGTTTTTTCTGGCTCATCCTCAGTGAGGATGATGGATTCTACCTCTTCCGTGGCCTCTCCTTTCTTCAGGTTTGTCTCATCCCTGGGGTCAAGGGTATCAATTTGTAAGTGGTTGTTTCTTTCTTGTGCACCTCTCTTTCTTTGGCGGAATTAATGTAGCATTCTCGTGCCATTGTCTGGTCTCCATGAACTTCCCCTACCCTGTAAAGGGTCAGGAATTTTATCATTTGGTGAAACATGGATGGCACGACCTCAAATTCCTTGAGGGTCACTCATCCTAGTATAATATTGTAGGCTGAGAAGACGTGTTCATCCATCACAAAAAATTGACCTTCTTGGTGAGCCATATTGACCACTCATCCCCCATTCTAACATCGTCCTCATACACTCCTAGAGGATGAACTTTTTCCCCACTGAAACCAATCAAAGGGTGATGGTATGGGACGAGTCTAGCATAGCTAAGACCCAAGGATTTAAAGCATGTCTAGAACATCACATCTGTAGAACTACCCCCATCAACAAGATCCTCGGAACCTCGCACCCGTGTACTCTGGTAGTGATAACAAGAGGGTCATCATGTGGGGCTAAGAGGCCTTTGAAGTTTATTCTTGATAATCCCACTATCGGAGTATCTATATTAACTTTCTTCCACTTTTTCGACTTTGCTTCCATAGAGGTTGAGTGTACATCTTTTGTCACTGCCTTGGCTTCAGCTACGTGGGCCTTTCTTTTGGCAACCTATGATCCTCCTCTCTCTAATCCCCCGGAGATCATTCCTACACCGAGTGAGAGCATATTAAGTTTTTTTACAGGGTCATGGTCATCTATCGGTGGGAGGTCAGGGTTGTCCTCATCATCCGAAGGGTCGTCCCTTCTGTTTGGAGGGTCTTCTCTACACGTATCACCTCTCTTCTTCCTAGGGTCGTCCCCTCGACCCCTCTTGAAGGCACTCTTGTCAACATATTTACTAAACTTCCCTTCTTTTAATATTTTTTCAATTTCATCTTTCAGAGCAAAACACTTATCAGTCACATGACCATGGTCTTGGTAAAATTCACACCACAGGTTTTTGTTCCTCTTGTGAGGGGTTACCCTCAACTTCTTGGGCCATTTCAAGGACCGATAACTCTTTATCTCACTCAGGATGTATTCACAGCTGACCGTTAGAGGGGTATAGCCAGCAAATTTGTCACCTGCCATCCTCTTCTTCCCTTCCTTATTCTTTTTCTGCTACTTACCCCCACTAATGCATCCTTTTTCATCTTCATATTTTGCAGCCATCACCTCTTCGGCATTCATCACCTTTCCTGGTGTTGACAACAATTCAACTATTGTCTTCGGAGGGTCTTCAACAAGCTTCCATAATAGCTTCCCATTCTGGAGTCCTCCAATGAGGGCTGTCATGGCTATACTCTCCTCGTAATCTTCGACCTCTAACTTTTCTTTGTTAAATTTGGTTATGTAGTTTCTTAGGCTCTCATTATTCCCCTGCTTGACATAGAGAAGGTGTGTGGTCTTCTTATGTGTCCTCACTCCAAAGAAAAAGTTATGGATAAACCAGTCCGCTAACTTCTTAAAGCTTTCAATGGAGTTCTTTGGAAGAGACATATACCATACATGTGCAGCCCCAGTTAGAGTTCCAGAAAATGCACGGCACCTCATCTCATTTGAGGTGGAGTATATGTCTGTCGCTGATTGGTACATCTCAATATGATGGACTGGGTTGGTACTCCCGTCATACCTTGTGGTGACAACATGTGGCTTAAACTTAGATGGCATTGGGAAGTTGACTATCTTCGCCACAAAGGGTGAGCCTATAGAGTATCCTCTTTGAAGGGGGTCCCTACTCCTCAGGATATCACCAATCTTATCATCCATCCTTTGGATCGAGTCATTCGAGGGCCTTGTATGGTCGCCTTGGTCAATGTTATCCCCTTCCACCTCTTTGAGATGGACGGAGGGTTCTGCTGTGGCAGGACTGTGTCGGCTGTTTACTTGCCCCTGGTTGTCGTCCCGTCCGTGGGGTCGGCCCCCGTGGGGTCGTCCATCTACTACCTCCCTCCTAGACCTCATAATACTTCTCGATCGGGACAATTTTTCCGACGGGTCATTTACTGGGCCCAACCTCTCAAAGGCCGACCCCCTGCTCAGATGATCGAAAGAAGATCCTCTTAGGCGATCGTCGGGATTTTTCCTTCCACACTTCCCTCTGCTCTCTTGGATAGGTCACACAGTATTATTGGATACCTCATGCGGCTTCCAGCATTCTATTGGAGCCTCTTCCCCCTCCATATTATCATATCTGTCTTCTGGGGTGGGGTTTCCTAGACTCCCAAGGCATAGACGTTGGGGGTCAGCAACATCCCTCCGCCACTATAGAGGTGGAAAATCTTTACGTGGTTCCTGGGGTGGTCCCCTGGCCTCATGCTGCCCTGGAGCTGCTTCCAGAGTAATCATCTCTGGTGAGACTCTTGGTGGTCTTGGTATGTTTTGGATAAGAGCTGTAAATTGCTCCTGTATAATCTGCTGGCTTGCTTCCAAAGACTTCAGGGCGGTCGCCACATCAGTCATCTCATACTGAGGTGGTGCCTGGCTGGAACTAGGTCCTACTCCACTATCCGGTGGAGGAGGTGTTGGTGGAATTTCTAGTGCCACGTGTTTGAGCTACGAAGAGCTGAATGATCAAAAGATTGATGAGCTTGAGAACCTTAATGGGTCTCTTTCAATGGTGAAATACCTCCACATGAAGGGGGAAAACTGGTTCACCACAAGAGTTTCTGGTGTGGTTAAGTTGTATTAAGGAAGAGATATCTTCTCGTTCCCATAGACGGCGCAAAACTCATGATGATAAGATTCAACATCACCAGATAAGAGATGGAGAGATCAAACAGTAGTAACAATGGTAGAAATAGGGTTATATATATATGTGTATAAGTGTATAAAAGGAGATGAGGATAAGAGGAATAAGACAATGATGTATAGTGGTTCAGCCAATTAGTCCTACATCCACTGTGAGTGTGTGATCCACTAAATATGGGCACTAATAGCCTTGGATACAATGCACATAAGCTCACACTCTCTCTACTGTGTGTACAAGAAGAGTTTTATCTAGGGTTACAATTCTTGATCCCTTTACAAGGTTGAAGATGATAAGTATATATAGGGCTTGGATGGTGCAGTGTACCCCCCAAGCATGCATGGAGCATGTGAATAATGATCTAGCCAATTCCTTGTTGACACCTGACTGTGCCATTAGTGATTAATGATGATATAATATTCCCTCATGTGAGGGGATGAAATTGTTATAACGGTCTAGTCCACGTCTTATATGAGTCCCACGCGCGCTGTTCCATGCATCTCCTAAGTCACGTACTGTGATGACGTCACCCTCGGCCTAAGATGCTCGGCCGAGGCTAAAGTTGATGCTGGCATCGGGTCCGGCTGGATGTGGGCCTCGTACTGTCATCCCCTTATAGGGTCGTTTGGTCCATAATGAGGGGTCGACCCCTTATAGGGTCGTCTGGTCCAAAATGAGGGGTCGGCCCCTTGTAGGGTCATCTGGTCCATGATGAGGGGTCGTCCCCTTATTGGGTCATCTGGTTCATGATGAGGGGTCATCCCCTTGAAGGGTCATCTGGTCTTGGCTGAAGGATCATCCTGGCCGACCCTTTTTGTAACGAAACTGTAGTAATTGGACTCGTCCTAGGATTGAGCCCTCGTCTCGGTGGAGGACACCCTCGGCTTGGACGAGGGTATATATGGGTATATCAATTAATCTTCTTCAACAATTATTCATCTTTTGGCATAGAATTCAAGGTTTTTCTTCAATACAAATATAGTTCCTTTATTTCTTTCAATTTCTCTCATCTTTTTGCTTTTGTGAATCATTTATTTCTTAGTTACAAGTCTCGTTTACATGTTTCATCACACTTTTAGCGTAAAAATGATTGCTTGTAATGTAAATCTCATGTCTAGTCGTATTTACACCATGTCCAGCTAAGTTTTTAGCGGGTTGGGGTATATGAACCTAACCCAGGTAGCACATATGGGTTTAAAAGTTAATAAAAAGTAGTCCCGAATTCAAAGGTTTGAACTTTATCAAGATAAAGATTGTAGGCCTTTTAATTCCGTTTACCCCAGGTAACCGGACTATTTAAGGGTGCAATTGGCATTTTGATAACTTCTCATCCTCGTCAAATAAATTTTTTGATTTGATATTGTTCTACAACCAATCCTCATATGTTGAATGCTTAGATAGTATTTGAGGTCTCTTTGAATGAAGAATTATCTTTTCGAAGCTTTTGTCTTCTATGTGAACGTCGACAGTTCGGGCGAGTGTACCCCAACTCCATTTTTCTCTCGTATAGTTAAAGTTTAATTTAGTTCTTCTTGCATATGTAGTTTAGTTATTAATTTAATTCCAATTTCATTTGTTGATAGACAAAATCATAATTCAAAATCTTTTTCTTCTTTCTCCGAGTCATTATTAGGACTAATCGGCTATCGTATTTGTCGTCACGAGCATTCATCCTATTCCTTGAGTTCGACACCCGGTTTATTAGATTTATACTCGAGCGACCGACTTACACTTGAGTCGATATAATTACACACTGGAGACATTTTTTGAGGCGTGTTAGCACAATGATGGCGCATGATTTCGAGTACGTCTTGTACCTTGGAGAGAGGGGGTCCAACACATGAGTTGATATCTATTTCTGGTTATTTCCTTTCGATGTCTTCTTGTATATCTGTCATTGTGAAGGGAGGATCTTTCTCCACCTTTGGCTATTCTGGGACAAAACCAAACCAAAAATCCTATGGGTTGTCAAGCACGCCTAGATACAAAAAAATAAAAAATAGATGCCTGACTTGACTTATAGATGCTTTGCCGTTGTAACCAATTTACCGCTAAAAGGAATTCTTGCACACTTAAACACACCATTAAACGCATAGGGAATATGACAATATAAAGTGCATATAATTAAATACTCCTCCTTAATTAATTCTCCCATTTTATCCAACATGATCTTATAAGAAAATAACGCTCTCCCCTAAGTTAGATCTTCTAAACTAAAGGTTTAGATACCATTTCTCCCCCTTTTTGTTTAGGAATAGACAAAGGTCAAGATAAAAAAAAAACTTATTTCTCCCCCAATTAAAGCAAATACTCCCCCTAAACTAAACAATGGATATAAATGAAAAAAATCAAGTTAAGCATGTCATGGTGCATAAAGAGACAAGAGCATTTAAGCATATGGCAACAGTGAAGTACAACTAATCCATACAAAGCTAAATAAGTATCATATATAATGCGATGACAAAAGATACGATTAAAATATACTATGATAATCATGGGATATCAAACACATTTTGCAACAAGATAGATACCAATTTTGAATTCAAAGCATACATGGACTATCTAGAAAGGCAAAGACTCAATTACAAATATATACCATATATATACACACACACACACACACAAATATATCAATAACGGACACACACATATTCATCGGTATAAATGCCACGTACGACACAAAATATATTAAGCTTTCCACACTCATATGGCAAAAATGTGTCTAAGTACATGTAGTAAACGGAAGGGAAGGGGTGTTAACTAGCAACAAAAAACTTTAGACCCAATCACCTAAACATGTTCATGGAGTTCTCATTTGATTGTAAAACTTTATCTAACTCAAATATAGCCTCATGTTACAAGATAAAGTGAACTCACGGAACAAGCATACACACTGTGCACAAACCTAAAATTTCAATGATTCTTCAAACCAATAGAGTCACGACAAAATAGCTTAACTAGGATACATAGTCATTGTGCAAACCTGTTGATATATCCAATCAAACTTCCTCATTAATATTCCATTTCTTTTTATTTTCTATATGAACATACCAACTAAACAATGAAGGCATTGGCTAATATTTTTACGCCACATTATTTTAGGCCAAATTTCAATGGTGGCTTTTCACTCAAAGTAATTTTGTCTTTTGTAGACCGATTCCATTGATAAACAACTACATCAGATAAATATTTTTCTATTTTTATAAATTCGTGAAATAGTTATTACATGGAGAAATCCTCCATTGTCATAGCAACATGTAGATGACTAAATTGATTGGAGAGCATCTGAATTAGCTTAAATATACATGTGAAGTTAAATTTCAAATAAGCTCGTGCATGTGTGAATCCAGGCATATAAAAAGAGAATCCATTAAGCAACATAAAATCAAAATACTCCGTGCAAGAATGATAAAGCACACTTTAAGGATTGAAAATCTCAATCAAAAGTTCTAGCCACATGGAAGCGGATATGATATTGGATTCAAATACAAGTATATGCCACAAAAAATGTGTAAAACTAAAATACATAGAAAAAAAATATTTTCGAGTTTTTCAAAATTTTAACCAAACAAAAAATTCAACCAAAAAAAAAATTATATTTTTCAATTAGACCAAATAAAATGCAAAAGATAAACAAGTCATAATTCTAGCAACAATTTTTATAGTGAAGCAAAAACCTAGCAAATGACAAACAAATATACAACTAGCAAGAATATATCACGATGCACAGAAGTTAGTGTATGTAAACAAAGCTAACACATTTAACCTTTAGATTTAGTAAGGGAGGTATCATGTGCAAGAAAATGAAAATAAAAAATCATATCCTGCAAAGCCGCCAAATTGGATCACCTAACCCAAACTAGTGAAGTTTGATACTCTCGGGATTTGGGAATTTTGGTGACTCTACCATTGGACTTCCTAGGACCATTTTCAAGATCAAAACAAAATTTCTAAATATGACTTTTTCAAACACAATGTATAAAAGCAAAGGACCGATGAAAAGTAAAACCTAAGGATTGACCTTTGAAAGTGTTCTTAGTAGATTCTCTCAAAGTTATGGTTTTGGATTTATTAGTTGAATCATTTTGTGTATCAAAGCCAATACCACACAAGTCATTTTTAATTTGGAATGTTTCAAGTATTTTATTTAATTTTTCGGACCTACATTCCAAATCAAATTTGACTCATCTTGAGTCTTTCAATTTCTCTTCCAAGTCTAAAATATGTGACTCAAGAAAACACATACTCTCTTCAAAGCCAAGAATATCTTTCTTCATAGCCTCTATTAAACATCTAAGGTTATATCTCTCAATTTCTATATACTCAAGCTTCTTACGAAGAGCTATCTCATGTGTCCTAAGGTCTTCCACTAAAGCACTCTCATTATTAACCTTGGCATGTCCTCTCAAACTAGCTTTTGGCTTCAAATTAGCCCTTTTTAAGTTAATTGACTTGGCATACAACTCTTGAAAATCTACTTGAAGTTCACTCACACCAACCTATTCTTCATTCTCTTCTTCTTTTTCACTCTCACTTTCTACTCCATTTTCATTACCATCAAATACATGGGATTCACACACAATGGCCTTGTAAGTGTCATGTAAAGGAATATATTCATTGGAAGATTCACTGTCAATGCTCACATGACTCGCCATGAGCGCAATAAAGTTGTGCTCATTGGGGGAAGTAGTTCCCTCTTCCTTTTTACTATCACTAAGAGTGGCATTATATGAAGTTGGTTGTTTAACCTCCCTCCTTAGTTTAGTGGGACACTCTCTTTCCCTATGGCCATAACCCTCACAACCATAACATCTATTCGACTCGTCCCTATTAAGGTCTTCATTATGATTTCTAGGGATTCTCTCGTCATTTTAATGATTAGACTTATGAAATTTCTTAAAATCCTTTTTAATATTATCTTTATTAAACATAAGAAATTTTCTAAACATCCTAGAAAACATCACCATCTCATCGAAATCGATGTCACTCTCATCATTCAAAACTTGTATTTACTCCTTTTGGGCTTTCAAAGAGATGCCCTTATCTTTCTTCTTCTCATCCTTAAAGGTAAACATGTCAAGTTCATATGTTTGCAAATCACCTATGAGCTCTTCAAGTTTCGTAGAGGCTAAAGTGGGTAAAGAATTTAACATAGTCACTTTTGGAATAAACCTATAGAGTAAGGACCTAAAAATTTTTGTTACTACACGGTTGTCGAGTATCTTTTCTCCTAAGCTAAAAGACGAATTAACGATATCGAAACGTTTAGCATAGAATTCGTGAAATCACTCACTTTCAAGAAATTTAATGGTTTCGAATTGAGTGGTTAGGTTTTGTAGTTTTGAATCTTTCATGACACTTGTTCCCTTATGGGTGAGTTAGAGTATATACCAATCCTCCTTAGACGTTTCACACATCATGATACGTCAAAATTCATTCGTGTTACCACACTAAAAAGATCATTTAAACCATGGGAATTAAAATTAACTAGTTTAACTTCATTCTCACTCCGTCTCTCTCCGGTTTATGTACACACTCATTTTTAACTAGACACGTAGGTGGAGACCACCCATTAACTATGGATTGCCAAACCCTCTCATCTAAGGACTTAAGTACCTATTTCATTCGCGCTTTTCAATACGCATTAGAGACTATTGCATCAAGTACAAAAGATGGCCTTTCCACCATTGTAATATGCAATGCTTCAAATAAATGGACTCCTCCATGGAAACATCTCTTTTGTGGGATGTGAAAAGTGACCCGGGGACAAAACATATCCAACCAAAGATATATAAGTAGAAACTTGGAATAGACTAAACCATGGGTGTAAAAATTTTGTTTTGAAGATTCTATTACATGAAAACTCAACACAAAAAAATGGGACTTTTTGGAATATGAAAAATTTCTCTTAGTCTCTCAAAACTCTACAAAAGGTCTTTTTGAAAAAGTGACCACGAAACGGGTTAAAAACTGCTGAAAAAATGAGTCAGGGGAAGTTAAGAGAAAACTACCAAAAAAAAATTTCCCGCCCAAGTTGTTCGAATGAAATTTTTAGGTCGTTCGAATGATAGTGCTCGAATGAGAATTTAGAAAGAATTAAGGCCAAAAAATTGTTAGATACACCTCGTTCGAACGAAGACGTTTGAACGAACTTCAAACGAGAAAATAATTTTTTTTGCAAAATGTCATTTGAACCTTGTTAGAGGTTCGACCTGGGATTCTCGTTCGAAGGAGATCCCAGATTTATTCGAATGACATTACATAAAATCCAGTTTCTTCATTTTAGGCCCAAAAATTTTCATACAAAGTACTAAAATGATATTCTGAGAAAAACTAAAGTCATTAAAAATGTTTAATTAATTATACACCCAAAATAAAATTTCCAAGTCTCTATAAATATAATAAATGCATTCATACCTTTTAGAGACTTTAAAAATGATGAAATGTTGATGACGCGAAACATGGCACTTGAAACCGGCCATGATGAAACTTTAAATTCTTGACCGCTACATTTTCAACTCTTCAAATGTCTTAGGCCTAAGGTACAACCAACATCTATCCTATGACTCAATGAGTTTTGTTCGAAATTAAGCCAACATTATAAATTTACTCAATTGAAAATTTGTCCTTACAAGTTTGACGTTGACCATGTTGTATACTTGATGTAATGGTTATGCAACTGAAAATAGAGACTCAAGAAGGAAAAAATGATGTATTTTTTATTATCTTGATTTAGTGGATGACTCTACATGCACATTGATTTACTATTGAGAGTTTTTTTTAGACAAAATAGGAAAGTTGCATTATTTGGAATTTTTTTGAGTAAAGAAAGGCCTTGGAGGTTTGGTTGCAAAAATCTTTCCTCTGAAGAGACTTAATTTGAAAAAAAATGAGTATTCGAAAATTTTTGGATAGCGGAGGGCCTTGGAGGCTTAGTTGGTATGCAGATGAGGATATATAAATCTTGATGTAAGTGAATCTGCTAGCAGTGGAGGTACAATTCTGGTACGCCAAGGACCATGTAGTCCGCTTTGGCCTGAATGAGGTCTATCCTACCTATAAGGAATTCTCAGCAATGTTGGGGGTCAGCCCTAGTGTGGAGGCTGCTATACCCGATTTTTCTCGCTCTCCCCAGATATTCCTGTCGGAGTTTCTTCATATTTCTTCCTCAAGGCTCGCTCGTTTGCTATTGGAGGGGCTATTTCTCTTCAAGTTGTTTTGTATTTAGTGTTCTTGAGGGGTTTTAAGGATGCTGGCTTCGTCGAAGCTTTTGCCTTAGGTCTTACTAGGAGGCTATTGATGGTGACTATGGATTTAACGGTGGATCCCCAGTGGCTTCGATAATGGTGTGGATGTCTTACCACTATCACACCCCGCTCAATTCTGGCGTCGATCGCGACCAAAACTAAGCTGGGCGTGAATAAATAAAATACCATTCTTAGCATGAGACATATATGAGACATATAAAATTAATCCACAAGGTAAATGACAATCGATTCCAAAACATAAACCATTCAACTAAGCGATAAAAGATCCATCTCATACTAAAACTCGAATAAATTCAATCTCCAAAAATATAATTGAATAAAATCCCATTATAAATATCTGAGTAAAACCGTACAACTGTGGAAACGAATGGCCCACCAAAACCATAAATCGAATCTTAATACAAATGAGAAGGAATGGAAAACTTATCTACACTACTAAACTCACCTAAAATACTCCGGTTGCGCCTCCAAGATAATCTCCAAAAATCCTGCATTAACTCCTGCACTAAAACCTGAAAATATTAATCAACGCACGAGGTCAGAGCCCCGAGCATGAATACACACTACTCCCCTAAAATAGGGTCCGTGAACCCAGACAATAGCATTATACGCATCACAATAGAATATTTTAAATTAAACGGGATAATAAAATGCGATAAATATAAATCACTAACTACCCGTAGAGATCCTCATTTTAAAAGGCACACCAATATGATTTTGAATTCCCAGGTCCCACGATGCTAATTTTATTTAATTAGCTCATTTTATTATTGTTTTCACTTTTTATTATGATGGTCCTCCCGTCTCTGGTGGCAATCCACCAAAGTGTCACACTTCCCCTTGCCAATAGCCAACCGAATCCGTTTAAACTGTCGATCCCCCACAATATGACAAGGTTCCAACTCACGACACGACATAAATCGCCCAAGCTGACCCATTTAAATTGTCGGTCACTGACACATTATGTCACCACCAATTTTAATACCCGATTTTATCTTTAGGCATTAATTATCAATTTAAAAATTATCCCACCCTTTTAATCAATGTCAGATCCTTAAAATACCCCTTAGTCCCATATCTAAGCGTCCCCAAGTTATCAATACGTCCTATCCTATGTATAGGGTGAATTTCTAACATAAACCTCAACCTAGTCTCATGCCTAGGCTAGCGTAACGATGATCAATTGACAAAAACATCCCACCCCCGACATAATAAAGTCGTAATAATCTACCCTCACTAGTCCCATACCTAGATGGCGTAAATCATCAAAAGGCCTACCCACTAGTCCCATACCTAGATGGCATCCTAAAATATAGGGAGAATAAAAATACTCAACAACCCGTCGTCACAAAAGGCAATTAAATAATACCAACAAGTCACACAACCAATCAAAATTAATCAATGTATACAACTACGCATGATAGTCGGATTCAATTAAATCTTAATTTAATTATCATAACGTCAAAATACCAAATTAATCCCATTTAATTATTTTAACTTAAATACACCGAGATTTCATCATTAATAGAATAAAATTTCAATTTCATTATCTCTACATAAATTACGTGAGTTATACGCACCCAAAAATCATTTATTTTAAAATCTAGGATTTTTCTACATGCATCCTACACCAATAAAAGCCAAAATCCACTTGTCAATCCTACGTACCCAAGGATTATGAATATTATTCAGATTAAAAGATTTAATGAAAACAGTCCCATAATTAATGTCCACTTTCTCTATTTAAGTTACTAATTGATTTTAAGAAAACATGTAATTAAGTGTTTGGGCGACACTTAAAACACATAATACTAAAGGAAAATAATAGAGTATTGAGGCCTGAAAAAAAGTTGTTTTAGAAATCTATTATTGAATGTGTATTCCTCTAAAAAATTTGACAAAGATTCGTTCTTGACGCGTCTTCAAAAAATTCGGTTAATCTTGACAAAACTTGAGTTGAAAGTTATGTATAATGGGGTTAGGGTTTGGAGGTTGAAGAAGATGAGAGGTTTCTGATTTTTGAGAAGGCTAAAATGGGTTTTAAAAGACATAAACTAGTCACTTTATGTTTATATACCAAAAAGAATTTGATTCCTAATCAAATACGAATACTCAAAAAATCATTACAGACGATCGGACCGTCAGAATCGCTTGAAATTTTAATATGTTGTAGCGAACGGCGAGACAACTCGATCGGATAGTCGGATTTCTAAAAATATTGTTTTTACTAGAGAGTTTTTTGTTTTGAGGACTCTTAGAGAGTTTTATATTTTGAGGACTCTTCTATATAATAAAAATTGAATTAAAACTTCATTTTAATTATGATTCCAATTCCGTTTGAAAATTTATTTTTCAAATATAAAAACCAACATTTTAAATTATAAAATACAAAATTTCATTTTTCTTCGATTTCCAAAATTAGTTTAAAAATTCCCATTAAAAAAAATCCAGGTTGTTACATACTTCCCCACAAGCAAAGAATTCCTTCCTCGAAATTAGACGAAGCATACACATCGTGTAAATCTCGCAAAGGAAAATATGGCTCACATATGCCTACTCGTAGGATGCCATAATTGGGCGCCCATACACCCAATTCTATGCGCATCTACCCCATGAGCAACAAATTAATATATATTGCTTATATACATACGCATAACTATGAAAATAACAGCGTACCACACGCTCCCACAAATCCCCAGGTGATCCTATATCCAAATGTCATCAAAATGATAATATCCTCAAATTAAATCTCAACATCAAAACTCGATACATATGATACCTAACATCTTCACTAAAATCTCTAAAATAATTATCGTCTCCAAAATCCATTTTAAAGATCCTCACATTAAGCCTACTAATTCTGAACTCAATGCCTACGACTTCCTTGACACAAAGCTTCACATCTCCAAGAAACATTTTAAATTATAAAATTTATAAAATCCAAAATTTCATTTTTCTCCGATTTCCAAAATTAATTTAAAAATTCCCATTAAAAAAAATTCGGGTTGTTACACACCATAATCTTGTGGTGGTGGTGGTGGCTGAGACCTTGAACAGTCTGAATGCTTGGAAGGATGGACGTTTAGACTTTTTGAGGCGGATAACTATAATGTTGTTCATGTGACTTGCAGAGAGGTTTTGTCTGGAGGCTCCTACTGAGTATTCCTTGGCAGTTATGTCCAAATTCTTTGTCCGGTCTTTCTTCAGCTTTGGCCCATCTATAGAGAGCCGGGTTAACTGGTTTGTAAGCACAAAGCCAGTGTCTTCATTAATTAGTGCCATGGTATTAGCGATTGGTGGGACTTTGACAGTCATCCTTCTATTTACCTTGGTGACTCTTGTGCCAAATCGGGTGGGAACAAATTATACCCCCTCACATAACAAACTTCTTCCCAATGGAGTATTTGACTGAATCATTGAGACCGATGTTAGGCACTTTGTGCTATCTATCTGTCTGTCACAATCTATGGAAGGGGATGGAATATATATGGGGACTACCTAAAGTGGTTATGGAAGAGGGTAGTAGAGAAACTTATGGCAAAAGAGGACGATCAGGGGTGGTTTGTTGTCTTAGACACCAAGGAAGACGGTGTTGTGGTTTTATCCAGGCTTGTCAGGGCGTACCGCTCCATGGAGCGCATACGGAATGCCAATCAAGATTGGGAAACTTGGGGACCTCCAGACGCTGGTAACGATGATGAAGAGGGGACATTGGGCAGTTGAAGGTAATATTTTATGAAGCTTGGGTATTTTTTGTGAAGCTATGGTGATTTTGTTATTTTGTGTTTTTTGGGGAGTTTTTTAAATGATTTTTGTTTTAACTTGGTGTAGGGTTAAGTTTGTTTAAGAATGGTTTAGTCAGTGGAAGGGATGGTGGTTTTTTTAACTCCCTTCATTGATACATCACGTAATAGCGTTGTATTCCTTATTAGGAATAAAAAATAATTTTGATCATATTTTGTTGAGCCTCTTGATGAGTTTTGCATTTGAATTATCTATACCAATCACGAAGGCATACATAATTCTTTTGTTCATGTAAATGATAAAATAGACCGCCATTCTCAGAGGTTAGAAAAGAATACCATTTTCTAAAAAAAAGAGGACCAGACCCATATATTGCGTATGGGATGCCTATATACCTCTGGGATTTTTGAAAATTTTCATGAGTTCCATTTTGAAAAGAAATATTTTTTAAGATGATCAGGTCCCATGTAGTTCTGGGTGGGAAATTGAAGAATTTATTTTAGAGTAAAAGGGGGATGAGAAGAGTCATACTGCGTCGAGATTTCAGACTAAGGGTAAAATTTCGTGTGACGGTCCAGGTTGACTGAATGTGCCATCTCTTCTCCATGGAGGTCTATGAGCATAGCAGTGCCTCCTAAGAGAATATTCTTCACAATGTATGGGCCACTCCAATTTGGTTTGAATTTCACTCTGGGGTCCCAAACGAGTTCTATGATCTCTTTGAGGGACAGGTCTCCTTCTTAGACACCATGGTTCTTAAGTTTTTGGTCGAATGATCGCGCTATCTGGTGATGGTACCCCTATATACGATATAAGGCCTTCAGTCTATTTTTATCCAAGAGGGATAATTCATCAAAGAGGCTTCGATTCCATTCTTCTATGTTAATTTTGTTTTTCAGTGGGATGTTAAGGGAAGCTATTTCTAGATCTATGTGTAAGACTGCTTTCATACCGTACACTAGAGAGCAGGGGGTAGCCCAATTAGGTGTTCTTATTGAAGTGAAGTATCCCCAGAGGGTGTGAGGGATCCAATCAACCCAATATCTATAACTCTCAGTCATCTTGTTGATTATGGTATTGAGGATTTTATTGGCGACTTCGACATCACCATTGATTAAGGGTCAGTTGGGAGAAGAATTGTGTCTCTGAATCTCATACTCATGGACTAGGTTAGTGACCTCACCTTTGAAATGGATCCCATTATCTGATACTAACTCGTGGAAAACTCTGTATCGGTAAATGATGTTCTTTCTGATAAACTCGACCACTTTCTTAGCATTTGGCATCACGTATGAGTCAGCTTTGACCCACTTGGTGAAGTATTCAATTGAAACAAGGATAAATTCATGACCGTTTAAAGCTTTAGGAGTAACCTTCCCTATGATGTCAATGCCCCAGGTGGAGAAAGTCTAGTGAGAAGCATATTGTATAGTTCTCGAGGAGGCAAGTGTTGGATATTAATAAACTGTTGGCACTTGAGGCATCTTCGGGCATAGGCCATAAATTCTTGAACCATGTTGGTCTAATAATATCCTTGACAATGTTTTTAGCCAGCATGTGATCAGTCATATGGGTCCCAAACTCCCCACTATGGATTTTCTACATCATTTCCTCAACATTAGCCCCTGCTATGCAGTGCAAATGGGTAATATCAAAGTTTCTCTTAAAGAGTTCTTTATCGTACGCTCTTTTTTATAGACGTCTTATGGATACCTACCATGTTTGAGGAGGCGCCAAATTTCATAATATCATAATTTGAACATATCAGAATCTTCCTCAATAACGGGTTCGACGTGGTAGCAATGGGTAAGCTTAGCTTATTTCGAAACCAGGAAGGGGCCATTGTTGTTCCTTTAGGCATGTCAACCATGAAGGCCAGGGTAGTAAGGGCATCATCTAGGCTATTATTTTCATGAGTAAAGTAGTGGAAGATGACATCTTCAAACTGGGAGGCCAGTTCTTTTAGGTGACCATGGAAGGGTAGGATCTTCTCGTTTATGACTTTCCATTTTATGAGGAGTGAGCCGACGTTGAGGGTCGAGTCTCCATAGACGTTTAGGTGCCGAATTCCTTTCTTAAAGGATATCTTCAGACCTATAATGCATGCCTCATACTTAGTTATATTATTGGTTCAAGGGAAGTCTAGTTTGATGGAAACATGGGTGGGTGGGGTGGGGTGTGAGAGTCATCGAGGGAGATTAGGAGTATCCCAATGTCATATCCTGTCTTGTTGACAACTACATTAAAGAATATTTTCCATCTGAGGTCCTCTTGAGAGGTTCAGATAATATCTTCAGTCGGGAATTAAGATACCCAAGCATTGGCTTCTTCCATGGAATAATCAATAGGGTACTCGGACATGGCTCTCCATTTCATAGCTTTCTGCATGATGTACACAATATCGAACTCGGCTAGAAACATTAACGAATGTCCATTAGGCTGGATAAAGCAAAATTATCTTGAAAGTACTTGATGGGATCCATACGGAATACTAGTTTGGAGAGGAAGGCAAGCATATAGTGTCATAACTTCTATGTGACCCAAACCAGGGCGACACATGATTTATCCAAATCATTGTAGCTGACTTCGTACATAATCAATTTATGGTTGGAATAATAAATTCCTTTTACTTAAGAGACTCTTCAATGTATTGGTCTAGAAAATCACTTGATGCGGTATTTATGATGGTTAAGTACAAGAGTAGGGGAAACTTGACTATTTATGCATAAGCACCGGAGATCTGTTGAGGTATCGCTTGATTTGATCAAAGGCTTCTTGGTAGACCTCATGCCAAATGTTAGTTGAATCCTTCCGGAGAAGTTTGAAACTGGTTTTGTAGATAGATGTCAAATGGTTGATGAACTGATTGATTTACTATATTTTACCCAGGAATCCTCATAATTTTTTCTTATTTCGTAATGGTTACATCTTAAGTATGTCTTTCATCTTGGCGGGGTCTGCTTTAATTCCATTCTTACTGCTTTAGTCGCATCTGGTATTATTGTAGTCACTTGAAAAACTTTCGAAGGGGGAATATGACCCTCCCGAGTCTTAGACTTGATGATCATATCATTTGCATAGACCTCGATCTCTTTGTGAACAAGGTCATGCAAGAAGGTTATGGCAACCCTTTAGTAGTTTGGCCCGACGTTCTTGAGTCTGAATGGCATGATAATATAACATAAGGTTCCTTATGTTAAGGCAATTTTCTCCTAGTGGCGAGGGTGTATCTTGATCTTTTTATATCCGACCAATCCATCAATAAATGACTTGAGGGCATGGTTGGTTGTGTTGTCTACGATTATGTAATTATTGGGCAATGGGTAATCATCTTTTGGGGATGCTTTATTCAAATCCTAGTAGTCTATGAACATAAGGACTTTCCCTCTCGACTTTGGCATAGGTACGATATTGGCAAGTCATGTAGGGTATTCAACTACACGGATGAAACCCACGTTTAATTTCTTGACCACTTCTTCTTTGACTCTAAGCAACCATTCGATGTGGAGCTTCCTTAGCTTTTATTTGATCGACTTACGTTCTGGGAATGTTGGGATCTTGTGCTAAGCTATTTCTGAGTTAATGTCGGCCATGTCATCATAGGATCATACGAAGATGTCCACAAATGCCTTCAATATGTCTTCAAATTGCTTACACTCATGGCCGATAAGGGTGAACCCTATTATAAACTCGCGTTAATGGCTACTAGAACCTAAATTACTAACAAAAGTCTCATCATTATTAATTCGAATGCCATTATATTTTTTGTTATCCTCCTTATTAAGATCAGTTAAGAATGGATCATTTGAAAAATCATCATTATTCAAGGTTTGATTAGAATCAAGACAACTAATGCAAGGCACAAGAAGATACTCAAAATCCTCGTTTAATTGATTTTTAGGGAAAACAACATTTAGAACCTTGCCAAAATAGGTCTCAGTTACATTGAGATAAAAAAATTATAACAATATCAGGTGAAGAAACTTGGATAGGGTATACAGCAGGGTCAGGTTGAATCTGAGTGGATTGGATAGGCATGACATTCTAGTTGAGGAGAGGCATGCCAGTAGCTATGATTCTGATGTCACAACATTTGAGCGGATCATGAAGAGGCTTATCCCTAGTATCTGCAGGTTAAATGAGTCCTCAGAGTCACTTTCCTCAGAATCCTGGATAAATGTCATGGCTTTCTCGGTGAGAGGTTGCACTTCATATTAACAGTCTTTGGCCCAAGAGCTATTGTCTTGAAAGAAGATTTCCAGCCCTAGTTTCATCTTCTTATCTACATGGTCACACCATGGTTCAAGTGAGGTCTATAAGGGGAAGTATTTACCCTCCTTGATAAACCTTTCATTCAAAGAGTCTTTCAAAATAGTCTTTTTTTCTTCTAAACTTATTTTCGATCGTGGTCATCGAAGTTCTTTGAGTTTATTTGGTGATGGCTAGTAACCCAGGACACATGGGGGAAAATCCTCCTTAAGGGTTATCAGTTCAAGGGTCCCTCGATGGCATTGCCCTACCCCAATTCCGAGCGTGAAGTGCGTGTTCTTGAACATCTAAAGCACATTGGTGTTTCCATGAGGGTCGTGTTCTGGACAGACTTGATCTTTAAAAATTTATCCCATTGGAAGGGTAAGTGGATCAAATATGAAACCAGCGAGGAGCAAGTCATTCGTACCATGCCTAATCTCCAATTTTAGATTGCTAATGTTGGCATTGTATGTATTGTCATCATCCCCCAAAATGGTGATAACCTGACCTTTGGCAAAGAACTTCAGTTTTTAATGAAGAGAAGAAGATACCCATCGGATACTGTGGATCCATAGATGGACAAGGAGTAGATTGAAAAATGCAAGTACGTTAATGACTTGGAACTCGGTGACAAGATTAATACGGCCAACCCCTATTGTGAGTTTTATGGACTCCATTACTTTTCGACGGGTGTTGTTGTAAGCACGCACAATGAAAAAATTAGGAGTGAGATCACTGACTTTCAATCCCAAACAATTGAAGGTTTTGAGAGGGAAAAACTTGAGAGTGTATCCATTTTCAAGCAGTGAAAGTGGGACTGTCTTTCCAAATAATTCAACGGAGATCTTGGGAGAATAATTGTGGTCAGGGCCAATTTTTAGTATCCCTGCTTCGAAAAAGGATAGATGTCTAGAAGAGGTGAAGGACCCAACCATATTTTGCAACTTCTTAGAGAGTAGTAGAAGGAGGGAATGTAGGCCTTATGAGGATTTTTATCAAATCATTCTGATGAAGTTGGGAGGACATGAAAATACCTCACACGATGATATTGGCTTGGGTCTTCTTAAGCTGGTCAAGGACTTTACTTTCTTCGATAATCATTTTTAGCATAGGCATGTCATCGATAACTCCCTTTCCTATATCGGTCTCGGTCACATGAGGAGTCGGATATTTGTAGTGTCTTCCTGACCTGGTTATATGATTTACTGAGGTGGGGAAGAACAAGAACCCGTGTTTTCATCTAACTCCGACTGAATGGTCACCTTATTAATTTCCCCCGATAAATTTTAGAAGGAGATCATTCGTCACGTGATGTCTACTATACTAGCTTCTTCCCTTTGGGGTTCATCATTTGAACTGTCCAAGTCACCCCCCATCTGGTGGTGACTATGTCCTCTTGCCAATAGAAATTAATAAATTCAAAAACCTCGACGACTTCATTGTAGAAATCTTACCACTCAGTGGGGAGGCACAGGAGTGAAGGGATCAACCGTCCCTGAAGCTTCAAAGTGATGAGTAGATCATCAATGCTGTAAATTTCACTTGTCTGTTAAAACACATCGGTCATTATCTGTACTACATCATCTAGGTTCACTTCTACAGCAGGTACCACCCATTTATCTGATTCTCAAGCCCATTTTTGGGCATCCATGAACAAGCCACTGAATTTGCAACAATCAACAGTCATCTCAACGGGCAATTTCAACCCAAAATCGAAGAGTTGGTTTAACATAACTAGTAATTACATGTCTTTTCCTTCAGCTCGGGTAAGAAGGGTAATGCAAGCCTTTGTAGGGAGTGAAAAATCTTAATCGGTGAAGCATGTAGGGTATAGGAGAAAATATGGGCAAAATTTGAGTGATTTAAATGAGATTATAGGTGTGATGGGTGCTCTGTTTGGCACTATTTGAGCAGATGGATCAAATTCTTGGTCATGCTCTAAAAAGATGGCATTTGTATGTGTTGGAAGTGAGTTATGAGTGGTATTAAGATAAGGATAAGCTGGTGGGGCGATGATACCTCGGTCAATTATGCCTTGGATCACATTACTAAGATGGAAACATTGGTCGCTAATATGGCTACCGGGCTGATAAAAATCATAATGGGCATCAACTTTGAAATTTTTTAGGGAGTGGATTTGGTAATGGACGGGGGTCCAAGGATTTGATGAGGTTTTGGGTCAACAGGGCCTGGTAAACTTTGGATATGGGATCATGGATCTCAGTATACTCTTTCTGATAGGATTGGGGGGACCTTCTAGTGCCCAAGAGGTAGAGGGTAGATAAATATTATTAATGGTAGAGACTGTTTCATTGTTGGGTTCTCATACTTTCGGGGAGTGAAATGTCCGATCACATTCTTCATCTCAAATTCAACTTTGGTAATACCATCCTCAATTTGTATACTAACCACTCGGAGGGCTCAAAAGTGTGAGTAATATTGTGCCCCCATGGATTCTCAAATATGAGGTAAGAAGTTCTTCTTCACGATACTGACTTATTCCTTCTCGAAGGGTCTGTTAGTCATAGTAGCATCTTTCTTTCGCCACTTTCCTATGAAGCTATTGAATATTTCCCTAGGTTTCTACTTAAGAAGCTCTAGATCTCGGTGCGTAACCTCTATATACTCATTATACTTGTATTAGGACATGAATTCTTATGCGAGATTCTCCCAACTATGAATTATAGATTCTTTAAGGGGAAGAAACCAATGGAGAGAACTTTTTTTTAAGGTTTGCTAAAACATCTAAGCCATTATCTCTTTAGAGTCACCAAGGAGGGTCATGACTCGTTGATAGCTTTGAAGGTGAATAATTGAGGGTCCTCTTCACCCGAACTTCTTGATATTTGGCATCTTGACATTCTCTGGAAATCCGTCTTTAGGATAGGGATACATATGGGTATAGTCCATGTAGTTCTCGAATATTTTAACTTGGTTGAACTTCTTCGAAAGCAACCTGAGGTCTTCCTTGACCTTGTTCAGTTCCTCCTCCTTAAAATCCATGGGTACTGGCAGGTTAGACCCTCATTCGGTAAGGTTCAGAATAAGTAGTTGAGATGGAAGCGACCCATTGGCAGGTGGGTCATGCGGAGCATATTAATACTCTTCTAGGACATAAATAGGCTTACGAGCGAGTGGACGGATGGTACAAGGAAAGAAAACCTCAGGTTCTTTGGGAATCTAGTCCTAGTGATGCTACATCACATCGAACTTGATTTAAAGGTTACAATCTTGGCACCGAGTTGGGCTAAGATGATCATTAGATCGAGTTAAACATTCGGTAGTTGGTCAGTGTTCTCCATGAAGAGCTCGTGAAGGTCAATCCCAAACTCGAATCAGGTAGTAGAAGAACTAGCAGCACTTCTAGTGATTTAACAAAAGTCGAAGTCATTAGGGAGCCAAACCAAAATTGGGTATGCGATCGACCGAAAATAGAAAACTTATCAAATTTATTTTTGAAAGAAGGAGATAGAAAATATTTGGTATTTCGGAAGGAGGAGAAAAAAAGGTTTTTGGTATTTTTGGATTTTCAAAAAGGGATGGAAAAAGGAGAGGAATCTCAGCATGATTATTATTAATATTATTATTAAGTTCTCACTTGTATTAGGTTTTCCTAAATATAGAAAAAATGCCGAACAGGACCCGAGCCTAGGAAAATAGTGTTTGAATTTTTTTTAAAACACGGTGGGACTTGTTTCCAAGCTGACAGACGAGGTCCTATTTTAGAACAGAGGATGAAATTATGCAAAAATTCGGGTGATATTCCAACCCAGTATTTCGATAGAGTTTCGCATGGTAACCAACAAACTAAATATGAGTGTTCTAGGTTTGACGTTTATATGAGTTTTATGCAATTGTTGAGTTAGTGGAATGGTTCCCCCTTTGGTATGACTTCCATGATATAATTCTTGTCTATAAGGGCAATCATTCATCGGTACGTATGGCCAAGACATTTGATATACCCGAGTGTACGTGAATTGTCTCACTATATACCTCATGGGCACAATACGTGCGAGATCTAATTCGATATAGTCAACATACATGAATGAGTTCTCTCCTACATACCTCTAGTTGCGGGAGGTGAAAGTCATATTTCTTAGGCTACCTACGACCCCGCTCGACCAGCGTTATTCACAAAGTGACCCCCAGTACGGGATAGAGTTTTGGTCAATATTTCCATGCTCTTGATGATGTAATGTGAAAAAATACATAAGTATTAATTAACATATTATGGAGAGGGAGTATTTTTATCAATTTTTATTTGTATAATGAGAAAAAGGAGTACTATACTAATGGGAAGCATATACAATTATTGTGAAAATTAAATCTAGCATGAAGACTATACTACGCATCGATACATGTGAGTAAGTAAGTGACATGGGAATATATAAACGTGAGTGTGTGTGGTAGTAAGCCTATACATGGATCAACTAAAAGTGATGTGTTATATGTGCAAGTGAGCACATATACAAGTGCAGGAAGTGTGGGTGTGTGCTAGTGAGTCCTAAGCATGGAAATTCTATGTGGTGTATGAGTGTAAAGTGAAGCTAAGTGTAAGTGTGTGAAATGTACATGTAAAGTATATACAAGTGGGTGAGGTGTATAAATGAGTGGAAAGTGTATAAGTGAGTGTAAAGAGACGTTGGAGAAGGTGGAAATGACGAGGGGTAGGATTCGGATTGCCCACGATTGTCAGAAGAGTTATGCGTATATGGAGAAGGCACTTAAATTTTATATTTAGTAGTTAGGTCCTAATCAGGGTGTCTCCTATAAAGAGAGTAATGCGATTTGGAAACAAAGGGAAGTTATTTACTAGTGTGTAGTACCATTACCTATTATTGAGAGGGTTGGACGAGTAGCGTATCGATTATCTTTGCAAGATCAGTTGCAGAGGATCCATGATGTTTTCAATCATTTGGCATTATGGAGATTTCTTAGAGACAAGTTAGCTTATCACCATATAGATATTGATGAGATAGATTTCAACCCGATGTGAGTTATGAGGATAATCCTATCGCTATATTGAATCATAGGGAGCTAAACATCATTCCAATGCAGTTCCTTTAGTGCGTGTCTAGTGGGGTAACCACAAAGAGGATGAGTAGATGTGGGAGAGGGAGGATGACATGTGAGAGAAATATCCAAAAAAATTCTAGTCAGGTACATTTTGAATTTTGAAAATGGAATTCCTTTCGTTGGGGGAATAATGTAATAACCCACACTTCTATGTCATTTATATTAGTAGAAAGTAATAAACGAGAATTAATAATTACTTAGAATATTGCGTAATTTACATTGTGCATGATTATGTGATTTATTTGTACCACCCGCGTTTCTTATTTAGAAGACAATTAAGTGGGAACATAATACAAATTATTTGCACCGCGTGTTATTATAATTAATAAGTGAAATTATGAGATGGACTATAGGCAGCTAATCCATAAAATAATCAAGTGTTGATAGTAAAAATGTAGCAACCTTTTCGCGGATGTTACTCCGGCATGCACATAAGCTTATAGGTCGCACCCCTACTTAACACGGTGCGGCCCTACTGATCACGGTGTGGCACCCACAACTTCAGCCTCTGCAGGATGCAACCTTTTGCTATGCCGAATGCATCCTTATACTATGCAGGATGCGACGCTCAATATGCCTGTCTTACAGACTACATCCCCCTTATTCACAACTGCTCCAGACTTGATATATATCACGTTCTCAGGGCACGTGACACAGCTCACATACCTCCTATAAATAAAGGGAGGGAGGCACCAAAGTGGACGTAGACTTGTACAACAACGATATGAATATAATGAGAGGGAGGTACCAAAGTGGACGTAGGCTCTTTTATAGCCGAACCACTGTATATTTTGTCTTTTATCTCTCTTTACTTACTCATTTGCTTACTATACACTATACACTATACACTATACACTATACACTATACACTTGATTTGCTGGTATGAGAACGACTAGTAGACGATTTCTCGTATCATCAATTCGGCGTTGTCTATGGGAAACGATGAATTTCAATCTTGTTTCTTTATGTTTTGAGTTCTTATACACCTTAGTTTATTCATGGGGATCCTTTGGATCATCGTCTCATGGGTAAATTTTAGTTATTGAGCACTATTTTATATTTACACCCATAAATGGGTATTTCATATATTCAGATTTGTTCTTGGGTCTTCATTTTATGACCTTAGATCTATTTTACATACCCCTCTGATATCATTTCATCTATATAATGCTGAAAAGCATGATGGGCCTTAGCCCCGTAAAGATGAGTGATTAGGGAAAGATTATATTTATTCCCTTTTTGATGTTCTTCACATATGATATAGGGTTTATCATTGGAATTGTGCCATTTTGTGCACCGACGGGTTATTTCTCTCGTGGATAGACCCTATTAGGTACGCTCTCCATGTGTTTCAGGAGAAAAACCTAATTTCAGGGTTCCAATTTCGGGATTGTTCCCTTCACTGCCTAGACAGGGATGCGGCGTGGTAGTTCAATTGCCTCATATGCAGCGCCCTCTACTAGTGAGGTTTCATTATAGAACTTCAAAACATCAAGGAACGGACTTAGGTGGTATCCAGATCAACCTTAGTGAATGGCATACAAAGGCCACAACAGTGCACCTATGTGCTTCACTGGCCGTGCCTCAACAATAGTGTCATCCAGTAGTGCAAATGTTGCATCCCAACTTCCTACTTTGTTAAATCAATATTTCTGTGGTTACTTGCTTCTGCTAGTTTTGTCACAAATTATATATTTTTTAAAGACTAACAAAGAAGAAAATGGAAGGAGAATCCATCCACAGTGTAGAAGTCAAAGATGAGATTATGCAACTCTACAATCACCTTAACTATCTCTACGATAGTCATGCCTCACTCCAGACCCAAGTCAACTATTTGACTCAAAGGCTCCTCCTGCTTGAGGTCGCAGTCTCACCCAATGTTGGTCTGAAACCTAGGATCATTGTTGCCGTAGCCTCAGAAGTTTCATCCACAGAAGCAGCCAGCAGGAGCCAAAAAAGGAGAATGGAGAAGGCAGAGAGGAGATCTAAGGCCTACACTATATTGGCCTTCCCATTTGAAGACATATTTGAGTTCATCAAAGAGGATAAGATGCTGAGGTGGCCAGAAAAACTGAAGGCTCCACCCCACAAGAGGAACAAAGCTAGTTGGTACAAATTCCATCAGGACCATGGCCATGACACTGAGCAATGCTATGCTCTGAATGATGAAATTGAAAGGTTGATTGGGTATGGAATGCTGAAAAGGTTCCTCCGAGATTCTTAGGGGATGCATCCTAGCCTGATGGGCCATACTACCTTTATTTTTATGATTTAGTTTATATCTCCTTTTGTTTTTGTTCATAGTTAATATTGTCTTTTATTTCATTCTGACCTTTTATGTCCATGCTTATGAGAATTAATTAATATAATATTTTAATTTCTCGATCCCATTAAATGATATATTATAAAAGACTTCTTGTCTTAAACATATTCTACATGGAGACATCGAATTATATTGGGAATGATTATATTCAAATGGGATCACAAAGCCCGTAATGACTCATAGTTATATGAAGTAAAATGATAATTGAAAATAACTAGAGCAACTATTGAGAGCATCTATCTAAATTGGTCTGCAACAATCACTCATAAAGACAAAATCTCATCCTATTATGGCTACATTCTCGAAAGCAGTTATTAGAAAGCGTTAATAACCACGGGGACTTCAAGTGCCCGTTCTAAGCTTTCGGGATGCGTCATTTGCCACGAAGACTTACAATACACGTTCTTAGATTTCGGGATGCTTCATTTTCCCGGGGAGGTTACTCTCCTGCAAAACAATCATTAAATTGGTGGATATGAGACTAAACATCATTAACTTGGTGATCTCGCACTAGCTTGGGGAAGCTTCATAATACCTAGCCCGGGAAGGCCCAAAAATAACCCACAGGGGTCGGAGACTTAATTATCTACGGATAATCCTATATTTAAAGGGGCTAAAGACTTAATTATCTGTGAATACTCCTATTATAGCCTGGGAAGGCATTATATATACCTAAATATAGCTTGGGGAAGATTTATAATACCTAGTCCAGGGGGGCCTGATAATAACCTACAGGGGCCGGAGACTTAATTGTCTACGGTTAATCGTATATTTGAAGGGGCCTAAGACTTAATTGTCTGCGAATAATCCTATTATAGCCTGGAAAGGAATTATATATATCCAAACACAGCTTGGGGAAGATTTATAATACCTAGTCCAGGGGGCCTGATAATAACCCAATTAAAGGGACTAAAGGAAATCTACGAAATACGATCAAAGCTACTAAAAGAAGTTGGGGCATTGATATCATTAAGCATGCCAAGGCTACACAAAAATGATGACTACAACCCAGCATACTGTCATCAAATTATTGTCAAGGGTCTGAAAGGCTCCGCAGGCCTATTAAAAGATGCAACGGATATATAGAATGGAAGTTTATTGCTAAAATGCCACGGCTGGGTTGCAAACCAGCCGCGACCTCTGTATTACGGCATCAAGGTTTGGAATAGTACCATAAAAACTAAGGTCAAAAGCAAAGTGTATTTGGCCGCGACCTATTTTTAGTAAGTGCATCATTGAGGAGCTTTGTTGAACATTCAAGAAAGCAATTCAAATGTAAAAGCACCAAAGCATTAGAAGTTTATAGTCAACAAGCTGCAACCATATTAGAATATAGGCCACAACCCATATGAATAAAACATTTATATATTGGTGCCACAGAAAACTCATTCAATCAAGCAATCAAACATTTATACAAGTATGGAGGCATGCAAATGAAGTACAAACAATGTTATAAAGGAGAAGAGGCCGTATCCTAAGTCCTAAAGTTAAGTGTTTTATGTTATACACATTAAGGTCGCAGCCATTCAAGAGCAACAAAAGTTAAAGAGGGACGCAACCCTAAGATGATGCATCATCATCTTCTTCTCCCTCTTCCCCATCACCAGCTGTCATAGTTCCTTTAGCAGTTATCGCGGCTTCAGCCTCTGCCCTTAAACTTTCTCTTTCTTCTACCGTAGCCTTGATCTCAGCCACGCACTTCTGATGTTCAGCATCACCAAGGCCCTAGGAAAGAATTATCTCTTTAGAGTATAGGAATTTTTTTATGACTCTATGCTTGAGCTCTTGGTAGCTACGTAGGTGGGCTCTATTATTGATGAGGTAGAAGTCCTTAGAGCCCTTGAATGACTCCACAGTGCTGTTAATAACCAATTGAAGGGCCACAACATGATCTCCTCACATCTTCTTGACAATCGTGGCATGGGCTTCAGCGCAGTTAGCCACCTTGGCTTCCAGTTCCTAATACTTCTTCTGCATCAGTTCAAGCTTGATGTTGACAAACTCCACGGCCTTGGAAGCTTCCATAGTTTGAGATTGGGAAACCTTGAGGGACTCTGAGGCCTACCTAAAGTTCTCTTCAGCATCTTACTTGACCTGTTCTGCAGCCTTAATGGTAGCATCCGCGTTCATCTTGCATAGCTCAAGGGCCATAGAGAAGACTTCTTTCCAGCTTCAAAGGAAGCTGCTTTTGCATTCTCCAAATCAGTAGAGTGAACTCTATCCGCGGCCTCTTTCAGCTTGTACAGATCCTCATACTTCCTCTTTTGAGAAATCATGGCTTCCACGGCCTATAGAGAAACTTGAAGTTAGAGGTGAAAAATAAAATATGAAAATAAATCTGCGAAGGTACTTGCACTTACCCTCAGCAAACTATGGAGACCATAATCCTCCAAGTCATTGTGGTCTTCATCCACGAGTCTATCAAGGTACGTGGTGTCTGGGACCCTCTTCATCTTGTGGATATCCTTCACAGTTATGTCCCAAGAGGATTCAGGATTGGGTTGCCTAAACTGGGGCCACGGACGTCCATCAAGACCAACACTGGCCCAATCGAGGTCCAGGTTGGCATTTATTATGATAATTGGTGGTGGGGGGGAGAGCATGAATGGATTAGGGCATCAGATGTTGACATCAGCCCTGTCGCGGCTAGATTAGCCCCAATGTCGTCATCAAAAGTACCCTTAGGCCTCTCGTGAGGACCCTCCTCAACTTGGAGTTGGGGCGCGATAGGGGTCATTTGTTTTGCAGCCTGATTTTGGTCACTTGAAGGGATCGTAGCAGGGACCTTGGTCTTTGACCTCTTCCTCTTGCTTTGCCTAATAGTGTTGTTGAGGACAATTGCGTCCTTATCCATCTCTGCCAATTGGGCATCCAAGAGCTCCCTATCAACTTCCTCACCCGAAAGAAGAAATAAAATAATAAAAATTTGAAGTTTAAAACTTATTGCCGCGATATCAATAAATGAAAAGGTTAATACCTTCTACGGACATATCTATGGGAATAGATTTATTGGTGAAGTATCCCACTTCAAAGATGGAGGTAGAAGTTACAAGTGTGCTAAACTTCTTCTCCTTAACAGGAATTGTTGTGGCCTTGAAAACTCTATTTTATTGCTTCTTACTCAACTGCAAATTGTCAAGAACTGCAGAAAAATACAGAGGTTAGTATAGAAGCAAAATGGAGAATAATATGCATCTATAAAGAGGGGACGTGGCTATAATTGAAAAAGTACCTAGTTTTGAGGGACACCCCCATTGTCGCGACATCGTAAATAATCTCCTCATCTCACTCTCTTCAGGGTGGATCTCCCACCCTTCTCCAGAAATGTAGAAGTATTTTCCTTTCTAGTTTTTTACACTGGTAGGCCTCCCAAAGTAAAGGGTATCATCCCTTCCATGGACTGAGAAGTAATAGTACCTCGCAAACTTTATGAAATATTTCTTTAGAGGGTAGAAGTGGAAAAACTCCGCGGGTGTAATGTCTCTCTTGAATTTGTTCTCCTACAATATGATAGGTGGAAGAGTGGCCTTCCATCCATTGGGATCTAATTGGGCTGGGACTAACTATATGGTTTGGAAAATTCTTCTAATAGGAACAGGGACAGGTAGTCGCAGCCCATAAATGAAAGCGTGTAGGTGGAAGCAGACCCCATCATCAATAAGTGTCATGCATGGCCTTTACTCTATGGCAGGTGCTGACCATATCAAACCCTTAGGAAACTCGAAGGCCTCAGCTACGATATCAATCCATTCTTGGTTCATAGTGCTCTGTATATCAAGTGTAGCAGGAGGTCTCTCAACCCTCCGAGATGTGCTAGCAGGTTCGTCCCTAGAATTTAATGCACCCCCTGCCATGGTATTATCATCTATGTCCATTAGATGATTGCTAAAATTGGCCTCTTATTCCATAATTGCAGAATCTGAATCTGAAGTTAGTACCACACAATTGGGGAAATACTTCAATTGGAAAGGCCCTACTGACTTCAAAGGAGGCACTGAAGGAAGTTCAGGAGGAGCGGCTCCAAAATGTTTTTCCCAAAAGCCTCTAAAAAATTTGTCTGGGTTAAATTTCATATGGCTGTAACAGTATCTGAAAAGTAGAGAGTTCACAGTTAGGTGCCACATTGTATTAAGGCCTCTCAGGGGCCACGGCAAGAGAAAATGAGATAAATAGAAATGCTAGCAATATTGGTTAAGTACAAATGTTGGATTCTGAAAAACCTAGAAGTTAATTGTTGCCACGACATATTGTTTTGGGAGTGTTATTTTCTTACATACCGTAGTCACTAAACTATGGGCTAAAATGTCGCAGATTATAATCTGATGAGTTGCTACAGGACACATCCTTTATGTGGTATTGGCAGTAGCCCTTATTAACTACATGTCGCAGATGTTTCTTAAACTATTTGAAGGTTATATTCAGTCTAAGCAACCTTAATTTACTAAAGGGATTTTTTCCACGTCGCGGACACTCACTCAAATAGTTTAGTATTTAGCCTAGGTAAGTTCAAAGATCAAAAACCTTAGAATATGAAGAGTCACTCTCAAGAATGTCAAGAACATAATGGGTGACCTAGTTCAGAAACCCTAAAGTCCAACCCTAACCAACAAAACTCATGTACTAGAATAATATTGAAGATTGATTCAAGATCGATTACCTAGTTCAAATCCAAACAACTATGTATTATCATATGGGTTTGATCAGTTAGATACAATCTTTCAGTTACAAAATATAATGGCAGAAATTCAGATGATGAATTGTTAATTATGAACTGAAAAATATATTAAAGAGGTTGGTAATTGGAAACATTACTTGGAAATGAAGAAACTAGCTAGGGTCAGCCTCAAAACACCTCAAAATCACAACATGCAGCTTTCGAAAGTCGTCGAAAAAAGCAAGAGGATGACCGAAAAAAGTTTGGCCATCGATATTCTCTCAAAGATTTGGGAAACATAATGAAGTCCACGACTAAAATAATTTATATAAGAGGGAGCGAGAAGACGAAGCGTTGCCTTGGAAGTATTGCGGCACCTCGAGAGGACTTGACTACTCAGTTACAGCCCCAATAGTAATATCTTGGGACTACAACTTGGGAGCTTATTGATAGTACAAATATAACAACCTGTCACGGATGTTACTCCGACATGCACATAAGCTTATAGGACGCATCCCTACTTAACATGGTGAGGCCCTACTTAGCACGGTACGGCACCCACAACTTTAGCCTCATACAGGATGTAGCCTCCTGCAATGACAGATGCAGCCTTATACTATGCAGGATGCGACGCTCAGTATGCCTTCCTTACAGGACACATCCCCCTCATTCATAGTTGCTCCAGACTTGATATGTCATGTGCTCAGGGCACATGACACAACTCACATACCTCCTATAAATAAAGTCCCACACCTCGAGATATGGGGAGCAGAACACCTGGCGAAGCCTTGCTAAATTATCTCTACACAACCTCAACATACAGCTCGGGGGCTACTGATCTACATCATAGTCATATCTTCGACACTCCTGGAACCACTACAGTCATGTACTAGTTTTTGTCATCTATCTTGTATGGCCATTGTAGCATTATAGACTTGTACAGCAATGATATGAATATAATGGGAGGGAGGAACCAAAGTGGACATAGGTTCTTTTATAGACTAACCACTCTATATTTTGTCTTTTATCTATCTTTATTTACTCATTTGCTTACTATGCACTATACACTTGATTTGCTGGTACGAGAACGACTAGTGGAAGATTTCTCGTATCATCAAGTGTATCATTTTATTTTATACTGAGGGTATTTGTCGTGTGATTTGATTTATACCTATTTTGAGTGGACTCCATATTGATATGGAGGTCCAGTTATGTGTTTTAAACAACTTAAGTTTGGCCCGGGTGGTGGGCATAACCTTATGAGGAATTTTGGACTATCTTGGGTAACATTCTGGGCTTTTTTTAGGGCCCGAAATTAGACCTCATTAATAGGTGTGGTAATTAGAGTTTTTAAAGGGCTATCACTCTTTCATTAATGTTATATTACCAACTAAACTAAACCCTAGCATCCATAAGCACATGAGAGAATTAAAGAAATATTGGAGAGGAGAAATCAAAGGGATTCAAGAGGGATTTCTTCAATCTTCAAACAAAGGGAATAATTTTCTTGAACTTTTGTTTGGAGTATACTTAGTTTAGAATCATGTCTTTTCCATGCCAATTTCATGTTTTGAACTTATATTTGGAGATTCAATTCGTATTATTTGAATTATGTTATTGTTGGGACTAATTAGTTTTAGTTATCAATTAATCTTGATATTTTGGTGATAAAACCTTAAATCAATATAGTATAATAATTGAAAATTATTTTAGCATCCATGTTCTAGGATCTATTCCCATTTCTGAATTGAATCCATGGATTAACTAGAAGGATTATTCTGAAATTAAAAGAGAAATCGTAAACCATTGATGTTATAGGCAAAGAAGTGGCCATTATTGATTAAACCTTGAAATGATTAATTAATCTATTTATGATGATTAGGAATCAATGGAAGCTTGTTACCATATTTAAATTTAAGTCTAGTAATGGTTAATTGATATTTGGAGCTTTATAACTCGTTAATAGAAGTTGGAGAAGAAAATCATTCATTTTAGGAAAATCTTGGTCTTCTTCTCGAAGTGAATCGATTCGGTCCCTAAATCGAAGTGGGTCGAGTTGGAGAAATGAATCATGGAGTTATTCTGAGTTGGTTTGAGTATATGAGAGGTTATCCATTTGAGGAATGATTGATATAATGAAGAAGTGGAGACTTGTAAAATGAAGCTAAAGACATAAATTATTATAACTATAGTAAAAAGTTATTGATTAAGAATAGTCATTTATAACATAATCCAACGTTGTAGTAATTAGGTTAGTTTGGATGGACATGTGAGAACTACGATATCCTATGGGGTACTTACATATGTTGTGTGTTTTATATCTGTGTATTCTATAATTATGTGAACATGCCTTGACTTGTGGTGAATCTATTGGTTATAGGTGCGAATTAGACATTGGGATCGTGTACCACGCATCGAATGAGATGTACGGGACGTAGTGGAGGTGATTATTTTAGATAATGTGTTCATGGGTGTCAACCCTTCATGATGAGATAAGGTTGCATGACTAGAGCCATTAGTCGGGTTGAGTATGAGCTTATTAGTGGTGATACTGCATTGTGATCGCCCCTTAATTTATTTGTGAGTTTTTACTTAAGTTTATTAAGTGATGGACTCCAACGGACTTACCGATAGAGGCGCGAGATAGACACCGAAGGCAGTGGCCTTCATGTGATGTAATAACTATTCAGGAAGACATAATATAGTGTAAATATAGACAATCTATAATAAATATGATGTTACGTAAAATACATCATGTGCTTTATTTGTATCTTTTTGGGGTGATATTATTGGGGTTGGTATTGGGTTTGTATTCATGCACATGAGGGTTGTTAAACCCTTGTTATGTTATAGTTACCTGAAATTCATTCTTTGTGATAGCGTAGAGATTAGTTATCACAGTATGACTTTAGTCGGTTAATGCGCGTAGTATTTCACTTAGATGTGGCGTAAGAGACTTATTGCATGTGAGAGCCAATGAGTGGCATGTAATATAAATCAACAGAATGATTATGTATTGATATTTAAGTTAATTCTTGCAACTTTAGGGCTTTGACCCAAAATTATAGAAAAATATTTTTCAAGTTTACTTAGATAAGATCAACAGAGCTGAAGAAAGATCACACTTATAGCTCCACTTTGCATATTAGATTTTAATCTTTTAATTCAAGCATAGGTTGCTATTTATTTCAATTTTTGTTGATTCCCTTAGAGTTTAGTATGGCCGACATAAGCCCGAATTTATTATTTGGCCAGTTTTATTCAGAGGCGTGAAGTGTAGATATTTCTTATGTCAATTGTGTTAAAACTTATTTATTTATGTGATTCTGTCATTTTAGTTCCGTTTCGCATGTGTTGATGGTTGAATTAGAGTTTTTACTCTATGGTTTGATGCTTAAAATGATATAGATTGTTTAATAATCCCCATCTTTGGCATATTATCCTGGCTAACTATTATGTGGAAAATGGGGGTTTTCATCAGTGCCTCGAGGGAAATGGGGTAAGACTTTGATGTTTAAGATTGAAATTTGTGTAAAGATGTTGCGAGTAAATAATACTGATTATTGTTATATTGGGATCTTAAAATGATTGTCATATTGCATACACATGAGATATGTGAACGCATGATTATGTTTGTGCACTTGGATCAATTATATAAGGTACTAAGTTTTTCGCTCAATCACATAGGTTATTAATTCATTTTAAGTTTTGTACGAGATTGTACTAATTGCGGGTATATTGGAGTTTTGGGTGCATTGGGACGTTTAGAAGCTCTGTATTTTTTTAAAAAGAAAGTTGAATTTTATTTTTCTTTGTAAATTATAAAAAAACTTTGAATATTAATGATAAAAAAACATTTGTTCCGTTTATTTGTAAATTGTTGTTTGAGCTTCCGCAAATGGTTTATTTTAAATGGTATTTCTTTTAAACAGTTTCAATTTAGCATGCATTTTAAGCATTTTTATTTTTCAAATTTTATAAGTGTTACAAGTTGTATCAAAGCTCTAGGTTACCTATATTCTATGGCTTGGGGATATGGGTCGTTAAGTTTACGTTTCTTATCTTTGATTTTTTTCGTAGTGTATTAATTAAAGAATAAGTTTTAGTCAATTTCGAGGATAAATTTCCTTTCTTGTGGGGGTGTGGAAGATTGTAATGCCCCATAATATTAAGATAAGTACTTATATCATATAATAATAATTGAAATTAACTATAAAATAATTTTTATGAACTTATTTTAATTTACTAGAAAATCTGTAAAATTTACTTAAATTTTATTTAACTTGTTTTTTAAACTACTTAACACGCGACATATTAAAATGAGTGGACATCATTATTTTTTATTTTTTATTTTCTGGTATTGGAAATGATACACAATATAGTTTGGATATATTATAAGTTGTATTTATAATAATAAAAAAGAAAAAATAATAAAAAATTGGTATTAGTTGTTTTGTCATTAGTAAGGGTTAGTATGTTAGGTTAATGACCTATTGTAAAATTAAAAGAAATTAAGTGAGGAAGATGATGGGAAACATATTGTTCCTACTTTTGCATGTACTTTGATTAAAAATAATAAAAATTAACTTGAAAAAAACTATTATTTGGTGTAGACACCCCATCCTAGGAACCTCCCCCCCCCCCCCCCCCCCCCCCCAAACACCCCCAAGCACCTCATTAGGTCCCTAGCACTCACTCATTCACCACAAGCCCTAAGGCATACTCACAATACTGATCTGGAGGCCATCGGGCGCTCTTGGCCCCCATTTGGCTCCAGTCAACTCTTCCACTAGAGAGAAAGCTCAATTATTTTTTGAAGGGCTCTGAATCCTCTTTCCAATGGTCCGTTTTGTGCGTTAATCGGAGATACGGTCCGGACTAACGGTCCGTTTTACCCCATAAACTAATGTAGAGTCCACCAAGCGCTCCCAGGACCCATTTTACTCCGATTAACTCTCCAGCTTCAGTGAAGCTCAATGAATTTTTGAACGGCTCTGAATCCCCTTTCCAAAAATTTGTCCCTCTGCAAATCGGCCTTACGATTTGGACGAATGATCTGTTTTACTTTTGAAGGGTCATGGTGTGCCTCCGAGCCCCATTTGACCTTGGTCAACTCTCCGAACTAAACGAAGTTGAATGAATTATTGAAGGGTACCGAATTCATTTTCCAACTGTCCGCCTAATGCGCTAATCGGCCTTACATTTCAGACCAACGATCTGTTTTCCTCCGAACACCTATGGTCTAGAGACCATCAGGCGCTTTTGAGACCCGTTTCACTTTGGTCAACTCCCAAACCCAGGAGTGGCTCATGGATTCTTAAATGGCTCTAAATTTCCTTTCAGATGGACTTATGATTTGCATTTTATGCTCATTTTATTGAACGACCTGTTCCGGAATGCATATAGTCATACTAGGGACCCTATATATAGGAAGTGTTCTTAAGGTTCTATATGTAACAACCCGCGTAATTTTTGGGATATTTTCGAAATAAAGAGGAAAAATAAATTTTGAGATAAAATTATTTTGATTACTCAAATATGTTGGATTTTATTTTTAAAGGCGAGAATTTCAAACGATTTCGAAATCGGAATTAAAATGGAGTTTTAATTGAATTTTTATTATTTAGAAGAGTCCTCAAAACATAAAACTCTCTAAGAGTTCTCGGAACATAAAACTCTCTAGTAAAAATAATATTTTAAGAAATTCGACCGACCGATCAAGCTGAATTTTTGTCAGCAGTCCTGTCTCACCGTTCGCTACAACTTACTAAAATTTCAAGCGATTCCAACGGTCCGATTGTCCGGAATAAAATTTTTAGTGTTTGTATCTAATTAGAACTATTTTCTTAATCAAACACTTAACCCTTTATATATCAACTAATTCGTGGCTTGGCTTTTCAAATAACTTTTTCTCAAACTTTTCAACCAGAAGACCTCTCCAAAATTACTCCCTTTCATATACAAACCATAGCCCCCAACTTGTTCAAGATTTCAACCTTAGATTAGAAGGCTTATTTGGTGTTTTCTCGAGTTTGGGCTAGAACGAGATTTGATTATTTTCGCGAGAGGAACGTGATGGTGTGATTAGATTTTAAGGCTGAATTATGCGTGATTCATTTGATAATTTTGAGGTATGGGGTTTTACACAATATGCTCCTGAAATCTCGCGAGTGTTTATTCCGTTGAATTCTTGTTAATTGAACTCATATTTTGAATTGTTAAATTCTTGGAAATTTGGAAAAATAATTGTTGGAATTATTTTCATTCATGAGGTATTATTCATGTTGTTTTGAGCACGCTGTCATGAGATTTTAATATGGCACTGATGTTGGGCACCCGCCAAGACTCCTTTTCCGGCTACTTGATAAAGTATGGAGCGATATGGTGAGGCCTGGTGACTCCGATTAATGTGTCGTTGAGAAATTTATTGATAAAATGCTTTTGAGATTTGCATTAATTGATTTGAGTATTCGTAGTCGTATTGTTGCGCTTTGTTCATCGCTAACATCTTTGTTGAGCATATTCCTGTCGTATTGTGTACTTCCCCATCTTTTTCTTAGTTGGCAGGTGAGCACGGATTTGAGTGCTATGGACCAATTGGGATGATTATAGCGAGGATTATTCGGGAAGAATTTTTAATACCAGAGATGAGAAAACTTGTATTTATTTTGATGTATAGAGCATTTGGAGATTTATTTTATTTTCGAGATAGTTGGATTGTTGTAATTATTTCGAGAGATTTATTGTATTAATTTGAAGATGAGATTAGTGGTTTCTTTTCTATTATGGGATTTAGATGCTCTATACCTTGTGATTTGTGGATTTGAATTTAGTTTATCGACAGTAGCGCTCCGTTCGCTCTCCTCGGGCGGGCGGGGTGTTACAGAATGTTATCAGAGCTTAGGTATACGACCACCCTCGGGTCTTGGGTTTTTGGGTCTATTGCGTTTTTGTGGCGCGTATTTTGGACATAGAAATTTTAGAGTATCGTTTCGTATTAAGCATCTACAGTAGATGTGAGGAAATTATTTTGGAGACGAGATTATTTTTTGAGATTGTTGGCCTGATTTTTGAGATTTAGGTATTCGGCGAATTTCGAGGGCGAAATTCCATTGTTAGTGGGGAAGTGTAACAACTCGCGTAATTTTTGGGGTATTTTCGAAATAAAGAGGAAAAATAAATTTTGAGATAAAATTATATTGATTACTCAAATGTGTTGGATTTTATTTTTAATGGCGAGAATTTCAAACGATTTCGAAATCGGAATTAAAATGGAGTTTTAATTGAATTTTTATTATTTAGAAGAGTCCTCAAAACATAAAACTCTCTAAGAGTTCTCGGAACATAAAACTCTCTAGTAAAAATAATATTTTTAGAAATCCGACCGTCCGATCAAGATGAATTTTTGTCAGCAGTCCTGTCTCGCCGTTCGCTACAACTTACTAAATTTTTTAGCGATTCCAACGGTCCGATTGTCCGGAATAAAATTTTTAGTGTTTGTATCTAATTAGAACTCTTTTCTTAGTCAAACACTTAACCCGTTATATATCAACTAATTCGTGGCTTGGCTTTTCAAATAACTTTTTCTCAAACTTTTCAACCAGAAGACCTCTCCAAAATTACTCCCTTTCATATACAAACCATAGCCCAAAACTTGTTCAAGATTTCAACCTTAGATTAGAAGGCTTATTTGGTGTTTTCTCGAGTTTGGGCTAGAACGAGATTTGATTATTTTCGCGAGAGGAACGTGATGGTGTGATTAGGTTTTGAGGCTTAATTATGCGTGATTCATTTGATGATTTTGAGGTATGGGGTTTTACACATTATGCTCCTAAAATCTCGCGAGTGTTTATTCCGTTGAATTCTTGTTAATTGAACTCATATTTTGAATTGTTAAATTCTTGGAAATCTGGAAAAATAATTGTTGGAATTATTTTCATTCATGAGGTATTATTCATGTTGTATTGAGCACGTTGTCATGAGATTTTAATATGGCACTGATGTTGGGCACCCGCCAAGACACCTTTTCCGGCTACTTGATAAAGTATGACGCGATATGGTGAGGCCTGGTGACTCCGGTTAATGTGTTGTTGAGAAATTTATTGATAAAATGCTTTTGAGATTTGCATTAATTGATTTGAGTATTCGTAGTCGTATTGTTGTGCTTTGTTAATCGCTAACATCTTTGTTGAGCATATTCCTGTCGTATTGTGTACTTCCCCATCTTTTTCTTAGTTGGCAGGTGAGCACGGATTTGAGTGCTATGGACCAATTGGGATGATTTTAGCGAGGATTATTTGGGAAGAATTTTTAATACAAGAGATGAGAAGACTTGTATTTATTTTGATGTATAGAGCATTTGGAGATTTATTTTATTTTCAAGATAGTTGGATTGTTTTAATTATTTCGAGAGATTTGTTGTATTAATTTGAAGATGAGATTAGTGGTTTCTTTTCTATTATTGGATTTAGATGCTCTATACCTTGTGATTTGTGGATTTGAATTTAGTTTATCGACAGTAGCGCTCCGTTCGCTCTCCTCGGGCGGGCGGGGTGTTACCGAATGGTATCAGAGCTTAGGTATACGACCACCCTCGGGTCTTGGGTTTTTAGGTCTGTTGCGTTTTTGTGGCGCGTACTTTGGAGATAGAAATTTTAGAGTATCGTTTCATATTAAGCATCTAGATTAGATGTGAGGAAATTATTTTGGAGACGAGATTATTTTTGAAGATTGTTGGCCTGATTTTTTAGAGTTAGGTATTCGGCGAATTCCGAGGGCGAAATTCCATTGTTAGTGGGGAAGTGTAACAACCCGCGTAATTTTTGGGGTATTTTCGAAAAAAAGAGGAAAAATAAATTTTGAGATAAAATTATTTTGATTACTCAAATATGTTGGATTTTATTTTTAAAGGCGAGAATTTCAAACGATTTCGAAATCGGAATTAAAATGGAGTTTTAATTGAATTTTTATTATTTAGAAGAGTCCTCAAAACATAAAACTCTCTAAGAGTTCTCGGAACATAAAACTCTCTAGTAAAAATAATATTTTTAGAAATTCGACCGTCCGATCAAGCTGAATTTTTGTCAGCAGTCCTGTCTCGCCGTTCGCTACAACTTACTAAAATTTCAAGCGATTCCAACGGTCCGATTGTCCGGAATAAAATTTTTAGTGTTTGTATCTAATTAGAACTCTTTTCTTAATCAAACACTTAACCCTTTATATATCAACTAATTCGTGGCTTGGCTTTTCAAATAACTTTTTCTCAAACTTTTCAACCAGAAGACCTCTCCAAAATTACTCCCTTTCATATACAAACCACAGCCCCAAACTTGTTCAAGATTTCAACCTTAGATTAGAAGGCTTATTTGGTGTTTTCTCGAGTTTGGGCTAGAACGAGATTTGATTATTTTCGCGAGAGGAACGTGATGGTGTGATTAGGTTTTGAGGCTTAATTATGCGTGATTCATTTGATGATTTTGAGGTATGGGGTTTTACACATTATGCTCCTAAAATCTCGCGAGTGTTTATTCCGTTGAATTCTTGTTAATTGAACTCATATTTTGAATTGTTAAATTCTTGGAAATTTGGAAAAATAATTGTTGGAATTATTTTCATTCATGAGGTATTATTCATGTTGTTTTGAGCACGCTGTCATGAGATTTTAATATGGCACTGATGTTGGGCACCCGCCAAGACTCCTTTTCCGGCTACTTGATAAAGTATGGAGCGATATGGTGAGGCCTGGTGACTCCGATTAATGTGTTGTTGAGAAATTTATTGATAAAATTCTTTTGAGATTTGCATTAATTGATTTGAGTATTCGTAGTCATATTGTTGCGCTTTGTTCATCGCTAACATCTTTGTTGAGCATATTCTTGTCGTATTGTGTACTTCCCCATCTTTTTCTTAGTTGGCAGGTGAGCACGGATTTGAGTGCTATGGACCAATTGGGATGATTTTAGCGAGGATTATTCGGGAAGAATTTTTAATACCAGAGATGAGAAGACTTGTATTTATTTTGATGTATAGAGCATTTGGAGATTTATTTTATTTTCGAGATAGTTGGATTGTTGTAATTATTTCGAGAGATTTGTTGTATTAATTTGAAGATGAGATTAGTGGTTTCTTTTCTATTATGGGATTTAGATGCTCTATACCTTGTGATTTGTGGATTTGAATTTATTTTATCGACAGTAGCGCTCCATTCGGTCTCCCCGGGCGGGCGGGGTGTAACAGAATGGTATCAGAGCTTAGTTATACGACCACCCTCGGGTCTTGGGTTTTTGGGTCTATTGCGTTTTTGTGGCGCGTATTTTGGACATAGAAATTTTAGAGTATCGTTTCGTATTAAGCATCTACAGTAGATGTGAGGAAATTATTTTGGAGACGAGATTATTTTTTGAGATTGTTGGCCTGATTTTTGAGATTTAGGTATTCGGCGAATTTCGAGGGCGAAATTCCATTGTTAGTGGGGAAGTGTAACAACTCGCGTAATTTTTGGGGTATTTTCGAAATAAAGAGGAAAAATAAATTTTGAGATAAAATTATATTGATTACTCAAATGTGTTGGATTTTATTTTTAATGGCGAGAATTTCAAACGATTTCGAAATCGGAATTAAAATGGAGTTTTAATTGAATTTTTATTATTTAGAAGAGTCCTCAAAACATAAAACTCTCTAAGAGTTCTCGGAACATAAAACTCTCTAGTAAAAATAATATTTTTAGAAATCCGACCGTCCGATCAAGATGAATTTTTGTCAGCAGTCTTGTCTCGCCGTTCGCTACAACTTACTAAAATTTCAAGTGATTCCAATGGTCCGATTATCCGGAATAAAATTTTTAGTGTTTGTATCTAATTAGAACTCTTTTCTTAATCAAACACTTAACCCTTTATATATCAACTAATCTGTGGCTTGGCTTTTCAAATAACTTTTTCTCAAACTTTTCAACCAGAAGACCTCTCCAAAATTACTCCCTTTCATATACAAACCATAGCCCCAAACTTGTTTAAGATTTCAACCTTAGATTAGAAGGCTTATTTGGTGTTTTCTCGAGTTTGGGCTAGAACGAGATTTGATTATTTTCGCGAGAGGAACGTGATGGTGTGATTAGATTTTGAGGCTGAATTATGCGTGATTCATTTGATTATTTTGAGGTATGGGGTTTTACACAATATGCTCCTGAAATCTCGCGAGTGTTTATTCCGTTGAATTCTTGTTAATTGAACTCATATTTTGAATTGTCAAATTCTTGGAAATCTGGAAAAATAATTGTTGGAATTATTTTCATTCATGAGGTATTATTCATGTTGTTTTGAGCACACTGTCATGAGATTTTAATATGGCACTGATGTTGGGCACCCGCCAAGACTCCTTTTTCGGCTACTTGATAAAGTATGGAATGATATGGTGAGGCCTGGTGACTCCGATTAATGGGTTGTTGAGAAATTTATTGATAAAATTCTTTTGAGATTTGCATTAATTGATTTGAGTATTCGTAGTCGTATTGTTGCGCTTTGTTCATCGCTAACATCTTTGTTGAGCATATTCCTGTCGTATTATGTACTTCCCCATCTTTTTCTTAGTTGGCAGGTGAGCACGGATTTGAGTGCTATGGACCAATTGGGATGATTTTAGCGAGGATTATTGGGGAAGAATTTTTAATACCAGAGATGAGAAGACTTGTATTTATTTTGATGTATAGAGCATTTGGAGATTTATTTTATTTTCGAGATAGTTGGATTGTTGTAATTATTTCGAGAGATTTGTTGTATTAATTTGAAGATGAGATTAGTGGTTTCTTTTCTATTATGGGATTTAGATGCTCTATACCTTGTGATTTGTGGATTTGAATTTAGTTTATCGATAGTAGCGCTCCGTTCGGTCTCCCCGGGCGGGCGGGGTGTTACAGAATGGTATCAGAGCTTAGTTATATGACCACCCTCGTGTCTTAGGTTTTTGGGTCTGTTGCGTTTTTGTGGCGCGTATTTTGTAGATAGAAATTTTAGAGTATCGTTTCGTATTAAGCATCTATATTAGATATGAGGAAATTATTTTGGAGACGAGATTATTTTTGGAGATTGTTGGCCTGATTTTTGAGATTTAGGTATTCGGCGAATTTCGAGGGCAAAATTCCATTGTTAGTGGGGAAGTGTTACAACCCGCGTAATTTTTGGGGTATTTTTGAAATAAAGAGGAAAAATAAATTTTGAGATAAAATTATTTTGATTACTCAAATATGTTGAATTTTATTTTTAAAGGCGGGAATTTCAAACGATTTCGAAATCGGAATTAAAATGGAGTTTTAATTGAATTTTTATTATTTAGAAGAGTCATCAAAACATAAAACTCTCTAAGAGTTCGGGGAACATAAAACTCTCTAGTAAAAATAATATTTTTAGAAATCTGACCGTCCGATTATGCTGAATTTTTGTCAGCAGTCCTGTCTCGCCGTTCGCTACAACTTACTAAAATTTCTAGCGATTCCAACGGTTCGTTTGTCCGGAATAAAATTTTTAGTGTTTGTATCTAATTAGAACTCTTTTCTTAGTCAAACACTTAACCCGTTATATATCAACTAATTCGTGGCTTGGCTTTTCAAATAACTTTTTCTCAAACTTTTCAACCAGAAGACCTCTCCAAAATTACTCCCTTTCATATACAAACCATAGCCCCAAACTTGTTCAAGATTTCAACCTTAGATTAGAAGGCTTATTTGGTGTTTTCTCGAGTTTGGGCTAGAATGAGATTTGATTATTTTCGCGAGAGGAACGTGATGGTGTGATTAGATTTTAAGGCTGAATTATGCGATGATTCATTTGATGATTTTGAGGTATGGGTTTTACACAATATGCTCTTGAAATCTCGCGAGTGTTTATTCCTTTGAATTCTTGTTAATTGAACTCATATTTTGAATTGTTAAATTCTTAAAAATCTGGAAAAATAATTGCTGGAATTATTTTCATTCATGAGGTATTATTCATGTTGTTTTGAGCACGCTGTCATGAGATTTTAATATGGCACTGATGTTGGGCACCCGCCAAGACTCCTTTTCCGGCTACTTGATAAAGTATGGCGGGGTATGGTGAGGCCTGGTGACTCCAGTTAATGTGTTGTTGAGAAATTTATTGATAAAATGATATTGAGATTTGCATTAATTGATTTGAGTATTCGTAGTCGTATTGTTGCGCTTTGTTCATCGCTAACATCTTTGTTGAGCATATTCCTGTCGTATTGTGTACTTCCCTATCTTTTTCTTAGTTGGCAGGTGAGCACGGATTTGAGTGCTATGGACTAATTGGGATGATTTTAGCGAGGATTATTTGGGAAGAATTTTTAATACAAGAGATGAGAAGACTTGTATTTATTTTGATGTATAGAGAATTTGGAGATTTATTTTATTTTCGAGATAGTTGGATTGTTGTAATTATTTCGAGAGATTTGTTTTATTAATTTGAAGATGAGATTAGTGGTTTCTTTTCTATTATGGGATTTAGATGCTTTATACCTTGTGATTTGTGGATTTGAATTTAGTTTATCGACAGTAGCGCTCCGTTCGCTCTCCCCGGGCGGGCGGGGTGTTACACTATGCCAATAGGCCAGCCTAGGACCATGTCAATCGGCACCCCCTAGCCCTATAAATAAAGGCCATGGCCTCATTTTGAAGAAAATACCTGAACACCCCTCTCAGCAAGTCAGAGAACATTCTCTCGAATTCATGGCCGTTCACTTTCGTTAAAAAAAAAACATTTTCCCACATTCCCTTCCATCTCTTTCTTACCTCAGTTGGTCATTCCCCCCACCTCTCCATACCACTTTCATACGATTGGAAGATCAGCATATCTACATCTCAACATCAAGATCAAGCATTCATAAGGAGGTCTAATTCCCATTCCTTTATTTAATTTTTCCATTTTAGCATTAATAATATTATTTCTATTTTAGTACTTTTGTTTCATTACATCACATCCATTAATATATACTCTTTATTAGTAGTATTGCACATAATCTATTTTCATAAAAAAAAATTAAAAAATAAGATAAAGAGGGTTTATCCATAAATTCTAAAAGTGGGATTTCCATTTCACACTCTCACTCTGAAAAGAACATTTTCTTTCTAAACACACAAATATAAGAGAAATCCCCCATTTGGATTTATGGATTTAACCCCACCCAATACTATCTTCGAACCACGTGAACTTTGATGCCCCTTATACTACGTAGGCATCTTGGGCCAATCTCGAGATTCGAGTCCTCTTTATGCATGTTTATATGTTTCTTTCATATCTTATATATATATATATATTCCTTATGACTCTCATATTCTTACATGCTTGTGTTTCATCTGATATACACATTCACTCTTCCATAGTGACTTGTGATTTGGCAAACAATAATATTATATTTTGAATTATTATTTTCTGGAACATTACTATGGATAAATTAACTTCGTTCTTTTCCATGGCGCGAGTTGAATGATTCCATTCTCCACCTATATTATACACACGCGCAATCACATCAAGGAGGCTAAAAGAAAAGGATTAACATTTTTCTAGGAGATATCAAATGGGAAGGATGGGTGACTAACACCGTCCCATTTCGTAACTTAGTCCTCAGAACATTGAATTACTTTGTTTCGTAAGCATCGGTATGGGCCTTGATGTTGTTCTCTCGAGGCGGAGACATTCTGTTGTTTGTTTTGAGCAAAAACTCTCTCTCTCTCTCTACATTATCCCCTACTCATAATGATAACGATCGAGCATCCCGAAAAAGGTCACACCACGTGTGCGCACCGAAGGAAATTCAAAACCTCGAGATATCCATAGTGTCCACTCCGCTGGGGAAGTGTTTTGAAGAGGACTAGACTATATTTTTGTATAGGTGTTACTATTTTCTACATGTGTGCATATGGTCCTACCTGTATGTTTCCTTTACTCCTCTACTTACTTTTTGTACATCTACCCCATTCTTATCTCTACTACGCTCTCTCATTATATATATATATATATATATATATATATATATATATATATATATATATATATATATATATCTTTTTCACTCACTTGTACATGCTCACTTCACACATTTGTATATATTCTCCATATCCACTTCACACGCTTAGACTTGAATATAGTTTCTCTTCTACTCACATGTTCCATACACCACTTATATTATCCATGCTTAGCTTTGCTAACACACACCCACATTTATCTCACTTATACATATCTCCATGATCACTTACATATCTCAAAAACCTCTTGTAGACGATCCATGCTTAGACTAACTAGCACACACAGTAACTTGTGTATATTCACATGTCATTCACTCATATGTATATATCCCCATACTTTCCTATCACCATGATTAGTGTAGTCTGCATGATCCATGCTAGATTTACTTTTCATGATACTTGTATGATCTCCCTCATTAGTCTTGTACTCCCTTTAATTAGCATGTGAATAAAAAAATTTCTCTCCATAATGTACTAATTAAGACTCATGCATTGTGCACACTACATTACCAGAGCATGGAAATACTAACCAAAATTTTGTCATGTACTGGGGGGGGGGGGTCAGTTTGTGATTGGTTTCGAATTTATGGGGGCTCTGTTAACCTAAGCGATATGACTCTCACCTTCCATTGGCATAATATATTTGACGTATATCGAACAATTCCCCCGCATCATATCGCTTGACCGAACTCACGACGAGAAGTATATAATAGGGAACTAGTTCACGTACGTCGATATATCAAATTTTCTCTCACACATACCATCCCCAGGAGGTATATCGTGAGGTAATTCATGCACACTCGGATATATTAAATGGCTTGTCCACATGTACCGATGAATGATTGCCCTGATAGGCAAGAGGAATATCATGGATGTCATGCCCAAGGGGGGAACCCTTTGACTAACCCAACAAATGCATAAAACTCATACAGGCATCAACTATAGGGAACTCATAATTAGTTTGTCGGTTATCCTACGAAATTCTATCGAAATTTCGGGTCAACTTACCTCTGAATTTTCGCTTTATTTTGCCTTTTTTAAAACATGACCCTATCCATGAACCTAAAAATAAGTGAATTTATGTCTTACATTTTTAAACCCTATTTTCCCAGGTTCGGGTCCTATTCAACATTTTCTCTGCATTCAGGCTAACCTAATACAAGTGGAAACCTAATAATAATAATATTCTTGCTGAGATTCCCCTCCTTTTCTGCTCCTTTTAAAAAAACAAAAACACCAAAAATATTTTTCCCCTCCTTCCAAAATATATAAAAAAAAATCCCCTCCTTTGCTAAAAAATATCAAAAATTTGTTCCCTCTTTGCTTAAAATATAAATTCGAACTGTTTTCCCTCTCAGGTCGATCGCATACCTGACTTTGGCCTGACTCCCAATTAGCTTTGGTCTTCCGTTAAACCTCCCCAAAACTTCCTTGCTTCTTCTACTACTTCAACTGAATTTGGGATTTTCCTCCACGAGCTCTACATGGAGAACACGGACCAAGCGCCGAATGTTCATCCACATCTGATGGCTGACCTAGCCTAACTCAGCACCAAGGTTGACAAGCTTCAAAGTAATCTAGAATAAATACAGCAACACCGAGCCCAGATTCCCATAGCACTCGAGGTACTCTTTCCCCGTGCTATGGGTCCACATGCCCTTGAGCTTATTTGGGTCCCAAAAAAATACCAGCATGTCCCGCACGCCCTACCTTTAAATAGGCCACAACCTACTCAGCTCTCGATTCTAAACCTTATCCATGCATACCAAGGAAGAGGAGCCAAAAGTGTTTAACGAAGTCCTCAGACTACTGTCAAAGAACTATGACCAAGTTAAGATATTCGAAAACTATATGGATTACACCCACATGTCTCATTATCCCAATGTTAGACTATCAGAGAACTTCAAGATACCGGGCATCAAGAAATTTAGGGGCATCAGACCCCCAATTGTACCCCTTTGAAGCTATTGCTGAGCTATGACCCTTCTTGGTGCTGCCGAAGAGATAATGGCCCAAATGTTTCAGTAAACCTTGGGAGAAAGTGCCCTCAAACGATTCATGTTTCTTAAAGAATCAAGAATCCATATTTGGGAAGATATGGTCCGAGAATTCATTCCTCAGTACAAGTACAATAAAGAGTTACAGGTCACTTGTTGAGACCTAGAGCTACTCAAGAAAAACCTTGGGGAATTATTAAGTAGATTTATTGGAAGGTGGAGAGAGAAAGTTGCCACTATGACGAACAGGCCCCCAGGGAAGGAACACGTGAGCATTTTTAAGAAGAATTTATTGCCTCATATCTGAGAATCTCTAGCAGGACAATACTACCTATACTTTCGATCCCTTTGAAAGGATACTGTGGAAATCGAAGAAGGTATCACCAAGGTGGAATTTGAACCGAAGAAGCTGATCGGACAGTTTGCTCTGACGACGTATGAGAAGCCCGCTAGTGCCCCTGTCTCAACCATCAGAAATATATCACAACTTGAAACTTCTTGGGCACTTAAAAGTCGCCCCAACCCTATTAGAAAAAATTTCACTAAACTCTATGCTCCCCTGTCCAAAGTCTACCAAAATCTGTTAACCTAAAATCTCATGAAACCATTGGAACCTTGACCATTACCAAACCCACTCCCTAAGAACTTCAAGCTCGATGCCCATTATGACTTTAACCAAGTCACATGCCACACCACTAACTAGGCATGTGTTTCGACCAGATCAGATCGAAAAATGTATCTTTGAAAAAAGTTCTGATTTTTTGGAAATAAAATAATTATTATGATTTTCGATTTGATTTTTACAAAAAATTTTAAAAAAATCTGAATTCGGAAAAATAAAAACAATCCACAAAAAATGGCAATTCACAAAATATATTAAAATTTCAAAAATATCAAAAATTCTAAAATTTCAAAAAATAACAAAATTTGAATTTTCGATTACTCGAAATTCTCATTTTAAATAAACAAAGAAAATGGTTTAACCCAACATGTAAATACATGAGGATTTGACTCATTTTTTCATCTAGGTAGAAGTTAGGAAGATATTCTCCTTTTATATATCACACTTTGGAGCCCTCTCCCTCTCCCAACCGATGTGGGATATGGGAAATATTAAAAAAAATCAAAAAATCAAAAATTGGAAAATAATTCCAAAACAATCGAAAATAATTCGAAAAAATTGGATCGACATAGTTTTGGAAAAATCGGATCGAAAAATTGAAAATTTAGAATTATTTATTATTTTCGATCCAATTTTTTTTGAAAAAATCGTAAATCGACAAACTAAAATTTCATTTCAAATTTGGAAAAAAATCGGATCGAAAATTAGAAAAATTGAAGGTTTTAAAAAAAAATAGTCCTACCACTAACCAATGCTTTCACCTCAAAAATATGATCCAAGGCTTGATAGACTAGGGTATCATCACCCCGCTGGCTAATTCAAAGCCTAACACCACTCACAACCCTCTTCCAACACCTGGAACTGGAATAAATGCCATCTTCCTGGAAAGAAACCGTTGAATGTATTCTTCCATTCTATTCACCGATAAAAAAGCTGAGGAGGTTGTGCTTGAAAAAAAGAATCGAACCCAATGCTACATATATCTTCTTTTTTCCACCCAAACATAACATTACGAAAAAGGTTGATTTTGGCCATTCTACCCATATTGTGACAGTCAAAACACTTATTATACCTAAACCTCTCAAAGTTTTCTCGTCCTTTCTCTTACATCCTACAAGCTTTTCTAACCAAGCTCTGTTGTTCATTACAAGGGCCTGAATTGTCGCCCGCACCTGATCAAGTGGAGGCATGGAACTACGTATAGTGTTAGACTAAATCCAAAGGTTTAGGATGAAATTGTCCACCGAGACGTCCATCGACTACCTGAAATTCAGTAGTCTATTTAAGGAAGACCGAAAGTAGGTTTGAGAATCACACGAATGGGTGGTTCCTATTGAAGAAGTTGATCTAGATGATGTTTTACAAATCATGGCCAATGTGTTTCACCAAACAGGGGAAATTTACATCATTTCTCAGTTACTCACTTCTTTGAAAATTTAGGAACAGCTGGTCCCTTCACTCCTACACTTCCTCCACTGAGTGGGAGGATTTATATGATGAATCCGTAGAAGTTATCGGATTCGTTAATTATTCTTGGCATGAAGATTTCGTCGCCACTAGATGGGGGAATGACTTTAATAGTTCAGATGAGGAATCGAATCATAAAAAAGCCAATCCAGTTGCCAGTTTGTGTGGAATGATCTCTTTTTAAGATTTATTAGTAGAAATCAACAAAGTATTCATTCAGCCCGAAGTTGATAAAGCCACGGAGTTCTTATTCTACCCCACCTATGTGAACCACATAATCAGATCAGGGTGGTACTACAAATATCTGATTCCCCAGTCAACCAGAGTAGACAAAGGAAAGGTAATTGCCGAAGAACTCCCAATGCCAGAAATGACCCTTGAAAAAAGCAAAGTCCTCGGTAAGCTTAATAAAACCCAAACCAAGATAACCTTATAGGGACTCATTATGCCCTATCAGCTTCACCAAAATACCCTAATAAATCTCCGCATTGGACCCACAATTTTTCTCTCTACAATTCCTAAAGAGATCGTGAACATGGTTGGATCATTGACCTGTAGTAGACTCCCCTCTTTCTGCGAAGAGGAAATACTAAAATTTGTCCCCAGTCACAACTATGATCTTAACATATCCATTAAAGTCCCGAGGAATACATTCCCACTATCACTTGTCGATAATGGATTTTCTCTTAATGTCTATACACTTAGAACCTTTAACTACTTGGGATTGAAAGTTAGTGATCTCACTCCTACATCTTTCACCGCACGCGCCTATGACAAAACTCATTGAGAAGTAATTGGTTCCATAAAGATTACCCTAGGGGCTGGCCTTATCAACCCTCTGACAAACCGAGTCATCAACAAACCTGCATGATTTAATCTACTCCTTGTCCGTCCACGGCTCCACAGTATTTATGGGGTATTCTCTTTTCTTCATCAAAAACTAAAGTTCTTTGCCAAAGGTCAGGTCATCACAATTTTGGAAGATGACGATAATACGGATAGTCTCAGTACTAGAAATCCAATATTGGAGATTCAGCACGGAACTAAAGACATGCTCCTCTCTAGTTTCAGAATTGACCTACTCCCTGTCCTAACAGGGCACAATTTCAAAGTTTGAGAACATGCACTTCATGCTCGGAATGGGGCTAGGGAGATGTCAGTAGGGAATCTTTGAGCCCATAGTTCTGAAAGAAGCCTTTCCTCCATGTAGTTTGGTTTACCAATCTTCATCGATTTAACTCGAAGAGCTTTATTGACCGCGACTGAAAAGATGCCTAGAGAATGAAAAGACTATTTCAGGAGACTCTGTGAACGAAAAATGTATTAAAGAGAGTGAAGAATTCCCTTTCCGTGGATTCTCGAATTGTTGTATGACCACATCGACAAGAAGATAGAACCTGGTCTGAAGATATTTTTTCAAGATAATTACATTTGGATGAAGACTCGAATTATGAAGTGGAGACTTTGACTGAGCAAACCATGACAATTGCTGAGAATTTTGAGGAAAGTGACTCTGAATAATCCTTTGACCTACAGACACTGGGATTCAATATCTGCATGATCCACCAAAATGTTATGACATCATACCACCCATCCTGCTTAATAATAGCCAAGACCTGTTGTCTATCCTATCTCACCAATCTCTGCACTTATTTTTGTTTCTCCTTTTCCTTATGTAAATGTAATTAGGATCTATTTTGACGAGGTTCTTAATGCTATTTTCCCCAATAATGAAATAAATGAGGATTTTGAGTATCTTGTTGTTCCTTATATTAATTGTGTTTATTCTAATCAAACTTTTGATGATGATGATTTTACAAATGAATAATTTTCACTAATCTCAATAAGGAAAATAATAAATAACATAACCGCATTCAAATTAATGATGATGTGAATGTTGTTATTAATCTCAGTTCTAGTAGCCACCAGTGCGAGAATAAGATAAGGTCTACCCTTAACGAGCATGAGCATGCATAACTTCAAAAGTTGCTAAAAGAGTTCATAGACGTCTTTGTATTGTCCTACGATGACATGCCTGTCATTGACCCAGAAATAGCTTCACATGAGATCCCGATATTCCCAAAATTCAAACCAGTCAAACAGAAGTTGAGGAAACTCCGAACGGAATGGTCACTTAAAGTTAAATAAATGGTGGTCAAATAGCTTAATGTAGGTTTCATTCACATAGTATAATATCCTACATGGCTTGCTAATAGCATCCATGTGCCAATGTTGGGAGGAAAAGTCCACATGAACATCGACTATCGATATTTGAACAAAGCATCCCCAAAAGATGATTACCCATTACCAAACATTGACCTAATCGTGGATAATACGACCAGCCAAGCCTTGAATTCAGTTGTTAATTAATTTACTTGTTATAACCAGATCAAGATGCACCCTGAACACTAAGAGAAAACTGCCTTCATTACCCCATGGAGAACCTTCTTCTACACTATCATGCCATTCGAACTAAAAAATGTTGGGGTTACCAAATAAAGGGTTTCCACAACCATCCTGCATGAACTCTTTTACAAAGAGGTTGAGGTCTATATTGATGACATGATCATAAAATTCAAGGTTCGAGAAGGTCATATTCCCGCCCTTCAAAATTTCTTCAAGTAACTGCGGCAGTACTAGATGCAGCTAAATCCAAAGAAGTGTGTTTTAGGCATCACTAAGGGGAAACTCTTGGGGTTCATGGTCTGTGATAAAGGAATTGAAACAGGCCCCATAAAATTGAAAGTCATTCTTAATATGCCACCACCCCGGATGGAGAAGGAAGTCTGAGGATTCTTGGGTAAATTATAATACATCATTCGGTTCATTAGCGAACTGACCTCCATCTGCGAACCTAATTTCATACTTCTCTGAAATGATTTTATCGAAGTCTGGAATGAGGCCTTCCAAGAAGCCATTGACCAAATTAAGTAATACCTCACCCGACCTCCGATAGTTATGCCTCCGCAACCAGGTCTCCCACTCCTCGTGTACTTAACTATTAATGATACTGTAATAGGGTCTTTGTTGGCCCAATATATTACAGATGCCCGCAAAGAAGAATTAATTTACTACGCTAATAAAAATCTGGTCGGGTACGAAGTCAATTATGCTAATTTGAAGAAATCATGTGTCGCCTTAGTCTGGGTCACATAGAAGTTACGGCCTTACATACTTGCCTTTCCCATCAAACTAGTATCTCAAATGGATACCATCAAATATCTGCTATAGAAATCCTCTTTGTCAAGCCGAATGGATCATTGGTTGATGGTGCTAGCCGAGTTCGATTTATTTATATAACATAAAGGGTCTTAAGGGTGAGGGCCATCTCTGACTACCTTACCGATTATCCCATGGAAGGAACCGACAATTGGTTCTCTAAATTATGATATAAATACATTCTCCGTGCCTCTCAGGAGGATCTTAAATGGAAGATTTTCTTTGATGGAGCTGCCTATAAGAAAGAATACGACATTGGGATACTCCTGATCGCCCCAGATGACTCTCACACTCCTATTTACATCAAGATAGACTTCCTTTGCACTAACAACATAGGCCTCAAGATCACCCTGAAGAAAGTTATCAATCACTTAGAAATTTATGGGGACTCTTCCCTCATTATCAACTAAATTCTCCGAAAATAGGAAGTCAAAGACGAGAAGTTCCTATCCTTCCATGCCCACTTAAAAGAGCTTGCCTCCCAATTCAAACATGTCACCTTCCATTACCTTCCTCGCTCAAAACACATCCTAGACAATGCCCTTGCACCCTTGTACTCCAATGTAGACATCACACACGCACCTTCAAATTGGTATCCGAGCAGGTTATGCTAATTTATCGTATTTTCGGCCATCTTTGAGATATTGATTTTTTTCAAAAATTTGATTTTTAAAAGTTTGTCGCAATGTTTCTAAACGAGCACTTATATAACCGAATGCCGATTTTTTATGCGTCCAATTATACCTACTGGAAAGCTCGTATGAAATCCCAGTTGAAAGCCATTGACGAACTTGCTTGGCTTCTTTGTGAAAGAGGTTGGACTCCTCCCACTATCACTTCTAATAACATCACCTCTTTGAAACCTGTGTCACATTGGACTGAAGATGATTTTAAAATGTCTAATTTTAATTCCCGGGGTTTGAGTACTATTTCTTGAGCCGTCACCCCCGACGAGTTTCGTCGAATTATGACGTGTACCATGTCTAAAGAGGCATAGGATGTCCTTCAATTGACACATGGGGGTACGAATGCAGTTAAAGAATCAAAGTTACAAAATTTGGCCACCCAGTTGGAGACCATTACTATGTCTGAGTCTGAATGTTTTGATGGGTTTTATGCACGTTTGTCGGACATTGTTAACTCGAGTTTTAATTTAGGCGAACCTATTGATAACACCAGTATCGTTAAAAAGATTTTGAGATCTCTTCCAAAGCGTTTCATTTCTAAAGTCACTAATTTGAATTCATTGGGACAGTTAAATTCACTTAACTTAGAAGAGCTCGTAGGAGACCTACAAACTTATGAGATTGACATGTTTCCCCAAACCATTAAGGCTAAGGATAGAGGCCATTTTTTAAAGGCTCAAGTTAGAGAGAAAAAGAAATAGAGAGTGTATGAGTCTGATTCTGAGGAAGATTTTAGCATTGACAATGTGGCCTTATTTGCAAAAAAATTTAGAAAGTGCTCAAAATGAACAAAAATAATTCTTTCAATAAAAAGTCTTTTGAGAAAAATAAAAAGAAAGAAAAGGCCACAGAGGGAAAAGAAGAAGATAGTGAGAGAGAAAAAGAGGAGGAGTGTGGGGGAAGATGAGATGATTTGTTTTGAATGTGAAGGTAAAGGTCATAGGGATTTTGAATGTGCTTCTAGGCTAAGGGTAAAAAGGAAGAAAGTAGCCATACCCGCCACTCTTAGTGATAGTGAGGGAGATGATGAGAAAGTCGAGTCCAAAAAAGGTTTAGCTCATGGGATGTGCATAGCTTTTTTGAGTCATGTGATCCCACCCACTTTGTCCCACGATGATAGTGTCCACGAGAGCAACATCGATGAGTAGAGTGTTTCTAGTGGAAATGAGAGCGAGTTTGAGAGTGGAGATGAAAGTTTGATCCAAAAAGCTTTCAGGGATTTGTACACTGAGACCGTGAAAACGAAGAAATATAAGGGATTTACGTCATCGAATTTTAGATTTGGAGAGAGAGAAGGAAGTTTTAAGGAGGGAAAAGTGTGACTTGACCCACACGGTGTCTCGAATGATGACACGTGTATCCCAAATCGAGAGTAATCTCGACCATGCCCGTAAGGTCAAAGTCCCTTTAGAGAACGCATCTAAGAAAGCTGAAAAGATGGTTCTCAATCCCGTTTTGGATAGTGGTGGGAATGTAGGAAAAGGTCATGATGGTGCGTCCACTTCTTTTGTTGCACCTGAGACCATTCCCACTTTAGTGATTGACTCATATGGTTCTCATCCCAATCCACCTAGGTGTCCCATTTCCGTTAGGAGAGCATGTCCTAGAGTTTATGAGATAGGTGTTTCTACACCGATTTATGTTTTCTCCCATTGAAAAAAGAAAGGACACCTTAGGGAGTTTTCGTGCCACTACACATGCTCATTCTCAACCACCGTTTAAATGGACCTAAAAAAGTGAGGAATTGAAAAATATCTGGGTCCAATGAGGTTTAAAAGAGCTCGGAAAAATTAAAAGGCAATACAAACAAAATTATACCAAAAATGAGCCAATTTTTGTTTCATCACCTCATAAGAAAAATAAAAGAATTATCTTTTAATGAGGGAGTTTGGATGGAATTTTCAACCGTTTGCATGTCCTTAAAAGTCATGAAAAAATATTACATAGTTTCGGACGTTATTGGTGTGAAAATAATTTATTCTTTTATTTATTGATATGATTAAGGCGATGTAATCTAAATTCCACAATTCTACACCTAAGGACTATTTTTTATGTTCATTCGTTAGGAGTACACTTATGCATCTTGCATATATGATATGATTGAGTTGATTTTTCTATCAAATTTGTTCATAACCATTCATTTCGTTTCCATGATTTGGTCGTCTTAGTGTAAATTTATGGTGTGTGATTTTTGTAACATCATTTTTTTGCATTTTTGTATAAAAAATTCAAAAATTCAAACATAGTTTGTTTATTTGGCCTTTCGTGACACCTAGATTTTCTTTATGTGATTTATTATTTTTCTTGTCGATTTTGGATAAATAAAAAGGGGGAGAACGAATTATGATATTATGGGGGAGTTTAAGTATGGGAGAGATTTGATTATGGTTACATATTTTATGTTTATATCATTTCAAACTTGATACGTCATGAGATTTTTGCTTTGTCTCATGTATGTAGGTACAATTGAAGATTTTTTGGATTGCACATCCTGATGAGAAAAGCTTGGCGTTTTGAAGAATTGATTGTTGAAGCATCGTTTGAAAAATATTTGAATACTTGTCAGTTTATCTTTCCACAATTAGTATTTTTGGGAGGGTAGATTTGTATAAGTCTTTTGTTTTTGATAATTCGAATAGTTTATTTTGTACCGGCATAGACATGGGGGGAGATTTGTAAGGACATTGTCCGTCACATTGAGTATGTCACATACCGCTACAAGTTGTCGAAGAATTAGGAAGCTAACATCTACAAGCGACAATCCGAATTTCAAGACGATTTCAACATTCAAGCTCAACAAGGACGAATTTGGTAAAATGTGTTTTAAGTTTCATTTACATTTTACAAAAAAAGTGTTGGGATATTTTTATGAAAAAAATAAAATATTTTCCAATTTATTAAAAATGATTTTAAATGGTTTTAATTTTTCAAACACTTTTTTATCATAAAAGTTTTTAGATAATCTTTGTTGATCTCGAAAATAGTCTTAACTTCTGAAGTTTCCAAGTTTTTTTAAAAGACTAAACTTTTTGGGATAAGTGACCATGGTTGAAACGACGTCGCTTGTCATTCAAACGAGATGTGATCTCACTCGAACGGTGTCGTTTGTCTTTCGAACGACAGGTCATTTCACCTGACATGTCACCGCCTTGATTTTCAGTATAAATAAGGTTTCAGGGTTCTGTATTTCATGTGGAGAAAACACTTGTTTTAACATAATATCTTTTGAGTCTTTTTGTTAATTTTCCAACACATTTTTGAGAGTTCAAACTGCGTTTTACAATTCACAAATCCCAGAATTTTTGTGTGAGTTATTTTGTGGAACGTGAAGCATATTTTTGCTGGGAGTTTTGCTGCTTAATCATAGGTTCCTTGGAAAGGTATTGGGATTATCATAGGTGCCACTTGTAGGAGGTAATAGGTTGATCGACTGCATCTCACAGGGAGTGCTGCGGTGTTCCTAGGATGACGACTACGAATCGACACCTGCGGGTATTTTTTTAAGTCAATTGTATTTTCACTGTAATCCGACTATAAACCGTTCTTTTACAAATTATAGTGGATATAAAAGGCCTTTTCCCTGTGGGGATTTTTTTCTTCAGATCTACTTTTGTCAGCATTTGTCATCACACGATTTGATTTGAGATTTGAATTGTCACGTAGTTACATGTTTAGGGGTTGATTTAATTGGTATTTGGTTTGAGAAAATTTAGACATCCAATTAAATAAGTCTGAATTGAAAATTGTGAATTTATTTGAATCAATATTACACACGGTCCTTAACACCATATGTTTTAAGCAATGACCTAGGTGGTTTTGATCTTCCAATGGCTGTAATGTATTTATAAAGGTTAATGGACTATCTTGGTTGTGTGCCTTTTTTATACACATACTACATTCATGAATATACCTTGAGTTCCAATTTGGATCCTCAATGAATTTAAGGGGTTGTTTAATAATTTGATATTGAATATGGATATGGAGCTTTATAGATACGCAAAGTAGCACATGAGCTTTATAGAGATGGAAGAAATGCAAGCTACACGACGATGGTATGTGAGCACTTGTTTTTTCAGTCTGATCACTAGGGTTTACATTTTTTTCCCGACCTATACATTTTTCTTACAACATTTCTTTAGTTAAGTTCTTCATTTTGTGTGTATCTGTCAATCCGACTTTATCATTTTTTTTAATATGCCACTTATGATTAATTATTAAAAATTTATAATCTATATTGCAGGATAGTATAAGATAAAAACTAATTGAGAACCGATATATTTGTGTGTTATGAACTACAATGTAGGGCAAGACACAGGGAAAATGACTTGAATTTCTCCCTTATTCCCCATTTCCCACCTGATATCAAGAGGTTAAAGATGATTGTAACACCCCCAATGGGTAATTCAAGTGGTATGAACTCTTTTGAGCCATGTTTATTTAACCTGATTATGCATGTCAAAGTGGAAATATATGAAGTTCGAGGAATTTGTACTTTGAATCTGGTGGTTTGGGATATTCTAGATGGTGGTGTTAATTGCTACCGAAAGATTGGCAGGCATGGAAAGACTATATCGATTCTGATAAGAGTGATTGCGATTCTCTTACTGTCAAAGAACAATATAATGTGTAACTTAAAATAATAGACGTAGCAACACATTCTTTTCAATTATTACTCATTGTTTTGAAATGACTTTAAAGTTATTACTCATTCTTTTAAGTTCTTGTTTTATAATTGTTTAGGTCTATTTAACATATGAATACCCCTGTTTGGTGTGGTAAAGTTGAAATAATTTTTGACTCAATGCATGGAGGTGATGAATTACAACTAAAACTATATTCTTTAAGAATCCACCACATGAAGAAGTTGGGAATCTAATGTGTCATTCGCGACTACTGTGTTATTATGAAATCTACTTAAGAAGTTCATTTTTATTGTACATTGACATTAAATTCGTAATGTATATGGACCTTTGCTATTTCATTGTAAATCCTGATGAATTTGTTTAAATTCGAACTCTGCCTCCTGTTTTAATGTTATATTGTTCAATGTTTATATTGTATCCTTTGACTCTTTTTGTTATTATATAGGCTGTGGTGATTCAAGATTTGATGTTAAAGATGTGCAGGTTGTGATGATTCAAGATTTGATATTAAAGATGTGCAGGCTGTGTTGATTTTCTGCTCAAAATATGCAGGTTGTGGTGATTTTCTATTCCTCTTAGTCATATTAGGACTTAGGCCTTTATTTACACTTTTCTTCCTTTTTCTTTTGTTTATATAGATAAAGATCCCATCATATCTTGATGTGATTAGATTTTTTAAGATTCAAAGGTATTTGGACATCATTGTGGTCCAAAGGTACATTATCAACAGGTCCAAGGTTATTTATTTTCTTTCAATAAATCAGTCAACTGTATGATTGGTTCCGAGGAGCTAGAAGTTATAAACCCTAAAGGAGGAATCAAAGATGCTGAAGTTGAAGCATGGAGAGGAAGATGGAAGTAGTAGGATCCCAATAGTTACTGGAAGATGATGCATAAGTATATAGGTTATGATATCACATCAATGTTGACACTCTCAGTTCTCATTTTTTTAGCCAATGATAATGCTTCAGAAAAAATTAGTAGAGCTGATGGAATACTCCTATCTATTAGATTTAGCAGATGAATATGAGGATCCGCACATCATGGTTCATATGAGTGTATTACATTGATTGCAGAATAGGTTAGTCATGAACGTCCAATGACTACTGGACACACTAAAAAGAGCAGTGTGGAGGAAAAGAAAAGAGCTAAAAAGGAAATTCGAGAGTCAAAGGCTCACCGATTTACTCCGAAAGGGTATGAACCAGCTAATGAAAAATATCCTATGGCTTGGAAAATATTCTAAACATCGGGCCACTATTGATAATTTAGATAGTATTGAAGAGGTTGATATTACATCAATACCATTTTCAACCCCTGGTAATTCGGAGAGTTAGATGAAGAATAGATATTTATGGATCCAATGTTTATTTCCATTCCTTTTGTCTTCCTTCAACATTTTTTTCTTTTCCTTGATAATTTGGGTGTGATTGTATTATTGTTAGTTTAGCGTTAATAGACCAATTTTGATGTTGATATCCTAGATTATGTTTTCCTTGAAAAAACAATTTGATGTGACTGATTGGTTTTGAGAGTTAAAATGATTTTTTTTAATGTTTTTTATTTTAATTATAATGAAAGGTGCAAAAGTTGGTTGAATAGAAAAGAAGTTATATGCAAGTAGTTTCAAGACTAAAACTTTTAATCACAATTCAAAGGTATCCTTACAAGATGATAGATTCAGAGATGGAATGTTATACGAAAATTATAGGACATTTTTGTATTACCGGAATGGGTTTACCCAATCGAGGCACCACTAGTTGCAGAAAGAGAACGATGGTAGAGAAGAATGGGTTTATATATCTCGAACACGACCCAAGTCAAATAGGAACCACACAATGTTTTTTTAAAACCAAAACGAATCCAATAAGAATAAAAATGACACAACATGATAGTGTCCTATTATATTTATTTTTTTATCGGATTTGTTTTTGGTCTTAAAAAAATATTTTCTTTTGTGCGTCTTTTAGATGGTGTTGTGTTTGACACGGGAAAAAAATTATGAATTCATGTCGTGTAGAATTTTATGGTTAGAAAAAAAAGAAATTTTTAATGATTCCCATGCCCCCACTTTATAATGTCCGTGTCACATTTTTGGTCATAAGTTTTTTATAGTATAATTTCTCAAAACGTTATGATGGTTGATAAGTTCCATCGGATAGTGTTATTCGCACTTAAATGTTGACCAACAAGTGGGCAGCCCAGTTTCATAGTAAATGTCACAAGAATGAGCTATGTACTTGGTTTGTCATCAAACATGTTTTTTGGACATAAATCGAACATGGCATCACTACAACGGTTAGCAATTTTGACACCCAATTTATCATGAAAAGACATAATTAACACGATGATAACACTATTGACACCTAATTTAACATGAAAATACATGACAATGTTTACACCTAATTTTGACACGGTTAACAATTTTGACACCCAGTTTAGTACGAGTGAAACATGACTAAGACGATAATACATGTTAACACGATGTATAAACACGACATCATAAAACATCATTTAACTCTAAAAATTATTTATCTGTTGAGAACTAAATGCGACATATGGTCCTATCAACGACATACACTTTGGAAAATTAGCATCGTGACTTCAAGCACGGTAACACCCTAGTATGAATTTATATATATATACACACACACTAGTATATGCCCGTGCCTGAAAGCACGACAAAAATTTTGAAAGTACATAATCGCAAAACGATAAAAATTTGGTTCCCCAACAAAACAAAGTGCAATTTTAAAAATAATTATCATGATACACTTTGTTTATAAGCCTATCCACCATATTTAAAAAATAATAAATAGTCCACTCATCAAAAAAATTATCATATATATAAAGTTCTGGAAAAAAAATATATTATTATTTTTTTATACAAATGGAAGCTAATCAAAAAATTATTTTCAAAAATCCTAGTATTCAAGAAAATGTTTTTTTAATATTCTGAAAATACAAAAACCGTAAAAGTTAGTTTTTATTTAAAAAAAACATTTAGTTATTTAGAAAAAAAAACGTATTATTATTTTATTGAATTGAACGTTAATAAAAAAATGTTATGTTATTTCTATAAAAAAAAATGGACATTATTTTTTAAAAAAAATGTTCACGCTAATTATATCAAATAAAAAAATGAACAACATTTTCATAAGGAAAAACTGGACGAAATATTATAAAACATAACTTTTTCATAATATTTTTTTATAAAAAACGAAGTTGTGATTTTGATAAATTACTATTTTTTGCATTTTATACTTTAGTGCAGGACACAACACGAATAGTGTGATTTATAATTTTCACACCAAATTAAATACAAGATGACCCGAATAATTTGGTGTTAGTGACACAATATTAAATTTACTCGTGTTATTCGTGTCATGTATTTAATGTGGTGTGAAAATTATAAATCATGTTATTTGTGTCATGTAGTGTATTAAAGTGTAAAATATAAATGTTATATTTGTTCAAATTAAATATTTGTTCAAACTATTATATTTAACAAAGTATTATATTTGTTCAAAATAAATTTTATTTATAAATAAATGTATCCATAAAAAACCTAATGCCGAAAGTGCTAAAGGACAAAGTGCTAAAGATTAAACACACATACATATTAAATAAATTTTCTTTATAAATAAATGTATCCATAAATTTTTTTTAGTGACAACATTTTTTAAGTTATCACACACGTAAACACACATACTTATTAAATAAATTTCATTACTGAACTAATCTTAAAGTATTGCAATATATAATCAGTCAGTAGAGTTAAACTTTTTTACCTCTAATTATTATTTGTGATATTCACTCAAACTTTTGCAGATTTATTAAATATCTTTAAAACTTAAAATGTGTCTAATTTTTTTATATCATTTCAGATTAGTCATAAACACGCTTACATGTAGATATACACAAACTAAAATACTGAAAAAAATGAATAATATAGATAAAGTGACCGTGTCCGATTAGTAAAGTATCTCAGTTTTTTTCTTCACTTTTTTTTTTCTGGAATGACCCTAAAGTAGGGGTGTGTTTCGGATGGATCGGATCGGAATAGGGGTGTTCGGAAAAAATAAAAATCGAAAAACCATTTTTTTTTCCTATTCGGCTGAATCGGAATATTCGAAAATTTCGAAAATTTTATTATTCGGAAAAATCTCGAAATACTCGGAATTATCAGTTATAATATTTTCGAAAAATATCGGAAATATAATTTTTGAGAACAATATTTTTAAAATAAAAATAAAATACTCCACATTAGTGTTATAAATAAGAATGGGAAACCATAATGGAAGTAACAACCAAAGAAATGGAAGAAATTAAAGTTAACAACTATTGGAACGAACATTTTTGTAGTTGTACATCAAAATGGATAGTTAAGTAGTCTTATACATCAAATTTAACATTCAATTGACATTCTCCAACGTCTACGAGCATCAAATTTAACAACTAGTTTTATAACACAATGCACTACGCTATCTGCTCGGGGGACAAATAATTCGATGATATAGCCAACGTCTACTCGCACCAGTAATTTTTCTAGCAAGCACACTGTTTTCTGCGTCAAGTAAAAACAACATTGTTTAAAAACATAAAACAAATATACACCAGTTAACATTACTTCTGTTTAACTCCTAAGAAAACTGCTATATAAGAAATTGAACTGTTATATAAGAAAACTGTTATATAATTATATCTGTCATATATAAGATACTAATTGTTCAATAAGAAATTTGTTTTTATCTTATATAAGAAATTGAACACCTGTTATAAGAAATTGAACTCTTATATTTGTTTTCTTAGAAATTTGTTTTCTTGGAGTCCTGTTATACCTGTTATAAGAAATCTGTTTTCTTGGAGTCCTTAGAAATTTGTTTTTATCTTATATACAAGATAGTAAGTGTTCAATACAAGATCTTTTAAGAAAGTGAGCACCTAAAAGATACAAAGTTTAATAAGAAATTGAACACCTAAGGCTATAACCGTTAGTATCTCGTATAAGAAATTGAAAGATACTAATAAAACTATTAGAACTTATAACAGTTAGTATCTTGTATATAAGGATATAACTGTTAGAACCTATAATAGTTAGTATCTTCGAATACAAATAAAACTATACATAACTGTTATATGAGTTAGTATCTTATGATGATCACTTCGGTTATATACCAGATATAACTGTTATATCAGTTATAACTATAATATATGTTATACAGAAATTGAGGTGCAAACAGAAATTGTATAACAGGTGCAAACAGAAGTAGAACTGAAATTGTTACCTTTCAAGGAGTCCCGGAATTTATCACAAATGTTTCCTCAAGTAGAAGATCCAAGCGATAGTTTCTGAAAGTCTTCGAATACAACTACATTGATTAAAAAAGAAATTATTAAACATTTCATACAATACAATTCATAAAATAAATTTCAAATTAAATTCGAATCTGTATACCTCTCTCAAGTTCAAAAAGAGTCTCAAATTTTTCTTCAACGACATAATCAACAATATATGGTGTAGGTCCTCTTAACCAATCTTGTGTACAAACCAAACACTCCACAGTAGTTGGGGTCAATAAGTTTCAAAAAGGATCAAGAACTCACTCAGCTGTGCTAAAGGCACTCTCTGAAGTAACCGATGTGACTAGAATGCATAATACATCTCGAGCCATCATCGTAAGAGCACGATAATTTCCAACCTTACCATGCCACCAAAGTAATATATCAAAATGGTTCTCCTCATTAACCACTACCCCGTAACTTAGATACCTACCCAAATCATTTGAGACTTCAACATAATATTTCCTCTTCAAAATTCCCCTAAACAAGTCTTTTGCCTTGGGATGTTTGGATACCTTATCAACGTCCATATCATTACCCGAAATGTTAGATGATTCAACATCAACAAAGGATGTACCTTCCAACTTGTAGTGATAATAAAGACGACTCATTAGATCATTCAACCTCGTTATATAATTACCCACTTTTAGAGCTTTATCCCTTTCCGAAAGATTGCAAATTTTATCCAAATAGGAGGAATACCAAAACTCCACAAATTGCATATTATATCGAGGATCCAACACTATTGCAATATCTAAAATTGGATTAAGAGAGTCAAAGTTACAATATTTATCAAATTTTGCATCCATTTTCAAAGTCATGTCACAGAAAAAAGGATCATTACTTACTAAATGCTCCATAAGAAGATCTTTAACTTGTGTTAATTAATCAAAATATGTGTTGGAAGTGACATATTTAGAACCTGAAACTCTTTTTGTGAGTTCATAAGATTCTTCTAAAAATGCATGCAAAGCTTTCAATTTCTTCCAATCATTTTCATCCAATAGACCTACACCTTTCACATTACACTCAATTTTATAATTTGGATCTTGATCCTCAAGCCTATCAAAATCTCTCTCAAACTCCAATGCAACATGTATCATTAGATAAGTTGAATTCCACCTAGTTTTGACATCTAGACACAAAACACTCTTACTAGTTAACATTTCATCCGAAGCACACTTTTTAAATGCCTGCAGGCGCGAGGAACCACTCCTCACATACTTCACACTTCTGCGAAGGTGCTTAATAGTTGTTTTCACTTCTTCAATACCATCCCTAGCAACTAAGTTGATTATGTGTCCAAAACATCTTACATGAAAAACTTCACCCCCCAACAATAAACCATTTCTTTTGGATAGTCTTTTTTTCAAATCTATAACACACGTGTCATTATTCCTATCATTGTCAAGAGTTATTGTCAAAACTTTCTCTAGACCACACTCTATTAAACAACTCTCCACAAATTTAGCAATGGCTTCTCCCTTATGAGGATGTGGAAGTACTCTAAAATTTATTATTTTCTTACGATGTTTCCAATCATTATCCACAAAGTGAGCAGTTAAAACTATATAACCAAGATTTTTAATTGATGTCCACATATCCGTTGTGATGCATATCCGTGTAGATGCAACCTTAAAAAATTCCTTTAACCTTTTCTTTTCTTCAAAAAACATTAGCAAACAGTCTTTTGTTATTGTGGTTCTACAAACAACATGAAACTTCGGTTGTAAATCTTCACAAAACCACCGAAACCCATCCTTTTCAACATGACTAAAAGGGAGTTCACACAAAATGATCATTCTTGTTAAAGATTTACGACATTTTTCTTGGTCAAATCTCCAAGGGGTGGCTTGACCTTTTGCAAAAGAAATAATAGTTTGTGTCGTATCATCTTCAAACCCAGGAAACTCCTTACATTTTTTAATGTGGGTCCACAACTTGTTTGTTCCACCGGTAGAATGTGCATTAATAGTAACATGCCAATAGACACAATCAGCTTTACCAAAATATATTTTGGTTCCGTCTGCAAGTTGTTGGGTCCACAATTATGTTGAAGTCTAAAAATGATTTGGATAGGTATCTAAGTGATGGGGTAGTAGTTAATGAGGAGCACCATTTTGATATATTACTTTCGTGGCATGGTAAGGTTGTAAATTATCGTCCTCTTGCGATGATGGCTCAAGATGTATTATGCATTCCTGTCACATCGGTTGCTTCAGACAGTGCCTTTAGCACAGCTGGGCGAGTTCTTGATCCTTTTCGAAGCTCATTGACCCCAACTACTGTGGAGTGTTTGGTTTGTACACAATATTGGTTAAGAGGACCTACACCATCTATTGTTGATTATGTCGTTGAAGAAAAACTTGAGACTCTTTTTGAACTTAAGAGTGGTATACAAATTTGAATTTAATTTGAAATTTATTATATGAATTGTATTGTATGAAATGTTTAATAATTTCTTTTTTAATCAATGTAGTTGTATTCGAAGACTTTCAGAAACTATCGCTTGGATCTTCTACTTGAGGCAACATTTGTGATAAATTTTGGGACTCCTTGAAAGGTAACAATTTCAGTTCTACTTCTGTTTGCACTTGTTATACATTTTCTGTTTGCACCTCAATTTCTGTATAACATATATAACAGTTATAACTGATATAACAGTTATATCTGTTATATAACAGAAGTGATCATCATAAGATACTAACTGATATAACAGTTATGTATATTTGTATTTGTATTTGAAGAGACTAACTGTTATAGGTTCTAACTATTATAGCCTTATATACAAGATACTAACTGTTATAGGTTCTAATAGTTTTATTAGTATCTTTCATTTTCTTATATGAGATACTAACTGTTACAGCCTTAGGTGTTCAATTTCTTATTATACTTAGTATCTTTTAGGTGTTCACTTTCTTAAAAGATCTTGTATTGAACACTTAGTATCTTGTATATAAGATAAAAAAAATTTCTAAGGACTCCAAGAAAACAGATTTCTTATAACAGGTATAACAGGACTCTAAGAAAACAAATTTCTAAGAAAACAAATATAACTGTTCAATTTCTTATAACAGGTGTTCAATTTTTTATATAAGATAAAAACAAATTTCTTATTGAACAATTAGTATCTTGTATATGACAAATATAATCATATAACAGTTTTCTTATATAACAGTTTAATTTCTTATATAACGGTTTTCTTAGGAGTTATACAGAAGTAATGTTAACTGGTGTATAGTTGTTTTATGTTTTTAAACAATGTTGTTTTTACTTGACGCACAAAACAGTGTGCTTGCTGGAAAAATTACTGGTGCGAGTAGATGTTGGCTATAGCATCGAATTATTCCCCCCCCCCCCCCCCGAGCAAATAGTGTAGTGCATTGTGTTATAAATCTAGTTGTTAAATTTGATGCTAGTAGACGTTGGAGAATGACAATTGAATGTTAAATTTGATGTGTAAGACTACTTAACGATCCATTTTGATTTATAACTACAAAAATGTTCGTTCCAATAGTTGTTAAGTTTAATTTCTTCCATTTCTTTGGTTGTTACTTCCATTATGGTTGTCCATTCTTATTTATAACACTAATGTGGAGTGTGTTATATTTATTTTAAAAATATTGTTCTCAAAAATTATATTTCCGATATTTTTCGAAAATATTATAACTGATAATTCCGAGTATTCCGAGATTTTTCCGAATAATAAAATTTTCGAAATTTCCGATTCAGCCGAATAGGAAAAAAATGGTCTTCCGATTTTTATTTTTTCCGAGTTAGAAAGGATTTTAAAATTCCGAAAGTTTGGATTTTTTTCGAACATCCCTATTCCGATCTGATCCATCTGAAACACACCCCTAGATGGGTTATTATCGGAGAGAGGTGTGAGAGAGAGGGGGGGGGGTGAGGATGTGGTATGGAAAGATTAAAAAAAGAGTTAATTTTCAAATTAAAGTTATATTCTTTTTCTCGAGCCGTGCACTCTTTTTTTTGGGAACTCCAAAGATTTTAAATTAGAGTGAACAGGAGGGTTATTCTTTGGGAAGGCAACATGGTGTTTAGTTATGATTATGACATGTCAAAAATTATGGCGTGGCACACTATGAAACCTTTGGATTATAATTGATGAATTAATTTGGACCCTTAATTTATTGGCACAAAGTATGCATGCAAGCATGCAATGCATAAAATGTCATGCATGTTTATCATGCATGTTTGTCATGCATGAGTTCATATTCATAAGACCATTGTATCATATATATATGCTAGGGTATGCCCATGAAAATTTCCACAAAGTACATAATCACGAAGCGGCAAAAAATTTCAAAAGTACGTAATCGCGAAACGACAAAAAATTTCAATAAAGGCACGCGTATAATTTTAAAGTTATAAAGTCGTGTATACTACAAATAATAAGTGTTTTATATATTATAAGAATATATTTTCAAAGTATTGAATCGTCTAAATTTAAGTTATAAATTTATTTTACAATTCGAATGTGTAAATAATTTTTAAAAAATTGGGCAAAATTCCTTTTGTTTATAAGACTATCTACCCTGTTTAAGAAATAAAAAATTAATCCAACAAAACAAATAGTCGATACCTGTGTCTGAAGGCAGGGTGAAAATTTTCAAAAGTACGTAATCGCGAAACGACAAATTTTTTCCAAAGAACGTAATCGCAAAAATACAAAAAATAAATTCAAAATACGTAAATTGTGAAATGATGAAAATAAGTATTTTTACATTAGTAGTTAGTATATTATATTTTTCCTACAATTCACTAAAGGTTCAATACATCATATCTCAAGGAGGGCACAAAAAAATTACATAATATTTATCGTCGTCAACACCAATATATAAATATTTAGATCCGACCCAACATGACACGGTTAAAGTATTAAGTCTATAATTTTTTTATATAACACAAATAATTGTGAACAAATTAAAAAAATTGGACAAAATCCCCTTTTTTTATATGACTATCTCTCCGGTGTAAGAAATAAAAATATCACAACAATACTAATAATCCGACCAAAATAACATAGCAGACTAAGTACAGAAATATAATCTAGATCAACAAAATTTTCACATTGGTCATCTAAAACCAAATACAAAACTCAAACATCGATTTAAAAACCATGAACCACAAACAGTAAAGAACGGGGATATTAACACACTATCAACAACATAGTGTCAAATGGCATTACTAAAAGAGGCCTTTTGCAAAAGATACAAAGATTCTATATTAACAAATAGGTTAAAGAAGAAAAAAGACTTTAAAACCACCAAAAACTCTTTGATCATTATGAGAAATGTTAGAGCTCTACTGATATATTAACATCTAATTTTACTAATTACTAATTTTATCAAATCCCGTTGCAACTATCCTCATAGAACCGCATGGAACCCATTAAAACTCCCATCCAAAACATACCTAAGTTAGTGCAACACTAAGTCATCTCTTTATAATAGCTCACCCAGAGTACAATGAATTGATATTAGTTTGCGTACTCGGTGCAACACTAAGTCATCTCTTTCTTCAGAGTAATTTTAACTATTCATCTACCTGTGAGGATAATACATAAGTTAAAAAATTTTATTGTAAAAATGCCTACAACACATCTGATAATCAACTTATAGCATGTTACATTACTACAGCATACCCCACGCACGAAAATTCTCCCTGTTGATAAAAATCAAAAATAGTAAGACTAAAGACCAAAGATGATAAATAAGCCAGAAATACCTAAAAATTTGCAAAATGTGCACAAAATAGATCCAAGGTGGAATTTTGGCAGCTATATCTTAGTATGACATATAGTTATCTCTTAGCTACATGGTAACTATCTCTTATCTATGCCATCCCTTATTTCATCGTTGTTTGGATACAAAGCTATGCTCTACACAGGCCTAAGCTTCTAAGTTATTGGTAATGGTCTCAAAGGCCAGCATATCAGGACCTGTTTCCATAAGAACTGGCAATCTTTGGTTAAATCAAAACTACCCAAATTTGAACCGTCAAAAAGCCATTATATTTGAACCGTCAATTTAGATCTGTAAAACCAACAAAAAAATAAACTTATACTATGAACCATTTGAACTTGTCAACACTTGAATTATTGCTATAAGACTACTAAATTAACACACTATGCAACAAAGATGCAAGACAGGAACGCCTCGAGCCTCTTGTTACAAAATAAACTGTCCGTATACAGGATAGACGCTTCAGTTTTCAAACTTCCAAAACGCCAACAAAATGACATATAGCGTAGGCCCGTTCCAAATGCTAATAAAATGACGAACCTTGCGATTGAAAAGTCTGTGGTGAGGGGTGCAAATGGTCTTCGAATGATGTTGATGCCAATCACATAGGCATTTCTCCAAACACCTATAATGAAGTTACAAAAATGTCAAATCTAAACATATATTACTTTGTGTACAAATTAACTATAGTACTCAAGTGGAGATTTACAAACAGTCAAAATAGATAATAGAAGAGAAATAAGATTTACAATGTACAAATTCATGAACCAACTACCATGAACAAACATATCAGCATGAAGTTATCCATACATATTATAACTCCAAAAATCACAAACACAAATTGGAAAACCTTAAATATTAACTAAAGTGAATTTTAAAGCACTTTGAGATATAATATAAGAGATAAAGAACTTTGAGATATGGTTTTCCCATCTTCATAGATAGATAAAAAAAACTGTGAGAAGTAATGCAAGCAATGTGCTATATGATTAATTCATTCATTATCTTAGTAGTCCAACTATTAAAGTAACTCAATTTACCCATTATGCATCTTAACATTTAAAAACATGAACAGATACATGTCTCGAACATGTAAGCCTTATAATTTGCTCCACTATTAACACAATGTGAGCATGTAGTAACCAAGTATATAACGTGCAAAAATATTTTCAGTAATTCTTGGAAGCATCTAAGCTAATTGTAGTCCGTAATTAATTATTGTTAAAGAATTGACAACCCATCAGTTCATACGTGCTCAGTTCTGTTTCAAAAGCAGTAGCCGTGAAGCCAAAGGAAGAATTTAAAAAAGTTCCAGAGCCACAGAATAACCAGGAGCTAAATGTCCAAAGAATGAATACAATACCAATGCATGAAGGTCATGGAATTGACTTAAGTAGATTTGACATTCCCGTTCAAGTTGGTGTGTGCACAATACATCCGAGAGGCATAAAGTGTGGACGACATCATGTCATTTTATCTTGCACTTGAGAAAAGAAACAACAATAACCCCTGTTAAAAAATGTGTATGATGACACAGTAATCATAAAATAGGGAAACGCAACACAATGCACCATCGGAGTTCTTCACATATGTTTCCTACCTCAACTATCACTTGACAAATATGACTAATGAACCTAAAAAAACTATCCAAAATCATGAAAAAAATGTAATAATATAGCATTTATATTGACTGAGCTTAGCAGTGCTCATGCATACCAATAAATGGAGTGCAAGCTTTTGGAACATAGGTTGGATTCTTAACCTAGGCGGGCTTAAGAATCGGTATTATCAGTTCCCCCACTTGAATAAGCATAACCCATTTTTTGACTGAGGAAAATGGGTATAATATCTTTGTAAATAAGGAAAAGCACAATCTATAATCTTGTGGTTTTAAATTGTTTAAATAGCGTGTTTCTCATCATCAAACAAATCGACATAGTATTAAACCACTCACCTCAAAGCACCTTTAGGCACACCGTCTCACCCTCTCGAGTCCTTTTTCATAACACCTGATAAGTCTCTTCCATAGAACCCGAGCCTCACTCCGCTCAAATACAAAAAAATACATTATTTGCACCAAAAATATTCCCAATTTATAACTCAAAAACTAATACAAAAAATCTAATAAGGTAATCAACACTGTAGACTAAATTATGATATGAAATCGATAGCAATGGAAGTACATTATTCCTAACTAACAGTCAAATAAAGATATCTCATGGAAAATCATATTTTACCTGCCTATACCACCCACCTCCACGTACATATCAACATAAATGAATAAAACAGAGATATAATATATACAGAACAATTTATAAATTAATAAATACATTAAGAACAACACAAACTACATTACATACATGGTGCTCACATGGTACATTGTTCAATTGAAGCAGTACAATTATAAAAGTTCAAAAAATTTACTAAATTTCTCCATTGTATATTGAATCCTGTAAGCTTCTCCACCATTCAGATGTATGCCCGTGCAAAAATTTATCAAACACTCAGATGCATGATAGAAGAGAATTTGAGTACATCTGTGAGCTTATACAAATGTGGATACTTATACATTTGATTGTTTGATAAAAAAAACTGAGTGTTTGATATACATCTGAGTGTATGATAGAAGAGAAGTTATCAAACCTGAGTGTTTGATAGAAGAGCGGTTATCAAACGTGCATACTTATAAATCTGAGTGTTTGATAGAAAAACCTCTGTTCTTCCTAGATACGTCTGAGTGTTTGATGAAAAACACTCAAATCTATACATCTTAGTCTTTGATGAATAAAAAATTTATCAAAAACTCAGATGTATAATAGAAAAACACTCAAATCTATCCAGTATAGACACCAACAGTTGCAACAACAATTGTAGCTACCAAACATTGTAGATGCAGGTACCAATTTTTTTTTGTAAATGCGATTGTTGGTATTTGTGGTGTAAAAGTTGTCAAGTATAGACACCAACAATTGTAGCTACCGAAAATCGTTGACTACCAACAACCGCATATATGCTACCAAAAATCGCTGAAGACATTTCTTTTTTAATCCACCACAAATACCAAAAATCGCATCTACCAAAAATCGATCAAAGACACCAACCATCGCAGCTACCAAAAATTAAATAGAAATGCAAAACCACCCAAGCATATTGATAAAAAAATAAATTGCACGGGTTGTGTCTCTGTATACTGGAATGTAAAAAAATATACAAATCTCAGGCTCAGAAGGCTTAGATCACTGTTTGGTATTTGAGTCTGGGTCGTTGGTGTGCAATGACACTATTTGGGATCAACGTAATCAATAATAGTCGTGAGTATGTCCAACAACTAACATCTCGTCGTGAAAAATAATGAAGATCAAGATCATTTTTAAACAATCATACATGAAAATGAATAGACGCTGGCTCAGTCTGAACAGAGGGTGGCCCGGTACCTTCAAAATCAATGATCAGAGAAAAAAATTAAGTCAAACACGAATGATTTTTAGCACACACAAAGAATAAAACAAAAAAAATCAAAACCAAAAGTCTCTTAGGTTGCTAATCCAGGTCTGCAACAAATTTTATGCTTAAAACGTAAACGATGTTCTAATTTTAAGCATCTTTATCCCCATAGCAGTGAAGTAATAGCAACTGATTTGATCCAAGAACACCTATAAAAATAAGAAAGAGTATTAATGCAATAATGCTATTGTTCAAGTAATTCTATTGAACATACTCCGTAGGAAAATGGAAAAATTATACTACATTTATAACAAAAAATCTTACAGTTCCTATTTCCCATTATAGCCATCAGTCAAGTCAGACGTTGATGTTGGCATCCCTATAACCTCATCAATCACGGGACCTCACCTGGAAATTACAGGAGATGGGGGACCCTTAAATCAAGGACACACCCTTCGGAAGGACTCTGGGATGTCTGCTTCGGGAGTTCCACCATTCATGGGACCAAAAGCGCCCCGCAAGAAGGCTTGAAGGCATTCTTGATCACTAAAGTCTCTCATCATCCAGCGAATGAGAGATAAGAATGAGCCAAGGTATCCGGAAAACTACTCCAATACCATGTAAGGAATAGTAAAAGCCTACAATAAAAGACCACTGCATTAAAGGATGATCTAAAAAGAAAATAAAGACGAATGCAAATCAAAAAGAGAAATGAAGCATCCATCTATTCTATTCATCAATAATGTCTTGCTCTGCTCACTATGTCTCGCTTTGTCATAAAGCATGCCTCTAGTCCCTGTCATGGATAACGAAACTTCATCAATAAAATTGACTAATATTCTTGTTTGGATTACATAATTTCTGTAGCAAATATGTCATGAAGCAGAGGATCCGCATTTCATGTTCTTTAGCTAGAAGAAGAGGATCATGCAACTCACTTAATGTTAATGTTATATCTTAAATAATGGAATTACACCACAAAAAACCTTGCAAGACTTCATATGAAATATAAAAAGAGGAGAAGATATATATAACTATTGTTAACAATTGCCTTCATCAAGATACACATAATTATTACAAACAAATTTCCTTCAAGATACATACATTATTTATAAAATACACTTTCCTTCCTTCAAGAGTGAATTGCAAAGTTACACATATATCAACAGTCCAAATGTTGATTATGGAAAAAAACATCAAACACACTTGCCTTCCTTCAAGATATAACTGTTTATACTCTTTCATCATACAGTTATAAAACGTCAAACATATTTGCCTTCCTTCAAGAGTGAATTATAAAGTTATGCATATTGATATCAGTAGTCCAAATGTTGATTCTAAAAAAAAAGGAAACCTCATGTTATTTATTTGTGAATCAAAGTACATTACTTGCAATTTCTAAATAATTACTACAAACTTCGAGTAAAAAAAAGTAAAGAAATTAGTGCAGTCACTTCCACATTTTGTCAAACACCTAGGGTTCAACTTACTTGAAGCAATAAAACTGATAAAATAACTTTTTAATGATAGCAAGACTAAGAAGATCATTAAAAAAGCAAAGAAATGATCTCCTAGAAAAGTAGTGATGTGATAACTCAAAATACTTAAACCCCAATCATGGGAAATTTTCACTAATACTTGAAACTCCATAATTGTTCTTCATAAATGCAAACAAAAAAACAAATCCAGTAGAGAAGTTAAAATCTGGGGCTTAATAAGGTGGGGTCTAGCAAGATTTATACAAACATATGACGTGTCCGAATCTAAACTATATATAAACTATTTAATATTTGAGCAAGATTGTACCATCGATGTTAAGGTCATGAATTAACAATAGCTACTGAAATCCTTCATTAGGAGATTAAAAGCAAGTTATGCGTCAGTAGCTCAGAATATGCTTCAGTAATATGCATCATAGACTTATACATGTAGTTATGAAGTGGACATTTTAAACTTCAGCTAAACCCCCAATACATCAACTAAACTTTAATTTTTTGAAAATTCAGTCAAAACGCCCAACACATCCATCTTCTTCAATTGAAAAATCTCAAACATTAATTTAATATACTGGTTTAAAATAAAACACGAACATAGGGACATATTTTCCAAAACAGAGATGAAAGAAAATTGAAGCTGTACATTTGAAATTCTAACACACTAATTATGAAAACTGGAATCGCTATGCATGCAACCCGCAAAATTAAAGAAATTGAAAATAAAACATTAGGAGCCCCAATCAAATTGACAAACAATATTTAATAATATCCATACATTGATCGATTGTGGTAGAGATTGAAGACACAACATAGTTTATACCTGAAAAATGAAAGAATATAACAAATTAGAATATATATTATGCATAAAAAAATTGATCTCCCACAATATGTATGGAGCTGATTAGCTCATTAAATTTGAATCCTCTTAATGTGCTTCCAAGCGATGTTCTGACTGAAATTAATCTACAATAATGACCTAATTTTACCTGCACAATCATGATGTCAAATCTGGATATTCATGAGAGTGTAATACAACAGACATAAAAAGACACAAAATAAACTCTATAGATCTAAGATTAAAAAAAAGTATAGATCTAACTAAATTTGAATCCTCGCAATGTGCTTCCAAGCGATGTTCAGAATGAAATTAATCTACAATAATGACCTAATTTTACTTGCACAATCATATGCCAAATGTGGATATTCATGAGAGTGTAATACAACAGACATAAAAAGACAAAAAATAAACTCTGTAGATCTAAGATTAATTTTTTTTATAGATTTAACACAAAATGTATAGAACTAATTCAACTATTGTGTAGATCTATCACAAAAATGAAACACAAAAATATATATATGCGACTAAGAACCCAAAATTGAAAGGTAAAACAAATACGCAACTAAGAACCCAAAATCGAAACCCAAAAGTACACAACAACCCACTATTGAAATAAAAACCCAAAATCAAAACCCAAAATTAATAAAAACCTTAAATTAAAACCCTAAATTAGAAACCGCATTCCAAAACCTCCATTTGTGGGAGAGATTACCTGTTAGATGTGGGCGATGGAGGGGTATGAAGACGGTGGAGGCGTAGGAAGACAGTGGAGGCGTAGGGCGGCGACGAATAGGGTAATTGTTGGGAGGGTTTTTCTTGAAATGGGGAGAGAGAGAAATGAATGAGAGGGAGGCATATGAGGTAGGGTTTTGGGGAATGTGTTAAGTGCAAATTAATCTCAACCCTTCATTTCGCGCCTAGGTGGATTTAATCTGAACCACAAAGTGTCTTCCCATCTTATGAATAGTGAAAATACCATTGTAACTTATTATATGTATGTATATATATATATATATATATATATCGGATTGGCCACCGCGATGCACACTTGCATACTATGCTATCAAGTCCATGTACCTCACATACCAAATCAAGGACTATTGGTTCGGACATCACTCTCGAACCATAAATGAAATCAACACATATTGGAGGCGAACATAGTTCTAAGCCTTTAGGTACACACACACCTATTGCACCCAAATGACCGGTCACACTGTCATATACCCAAGTAGTGCTCAATCCTTAAGTTCTATGTTCTGAGGTACAACTCTAAAATTCCCACCCCCCAATGGGATCATCAAGATAAGACCATCCTCTGTACTGAAACCCCCGTGATCGCAGGCAACATAGGTATGCTCACAAACATAAGAAAGCATATAATAGGCATCCATATAACATATCCATATGTCGCATATAGGCATACTCATAACACATAAATATAATTCGTATAAGTATATGCACAACCTATAAATATAACCCGTATAGGTATACACTCAACCTATAAGTATAACCTGTATAGGTATACACTCCATCTATATTATAGACCGTGTAGGTTTATACTCACCCTATATATATAATTTGTATAGGTATACACACAACCTATAAATATGAGTGCTCGCATGTAGTATGTATCTCTCTAATACTCACCGTACTTTTTAACTACAGTTATAGATTTTTATAGTATCTTTTCGAGTATTATTCTCTATCCTAAAGGTCCTAGTTACCCCTTAAGTTATTTCAGTAGTTAATAGAGTCATGCTCTATTGGTCTAAGTCATAGGTTCACTCATCTTTCCGTGATCGGCTCTTATCCTACCGAATTCACTCGCATTACAAATTATGCCTGATTAAGCTTAGCCTTAGTTATCTCATTCATGACTAAGTTCCCATTCTACCAAGGCCTACTATCACTCATAATATCTCCCATTATGTTTTAAAGACGTCTCATAATTTTTCCCATTATTTATAAACAAGATTCGGGTTCAAATAGGGAAAATCTCACCATTATGTACAAACCGAATCGATTCGCTCAAGGGCCGAATCGATTCAAAAAGTACCAGCTCATCTTCTTCGTTCAGTTCTTGCATTTTCACCATTTTTATTCAACACAACCATCATATTTCTTCACTAAACTTACAACTAACATTCTCCAACATCATATACATGCACTAGGATGATTTCTAATGTGAATATAACATCAAAACATCACGTAATTCTATGTAATAACAGATCAAACCTTTTATTCATTAAAACCCTATGTTTTGTGTTCTTCATTCATACTTAACATAAAACCAAGATTTTTCCCATCTAAATCCTCACATATCATCTAGTTTCATATCCTATGCACACATGGATTAATTACATGAAATCCTACACCAAATCAAGTGTTTAACTCATCAATTTTGAGAGAACTTCATTTAAAATCATAAAATATAAAACCCTACAATACATGGGTATTATAACCTTTGAGAAACAAACAAGATAAACGCTTTCCTGGAATTGTAGGTCTGATTCTCTGCAAAAAGTTGTTGGGATTTCTTTCCTCTCCTCCCGATTTAAATTCCAGTGGTGGTGGTGATGGAAAAGGGGTGTGGGAAGCCTTGGAAATCTTATCTTCCTCCTCTAATGGCCTCTTTGTATTTTTGTTAACTTCTAACCCTAACCCCCTTAACACAACTAATGATATAACCTTTAAAATTCGTAGGTCCATTTTCCCCAAAAATCCAAAAGACCAAAATGCCCCTCTGGGGTGCGAGTTGGGCCTAAAAAGGCCCCAAAACCCAATCCAAAGCCGCGTGTACACTTTTTGACTATTTCGACCAATTTGGACACATCGGCGTGCTCAGAATGACCATGTGGATGAACCATACATATGAAATCTCACAAATTTGAGTCCCAACATGACTAATATGAGCGTCTCGACAAAATTACTATAACTATTGTATTTCTCACTCACGACAAGCATAATGCATTATTACTAATTTATTACTCGTTCACAAAGTAATACTGAATATTATTGATACAATTAAATATCAACTCTTATCACGCTAATTAATATTTATTTTAATTCGAATTAATTTCCCACTTTAATTTAATTAATCCCCATATAAAAATCATGAAAAATTACATAGTGCTACATACTTACCCCCTTTTAATGGAATTTCATCCTCGAAATTTGGAAAAAGAATACTTGGTATAAATTAATCTGGATATTTATTTCTTATCTAATCCTTGTGCTTCCAAGTAGACTCATTGGAGTTTTGGTGCCCCTGCTAAGCTACCTTCAACCTTAGCCTCCTATCACTGTGGCTAAGAATAGCAATAGGACTCTCCTTATATTAAATATTGGGCTGTAGATCCATCTCCTAATCACCTTACTCTGAAATACTCCAACATATTGCTTCATATTTCATTTTTGTGACTACGCAACACATCACACTTCTTCTAAGAATAGTCCAATACGACGTGCCTACATTCTAACTAGTATAACACTCACTATAGTGAGAAGGATACCCACCTCTACAGGTCCCAACTTCTTCTTTTTCAAATCATATCACTTCAATCGTGGAAGACATTTTCAATCATACCCGACTACCCACATCGAACTTTTGAATCTTTAATTTGTTATGGTGTAACTCTCGTCATATTACACCTCTGCACATAGTAACTCCTGATTTTCCTCGAAAATCTATAATGTAATTTCTTGTACTTTCTACCCCAATAATCGTCCCAGAGTAACTCGTAATTTCCTCAAAAATCTACAATCTAATTTCTTGTACTTTCTACCACCATAATCATCCCTTTCCGTTTACTCCTCGGTCCCTGGTAACACACCTTATTCACAATGCAGCTTTGTTTACCTTCTTCGTATTCTATTTTTGTCCCTAATTTACTAATGCGTCTATGTTTATTTAATAAATTTCCACGTCTACTCATCGTGAATGATACTGAAAATCTCAACTAACTAGGGTGCCCATACACCCTATGTCCCATGCATTTTTGCACAAATCAACTAAATGTAATATACACATTTTAAATTAATCTTCGCATACTTAACATGACTATAAAGTAAGATTATACTCAAACCCCCTACATTTGTAGCTCAATCATACCCTAGGTTGCCCCAATCGATCTACTCATGATATAAACGTTCAATAATGTTTTCACAGATTAACACTATACGACTCTACCGACCTTAATTCATAAGTTAATTATTAACTCACAGTTATAACTGCATATGCGTATAATAACTAAGGTACTAAACATATGTACTATAGACCAAACGCTTCCTAACTCCCGACGTTCACAAAGTTTCATGCGTGGGATGTCTCGGAAAGCGACATCCAATCAAGTGAACCCCGGATACACTACTAACTAACATTATCATTCGTCAAGATCCGTTAGGCCTTCAGTACATAACCTGTAACCCTAAATCCCTATCTCCTGACATAAAAATTCTATTGGTCCACTCTTATGTCACTAAAAATGATAAGCAACACAACTATCTTACTATCACTAAGTCCTAAGCGCTAAATAACTGGCTAAGTCTCTTCGCTCGATAATAAACCAATATACCCTAAATCACATCAGTAAATGACCCTACTCACCGAGATAAAAAATAGTAAGACAACATACTCACTTAAGTCTATAATACAATACAATATATTTATGCGGGCGCAACCCTGTTTTAGGTGATGTCTCGCAAAATAGTATATCTCATCTTGGAATAATGAGCACGATAGTCTTATCACACAATTTACTACCGCTCAAACCTTCAATATTCAGTCACTACACATGATAATAATAATATGTTTTAATCTCATAACTCTCAAAAGGAGAAAAAAATGCAACACAATATAAGAATCCTCTCGGTGTCCACTCCCGCTCCTCCTCACAGGCGCCACCAAAAATCCTGCTACCTAATGGTAGATACATTCATAATAAGGCCGATACCACCAATGCACCCACTAAACCTGAATCATACTCTAATTGTAGTGTTACACATCATATTGTGAAGCACCCATGTCACCCAAAACCTACCTTATGCTCACAAGGATAAAACAAAAATCCTTTTCCATTTGTCACTTACCTCGCCTGGTCAATGGGTCCCTGATCATAACCCTCGTGCTAGAACTGACCCATGATCTGTTGTAATGGCTGCATATAGAAGATCTCATCTTGTAGTTCCCCTACCTCACTTTGGGGAAATCCTTATTTATGTGGCAAGTATCTCCACAATTGTAGCAACTGCCAAAGGAACTCTTCTACATCTGGCCCTGACCTTCCTAGCCTCCCCCGCCCTTCCCTTGGCCCTGGAGCCCTTAAGGAACAGGATGCTATTGCTGATGAGGACCCTGTTGGTCCTACATGGACCCACTATTTCTCGGGTTGGAAATCTCTGGGCCTAAATCTCTTAGCCCAATTCACCTACTAGAAATAGCGCTCCTATTACTTTTATGCCCCACTGGCATCATTCCTATCTACCTTCCCAGTCTAACTAGTCTCATTTACTCCTTGTGCACAAGTTCAATACATGTGGACCTACTTTCACACATAGGAAACCTTTATGTGACATCCCCCTATCTTAGGCCCCAGTGGCCATGTCAGGGTGTCCTTCCCTCGAACCTGATAGTTTTGGCTCCAAATGTTACCCCCGTTGTCCCTTTGTATTCATTATCCTATGGAACTCAATATGAGCCTTGAAGGACCTGGATGAATACATCGTCACTTGGTAGGACTTCCATTGATCTTAATTATTTAAATGGGTCCTCTACTGGGTATACCCTCCTGTGGTGTTTCACTAGCATCGTTTAATCCAGTATTTCTCTTCGGCTAGATTCTCCAAACCTCTTAGATCCCTTCTCATGGAAGAGTTTATATAAACTTGTAAATGTACGATCTTATTGGCATCTGCACTAGTCATCCGAGCCGGATTTCCCATCCATGCTTGTGTATTCTACTCACGATTCCATTATAAACTTATGGACCCTTTATATTCTATGTATCCCCATCGTCGGGAATGAAGTTTGCTAAACAAGTGAAATTCTCTCTCACGAATGGTCTCTATCTGGACCACTTGTGATAAGTTCTGAAACTCCATTCGTATCTCTGTCTGAATAGCAGATAAATGGTCTTACAGTCAAACTGCACCAAAATTTCTCGTTTAATTCCACACATACTTCTTCATATGTGGTAATTTACTATCATTACTCTATGTTGCTCTTATGAGCTAAAAATAATTTTGTTCAAAATTTAATCCTCGGTGTCGCCCCACCCACCCTACACAATTTCCTTTGGATCATATCCTTCCCTTAGCCCATCACACTTCCTCTTTTCATTAAATCCTTACAGACAGCTCTGCGAAAGAGTTCCTCCAACTCTCCTTTACCGACTACACTCGGTGACCCAAAATTTGCACCACCATTATCTATGACAGTGCTTAGGGAAGCTACTACTCCCGAGTAATTATCCTATTGTCATCTGCCTAAATAATAATCATAGTGACTTTTATCACGATCACCATTCCCAAAATACTTTATGGATTCTGCTTAGCCTCTCCTCCTGTAGTCCTTCTAACGTCCCTCGTTGGTTGTCATAGATTGTTCGTTGTAATAAGGCCGACCGAATTCGTATAGGAATCACATCACTACACTCAATAGAAGAAGACCGTAAGTCGTATACATAGAGGAATACAAAAACCCTATAATAAGGCTCTATATCAAAGAACGTTAAGGTAAAACATAAAAAGCCGCACAAATCCTAAGGACACTAGAACCTGATGCTCTGATACCATGTGTGACACCCCGCCTATTTAAATACTGGGTGATCAATCCTTCATAAAAATAAAGTAGGAATCTCATCTGGTTCATTCTTAGCATCACTGTCAAAAATATTTTTAAAAGTTTACTAACCACATAGTATTCAAAAAGTTGGTGCCAAATTTTATCTTTTTATTAAACAAAAACAACATGCAAAAGCAAATATAATAACCAAGCAATTCACGCAGTAATAAAAATTTGAACCAATCATAAGATAAATAACTGAATAAAAATAAGACCGAATAAACCATCGGTTCCCAATACAAAAGTCCAACTAAATATCTACTGAAATAAACTGAGTCCACAAATACAAAGTCTGATAAAGTGAACTAACTGAAGGGGCGATATGACCAAATGGAATAATTGAACTACATCCTACTCAAGGAATTATGTGACTGAAGTGTCTATTCTGATTCCTACAAGCATCCACAAGTGCTGTAACTATGCATCTCTGGAATAGATCATCAAGCTTAGGGTCCTTGTGGCTGGACACCAAAAGGTTTTGAAAATATTTTACAAATAGGTTAGAGCCCAAAGTATTTTGAAAACATTTAGTAGGTATTTATCTCAGTTTAAAATAAGTTATTTATTACACATGTTAATTTAACGTACACTCCCTTGAGTTCCTCACCTCTCAACTAATGTTCATGCCAAACGTCATGTACTTATCTATGCTACCCAACCACACTAGTTCTTATCAATAACTATCTAACCACTAGCAGGTTTGGCTCCCCCTTACCACCCATACATTATGCTATAGTATCCCAATCTTTACTCATTAAGCCTTTAGTTACATATCTCTTTAACTCTCCCCCATATCGCCCATACATTACGTTATAGTAGCATTAATAATTAACAATCCTCGTATGTTATTATTAAACCAGGATTAACATTTCACGTATGCTATCATTAAATCATTATTAACATTTCGCGTATGCTATTTTATTAAATTTCTCTACTTGAATCATCTTTTGATATATGTTATCTAACTTCACTACTATTGCACGCTTAAAAATTTATCTCATAATTAAATCACTTCTAAATGTACACTAGTTATCCTTCCTACATCACACACAAGTAGGATGAATCACCCAAGTATATATATATATATGCGTGTGTGTGTGTGTATGTGTGTGAAGCATCTTCCAGATTGGCCACTGCGATTCACACTTGCATACTATACTTTCAAGTCCATGTACCTCATGTACCAAATCAAGGATTATAGGTTTGGACATCACTCTCGAACCATAAATCAAATCAACACATATTGCAGTTGAACATAGTTCTAAGCCTTTAGGTACGCACACACCTAATGCACCCAAATGACCGGTCACACTATCATACACACAAGTAGTGCTCAATCCTTAAGTTCTATTCTTTGAGGTACTAGTCTAAATCCCCCCCCCCCAATGGGCTCATTAGAATAAGATCGTCCTCTGCACGAAAACCTCTATGATAGCAGACAACGTAGGTATATTCACAAACATAAGAAAACACATAATACGCATTCATATAACCTATCCATATGTCGGATATAAGCATACTCATAACCCATAAATATAATCCATATAGGTATATGAACAACCTATAAATATAATCCGTATAGGTATACACTCAACTTATAAGTATAACCCATGTAGGTATACACTCCATCAATATTATAGACTGTATAGGTATACACTCAACCTATATATATAACCTGTATAGGTATACACACAGCCTATAAATATTAGCCCCCGCACGTAGTATGTATCTCTCTAATACTCAATGTTGATGTAAAAAATTAGATTATCTCTAATTATACAATCACAGATAAAAATAAAGAAGACAAAATAATTTTAAAGTGGTTCAGCCTTGAAAGAATGGCATACGTCCACTATTTTTGTTATTGCTGACTGTTTGGAATTCTCGATAATGGATTTACCAAGAAATTCTGAGTCACCTTACAATGAGGATGATACAATGTATTTATAGCCTTGAGGATGTACATGTGAAAGAATAATACATAGTTGTCCAGTAGGAATGTACATCTGTACGATAATAATTGTGCATTTAATGCGCAGTCATCCTCTTGATTATCCGGATATGAATGCTCTATTCGAGATGCAGCTCGGACCTCCTAAGTAGCTCGGTATACATGAGTTGCTCGATAAAATAAATTTCCTCGAAGAACACTTGTTGCTCGGAGTGCCTAAGTTGGTCGGGGAGATTGAGCTCCTCGAAGTCAAGGAGTTGTTAAAAAAATATTTGTGGGTGCCTTGTAAATTGACACGTGTCTCCACATAATTAATCCACATCAGCAGACTAAATATGGTATCAACAGAAGCCGCCAATGTTTCATAGTTTGATGCTGAAGAGAAGTATGGAACAGTCTGCTACCTAGACTTTCAGTTTTTATGAATTTTAGACAAACTTTCGTTGTGTATAACTCCTTTTTTGAGTGCATAGTATCAGGCTTTTAAAGTATTTTTAATTTCCATAACCGCTTCATTTTTTGTGCCCCTTTCATCTTTTTAGCCGCCGGGTATGCAATCGTCCGTCATTGTAATCATTGTTTTTCTCCATTCCCGAGGTAAAGTATTTAAATGCTTCAGAAAACTCGATCGTCTTTTACTTTTTCAATTCTGCATCTTAGAACTTCTTCACTTCTTCTCTATCTTGTGCGTTCGTTTCTTCCATTGTTCGTTATCAACTGATTCACCTTTTTATTGTAAGATCTTCTTCCTTCTCTTTTATTTTCTTTTTTCATCATGGTTTACCCCATTGAGTCGCTTGATAAATTTCTCTCTGATTTTTCTATTCCTTGATGGGTCATATTGGAAGAACTTTCTGAACCTTCTGACTATTTTCATTTGGGTGAGGGACATTGGTTCCCCAGTCTCTTTGTGGCCGAATGTGGCTTTTCTTTTCCTCCAAATCCTTTATGTTTGGAGTTTTGTCAGTTTTTTGATGTTGTACCTGCAAAAATAGCTCCCAATACCTGGAGAATAGTTAATGGAGTCCACAGGTTAAATCAAATTCATGGAACCCATTTAGGAATTCCCAAAATTATGTTTTGCTATAGATGGGTTGTCATCGATAGTACTTTTTTTTTAAAAACTAGGTTTTTAAATAGGGCTTTAGTTGTCAATCTCCCAGATGCCAACAGGGATTACTTCGATCATGGGGTTGTTATGAAAAATTGGCAACATGGTCCATTAAATGGATATGATGTATATCAGGGCCCTAGATGCCCTCCCTATGGCAATGGGATAGGATGTTTTTATTTTTATTTTATTTTTGAAATTATGTTTTCTTTGTGTTCGATAAAATGTGTTATTGACATTTTAATTTTTGTTTATTTGTAGTTGACAGCAAAAGAAAATCCCGCAAAGAAACTGATGTTAATTTGAGGCACTTGAAACTTATCTGGAGTTTGCACCAAACCGTTGCTAACGAACATATTAGATCACCCTCTTAATTATTGCAATACAAGAGCTACACTTCATCTTTTACTGCTCGTCCAGTGGTAGGTGACATCGACCCAGTACCAGCTTCTGAAGGTTCCTCCCCTGAATTAAGTATTAGCCTCAGTGACAGAATGAGGAGAAGAAAAGCTCCCTCCTTATTTGACAAATCAGACTCTGCCAATGTGGAGGCAAAGAGAAGCAAGCAGGATGTCCCAAAGGAAGGGATAAGAAAAATTGATGCACCTCCTCCAATTACTGCTAAGAAAGTTGTCGAGAAGCCCCCTGTGGCTTCGAGCAAGGTTGTTGTTTTTTCTCCTCCAAGTGAGGTTATCGTTATATCACCAACCAAGACAACATCCTTGGTTGAGAATGTTCCTGCTCCTACAAGGAAATTGAAGAAAAGTTCCTCGGATAAACTGACTGAATCTATCTCTCATCCTTTAACTGCTAGAAGTGGTATTCCCACTTTTATTGCTCCGAGCTCTGCCATGAGCTCAGTGAAGTCTTAGATTATCCCATAGATCCAAGGTATTGAAGACAGTCTTTCTCATGATAGATTCACTACCTTGGTGTCTCAACATATTTCCTCAGTAAGTATTACTAATCTAAACTTTCATTTTTTAATGATATGTCCCTATATTGATTAAAAATTATTTCTTTCCTCAGTTGGTAACCTATTTCAACAGTATCCTAAAAAAGGATGAGGCTATTAAAGCTTCGAGCTCCTCGGGAGGTGTGGAGGAAGCTTTTGTAGGTCTAGATCAGTCCTTAAAGGACTCTCATAAAAAATATAAAGAAGATAAGGGGGCTTGGGAGAAACAACTCAAGTCCATCGAGCAAGAAAAAGATCGAGTTGTGGAGGCCTCCCAAGAGTTGGAGAGGAAAATGAAAGAATTTGAGAAGAAAAATAATGAGCTTGAGGAAAAGCTCAAGAACACTGAAGAGTTTGAGAACAAGCTTAAGAAAACTAAAGGGGAAGTTGTTAGACTTCGTGACGTTGATCGTCAAAGGCAGGAGATAGAAGGGAAAATGAAGGCTATCGAGGAACTTTTTACTGAGAGGATTTCCTCAGAGAAGGCAAAGAGAAAACTCGCAGTTAAAAAGTCCCTTAGCGCTAGCTGGGACAAGGATTGGAATAAAGGTCTAGCTTCCATGTCTTCTCAGATGGAATTTGCTAGCCTTAAATACTTCAGGAACGGATGGGTTACAGCTCTGCAGGAGCTAAAGGTCTCTGAGAGTTCTGAACTATTTCAGCGCCATGTTCATGGTCCTCTTCCCTCTCCTGCGGAAGAAGAAGAGGATGAAGCTGCCTCAAAGGAGTCCTCCATGATGGTTGGAGACCAAGTTCCTCCTGTTCCAGTTGTTCAAACTTTCTACGAGCATCTTCAGCCTACCAGCACCTCGGTCGAGCAACTTCCATTATCTTTCGAGCAACCATCCTCCTCATCATAGCTTCCCGAGGAAGTTATAAAAAACAAGGATAAGGTGTAAAGTCGCTCGAGTTTTAATTTTGTTATTCCTTTTGAATGTAACCTTGAGCTTTGTACTTATATTTATGATGAATGAAAATTCAAACCTTTGGTTGTTCACACTGACTTTTCCTTCTTCTTGCTCTGTCTTTATCTTTATTGATTCTGTTTATGGTTTCTCTTTGCTAGTTTATGGCCAGGATGGAATTATTGTTAGCTCATGATACAGAATTTTTGAAAAAATGCAATGACTACTTCAAAGATGGTCATGCAGATCTAAATGAAGCTCAAATCATTGACATACTTCGTCCAGATACTTTTGAACGAGCAATCGAGTCCTACCAATATCTGAAGTGTTTGCTCGACCGTGCAGTTGCCAACAATGTGGCATATTACGAGATGATTGAAGATCTCCAAGGTACCATCGAGGAACTCCAACAGCAATACAAGGAATCTTCTGCCCTTTTGCATCAGGGGTATGACAAAAAATATCAGTAACTAAATGCTGACAAAGGGTATGATAAGTTCATTGCCGCTTACGAGAAGAAAGAGAAAATTCTAAGGGTTGAGGTCGAGGAGCATAGGCAAATCGCGAAGCTGTTGGAGCAGGAAAACAATGTTTTGTGAGGAGAGATATCCCAACTGAAATCAGTAGCATCTTCCTCGGGAGCCATTGTCCCCGTTAATGATAAAGATTTCTCTTTCTTGTAGGTAAAGAATGCCAACTTGAGAGATGAATTCGAAACCTTAAAGAGGACTGGACCCTCTACCTCTGCTCATGGATGAGTAAGAGCTTCTCGAGGATGAGCAAGGGCTGCTCGTATTTCAATTGAAGAGAAAAGAACTCAATCAGCCTTGGAGAATTAGGCCTTCCAGTTGATCGAGAAGAATCAGGCTTTGTCAGAGATGTCTAAGAAGATTATGAACCTCGACGAGTAACTTTCCATACAAAACTCTGCCTTGGAAAATAAAGAATTTTTAGTGAAGAACCTCTACGAGCAACTGGAGAGGTTAACTTACCAATTTCACAAACAGCCCAGAGAGTTTTGGATGGATGGATATAATGAAGCCCTTTATCATCTCGATGATCGGATCCAGAATTCAAATAACGAGGGTTACAAGCAAGTATAGTTGAATGCATTGTGTGTGCTGAAATTGGAGCAAGGTCACTACTTATGAGACTATTATAATCTTGGGTTGCTTGAGTTTCCAGTGCCTCCTTTTAAGCTCGACATGAGTTGGATTCCTGCTCGGGCAATTCCTCAGTGCTTAATTTCCAAGTATCTTGGCGACTACAGTATTCATTCTAATTTTGAGATATCTCACCCGAAACACTTGCTTGATCGGCCATCTGTGATGAATGTGAGAATGCTTAGAGATCTGAACTTCATAAATTCCCCTTATGCCTTAGACGATCCTCCTGCTGGAGTAGAACCTGTTTTAAAGGCAGAAGGAAAAAAGCCAATAGAATAGGATCTTTGATGTAATGATACCTCATGTAATATGTAATTTGTTCTGATTTTAATGAAGAAACTTTTAGTTTTCCGTGCAATCTTGATTGTTAGTATTTTATAAAACATCTATCTTATTTACTGGTGAATGTGTATGTATATCTATAAAAAGACAAAAATGCCTTGTGTTATTTTAAATTGTCGACCAATCGGTGTTGGTGATATTTTGTTTCCCGACCAACTTAGAGTTGGTGGATATTTATTCCCGACCAACCGGAGTTGGTGGATTTTTATTCCCGACGAATCGGAGTTGGTGGATTTTTATTTCCGACCAACCATAGTTGGTGGATTTTTATTTTCGACCAACCGAAGTTGGTGGATTTTCATTCCCGACCAACCGGAGTTGGTGGATTTTCATTCCCAACCAACCGGAGTTGGTGGATTTTTATTTCCGACAAATCGGAGTTGGTGGATTTTTATTCTCGACCAACCGGAGTTGGTGGATTTTTATTTCCGACCAATCAGAGTTGGTGGATTTTTATTCCCGACCAATCGGAGTTGGTGGATTTTTATTCCGTACCAACTAGAGTTGGTGGATTTTCATTCTTGACCACCTGGAGTTGGTGGATTTTTATTCCCGACCAATTGGAGTTGGTGGATTTTTATTCTGGACTTGATGAGTATGTGTAGTACTAGTATTCCACGAAAAATTTCCACAAAAGGAGAGAATTGGATAAAACATCCAGAACTTTATTCATATTGAAGAAAACTGCATTACATAGGGATTTTAACTACTGATAATATTTGCACAGATGCTCTGCATTCCCTGCATTCTTAAACTCTTCTCCTTCTAAAGTCTCGATCTTATATGTCCTTGGTCGAACAACTTCTGTTACTCTGTAGGGTCCATGCCAGTTAGCTTCTAGGTTTTTGTGTTTTTGAATTACTTTCTTTAGCACATAGTCCCCTTCTTTCAAATCACATTTCTTCACTCTCTTGTTGTAGAACAAAGTTGTTCGTTGCTAGTATGCAGCATTCCTGATTGCTGCTTCTTCTCTAACTTCCTTGAGCATATCCAAGTCTAATCTTCTCATTAACTCACTGATAGGAGAATTGAAATTCACTATTCTATGGGTGGGTAAACCCAATTCAGCTGGTATGACGGCTTCACTTCCAAATGCTAGCATGTATGGAGATTCTCTTGTTTTTTCTCGTGACGTTGTACGATAAGCCCACAGCACATAATGTAGCTCGTTAATCCAATTTGAATTTGCATCGCCCAGTCATTTCTTCAAACCATTCAGCAGCCTTCTATTTGTCACCTCAGTTTGTCCATTGCTCTGGGGATGGCCTGGTGCAGAGTGGGTTTTTAATATGTTCGACTGCTGACAATATGCAGCGAACTCCTCATTGTCAAATTGGGTTCCATGATCAGTAATGAATTCATGGGGAAGACCATATCTATAAATGATATTCTTCCAAATAAATTGATACACCTTGTCATATGTCATATCAATAAGAGGCTCAGCTTCCACCCACTTAGTAAAGTAATCCACCGCGACCACAAGGTATTTAAATCTTCCCCTGGTTGTTGGAAGTGGCCCGACCAATTCTATTCCCCACGTGGTAAATGGCCAAGGGGAAGTAATGGGTGTTAACAATGCTTGGGTAGTTCTTCGGATAGATGAGAAGCGTTGACATTTGTCACATTTTTTGTCATAAGCTATACAATCAGCCCTCATCGTTGGCCAATAGTATCCTTGCGTCATTATTCTTTGCAAAAGTGTCCGACCTGCTACATGGGCTCCACAGGACCCTTCATGGACCTCTTCAATCAAGTCCTTTACCTCGGACGGATGCACACATCTTTGCAAACTTGCTATAATTCCTCGTCTATATAGAATACCATTAGTCAATACATAACGAGCAGCTTTAAACTTTAGCTTATTTGCTGCGAGTTTATCAGTTGGTAATGTCCCTTCCTCAATATATGCCCTGATGGGATCCATCCAAGATGGTCCTAAATCAAGGGTAATGAAGCTCACCATCATATCTTTGTCAATGCTCCTGCTAGCCAAATTTTTTATCGGAATTATTCTTCGTAGCTCGGTGTGTGTGGCTGAGGCTAACCGAGTTAAGGCATCTGCTCTTGCATTTTCCAATCTCGATGTTCTAATTAACTACACTGCGTTAAAGCTCGATAGAATCTCCATTGCTTTCGCATAATACTTGATCATCAATTCTCCCTTTGTTGCGTACACTCCCAGCATTTGATTTACGATCAATTGTGAATCACTGAATACAATGACTTGCTCTTACCCCATGGTTTTTGCTAAACTAAGGCCTGCAATCATACCTTCATATTCATCCTCATTATTAGAAGCCTTGAATTGAAAACGCAGAGCATACTCCACATCGATCTCATCCGGGTTGTTTGAAACAATCCCTGCCCCACAGCCTGTACTGCAAGATGAACTCCGCGATAAAATTTGTTACCGCTTGCCCTTTAAGCGACGTTCTAGGCTCATAAACTATGTCATATTCACTAATTTCTACTGCCCAGTACATCAATCTCCCTGATTTTTTTGGTTTATGAAGAGCTTGCCTCAACGGCATATCGATATACACAACTATGGTATGAGCTTGGAAGGACGGCCTCATTCTTCTAGTCGCTTCGATCAACGCTAGTGCTAACTTTTCCAGTCTTGGATATTTGATCTCTGCTCCTCGAAAGGCCTTGCTAGTGTAATAAATTGGTTTTTGCAGCCCATCCTCCATTCTTATCAATGCCAAGCTAACTGCATTCTTCGAAACTGGATAGTAGAGTATGCCCACACCATAGTTTTTATTTGGGGTGCGGTTATGATATATATATATTTTACGAGTAGTTAATATATATATGAAATTTTGAAATCTGGAATTGCCTACTGTGATTTGATATGTAGGACATTGTTGATGACTCAAATTGTAAATACTTGTTTTGAGAAAGTATAATATGACACTGGAAAACTTTATTGATTTATAAAGTTAAAATGAGAACTTTGGTTACTAATTGAGATATTCTTTTCAAAAAATCGAATCGTTAAATTTTGAATCATGCGAATAACCTAAGATAAGGTAAACCATTGGGAAAGGATACCGTGATATATGATGAGATAGACCACCGGGAAGGTTAGTGCGATAGGCGTGCACATTAGAAGAGAGGTGAGAATTTCTCAAGAGAGTGTCGAACTAATATGTTGTTGCATTGGCATGTATCAATTTAAATACTTGCTAAATAATTTTTAAATCATATACACTATCGGGATCTGACCCGTTTCTCTCTCTCTCTCTCTCTCTCTCTCTCTTGTATATATATGTATGTACTACAGGTGCCCAGCCACAGGGGCGTCTTGCTTAGGATCCCTTGGAAGGAACGTGCTGCAGCTTAGGTGGGAGTTGCATGCCACTTGCTTAGACGATTTCATTTACTTGATTCCACTCCTATAATTCTCAGTTATTGGGGCATGTGTCGCCCTTTCCACTATTTATCTGTTCTGTTGGGACATTTGTATTTCAGTTATTTCTAGTACTGTTACTTTGGGATTTATTCAGCATGTATGTTTTACATTTAGTTTTAAATGTTGGGATTTTGGATGTTGAGGATAACTGTTGTATGATTCTTACTTATTGAAATTGTGGTTAATAATTAAATAAATAAGTTTTTCTTTAAAAATACAATTTGGTTGGAAAGGTTAAAAATGGTTTTGACACTTAGCTTAATTAATTAGGGTGTTAATTTGGAAAAGTTTATTTTTACGACAGTGATGCTAAGAATGAACCAACTGTTCACCTTGATTTTAATTTAATAAAGGAGTGATCGCCCGGTATTTAATTAGGCGGGGTGTCACACTTTTCACATGTTTTCTTTTGCTTTTTGCTTTTTTTTTTCTTTTTCACTACTTTCTTTTCTTTCATCACTCTTTTTATATGCTTAAATTGTAACCACACTACACAACATCACTCAATCCCAAGCAACATTCCAAATTATGGTAAGGAAGGTAATATGTATGGTTTATAACTCCAATGTGGAGTTGGTTATGTGATTTTGGGTAATGAAATGAAAGGCTACTATTTAGGCTCAAAGGTATTGACTAGGGAAATATAAAGGGTGAGGTCAAGGCTAATATGGGTAATATAAAAAAGATTGCCTATGATCATTTCACAAAGTTTACGTAATTCTCGAGTCAAAATAATTTTGAAAATCATGCTCAAGTAACACGTTTCAAGATATAAACTCAATTAATGAACGATCAAATTAAAGTATAGTGAGATTAACGAGGAATTCAATGTTTTCAATGAAGAAAGAATAGTATATACAATCACAAACGATGGAAGTTACAAAGCTTACTCAGTGTAAGTATATACAATGCAACAAAAGATTACCGAGTTATAAAAATCTTAAACCAAATCGATATAACAAGAAAGCGCATGTGCTCATGGGATAAAGTTTAATTCACGAAGTTATTCATAATATCAATGATTTCAGAACTAAAGTCTAATAACTTCTAAAATCGAGAACATGCATCATTTAGTTGTCCATTAGATCGAGAAATTATTGAAATTTATCATTGGAAACAAGGCAAAATGCCCAACAAAGAAGAAAAAAGAAAGAAAATATTTTTGAAAATTTTCAATTTTAACAAAATGGTATAATTAGTAACTAACATGTGATAAAATTCATGGACAAAATAAAGAAAAGGATAAAATATACCACACACCCTAACTTAAATGTTTCATTGTCCTCAATACTAATCGAGAACACAATATGAATATTGCAAAAGAACAATATTGCCCAAAATTGGAGCGATCTTCGTAAGCACAAGTCCAAACGAATCTACAAAATAAGTTAGTACCGAGCATAGAAAAAAAAATAACAAAAAGTTAACTAATTACACTATAAAAAATTAAAAAGGAAAGAAAAAATAAAGAATGAAAGAAAGAATAAAAAGTTAACTATTTACAACCTACTATTTAGACTACACACTAACTATACAGTAGAAGTCTAAATAGTTGAGGATCCACCCAAAAATGGATTTGACTTTGAAACCTCAACGGTGGACCCTCCCTAGAATGCATGCCTCCCAGAAAATAGGAATTCCGTTTGAGCAACGGAAGGCAAGTGTAAGGCGTAATAAATGAACCATCACCAATTATCAATTTTTGGGGGACGATGGGGGATTTGGATAAAAGGGAGAAAGATACACTTGAGGTCCAAGAAAAATCGACTCATCTCCCAAAGGGTTTTCAATTAGAATGGGAGATGGTGCACACGTGGGGATAACATCCATCGAAAACAAGTCCGGAAAGGAGTCCTCATTGGAAAAAAAGTGTAGAAGTTTTAAAAGTTTCCACCGACTCATAGGAATCAACCGGTAATTCTAATGGTTCAAGGACGAAAAATGTATATGGTAATGAAATAAATTTAATCTCCGTTAACATATCATCGGAAGGAGATTGAATTTCGGGGGAGAAAGATTGACATTCGATAAGAAATTCTTTGAAAAATTAAGGTGAAACACAAGATTGAGCCTCATCGTTGTTTTGCGCATAAGAATTCATCTCATCGCAAAGTGCTCCAAGTCTCATTCCAGCGTCATTTAGTCTTTCCAAACCTTTCTAGTAAAGATAAAACGTTTCTTCCAAAGTAGGCATCCTTGGATTCCTCATTTAGTTAAAACTCATCTTCGAAAGTATCAGAATAAGATTCGTCATTGGATTCGAATAATGAATCCAACTCAAGCTCCCAATAATGATTTTCATTCCGATAATTGTTTTCAAGTCTTTCAATCTCAAGAAAATATTCAAAATGGAAATCTTGAAAACTATCCCCAAAGTAAGAATTAGTAGAATAATCTTAACAACTATAAAGGAAAGACATGGTTACCGAATTGCTTGTAGATGGAGAATTTGATCAAGAGAGTGAGCAACCGCGAATCAAAGTTTCTTAGCACTCATTTATGATATCCTGCAAAAAAGGTTAAAACAAAGAATACAAATAGGAAAGTAAAAAAAATACTATGAAATAATAAAACAATCACAATCTAAAACACATATCCTCGACAATGGAGCCATTTTTCGAATCGATTCGGAATGCACCAGATCACCAGATTTTCATTCCGAATCATTTTGGAATGGCCCCAAATTGATTCGGACTTGCAGATTTTTGTTGTTATTTTATTCACAAGTTTGCCATTGGGATATTTTGTATATAAATACTATTTTCTCTCATTAGAGAGGGGGATCTTACATTTTACACTAGGTTTAGGGCTTGTAAGGGAGATTTGCCCTACTCCACCATTTTAGCTTTTTTGCACATTTTGGTCGAGCGGTAAAAGTGTGTTCATGTGAGGACACAATCGTTGTGTGATTTAACGCCATGATGAAAAAACCTAAACTAGAATTACACTTGATAGGCAAGCACAACGGTAATTTGGTTATCGTAAGAAATCCACAAAAAGTGATAGAATTTTAGACTGGTGATTGTTTTAGTACTTTAGGAATAAAAGCGTAAAAGGTGATATGGTTGTTATGGTAACAAAAAAAATGAGAAGTTAAGCCTACACAAAAGTAGAGCGAGAGTCAGCATAGCATACTACCACACGAATCTAAATAACTACTAATTAGAATTCCAGCTCAAAAATATTTAACCGAGCATTTATAATTAAGCATAAACTTAACGCAATAAGGAATTTAACCCAAAGTTGCTTGAATAGACATTTAATCAAAAATGATCACACGCGAATTAAATTCTAATTGTCGCTATATACACTAAAGTTGCGTGACAAATAAAGTTAAACGCATAAGAATCCAACTTTAATACACGCGATTTCAATTAAACACGATTTTACACAAAAACTAATTTTTGGATCTCTAGGCCCGTTAATGGCGGAACACAACCTGACCCTATTTATCTAAGGGCACAACATAAATTAAACTAAATTACAACTAATTAAAGAAATTAATGACTAAATTAAGTTAACTAGAAAGCATGGAAATGAAGGAAATACAACTATATATATGGTAGGGATGATGAATAGTCAACTTGCACAACCCAAATGGGTTACACCAAAGGAGAAATGAAGAAGAACTCCCCAAACAACCCAAACCCTAAGCTTTTCCATCCTAAAAATGAATTATCTCATTTATTAAAACAAAAATCACTTAAATATTAAGTTGGAAAAACAAATGAAAAGAAAAGGAAAAAGAAAAAGCGAGGCAAAATATCTAGGAAAAATAAGGGGTCGATCGATCGATCGTAATTAGGGTTTGATCGATCGACCGTTTAGGTTGATCGATCGATGAAGCAGTTATCAGCCAAGCTGCGTTCTGTTTTGGTTTATTTGGAATTCCCTTCCGCTAAAACTCCCGTAACTTCTTCATTAGGAATTGGATTCACGCACCATTTGCGGCCACACAAAGCTTGCGAGGAAGGATACAACTTTCGTGTAGATTTTAGGCCAGGTAGCCAAACTATGAAATGACCAAAATTTCCTTGCGTGTGCAATCGGGTACGAAACTTCAGTGGAATGAGTTCACACTTCAGACTAAGCATCTGAATACCTATAAAAGATCAATTAACTCCTACAAAGCATGTTAACATAGAAATCTGAGGTTGTATGGTTAACGAGCATAAATATAGGGATTAAGATACCTGAGGGGGCTAATAACACGTAGGTTAACGGGTGAAATACAAAATATTTGCATCGTATCACGACTCTTTAGAGAGAAAAAAGAGATTCAATCACTTGACAATGTGAAAAATAAAGAGGGATCACCCTCTTTATATAGAATGGTAAGGTCCTGTCGATGAGCAAACCCCTGCCAATGTCGATCGGTAGTTTCCTTTTCCTCTTCCTGGAGAAGCCAAGGAGTTCATACCCTTTGTCGATTGGGGTAACACCCCGTATTTCTATGCATGTAATGTTTAATTAGTTCGGGAAATTTTAAATTACTTGCGTTTCGTAATTTAATTGAATTAATTATGTTAATACTTATTTAAATATTAATCGAAGAGTGAATGGTTAATAATTAGGGAAATTTAATTACTAAGTGAATAGTAATAATTTATTTACGTCATAACGTGTATTAGTGATGTGGCATTTATTTACCTCGGTCAGGAGTCGGTATAGACTAATTTTGGTGTGATATAAGGATTTGTATAAATTAATTCGAAGGTCAATTTTGAGTGCACGGTTGAGTCCGAATGGGCCGAGATAGTCAGAAAAGTGTACCCGGGGGTAGTAAACGGATCATGGGACGTTTTTAGGCATAACCGGACCCACATGGGGCTATTTGGGTCGCTTGGGCTTGGCCCATTAGGATAAAAACGGGATTAGTGTTTTAAGACTTAAATTTAATAGTGGGTAACGATAGAGAAACATAAACTTAAATCTAAGAATTTGGGGAGAAAGTGATAGGGAGCAGTTAGAGCCAAATTGGAGTCTTTTGGAGACAAGGCAATGAACCTATTGGAAGTTCATCATCAGCCTTGCAAAGTTCACCTCGCATCAGACCCTATGAATTCTAAAGGCAAGTGGTTAACTTGCTGTAACATTAATTGATGTTTTTTATTCATATTTTGTGATGTGGAAATCTGAAATTCGTTTTGGGTACAAATGGGTACAAAAATGGTGTTTTTGTATATAGAACACTTGAATGAAATTAATGGGAAATTAATGTAGGACTTCATTATGTTACATGGTTCTAATATAATTATTTATTCAGATCTGAAAACCCAGTAGAAATTTATGAACGAATTTGGGACAAACAGATGAAATTGGGACTGAACGAGTAAAGACCCAAAAATTTCCAAAATTCAGAAAAGTAGAGATTTGTGAAATTTTGATTTATGTTTAAGGTTCTAGGGGAGGTCCTGATCACGTTCCCATATAGTTATAATGTTGTGTATGATTGAAATTAACCAAGGACAAGCTTAGATATTAGAGAAATCTGTCAATGGTAGAAACAAGAAGTCGGAGAAGATGAGGACCTGCTCGATCGATATATCGATGGTTGGGGATCGATCGATCGATGGCTGGGAATTTTTGACAGTTTAGCCTTGGGATTTTTTGGGGGATTTCCTTTTAGTTTAATTACCACCAAGTCCAATTAAGGGAAAAAATTTAATTAGGGAGGTTAACATCCTCACAATTATAGGGGCATATAATTGGGAGTGGTGGGGTAATTAAGTGTAACACTTACGTATGAATTTTGAGAATAAATTCTGAGAAATAAAATAATGAACTCGGTTAATAAGTACGAGTAGAGTAGTAGGGCGACATTAATAACTTAAATTAATTATGGATGAAAAAAATAATTAATTCAGAGTCGGGGATTAGACTCGGGTATTATATTTATTTCGGACCATGAGAGCGAGTTCGAGTATATTGGTTGGGCGACACCAAAAGTAATTTAATTAATTGAGGTGCAAATTAACTAATAATTAGATTTGGACCATAAACTCGAGAAACTACATATAGGCTACTGTTGCGAACACTGTACACGGTACAGCCGAGTTATTTTATATTTGTATATATACGGTGTGTGATAGTATATATATGGTGTGTGCATATAAATATCAGTAAATAGATATTATTAATATATATACTCTAGTGCTATCGGAGGAGGTTGCGCGATGTGGGTGAATCCCCTATATTGAGGAGTAGGGCGAGTATATCCCCAGGTCATAGCGTCTGTTATATGGGTGAGGGGCTTATCTCACTTTCAGGGAAGGAATATGACCGCCTCCATTAAGATTATATTTTTGGCCAAGTTAGTGAGCGATTCTGACTTGGCGAAACTAGGTTATGCGAGTACACCTAGTGTGATAGCACTTTAGATAATACATACGGTGAGTTATTACTCGGGAGGATGGGTTATATTTATATTCAACATATATGTGAATGTTGTAATATGGTTCTACGTATATAATGGGATAAATAATTATATACGGGTCATTAAATACATGAAGTGAATTGTATTATTTATATGTGTTATATTCATATTCAACACGCGTGATTTTTGTAAGATAACTGTACGTATATAATGGGGTGATGCGGGAAATTTAAATACATGGAGAAAAGTGTATTATTTATATAACTAGTGAATGTTATATGACTTTTAAGGAAAGATGATTAACTAAGTTAAGGCGATAAATAACTTATAAGTCATACATTAAAAATACTCAGGATTGAGTAGGGAAGTTGACAAGAGTTATATTAAGTATCTAGTTCTGGGGTAGAGGACTAGGTGGGATATAAAGAAGGCGTTAGGTGTGCACATTAGTTGAGGGGTGAGTCTGTCATCAAGGGAGTGCGACACTAATTAAAATATGAAGCGCATTCATGCATATTTTATTACTGCAAGTTAATCATTTGCTTAATGTTTTTAAAATGTTTTGGGTTCTAACCCTTGTTATAAAATATTTTCAAAACCTTTTAGGTGTCTAGCCACAGGGACACCAGGATTGATTCATTTTAAGGATTCGCTGCTGCAGCATATGAAGATGTTGCAGGATTTGGATAGGTGAATCTATTCCTTATATTCCTAGTATAGGGGTTTTCTATCAGATATTCGAGCATGTTGATCATGGTTTTATTTAGTATATATTTCAGTTACTTGAGATCCATTATTATCTTTCTTTACATTTGTGTTGGATTTTATCCGATGGTTTATTCGACCAGATTCTTATTTATATCTGATGGTTGTATTCAATTAACTTGTGATTGCTAATTATTTATTCCCTCATGAGTATTTCATTGAATAAATGAAAGATAAAGCTTGGCACCAGTCTAATTTCACTTAGGTGTTAGTAATTAAAAAGTTTTTGACACTGACGCTAAGAATGAACCAACTGAGAAACCTGCTCTAATTTAATTTAGGACTGATTACCCGGGGTTTAATTAGGCAGGGTGTAAAAATTGGCACCTCCACAAGTCGTGCCTATCGGCAGTCCCTTCCAAATTTCACCCTGAAATGCTTTAAAAAAATCCAAAAAATGCTCGAAAAATTCCCCAAATTCCCAAAAATCCTTAAAAAATATAGAACCTTATTTTCTCCCAAGAAAATCATTTTTGGATCACCAAACCCCTTTACAACTCTTAAAATCGCCAACAGGTTTACCTTTACAACCTTATTATTAGCATATTCCCTAACAGAACCATCGATGCAGTTCCCCACCAAGAAGCACAAACCTATACATTCCTCTATGGAATTTTAAAACAAAACATTCCCCAGCAGAACCAAAATTATGCCCACGCCCAAACCATTTTCACCTTTCCCCATGGAGTTATTACCCATAAGCTAAAACTTAAGGTCCCCATAATTGACTTTAGGCCGCAGAATCGATCGTCATAACCTTAGGTTCTCATAATTAACCTCGGACCACAAAATTTGTCATCATAATTCACGGTCCTCAGAATTGACCTCAGCCCACAAAATTAGTCATCATAACTTTAGGTCCCCAGAATTAATGACAACCCTCAGAATTGACTTTGGCCCACAGAATCGACCATCATGGATTTAGGTCCTCAAAATTGACCTTGAACCATAGAATTGGTCATCACAACTCAAGGTCCACAGAATTGACCTCGGCCAGTAGAATATTTCATCACATCTTTAGGTCTTCAGAATTGACCTTGGCCCATAGAATTGGTCATCACGTCTCAAAGTTCTCAGAATTGACCTCGACTCATAGACTCGATCGTCATAACTGTAAGTCCTTTAAATTAACCTCAAGCCGTAGAATTGGTCATCATAACTCAAGGTCATCAAAATTTACCTTGACCCGCAGAATTAGTCATCATAACTTTAGGTCCTTAATATTGACCTGGATGAATTATTCGTCACAACTCTAGGTCCTCAAAATTAACCTCGACCTACAGAATTTGTCATCCTAATCTTAGATCCACATAATTGACCTCGACCCACTGAATCGGTCCCTACACTCCTTAGGCCCTCAAAATCTACTTCGACCTACTGAATCGGTCATCCCCATCCTCTTGTTCTGTAGAATTAACCTAGACCCTATGAATCGAACATCCTCATCCTCTAGGTTTATAAAATTGACCTAAAATCCTCTTCCCCAATGCCGATGTGGTTTCTGTCATTCGAAGACCTTCAATAGTTCTAAGATCGATCGTCAAGGGGCTCTCTATAGACAAACTATCCTATAACTTCCCCTAAGAACCTCCTTATATCCCTAGTACTCACTTGTTCACCACAAACCATAAGTCATACTCTGAGTACTAATTTGGAGTCTATTAGGCCTTTCTGGGCCCCGTTTAACTCCAGTCAACTCTCCCACTCAAGAGAAATCTTAATTAATCTTCAAAGGGCTCTGAATCCCCTTTCTAATGATCCGTCCCATACATAAATCGAATATATGGTCCGAACGAATGGTCTATTGCACGCTAAAAACTGATCTAGAGTCAACTGGGTGCTCCACGGCCCCGTTTGACTTGGGTAAACACTGTAGCTTGAGTGAAGATTAATGAATTTGTGAGGGGGTCTGAATTCCCTTTTGAATGATCCATCCCATTCATGAACCAGCCTTACGGTTCGGATGAATGACCCATTTTATTTTGAAAGGTCATCGGGTGCTTTCAGCCACCGTTTGACCTTGGTCAACTCTTCAAGCCAAATGAATCTAAATGAAATATCAAAGGGAAATGAATTCCCTTTCCACGGTCTTCCCCGTATATGAATTGGCCTTACGGTTCGGACGAATGATTCATTTTCCTTTGAAAACCTTCCGTTTCGAGACCATCGATCACTTTTGAGTCCTTTTAGATTTCGATCAACTATCGAACTCGAGGAGGCTCCATGGATCCTTAAAGGGATCTGATTTCCATTTCTAACGGTCCACCTCGTGCGCGATTAGGACTTACGGTTTGAATTTTATGTCCATATTTCTGAATAACCAGCTCCGGACTACCTATAGGCAACTAGGGACCCTACCTATCGGCAGTGTTCCTGAGGTGCTATGCCGATAGGCAAGCCTAGGACCATGTCGATTGGCACCCCCGCTTTCCCTATAAATATTGTCCATGTCCTTACATTGCCCTCTCAGCAAGTCAGATAACATTCTCTCGAATTCAGAGTTGTTCTTTTTCATAAAACCCCCATTTTCCCACATTCCCGTCCATCACTTTTGTACCTCACCTAGTAATACCCCCCCATCTCTCCACACCACTTTCATACCATTGTAAAATAATCATATCTACATCTCAAGGTCAACATCAAGCATTTATAAGGAGGTCCAATTCTCTATTCCTTTCTCTAATTTTTCCTTTTAAGCATCAGTCATCTTATTTCCATTTTAGTACTTTTTTAACTACATCACATCCACTAATCCCACTCTTTATTAGTAGTATTGCACATAATATTTTTTCATAAAAACCAAAAAATAATAAAAAGAGGGTTTATCCATAAATTTGAAAAGATGGGTTTTCATTTCACTGTCACTCTTAAAAGTACATTTTCTATACACACACACATATAAGAGAATTCCCCCGTTTGGATTTATGGATTGAAACCCACCCTATGCTGTCTTCGAAGTGCGTGGACTTTGATGCCCATTGGGCTACGTAGGTGTCTTGGGCCAACCCACTATTATACGAGGTGTGCTTTTTGTGTTACATTGTTGTTTTGTATCAGATGAAAAAAAAGAATAAACTCAGTTGTGGCGGTTGTGTCAACTCTGGAAGTTATGCCAAGGCTATGATCATACAAGAATGAGGAGATATCCTTTGTGCCTTTATTCTTTTAATAATATGGTTATTAGTATTTTTTGAGTACATGGATTTTTCAGAGGATAAGTAATAAGAGAGCCCACACCATCTCGAGGGAAGCAAGAGGGGGATTCTATGTTTAGGCTCGGAATTTGTGTTAAGACATTGTGAGTTAATAATATTGATTATTTTTATATTGGAATCTTATAATGATAGTCATATTGCATACAGTTGATATATGTGCACGCACGATTATATTTAATACATTTGGAGTAATTATACGAGCTACTGGTTTCCCTCTCACTCTCGTAGTTTATTATGGCATTTTAGGCTTTGTACGATCTTGGATTAGTTGTGGGTATATTGGAGTTTGGGAGGCATTGAGACATTTAGAAGCTCTATACTTTTTTGTAAAGAAAGTTGTATTTTATTTTTTATTGTGAAATGTAAAAGAGACTTTTGATATTAATAAGACAACCACTTGTTTTGCCTTTTTATAATTTTTATTTTAGCTTTTGCAAACGATTTATTTTAAATGGTAGTTGTAAAATTTTTTAAATTTAATGTTTCAAAATTCACAAGTGTTATAAGTGGTATCAGAGCTCTAGGTTACTTGTATTCTCGGGCTTGGGGTTATCGGTTCATTACATCTGCGTTTTTATCTTTGACTTTTTTGTAATAAATAAATGAAATAATAAGTTTTCGCAAATTTCGAGGACGAAATTCCTTTTGTGAAGATGGGGGGGGGGGGGGGGGGATATTGTAATACCCCGTAATTTTAAAATACATATTTATATCATATGATAATAATAATAATAATTTAAATTAACTATAAAATAATTTTCATGAACATATTTTAATTAACTAGAAAATCTGTGAAATTTACTTAATTTTTATTTGACTACTTTTCTAAACAACTTAACACGCGGCATGTTTAGGGGTGGTAAACGGAAGGATACGAATTGGATACCATGTTTTCCATATTCGTATCCGCTATCTGGATGCACTATCCATATCCGTATCCATATCCGCTTGGATAGTTAAAATAACTATCCATATCCGTATCTACTCAAATACCTCGGATTCAGATAATATCCGTATCCATTTACATTATTTATCCTAGGGGTGTTTGCGGTCCGGTTTGGTCTGGTTTTGAGGTATTTTTGGGATCGGACCGCATTAATCGATTTCATAAAATTATGGATTGAGATCGGACTGGAGTAATCGATCTCAGTCCTATTCGATTTTCAAACGGTCCATGTTCGGTCTCGATCCTATTCGGTCCATACCCACAAAAGAAACACATTTTTTTAATTGAAAACAACACTTATAAAACCACATTTTTTTAAAAACTGATTATTATATTAAAATAGATTTTACATCGAAATTATACCACAACAGTGGTGTTTGAAAGGGGATATTATATATTAAAATTATATTAAAATAGATTTTACATCAAAATTAAAACAGATAACAACATAGCACTAATGTAAACAATATATTAAAACAAATTTTACATAAAAAATATACAATATCACAGATGGGTAGGGATTAGGTTATGTAGTGTAAATATCTGTGTGGTTAAACATGAAAAAGGAAATTATACAATAAGGAGAGCTTGACATGTGACCATATTAAGACAAATTTTACATCAAATATATACAATAGCAGTGATGTTTGAAAGGGGAAATAACCACTAACAATGTTTGAAAGGGGAAACAAAAATAGCCACTAAAAATGTTTGAACCTGATAGGCTGCGTATATGGAAGACAAAAAATGGTATGTGCCGGATATTGGATATTTGAAACAATTTAACTTTTTTCGTCGGATCTTTGATCTTGCTGGGCGGAATAAGCAAATGAAATGGACTACGCAGGATTTGTAGAGATAGAGAGAAGGGACGGAGTCGGAGAGGTAGGGACAAGTCGGAGAGGGAAGGGACGGACCTTACAGTGGAGGTGTTGTAGGCTGTAGATGTTGGCCCGTAGCAGTTTATAGATAAATAGGGAGAGAGAAGATAAGAATTGGGGTTTGGGATTAGGTTATATTGTGTGGTAATATTTTAAACATATATTTAACGGATATCTGGTTACATGAATACTCCGCATCGGATACGGATTATCCGTGTCGGATACAAGTACTATCCGTATCCGTATCCATTTTCTCAAATATTTTTATAGAGTATCCATATTCATATTCGTTTCCATTTTTTCGTTTAAATATTCATAAATTCGGATTCGGATATCGGACGGATGCGGATTTTCAAATATCCGTTTACAGCCCTAGGCATGTTAAAAGTGGTTGCATTTAATTTTACTTTTTGGTATTTAAATTTATACACAATATAATTTTGATCTATCATAAGTTATTTTTAATAACAAAACATTAATAGATATTAGTTGTTTTGTTATTAGTAAGTCTAGTATCCTAGTTTAATGATGTATTTTGTGAAATTCAAAAAAATTAAGTGAGGAAGAGGATAGAAATAATAGTGTTCCTACCTTTACATATATTTTAAAATTTTATTTTGATTAAAAACGATAAAAATTAGGTTGGTAAGAATATTAGTTAGTTGACGAGTCGTTAGTATACTTAATGGGAGCGTTATATGAGGATTTGAAGGGTTAGATGGGAAATTGAAGGGATGAAAAGTGGGAGGAAAATCCTAATGTTTTTAAATGGATTCTGGTTATTTTAAACATATCTATTTTTATATAAAAGTTTGTTACGATTTTACGCTTTCGAAATCTTTTAATGAGAGAATTCTAGAGTATTGAGAGAGAAAATAAGTGAGAAAATGTAAGAAAGTAATAGAAAGTTGAGATAAATATTAGATGATAATTGAAATGAGTTATTTTCATAAGAAGAGGAAGAAGATGGTGGTGATTATTTACAAGCAAATATTTGAAAGCTTTTTGGCACTTTGATTTAGCATTTTTAACTTTTACTATTTAAGGTAGTTTTGTTCTCCCTTGGCTTATTTGTACAATTCATATTCACATATGTTTGTATGTGTGATACATTATACTTGTAAATCTTATATGTATACTTCATATATATTATCCATTTTGTTGCATTTATGCTTTATGACTTTTTCATTCCGTGTAGTGGTGTTAACGTAAATACAATAAATTTATGAGCACGTTTGGGATTAGACTTTGGGTAAACAATTTATACTCAAATTGTGAAAATTAATTTATAGTTGATTAAATTGGAAGAATTTTTAGTTTTAATCATAATTTTATTGTAGGATTTATAGGCATCCCTTTGCCAAACCATCCATTATACAAGGTGAGCATTTTCGTGTTATGTTTTTGGTTCATATCAGATGAAGAAATATCACAAACTTAGTTTTGGCAGTTGTGTCAAGTCCGGTGGTTATGCCAAGGTTGTTATGGGAGGATGATGATAACATGACCGTTGTGCCTTTATTATTTTTGTAAAATGTTTTATTAGTATTTTTATGAGTACATTGATTGTTCGGAAGATAAGTAACATGAAAGTATAACGAGATTCCACAATGTCTCGAGGGAAGAGAGGCGAGAATTTGATTTTTGGGCTCGAAATTTGTGTTGAGATGTTGTCAGAGTGATATTGATTATTATTATGTTGGGATATTAAAATGAATGTCATATTTCATGCACTAGATATATGTGCATGCACAATTATATTTAGTGCACTTGGAGAAATTATATGAGCTACTGAGTTTTTCGCACACCCCCATAGTTACTATTGCATTTCAGGTTTTGTATGAGCTTGGGTTGATTACGGGTATATTTGAGTTTGGTACACATTGGGACGATTCGAATATATGAATTTTTTAAAAAGAAATTGTTATTTTATTTTTCATTGAAAATTGTAAAAGAGACTTTGAATAATGATGAGAAAAGTATTTGTTTTATTTATTTATCAATTGTTATTTTCTCTTTTGCAAATGGTATATTTTAAATATTATTTCTTTTAAAAAGTTTTAATTTGACACACATTTTAAATATTTTCGACTTTCAAATTTCAGAAGTTTTATAAATGATACCAAAGATCTAGGTTACTCGTATTCACGGGCTTGGGGTCATCTGTTTGTCACTTTAACTTTTCTTATTTTTGATTTTTCATAGTAAATTACTGAAAGAATAAGTTTTTTTCAATTTTGAGGAAGAAATTCATTTTTTATAGTGCGAAGATTGTAATACCTTGTAATTTTAAGATAAATATTTATATAATAAAATAATAATGAAAATTAACCATAAAATAATTTTTAAGAACATATTTTAATTAACTAGAAAATCTGTAAAATTTACATACTTTTTATTTGACTAGTTTTAAAACTAATTTACACTCGGCATGTTAAAAATTTTATTTGACTACTTTTTAAAACTAATTTACACTCAGCATGTTAAAACTGGTGAACATCATTATTATTTTTTACTTTTTTATATTAGAAATGGTACACAATAGAATTTTGATATTATAAGTTATTTTTAATAATAAAAATAGAAAAAATCAAATCAAATGGATATTAGTTGTTTTATTATTAGTCAGGATTAGTATGCTAGTTTAATGACCTATATTCTCAAATTAAAAGAAATTACATATGGAAGATGATGGAAATCGTATTGGTCCAATGATTCGTCACTTTTATTGTATTATATACCACGTTAATTAGTACATTCTAACATTCCCATGCATGTATTTCCCAGTTCTTATGCTCCTTTATTGACTAACCTCTGAATTCATCACATCTATTTTGTATGTGTCTTTATTGACCTTTTATAGGTCTCGGGAATGCATATTGGGAAGTTTGGTTTTGATCCAGAGAAGTTTCGTAGAAACTTCCACATTCGAGGGAATTTTAATACTTCCAGCATTTGGGTTTTGATCTGATTTCTTCACAGAAGTTGTATACCTTCTTCTCATCTTTATGTGGCCTTAGACGGTGATTGAATTCGATCTCGAACGAAGAAGTTACGGAAGTTTTAGTGAAACTTGGGATATAAAAAGCCAAATCTATGCAGCCTTCATTTTGGATCAGCAGCGAATCGATTCTCCCTTTATTGTGAATCAATTCGGTTTTAGACAGTATAACATCTTTTCATATCCGAATCGATTAGGATTTTCCCCCGAATCGATTCGGCCCTACTTTTTCAGCTTTCCTCAATTTATCAGTTTTTCATTTTGAATCGATTCTTTGGCATTTATCCTTGTATTCTCCTTCATTTGGAAGTTAGTTCTTACTTGGGATATTTGTTGGAAATAGAAAACACTCTCTTCTCTCTCTTAGGTCAAAAGTATTTGTTGTTTTTTCCTACCTGTAAATCTTGGAGTATTAGTTGGTTTGTTGTTATTAATGCAAGAAAGGTTCATTTACTTCAACTCTACTTGTTCTATTAGCTTTATCTTACATTTATTACCATCTCTAGTATAATGGTGTGTTTGAAAATTATGTGTTGCTACAATATGTGGTTTCTTGACATGTGTAGTTTAGTTCTTATTATGAGTAGCTAAATTTAAGGTTGAGAATCATAATCCCACCCAAGATGCTTGTACTTCAAATTTAGGGTTTGGTTTTAAATTTCCCTAATTGAACTTTATGTGTTTGTATTGAAGTATCCTGGCTTCTTAACTTCTCTTGTCATGCAAGGGATTGTTTTTTAAGCTTTACATCAAACCAAACCCACTTAGCAATAGCTAATTAATCCTTAGTCCTCCATTGATGAGTTAGTATCTACATGGTTGATGTTCGAACTTAATTAGTTTTGCTCTATTAGATGAAATTTTAACCAAGTCCTATTATCCATTTAGTGGATCCAATGTGGTAGAATGATACTCAATCCCTTTAAAATCTTGAAATCAAGATTATCTTAGTTCCTTTCATAGTTTCATAAATATTAATTAATTAATTATTCATCAAGAACTCTTCAAAAAGAGCGGATGAAAGAGATGCACGACAAGAAAATATCTCGTAAAACATTTCACCCTCTTCAAAAAGAACTCTTGTACATTTCTAGATTACATTTGTCTCTGGGGAAGTTGAGGTCTAGGTGGATGGGTCTGTTTGTTGTTAAGATCGTCTATCCTCACGGTGAAATTGAAGTTGAGAACCCATCTGATGGGAAGTTATTCAAGGTTAATGGCTAGCATCTCAAGCATTTCCTTGAACCATTCAACCCATGTTCAGACATAATTCCATTGTCCGACCCCATTTACAGGGCTACATAGGACTCCAGAATCGTGTATTTTCCCGGACTAGTTTAATATCGTAATTATATCATTTGAATCGATGAAATCCATGAGGCAGCAGCTCAAATTGTGTAAATTATGTGTAAAGTGTGAACAGTAAGATAGAAAGTTTGGATCCCAGCCTCTGAATTGATTCGGGTTAATGCCGAATCGATTCGACCTTTTCCAGTAGCCATATTCCCCCTTATGAATCGATTCAGGTTAATGCTGAATCGATTCAATAATTCCAAAGTGTCAAGTCTCAATATCCGAATCGATTTAAATTTTCCCTTGAATCGATTCGCCCCATGTCCAATGCCTAAGTTTACATTCCGAATTGATTCGGATTTTCCCCCGAATCGATTCGCTTATCCTGGGATTTAAAATTCGACATGTCTTTTATTTTTACCACATTTTCCTTTGCTCTCATCTCTCTCTTATGCTTTGCGAATCCATTTCTCCCCCAACCATTTTCTCTCCCAAAACCTTTCCTTCCATCCTATGGCATCCTCATCCAAGGTAACAAATTCGCCCCTCTTTACTTGATTTCAAAATTTTAATTAGTGTACTTGGTATGAAAAGTAGGGTTAAATGGTTTCTTGTTAATTTCTCACATTTTCTTTATGAAACTCACTATTTTCTCCTTATTTTTCTTGTGAATCCAACAATACAACTTATTTATGTTGCTTTGATGATTAAGTTGTATTTGTTAGGGATTTTTCACATTAAAATGGCATTTTCACCCTACTTTCCATACAATACACACTAAGTGTTCGATAAAATGCCCCAATGAGGATTTTGTGCACTAAAGCTCTATTTTTTCACCTTTTATCATGCATTCCATTTTATTTGTCCTTGTTTGAGTATGGTATGCGTCGGTTACGTCTACTCGACCGGTGTGTCCCGATGCGCACCCTCTGAACCTAGTTTCCCCAAATTTCACAATTACTTTGATTTTATGCAATGCACTGATGGTGTGTGTATCAAATTAATGTTTTGTAGGTTCCTTTAATCCCCAAGCCCCCATCCAATGCAATTTCGAGTGGCGGTGGTTTCGAATCCTTTCGCTTGAAGGAGGAAAGGGACTGGTTCTGGGCTAGTTTTTGTTCCAGTCACCCAATTGCTATTGAGAGGCCTGTGCATCTTTAGGATTTACCCGCCTCTGCGCACCTGGCCAAGGGGGTGATGTCAATGAAGAGCATGTTCGAAGGTTCTACGCGTGTCTCATCCCATCTGGGGATGAGAATTTTGAGGCTTACCTGCGGGGTAAGGAAATTCCTATTTCAAAGCTTCTCTTGGCTTTGAATCTGACCGGGGCTAATAACCCCAAGTATTTTGATTACCCTTTCTCTGATGAGGGGAAGCTATCGAATGAGACCTTGATCGCGCGTCTGGATCCACGGAAGGTTTGGGATGGGGATTCTTTCCCCACCTCTCTTATGCCTAACAACCATCGTATTATCCACCTAGTTAATGTTGATTCCATCACCCCTGCGCAAACCAAGTCTATTCTTGGCTTCACCCAATCCCACTTCCTATACCACCTCTTAGATGCCAATTCCATTGTTAACCTTCCCGCCTTAGTCCTTCAGCGAATGTTGAAGGTCGCTTACTACGATAAAGGTACTATTACTCTCTTGTACGCGCGGCTAGTGTCTCGGATTTATAGAGATGCGAAGTGAGAGGTAGCAGGAACATATAAAATTCCTTGCCTCCCTAAGTTGATTGGCGAAAAAGAAGTTGAAAAGAGTTTGGGAAAGGACCATTGGGAGATAAGGAAGAAGCGTATGCTTGATGCCCCTGATGCCCTTATGCCGAATATTCTGGAAATGCCTCTCCACGTGCCTCCCCCAGTTCACCGCCAGTTCCACCTACCGTTGACCCCATTACATATCTAGGGGTGCAGATGGATGAGTTGTAGGCTAATTTTACTGAGTTTTGGGGAGCCTATCTGGCAGACTTTGCATCGTATCAGGCTGACTATCAACGGGATTTTTCTATGCTGGCCTGAACCCAGATGGATATATTTGCTCACCTACACGGGGGTGAGGATGCTGTGCCTCCTTACCTTTAAGATCCTTACGCCCCTAAGCTCCCAAGCCCTCGAGCCGCCATCCAGACCATATGTAGGGCACTTCCATCCACTTTATCAATTGCTATTTTTTGTGGTTCTAAAATTGTAATACTGTTTTAGAAACAATGATTTACGGTTATTTTATTTTGATTTTTGGTTTGTAACATTATGGTTGTGTAATTTGTGTTCAAGTAGATACAATTATGTTGTATTTTCTAATTTTGGGTATTAAAACACATGTACGCAAGTCTTCTTATTATTAATGAAAATACTCAATTTTGTTTTATTATTTGCTCTTGTAAATATCTTTTTTGTATATATATTGCGATTTTTCATAGTAACATCTAACAGGTATGCCGTTGCGCGGTTATGCGATTTACTCCTTATGGGGTGAATATTTTATCACTTTCTTGATATTTATCTCCCGATTAACATTGTGGACAATGTTTCATGCAAGTTAGGGGGTATTGATTATATTTCTGTTACCGGTTATCATGTTAGTATTTATATATAAAAAATAAAGAAAACTAAATAAATTAAAAAAACAAAAAAAAAAATATTTTTCTCTCTCATATCTACTACGATTACTTATATGATCAGCCTATCCTATTGTTTAACTATGAAGCATGCCTTGATTTATTGATTTATTGATTTATTAGCCTTTAGCGCATTATTGTTTGCATTGTGAATAGACTCATGAAATTAAACTGTGAAGCTTTGACCATATGCACAAATAATTATTTATGATTTGGTTTAAAGAGTTTCAAATTCGTAATCATCTAGCACATTCTATACCCTTAAAAAAGTGAAAATTAAGGCTTATCGTCATTTGTGAGCGTATACATCCACTCTATCTCTTTCTTGTCAATAAACTTGTTGTCAATCTCATTTTCTTTTCATTTGATTGTATATTAATTGATTTATCACTTGAGCATGATTTTCAATGGTGTTGAGTCCCGCGAATCACATGAAACTTTAGGAAAGGATTATAGGCCCTCTTTGTTGTTTAACCCATATAACCTTGACCTTACCCTTAAATGATTTCCCTTGTCAACCCCCTTTAGCCTTATTATCCCTTTCGTTTCATCCCAAAATCCCTTGTCCAACTCCACATTAGAGTCCTAAACCTTTATTTACTCCTCCCGTGCCTTGATTTGGGATTGTTCCCGGGATAGAATGATGATGTTTAAATGGATTTCAATCAAGCTATTAGTGGGCTAAAGAGAAAGAAGAAAAGAAAAAGAGAAAAACAAAATAAAAAGTTAGAAAAAGAAAGAAAGAAAAAAATAGAGTAAATGGGTCCTTGATGAATCCCATTTCTCCTTGTGCATGAAAATCAAAGTCTTACTCCCATGAATACCTTGCTTTTGGAATTTGATTTCGATTCCTAAATGTCCCATTAAATCCATTATCCCACGCCTTAATCCTGAGTCCCCTTTGATCTTATACACATTCCTTTCTTTTCCTAACCATAACCTATCCTAAATTCTATATCCAAAAAGTCCTATTTGATCCTAGGGTGATGTGATTCAAAGGTCGAACATGAGCGATACTCTATTTAAATGATCTTCTCTTAGTTAATATGCGATGTACTTTCATTAGATTGTATTTTTCACTTTTATATTGCGGTCTTTATTGATGACATATGCGTGGACTAGTTTCCTTTTACAATTACTCTTTATGTCGCATATCCCGCGTGTGTTACATCCCGTTTCTGAGTGCTTCCATTTGTTTAGTGTAACAACAGAAGAGAACTTGAGTATACATGCCTTATCTTTTATATGGATTTTGAAAGTTTTACTAAATCTAAATTACCACATGTGTCCGATTATTTCTCATTTCTATGGTTGCAATTTCTATTGAAGTTATTTGTTTAATGCCGATAATTTTTGTCTTTAGTGTGAGCTTTTGTTCACGTTGTTGATAAATTGTGTTTCTTAAATATTTGTTGAGCTATGCATTCATTTTTTTCGTATCATAGTATGAGTTGATTTGATGTTTGTGGGTGTCATCCCTGGAAACCCTCACGAGACCACACTCGTCCCCTAGGGCCACCTAGGGGTTTAACGACTTATTTCATACGCTAAATGCAATTGTTCGTATACAAAAGTGGAATTTTCCTTCTCTGTACATATTTCTTCTATTTTGGTTTCGTTGATGGCCCTTGTTTCTTCTTACTTAATTGCCCGGGACTAGCAATGTATAAGTTAGGGGTGTGATTCCTAACTTTTATTGTATTATACACCCCGTTAATTTGTACATTCTAGCATTCCCTTGCATATATTTCCTTGTTCTTATACTCATTTATTGACTAACCCCTAAATTCATCATATATATTTTACATGTGTCTTTATTGTGCTTTTATAGGTCTCAGGAATGCATATTGGGAAGTTTGGTTTTGATCTGGAGAAGTTTCGTAGACACTTGCACAGTCAAGGGCATTTTTGTACTTCCAGCACTTGGGTTTTGATCTGATTTCATCACGAAAGTTATAGACATTCTTCTCATCTTCATATGGCCTCTGACGGTGCTTGAATCTTATCTCGAGCGAAGAAGTTACAGAGAAACTTGGATATATAAAGCCAAATCTATGCAGCCTTGATTTTGGATCAGTAACGTATCGATTCGCCATTTGTTACGAATCGATTTGGTTTCAGACAGTGCATCATCTCTGCATATCCGAATCTATTCGGACCTACTTTTCCAGCTTTCCTCTATTTACTAGTTTGCCATTTTGGATATATTTTTGGTATTTATCCTTGTTTTCTCTTTCATTTAGAAGTTAGTTATTACTTGGGATATTTGTTGGAAATAGAAACCACTCTCTTCTCTCTCTTAGGTCAAAAGTATTTATTGTTTTTACCTACTGGTAAAGCTTGTATTATTAGCTGGTTTGTGGTTATTAATGAAAGAAAGGTTCATTTACTTCATCTTTACTTGTTCTATTAGCTTTAATTTACATTTATTACCATCTCTAGTATAGTGGTGTGTTTTAGCATTATGGGTTGCTATAATATGTGGTTTCTTGGCATGTGTATTTTAGTTCTTATTATGAGTAGCTAAATTTAAGGCTGAGGATCATAATCCCACCTAGGATGCTTGTACTTCAAATTTAGGGTTTTGTTTTGAATTTCCCTAATTGAACTTTTTGTGTTTGTATTGAAGTATCCTAGCTTCTTAACTTCTCTTGTCAAGAAAGGGATGGTTTTTGAAGTTTTACTTCAAACCAAACCCACTTAACAATAACCAATTGATCCTTAGTCCTCCATTGATGAGTTGGTCTCTACATGGTTGATGTTCTGACTTAATTAATTATGCTCGATTAGATGAAATTTCAACCAAGTCCTATTATCCCTTTAGTGAATCCAAGGTGGGATAATTATCCTTAATCCCCTTAAAATCTCGAACTCAGGCTTATCTTAGTTCCTTTCATTGTTTCACAATTATTAATTAATTAACTGTTCATCAATAGCATGTTAGTTTCCTGATTACCCTCAATCATTTTTCTAAACAATTAAATCATCTCTTACACTTTTACCTTTGTGACGTTTAGAGAGTCCTTTTTAACCTATTTATGTTCTCTAAGGAGAATCCTTTACTTTTTTCGATATTACTTGTTGCGATATATTTACACTTGAATCATAAGCTTTGTTTAGAGCACATCGTCCAACTTGTACCTATGTTTTAAATGTGTATTTTGATTAAAAATAAAAATGTGAAGAATATTAGTTAGTTGATGAGTTGTTAGCCCACTTTATGGGATATTTTATGGGGATTTGAGGGGGTAAATGGAAAATTGAGGGGATGGAGAGTGGGGGAACATGTCCTAATCTTTTTAAATGGATTAGGATTATTTTAAACTTATCTACTAATATATAAAAATTTGTTTGGATTTGTGGGCTTCTGACACCTTTTAGTGAGAGAATTCTAGAGTATTAAGAGAGAAAATGAGTGAGAAAAGGAAAGAAAATAATATAGAGTTGATCTATATATATATATATTAGATGAGAATTGAAATGATTTATTTTAATAATAAGAGGAAGAAGATGGTGGTGATTATTTGCATGTAAATATGTGAAAAAGTTTTGGCCATATAATTCGGCATATTTAACTTTAATGGTTTAAGGTAGTTTTATTTTCCCGTAGTTTATTTATGTATTATTAATATTCACCCGTGTTTGTTTATGTGATACATTCTACTTATTAATATTATGTGAATAATTTTTATATATTATTCGTTTTGTTGCACTCATGTTTTATGACTAGTTCTCATGTCGTGTAGTGGTGGTAACGTAAATATAATTGATATATGAGCATGTTTGAGATTAGGATTTGGGTAGATAATTTTACTCAAATTGTAGAAATTAATTTATATGTTGATTAAATTGTAAGAATGATTATTTTTAATTGTAATTTTATTATTTGATGCGTAGGCATCCCTTCTTTAAACCACCCGTTTTTCGGGTTGTGCTTTTCGTGTTACATTTTTGTCTTGTATCGGATGAACAAGTAGCATGGACTCGATTTTGATAGTTGTGTCAAGTCTGCAGATTATCCCAAGGTTGTGATGGTGGGATGATGAGGACATGGCCATTATTATTATTTTTATAAGATGGTTTGTTAGTATTTTTCGAGTTGATGGATTGTTCGGAGAATAGGTAACAAGAAAGTATAATGAGATTCCACATCGTCTCGAGGAAAGCGTGACAGGAATTTGATGTTTGGGTAGTAATTTTTGTAGAGATGTTGTGAGTAAAAAATTATTATTATTATTATTATTATTATTATTATTATTATTATTATTATTATTATTATTATTATTATTATTATTATTATTATTATTATTATTATTATTATTATTATTATTATTATTATTATAATAATAATAATAATAATTATTATTATTATTATATTTAACTCTTATAATAAGTTTCATATTGTATACACTTGATATATGTGCATGTACAATTATATTTAGTGCACTTGGAGTAGTTATATGTGTTATTGAGTTTCCCTCTCACTCCCATTATTTGTTATTGCATTTCTAGTTTTTCACAAGCTTGGATTGATTACAGATGTATTGGAGTTTGGATCCATTTGGATATTTATAAGCTTTGTAATTTTTTTTAAAGAAAGTTATATTTTATTTTTCGTTGTAAATTGTAAAAGAGACTTTGAATATTAATGAGAAAAACACTTGTTTTGTTTATTTACAAATTTTTATTTTATCTTTTGCAAAGAGTTTATTTTAAATGGTATTTCTTTTAAAAAGTTTAAATTTAATTTTTCAAATTTCACAAGTGTTACAAGTGGCATCAGAGCTCTAGGTTAATCGTATTCTCGGGCTTGGGGTTATCGATTCTTTATGTTTACGTTGCTTAGCTTTGATTTTTTTCTTAGTAAATTAATTCAAGTGTAAGTTTGAGTGAATTTCGAGGACGAAATTCATTTTATGTGTGTGTGAAGGACATATATTGTACTACCCCGTAATTTTAAGATACATGTTTATATCATGTAATAATAATATTTTAAATCAAGTAGAAAATAATTTTTATGAACAAATTTTAATTAACTAGAAAATCTATTAAATTTACTTAATTTGTATTTGACTAGTTTTTTAAACTAGTTAGCATCCAACATGTTAAAAGAGGTGGACATCGTTATTTATTTATAATTTTTAGTATTGAAAATGATACACAATATAATTTGGATATATCAGAAGTTATTTTTATAGTAAAATAAAAATATTAATGGATATGAGTTGTTTTGTTATTAGTAAGGGTTAGTATGCTATTTTAATGACCTATATTGTGAAATTAAAAGAAATTAAGTGAGGAAAATTATGGGAATAATACTGATCCTAATCGTACATGGATTTTCAAAGTTTTTTTTTTTTATTAAAAATGACAAAAATTAAGTTGGGAAGAATATTGGTTGTTTGACCCACTTAATGGAGCATTTATATGGGGATTTGAAGGATTTAATGGGAAATTGAAGGGATGAAGAGTGGGTAATAATCGTTGAAAATTTTAAAGGTATTATGGTTAGTTTAAGCCTATTTATTGATATATAAATGTTTGATAGTATTTGTGGACTTTCGGTATCTTTTTGTGAGAGAATTCTAGTGTATTAAGAGAGAAAATAAGTGAGAAAATATGAGAAATTAATAGAGAGTTGAGATCAATATTAGAACAGAATTGCAAGGAGTAATTTTTATGATGAGAGGAAGAATATGGTGTTTATTATTTACAAGTAAATATTCATAATCTTTTTTGTGCCTTGATTGAACATTTTTAACCTTTTACGATTTAAGGTAGTTTCGATCTCTCGTGATTTATTTGTGTACTACTCATACACACATGTTTGTATATGTGATACATTCTACATGTGAATTTTATATCTATAATTTTTATATATTATTCATTTTCAGCAATCAAGTTTATGACTTGTTTCATGTCGTGTAGTGGTGTTAACATAGATATAATTGATTTATGAGCATGTTTGAGATTAGAATTTGGGTAGACAATTTATACTTAAATTGTGAAAATTGATTTGTAGTTGATTAAAATGGAAGAATGATTCTTATTAATTGTAATTTTATTGTAGGATGTATAGGCCTCCCTTAGCCAACCCACCTGTCATTCGGGGTTTGCTTTTCGTGTAAATTTATTTATTTTTTATCAAATGAACAAATTTCAGGGACTCGATTTTGATGGTTATGTTAAGTCTGTTGCCTATGACAACGTTGTGATGGTGGGACGATGAGGAAATTCCCATTGTTCCCTTATTATATTGGTAATATGGTTTAGTAGTATTTTTTTAGTCCATAGATTATTCGAAGGAAAAGTCACAACAAAGTGTAATAAGAGTCCACACCGCCTTGAAGGAATTCAGGCGGGAATGCGATTCTTGGGCTCAAAATTTGTGTAGAGACATTGCGAGTAAATAATATTGATTATTTTTATGTTAGGATCTTAAAATGAGTGTAATATTGCATACAGTTGATATATGTGCACGGACGATTATATCTAGTGCACTTGGATCGATTATACGATTTACCGAGTTTCCTGCTCGCCCTCGTAGTTTATTATTGCATTTGAGGCTTTGTACGAGATTGGATTTATTATAAGTATATTGGAGTTTGGGATGCGTTGGGACGTTTATAAGATATGTAATTTTTTTTAATGAAAGTTATATTTTATTTTTTGTTGTAAATTGTAAAGAAACATTGAATATTAATGAGAAAAGTATTTTTTTATTTAACAATTATTATTTTAGCTTCCGTAAATGGTTTATTTTAAATGGTATTTCTTTTATAAAGTTTCAAATTAACATGAATTTTAAGTATTTTTATTATTCAAATTTCGCAAGTGTTACAGTTCGTAAGAACATTACCAAATTATGAAGTTTTGTAGAGCCAAAATTTCCACAAAGTGATATTTGGCGTAAATCGGCTCAATCGAGACTACCCTTAGCATCGACCTTTGAAGTTAGGCACAACTGTGTGAAAGGGTTTTTTGATGAAATGTGTTTGGATTCATAGGGTTGTTTTTAAAGTTATTTAAGTCCATGGTGGTCGAAGATTTACATATTTACAGGAGTTCCCCTATGATCGGGAGAGGTTTAGGGTTTTATTATCACCAAAGTCAAGATTTTTAGGAAATATTGTGTGACTTTAGGAAATCAATGGTATGCGAAAATGATGTGCCATTAAGGATCGGTGAAAATTGACTCACACCTTGCTGGCAAATCAAGGTGTCCATGTGATTAAACAAAATAAACCGAGAAACGTATTTTTAATCAACTAAAAGTATTTTTAGTCAACTAAACAATGCATTTTGGACTGAATCACCTTTGATCAATTTAAACTTTTCAAAATTTTTAAAACCAAGGTCTGGGGTTTTAAGCTAACTAAACTAGTTTTAGTCAACTAATACTTCCTAGGTCATTATTTATAAAATCTAGTTTTTTGAACATTCAAAAACTAAACTTCAAGAAAATTACCCTGCTACGTTCCAACGACTAGCTTCTTCTCTATTGTAGATATATAATTGTTGTACCCAAAATATATTAGGGAATGTGGACCTACCAAAAGGCAACACCTAGCAAAGGCGTAAATCAAATCAGGTATTCAATATACAAGAACATTCGATGAGGTATATTTGGGTCGGCTTGGCCAAGAGCTGGCCGAACTAAGAAACTGTGTTGCATGTAACTTATGATTGGATGACACCATAAACTAAATACACGTGCAAAAAAATAAGATATGCAAATATTCTCTCCCATGTGACAATATATAACTTGTAATTATTCCCTAACACAACTGATAAAATATGATCTCACCTAATCTATAATGGTGAGACACATGTCCCTCTCCACTCTTACCTTTACTAACCTATAATAGTAGCACCAAAACATCATGTGAGATATGAGATATTATGTATTGTTTTCTTGAAATTGTAGAGGTAATGAGATCTTATAACTACTTCACTTTCATGGTCATTGCCCTTAAAAGTAATATAAATATCTACACAGAAGGACGTAGGCACTAAGTTGGGTTAAACCACGTCATTTGGGGTCTGCCACTTTCCATATTTACTCTCTGCATCATTTCTGAATTAGTAATTTAGTGTTATATGTCTTAACTAGTTTATGTACTAGGTATCAGGTATTAATAAGATAAGATCTAGTTAATACTAATTTCTAGTCATAACAAGATGCGATGATGTCGTGATTATATAAGTGGACATTTTGGAAAGTGGATCATTTATGGAACGCTCATATGAATTTCTTGACAGAGAAGTATGGATGGTTGAATGTGGGTGAGAATTTTCAATTTTACAGGGAGTCTTATTCGATCATATCAAATAGACATCCAACTTTTGTATTCCAATTTTGGGGTAACTTTCAGGAGGTGATGGGTACAAAAATTAACCCCTCAAATCTACCTTATAAATTATTATAAATGCACTTATTAAGTATTTAGTTTAGATGGATGTTGCGAATGTATCCATGGTTTACATGGTGGATTAATTGTTGGCATAAAATTTGAAATTAGTAATTATTAAACTCTAATATTACACCATATAAATTTTTATATATTTTTAGTGTATCGATGACTACCTAATCTAGAGATAATTTTTTGGGGGATCCTTATTTGGATTTCATTTATGCGACATCCTAAGCATGGAGTCTAGAAAAGTTTAGGAGTTAGGACTTATGAATCGTACAAATAAGATTTCTAATTTAGTAAAATATTTAGTTGTTAAAGACCCCAATGCTATCTGGGTTTACATGTGATGCTAATATAAATCCCATTATAAGATAATTTGTTAAAAATAAGTGATAATTGGAAATTATATTGGTATCGAATGACGGGTGAGTAAAATAAATATGTCGAGATTATAACTTGAGTATTAAATTAAATATGGAACATATAATGATATTTTGGTAATTATGGTAGTGCTTAATTGAGAATTACGTTTTAAGATGATTATATGGGTGTGCGCTAAGAGGGGACACTTTATTTGTTGTGTTCTTGTGATGGTAGTTTGATTAGACAAGATGGGGAATAGTTTTATATGGTTCACCTTGGGTGAGTAGTGGGCCCATGCTAGTGAATAGTGTGTCTTGATTTAGAGACAGTTTGATTTGTGTGTCACTCATGCAGTGTAAGCCCATGCTACTGAATGGTGGTGCCTGGATGGTGCAATGGGATTAGGTGTTTCATACTGCATGATTTGGGATGTCGCGGAGAAGTGGGAGGATATAGATATGGTTAGATTAATTAATTATTGAAACTAAATGTTTTATTAAAATGGATAATGTGGTTCCGTTTTATATGTGTGGATATTATTATATATTAGAAAGAATGTAAAGATTCATATATATATATATATATATATTGCATTTGAGTTGCATAGCCTTGGTAACTTGTTGGACTCTTACTTAATTTATCATCATGGAAACATTTCAGGTATTAGGGCTGCAGAACGAGAGTAGATTCATTCCAGCTAGCAGAGATTCCATTTCCTTTCCATATTAGTCTCATAACCTACAAGAGCTTGGATGTAGGTTCATCTCAATCATTTCTTATTTACTTTTTATTCTATGTGCATTGAAATACATTTATATATCAAATATCATGTATTATGCAGATAATTGAGGCATGTATCATTTATTCAGTTTATGTCGGTGGTTTGATAGTTAATCTTTTCTAACTGATGTTTATTGGTTGAATTAAGTATGGAGGACGATGAGAAACTTTTAAATTTCTTTAGTATTGTGTGGTGGTGATTATGTTTATATTAGAGGTTTATCATATCGTATCTAGATACCTTGTCAAATTTATCTACGTTGATTATTTATATGTCAATAATGATATTTTAATTATTTTAGAAATTTTTATATTTAATATTGGGACATGATTGATCCCAAGGAACCATGGCATGGCTCACTTGGTAAAAGATAAGAAAATAGTTCGAAAGCACACCCCGCCTAATGGTTGGTTTGGTTAGGGGATGCCTATGCATCCTTCAATAAAATAATCAATATCAGTGTCTCATTTTAACTTTTTTTATCAATATTACATGTCCAAAAATATGGTATTATTATTCTACTCAATTTCTATAACCCAATGTATGCGTATAATCATTTAGTTATGATTCTCCCCAACTACTCAGCATGGAAACAATATTACATAATCATGTGTGCAACAAGGATGATATTTATACACAAGTAAAATGTTCAAAGATGAAACACATAGCATGAATACAAGTATACAAACAAGGGTGAACACAAGTAGCACAAAAAATAACAACAAGAGGACAAGCACCTACCTAAAATGAATAAAATCTGAGAAGATATAAAAATTAGAAATTTTGAATTATTACATCTTCAATTTATGATCTTGAATTAATAATATCCATGAATTTTTCTCTCCCTCTTGAATAAATCCCAATTTCCAAGTTTAAAACCCATAACTCAAGGTTTAAAGGTTCACTCTAATGGAGGTTTAGGATTTTATAGTTAAGGGATGAAGTCTAAATGTGGTAGGTTAACATGGAGGGAAAGGTGAAAAACCAAGGGAAAATCACAAGTGTTGGAAAACCAAAAATAGGACCAAACATATTATCTATGGGTGAGACACGAGCTGGATACGACTCTCTAGGGTTGCAATCCCATGAGTAATCATTGCTGATGCGGTTCTGCTGATGCAATTTTGGTCCTACTACCATGATTGTGCCAACATTTTTTCGCGGTCACGGATCTTCCAAGTTTCATCTCTTGTCCAATTCTCTCTTACCTTAGAACTTCCACACTCATATTAAGATACAAAACTTCCACTCCTCTGTACCCAATCTTGTTCCCCAATCTTAAGTAAATAACCAAACTATCCTTGGAATTTAATCCAAATTCGAACTTAAACCTATACTAAAATGAAATTAAGTAAATTCCAAAAAATCCACAATAAATCCATATAGATAAATCCCAAAAATATGGGGTACTACACTGAATCTACCCACAAAGTTTCTATAGATCAAACCACAAGTCATGCTTTTACTTAAAATTAAAATAATCATTATATTATTCTTTTCTATATAGTGATACGAAAAGGGATTATTGATGATGTCAATGTTCTAACTACTTGTAGCTAAAATAGTCGCATTTTGGATTTTTTGCTTCTCCCCGAGGCTTGTAAAGTTTCTTAACCACATACTATTTCACTTGAGACTTAGTCTTCTCATTCTTTTTCCATTTGGGAAAGAGGTTAAGTTCTTCTCAATAACTAACATCATGACATGGATTTCGATTATGCTCATTACTACCTCAAATCCTTAGTCAATTATTCCACTAATTAGTTGAATTATAAATAGTAAAATTAGGAAAAAAAATTCTTAAATGATTGAGATAGTCACTGGATAATGAAGTTGATCCGGGTTTTCCCATAAATAATGCAGTCCTATAATGAATTCCATAGAACATTATCCCACTTCCACTCATGAATAGGTAAAGGATGTAGTATACTCGATGTCCTCTGATGATCTACCTTCACTATATTTCAAGTATATTAGTACAAATATGTATCAACGTCCCACTTCATACCTTCCAAAAAATATTACCTCCGCATATCTTGGTACATTTTATACCTACTAAGATGCATAGAAAACTGAGAACCTTGGTCCTCCTGCATAACTTCCCTACACAAATCCTTATCGGAAAGTACACCTAACCTCCCCTCGTAATGCAAACATCCATCTAAGACAATGGTGTAAAGAGGTACATCGATATAAAGAATCGTCACCACATTCTCCTTTAATTCCCACATCCTCCTCCTATGCTATGACCATCCCCATAATTATTTTGGGAGTCAACATGAACATATCCAAAAAATAATCCACCAACTCACCAGCCACATGCACCGAACCCAAATCTACTATTTGAAGAGTAGACAAACTACTAAGTGGTCGTTGACTCAAAGCATCCGGCACCATATTAGCCTTCCCTAGGAGATACTGAATCATGAACTGATAATCCTTGATGAAATCAAACCAACTTCAAAGCCTCATGTTCAAGTCCTTCTATATAAACAAATAATGAAGGCTCATGTGGTCAGTGAAGAGTCTAAACTTCTGACCCCACAAATAATGTGTCCAAACATGTAGCATGAACATTATCTCTCCCAACTCTAAATCATGAATCGAATAGTTAATCTCGCGAGGCTTCAACTTATGAGGCGAATAAGAAATAGGTTGGTCGTCTTGCATCAACACCACCACTTTATCATTGTAGGGAAGCATCAGTGTAAACCAAGTACTCAACCCCAATCCTATGTAGATCTAAAATCAATGTCATATTCAAATTCTCCTTAAGAATGTCAAAGGCCTGTTGACACCTCTTTGTCTACAGAAACTAGATCTTGTTCATAGTCAACCCAATAAATGGCACTTATATCATTGAGAATATCCTAATGAACCTCCAATAGTAACCTGTTAATCCTAAAAAATGTGATCCTCTATAGGTGCTATGGGTTTTCCCCAATCCAACACGGTCGACACCATACTCGGATTAACTAACAAACCCTTATCTAAAATCACGTGGCTAAAAATATTAACCTCACGCTTTTAGAATTCACGCTTCATGAACTTAACATACAACTCATTCTCTCTTAATGTCTGAATGCTATCCTTATATCCTAGATGTGCTCCTCATGTGTACTAAATACATTAAAATATTACCAAGGAAGACATTTATGAACTGATCCAAACACCATCAGAAAAACCGATTTATCAAGTCTATTAATATGGTTGGGACGTTAGGCAATCCAAATGGCATAACCTTAAACTCATACGAACCATATCGTATCAATAAGACAGTCTTATATAAATAATCCTCCCTTACTCTCAACTAGTGATAACCCGAGCGCAAGTCAATCTTCAGGAATAAAGAAACACTCTATATCTAATCAACCAAGTCATCTATACTCGACAAAGGCTACTTGTTCTACATCACCACCTTATTCAACTATTAGTACTCAATACACAATCGTAAAGATCCATCCTTACTCTTCACAAAGCCAATTGAATCTCCTCATGGGGCAATGCTAGGCCGAAATAATCCTTGCTCCAATAACTTCTTAATCTGTTCCGCAAAGTCTATCATGGCCAATGGTTCTATACAGTATGGTTCCTTGGAAATAGGCTTTGTGACACGTGCTAATCCAATCACAAAGATAATATCCCGAGATGGTGGTAACCCTAGTAACTCCTCAAACACAGTGAAAAAAATCTCGGACAATATGTTTTGAATCTAATGGAATAGTCACCTCTTTCGAAGTCTCCCCATCAATAAAATATAAATGATTTTTTTGCATCACCCTCTGGTCAAGGCATATTCACTACATACATCTCATGAACAAATTTCGTAAACATTACTACACAACAACGATAATATATGTGATTCTTGTATGTAACTAACCAATCCATCCCCAAAATAACATCATACGAGTGGGTATTCAAAACTAACAAGTAAGCTACAAGTTTTAATGGACCAATATCAACTCTAATACTCTCATAAATCTCTGAAATGCAAGTCAAATCACCAAAAGGAGTAGAGATAAATAAATCTAAATCAAAGAATCTTAGCGACATATTAGATATCTCAACATATGTACATGCTATATACTAGTGTGTAGCATCAGTGTCGAATAAAACTGTAATGACCCCATTTTTATATACTCATATATGGGTTGTTTTTGAAATTGCGTCTCATTTATTATCTGATAAATGTTGTATTATTACAACTAGGATATTTTGGATTCTTAATTTGACAAAGCCATTTTTATTTTTGAAGAATAAACTGTAAAATGGGTCAAATTGAAGTGTAATGGCACATCCTAAGCTAAGTGATAAGTTTTAGGGTAGAAAATGTAATTTTATGAAACTTTAGGGACCTGGTTTTAATAAAGAAAGTTTTAGGGACCAAAATGAAAAATAAAAAGTGGCCTTTTATAAATAAAATATTTTCAGGGACCTATAATAAATATTGAAAATATATGGTGTGAAATTACCAAAATTCCCTTAAGGTGAAAAATGACCCTTATACCCTTAACACCTTTCCACCTCGTGCTCGACACCTCGTGCTTAGTTTTGACACCTCCACCTTACATGTGTCATCATTAGAGGAGAAGCCAAAACACATGTCATCGTTAGAGGAGAAGCTAAAACACGTGTCGTAGTCCAGTGAAATAAGACTGCAAGATGCCTCTGTTACACGACACGTCAACGCTGACTCGCCATTATAAACACGTGTCAACACCGTGATATCTTTGGAAAACTATAAATAGGGCCTTTGGGATCATTCGAAACTCACACCAAATTCCTTGAGAATTATAGAGAGAAGTAGTGGAAACGTTTAAGAAGAAGTTCTTAGGGATATTCATCTTATGGTAATCTTAATGTTATAATGCATCTTTATAATTTTAATTTGTTGTTTTATAGCTTTACTTAGTAGTTATGCTGGTAAAATACACTAAAGGATTCACTAATCAAAACTTAAAATTTAGAACAAATCCAAGTTGATTTTATAAACTTGTTTGAAATTATACGCTTTTAAAAAAATAATTCTTTTTAAAAAAATTGCTCGTTATTATGGAATCCCATTTAAGTAATTCCAAAGTCAGGCCCGATGAAGTTCTGTCTAGATGAGATGGTATTTAAGTGGTGACCCTCCATCTTTACTGGGAATGAATTCGGAAATGTTCTGTCTAGATGAGATGGTATTTAACTGGTGCCCCTGTGACCCTCCATCTCTACTGGGAACCGACTGATGAGGAAGGACTATGAATTGAATTCTTCAATTACGATCAATGAGTTTTAAAAGTTGACAAATGGGGATTCAGTAATCCTTTAAAAGAAGAATTTATTATTAAAGTATTGTATAAACTGGACCTTAGAACGTGTACTTAAATCTTTATCAGATTAACGAGTGATCGAAGACTCAATACTGGTAGATTTGACCTCCATTTTGGGTGAGTACTCTATGTCATTTCTTGCACATTCCAATTATATGATATTATGCAAACAATGTATTTTGTGAACTGCTTTTATTCTCAAAATGCATCTGATACCGATGATTGATTCATTGTGATATGTTTATATTTGTCCATATAGATATACCGATTAAAATGAGTATTGAAAATTATATTGAATACTGAAAATAAGATTTAGCCTAAGGGACCTCTTTATTGACTGACCTTCCCAGCTGGGTTATCACTGGTGTGCCTTAAATAAGGCATTATGATGAACTAGTTCGATTGACCCTCAATTACCGGGGAATAATGCGGTGAAAGAATACAGTATTAGAGTGTACTTGGCCATAAAAATAATATGATTGAAAGAAATAGATATCAAATTTGATTTGTTGCATTCGTCGTATTCTGAGCTATCCAATTGTGATATATATACTTTCATTTCAAAATATATATCTATTTACTGCAAGTTCCTATCCATATATGTATACACCTTCTTTTTTTACTTGAATAGGTATCTATTTTCTGAAAACCCTGGAATGTATGGAGATTGAACCTCATTCGGCTTTTAGCTGATGTTGTATAAGTAACCATTTATCAGGAAACGTTTAGGCTCACAGACGAAATGAAAAAGGACTATATTGAAGATTTAGCTTTTAGAATTCTTTTTGTAAAATGTTTATTTAGAGCATGTCTGTCTCTCTTGTAATAAGTTTTAAAATATATCTTAAGTTGTAACTCATTATTACTTTTAATATATATGAAGTTTCCTTTAGAAAGCTCTGATGGCGTAATTCCTTTACTTTCAGTATTTTACGATTCATAACCACGTGATCATATTTCCGTTGCATTTATTTAAGGAAACAATTAAATTGTAATATTTGTTGCCTTGGTGGCATGTCAAGACACTCGTTCCCTACTACTATTTTGGGTCAGGGTCGTGACAAAAACTCTAGATAAGGTGTCTTAAGCATTAAATTTACCATCCACCTCTTGAATCAGTCCATTCCCCCTTGTTGTGACTGCCCTATCTTGTACTCCCAGCCATACTAGAGTTGAGGCTACAAAAATACGGAGCCCCACAACCTCGATCTTAACTCCATTATGGTCCGGTGTATCAGATAATGTAGTCACAACATGAGGGGTATGTAGTAGTCTAGGTAGTGGATAAGACATTTTATGTTTATGGAACCCTAGATAGAGGTTTATTTGACATTGAGACCACATAAACCTTTGTATCATATAGATTTATCAAGAAATCTAGTATGTCATTGCGAGTTTGTGATAGATCTTAATTAATTGCTACTCCTTTGGGTGTTTTGACTTGTATTTCAGAGATATGTGAGATTACTCGGAAAAATATTTATCAATTATGATTTGTGTTTGAGTTGATGGTTTTGCTATCCACTCGTATGATGATTTTAGGCATGGATTAGTTATTTACATATGAAACTCAAATAGATTTTAGTGTTCATGCGATAATGTTTGTAATACCAGGTTATGAGATGTACATAGTGGATATCCTAGTCTAGAGGGTAAGAGCATAGCTAATTTATATTTTATTGATGAGGAGACTCGAGAGGAGGTGCATGTTCCGTTAGATTCGATACCTATTGTTTGAGATTTTTATGATGTTTTATAGGAGATGTTAGGATCACTACTAGCTCAAGAGATTGGATTTATGATTTACTTTTAAATCGACACTAAGATGATTGCTAGGCAACATACCACATGGCACCGTTGGAGATGAGAGAGTTATGGGAAAAAATAAGCACTTGTTGGTGCAGAGATTCAATCGGCGTAGCACTTATCCACGGTAAGCTTCATTCCTCTTTATGAAATAGAGGAATGGATTTATATAGGGTGTTTATTTCTTCGAGAAGATTGACTTGTATTTGGGTTATCAGTAGTTATGGGTACGGGAGGAGGATGTACCTAACACTCCCTTTTTAACATGATATGGTCCATATGAATTCAAGGTCATGCCATTTATATTAACCAACTCTCCATCAGTGTTTATGGACTTGATAAATGAGTATTCTGACTATATTTGGTTCAGTTAATCATTGTCTTCAACGATGATAATTTTATGTATTCAAATATAGAGGGGGACCGTGTTGAGCATTTGAGGATATCCTTTCGAATTTTGACAGAGCAAAAGGTGTATGCTAAGTTAAAAAAGAGTGAAATTCTAGAAATGTGAGCTGAAGCTTTTGGGTCCCGTGGTTTTAGAGGAAGATTTATCGGGGGAACGAGTAAGGTGACGATTGTATTGGATTGGGGGATAATCCACGACACCTACTGAGGTTCAAAATTTTTAACGTTTGAAAAGTACCTATCAAAGGTTCATTTCAGGATTCTTGAATATAGATGGGACATTGAATTAATTCACTCAAAAGGGGATATAGTTTGTGTTGACTAAGAGGTGTCACTAGACCTTTTGGTACTCTCAAGGAGAATTTGAGTTTAGCACTGATTTTGTCTCTACCTCAGAGTGGGGTTGAGTACTTTGTTTACATCGATGTTTACCTACAGGCACTAGGTGGGTATTGATGTAGGAGGACCCAAAAATTTCTTATCCATCTTGAAAGTTGAATCCCCACTATGTTAAATATCTTACTCACAATTTGGAGTTGGAGGCATTAGTGTTCACACTACATGTTTAGATACATTATTTTTGGGGTGAGAAGTTTAGGATCTTTAGCGATAAAAAGAGCCTACAGTATATTTTAACATAGGGTCATTCAAAAATTAGGGAAAAGATGTGGTTCTAATTCACGATTTAACATCACCAGAGGAAGGCCAATGTGGTCAAAGATGATTTGAGTTTCGAGTGGTAGTTTGTCTACTCTTCATTTGGTTGATTGAGGTTCCATGAAAATGAATGTTGAGTTAGAGGATTACTTTATGGGGATGCTCACATTGACTTTCAACATCATTATGAGGGTAATCAGAGCATAAATGGATGATGTGGAATGTAAGGAGAAGGTAGGAGAGTTTGTTGCTATCGGTGTACCTCTTTACACTATTGGTCCGGATGGTGGTTTACGTTACAAGGAAAGGTTAGTTATACCTTTTGATGAGGAGTTATGTAGGGTGGTTATGAAGGAAACCCATGGTTATAATTTTTCGGTGAAACCCACTAGGGATAAGATATACAAAAATATACAGAGTTAATATAGATGGGATGGTATGAAGAGGGGCCTTATTATATTTGTGTTATAGTATAGTACTTGTCATATGGTGAAGGCGAATCATCAGAGGCCATTGAGTACTCTACAACCCTACACATTCTCGAATGGAAGTGGGATAAAATTTATATGGACTTCACTACAGGATTGCCATTGAAGCCCTTATGTGACGATTCTATTTGGGTTGTAGTGGATCATTTAATGAAACAAGCCCATTTTTTGTCTATCCACATGGAATTATTATAAAATAAGTATGCACGGTTGTATGGGGAAGAGATTTTTCAGTTGTACGGGGTTCCTTCATCGATTATTTTAGATAGAGAGCGAACTACCGATTTTGGGTTAGCTTTTCGAAGGTGGTGGGGATATGGATTAATCCTTTAACTCTCCCTTATAATTTTTTTTTAAATGTAATTAATAAGTAGTTGGTTTAGATATATGTTAGGAATGTAGATATGGTTCATATGGTGGGTTAATTGTTGTTGTCTTGAAATTTGAAATCGACAATATTTAAACTCTAATATTACACGATATAAATTATATATAATTTTAGTGTATCAATGACTACCTAGTTTAGACATAAGTGAATAGGGGAATTCCATGTTTGGGTTTCATTTATGAGACATGCCACATATGGAGTCTAAAAAAGGTTAGGATTTGGGATCTCAATAATCATACAAATAATATTTCTTCCTTTGTAAAATCTTAAGTTGTTGAAAACCCCCATGCTATTTAGGTTTACATGTGAAGTAAATATAAATCCAATTATGAGACAAATGGTTAAAATAAGTGATATTTCGAAATTAGGTTGGTATCGTATGGCGGGTAGGGTAAAATGAATATGTTGAGATTATAACTTGAGTAGTAAATTAAATGTGGAACATTTAATGATATTCTAGTAATTATGGAAATTCTTAACTGAGAATTACTTTTTGAGATTATTATATGGATGTGTACCGAGAGACGACATTTTATTTGTTGCGCGCTCGTGATGGTAGTCTAATTAGATAGGATGGAGCATGGTTTTATGTGTTGAGTTGTGACCTAGTGAATGGTGGTGTCTGGATGATGTGATGGGATTATGTACTGAATACTGCATGATTTAGGAGACTGGGGAGAAGTAGCAGAATGTAGATATGGTTGGATTAATTAGATGAATAATTAATTATTGAAACTAAATGTTTAATTATAATGAATTGTGAGGTTGTAAAGACAATTTGTCCATCATTTATTGGATATGTCATATGCCGTTACACAGTTGAAGAAATTCAAGAATCATACAGTCAACAACGGATCCGAATATCAAAAGAAGAAGAGGAATCAAAGTCTAACAAACTCGTACCGGTCCGCCCTGGAAAAAGAACCGATCCGCCTGCGAACCGGTCCGCCTCAGACCCGGACCGGTCCGCTTGTTGAAAGCCAGTATACCCCGGATCGATAGAGAACTGAAAATACCAAATAAAAAATGAACCAATCCGCCCCCCTCGAACCGATCTGCCTCAGACCTGGACCGGTCCACGTGGGATAATCTTCAGCAGATCGTGTTCAGATTTTCTAGGCAAACGTTTCCTTTATAAACCCACTACGGGAAGTGGTTTTCCAAGAATTCCGTACACGATTTTCAGAGTACAAAAAACTCTAAGTCTTCACCTATTGAGTACCAAGACTCTAGGTTTTTTATTCACACAAATTTCCGAACACTTGTTAATCACTTTGCAACCCAGGAATGCACTTTTGTTGTTCATACCATTATGGAGAAGACCATTCTTCTTCTTCATTGCAGCCCTACTGGAAAGGGATAACTCCAGCCGCCGACTACAGAATCCGACACCTGAGGGTAATTCTTAGTCACTTGTATTTTCATTGTAATCCGAAATTGTACAGTTACTATATTATAATGAAAATAAATGGTTTTGCCCCTTTGGGGGATTTTTCCTCAATTGTGTGTGTTTGATTAATCTTCATGATCTACTTCTTGATTAAATCACACCTAGTTGTTTGTTTAGGGTTTATTTGGGTTAAACTGAATTTAATTATATAATTTCTTATTTGAGTGCACGCACAATACTCTCTCAAATTGGTATCAGAGCGGGTTATGCTAATCTATCGTGTATTCCTATTTTTTGCAAAATCTTTTCTAAGATATCATTTTTCAGAAAAAATTGATTTTTGAAAAGTGCGTGTTCAAATGGAGAAATCATATAATAAATTACCTATTTTTTACGGGACAAATTATGCTTATTGGAAATCCCGAATGAGGCCGGCTTTAAAAGCCATAGATGAAAGGGTTTGGATTTTAGTTGAAAGAGGGTGGACACCTCCCTCCGTCACTGTGGAAAATGTGACTAATTTAAAACCTGTCACCTCTTGGACTGAAGATGAATTTAGATGGTCTTATTTTAACTCTAAAGGTTTGAGTACTATTTTCGGTTCCATCACTCCCGATGAGTTCCAACGTATCATGACGTGCACCACGTCAAAGGAGGCATGGGGTGTTTTACAACTCACCCATGAAGGAACAAATGTTGTGAAAGAGTATAAATTGCAAAATTTGACAACTCAATTTGAAACCATCACCATGCATGAGATTGAATGTTTTGATGATTTCTATGCTAGACTTTCTGACATTGTTAATACTAGCTTTAATCTTGGTGAACATATTCCTAATGCTAGATTTGTCAAAAAGATTCTTCGTTCTTTGCCTAAGCGTTTTATCCCTAAAGTCACTGTGCTAAATTCTATGGGCAATTTAAATACGCTAAAATTGGAAGAACTTGTAGGATATTTGCAAACTTATGAAATTCATATGTTCCCTAAAACTGCTAGGTCTAAAGATAAAGATAAGGGAATTGCACTTAATGCCAAAGAGAAAAAGAGTGAGGGGTCGACTAGAAAGAGGGAAGAGTCTTCTAGAAAGAGAGAGACTGACACGTCAGATTCTGAGTGTGATTTTGACTTAGATGATTTGGCTCTTTTTGCAAAAAATTTCAAGAGGAATCTCAAATTTAAGAAAAATGACAATTTTAAAGATAAAAAGAAATTTGAGAAAAATAAGTTTGAAAAGAAAAATGAAAAAGATTCCAAAAATCCTCTTAATAAAGAAAGTGAGCGATGCTTTAAGTGCGATGGTAGGGGTCATAGAGCTTTTGAGTGTTCCACTTGTCTGAATAGAGAGAAAGGGAAAGCTGTCCTTAATGTTGCTCTTAGCGACGACAGTGAGGTCGAGACGGTGGATTCAGGAGATGAGTCACCGCATGAGTGTAACTTCACCACATTCGTGGCCAGCCAAGTGAGCACTCCTAGTTCTCTTCACAACGATGAGGATGATGCTTCACAGGGACACCTCGATAGTGAGAACGATGTGAGTGAGGGGGAGGATGACTCAAGTGAGAGCGAGAGTGATATTCAACGCGCCTATGCTGAGTTATATTCTGAGTCATTTAAAACTAAAAAAATGTAACAAAGCGCTAGTTCTTAAGATCACCGGCTTAGAGGAAGATTTAAGAAAGGCGAGAGAGAGAGAGTCCTCCACCTTCACCGCCCTGAGAGAGGGAGAATTTGCCTGTGTCGAGAAAGAGAGTTTGTTTAGAGAGAGAGAGAGAGTGTTTTTGAGAAAGAGAAAGGGGACTTGACTAAACAAGTGTCTAGTCTTACGAGTCAGCTCCATTCCTCCATGGAGACTCAAAAGAAACTTAAAGCATTTGTTGCCTAGCTGACTCCTGATCTTGAGAAAGCACGGGAAGTCAAGGTACAAATCGTGGACAGATTAGGGAAAATGGGAAAGATGCTCCTCGGCCCCGCTTTAGGTTTTGGTGATAGACAGGGAGTTGGGTATGATGGTGGCTCCACCTATCGAATTGCACCTGGACCAGTTCCTGAGTTTACTACTACTCCTTATGGTCATCGTCAAAAACCTCGAAGGAGAGTTCGATCAAGAAAAGAAAACCAAGGTCCGCCTTTGACTGTGTTCTTCTGTACTTATTGCAAAAGAAAAGGCCACCTCAGGGAGTTTTGCTATAGTATGGGTCAGACACGACGTACTACTGCTCCACCACGTCATACTGATGAGTTTTCTAGTCTGAGAGAGCGAGTTGAGTTCTTAGCTGCCACATCTCAGAGTTTGATGGAAGAATTCCGACGGATGTCTTTGCCGTTAGTGAATGCTTCTCACATTCTAGCTAAAACCAACAACAACAAAGGCAAACAAAAGGTCACCACCTCTTGGGTACCTAAGAAAGATAAAAAGGCTTTTGTTGTTCATGTTTCTCTCAAAGCACATAATACCTCACAGTGGTATTTTGACAGTGGGTGCTCCAGACATATGATAGGTGATGCCTCATTTTTTACATCTCTTGAGGATTATCAGGACGGCAGAGTCACCTTTGGAGATGGGAGCAAGTCTAGCATTATAGGATGAGGTACTATCGAGTTACCTGGTTTTCCTAAGCTAGAAAATGTTTTGTACGTCAAAGGTTTGAAAGCAAACCTTCTCAGCATTAGCCAGCTGTGCGACGATGACTTTGCAGTAAAGTTTGAACGGGACACTTGTAAGGTCTATAATCAAGCCGGTAAACTATTAGCACAAGGGGTAAGTACAAAGGATAATTGTTTTGGGACTGAGCCCACATCCTCACTTGTCTGCAATAGTGCCACGATCACTCCTATGGATCTGTGGCACCAACGTCTAGGTCACATAAATATTAGAGATCTCACTCGCTTAGCTAGAAAGGACCTAGTAAGTGGCTTACCATCTCTTGGAAGGCCAACTTCGACGGTTTGTGGACCCTGTCAGATGGGAAAACAAATTTGTAGTCCCCATAGGAAGTTGCATTCCATTACCACCTCTCGTGTTCTTGAGCTTATACACATGGACCTTACGGGTCCCACTCGTACCGAGAGTCTAGGTGGTAAGAGGTATATCCTAGTGATGGTAGACGATTTCTCCAAGTACTCCATTGTAGATTTTTTGAGAGAGAAATCCGATGCTATAGAGTTTTTAACGACCAAGTGCCGTGTCCTACAAAATCAACACGGAGTCACTATTAACAGAATACGTAGTGACAAAGGCACTGAATTTAAGGAAGCAAAGATAGATTTGTATTGTGATAGCTTTGGGATCAAACATGAGTTTTCTGCTGTGAAGACTCCCCAGCCAAATGGGATTGTTGAGAGAAAGAATAGAACGATCTAGGAAATGGCTAGATCTATGCTTCTAGGTCGTAAAGTTTCTAGGATATTTTGGGCAGAGGCAGTGTCTACTGCATGCCACACGGTGAATAGGGTTTATCTGCGTCCACACACACTTTAGACACCTTATGAGTTGTGGACTGGCAAGAAGCCTAACCTTGTATATTTCCGTGTCTTTGGGACTAAATGCTACATCCTACGGGATAGAGAGCAATTAGGAAAGTTTGACTCCCGGAGCGACGAGGGAATATTGCTAGGATATTCATCGACTAGTAGAGCATACCGGGTTTTTAACCTGAAGAGCTCTAAGGTTATGGAATCAATAAACGTCACCGTGCAAGATGGCGAACCTCCGACGGTTATTGAACCTAACCGTCAGTGTGAGGATGAGGACTTTTCTGACAGTGATTTACTTGTCCCTCTCTCACACTCTGTGGAACCTACTCCTGTGCTAGGGGTCACCCTTTTGGGTTCGCAAGAGTCATGACCCTTCTGCCATTGTTGGTGATCCAACTCTTTGGGTCAAGACTCGTGCTCAACTAGAGAACGTCGTTAGCCACTTTTGCTACACGTCCAACTTCGAGCCCAAAAATCATAAAGAAGCACTCAAGGATGAACACAGGATATCTGCTATGCAAGAAGAGTTGCTTCAGTTTAAAAAGAATAATGTCTGGGAACTAGTCCCCCGACCTAGTGAGACTAATGTGATAGGTACCCGGTGGATTTTTAAGAATAAAATGGATGAAAATGGTACCATAATCATAAATAAGGCTAGGTTGGTCGCTCAAGGCTACACACAGATAGAGGGTGTAGACTTTGGGGAGACATTTTCTCCTATTGCGAGGCTTGAGTCCGTCCGTCTTCTGCTCACCATCGCATGTGATCTGCGCTTCAAGTTATATCAGATGGATGTCAAGAGTGCCTTTCTGAATGGCATTCTACAGGAGGAGGTTTACGTGGAACAACCAAAAGGGTATGAAGACCCACAGCACCCGGAGCACGTCTACTGTCTGAGGAAAGTCTTGTATGGTTTGAAGCAAGCACCCCGTGCTTGGTACGAGAGGCTTACTTCCTATCTCTTAGCTCGTGGCTTCAAGAGAGGGGAACTAGATATGATGTTGTTCATCAGGAGAGATGACGGTGCTATTTTGGTTGCCCAGGTCTATGTGGATGGCATAGTCTTTGGATCCACATGCTCATCACTTTGAAGAGGAGATGAAAAGTGACTTTGAGATGAGCATGGTTGGTGAGCTTAATTTCTTCCTTGGTCTCCAGGTTCGTTAGCTAGAGGATGGGATGTTCATCTCCTAATCCAAGTATGCTAGAGACCTAGTGAAGAAATTTGGTTTAGACTCCGCTAAGCATGAACGTACACCTATGAGTACCACTACCAAGCTTAGTAAGGACACTTCAGGCAAGGACGTAGAGCAAATCGGAGTATGATAGGTAGTCTTCTCTACTTGATAGCCAGTCTTCCCGATATAGCCTTTAGTGTTGGAGTCTGTGCACGATATCAGGCATCCCCGAAAGAGTCACACTTACTTGCACTAAAACGTATTATTAAATACGTAAGTGGGACTCTCTCATATGGTATTTGGTATTCCTTTGATACTGATGACCGTTTGTCTGCCTATTCAGATGCCGATTGGGCCGAGGATATAGATGGTTGTAGGAGCACTTCTGGTGGGTGTTTCTATTTTGGTTCTGCTCTTGTCTCCTGGCTGAGCAAGAAGCAAAATTCCATCTCTTTGTCCACTGCAGAGGCTGAGTACATAGTCGCCGGGAGTTATTGCACGCAACTCTTATGGATGAAGCAAATGCTGGAGGATTATGGGATTTCATAGGACACCATGACCATTTCCTGTGATAACACGAGTGCGATACACATATCTCGCAATCCCGTCCAACATTCGCGCACCAAGCACATCAGGATACGCGAGAACTTTATACGACAGCTTGCTGAGGAGAAAGTCGTATCCCTGAGTTTTGTTCCCACCAACCGTCAGTTAGCCGACATTTTAACGAAACCTTTAGATACCCTTAGATTTGAGAGTCTTAGGAAGTCTTTAGGAATTTGCACAGTTGACTGAGGGGTTGGTCTATGTCTAGAATAGGATGTTTCTTCATGTTCATATCATATGCTTCCTATTGCTAGTCTGTTTTATATGTACCATTGCTTAGTTGTACAGCTATTTATTTATTCTTTTTGCTTTTTATATTTCTTTTGAAAAATACAAAAAGATTTTCCTTTAAGAAAAGCACAAAAAGATTTTATTTTGATAAAATTTTTGAAAAATCCAAAAATATTTCTGTTTTTTCTCCTTTTATGGATGAGCATTTAAGATAGCCAAGTCACAACTTCATTCCATATATCCATGTGACTGTTTGATAGAGATTTGAGAGGCTACATCATTTCATCCATGTGTTTTACGTTGTTTGGAGTCTTTGAGATGTAATTAGTGATATCTTCCTACATGTTTGACTCCTATATCCTTTATTGCGCACATGCACGGCTATATTTGATTATTGTACTTGTCTATCTCATATTGGCTTGAGTGTTTCCATCTCAATCCTGTTTATACAATGTACAATATGCAATAAAACTTGACAATATTGGAATGCATGTAAAAACCGTTTTGGTGAGACTGTGTGTTTTTGTGTAACGGGGAGGGGCTGCGAAAGGTAATCATCTATCCTTTGCGCAAAAGCCACCGTTAAAAAGGACATAAAAAATGGAGGACTTTTAATATCCGAGGTCCAAAGAGGTTAAAAGAGCCCGAAAAATTTAAAGGCAATAACAAGCAATTCATGCCAAATATGGGCCACTTAGGTTTCACCATCAATTCTCCAAAGTTTGAGAATTTAGAAAGCCTCTATTCAAAATTATATCTGAGGGAGTTTGGTTGGAGAATATAAACGGGTTTGCACTTCCTTGAAAGTCCTGAAAAAAGCATAAAAAATTTTTGGACGTTATTGGTGTGAAAATCACTTTGAGCTTTGATTTGTTGATTTGATTGAGTCAATATCTTATATTCTCATTCTTTTACACCAAAGGAAGCATTTGAGTTCATTCGCTAGGAATATCCAATATTCATCGTGCACATATGTCATGTTTGTAAGCATTGATCTTCTTATCGAATTATGTTCACACCCATTCATTAACGCTATCATCGACTTGGTTGCTTTGTGTTCATTCATGGTGTGATTTTGTTTTTAAAAAAAATGAAAATTTTTAAAAATAGTTGTGTATTTACTTGTGACACCCCGTCATTGCTTGTTTGCATTATTTCTTTCATTTGTCTATTTGGGGACATCATAAAAAGGGGGAGAAAGTATTATCACATTAAGGGGGAGTGAGTTTTGTAGTGTTGAGTTGTTTATCACCAATTACAATATTGGCATATCTGTTTATCTTATTTCAAACTCGATACGTCACTTGGTATTTTGCTTTTTCTCATGTGTGTAGGTACTACATGGATTAACACTGGATTGCACACCCTGATGAGAAAAGCGTTGAAGATTCCTGAAGAGTTGAAGAACAAATGATGAAGTCTTATTCAATTGTACCTTTTCAGTTTTGGGTTCATGGAAGGGTAGATTTGTATAGGCAATTTTATAGGATGTTTTTATGTTTGTACCGGCATAGACATAGGGGGAGATTTGTAAGGACAATTTGTCCATCATTTATTGGATATGTCATATGCCGTTACACAGTTGAAGAAATTCAAGAATCATACAGTTAACAACGGATCCGAATATCAAAAGAAGAAGAGGAATCAAAGTCTGACAAACCCGGACCGGTCCGCCCTGGAAAAAGAACCGATCCGCCTCAGACCCGGACCGGTCTGCTTGTTGAAATCCAGTATACCCCAGATCGATAGAGAACTGAAAATACCAAATAAAAAACTAACCGATCCTCCCCCCCTCGGATCGATCCGCCTCAGACCCGGACCGGTCCGCCTGGGATAATCTTCAGCAGATCGTGGTCAGATTTTCTAGGCTAAACGTTTCCTTTATAAACCCACTTCAGGAAGTGGTTTTCCAAGACTTCCATACACGATTTTAAGAGTACAAAAAACTCTAAGTCTTCACATATTGAGTACCAAGACTCTAGGTTTTTAATTCACAAAAATTTCCAAACACTTGTGAATCACTTTGCAACCCAGGAATGCACTTTTACTGTTCATACCATTGTGGAGAAGACCGTTTTTCTTCTTCATTGCAGCCCTACTGGAAAGGGATAACTCTAGCCGCCGACTACAGAATCCGACACCTGAGGGTAATTCTTAGTCACTTGTATTTTTATTGTAATCCGAAATTGTACAGTTACAATATTATAATGAAAATAAATTGTTTTTCTCCTTTGGGGGATTTTTCCTCAATTGTGTGTGTTTGATTAATCTTCATGATCTGCTTCTTGATTAAATCACACTTAGTTTCTTGTTTAGGTTTTATTTGGGTTTAACTGAATTTAATTATATAATTTCTTATTTGAGCGCACGCGCAATACTCTCTCAGAGGTTTTATTATATATTATTGAATACTATTATATGTTAAATAATCTTTGGATATATTGTTCAATATATAACTGCTTCTTTGTTAAGTTGTTGGGCTGTAACCCAATTTTTATCATGGAAACATTTTAGGTCCTAAGTATGAACCACGGGACTATATACCCTTTCCTTTCTCTATTAGACTTATCACCTATAGGAACTTGGATGTAGGTTCATATCAGTAGCTTTTGATTTTATTTTTAGTCTATATGCATTGAGATACATTTACTTTTCAGTTAGCATGTATTATGGAGAAAATTGATCCATGTGTCCTTTATTCAATTTTTTTTCTTGGATTTAAACTTAGACCTTGTTATTGGGATTTATTGGTTGATTTTAGTATGGTGGATGATGAGAAACTTTTATATTTCTCATGAGTGAAAATATTATCACAATAAGAAATTTAAAAAGCAATATCGAAATGAAAGAATAAATTATCACACATAACACAAGATATAAGTGGCCCGATAACTTGTCTACATCCATGGAGAGGAGACTATATTATTATTAGTGTCTCTCAAACATTCGAACGTATATCCATTTGTGCGGGTCTCACATGTTATAGTTGTAAAAATAAGTGAATGAACTATACAAGTAACTTAAACATCTTGTAGATAATTCGTAAGTGTCCCTGAATATCTCCTCTGATATTGTTAGTAACCGATTTGAGTCTATCTCTATGCATTTAAGCACGTCAAATACACGAGTATAAAAAATAACTATCTTCAGTTGGACTGAGCATTCCATTAGGCATGTTGGGCTTGTCGATCGAAGTATTGGGCTGAATTAAATAAGCCCCCAGAATTGCCCCTAAAATCTTTGATTTAAGGTGTGGGGCCAACATATTTTAAGTGAGTTCAAAGCCCAAGGTCTAGAACTATTTTAAAACCGTCATGTCATCTTTTTTATTTTTGAGAACTGTTGAGGGTACGCTCGTCCGGGAAGAATTGGAAGGGGCATGAATGGAAAACTTGGCAACTTTGAAATGACCGAGGCGTGTTCGTCTGACGAGGAAGATGAAGCGCAAAAATCCTATTGAGGAGTTGTTCCTCATTATTTTTTTACAAAGTTCAAATGAAGTTCAGTAACTGTCATTTAAAACATTTATTCTCTAAAAATTCATCATGTTTCCTCTATACAACCCTTCATATTTCTAGATCTTTACGCTATCATTTTCTCTTGTAAGTTCTCTAATCTTCTAATTCTTCATATTAAGTAACTTTCTTTGCATCCTGAAACCTCTTTGATTCATGGCTCTTCTTCATGGAAAAATTCTAGAGGAATTTAGGAAAACTTATAGTATTCTTGAGTGGGTGGGGATCAACTGTGCCCCTATTCCCAGAGTGAAAACACACTATATAGTTGACTTACTTGAGTGTGTTCCGTATAGGATTTCCACCTAGTTTGAATATGTTGAATTTTTTTATTGGATTTTGAGCTCTTCTCCATGGTATAATTGAAGGCATCACACTGCATCAAGCTTTTCACAAATCAACCAAATAGGGTATAAAGCGAAGTTAAACAACACACTTAGGACACAATTAATGCATTGCATTGGCGTGTGTGTTAAAATAATTTTGGACATGTTAAAATAGTTTTAAATTCTTTTGAGGAATTTTTAAACATTTTAAAATGATTTTTAAACATTTTAAAATGATTTTTTAACATTTATAAAATTGGATTAAAATGTTTAAGGGTTTAAAGTTGGATTAATTAACTCCCTAAAATCTTCCTGGGTAGAAAAGAAAATCGGCCTAAATTTTTGTGGTAGCAAATGAGATTTTTAAAAGTCCTAAAACACAAGTTTTGTATTAATTGATTGTGTGATACGTGTGTGCGCCTTAGTGGATAGCTTTGTGTTTTCTTCCACTCACAACATGGAGGTTCAATTCCAACCGTGTGTGCGCCTTAATCAATCCTAATGCAAACACAATACGTGTGTGCACCATAATAAATCCCAATGCAAACCCAATGGACCAATCATGTTGAACGGTGGAGTGGTGCGTTTATAGCCATACGATTTGAATTATCCAAATTCCTTTAATCTCAACCACTGATTCTGAACCTTCGTCTAAAAGTTTTTATCACTATAAATAGGACCATTATGTGTGTCATTTGATAACTTTTGTAAGTCTTCCAGTTGAGAGAAAAAATAGAGAAAAGAGAGTAGAGAGAAAGAGAAAAGAGAGAGAGAGAGAGAGAGGGGGAGAGAGAAACAAAGAGAAGAAAAGAAAGATTTGAGTGTTTTCTCCTAAAACCAAAAAACTTCACCTTTGTAGTGTAAACACATCTCTGAAAACCACCATTCTGAGAGTTATAGCTTTAGGTTTTCATGAGAGTTTGTTTGGTTATTTGAAGAAACCTCTTTAAATGTTATCTCTCTTAAGAATAATGTCTCTAGGGTTTTCTCATATTTCTTCTTAGAAATCTTGAGAAATACCACTGAGATCATTTACACATCAATCTTTAGGTGCTTCTGTGTATTGCTTGTATAGAAATACATTTTCTAGTTGGATCTAGATTTTAAGTGCATTTTTTAGTAGTTCCAACATCTATATTTTCATAATATTGAAAAATATACTACAAAAACCATTTTTGTGTTTGGATTTGAAAATTTCTCTTAAAATAAAGTTTTACAGTATGTAAAATTTGTTATGTATAGTTTGATCATTAGATCTGTTTTTGTAAAGATCTAATTTCTAATCTAAAATAATTTTTGTTGAGAAGTCTAATTTTCTTGAAACTAAAACTCTACATCTCTTGTAGATCTCTTGTAAATTCATAGGACTATCTGTATAATATAAGAGAGATGTGAGAATGCATACAGCATATTAGGAACTTCACAGTCACTACTCTCACACAAACACATAAAAAATGTGTTCTTTCTTTGAGAGATTATATTTGGCTAAGTCACTGGAACAAGGAGAAAGGAATTAAAGAAAGAAACAAACAAGAGGATCAAAAGCATCAGAATCAGATACAATGAAGGAGATTTTCTCAGTAGGTATATTTTTATCTTTAAGCTTTAAGATCTTGTGTGTTTGATTAATGTGGTTGTAATTGTTGAAATTGTTTCTAGTACATTTTTTGTTGTGGCGTAGAGGTCCCCGCGGATGTTTCCTCGGATTTGAGGTTTTATCACATTAAAAACAATTGTGTAAAACTTTATAGTTTTCGGTTCATAATGATTGCATAGAAGGCTTCTAACAAAGAATTGGAGTAGGTTTTTCATTTAAAACCTATCTAATCAAGCTACTAAGTCTTGAATATGACTTTAAGAACTTATACATCTTGTTTTTTGATTTCTAAAAGGAGTTTCCTAAAAGATTTTAATTCGGAGTTTACTTCATCTTTGACTTTGTGTTAAAAACACAGTGAACAATTTTCAAGTGTTGGTTTCTGTCCATTGTTGGTCCAACAGTATAATACTCTTATTACGGACGAGAATGAGACATTTAATGGTTTTTATATAAAGTTAAGTAATATTGTCACCAAATTGCATGAGAATGGGATAACATATGATAGAAAGGAAATAGTACTTAACATGTCAAGATCCTTGTCTGCTAAATTTGATAATAAATGTTATGCCACAGAAGAGATGGATGACCCTAACTTGACTCCCAAATTACTGAGTAGTAAAATTAAAACAGTAGACATGGAATTAGAATTTAAGAAACAATTGGCCTCCCAAAACTAAAGATCTTTTGGATCGAATGTGGTATTCTCATCTCAAGTGACTTCCCCTAAAATGAACCCACTTGACTTTGACGTAGACCTTAGTGAGGATTATTATTTAGATGGTTTGGATAACCATTTTGTTCTCATGAGCAAACAATTTAAGAAAATAATAAAGTTTAGAAACTTTGTTGCTTCTAGATAGGGGAGATCTGGTTATCAAAACTCTCAAACTCACAGACCTCATAACAAAAATGATGAAAAGCAGACCAATGATAAAAATAGGCCTAAGACTGATAATCGCCACATAAAATGACATCGTTGTGGGAAAATGGGGCACATTGTTGCTAAATGTAGAGTCAAATTGAATAATAATAATAATAACAATAATAATAATAATAATAATAATAATAATAATAATAATAATAATAATAATAATAATAATAATAATAATAATAATAATAATAATAATAATAATAATAATAATAATAATAATAATAATAATAATAACAATAATAATAATAATGTCACTACTAATATGTGCAAAACTTGGGACGACTTAAGTGATTCTGATGAAGATGATCCTGAGTCATCCATTATTAATGAATCATGCATGTCCTTTTATGCCAAGATAATATATTATGATGAAAATGCATTTTTACCTATTGATAATATTGTTGATGACTCTATTATGCCTGTTAATGTTGATATTATTCTTGCTAGTGAAATTGTTGTATCTACTACAATTAAAAATAATGTAGATAAGTCTAGTTTACGAGTGAGTCAAAGTGAAAAAAATGTTGATGATTTGAACGTGTGTGTGAGTCCCACTGCACCAAATGAAAGGATAGGGGACACTGCACACACTTCACTTAGATAGTCCGATGATGACCTACCTGATATTCAAGAGTTGTATACTAAAACTCTTAAAAAGAGTGAAAACTGGATAAGATGGTTAAGAAATTGGCTGAATGTGTTGAACATCTTAGTAAAACTATTAGGTAGAATGTAGAAGATTACACTGCGAAATGTATTGCACATGAGAAAAAGACAAAATAAGTTTCCTTAAAACTAAAAGACCTCTCTAATAAAAATATGGATTTAGAAGAAAGATAAAAGGCTACTTTAATTGAACTGGAGGAATCCAAAAAAAAAGTTTCAAATATCTTTTAAATATGTTTACATTTTGAAACATAGGCTAAATCTTATGAAGATAATGTTGTTGGGAGTGAAATAAATTCTAAAGACAAATCTGGCATGAGTTTCGAGGAAATGGTTAAGTCTAATAGGACGTTTGTCTCTCCTAAAAATGTCATTTTTTTAAAAACAAGATTAGGCTATTGAAAGACATTATAAATGAATTTTTACTATTAATGTCTCTCAAGCAAAGAAAAACATGTGTAATAAAAAGTCAATACCTAATGGTAAAGCTAAGTACGCAGGAGACCTCAGACAAAACAATAAGACTTGTGTAAATTGGACTAATGTGTCTAACCAGACCAAACCTATCTTTAGGTATTTAGGTGATAGAGTCAAGCCTACCTCGCATCAATGTTATTCCTATTGCGATGTCTACGTGCACTCGATATGGAGTGTTTTCAAAAAATGTTGTACACACCTACCTATCAAAACTTTAACTATTCAAGAAATAGTAGGAATATGTATGTTCTCCCAAAGTAGACCACACATAACTCTAACTATAGGAAGAAAAAGGGGAGACCTAAAACTAAGAAGACACCATTTAGAAAGACCCCCTCCCCCCCCCCCCCCCCCTGACCTTTTCTAAATCAAATTCTAAGATTTTTTTTACAACAAGGCCTATTTTGATTAGAAATGATGACCTGTTACCCCAGCGTAAGTGCAATGTGGTTGTAATAGGTTTTAAGGCCCAACACACTTTAACTGGTTGGTACTTGGATTCTGGGTGTTTTAAACACAAGATCGGGGACAAGACTAAATTAACAAATAAGACAAAATTCCTTAGAGGTAGTGTCTTATTTGGAATTGGAGTCTCATTCTAGATCACTGGTAATAGAACATTGTGTGAAGAGGGGATCCCTTCTCTAAATGATGACTTGCTAGTTAGAGGCTCAAAATTAAAAACACTTTTAACTCTATTTGTGGGACTTGCCAAGTGGGGAAGATGAGTATATCTGCTCATAATAAGGTTATAGATGTTTTAAATTTGAAACCTCTTGAACTAATCCACATGGACCTTACGGGTCCATCTAGATTTGTGATCCTATGTGGTAACATTTATATTCTTATTATGGTGGATGACTTTATACGATTTACTTGGGTCTCTTTTATGAAAAATAAATCTGACACCTTTTGTGAGTTTTTGATTTTTTTTTTTAAACTTGAAAATGAGAAGGATACCCAAGTATCTCGCATAAGAAATGACTGAGGTTGAGAGTTCAAAGACTCATGTGTTACAGAATATTGTGTAGGTAATGGATATAAACATTAGTTTAGTGCATCAAAGACATCTCAGCAGAAAGGCATTGTTGAACATAAAAATAGGACCATTCAAGAGATGGCTAGGGTGATGGTACACGCATAAGGGTTACCAAAATACTTTTGGGTTTACGCAGTCCAGACTACGTGTCATATTATTAACCGTGTGTACCTCTGTAAAATTACCAAAAAGACATCATATGAACTATGGTACAATAAAAAGCCTAACTTGAAGTATTTTAGAACCTTCGGGAGTGTTTGTTATGTCTACAAAGACAGAGAAAAACTTTCAAAATTTGATACCCGAGGTTATAAAGAAATTTTTGTTGGGTTACTCCCAATCAAGTAGGGCTTACCGTGTTTATAATCTGCATACCAAAGTCATTATGGAGTTTATTAATGTAATTGTAAATGACACTAGCACATAGAGTAATGATAGCCAGACAATGGTCCTGGATGAGTCTGGAATTATTTTTAACCCTGACTCTCCTGAGATAGATGATTCACTACCACCTGAGGGACCTAAGGCACCAACCTGGGCTTTTAAACATCACCCCCTTGAAAAGGTTATTAGTAACCCATCTGAGCTAGTGCGAATAAGATCCTAACTTCATAAATTAGCTAACTTTGCATGCATTTTTCTTTAGTAGAACCAAAAAATGTAAATGATGCCATTTGTGACTCATTCTGGATTAATGCAATGAAAGAAGAGCTTGTCCAGTTTCAAAGTCATGACATTTGGTATCATTCCCCACAACCTAAAAATAAGAAGGTTATTGGCACCTGTTGGGTTTTTAAAACAAACAGATGAGACCAGGTTGTAGTTAGAAATAAGGCAAGGTTAGTAGCTCAAGAATATTCTCAGATAGAGGGAATAGACTTTGACGAGACTTTTGCTCCTGCATAAGACTCAAGTCTGTTCGTCTCCTCTTCGTGTTATCATGTCATTTGTAATTCAAACTCTTTCAAATAAATGTCAAGTCTACACTTTTAAATGGTATTTTTTCAGAGGAAGTATCCATAGAGAAAACTAAGATCTTTATACATCCCTCGTACCCTAAACATGTCTTTAGACTTAAGAAGGTTTTGTATGGATTAAAGAAAGCTCCTAGAGCCTAGTATAAGCATTTTCCAACCTTTTTAGCCAATATAGGGTTTGAGAGTGGTGGCAACAACCAGACATTGTTGGTTAGCAAAATAGAACACCATTCTTGATTGAACGAGTTTACGTAGACGATATTATATTAGGTTATACCTCCATTAATCAAGCAAATGACTTCTATAATATAATGCAGGCAAAATTGCAGATCCTTAATGGGGAAGTTGTAATAATTCTTAGGTTTACAAGTTTAATAGTTTAGTGATGGGTTATTCATAACACAATCAAAATATGCTAGTAATCTTGTTAAAAGGTTTGTTCTTGATAATTCCAAAAGAACACATACACCCATGAGAACATCCACTAATCTATCTAAAGAAGAAAATGGGAAATATGTAGATACAACCTTATATATAAACATGATAGGGAGTTTATTATACCTCATTTTATATAAACCATAATTTTCTTTTGGTGTACGTGTCTGTGAACGATATCAATGTGCACCTAAAGAATGTCATATGTTGTGTCTAAAATAAATAAATAAAACATTAAGGTCACATTAAATTTTGGCATTTGGTACAAAAAAGACACTACTAGCTCGGATGATAATAAAAGCATGTTTGGGGTCTGCTACTATATAGGAAATAATCTCGTAGGATGGAGTAATAAAAAACGAAATTGTATATCCTTTTCAACTGATGAATCCGAATATATCATTGCGGGTAGTTGTTTTGCTAAACTTTTATGGATCAAACAAATGCTAGCGATTATGGTATTATCAAAGATAAACTAACCATGTATTTTTCTAACCAGAGTGCTATTAATATATCAAAAAATCATGTACAACACTCAAGAACTAGACATATCAAGATTAGGCATCACTTTATCCGTGAACTTGTTGAATCTAAGGAACTTGATATTGAATAACTTAACACCGAAAAATAATTGTATGGACTATTTACTAAACATTTGGAGACTATTAGGTTTGGATCACTTAGGAAAGCCATAGGTGTGATTGCGCTTATATAATATATTCTGCATATTTGTCATATCCTCGGTAGTTTTCATGCTTATAATTAGTTTATAAGGATTTAGGATACAGTTGTTTCACAAATGACAAAAAATGACTCCTTTATCTTGATTATGTAGGAGACCTGTGATATTACTCATGTTTATGACATTATTTGTGTCGAATAATTCATTTTCTATCCCTATTTATATATCTTTTTATCTTGTTTTTTATTTGAGAAAATTTAGGGGAGAAGAACTTGAGTAACGACTTTGTACTTATCTTGTTATATCTTCATTTGATTCAATTAATATTCCATTAAGTGTTTTATTTCAGGCATTCTGATTTACAAATACATTGAACAATCTTACCAAATTAGGGTATTGGTCTATAATTAGTTTAGTAATGCATTTTTGATTTTTCTTATTTTCGGTTCTAGGATGGGAATGGGTAGAATAGCTCTTTTGTATAGGAATCTAAGAATTTTATTTTTTTGACCCACGGGTACATGTTCCTCGAGGTAATTTTGTCTCCAATATCCAAAGGGGGAGATTGATAACACACTATATGGTTGACTTACTTGAGTCTATGCCATATAGGATTTCCAACTAGTTTGGGTATGTGGACAAAATTTTAGATTATGATCTCTTCTCCGTGGTATAATTGAAGGCATCACACTGCATCAAGCTTCATAAAAAATCAACTAATCAAGGTAAATAGGGAAGTTAAACATCACACTTAGGACACAATTCATGCATTGAATTGGTGTGTGTGTGTGTGTGTTAAAATGTTTTTAGATATGTAAAAATAGTTTTAAATATTTTTTGGGAATGTTTAAACATTTTGAAAATATTTTTTTAAACATTTATAAAATTGAATTAAAATGTTTTGGGTTTAAAAGTTTGATTAACTTCCTAGATAGAAAACAAATTCTGCACAAATTTTTGTGGTAGCAAAAATGAGATTTCTAAAAGTCCTAAAACACACATTTTGTATCAACTGATTGTGTGATACATGTGTTCGCCTTAGTGGATAGATTTATGTTTTCTTCCACTCACAACACGAGGTTTAATCCCAATTGTTAAATCATTTCCTATCGATGGTCTGCATGTGTTCAGAATCAATCCCAATGCAATCCCAATGGACCAATCAAGTTGAACGGTGCAGCGGTGCGTTTATAGCCATACGATTTGAATGATCCAAATTCCTTTAATCTCAACCATTGATTTTGAACCTTCATCCAGAAACTTCTCTCAACAGTATAAATAGGACCCTTATCTGTGTCATTTGAGAACTTTTGGAAGTCGTCGAATTGAGAGAAAAAAGAGAGCAGAGAGAGAAAGAAGAGAGAGAGGGAGAGAACCAGAGAGAATAAAAAAATATTTGAGTGTTTTCTCAAAAAAACAAATAATGTCACCTTTGTAGTGTAAACACATACCTGAAAACCAGCATTCTAAGAGTTATAGCTTTAGGTTTTTGTGAGATTTTGTGAGTTTGGTTATTTTAAGAAACCTCTTCAAATGTTATCTCTCTTAGGAACATTGTTTCTAGGTTTTTCTCATATTTCTTCTTTGAAATCATGAGAAATACCACTTAGATACATTTACACGTAAATATTTAGGTGTTTCTATGTATTTACTTTATAGAAATACATTCTCTAGTTGGATATAGGTTTTTAGTTCGTATTTTAGTAGATCTAACATCTCTATTTTCACGATCTTGAAACAAAGTTTTACAATTTGTAAAATTTGTTATGTATGTAAAAAAATTTGAGTATTTGATATGATTTTATAAGGATCTAATTTAAGATCTAGAAGTCTTATTTTCTAAAAACTGAAACTCTACATCTTATGTAGATCTCTTGTAAATTCATAGGAGTGTTGGTAAAACATAAGAGAGACATGGGAATGCATACTGAATATTAGGAACTTCACAGTTAATACACTCTCACACGAACACATAGAAAGTGTGTTGTTTCTTTGAGAGATTCTGTTTGACTAAGTCACTGGAACAATGAGCAAGGAATTAAAGCAAGGAATGACCAATAGGATCAAAAGCATCAGAATCAGATACCCCGGAGGATATTTTCTCAGTAGGTATATTTCTATCTTTTAGATTTAGGATCTTGTGTGTTTGATTCATGTTCTTGTAATTATTGCAATTGTTTCTAGTTGATTTTTGGTTGTGGGGTAAAGGTCACCGTGGAAGTTTTCTTGGATTTCAGGTTTTACCATGTTAAAAATAACTCTGTCAAACTTTACTATTTTCAGTTCTTAATGCTTGCATGGTTGGTTTGTGACAAAGAATTAGAATAGGTTTTTCGTTTAAAACCTAAAGAATCAAGCTACCAAGTCTTGAATCTGACTTTAATAACTTTTACACATTGTGTCTTTAGATTTCTAAAGGGAGTTTTCTAAACGAGTTTAATCCATAGTTTACTTAATCTTTAACTTATTGAACAATTTTCACTGAGATGTTAGGGACGCAGAAGATGAGCATTAGATCCACACTCTTCTCGTAGTGAAGGGGGTTTAACATTTCCCCCAAACCCTCTATTATTGAAATTTTTAGATATTTCGAGGTTGTCCCTATCCATTGTGCCTTAAACACTTTGAAGATAGTAATGGGGTGCATAGAACTAAAAAACTATATGGGAACAACCTTGGGCTTCTAGAAATTTTCTACTGCTACGTCTGGTCACGTACTACTAATGGTATATTGTATTTGAAGGCCAGAAATGCTGAGATGGATTTGATTGTAAACCTTTCTGACTCCTTAAAGGGGTACTAGGAGCAAAGGTTTTATTTCCAGAAATTGGCAAAATCCTCCCTTACTTGAGGGTGTGAGGTATCGATATCCCTAGTTCCCTGATTTGGGGGGCGTCCACATAGGTTGTTTTCATTCTTCTTATTGTTTCTTGCGAAACTCTTCCCTTATTATTTCTTTTCATTGCCATCTGATGTGTATTTCTTACTCTATTTGTAAGCTTGTGATAAGAACCAAGAACTTGATAGCTGAAATCTTAAAGTTCTTAATGTCCTCAAAGCTTAGAGGGTTGTGGATATATTTCCTAACGGTAAGCACCCCTATTCAGAAGCTTACCTACAAGAATACAAGAACACAACTTCCAATTTTATTTTTCGACTAGTTAATGAAAACCCTAAGTTGAAGCTTCCATGAGAGAATTATTCTCGTCATTTTGGGCCAATAGAAGAAGAAGAAGAAGAAGAAGAAGAAGAAGAAGAAGAAGAAGAAGAAGAAGAAGAAGAAGAAGAAGAAGAAGAAGAAGAAGAAGAAGAAGAAGAAGAAGAAAAAGAAATAGTACTAATAAAGAGGAGGTTACTCATTCTGGATGATGATGATCAGGCCCCATTGTCCGATAGTATGAAGCTTTTAAAAAAAGTTGAGGAGGACTTCCCTAAGGTTGGTGGTTCCAGCTTGGTAACCAAGGAGAAAGAGAAGGAAGAAAAAAATAAAAAGAAGAAAAAGAAAAAGGAAAAGGAGAAGAGAAGAGAAGGAGAGAGAAAGAAAAAGGAAGAGAGAAAGAGAGAGGAGGAGAGGAATAATAAGATTCCTCTAAAGGCTCAAAATGAATCTTTTCTCTTTATTGTTATTGCTACTGAGGGGGTTAATGTGGCTGATACCCATTCCCTTTCCCCTAATTTATTAAAGGGGATTATGCTAGGGCCTGATCAAGAGCATTCATCATGGCTTGGGGCAGAGCAGTTGGCCCTCAAATTTTCATGGGCACTTACGCTCGTAAGTATCTTACTTTTTCTATTATCTCCTCTTTATCTGCTTATGTATATTAATTTTTCTTCTTTTTTCTTTGCAATTTTTGTCTGACTTTACCACACTCCGAGATGGTCGCATTGACCTGTCCAGAAAGAACTAAGAACTGAGTGAAGCCCTGAAGAAGTCCTAAAAGGACTTGGCTGATGCTCGAGCTGGTTTTAAGAGAGAGAAGGAGAAGGAAAATAAGGCATTGGTCGAACTGAAGGTGGCAAATAGTTTTTTTAGAGAGAACATGGATTTGGTTGAGAAGGTTTAGAATCTAGAGGGCGAGATCCCAGGCATAAAGGAGAGAATCTACTCGAATGGCTAAAATATAGCCTATAATGACGCTGAGCTCCATCTTGCCTATGACAAGAAGATGTACTTTAAGAAAGGATGGCAACAATCCCTTAGAGCAGCGGGAGTGCCATCACAATCTAATATGCATCGGCTTCAGCTTTCAGTCCCCTCTCCAGTGGATACTAAAAAGCCACCTGCTGATCAGTTTTACGACCATGTTGGGAAGGAGTTAGATGAGATCGGGATGGATGCAAACTAGACAGAGAAAGAAAATGGGAAGGGGAAGGAATTAAAAACCTTCGATGAGGGGAAGGAATGGATACATGTAGCACTAGGACATTTTCTTTATCCTAATTCTTGCATTGTAATGTTTCCCTTTTTTGGTTGTAATGGCTTTTGCTCCCCCTTGGAATATTAATGACGAAGATCTTATTTCTTGCCAATATTCCTCCTTTTGTTATGCTGGTATTTTGCATGTTTACAATCGTTCTGTTGTTTGTAGCTTATTGTCATAAAAGACTACATCTCTCATTTCTCAAATTTTGGGAAGATTTTTGGCCCAAGTGTGAGCGGGAAGACCCGTAGGGACTTTTTAAAGATCTATATGCATTTGAAAATGAGGATTGCATCATATAAAGAGCATCCTGAGCTGGAAAAAAAATTAAAGGACGATATTCAAGTCATAGAAGAGATCGACTCCTCTGTACAAGAGGAAATTAAAGTCCCGAGGGCCCGAATTATGGTAAGAAAGGATGTGGTCTAGGTGGGCGAGATGATTCAATCAGATAATGATGCCCTAAAGAGCGAGGATTTCAGGCTGAAAGAAGTTTTTCAACAAAAGTATACCATCGTACTTGGCCTCTAGAGGGACATCAAGAGTCTGAGGCATCTCTTAAAGATGGGACCTCGAGAAGCCTGGGTAAAAGGCTACGACGAGGGCTAGGCTAATGCGCATGTGAGGATGAAGTAATTTGAGGATGTTGAGTATAAAAATGGGTGGTTAAATGCCTTTAAAGAGATCAAAATGCCCAAAGATTCAACATTATGGTTCATATACCAAGTAAATTGTTCATCTTATCATCAACTTCCATTTTCGAAGGACGAGAAATGGTTTCCCATCGATGCCATTCGAAAAAGAAGATGAATCATTATGTTGAAGACGATGAGGATGTGTTTGCCCATAATCTAGATGATGGTCGGAGAGCGCTCATAGTTAAATATCTAGCTCGCCATTCGCAGTTGATCCGAGTTCATGTATGATTTTTGTAATACCTCTATATAATTATTTTCTTCGGTTTTTGGTCAAAATGTATAAATTTTGTTTATCAATTGAATTTTATTTTGAGCATGTGTTAACTAAATATAATTGATAATTACTTATGTATTTTTGTTTTTGACTAGGAAGAGTTGATATTTCCCAATCATTTAGGACTTTTGCTGATCAATTAATATTTTAAACCATTTTGGGCCTTTTGCCGATCAAATGAGTTAGTATTTAAGGTTAATCATTTTGGGTCATTGCCGACTAAATGAATTAGTGACAAGTTTTAATGATTTTGGTCCTTCACCGAACAAATCAGTGTATATCTTGCGTCAAACATTCTTCCAGTCCAATACGCCTTAGCAATATCACTCCATCTACCTTACATTTTAGGTTGTGTGATCACATCCCCTTAGGCATAGGTGAGATGATGAAAAGAATGCACCTGGTTAATGGGCCATCCACCCAGTCAGGTTTTAAATGGCCAACATAGTTAGCGAACTACATGGGTTGGCTTTTTTCATTAAGGATCCCATATAGGGATTTTGCTGTTGCCAGGGAAACTCATGAGGTCTATTGTGTTTTTTATGATGAATATCTGAGTATTTTGGCAATTGAAATAAAACTTAATTAACTTATTATAATTACTATGAACCCTGATTGACACAAGGAGATTACTTGATTGAGAATAAGTTGAATGACCTATTGTAATCCAAAGTGAGTTTTGTTCTGCACAAGGAAGTTCCTGGTTGGAGTAAGCTTAGCAGCTTACTGTAACCAAGGGTGATTTTACTGACATTGAGAAAGTGGAGCTATCGTTTGGAAATGGTGCATATTATTGAGATACATAACATAAAATTGAGATATCCAATATGCAAAAGAGAAATGCGAGAGCCAATGGGGCTTTATTTATTAAATAATAACTTGATAGCAACATAAGGTTGAAATGAAAATTTGCGTAAACTAAATGTGCTGAAAAAATCAAGAAGAGTAACAGTAGAACTTCTTTAGATTGGCTCCATTTCATGCTATTGGTGTCTCCCTGCACTCCATTATTTTCAAGTGATATGCTCCTTGAAGGTCGTCCTTCATTACCTTGAAAGGTCCTTCCCAGTTTGTCCCAGCTTTCCATTTGATGGTTTTACAGCATTATTAAGTACTTTCATTAGGAAATAATCCCCTACTTGGAATTTCCTTGGATTGAGTTTCTTGTTATATTGTTTTCCCAGCTGTTGCTGGTATGAAGCCAACTTGATCATGGTATGTTCTCTTCGATAGTCTACTAACTCAAGTTCAGTTTACAATGCATAGTCATTTAGCCTTTGATCAACCAAGTTGGTTCTCATAGTAGGGAGACCTTCTTTAAGCGGGATAATAGCTTCCATTCCATAGGTGAGCACGAAGTGTGTTTCCCCAATTGATCTCGTAGGAGTAGTACGTTTGTCCCAAAGGACATGGGGAACTCATCCACCCAGACACTCTTTGCTCTTTCTAGCCTCTCATTTAGGTCGTCGAGCATTATTTTATTAGACGCTTTCGCCTGACCGTTTCTCAAGGTATGCCATAGAATTAAAATGACGCTTGATGCCGTGCTCATCATAGAAAATTTCAGAGAAGTTTATTTCAATTTGCACTCCGTTGTCAGTGAGTATACTCCCAAAGCATGTTATGATGCTCTTCCAGAAGAACCTTGTCATATAAGCATCATGGATGTTCGCTAGTGGTTTCACCTCTACCTACTTGGTGAAGTAATGTGTGTCGAACCAGCAGATACTTGTGATTTCGTGGTGAGACATGTAGTGGTCCCATAATATGCAATCCCCTTGCATAAATGGCCAATGACTGATCAAGGATTTCAAGCCGCTAGCTGGAAGATGAACCATACGAGAGACTTTTTTGCCTTTTTCACTTCTTCAGAGTTAGATACTTGTATCCTTTTGCATGTGAGGCCACCATTATCTTTATTTGATTGATAAAAAAGACAATGGTCTCCCTCCTGCGTGAATCTTATAAATAGAACTTGCTCGATCTCTTATGGGTGTATGCATTGGAGGTAGGTTCCTGTGAAGGATCTTTTGTAGAGATTCCCTCGAGGTCAAGGTAGAAACGGGTTACTTTTACTCACATTTGATGAGCCATTTTCTTGTCATCTGGAAATGTGCCCCTCTAATAATATGCAATGATGGAATCCATCCAACTAGGATTTCTTTCTACGAGGAGGACCTGCTCGTCGACCATTGTCTAGTCAGTGCTAGGTCGGATGAGGAAGAGCTTAGGAGTACTAAGGTGTCAGCGTTACTTTTTTCCCCCGAGGGAACTGCTGAATGTGAACCTTCTCAAATCCTTCCATAAGACCTTTTACTAATGCAAGGTAGGCTTCCATTCTATCGTCTTTTGAATTAAAACCTCCACTCACTTGATTGGATACCAATTTGGAATTTTCAAACACATTTAGGCTCATTGCCCCCAACATTTGGGCCTTACACAGGTCAGCTATCAGTGTTTCATATTCGGCTTCATTATTGGAGGTGTAAAATCCTAATTCGATTCCTTGACCAATGATAACATCTTTAGGCATGACGAGGATGATCCCTACTCCTGACCATTTGGAATTAGAGGCTCCATCAAGGTATAATGCCCAGTCATTGGATTGTGCTTCATTATTTGTTGATTTCTCCATTACCAGTTAAATGTGGGCTTATCCCACTTGAATTTGAGGATGAAATCGACCAAAACTTATCCCTTAATCGATGTTCTTGGCCAAAAGTGAATATCAAAACTTTTGAGATCGAAAAAACACTTTGAGAGTTATTCGAAGAGGTCAGCTTTCTAAAGAAAAACTTTAAAGGGGAATGAAGTGATGACTGTTATTGAGTGATCTTCAAAGTAGTGCTTCAGCTTCCCCAATGCAACCACTAATGCATAGGCTAACTTTTTCAAGGTTAAGTAGAGTTTCTCTACATCCAAAAGCATCTTACTAGTATAGTAGATAGGGTACTATCCACTTTCCTTCTCACATACCAAAGCCGAGCTAACAATGTGGTTTTTTAGTGTGAGGTAGAGGTACAAGGGATTTCCGTCATCAGGGATCACAAGTAGGGGCGGCTTGCTAAGGTAAGACTTGATCTCTTCCAAAGCTCTAGAGAAGTCATCATTCCATATGAGTTCTTTATCCTTTTTTAATAACTGAAAGAAAGGTCGACAGCGTCCCGAGGACTTAGAGAAGAAGCGATTGAGTGTTATAAGCATTATAGTACGGTTTTGAATATCCCACAATGTCCTTAGGGGATGGACCTTGTTGATTGAATCGATCTGATCTAGAGTTCCTCTCTTTCTAACTAGGTAACCTAAAAATCTATCTGTTTGGACACCGAATGAAGGGTTGCTTGCATTAAGGTTTATACGGTACTTCCTGAGGATTTCGTAGGTTCTAGATAAGTTTGTGAAATGGTCATCTATGTTATTGCTCTTGACCAACATGTCATCGATATAGACTTCCATCGTGTCTCCCATTTTCTTCTTGAACATCTTTATGACTAACCTCTGATATGTTGACCATGCATTTTTTAGGCCAAACAACATGGCCTTGTAACAATAAAGACCTACTTGAGTTATGAAGAATGTTCTATCCTGGTCGGGGTCAAACAAAAAGGTATGATGGTGTGGCCATCCCCGATCCTCGCGGCGAGAGAGGATCCCTTTGGGTCCCGCGCATCCCTCTCGAGAGCGCTTCGGTCGGCGTTGTTAATGAGCTGAAAAATGTAGAAAGATGGAGTCATGAGTCTGTTTTACTCAAAACAGACAAAAGAAAGGGGGAGCCATCCCGAAGGACAACATCCAAAGACATACTGATACATACGAAACCAAAATGATTCAACAAAGGGTCCGGAGGCTATGTTACGAAATGGGAAGTGATATACCCATTTATACCCTCAGCCTGGATGAGGATTACCCCCAAAACGGACGACCCTACGAGGGGCCGACCCATCACCAATATCTTGACGACCCTTCACACCAGGATCCAGACGACAGTACGAGGGGCCGACCCTCCACCAGGCTCCAGCCGACAGTATGAGAGGCCGACCCCCCACCAGGCTCCAACCGACAGTATGAGGGGCCGACAGTACGAGGCCAGAATTGGGCCAGGCTCACTCCCGGAAGAAACTTTGCCCTCGGCCTTGGCTCATAGGCCGAGGGTGATATCATGACAGCACGTGCTTTGGGAGACGCGTGGAACAGTGCGCGTGAGGCTCATATGACACGTGGCAGACCGTTATAACAAAATCACATCCTCACGTGAGGGAATATTATGTCATCATTTGGCATCTACAGGTGTCAACAGGGGATTGTCTAGATCATTATTCACATGCACCATGCTTACTTGGGGGGGTACACTACACCCCCCAAGACCTATATATACTTGTCACCTACAACCCTACAGGGGATCAATCCATGAACAGTAGCCCTAGCTAAAACTCTGCTTGTACACACAGTAGAGAGAGAGAGAGGGTTATGTGCATTGTATCCAAGGCCATTAGAGCCCATACTTAGTGGATCACACACTCACAGTGGATGTAGGCCAAAATGGCTGAACCCCTATACATCATTGTCTTATTTCCTCTTACACTCATCCCCTTCTACATACTTACATGCTTATACATCTCTATGGCTGCCATGGCTGCTTCTGCTTGAGCTCACTATCACTTATCTGGTGGTGCTAAATCTTAGCATCATCAGTTTGGCGCCGTTTGTGCGAAAATGAGAAGATATCTCTTCCCTAAGTACAACTTGACCTCACTGGGCACTCTGGTGGTGAACCAACACTCCCCCTGAGCGGAGGTGTTCCACCATTGAAAGAGAACCACTAAGGTATTCAAGATCACCAGTATTTTCTTCAGTCCAACTTTTCATAGCTCAAGCACATGGCACCTGAGATGCCACCACCACCACTTCCCCTGCCGGATGAGGGGGGAAGACCCAGTTCCAGTCAGCCGCCACCCCAGTCTGAGATGGCTGATGTGGCGGCAGCCCTAAAGTCTCTGGCAGCAAGCCAGCGGATGATGCAGGAGCAGTTCACAACTCTAAGCCAGAACATACTGAGACCACCAGGGGTCTCACCTGAGATGATTACACCGACAGCAGCTCCAGGACAGCAGGAGGCCAGGGGACCACCCCAGGCACCACGCAAAGACCTGCCACCCCCTCAGCGGCGTAGGGATGTTGCTGACCCCCGGCGTCTACGCCTGGGGAGGCAAGAAAACCCTTGCCCGGAGGATAGGTATGGAGATCTGGAGGGAGAGGAGGCTCCTATAGAGTGCTGGGAACCTTATGAGGTCTCCAACAATACTGTACGACCCCTCCAGGACAGTAGAGGGAAGTGTGGGAGACCAAACCCTGATGATCGTCCAAGAGGCTCTGCTTTTCATCGCTTGAGCAGGGGGTCGGCCTTTGAGAGGCTAGGCCCAGTAAATGACCTGCGGGAACAGTTGTCCAGACCAAGAAGCGCTGCGAGATCCAGGAGGGAGGCAGCAGATGGCTGACCCCGAGGACGAGATGATGGCCAAAGGGAAGTAAACAGCCGACACAGGCCTGCTGCAGCAGAACCCTCTGTCCACCTCGGAGAGGCAGCAGGGGATAACATCGGCCAGGCCGACCCTGTGAAGCCCTGGAATGACTCAATCCAGCGGTTAGAGGATAAGATTGGTGATATATTGAAGAGCCGAGACCCTCTTTAGAGGGGATACACCATAGGCTCTCCCTTTGTGGCAAAGATAGTCAACTTCCCCACGCCATCAAAATTCAAGCCACCTATGGTCACCCCAAGGTATGACGGGAGTACCAACCCCGTCCACCATGTGGAGATGTATCAGTCGGCGGCATACATATACTCTATCTCAGATGAGATGAGGTGCCGTGCCTTCTCTGGTACCTTGACAGGGGCTGCGCATGTCTGGTACACGTCTCTTCCAAAAAATTCCATCGAAAACTTTAAACAGATGGCCGACCTGTTCATCCATAATTTCTTCTTCGGGGTGAGGCCACAGAAGAAGACCACCCACCTGCTCTATGTCAAGCAGGGGAAGAGTGAGAGTCTGAGGGACTATATATCCAGATTCAATAAGGAGAAGCTGGAGGTGGAAGACTACGAGGAGAGAATAGCCATGACAGCCCTGATTGGAGGACTCCAAAAGGAGAAGCTGTTATGGAAGCTTGCTAAGACCCTCCGAGGACGATGGCCGAACTGTTGTCGATAGCAGGAAAGGTGATGAACGCTGAAGAGGCGATGGCTGCAAAATATGAGGACGAAAGAGGAGGTGCAAGTGGGAGTAAATACCCTAAGAAGAATAAAGAAGGGAAGAAGAGGTCCACGGATGACAAGTTTGCTGGGTACACCCCTCTGACGATCAGTTGTGAACACATCCTCAATGAGATAAAGAGTGACCGGACGCTGAAGTGGCCTGAGAAGCTGAGGGCAGCCCCCGGCAAGAGGAATAAGAACCTGTGGTGTGAATTTCATCAAGACCACGGCCACGTAACGGATAAATGCTTTGCTCTGAAAGACGAAATTGAGAAGATGCTGAAGGAAGGGAAGCTCAGAAAGTACGTCGACAAAGGTGCCTTCAAGAGGGGCCGAGGGGACGACCCCTGAAAGAAGCGAGGCGATGCATGCAGAGAAGGTCCTCAAAAAATAAGGGACGACCCTTCTAATGATGAGGATGACCCTGACCTCCCGCCCAGAGACGACCACGTCCCTGTCAAGAGACTTAATATGATCTCGCTCGGAGTAGGAATGATCTCTAGTGGACTTGCAGGAGGAGGGTCTGAGGTCGCCGACAGGAAGGCCCATGTGGCTGAAGCAAAGGTAGTGATGAAGACGGTACACGCAACCTCCCTGGAGGTCAAGTTAGAAAAGAGGAAGAAGGTTGATATGGACACACTGATAGTAGGGTTTTCAAGGATGGACTTAAAAGGCCTCTTAGCCCCACATGATGACCCCCTCGTCATCACTACCAGGGTGCACGGATGCGAGGTGCCGAGGATCTTTGTAGATGGGGGTAGCTCTGCAGATGTCATGTTCTGGCCATGCTTCAGGGCCTTGGGTCTAAGCCGTGCTAGACTTGTCCCCTACCATCATCCGTTGATTGGGTTCAATAGGGAAAAGGTTCATCCCCTTGGGGTATATGAGGCCGATGTGAGGATGGGGGACGAGTGGCCGAGATGAATCACAAAGAAGGTCAGTTTCTTTGTGATGGAGGAGCAGGTTTTTTTGGCCTACAACATCATACTGGGGCGTGTGGCCCTCAAGGGGTTTGAAGCCGTGCCGTCTACGGTCCACCAGATGATCAAATTTCCTACCCCTTACGGGGTAGGGGAAGTTCAGGGAGACCAGACGACAGCGAGAGAATGTTACTACAACTCCTCTGAGGAAAGGGAGGCACACAAGAGGGTTACAACCACTTATAATATTGATACCCTAGACCCCAGAGATGAAACGAAGCCGAAAAAAGGAGAGGCTGTGGAAGAGGTAGAATCCATCATCCTCGATGAGGATGACACAGAAAAAACCGTCCAAGTTGGAAAGTCTCTGAAGCCCGACATCAAGGAAGACCTCATCAAACTGTTGAGGAGAAGGCGAAGCGTCTTCGCTTGGAGTCATGTAGATATGCCAGGGATTGACCCTGAAATCATGTGCCACAAGCTCAATGTGGTAGAGGGAATGAAGTCGGTGAAGCAGAAGAGGAGAATTTACTCCAGAGAAAAATATGAGGTCATCAGGGACGAGGTCAAAAAATTAGAAGACGCTGAGTTTATCAGAGAGGTCATCTACCCTGAATGGTTGTCCAATGCAGTCATTGTCCCAAAGGCCAACGAGAAGTGGAGAATGTGCGTGGACTTCACACACCTCAACAATAATTGTCCCAAAGATAGCTTCCCTCTCCCTCGCATCGACCAGATGGTAGACGCTACCGCAGGCCATGAGCTCATGAGCTTCATGGATGCCTACTCAGGGTATAACCATATTTTCATGAACCCTGAAGACTCAGAGAGGACCGCCTTCATCACTGACAAGGGGACATACTGTTACAGGGTCATGCCCTTTGGCCTCAAAAATGCGGGGGCAACGTACCAGCGCCTCGTAAATAAAATGTTTGAAGACCAAATTGGGAAGTCTATGGAGGTCTACGTAGACGACATGCAGACTAAGAGTCTGAAGGCAGAGGATCATGTGGCAGACCTGGAAAGGACCTTTAATACGATGGACAAGTACCAGATGAAGATTAACCCGGCCAAATGTGTCTTCGGGGTCGGAGCAGGGAAGTTCCTAGGGTTCATTGTCAACCAAAGAGGCATCGAGGCCAATCCTGAAAAGATAAAGGCCCTTGTTAAGATGAAGACCCCCAAGTCCATTAAAGACGTGCAGAGATTCATAGGGAGAGTTTCTACCTTAAACAGGTTCGTGTCTAGAGCCACAGACAAGTGTTTTCCATTCTTCATGATCCTTAGGAAGGCCTTCGAGTGGAACGAAGAGTGTGATGAGGCTTTCAGGGACCTGAAGATATACTTGGGGTCTCCCTTACTGCTGTCACGACCCGTGTAGGGTGAACAACTCTACGTGTACCTCGCCGTCTCAGATTCGGCCATCAGTGCAGCCATTGTGAGAGACGAAGACAGGATACAGAAGCCTGTGTATTTTAACAGCAAGGCACTCCAAGGAGCAGAGCAAAGATACCCGAGGATGGAGAAGCTGGCCTACGCCTTGATCCATGCCTCAAGGAAGATGAAGCCGTACTTTCAGTCCCATACAATGGTCATCCTCACCGACTCTCCTCTTAGGCAGGTCCTACACAAGCCAGAAAAATTAGGTAGGTTGATGGCCTGGGCTATAGAGCTGGGGGAGTTTAACATTGTATATCAGCCTAGGACGGCCATTAAGGGGCAGGCATTGGCAGACTTCGTGGCTGAGTTCACCTGGGAAGATGATGAGGCCGAGGGAGAGACCCTCGGGAAGACGGATATAGAAGACAGATCCGCAGACACACCCGCAGATAGGGCTGAGACGAGCACCTCTAGAAGGAAAGCCGCTGAAAACGAAGAGGGAAGATATATCTTTAGACAGGGGTCCCTCTCTGAGGGAAATTTTTCAGAAGGAAAGACTCTGTGGAGCCTCTTCGTTGACGGGTCCTCCCGTGACAGCGGAAGTGGTGCTGGACTAATACTATCAGCACCCGATGGCACAGACGTTGAATACGCCCTGAGGTTCAAGTTCAAGGCCTCCAACAACGAGGCTGAATATGAGACCTTAATAGCATGCCTCTCCTTGGCTAAGTCTCTTAGTGTCGGCCAGATTTTGGTCCATAGTGATTCAAGGCTAGTAGTGAATCAGATACTAGGAGCCTACGAGGCTAAGGACGAGAGGATGGCTAGGTACCTTGAGAAGGTGAGTTCATTACTGAAGGGCTTCAGAGAAGTGAAATTAAGGAGGGTACCTAGGCTTGATAATGGCTGTGCTGATGCCCTTGCTAGGTTGGCCTCGGCAACAAGAACAAACATCAGGAGGACGGTCCCAGTAGAAATTTTGCTTCGGCCAACTATTGAGGACGCTGAGGGAATACCCAGCAATTGCCTAAATGTTTCCCAAGAAGCTTCGTGGATGGACCCCCTGATCAGATACATTAAAGAGGGTGGGATGCCAGAAGCAAGGCAAGAAAGGAAGAAGCTGAGGTACAGGGCGGCAAAATTCACTGTCATCGGAGACACCTTATACAAAAAGGGGTTTCTGCTCCCCTTACTTAGGTGTGTGCATCCCTCAAAAGTCCCTTCCATTTTTCAAGATGTGCATGAAGGGTCGTGCTCAAGCCACATTGGGGGTAGATCCCTAGCGAAGAGGGTAATCACCCAGCGGTACTGGTGGCCGACCATGGGGAAAGACGCAGCGGCATACGTAAAAAAGTGCGACAAATGTCAAAGATTTTCCACCGTCCCTCACCAGCCCCATCAACCTCTTACTTCCATTACATCCCCATGGCCATTTGCAGTGTGGGGGATCGACCTAGTAGGACCCTCGCCTAGGGCCATCAATAACTATCGATTCCTCATCGTAGCCATTGAATATTTTTCAAAATGGGTGGAGGCGGAGACAATGGTGACAATCACAGAGCAGAAGACCTTCCAGTTCATCTGGAAAAACATCATATGCAGATATGGTCTCCCCAACACCCTCATCTCGAATAATGGGACTCAGTTCAAGAATGCCTCTCTACAGAAATACTGTGAGAGGGTAAGTATCAAACAATTTTTCTCCACCCCAGGCCGACCTCAGGCCAATGGGCAAACCGAAGTTACGAACGGGACAATCCTAGACGGAATTAAGAAGAGGCTTGAGGAGACAAAAGGAAGATGGGTTGAGGAATTATATGCCGTGCTGTGGGCATACAGGACGACAGTGAGGACCTCCACCGGGGAGACCCCATTCATGCTAGAATATGGATCAGAAGCCGTCATCCCCACCGAGATTGAGTTTCCTACGCATAGAGTCCAGGTGTATGACCCCCAGAAAAAATGCGGAGGAGAGGATACTAGACTTGGACCTGATTGAGGAAAGAAGGGAGAACGCTGAGGTAAGGCAGGCCGCCTACCAACAGATGACCGCAAGGTTCTACAATCAGAGGGTGAAACAGAGGCCCATCGCAGTGGGGAACTTGGTCCTCAAGAAGACTTGGCAAAAGCCCAAGAAGCTTCACCCTAATTGGCATGGCCCATATAGGGTCATCGATGAAGTCATCCCTGGGACCTACAGGCTAGAAAACCTAGAGGGGGAACCTTTTTCAAACCCCTGGAATGCAGATCATTTGAAGAAATACTATCAGTAGTGTTGTAAGGTCTTGAAAGGCCATAATTGTAATGAGAGTTTCTCCAACAGAACACTTGGAAAATTAATGAGAAATATCAGTGTTTCCCTCATCCTGTGGTTGTCAGTCCTAGCACGCATGGAAACATCTACAGAAATCCATTAATTTGGAAAGTTGATCCCTCGGCTATAATGGGGACCAGTGGAGGGGACGACCCCACCACTGACCTCAAGAAAGACGAGGGAAGACTTTAAAATCCATTAAATTGTAAAGTTGATCCCTCGGCTATAATGGGGACTAGTGGAGGGGACGACCCCACCACTGTCCTCAAGAAAGACGAGGGAAGACTTTAAAATCCATTAAATTGGAAAGTTGATCCCTCGGCTATAAAGGGGACCAATGGAGGGGACGACCCCACCACTGTCCTCAAGAAAGACGAGGGAAGACTTTAAAATCCATTAAATTGGAAACTTGATCCCTCGGGTATAATGGGGACCAGTGGAGGGGACGACCCCACCACTGTCCTCAAGAAAGATGAGGGAAGACTTTAAAATCCATTAAATTGGAAAGTGAATCCCTCGGCTATAATGGGGACCAGTGGAGGGTACGACCCCGGCACTGTCCTCAAAAAATACGAGGGAAGACTTTAAAAAGCATTAAATTGGTAAGTGAATCCCTCGGCTATAATGGGGACCAGTGGAGGGGACGACCCCACCACTGTCCTCAAGAAAGACGAGGGAAGACTTTAAAATCCATTAAATTAGAAAGTGAATCCCTCGGCTATAATGGGGACCAGTGGAGGGGACGACCCCACCACTGTCCTCAAAAAATACGAGGGAAGACTTTAAAAACCATTAAATTGGTAAGTGAATCCCTCGACTATGATGGGGACCAGTGGAGGGGACGACCCCACCACTGTCCTCAAAAAAGACGAGGGAAGACTTTAAAAACCATTAATTTGGTAAGTGAATCCCTCGGCTATAATGGGGACCAGTGGAGGGGACGACCCCACCACTGTCCTCAAAAAAGACGAGGGTAGACTTTGTTAAAAACCATTAAATTTGTAATTATAGACCTCGGCCTATAATGAGGGTCAATGGAGGGGAAGACACCACCACTATCCTCATGAAAGACGAGGGAAAACTTTCTTAAAAACCATTAATTTGGTTACTTGAACCCTCGGCTATAATGAGGCCACATGAGGGGACGACCCCACATTGGTCCTCAAAAAAGACGAGGGTAGACTTTATTTAAAAATCATTAATTTGGTTACTTGAACCCTCGGCTATAATGAGGCCACATCAGGGGACGACCCCACATTGGTCCTCAAAAATGACGAGGGAGGGGTTAGTAGCATCAACAATGAGCAAACCATAATAGAATTAAATATGGAAGACAGCAATTATGGAAGACAGTAGAAGTAGAGACGATGGTATTGACAAAACATAAAATATCAAGTGTTTTACAATACAAAGCACAAAAATACACTAGAAGGGTATGGGCTACAGGCAGCCACCCTATGGGACGACATCAGAGGGAAAGGCCTCTACATCTATAGGAATGGTCTCCTCAATAACCAGAATAGGGTGATCTTCAGAAGTGCCGACCCCCTCGACCTGAACTTGGGATTCCACTTGGTTGAGGGCCTCGGCAATTAGGGGGTCGTCCAGTTGAACACCCTCCAGTGAAGGACGAACCGACGAGATGACATCACCGAATTTGAGGATGACCCATCGGCAGGCCGTCCTGATCCCCCTTTCCAGATACTCAAGGCCGAAGCCCTGAAATTCATCTGAAGTATTATAAGCCTCAACAGCATTGGCATCAGCTTTCTTGATGGCTGCTTCTAGATCAGTCTTATGCTGGGCCTCCAGGTTGATCAGGGCCAAGTCCCTCCCCTTGATGACCAAGTCCTTGGCTTGCAGGTCGGCATCATGCTGCCTCGTCAGCTCATCTAGGACTCTAGCATGCTCAGTCCTTGCACTCTCAAGCTCAGCCCTTGCAGTATTAAGCTTAGTCCTCATAGTATCAAGCTCTGTCCGAAGGTCGGCCTCATGCCGAATGGCCCTCTCAGCTTCGTAAAACTTCTGTTGGTTCTCAGCCATCCACTTGGTGGCTGAGGTGAAGGCACAAATGGACTACACAAAATAAATAAAAAACAGATGTCAAGAAGGGCCGAGGGAACAGTTAGTGAAAGAATGAAATTAAAGAGGTAGGTCAAGATCAATACCTGGGCAAGGGAGTGCAGACCATAGTCGTACACTTTTGCAGGAGGCATCTTTGCTAAAAACTCTAAGTCAGAGGCCGACGGTGCAGAGAACATCGAGGCCTTGGCAGCCCTTAAGTTCGTGATCAGTGATGAGGGGTCGGCCCTCAAGTGTGCCAAGTTTTGAGACCAGAAGGCCCCCATGCTGGAAGAAGAGGTCGTCCCCTCAGAGGCTTCGACCCTTGCTCTCGTCCGAGAATCAGGCCGAGGCTCAACAGGGGCCTCGGGCTCCTTCCTTTTGTTACTATCAGGGTCGGCTCCACCACTGTCGACCCAGCGGCCTTTGTTTTCCTCAGAGCCTACTGAGGCTCCTTCCCCTTCTTCTTGGCCAATCCAGGCAGTAGGCTGAGCGCTGTCATTTCCCAAAGATAGTCTGGTGTACCTGCAGGACGATCTGATAAGAGGACGATATGTTAGAAAAGTGCAGATCTAAAGAGGAAACACCTTAGAAAAAGCAAATAATAGGAAATGTTCAGTATAACTCACGTAGTTCAGACAGGGGTCCGACCCTCAGACCAGCTTCTTTAAGGAACCGAGGGGTCATCAAGTCTTCGAATTTTGCAAGCTCACCCTCTCGCCCTCGTCCTCTCAGATAATCTACAATGTCCTTCTCCTCCAGACTAAGTCACGGGTCTGACCTGGCCTTCATGGAGGGGTTGGCCCATTTTCTGGGGACCCTTGGAACATCGGCGGTGGGCTCCCATTCCCCAGAAATAAAGAAAAACCTATTTTTCCAATCGTGGTTAGAAGTTTGTGCAACGTGAAGGAGTTTATTCTCAGACCTCCTTGCCCCCAGATGATAGTATCCGGGCTATTTGGACGAGGAGGTAATGTTCTAGCAGCCCAAAAATAGGGCAGCCGAGGGCTCGTCGGTGAAAGAATTCTTCCACAAGGAGATATAGCCCAAGATCGCCCTCCAAGAGTTGGGGGAAGTTGAGAGGGGGCTACGCCGAGGGAAAACAGGATATCAGCAATGGCAGGGTGCAGAGGGAGCCTGACTCTAACCTTGAACATTTGTTCATAGACTGCAACCTCTCCCTCTTCATAATCAAAAACCCTCTCAGTCTCAGAGGGAACCCTCATAGTTACCCCGGAGGGCACTCCGTAAATATGCCTCCATATCATAAGGTCTCTATCCCTAACAGAGGAGATAAAGGACGAGGCGTGGGAGGTATCAACCTCGTCATTCGTATCGTCGTCCTCCTCTCATCCCCTTCTCCCTCATCACCTGCAGGAGGACCCTAAGGAAAAGCCACTTGGAAGGCATTGGGGGATAGGGTTGTCACTGGGACAGCCTCAGAAGGGGCCGTACCCTCGGCCTCTCGGCCTGGACTAAGGTCAGATGTGTACCTTCTACAAGAAGTTCAAGCACCAGTTGGCGAGGATGCTCTCTTGTCCATTTCACTTGGGTTGGGAGTATCGACCGGACGAGGAGACCACCCACAAGACTCAGAAGGTTCAGATGGTCTTATGGTGGCAAGAGGAATGGGAAAGATGGGTCGTACCCAATTAGGGTCGGCCCCTCATCTCCTCTCTTCCTCTTCCTCTATTCGTCTGATTTCGGTAAAGAGCTTCTCTCTCAAGGACGGGAACTCAGATACTGAGCTGTAAATCCTCCCAAGCATTAAGGGGAAGACTCTACACTTGGAGAAATTACACTAGACGTGGCTAATTCAGCTACAAACAAGTGGGAAATTGACCAGGTTTGACTTTTGGATTAAACAAAAGAACTCAAAGGTTTTCGTCAAGAACGTTCAAGAACCTTTAACCGAAGAAGGCACCGGAAAAAGCTATGGGGAACTCGAAGGAAGTGCAACCCTATGCCCCTAAAAAACAAACAGAATTGAAGACAAAGGAAAGCGCTTAATGAAGGAGAGTACCTGATGACGAGGGTGGATAACGCTGCTGAGACCTGGCGAATCGAAAGCTGCAGGTGGCAATGGAAACTGGTTCTAGAGAGAGAAAAGGTCTGGGCGCAAAGAAGAAGAAGAAGAAGAATAAGGAAGAGAGAGAGTTTGAAAATCTCTTAAATATTTTGGTAATGAGAGGACCCATTTACCAAGAAAGGTATAATTAGGGTACAAGGCCCCAAGTGCACTGCGCAGCCGCCATGCCTTGGAAACTGGAACAGCAATGAGTATCTGCACAGGTGTCACTCACCTAACTGATCACACGTGTCTCAATTTCAACAAATATCCCTCAGCCATCTCAATGGCACCTATGGCTAAGGGCTGGGGGGTGATTGATATACCCATTTATACCCTCAGCCTGGATGAGGATTACCCCCAAAACGGACGACCCTACGAGGGGCTGACCCATCACCAATATCTTGAAGACCCTTCACACCAGGCTCCAGACCAAAGTACGAGGGGCCGACCCTCCACCAGGCTCCAGTCGACAGTACGAGAGGACGACCCCCCACCAGGCTCTAGCCGACAGTACGAGGGGCCGATTGTACGAGGCCAGAATTGGGCCAGGCTCACTCCCGGAAGAAACTTTGCCCTCGGCCTTGGCTCATAGGCCGAGGGTGATATCATGACAGCGCGTGGTTTGGGAGACGCGTGGAACAGTGCGCGTGAGGCTCATATGACACGTGGCAGACCGTTATAACAAAATCACATCCTCACGTGAGGGAATATTATGTCATCATTTGGCATCTACAGGTGTCAACAGGGGATTGGCTAGATCATTATTCACATGCACCATGCTTACTTGGGGGGGTACACTACACCCCCCAAGACCTATATATACTTGTCACCTACAACCCTACAGGGGATCGATCCATGAACAGTAGCCCTAGCTAAAACTCTGCTTGTACACACAGTAGAGAGAGAGAGAGAGAGGGTTATGTGCATTGTATCCAAGGCCATTAGCGCCCATACTTAGTGGATCACACACTCACAGTGGATGTAGGCCAAATTGGCTGAACCACTATACATCATTGTCTTATTTCCTCTTACACTCATCCCCTTCTACATACTTAAATGCTTATACATCTCTATGGCTTCCATGGCTGCTTCTGCTTGAGCTCACTATCACCTATCTGGTGGTGCTAAATCTTAGCATCATCAGGAAGGTGTTAGGCACCCATTCCTCTCTTACGATATCTCATGGGTTATTGCTATTTTCCTTTATTTACCCGTGGTATGTGTGCATGTGTATACGTAATAGAGATAGGAATCATCGACTATCATGGAAGAGATAAAGCGAGTCATCCGTAGGAATGTTCCTAAGAATAATATTAGAAAATAGGATTTATGCGATTATCCTAGCATCGATCATTATAAAGGAATGATAATGCATGTGGAATAATATGCCACTAAGAACAAATATATGTATATGTAAATATGTAGAATTTAAGAGAACTGAGTTTAAAGAATATAGAGAAAATAGAAAATGAGAGAAAACTAGGAATAGAACTCGAGTCACGGGTTTTACCCCGAGATGCCTACATGGTCTATAGAGGCATCAAAGTCCACGTAGTTCGCATGCAAAATGAAGGGTGGGATTTATCCCATAAATCCAATCGGGGACTTCTCTTATGTGTGTGTGTGTGTGTGTGTGTGCATGTGTGTGTGTGTGTGTGTGTGTGTGTGTGTGTGTGTGTGTTTGTGTAAAAAAGTGTGAGAATTCCCATTTGGAATTTATGAGCAAATCCACTTTTTCTTATTTTTTGGGTTTTATTTATATAAAAATAAGAGATGTACAATAATATTAGATAAAAAATATATTAAGATATGTGAGATGAGAGAATAAAAGTGTTAAGTAATCAAACAAGTTAAGCGAATTCCTCGGAATTTAAAGAGAGAGTTGAAAGAGTTGGACCTTCTTGGAGATCTTAAGCTTGATCTTGGATGTTGGAGAGCAACCCTTGCACTTGGATGATGATGGAGGGTACTTCATTCACCAAGTTTGGTGAAAAAGATGATGAAAGGTGAAGGTTGGAAAGGGATTTGGATGTAGAAATCATGTTGACTTCGAGAGGGGTTTTCTAAGATTGCTGAGAGTAATGGATCTCTGATTTTTCATTTTTTTGAATGAGGTTAAGCCCTCCTTTTTATAGGCCCAGGGAATCGTCGATCAGCATAGCCCTGGTCCTGCCAATCGGTAGGTGTGTTTAGGCACACTACCGATAGGCAGGGTTTGAAACCTACCATTTGGCAGTCTCTTTCAGGTTCCTTCAAAAAATCGGTCATAAAGCACAAACCATTGATCCGAATTGTGCATGGGGAAAACTATTGGAAAGTTAATTCAGATACCTTTGAAAGTCCTTTAGACAGCTCCTAGGTCCAGGAGTTGACTTTGGGTCAAATGTGGCTCGAAAGCGTTCATCGATCCTTTAGACGAGGAAACGTTTGACGCAAACGGATCGTTCGTCTGCATGGTAAGTTAGAATCGCGCATGGGGAAGACCATTGGAAAGGTGAGGAGATTTACTTAGACATTCCAAAGAATTTGACTTGGTTCCGGGAGCTTACTTTGGTCAACCGGGGCCTGGAAGCGTTCGGTGACCTTTTGGAGTAAAATGGATTGTTCGTCCGCATGGTAAGTCAGAATCACGCACAGGGTGGACCGTTGGAAAGGGGTTTTAATGCCCTTTAAAGATTCATTCGGTCTCGGTCGAGATGAAGAGTTGACTTTGGTCAAAGGGAGCCTGGTAGTGTCTAGTGACCTCCTGATCGAGTTTTGAGGGAAAATGGGTCGTTTGTCCACACCGTAAGTCAGAATCGCACACGAGATGGACCGTTAGAAAGGGGTTTCAGTTCCCTTCAAAGATTAATTCATTCTCATTCGAGCTGAAGAGTTTGAATTTTGGTCAAAAGGAGCCTGGGAGTGCCCGATGGACTTTAGGTCAGTACTCGGGGTATGACTTAGGTTTGCAATGGTGAAGGGAGGTGATAGGGACCTAAGGAGAGGTTAGGGGGTATTAGAATGGGGTGTCTACAAAGCCCCTCGATGAGTGAGTTTGGAACAAATGGTAGCCAGCGAATAGACACCACATGATGCCTTTGAAAGAGGATGACCAGGGGTCGAGGTCGATTCTGAGGACCTAAGGATGAGGATGACCGATTCTAAAGGTCGAAGCCAATTATGTGGGCTTGAAGATGAGGGTGACTAATTCTGTGGGTCAAAGCCAATTCTATGGGCTTAGGGATGCGGGTGACCGATTCTGCGGATCGAAGCCAATTCTATGGGCTTAAAGATGAGGGTGACCGATTCTGTGGGTCGAATCCAATTCTGAGGGATTAAGGATGATGGTGACCGATTCTACGGGTCAAAGCCAATTCTACGGGCTTGAAGATAAGGGTTATCGATTCTGCGGGTCGAAGCCAATTCTGAGGGCTTAAAGGGGCATGCTGGGGATGGTCTCAAAGGAAAGATTTAAGTCAATTTTGAGGACCTACATCAATGATGGGGGTGAATAATTTTACTGGTCGAAGCTAATTCTGAGGGCTTAGGTTGTGATGACCGATTCTGCGGTTTGAAGCCAATTTTGAAGGCTTTGAGTTGAGATGACCAATTCTGCGGGCTTAAAGTGAGATGACCAATTCTGCGGGTCGAAGCCAATTCTAAGGGCTTAAAGGGGAGATGACCAATTCTGCGGGCTTAAGTTGAAATGACCAATTCTGAGGGTCAAAGCCAATTCTTCGGGCTTAAGTTGAAATGACTAATTATGCGGGTCAAAGCCAATTTTGCGAGCTTAAGGTGAGATGACCAATTCTACGGGTCGAAGGCAATTCTGCGGGCTTAAGGTGAGATAACAATTTATGCGGGTCGAAGCCAATTCTCCGAGATTTAGGTGAGATGACTAATTCTGCGGGCTAAAGCCAGTTCTGCGAGCTTTAGGTGAGATGACCAATTCTACGGGTCAGAGCTAATTCTGCTGGCTTAAGGTGAGATGACCCATTTTGCAGGTCGAAGCCAATTCTGAGGGCTTAAAGGGGAGATGACCAATTCTTCGGGTCGAAGCCAATTCTGTAGGCTTAAGGTGAGATGACCAATTCTGCAGGTCGAAGCCAATTCTGAGGGCTTAAAGGGGAGATGACCAATTCTGTGGGTCGGTGCCAATTCTGCAGGCTTAAAGGGGAGATGACCAATTCTCCTGGTCGAAGCCAATTCTACGGGCTTAAAGGGGAGATGACCAATTCTGCGGGTCGAAGCCAATTCTGCAAGCTTAAGGTGAGATGAACTCGGGGAACTCTGTTAGGGAAATTAACTCATGATTTTGATTTGAGCTGGGGAGCTGATTGCTGGGGAAATCCTTTTGTGTCTTCTGGAGACTTTACTGGGGGAACAACCAATTTGATGATGGGGAAGTGATTAGGTGGTCCGGGGTTTCGATGTATTTCTCGGGGAAAATTGAGACCTTTGGGGAATAGGCGATGATCCTGAAGTTTTTGACATTGTCGGGGATAGATTCTCTTATCTTTTGAGAGTTTCGGTAGGGAAATAGGGGTTCTACTTGAGGAAGTGCGCAATTTTCTTAGTGAAAGAGTTCTAAATCCTTTTCGGGATTTTTCGGAATTTTCTGAGGGTTTTTTGGTATTTTTTGGGAATTTATGTACGAAAATTCAAGGAGGCTTCCAGTCGGCATGGTATGGAGGGTGCCATGCGGCAGTGGCACAGACTTTTGAACTACCTCGAGAAGATAAAATGTCAGTGCCGATCGGTAGGTGGGGGTGTAGTGCCGATCGACATGACCCTTGGAATCCTATATAAAGGGGGCGAGTTCCCCTCATTTTTCACAGCTTCTTCCCTTCTTTCTTTCTGCGATTCATTCTAGCATTCTGATCTCTGAAAAATGGCCTCTTTTGTGAGCACTGCAGTACACAGGGAGTGGTTGGCTGTTGACGACTGGGAAAACGTGGAGTGGAGGGCTAGGGTCCTCTTGCTTTGGAGAGCGAGAACTCTTTTGACGCATTTGAGTCGGTTGCGGATGAGCGGACCTTGCTGCGGGAGCCTTCGCATCATCGCTCTTCGAGGGTGGTGAACCCCGACGGTTATGTAAGTAAAATGACTTTTGGCATTCTTTTTTGTGGTTTTCCTTTTTTCTTGGAATCTGACAAGGTTTTTCTCTTTTGGCAGTCTGATGTTTATTTGTCGAATATGTGTTCTCGCGGGATGACGGAGCTTAAGGATGTATGGGAGCATCTTCCACCAGTGGTGCATTGTGTGGTATCCTCAGCAGACTTCGGGAGGCTGGCATCTATGCTAGATGAGATGCCTCATTCGACGGTAGTCTTATGCGCTATGGGGTAGAGGTGGTGGGACACTACCAACACCTTTCATTTTGGTTTTGGGGAGATGACTGTGACTCCTTTAGATGTGCAGCAACTGCTGGGGTTGTATTATGATGGAGAGAAGACAGAGGTGGATCGTTCTTTACGGGTGAGGCCAGAGGTGGTGCATGCGGTGCTTGGTGATGTGGTGAGGCTAGTGTCTGGGGACTCCATCCGTTTGTCGCTACTGAAGGATATTTTACTAGGCAGGGTGATTGATGTGGAGGACAGGCTGCAGGTATGGCAGATGGCCCAATTATTCATTTTGCTGGTGTTGGGGGGATTTCTGGTGGCGTCGAGCGACGTCATTGTTCACTTATGTTTTTTACCATATCTGAGGATGTTTTCGAGCATCCCCCTGTATGACTGGGGGAGCCTCACTTTGGCAACCCTTTATTTTTCCTTGGATTCATTTAGCCGGTGCTGCCGATAGTCTTTCACTAGAGACATGTACCTTCTTGAGGTATTCTTTAATTTTTTGCATTTTCCTTTCATGCATTCACATTTTCCTTATGCATCTCTTTTTTATTGTGAAATTTTTGTCTTTGGCAGACGTGGTTTTGTGAGGTGTTCGGGTGTAATACCCAGCTGATTGCTTTGAAGGACGAGATCATTAGGAACTTTTGTCGGTTGTATCAATGACGGAAGGCCAATCGACAGTCGAGAAGGTCTCTCTTTCTAGAGGCGGTGCGTCAGGTCTTGAATGGTCTGACCAGTGATAGGGTAAGACTTTTTTCTTCTTTAGTCCGGGTCTTTGTGTGCTTCGACTCTGTTTTTGACTCATATTTGATGGGGATTTTTTCAGGTGACTTGATACCCTTGGGGGATGACCTTTCAGGCCACGGGGTTGACTGGAGTAAATGCGCAGATGAGGCATTTGCTGGCACACGATTTTGGCCACTCTTGGTATCTCGGGGAGATTGTGGTCCGACATATTCCTAAGGGGGAGGTTGTGGTGCCACCTGCGAGGCCCCCTATGTCTATGAGATGAGAGCGGCTGCTGCTAGAGGATGCGAGGATCGCAACGAAGATTGGCGAGACCTACCTGCTATACACTGATACAGCTGTGTCGTATGATTATATGAGCTTTGTGACGAGCTGGCTGATAGCGCCCAGCATATATGATGCACTGCCACTCCCTCCTGCGGGTTCGAGTCGGCAAGTGGGGTCCTCCCACAGCGGTGGCGATCCTTTAACATCTACGACGACGATGAGTTTAGAATTTCCCTTTGTGTGGACTCATACTCCTTCATACAATATCGAACGGGATGATGGAGGGATGGTGCCTATACTGCATCGCCCTCATGCAATGGACCCGGAGAAGTTGGGGTTGACAGAGGAGGTTCTTCGTCCTGAGGTATATCTTTTCTACTATTTTCTTTTGATCCTTTTTGCTTGATACTGATTCTTCCTTTTCATGTAGCACGTCCAGGTGTCCACCACTTGGCTGAGGGATATCTTTGGTGACTGCCCATATTCGGGATGCAGTTCTTGTTCCTTCTTACTTGGTGCCATCTGCCTCATCCGGGGAGGAGTCTGTTTCAGGTAGCGACGGTGCTTCATCTCGCCACAAGGGAAAGAGAGCGCGTCGCAGGGGTGGAAGTTCTTAGGAGAGAGAGGGTAAAGGTCAAGTGAGAGAGAGAGAATGTGGGTTTGGGTTGAGTCCCATTTTTTTTGCTTTTCTTTATTTTCCTGCAAAAATGATGTAACACAGAAACATATATCTATGCAATGCAATGCAGTTTTTTTTATTGTCTTCTGTTAATGATGAATGAATGCATTCACATGCGCTTTTTACTTTGCAGCTGAGATCGTAAAAAGAAATATTTTTAGGATTTTGCAAGAAAGTTTTATTAAAAATGAGAATTTGTATAAAGATGAAAAGGGGATTTTTGAAATTCTGTTGAGAATATCAATTTATTTTGAGTTTTTTGAATTTCGACAAAAGAGGAAAAAGGAAAATTATCCAAAAGTAGGGGGTTATCGATCGACAAGCACCTTGTCTTGCTTATGGGTAGGTCAGTCCCGTCCCATCAATTGAAAACTTTTATTAGTACCCTCTTTAGCCTTTAGTACCTTATGGGGCAGGATTTCTTCCGATTTCTGTAGGGATTATGTCTTTTGTGAGGGTTTTTAAGTATAAAAGCGGGGTAAGAGTGGAGTGTTTTTCTCACACCTTCACACTCTTACTTTCTTGTTCTGTGTGATGGCTCTCCCTGGTAGTGTTGAGTTTTCGAGCTACCTCCAGACTTTGGAGGCGATGTGCTCCTATAATGTCGACTATGGTGCTTACAACATGCGTCGAGTTTCTTTATGGCGTAATCAGCCCATAGAGTGGAACATGATGATGACGGCATTACAATTCTCGTACCCTGAAGACCATGTAGTCCGCTTTGTCTTGGAAGAAGTCTATATGACTTATGAGGAATTTTCTGCCATGTTGGGGATAAATCCCAGCGTTGTCGCGACTCTACCTGAATTTTACCGTTCTCCCGGGGAGTTATTGGCCGGGCTTCTTTGTGTTTCGTCCTCGACGACCAGATCACTGGTGGAAGGAGGTATGATCTCTCTTTCGGTGGTGTTGCGGTCCATGCATTTGCAGGATGTTGGTGATGCTAGATATGCCAGAGCTGTCGTTCTAGGCTTGGTTTCAAAATTATTGCTGGTGATCGAGGAGCTACTAGTGGACCCACAACTTGGAGCTATTCCTTCATGGATGCCCTATCATCGCAATCCTGCGGCAGTGTTACTGGAGGAGACTTTGAATGTCATGGATGCCTAGCGAGGAGGTCGTTCTGGTTTTTGAGGGGTAGCCCTGTGATGCTATTCATGTGGTTGTCTGAAAGATTCTGCCTGGTGACTCCTCCGAAATACCATTTGTCGACTGTAGCCAATTTCTTTTCATGCCATTTCATCAGTGTTGGCCTAGATATTGAGAGTTTGGAGAACTGGTTCATAGAGCATGGGGCTCTAAATCTGTACTGGTCAGTACCTTTATGGGGATAGCTGCTGCCTATTCTGGAACTGGGAGAATACACGTATGTTCGACTGGTTGGTCTTAGATAGACCTCTTTCTATTTCCCTTGGCTGCTTCTGCACCAATTTGGCTGGGAGCAGATTGTGCCACCTCAGACACTAGACCTCTTTCCGGTAGAAGAGTTGACAGGGCATCTGCGTATGCGACTTCGCTTTTGTGGGAGAGTTGGCGTCCATCGCCCCGTCCTTCTCATTCTGTCGGGAGAGTTTGTCACATACCTAGGGATTATATGAAGTGGTTGTGGAGAAGAGTGGTCAGCAAGATGTTAGAAGTGGAGACTGGAAAAAGGTGTCTTGCCTTATCTGATTCCATAGAGGGAGGGGTGGTAGTTTTTCTGAGGCTGGTTCGAGCTTATCGGTCCATGGAGCGTCTGCAGCACTCCATTCAGCCAGGGGGAGCCTGGGGACCCCAAGATGTAAATGACGATGGTGGAGCGGGATCCTCTGGTAGTTGTGGGTAGGACTTTTGGGAGGGAGTTTATTTTGAACTGGGGAATAAGTTTGGGAATTTATTTGGTTTTTTAGGAAGGTAGGGGGAAGAGGGTTATTCGTTCCTTTATGTAATTGCACTGTAATTTCTTATTAATGAAATAAAAAAGTTTTTGATCATCCAATTGTGATTTTTGAGGAAATTTGTATTTTGAATTATCTATACCTATCGCTAAGGCATGCATAATCCTTTTGTTCAAATATATGTTAAAATGAACTCTCATTCTCGGAGATAAGAAAATAATAGTTTTTGTGAAAACGAAGGAGCCGTGCTCATGTGAGATGTATGAGCTGCCTACGTACCTCTGGGGGGTTTTGAAAATTTTCAATTTTTCTGGGAATCATTTTTGCAGAGGATCAGGCCCACGTAGTTCTGGGAAGAGGGAAATGAAAAGATTGTTTTATTTTATTTTATTTTATTTTTTTAGAATAAAAGGGAGATGAGAAGAGTCGTAGTGTGCCGAGATTTCGGAGTAGGGTTAAAATTTCTTGAAACGATCCAGGTTGACTGGATGAGCCATCTCTTCCCCATCTAAGTCGATGACCATGGAGGCACTGCCAAACAAGATCTTCTTCACAATGTATGGGCCGCTCCAATTGGGCTTGAATTTCCCTATGGAGTCCTAGATGGGCTCTACTATTTCTTTGAGGGATAAATCCCCCTCTCGGACACTGCGATCCTTGACTATCTTATTAAATGATCGCTATATTCGGCGATGGTACCCTTGTATGTGATACAACGCCTTCAATCTCTTTTCGTCCAAGAGTGACAGCTACTCAAGGCAGCTTTGATGTCAGTCCTCCTCACTGACCTTACTTTCAAGCATGACGCGTAACGAGGGTATTTTTAGCTCCACATGTGGGACTGCTTCCATTCGATAGACTAGAGAGTAAGGGGTAGCCCCAATATAGGTTCGGATTGAGGTTCGATAGCCCCAAAGGGCGTATGGGATTCGGTCGGCCCAATCTCGATAACTTTCGGTCATCTTGCTGATGGTGGCTTTGAGGTTCTTGTTGGCGGCTTCAACTTCACCATTGGTTTAAGGACGGTAGGGAGAGGATTTATGTCTATGTATCCCATACTCTTTGACCACTTCTGTGACTTTTACCTCAAATGCAACTCGTTATCTGACACCAGCTCGTGCGGGACCCCATATGGACAGATGATGTTTTTCTTGAGGAATTTGGCCACTCTCTTGGCATTCAGAATTGCGTATGACTCAGCTTTGACCCATTTGGTGAAGTAATCAATGGTAACTAGAATGAACTCATGTCCGTTAGAGGCCTTGGGTGTAACCTTCCCTATAATGTCGATGCCCCAGGTGGAGAATGGAGAAGGAGAAGTCATGTTATATAATTCACACGGAGGCAGGTGTTGATGGTTGGAGAACTATTGGCATTTGAGGCATCTCTGGACATAGGCGGTGCAATCCTGGATCATGGTGGTCCAGTAGTAGCTTTATAGTATGATCTTCTTAGTAAGCATGTGACCGTTCATGTGGGGTCTGTATTTCCCTCTGTGGATTCTTTGCATCACCTCTTCAATGTTAGCCCCTGTGACACAGTATAGATGGGTTCCATCGAAGTTTCTTTTAAATGGTGCTTTGTGACAAATGATGTATTGGGCGACCAGTCTTCGGAGGGTTACTCGATCCTTATTGTTGGAACCCTCGGTATACTTACCCTACTTGAGGAGTTGCCAGATATCATAATACTAGCAGTTAGCTAGCTCGGGATCTTCTTTGGTGATGAGCTCAATGTGGTAGCAGTGGGTTGGTTTATCTTGATTTTGGACCAGGAAGGGGGCCATTGTTATTCCTTCGAGCATGTAGACCATGGAGTCCAGGGTAGCAAGGGCATCGGCTAGGTTATTATTTACTTGAGGTAGGTAGTGTAAGGTGATGTCTTTGAATTGGGAGGCTAGTTCTTCTAAGTGGTCATGGAAGGGTTAAAGTTTCTCGTCCTTAACTTTCCATTTTCTGAGCACTTGACCAATGATGAGGGAATAATCCCCATAGACATCTAGGCGTTAAATACCTTTCTTGAGATCAACTTTGAGGCCTACCGTACACACCTCGTATTCAGTCATATTATTGGTGCAAGGGAAATCCAATTTGATTGCGATGGGAGTGTGGGAGTCATCTGAGGTGATCATAAGTATCCCAATGCCATATCCCTTTTTGTTGGCAGCACCATCAAAGAACATTTTCCATCGGAGGTTTTCTTGAGCGGTGTAGAGGATATTTTCATCTGGGAATTAGCAGATCCAGTCATCACCTCTTCTACGAGGTAGTCAGAGATGTCTCTTCTTTTCATGGCTTTCTGTGTGACGTATACGATATCAAACTCTACTAAAATCATCATCCATTGAGCCATTCGGATAGATAAGGAGGGTTTCTCAAGCAGGTACTTGATGGGGTCCATTCGGGATACAAGTTTAATGGGGAAGGTGATTATGTAGTGTCACAACTTTTGGGTGACCCAGACAAGCGCGACGCATGCTTTTTCCAAAGCAGTGTAATTGACTTTGTACCCGACCAATTTGTGACTGGCGTAATAGATGGCTCCTTCTTTGCGGGAAAGTTCAAGGTATTGGGATAGCAAAGCCTAAGATGCAGTGTAGATTATGGTTAGGTATAGGAGTAAGGGGAGACCAGGCTGTAGCGGCATCAGTGCCGTAGGTTGAGTCAGGTATTGTTTGATTCGGTCGAAGGCTTCTTGGCAGGCCTCATTCCAAACTTTAGTTGAATCCTTTCAGAGGAGTTTAAAAATTGGTTCATAGATAGAGGTGAGCTTGCTAATGAACCGACTGATGTATTTCAATTTCCCAAGGAAGCCTCAGAATTCCTTCTCCATTCGGTGAGGCAGCATCTCAAGTATGGCTTTTAGCTTAGCAGGATCTACTTCTATCCCTTTCTCACCGACCATGAATCCCAAGAGTTTTCCCCTTGTAAAGTCTAAGGCACATTTCTGTGGATGGAGTCTCATATGATATCATCGCAATCGTTCTAAGAACTTTCGAAGAGTGGGAACATAACCTTCTCTAGTTTTGGATTTGATAATCATAGCATCCACATAAACCTCGACTTCTTTGTGAATCAGATCGTACAGGATGGTTGTGGCAGCCCTCTGGTAGGTAGCCCCGTCATTCTTGAGACCAAATGGCATAACAGTGTTGCAAAAGGTTCCCCATGTGGTGATGAACTCATTTTTTTCTTGATGATCTGGGTGAATTTTGATTTTGTTGTATCCGGCAAACCCGTCGACGAATGACTTGAGAGAATATCTGGCCATGTTGTCCATGATCATGTCGATATTGGGTAGTGGATAATCATCCTTTGGAGAGGCTTTGTTCAAGTCTCGATAGTCTATGCACATTCGAACTTTCCCTCTTGATTTTGGCACAGTCACTATGTTGGCTAGCCATGTGGGATATTCGATCACACGAGTGAAACCCACGTTCAGCTGTTTGACCACCTCTTCTTTGACTTTGAGCGACCATTCGGTGCGGAGCTTTCTCAGCTTTTGTTTAACTGGATTATAATCTGGAAAAGTGGGGATCTCATGCTGAGCAATTTCAGGATCAATTTCGGGCATATCGTCATAGGACCATGTGAAGACATTCATGAATTCCTTCAATAATTCTTCGAGTTATGCGCGCTCATGTTCGTTGAGGGTAGCCCATATCCTAATCTCGTGCAGTTGGCTACTAGAACCGAGGTTAATAATAACAGTCTCTTCTTCATTAACTTGAATGCAGTTATGTTGTTTATTATTAACCTTATTTAGATTAGTTAAAAATTATTCATTTGCAAAATCATCATCATCAAAAGTTTGATTAGAATCTAAAAAATTAATGTAAGGCACAGCAAGATACTCAAAATCTTCGTTTATTTCATTGATAGGAAAAACAACATTGAGAACCTCATCAAAGGAGGTCTCTATTACATTTGATCAAGGATAGACAACATAAGAAGAAATGGGGTTAGGTGAGATTTCAATGGGTAGAACGGGCGCAGCATGCAAGTTGAGGAGAGGTGTATCAGCAGCTTTAATCAGGTAGGAAGGATCAAGTGATGTAGTATGTGAATGAACCATGCAGAGTGTCAACCCCAGTGTTTGTAAGTTGAATGAGTCCTCGGAGTCACTTTCCTCAGTTTATTTGGTATCTCTGAGGAGGGGTTGTACATGATGTTGGGAACTTTCGGTCCATGGGTAACTGTCTTGGAAAAATATCTCCATTCTGGGTTTCATCTTCTTATCTATATGGTCATACCATGGTTACGAAAAGTCGAAAAAGGGGAAGTCCTCACCCTCTTTGATGAATCATCCATTCAAGGAGTCACTTGGGATAGTCTGGATGCATTTTAATATTATCTTTAGTCGAGACTGGTGGATCATTTTGAGCTATTGTTCCAATGGTTGATACCCCAAACTACAAGGAGGCAAGATTTCTTCAGTTCAATGGGATCAAGTATCCCTTGTGGTCTTTGTCCTAGCCCCAGTTCGAGCATGAAGTGCATGTTTCTGAACATCTGAATCACATTAACGTTGCCATGAGGGTCATATTCTGGATAAAACCTCTCTTTGAAATCATCCTCTATCGGGAGTAAGAGTGGTTCTACTCGGAATCCTGATAGGAGCATATCTTTTGACCCGTGTTGTATCTCAAGGATTAGACTACTGGTACTTGCACCCTCGACATTATCATCATCGCCCAAAATGGTGATGACTCGTCCGTCGATGAAGAACTTCAATTTCTGATGGAATGAGGAAGACACACCCTTGATATTATGGAGCCAAAGTCATTCGAGCAATAGGTTAAAACAAGCTAGAATGTCAATAACTTGGAATTCAACGATCGGGTTTATAGGGACAACCCCTATTACAAGTTTTATGGATCCCATCACCTCCCTACGGGTATTATCGTAGGCACGTACAGAAGAGAAGGTTGGAGCGAGGTCACTGTGACACCCCGACTAATTAAATACCGGGTATCTACTCCTTTATTAAATTAATTCAAAATGCCAAGTTGGCTCAGTTAATAGCATCACTGTCGAAAACATTTTAAAGATTTATAACCACCAAGTATTTAAAAAGTAAGTTGCCAAATTTTAATTTAAGTCTGATTAACATGCAACAAGTGTAATGAAGAAATAAATATCACCATTCACCATACTGAAGTAAAACGAATAATCATCACATAGTGTAAATAAAGTCTGGAGGAAAACTCCTCACTACAATCCCATAACTGAAATGAATAACCGAATACTGAAATAATACATGCTGAAGTCTGAAAACTGAAATGTAAAAGATGTCTAATAGAAATGGGCAACATGCCCTACAACTGATAGATAGTGACTATGGAATCCAAAAGATGGAAGCGTCTATAAGCAAAGTCCCTGTAGCTTCCACAAGCAGCTACAGCTCGTCACCTGAATGAGTATCCTATGCTTGGTGTCCTTGTGGCTGGGCACCTAAAATGATTTTACAAGAAAAAGATTTGAAAAGCAAACGGGTCAGAGCCCGAATGTGGAGTAATATTTTAAAACCTGCAAGTGCTTTAAAAACATTTAAAACATTAAATGAAAAATACATGTTAGGACGTACACTCACATGATATTCTAACCTCTCGTCTAACTGTGCACTCCTAACGTAAGTACCCCTCTACAACGATATAAACCACTAGCTAAGTGACATCATAACTAGCTAGACTATAATAGTTTCTACCCTTATTACCCGGTTCTATTAACATATAACGCTCGTAATTAGATAAGGATTTAATGTAAACTCAGATGCTCAAAATGCAATATATTTCTCTATCAGCTAACTCATTTTATTTATCGAACCAATACCGTAATTATATTCACATCATTAACATGATGGTTCTCATTAATTAAGTGTATATTATTCACATCATAAATATACAATACGAGCACCCCGAGAACTAAGCTGCGGTGCACACATACTCTGCTATCCATCCCAGTACATCACGTACATAAGGATCACATATTCCGAATCTCTTAGGAATAATTCAGATAACACAAATCACAAATAGTGGAGGCGATGGGTCACGCACATACCTACGCTCCCACGATCAGCGGACTTATTAACATCCCAATAAGTCTTTCTCTGACCTATGTTCATCGAGGTACCAGTCTATATACCCCCCGTAGGCACACAAGGATTAGAGGGTCCTAAGCGAACGCAACCTCCCATGATAGCAAGTATGGTAGGTATGTCATACACACAATTCATATACCAATACTAAGTAAACACACGTCTTAGTAATACCGTATTTTAATCGTAGTACATATCGCATTCTCGTACTAACTATAATTATCACAATTTGTACTATTCCGGTTTATAATCATACGCGCCATAATTGTCTCACGTCGTAATAGACACTCACGTCTCAACCCCAAACGGTTCATTCTGATTTAACTCACTTGTATATAATTTCCTTCTCATAAATACCCAAATGTCCCAAACCTATCACTACATCATCATTGGAAGGTTAACTATATCCTCGAACAAGTTTACGGGACTCCAAAATTCAAAACAGTTCAAAATAGCCCAAACTGTCAACTCGTTAGAAGTCTCGTTCGAACGAGACTGTTCGAACGAGACTCCTCTGCCAACTCGTTAGAAGTCTCGTTCGAACGAGACTATTCGAACGAGACTCCTCTGCCAACTCGTTAGAAGTCTCGTTCGAACGAGACTGTTCGAACGAGGTTCCAGTTCGTTCGAACGAACTGTACCTTCCAACGATATCTCGTTCGAACGAGATATCGAACGAAATCCCTTTTCGTTAGTAGCGACTGGTCAACTCGTTAGAAGCTCGTTCGAACGAGCTCGTTCGAACGACCTGGGGACTGCTTCTAACGACTGGCCAGATTCGTCCCAGATTTTTCCCTTCCTCGTTTTTAACCATTTTAACACTTCTAATCTCATCCAAAGTTCATCCCAACAACTTTTTATGGTCTCTAAGTGATCCTAAACATATTCAAGTCAACTCCTAACATGTTTTCAAGGATTAAATCTCTTCAACATTAATTAACATATGAATTTCTACACTTTTCCCCAATTATCTCAAGAACATGAACCCTAACATTTTGAATCATGAATTAACCCAACAAAATCCGTTTTAATTTCTTTTCAATCATGTATATCATCAGTAAAAACATCTACCTATCATTCTACATGCAATCCTTCTCAAATTTCTCAAGTTCTATGATCTAAACTACATGGGTTTTCATTATCTTTCAAGAACAATTGATATTCTCCAATTTCTAACATGGAAAAGACATTCTCTGAAATTAAATGGAATAAAGTCACTTGCCTTGGTTTGATTTCTGACTTTGGTGTAGGTTTGATGATGTTTTTCTGCAGAATTTCCTCTCTCCAAGCTCCTTCTCCAATGGTGGCTTAAGGTTTTTAGGGTTTGTTTTGGGGAAAGTTGTAAACCTAAAGATAACCTCCGTAGCTTAATGGTTTAATATGGGATGGTTAGTGGGCTTAGTGGGTTTAATCCACATAAGATTTACATCTCTAATTTTCGTCACTTTTAATTCCTAAAAATGTAAAATTACCAAAATACCCTTTAAGTTGACGGTATGGCCTAAAAATACCCCGGGACCCAAACTATACCCCCGGCTAGTGTTTTCTGACTATCTCGACCCTTTCGGACGTGTTGGCGCACTCAAAATGACCATACGGGTTATATATTTTAAATTCACTTTCATTAACAAAATATTACACCGTGACGCGGCGGTCCCACGCGTCTCAACAAAATTTCAAAAATGTCGTCTATCAATCTCACGACAAATTTTATAATACCAAGTTCATATATAATCATATATGCACATAATCAAATACCAACTCACATCTCGTAAGTATTTATAACCCGGATTAATTTCCAATTAATACGCATTTAATTAATTAATCCCAAAAATAAATATAGTCTAAAGTACGGAGTATTACAGTCACTTTCCTTTAGTCCTAATCATTTGAAGGTTATTAATGGTCAGACAATTAAGGTAGATCCATTATTGACAAGAGAGAGTGGTAAGATATTCCCCATAACTTCGACGGAGATGTTGAGTGCATGATTGTGGTTTGGCCCAATTTTAGGGATTTCCTCTTCGAAAAATGATAGCATTCGGGTAAAGGTCAGGGATCCGACTAGATTTATCATTTCTTCTGGTGTAGTAAAAGGAGGAACTGTGGGTTTAGTGAGCAATTTGATCAAAGCATTTATGTGCAACTAGGACGACATGAAAAGTCCCCATATAGTGATGTTAGCTTGGGTTTTCTTTAGTTGATCGAGGATCTTGCTCTCCTCGAGGGTCATTCTAGCATGGGAAGTTTTTCAACGCCCTTCCCCTTATCATTGGCTAGTAGTGAACTTGGGATCTGGTAATGCCTCCCTAATCTGGTCATGTGATTTACTGAAGAAGGGAAGAACATGAACCCTGTTTCGTCGTCAATCTCGTGTTTTTCTACCACTTTGTTTATTTCTCCGAGGAGCTCCTTAAATGATATCATCCCACACATGTCAGGTACCGAGCTAATACTCTCTGAAGCTTGCTCTTCACTTGAATCTTCAAATTATCGCCCCCCATCCGGTGGCAACATTTTTGTCTTTCCATGAAAAGTCAATGCATTCCACAACTTCAATGGCTTCTTCATACAGTTCTTCCCAATCTGTGGGGATTTGTAAGGGTAAATGAACCAGTTTTCCTTGTAACTTCAGAGTATCAACTAACTTCGTCATACTACAGATATTGTTGTTTTGCCTAAATAATCCTTCCATGATTTGGACGACATCATCCAGGCTAACTTCATCGGTTGGTACCACCCATTTGTCTGACTCTCGGGTCCATTTCCGTGATTCCAAGAATAATAGGCTGAACCTTTGGCAATCAATGATCATCTGTGAGGTCAATTTCATCTCTAACTCTAGGAGTTGGTTTAACACTTCCGATAATTCCATACCTCCATTTTGAGAATGGATACGGACAGTGATGCATGCTCTGGTAAGGAGGGACACTGCCTGATCAACAAAGCTAAAAGGGTGTAGGAGGAAATATGGGCAAGTTTGGAGAGGTTTAGGAGAGTGTATGGGTGTGATTTGAGTTAAGGGATCAAACTTGGGGCTCATTTCTAAGAACATAGCATTGGTATGATTTGGGAGTGGGTTGTGAGTAGTGTTTGTCTTAGGATTGGCTGGTGGGGCAATGGTTCCCCGGTCAATTAGATACTGGATTATGTTTTGAAGGTGAAAGCATTGGTCGGTGGTATGACCAGCGATTTAGTGAAAGGCGCAATGGGCATATGCCTTGAAGTTTCTTAGAAGTGGATTGGGTAATGGGCCGGGATCCAAGGGCTTGATAAGGTTTCAACTTAACGGGGCTTGATAAACTTTGGAAAGGGGAGCATGGATCTCGGTGTATTCCTTTTGGACTTGAACAGGGCGACTTTCTGGTGCCCACGAATTGGTCGGTTGAGAGATATTATTGATGGCTGAGACTACAGCACTAGCAGGTTTGTCATATTTTTTGGGAGTGAACTGTCCGGACACTTTCTTTGGTTCAACCTCTGTTTTAGAAAGACCTTCCTCGATTTCTACTCCTACTTCTCTGAGAGCTCAAAAGTGTGGATAGTATTGTCCTCCCATGGTCACTCGGACATGCGGCAAGAAGTTCCTTATTATTATGTTGACTTGTTCTTCCTCGGATGATCGATTGGTCATAATGGCTGCCTTTTCCCTCCCTATGAAGGTACTGACTGATTCCCCAGAGTTCTTTTTGAGCAGCTCTAAATCACAATGGGTGACCTCAAGTTATTCATTATATTTGTACTACGACATGAATCCTCGGGTTACATCCTCCCAGCTACGAATTCTGGACTCCTCGAGAGACAAAAACCATTGGAGAGCTCTATCCTTAAAAGTTTGCTGAAATAATTGGGCCATCACTTCTTCAGAAGACCCTAGGAGAGTCATAGCACGGTGATAACTGCAAAAATGGATAATCGGGGGTCCACTTCCTTCGAATTTCTCGATATTTGGCATCTTGAACTTCTCGGGTAACCTTGCCTTAGGATAAGGAGACTGTGGGTGTAGTCCATTTAACTTTCGGAGATTCGGACTTGGTCGAACTTCTTAGTTAGCATCTTGATATCTTCTTTGACCTTGATTAATTCTTCCTCTTTTGGATAAACGATCACAGGCAATCTAGCCCCACATTGGATAAGGTTTTGGCATAGGAAGTTGGGCAGGGAGTGGCCCATTAATAGGAGGGGCACGTGGAGCATGCTGAGACTCTTAGGGAACCCATATAGGCTCGAGTGGACCCATAACGTGAGGGAATAGGGACAGGAACCTGGTTTCATTACATCTCTCGGACCTCAGTCTGAAGATTGTCAATCTTGGACACGAGCTGAGCTAAAACTGCCATCAGATCTGACTACGTAACTGGTACTTGATATGTGTTCTCCATGGAAGATGGATGGATACCGGACTCAGAAGAAGTAGCAGGGAAACGTACGGAGCTCCGGGGTGATTTAACTGAAGACCAAAGCCAATAAGGAGCCAGGCCAAGGACGTGCAATCGACCTGAGAAGGCGCAAAATGGGATTTATTTTGAGAAAAAGAAGGAAAATATTTTTGACATTTTTTGTTACTCTTTTGAGATCGAAGGGTGAAATATTTTTGGATTTTTGATAAAGAAGAGAGAAATGTTTTTGGACTTTTGATAAAGAAAGGAAACAATGTTTTTGGAAATTTGATAAAGAAGGAAAAAATATTTTTGGAAGACAGGCCTCAGCATGATTATTATTATTATTATGTTCTCACTTGTATTGAATTTTCCTAGATGCAAAATGAAATTCCGGATGGAACCCGAGCCTGGAAAAGTTGGGTTTGTAACATATGCAAAGATATGGATGGACTTGTAACTAGGCTCACGGGTAGGGTCCCATTTTAAAAATGGGCAAAAATTTAGGCAGGAGGCTGACCCGGAATTTCAGCAGAGTTTCTGGTTAAAACCAGAAATCTAACATGTGTGTCCTAGGCTTAACACCTATATGCGGGTATCCAGTTGGTTGGGTGAATCGTAAAGGGTTCCCCCCTTTGGCGTGGCTTCCGCAATATACGTCTTGATTTTGAGGGAACTCGATACTTGTGGACAAGCCATTTGATATACCTGAGTGTACGTTAATTGCCTCACTATAAACCTCATGGGGACGGTACATATGAGAGAGAATTCGATATACTCGACGCACATGAACGAGTTCCCTGCGATATACCTCCCGTCATGACTTCGATCAAGAGGTACAATGCGGGGGAACCGTTAAATATACGTCGAAGGTACTTGGCCAATGGAAGGTAAGATCCATATCGCTTAGGCTATCTGCGCCCTACTGGACTAGTGCCCATCACGAAGTGACCCTCCTGTAACTGGATAAAATTTGGTCAATCACAATGCTCTTTAGTGATATCATGTGAATCATGCATGATTCTCTTATTAGTATCTTATGATGAGAGTATCTTTCTTTATCATACCCAACAGGGAGCAAAGTATGAGAACCAATGGTATACCAAGTATGGGTGATGCATTCAACATGGGGATATATGTGATCCGAGGTGCACATGGTGTTAAGTGTACATGAAGAACTTTTAATAAGTGTGTGAATATAAGCATAATCATGAGGTACACATTAGTAGTAAAAGGGGAACATGCAAAATAGGGGAGTATATAAGAAAATAAAACACCCATGTAAATAGATTTTATCCCTCAAAATGAAAAAAGTCCCCAGCAGAGTCGCTATTGTGTCCATCCCTGATCCTCGCAGCGGGAGAAGATCCCTTTGGGACCCATGCGTCCCTCTTGGGAGCGCTTTGGTCGGCGTCGTTGATGAGGTGAAAAATGTAGAGAGATGGAGTCGCCAGTCTATTTTACTCAAAATAGACAAAATAAAGGGGGATCCATCCCGAAGGACAGCATCGAAAGACATACTGATACATACGAAACCAAAATGATTCGAAAATTGGTCCGGAGGCTAAGTTACGAAATAGGAAGGTGTTAGGCACCCATTCCGCCCTTACGATCTCTCATGGGTTGTTGCTATTTTTCTTTATTTGCCTGTGGTATGTGTGCATGTGTATACGTAGTGGAGATAGGAATCATGTGTATACGATCTCTCATGGGTTCTTTCGATAATTTCTTTTGTAGGAAAAAATCGCTTCCCAGAGATAGAGCTAATTATGAGTGCAAATATAATCAAAATAAGAAATCTAAAATCAATATCAAGATGAAAGAATAAATGATCACACACAACACAAGCTATGCATGGTTATATACTTTGCCTACATTGACGGAGATGTGATTGTATTATTATTAATTGCACTCAGACAATCTAAGTTACATACCTTTGCCCCGGGTCAGGGTTTAAATTTTATAATTGTAAAAATAAGTGATTGAATTGTACAAGTAACTTGACCAGCTTGTAGATAACTCGTAGGTGTCCCTAAATATCTCCAATGAGATTGTTGGTAATCGTTTTGCGTCTATCTCCATGCATTTAAGCACATGTGAAATGCAGGGGGTATAAAAATAACTATCTTCAGTTGGTTCGAGCAGTCCATTCTGCATGTTGGGCTGGTCGGTCGAAGTATTGAGCTGAGTTAAATAAGCCCCCACATTTCTTTATTATTTTATGGTGATGATTCAAATTATATTTGAGATTTATCATATTGTATCTCTTTCTCTTATTGTATGTATTTTTGTTGATTCTTTTACATGCTGAGAATGGAATGTAAATTGTTTTATCAATTTTGTATTTTAATATTAGAACAAAATCAACCATGATATCATAATATATTGGTTGTTACATCCCAGAATTCCATTTAGAGAAGCTTGTTTCATTTATGGGGAGGTTGGACATAGGTTTTGTAATTACCCTAAACAAGGCGGCATGCCTAGAGACACCAACATCAGTGATGTCAGTAGTAATTACATATGCCAACACCTTATCATTAGGCACCAACTAGACCTAGATCATAGTCACAACAATAATTTTAGTGTGAAAAGGTGTACCGGTTCAGATGATGGATGGAATCTTTTATGCTTGTGAGAAATTAGCTACAGTATTATTTACATCTTCTACTCCTTCATTCGTAGCATATATATTTGTTATTTTATATGGTATGAAATTAAAGTTAATACTTTGAGAAAAGTTATCTTTGAGATATATGAAGGGATACGAATTGATATAGGTGAATTAAGATTTGTATCCCATCTATTAGCGATGTACCTTCAAGTATATGATGTTATCTTGAGTATGAAGTGACTAGTGATACATAGGGCACATGTGGACTATTTTGGGAAGATGATAGTGTTTATTATACCACGATCATGAGATGTATGTGGTTACAGTGCCTCTATTAGTTAATATGTCCATGACACACTTATATTTCATCGAAAATCTACCTAGGAAGAAGTTACAGTTTAACTTGACTCCATTCTCGTAATTCATGAATTTATCGATGTACTTGAGGAGGTCCCAATTTTACCTCAAAGAAACAAATTGACTTTAATGAACACTAGGTATGCCATCAATTTCTTGATACCCTTCTCGTATGGCTTATTTGGAGATGTGGGAGTCACAAGACCAGATTGAACGTCGTTAGAGTTAGGGGTTCATCCAATAAATCACATCATTATTAGGTACTCCAATGTTGTTTATAAGAAGAAAGAAAAATTGTTCCATATATGTATCGATTACCGAGAGCTAAATAAGGTGATGATACTTAAAAATTATTATATTCCTAGGATTGATTATTTGTTTGATCAGTTGAGGGGAATATCCTATTTCTCTAACATAGATTTGTAGTCTAGGTATCACGAGTTGAGGGTCCATGAGATGGACATAACTAGGATTATATTTCTCACTCACTATGGTTGGTATGATATTCGAGTTATGCTTTTAGGATTGAGTAATGCCCTGAAAATATTTATAAATTTTATTAATCAGTTCATTAATCCCTATCAAGGTCAGTTTATGATTGTGTTTATAAATGACACTTTAATCTACCGTCAAAGTAAGTAGAAATTTACCCGATACATTCGATTTTTATATCGATGTCGAGGGAGAATAATTATATTCCAAAATTGAGAAATGTGAATTTTGGCAACAAAAGTGAAGTTTTGAGGACATGTGATGTCACATAAATGATTATTGGTGGACCCTACTAATGTGTCAAAAATTTTGGAGTATAGGAATCCTACACACTTATTAAGATTCTTGGTTTCTTGGGTCTAGCAATCTATTCTATGAGATCAATTCCAGGTTTCTCTAAGACATAAAGAGTGCCAATAAATTGAGAAATGAAAGGATTCATTTTATTTTGGAATGAAAAATGCCATAACAATTTTGTGGAATTAAAAACTAAGTTGATCAGAGCGTTGATGTTAGCATTATTAAAGATCGGGTTGTAGTATATGGTCTAAAAAGATTCCCGTATATAAGGTTTGAGTGGAGTGTTAATGAAAGAGGATAGGTTGATTTCCAATGCTTATCAAAAGTTAAAGACATACGAGGTCAATTACCCGACCCATGGTTTGGATTTAGCACTAATAGTTTTCTCACTACGTGTATGGACTGGTTGATGAGTAGTTCAAACTTCTTATGGACCATACGAATTTTTAATATTTGTTCACACCGAAATAATTGAATATGAGACAATGATTATGTTAAATAATTTTAATACCCTATATTTTTGACGATTTAAATAATTATGTGATAAATTACTTTTGGTAGAAATAATTATGTGATTAATTATTGTTGCTGGATTAATTAAATTAAAAATGCGAGAAATTAATTTTTATTAATCCGGATTGAAATAATTATTAACTAGAGTGACAAGGGTTAATAATTATTGTGGAGAATTATTGAATATTACTGTGTGATATGTAATATCGAATTATGAAATTTGATAAATTGCCGAAAGTGAGAAATACGACAGTTTGGTAATTTAAGTCTGACATGCATGTGAGTCGTGTCAGAACTAAATGAATAGAATAAAAAGAGAATTTATTTTTATTAACTCGTATGGTCATTTCGAGTGCGTCGTTGAGTCCAGAAGGGTCGAGATAGTCAAAATAGTATACCCGGGTGTTTAGTTTGAGTTTCAGAGCGATTTTAGGCCTAACCGGCACCCCGAGAGGGCATTATGGTAAATTGTATTTTTGGGCTAAATTAATGGACGAAAATTAAGAGTAATTATATCATCCAAGGAAAGTCCATTAGGGTTAAGAAGTTACAATAAGTTAAGAACGGCTATAGGAAGTGTGAGGTAGAGCTGATTCCAAGAGAAAGGGGCTAAGATAACACCACCTTGCACAATCACCACCACCGTGTAGATCGGGACAAGGGGAACACACCCATACCAATATCACCAACGGATCAGACCGTCATATTCGAGGAAAGTGTTTATTACTTGCTTTCTTTTAGAAATAATCATGCTCATGTTAGTGTAGGTGAAATTAATCATTATTTACATATGAATTGGGTGAAAATTGGAGATTTAAATTATGATTAAGGATTGGTTTAATTAGTGGTTGAAATTCCTTCATGTATGTAGAGATCATGGAATTTGATTATATATTGATGAACGAATCTGGTTTTATTAGGTTCTTTAAATGAAAATTTGGAAACTAGGGTTCATATGAATTAATTTGGGGATTTTAAATAATTATGATGTTTAATGACGAATTAATGATCCTAGGATGTTGTGAATGATTTATAATACATTAGGTGTTGATGGGTATTGATGATGAGGCATTGGGTGTTGAATCTTAGAGGTTTTTAGGTCAAAAATGGTAGAAAACGCTGAAATTTGATGAAGAAGACGAAACAGTGAGTCTCGCACGATGTCGCGTGAAGTGGTTCAAACGAGATGGGGATCACGTGCGAAGTGGTTCGAACAACATGTGGAAGTGGTTCAAGCGAGATGGGGATCTCGCGCGAAGTGGTTCGAACGACATGTCATTCTAGTTCGAACGACATGTCATCTGGTTCGAGCGACAGAAGGAATTTTTGGGAATTTTCTTAGAGTCTAGTTTTGAGTTTACCGGTTTATTGGAGTGAGATAAACTGCCCAATAGTAAATTTAAATAAGACAAAATTTTGGGAAAAGTATGTGAGAATAAATGATTTAATTATTTCGGTTTAAAGAGAATATACCTTGGAGATTACGAGAGAGATAGCAACCTAAATATTTATACTATACATAGAGATGAGATTAAAATACGTATGAGGAGTATATATGTAGGTTGAAGAAATACCTATAAATTATACTAGGACGTATGTATTCCTATTATGGAAAAGTATTGTTAAGAGCACTAATGGGTGATAACCCGGGGGTGCAAGAATCTTATAGTTAAGCGCATTAATGAGTGATAACTCGGGGTGCAGAAATTCTATTGTTAAGTGTACTAATGGGTGATAACCTGGGGGTACAAGGATGATTATTGTTAGGTGCACTAATGAGTGATAACCCGGGGGTGCTGGATTATTATTGATAGGTGCATTAATGGGTGCTAACCCGGGGATGCAGGATTTTCTTAATAGGTGCACTAATGGGTCTTAGCCGGGGGGTGCAGGATTAGTATGTATATGTATAGGGATGATGTGACTATAAATATATATATATATATATATATATATATATATATGAACTTGTGAATATTTCTACTGTGTGAAATTAGTAGACTTGGTAATAATAATACTCATTACTTTGCATCGAGTGGTCTTAACCTAAGGGTGCAAGATTAATGTGTATATATATAGGGATGATGAGACTGTATATATGTATAAGTGTACTTGGGTAACTTTCTACTTTGTGAATCTAGTAGATAGAATGGAAATGAGAAATAAAATAATCTTAGTGGATAAAAGACTAACAATTCAAACGGTGAATAATGAAACTTAGTATGTGGGATAAACTATTTGAATAACGTATTGTATGGGCGATACGGGGATACTACTAGTGAGCATGGTTAGTATTATTATGGTTTTTGACTAGTTAGACTGGGAGGTATAACTAGGGGGATATTAGATGTACGTTAGGCGTGTACAATAGACGAGAGGTGAGAAACTCATGTGAGAGTTTGATAACTAACATGCGTATAAGACTTGTTTTAAGAACCAGTTTTAAATACTTGCTAAATCATTTTTACACCTCGGGCTCTGACATGTTTCTTATATTTCTCCTCTCTTTTGCTATATATATATTAGTACAGGTGCCTAGCCACGGGGACACCGGTTCTAGATACTTGGATGGTTTGCCGAGATGCAGCTGTTGTGGAAGTTGCGGGTTATTGAGATTAACCGCTTCTCTCATTTTATTCAGTTCCTAGTTCCGATACTTTAGTTCGGGCATGTGTCACCTATACTCATTAGCGGGATTGTACTCAGTTCTTTTGTAGTTCATTTCTATTGGATTGAGTATTTATTTTGGTTTTGTTTGTGACTTTGAACTGGAAGGTTTTATCCAGTCTTAATTATTCAGTATTTAATTCAATCAGTATTCATTTCTTGTGCGTGGTTTATAATTCAATGTTCAGAAATTAATTGAATTAATTGGTTTCAAATTAAATTGGGAAATGTTTTGACACTAGCTTAATTAAATGTTAGGTAATTAATTGGATTTAAGTTTTCGACACTAATGCTAAGAATGAACCAACCGAACATTCTGTTATATATTTTATAAAGGACTGATCACCTGATAGTGGTATCAGAGCATCAGGTTCTAGTATCCTTAGGGTCTGTGCAGCTTATTATGTTTTAGCGCATCGTTCTTTGATGTAGAGCCTTATGATAGGATTGTTGTGTTCCCTTACGTATGCGACTTACGTTCTCCAGCTACAAATTATAATAGATGTGACTCATTATATGAAATTTGGTGTGATTCAAACACCAAACATTTTAGGACGACCAGCGAGGGCCGTAAGAAGAACTGAGGGACAAGAAGCTCGACAGAAGACATAAAGTAATCGGGAAAGAGTGATCGGGACAAAAATCACCATGAGGATTACTTAAGCAAGCAATAGTAAAATTATCACTCGAGAACTGTGGTTTCCCAGGACACAGTCGTAGATAACGGTGGAGTGATTTCAGGACCACCTAGCATAGTCGATAAAGGGGAAATCAGAGGGACTCTTTTGAAAACCCATCGTTGAAGATGCGAAAAAGAAAACGATAAAATGTAATAGACCAACATAAGTAGAAAATCCGAAGGCAATGGTGTAGAGTTGGGTGTGACTACACTCAGAATTAAATTTGGAGTTAAAATCTATAGCTCTTAGGAGCATCATGTAGTGATTAGAGGCAATCACCATATATAAAGAAGTGTGTTTGAAATTTAGAGGGAAATTAGGTACGATTTGATGGTGAGGTCTTCCATTCGATGTGGTAACAAAATGCGAGTGAAATTTTGATGTTTGGCACAATGGGTAAGATAGAAATCGATGGTGAGAGAAAGGTTGAATTGCATAATGAACTTCGTACCTAGCAGAGGGGCATAATTTATCCAAAGGGTCTATAGTTGATAAAGGACCGCTGATTTGAATACAAGAATAAATGAGAAACCTAGCTAGTATGACTAATATTGATGCCGTCAAGGTTATACGGTGACTAGTTCGTGCGTTCTTTCCAGAAGAAGCAAGCCAAAAAGGTTAGAGAATCTGGCCAAAAAGCAAAACTAAACTTAACAGTGTTCGTAAAACACCACATGAGAGTATACCCCAATGGGGAACTCAGTTAGATGATTTTAAGTTGATTAAATTCCTGCAAAGTGACGATGAACTCAATCAGGGCCGTGGAGGCCAACCATATTTCCAAAAGGCTAGCATAGCTAGTAAGTTAAGACTACTCGGTCCAAGAGAAGGACATTCCCAAAATGGCCAGTGGGACCAGTGACGGGGAACTGTTTCATGAAGTTTTCCTTATGTGAAGGAAGTATAACTACAAGTATTGAAGGTGTCCACAATTGAGAAGTGAGACCGAAGAGATTAGAAATTGTAAACCATGCTAGTTAGGCATAACGATTGGAGGAACGAGACTTCCAGCGAAAGAATTTGGGGTCAAGGGAATTAGGCCCAGGAAATTTATAACCCGAGAGTGATGGGTTCAGGCTGACAAGTAGAGTCCTCGTTAATATTAGCATACAGTATGTCAGGGTCTACGGGCCCAGGATGTAAACGGGAGTTCAATAAAGATATAATTGAGGCCTGAAGAGTTTGGGCCAACGTTTTAATAATGGGCGCAAAATCCACATGATGGAATAAATTATCCATGATGAAAGAGGACAACTACAGGATGAAATCCAAGGATGTATGATGATTGCAGATGTTCATGGGTTGTGATGGCAGCCACGTGCTGAGACCCTGTGATTTGGCGAGACTGGTGAGGTTTTGCTTCTTCCTTGTGAGTAAAGGATAGATTCTAGTGACATGGGTGTGACACAACTTTTATGTAAATTGTTAACCCTAAACTTCGCGTACGGGTCGAGTTTAGTGGGAACATTAGTTTTAACAGTCTTGTTACAAATGTATATCTCGTTGTTAGTAGGGCATTTTGATAATTGCCCGTGAGTGAACTGGGTGGACCCTAAGAATATGTTTTGTTGTTACAATTTACTACTACATTGAGTCAACTTTAGTAGAGTTTATTATGGTAATGTGTAGTGATTAATTACCATATGGTTAAACGATAGTAAAAATATAGTGATATGACTGTCGTAAGGATACTCCGGGAGGAGTAATCTTTATTTTGTGCGGCGCCACCTGAAATAGCGTTGGGCCCAAATATACGAATATATGAAAAAAAAAATCATGGTATTATAGACCTCAGCGAGTATGTTGTCTATTTATATGTAATTCCGGTGAGTAGGAATTTATTTTACTGAGGAGACTCAGGATGCATTGTGTTCTTTGAGTAGAGAAATAGAGCTCGTTATATATATATATATATATATATATATATATATATATATAGCACTGAGTACCTGTGATAGTGAAAGCGCCATGCTTTGTGTTATGTTTAGAGACATGAGAGTGATCGAGAAAACTCTTATGTCAACATAAGTAGATTTTGGGAAAGTACATTGTATGTACTGAAGGCATTACGGATTTCGACAACCGGCTAGGTTAGATAATAGTGTATCGGGGGGTTCTTTGTTTGGATTTCTCTTTGCGAGACATCCCACGCATGAAACTAGCGAATGTCGGGAGTTGGAGAGAAGTTTGGTCGATAGTACATAAGTTTTGTATGTTGGTTATTATACCTATAAAGGAATATAATTGAGAGTTGATAATTCTTTTATAACTTAAGGCCAATAGAGTCACCTAGTCTTAACATCATTCGGAATAGAGCAATGATTCCATTGAAGGATTGATTAAGTTATGATTAGTGGGGCGGTTGAGTGCACCCTTACTACATCAGCATACCAGGTATGCGAGAATTGAAGTAAGATAATTACATGTCAATTGTATAATGTTGCACAAGGTATAGGGTGTAAGGGCGCCCTAGGTGATTGAATCAGGCAATGGATTATGATTAGCATGTGAATTCGATAACATGTAGTTAGGTAAGCCGAAGCTTATTCACTAAGTTTTGTCATAGACTTATGTTTCAAAATAAACTGAGATTTTGAGCGGGAAAAGAGACTTCTGTCACACGGTATGACAAAGTCACACGCATCACGATTAGAAGTACATTCAAGAGAATACAAAACGTATCGGGATACAAATAACAGTGGTAATGGGTTTAATATAGAGTAATTTTCAAAGTTAGTCTTGCAGTGGGTCAGCTGACTGTTAGAAAAAGGGCGGACAATTCGAAACCAGTAGGGGGTCCTTCCGCTAGATAATGGAAGAGTATCCCCAAGGATTTTCTCAGGTAGCTGAGATGGTAAGATTATAGGTACTAAAATGCGATTAAGTACGGCCTAATACCCACAAAGGGATGGGCACGGCAAGCGGTCTAATCGGATGCAGGAGAGAAAATTTTGTGTGGACCTTGAGATCTTAGGGGAGGACGAGAGTAGTACCTTCCACTAGTGGAGTTTGTGTCCAAATAACTCCTATAAATTCATGTTCGGGCAGAGTGCCATCAGAAGTATGGCACGGTAAACTTTGTTGTTGTCTTACTTGATAGTTAAAGGTGGGGGGAACAGTTATGATTACAAATGTCGGAGAAGAATCGATATTATCGTATATATTTTGTGTGAACTATATATTGCAAAGCCAATTTACTTGTATGGACGATACGAAATGAATTCGTATGTATCTGAAAGGAGGATAAATCTACTAAGGTGCAAATAGTAGAGGGCTAGATAGAGAATATATAAAATATAGTAAGTAGTGAAACTTAAACGGTAAGGCTGAGGGAGGAGCCTACATGACAGGGTAACCTGGAGCTTAAAACAAACACATGTGAAGTGTTCACTATTAAGGGTATTCAATAGCGTACTATATGGGTGGTACGGAGTAGCTTACTTATAAGCGCCGGGATGCGATGCACAATATTTTTATAGCGTTGTCTATAACAGGTTTACTTTTTCTGAATTTTGAGACAAAATTCCATTGTAAGGGGGGAAGTATGTAACACCCCGTATTTTTTACGATTTAAATAACTATGTGATTAATTACTTTTGGTAGAAATAATTATGTGATTAAATATTGTTGTTGGATTAATTAAATTAAAAATGTGAGAAATTAATTTTTATTAATCCGGATTGAAATAATTATTAATTAGCGTGACAAGGGTTAATAATTATTGTGGAGAATTATAGAATATTATTGTGTGATATGTAACATGGAATTATGAAATTTGATAAATTGTCGAAAGTGAGAAATACGGCAGTTTGGTAATTTAAGTCTGGCACGCGTGTGAGTCGTGTTAGAACTAATTGAATAGAATAAAAAGAAAATTTAATTTTATTAACTCGTATGGTCATTTCGAGTGTGCCGTTGAGTCCAGAAGGGTCGAGATAGTCAAAATAGTATACCCCGGTGTTTAGTTTGGGTTTCGGGGCGATTTTAGGCCTAACCGGCACCCCGAGAGGGCATCATGGTAAATTGTATTTTTGGGCTAAATTAATGGACGAAAATTAAGAGTAATTATATCATCCAAGGAAAGTCCATTAGGGTTAAGAAGTTACAAGAAGTTAAGAACGGTTATAGGAGGTGTGAGGTAGAGCTAATTCCAAGAGAAAGGGGCCAATATAACACCACCTTGCACAATCACCACCACCACCGTGTAGATCGGAACAAGGGGAACACACCCATACTAATATCACCAACGGATCATACCGTCATATTCGAGGAAAGTGTTTATTACTTGCTTTCTTTTAGCAATAACCATGCTCATGTTAGTGTAGGTGAAATTAATCATTATTTACATATGAATTGGGTGAAAATTGGAGATTTAAATTATGATTAAGGATTGGTTTAATTAGTGGTTGAAATTAATTCATGTATGTAGAGATCATGGAATTTGATTATATATTGATGAACGAATCTGGTTTTATTAGGTCCTTTAAATGAAAATTTGGAAACTAGGGTTCATATGAATTAATTTGGGGATTTTAAATAATTATGATGTTTAATGACGAATTAATGATCCTAGGATGTTGGGAATGATTAATAATCCATTAGGTGTTGATGGTTATTGATGATGAACCGTTGGGTGTTGAATCTTAGAGGTTTTTAGGTCCAAAAATGGTAGAAAACGCTGAAATTTGGTGAAGAAGACGAAACAGTGAGTCTCACGCGAAGTTGTTCAAACGAGATGGGGATCTCGTGCGAAGTGGTTCAAACGACATGTGGAAGTGTTTCGAATGGCATGTCATTCTGGTTCGAACGACATGTCATCTGGTTCGAGTGACGAAGGAATTTTTGAGAATTTTCTTAGAGTCCTGTTTTGAGTTTACCGGTTTATTGGAGTGAGAGAAACTGCCCAATTGTAAATTTAAATAAGACAAAATTTCGGGAAAAGTATATGAGAATAAATACTTTAATTATTTCGGTATAGAGAGAATATACCTTGGAGATTACGAGAGAGATAGTAATCTAAATATTTATACGATACGTAGAGATGAGATTAAAATATGTATTAGGAGTATATATGTGTGACACCCCGACTAATTAAGTACCGGGTAGCTACTCCTTTATTTAAATTAATATAAAATGTCAAGTTGGTTCAGTTCATAGCATCACTGTCGAAAACGTTTTAATGATTTCTAACCACCTAATATTTAAAAAGTGAGATGTCAATTTCAATTAAATCCGATTAACATACAACCAATTTAGACTATGAAATGCTAATATAACAACCACAACATAGTCATAATAGAATAACCATGAAATAATAATGGGGCTAGAGGAATACTCCTCTAAATAATCTGAATACTGAATACAACCGAATACAAAGTTCTAATCACTAATTAATTACAATCCCAAATCTAAAAATGAAACTGAATAATTAAGATGTCTCTAAAAGAAAAGGGGCAACATGCCCTACAGATGAGTAAAATCTGAAATAGATTCAAGATAGAAAGTGGAGGTGTCTACTATCGAGGTCCTGTAACTTCCATAGCAGCTACAACACGTCACCGGAATGGAACTCCTACGCTTGGTGTCCTTGTGGCTGGGCACCTAAAAGGTTTTACAAGAAAATAGATTTGAAAGCAAGCGGGTCAGAGCCCAATGTGAAAACAGTTTAAAATATGACAAGTGTTTAATATCATTAAACAGTGAACATAAAAAACATGATAGTGCGTGCACTCACATGAGTCCCTCACCTCTTAACTAATTGTACACACCTATCGTACCCATACCCATTCTAGTTATACTACTATCGAACTAGTCAAATCCATGACCTGACATTACTTTACAATTCAAAGTTCATTTCTCAATGTCTTAATATAAACTGGAGGTCTTACTGTTTTTGCTCAGAATTAGTTATAATAATTACTAAGAGTTTTCCCATTCTTAACTCTACAAAGATGTTACATTAATTCACACTTGTACTTATATAAACAGTTCATTTCAATAATTCAGTATATCTATCTCATCGTAATATACAATAATGGCACCCCTAGACTAAGCTGCGGTGCACACATACTCGGCTATCAAATCCGGGTACATCACGTACATAAGGATCATTCCGAATCTCTCAGGAATCGTTTCGACAAATAACAAACACATATAATGGAGGCGAACATAGTTCACATCACATGGGTCACGCACATACCTACGCTCCCATGATTAGCAGACTTATTAACTTCTCAATAAGCCCTTCTCTGACCTATGTCCTCGAGGTACCAATCTAAATCCCCCCGTAGGCACACAAAGATTAGATGGCCCTGATCGAACGCCGACCTCCCATGATAGAAAGTATGGTAGGTATGTTATACACAAATAACTACATATACCAAGAACTCACACATCTTAGGTATCCCATAATATTAATAGAGGTATTTTTCTCATCCCTATACCGTCATTTAATGTTACACGTTTACAAGTTCCCGATTTATGTACATTAAAGTTGTCAACTCTTCTCATGTCATTATTGTAGTTACTTATTCCCTAACCCATAGGTGTCATACAGTTTACAACTTAATTCTAAGTTTTAATCCTCAACATATTCCAATCGCACAACTATACCCACTAGTCAACAAGGGAAGGTTAATACTCAATCGAATAAGTCTACTGGAAGTTCGAAATGAAATCAGGCCGAAAAAGGGCATTATGTCAACTCGTTAGAAATCTCGTTCGAACGAGGGTGTTCGAACGAGGGTCGTTCGATTGAAGTAATCGAATGAACTCGTTAGAAGGGGTACTGTCATCTCGTTAGAAGCTCATTCGAACGAGGTCGTTCGAACGACTTGGGCAGGTCTTCTAACAAGATGGCAGTAAACGCCCAGAAATTTTCCAACTCATTTTTCTTCATTTTTCTCTTCTCTAAATCCATCCTAAGATCATCCAAATTACATTTTAATGTTTGTAAAGTATTTTAATTCACCCTATATTACTCCTTAACATATTTTTGGGGTCAAATCTTACAAATCAACATGCCAAAATCATAAATCCCCAATTCTTATCCCAAACCCTATGAACTTGAACCCAGAATTTAATTGCATAAAAAAAATCCTTAGTAATCCATTTTCAGATCATCAAAAGTTATATTTTGTGTATTGAATTCATCCATAAGCATTCTACATGTAATTCCTATCTTAAAATCATAAGTTTCACCATAATCCCATTGGTTTTCATCAAAACTTTCTAGGCAATTACAGTTTCTACACTAAACATGGAGGAAATATTCAATGAAATTAATAACATTAAATCACTTGCCTTAGATTTGTTCTTCAGATTTGTTGTCGGTGTTTCAGGGCTGATTCTTCCCTCTCTCTGGTCACAATCTCTTCCAAAAATGGTGGTGGGGAGATGGTTTAGTGGAACCTCTTTTAACTTCTCTCTAACTCCTCTCAAAACTCCCGTAGCCCACTCTCTTGCCTTTTGATGGTAATGGCCTTAGTGGAATCTTTAAAAATATAAAAATAAACTCTGAAATTCGTGGGTTTTAATTCCTCAATTTTAAAATCATCAAAATACCCTTCTAGGTTGCCGGTTTGGCCTAAAAGTGCCCCGGGACCCAAACTAAACCCTTGGCTAGTGTTTTATGACTATTTCGACCCTTTCGGACACGTTGGCGCAATCAAAATGATCACTCGGTTGATAAAAATATAATTTAATTTTTAATTTAAATAAATTCATTCCTGACGCGACTGACACGCGCGTTCCAACTAAATTTTCCAAATTGTCGTATTTCTTCCTCGTGACAATTTAAATATTTTCAATACTCATATATTACCATATATACTCAGAAATATTCAATTTTAACATCATAATCAAATACTAACTCACATCTCGCTGGTATTTATATCCGGATTAATTCCCAATTAATTCTCATTTAATTCAATTAATCCCCTAAATAAAAAGCAATAAAATTACGGGGTATTACAATATATAGGTTGGAGAAATACCTATAAATTATAATAGGACGTGTGTATTCCTATTATGGAAAATTATTGTTAAGAGCACTAATGGGTGATAACCCGGGGGTGCAAGAATCTTATAGTTAAGCGCATTAATGAGTGATAACTCGGGGGTGCAAAAATTCTATTGTTAAGTGTACTAATGGGTGATAACCAGGGGGTAAAAGGATGATTATTGTTAGGAGAACTAATGGGTGATAACCCGAGGGTGCTGGATTATTATTGATAGGTGCATTAATGGGTGCTAACCCGGGGATGCAGGATTTTCTTAATAGATGCACTAATGGGTCTTAGCCCGGGGGTGCAGGTTTTAGTATGTATACGTATAGGGATGATGCGACTATATATATATATATATATATATATATATATATATATATATATATATATATATATATATATATATATATATATATGAACTTGTGAATATTTCTACTGTGTGAAATTAGTAGACTTGGTAATAATAATAATCATTACTTTGCATCGAGTGGTCTTAACCTAAGGGTGCAAGATTTGTGTATATATATAGGGATGATGAGACTATATATATGTATAAGTGTACTTGGGTAACTTTCTACTTTGTGAATCTAGTAAATAAAATGGAAATGAGAAATAAAATAATCTTAGTGGATAAAAGATTAACAATTCAAACGGTGAATAGTGAAACTTAGTATGTGGGATAAACTATGTGAATAACGTATTGTGTGGGCGATACGGGGATACTACTAGTGAGCATGGTTAGTATTATTATGGTTTCTGACTAGTTAGACTGGGAGGTATAACTAGGGGGAGATTAGATGTACGTTAGGCATGTACAATAGATGAGAGGTGAGAAACTCATGTGAGAGTTCAATAACTAACATGCGTATAAGACTTGTTTTAAGAACTAGTTTTAAATACTTGCTAAATCATTTTTACACCTCGGGCTCTCACCCGTTTCTTATATTTCTCCTCTCTTTTGCTATATATATATATATATATATATATATATATATATATATATATATATATATATATATATATATATATATATATGTGTGTGTGTGTGTGTGTGTGTGTGTGTGTGTGTGTATTAGTACAGGTGCCTAGCCACAGGAACACGGGTTCAAGATACTTGGATGGTTTCGAGCTCCAGCTGTTGTAGAAGTTGCGGGTCATTAATATTAACCGCTTCTCTCATTTTATTTAGTTCCTAGTTCAATACTTCAGTTCGGGCATGTGTCGCCCATACTCATTAGTGGGATTGTACTAAGTTCTTTTGTAGTTCTTTTCTATTGGATTAAGTATTTTTTTTGGTTTTGTTTGTGACTTTCAACTGGAAGGTTTTATCCAGTCTTAATTATTCAGTATTTAATTCAATCAGTATTCATTTCTTGTGTGTGGTTTATAATTCAATGTACAGAAATTAATTGAATTGATTGGCTTCAAATTAAATTGGGAAATGTTTTGACACTAGCTTAATTAAATGTTAGGTAATTAATTGGAATTAAGTTTTCGAGACTGATGCTATGAATGAACCAACCGAACATTCTGTTATAAATTTTAGAAAGGACTGATCACCCGATATTTAATTGTGCGAGGTGTCACAATAATATAGATTTCCCATTTAGTATAATCTAAGGAAGGCTAAAATGGTGGCTGACGCACTTACTTGTCGATCGTAGAGTGGCACAATAACATTATTAGTGGGTGAGTAAAAATCAATAGAGGTAGGTGACTACCTCGATCATAATTTCATATCCGTATTGATTGTTACCTCATATATTAAGGAATACATCATTGAGTCATAGGAATTATATTCAAGTAGTGGGGATAAAGTAACGAAAATAACGAATACTGGTGTTTTATAGTACTCAGTGGGTTCATACGATTAACTTTAGTATAAGAAACGACTAAATTTTCCTATTGATTATGACTTACAGTGAGCAGTGATGTAATATGTCCATGGTTCTTAGTTTATGGTACATACGAGAGGGGATAAGATATACCAATACATTATAGGTAATATTAGTGGGTGTGGATAAACAATGGCATAGCTATGTTCATCTCCAAATGTAGTAAATGTTAGATGGTGAAGGTGGATCTTCATATACCACTGTCTACTTTGTAGCTACCTCTTATCCTAAAGTATAAGTGGTGTAGAATTTCGTTAGATTTCTTAACGGGTTTGCTGATAACGTCTTGGAAACATTATGTTATTTGGGTAATAGTTGACTAATTAACATAGGTGCCTCATTTCTTACCAATGTTTACAAACTTTTCAACCAAACAAAATTTAAGGTTGTATAAGGGATTACCTTATCCATCATTTCTATTAGAAAATATGTTGTGGGATTATGTTTTCGACTTCATGGGTAATTGTTATGCCTATTTACTCCTAGTTGAGTTCACATACATTAATATCCACTATCAGATGATTTGGATGGTACCGTTTGTGGGTTTGTATAAAAGACCATGACGTTACCAAGTATGTGTTGGGCTGACTCATGTGAGAACATCCTATTAGGACTAGAGTTTATCAAGATACCTTTGAGAAGTTTCATCTAATTTGAGAACAACAAGATTTACCAAAGATGAAAGATGGCTATTTTACTTCTCTATTTCCAGCCAAGAGCTTTTCAAAGTTTATCCAATGAAAGGGCAAATGCATTTGGGAAGAAAGGAAAATTGGCACCAAGGTTTGTTGGTCCTTTCAAGGTTGTGGGTAGAGTCGGGAGTCTATAATATCGATTAGAACTTCATAATCACTAACAGGGCTACAAATATGTTTCATGTATCCATGTCGCGCGAATTATTGTGAGATAAGAGTGCATATCAGCATATAGATTTGAATGAGATAAAGTTATGACATAATTCTTCATATAGTGATGAGCCTGTTTTTATCTTAGATGATAGTCAGGTGATTTTGTGGTGTAATTTGATCCTATACTATGAATGCAATGGATACCTTATTGTGAGGTGAAGCCCGATTAGGAGCGTTATGATGCTATGCACGAGAAGTTTCCTTCAAAATTTAAGATACGAATAATTTAATAAATTTTAAGGATGCAATTCTCTTTGTTAGGTGGCAAACTATAATACCTCGCATTTTCTTAAGAATTTATATAAATTTCATTGATTTGATTTAGAATTAAATTTAGTTTTTGAATTTAATCTAATAAATAATAGTATTGATAAAATTAAAATGGGAAATTAATGTAAAGTTTTTTGAATTATTTAAAATATTTTTAATCATGTGAATTGGTTAATATTGGAATTTTAACTATGTAGTTTAAAGTGTATTGGATTTCGATTAATTAATTTAAGCTTTAAGTGAAATTGTTCCTTGGTATTTATGTAATAACCCTCACTTTTGAGAACCTATTTTATATTTACTTGCTAGTTATAGTAATTAGATATAAAATGTTGGAATGGAGAAAAAGTATTAATTTAGTGAAGACAAGTTAATATTTACTATGATATTGCATATTTACCTTAAGTGTAGGTGAATATTACCATGTTGTGTTTTATTACGTCATAAAATTTAAAATAACATTTTGACTTAATAATGAAACCGGAACTTAAAATGAATTTTAAAACTTCCGAATGATAATTTGGATGGCGTAGTTAGTTCCGGGAGGTGCGAGACAGTAAAATTGTGTGCCATATTGTATTTTTAGGATTTGGGCACTTTTGACTAGTTTTAGCTTAAATGTGTAGTTGCGTATTATTTTATCGCGATATTGATCACCTAAGTGTTAATTATAAACAAAAGGCATGATTTATGTCTTGATTAAGTCACTATTCCCCTAATTCTGTTCCTAAACCTAGAGAGAGATAGATAAGAAGAGAAACCTTGGGAGAAAAGAGGGATTGAAGCTTGGGAGATTTTTCTTGCATTTATCTTCATCAAATATGAATTGAAAAGCTTGAGGAAAGTTTTCTACTTGCTATTATATGATTTAAGTTGAATGATTAGTGTTAATAGTTGTGGATTAATTATGGTTTAAGAAAGTTAGGGTTTTTATGGATTTTATGGGCTTGAACCTTGGGAGGATGAATTTATTTGATATTGGTGTAAATTTTGGTTGTTTGATGTATTTATGATCAGTTGGAAGCACTAAATGATAGGGATTTGAGTTGGTTGAAGTTGGGTAAAACTTGGAGTCCAAGACTCCCTAGCCAAAATTTGGCAATTTTGCAGAACCGAATCGATTCGGCCTGGCCGAACCGATTCGCCTTGAGGTAGTTTCCAGGTCTGAGTCGACCAAATTGATTCAGCTCGTCCAAATCTATTCAACATTTATGTAGAAAGTCATTTCCCCTGACCGAATCGATTCGGCTAGTCCGAATCGATTCGCCTCTCTGAACCCAAATCGATTCGAAAATCCTTCATATTTTTCCTTTTGTTTTCTTTTCAAATTTTAACCTTTTCCTTTAAGAGTAGGACCTAGGAACCTTCTTGTATGAAGTAAACTTAGAGTCCTAGAGTTTTAGTTGAGTTTGGTCGTCACCCTAGAGTTGAATGGGTTCACTTGGGGTTCATGTTAAGGGTATAAAAAGTGATGTTTAGGCATTACCTTCATTTTTCAAATTATTAGGAATTAAGAATGATAAGCCCATATTTGGAGATGTTAAGGGACCTATTGAGGTATATAACACCTTGGGACTCGTAATATTTTGGTGATCATTAGGAGAATACTTCGGGACTTAAAAATATGATGAATATAAATGGGAAATATTCAAGGAATGGTTTGAAATAAATTAAACATGCACATGATAAATGATAATGAAAATCAGATTTAAATTGGTAAATGTTAATTTACTTAACCAAACCTCTCTAAATGCTATCATAAGGGAAGCTCGCGCATAAGGTGATGTCTCCTGACTAGTGAATGTAGGGAGACTGTAGTCCTCGGCCATAGGCGGGATTTTTATATGTTTTTCTGCGTCAGTGAGGTAATTTTGGGTGTGGTTATGACTCACTCGCGGGCTTATGGCCACTTCCCGACGTGCGATAGGTGCCCAGGTTATCTTGTATAGATAGGCCCTGGAAGATGATAGTCATTTAGGGGCGCTCCCAGTGGGGAAACTCGGAGGGGCGGTCTTAGAATCGTTATATGTATAAGAATATAACCTTTCTAAATCAAGTGGGACTTGATATCTGTAAATTGCCAAAAGATAATATGATGGTAATTATATTCCTGTTAAGGAATGTAAAACGAAAAGTCACGAGGAATAAGGATGTTTAATTTTAGTATCTTGTTTAAATAATAATTGTTAGAATCATTTAAATTATCTTATTATACTTGGTAATTAGGTTACTAGATTCTTATTTACTTCATTCATGATTAAATTGTTCATATATATCATACTTTTCATTTAGCTGGTGATCATCTATAAACCGGGCCCTGACCCGTTCACTTTCCATGTTGTGCATGTTATTGTATCCGCCCAGGTGCTCCTCCGCAAGGGTGCCCGATGTGAGAATCCCGTTCTAATACTTTTGAGGAGTTGTATGATTTTGCGGATTATTACAGGATGTTTTGTTAGACGCTTTCATTTTTGAATTCTAGCTATGATCGGGTCTTTCATTCGGGCGTGTGTGGCCCAACTTTTGTAATTATTAATGGATGTATTATGTAAATTATTGGACTGTTGTAATACGTTGAATGTAACTGTGGGCCGACAGTTTATTCGGTCCTTGATTGTATGTCGTTTTAGTAGTAATATAAATTTTCTTTGGAATTCCACTTTCTTATCGAAATGGGTTACTTAAATTATTTTCCATAACCTTTAATCAAATAATTTTTTTGGCAACCCATCCTCTGATTTATTGGGTGGTTTTCCCGTATACTTATTTTATTGTAATGATGCTAATAATGATTTCCATCTATGATTTCCTTATGTTGAGGTATCGGGATGGCCACCCCTTATTTCGGATCGCGGGTTGTCATAGATGGTATCAGAGCATCCGGTTCTAGAGTCTTTAGGATCTATGTGGACTTGTTACGTTCTCCCATAGCGTTCTTTGATATAAAGCCTAATGTTAGGACTGCTTTGTTGCTTATGTCTACGATCTTCTGCAAGATATATTATTTTATATAGTATTTTAACTTTATTGTTTCTTCATCTCAGATGCCGCCTAAGAGAGGTCGCCCAGCAAGACGAAATAGGGTTATTGAAGATGAGGTTGGTCCTCCACCGTCGCCACCAGGAACAATTAATGCTACAAATGTAGAAAACATAGTGGTCTAAGCGGTCAATGCGGCTATGACAGTGATGGCTCAACAAATGCCACAGGACCAACAGCGAGCACAAGATACCCAAGCTCCTGCAGGACCTTCTCCGTGAGAGAGAGTTAGGGAATCTTTTCTAAACGGCCAGCCCCCTGAATTTGATGGAGGCTCGGATGTTATAAGGGCAAATCAGTGGAAGAAAGACATACAGCACCATCTACATATGGTGGAATGTAGTGAGGAAAAGAAATAAGTCCTTGCTACTTTTAAACTTGTTGGGGCCACATTGCATTGGTGGGAGTCTATGACTACCCCAGAACAAAGAGATACTATAACAATTAATGGATTTTGGGTTTTTTTTTACCAAAAGTATTTTCCTCCCACGTTGTCCAAGGTGAGAGATCCGTGGCCGAGTATGAAGAGGAGTTCACCCGGTTGGCAAGTTTCATACCGGATGAGGTGACTCCCTAAGAAAGGAAGGTTTCAAAGTTTATGGGAGGTTTGAACTGGATAATCCGACAACATCTGTTGGGTAATCCGACATTGCAAACTTTTGGTGAGGTAATGAATGCATCTTTACTTCATTGTCGAGAGCATAGGTTGTTTGTGCAAAATAGCAAGAAAGCTACCGCCGTGGGGAAAGCGAGAAGACTTGGAGGTAGTAGGAGTGGAGTAGGCGTCTTTCCCTCATCCCAGTCTTCGGGTATTAGGCTGAGAGAAAGGGATCCCCAATAGGGGGATTTGTCAAAGAGGAAATGTTCTAGTGGGTTTATTTTTGGGAGCCAGAATAATAGGTACGGTCAGAGTACCTCGCAACAATTAGCAGCTCGGGGTGGTCAACGAGGTAGAGGCCAGCAGGGCCAAGGTGTTAACCAGTTTTGAAATAACCGAGGTCGAAATGCAGAGAATATGTTGGGTAGATGTTTCCAATTCGGTGAGGCGGGTCATTATAAGAAGGAGTGTCCTCAGTTGATTGGGGGACAGCTTCCTAGAGCCCCTTAGCATCCATATGTCCAGTTCCCTCCACAGGTGCCTAACTTGGTTGTTCCTCCACAGCAGGGTCAGTGATAGTATGGGAGAGTTTATCATGTTCAGAATGCTATGCTTCCTCAGGCTCCTCCGGCACCGCCAGCCAATGAGGGTAAGTTCCTTATTCAGGGACACATGGGTCGCGTTTTATTTGATACGGGTGCGACGCATTCATTCATTTCTAGGAGTTTTGCTCAGACCACAGAGTTGATAAAATCTATTGAGAGTACTTTTACTAGTGTGGAGTCCTCTATGGGTGATGGTTCACTCATTTTCCTTGTTTGTAAACATATAGGAATTTCTCCTGGTAATTTATGCTTCGAGACCGATTTACTCGTCCTGTATATGGTCGGGTATGATGTGATTTTGGGCATGTATTGGCTTATGAAATATCATGCCATAGTGAATTGTTACGGGAAGAGTATAGTCTTCGTCATTTCGGGACAAGAGATGTTCTTGGTAGTTTTACCTCGTTTAGAGGGAAGTTCTAGTACTTATCTGTATTGTATTGCAGAGGAGACTTCTAGGGATGTGGTTGTTCCCCTGGATTCTATTCTGGTTCTGAGAGATTTTGAGGATGTTTTTTGGGAAATACCTAGTTTGCCTCCTAGCCGAGAGATTGAGTTTGTGATCGATTTAGCGCCGGGAACGAGGCCCATTGCGAGGGCTCCATATAGAATGGCTCCTTTGGAAATGAGGGGGTTAAGAGATCAAATCCAACAGTTGTTGGAGAAGGGATTTATTCGGCGTTGCACATCGTCGTGGGGTGCTCCAGTGTTGTTTGTTAAGAAAAGGGATGGTTCTCTCCGATTATGTGTGGACTATAGAGAATCGAACAAGGTCACCATCTGGAATAAATACCCTTTGCCTCGTATCGATGACTTATTTGATCAACTTCGAGGAGCGTCGTACTTCTCAAAAATTGATTTGAGGATGGGGTATCACCAGTTGAGGATACGGGAGGAGGATGTATCCAAGATCGCTTTTCTGACAAGATACGGATCCTACGAATTTTTGGTTATGCCCTTTGGACTAACCAATGCCCCCACTGTATTTATGGATCTTATGAATAGGGTGTTTCGGTATTTTCTGGACCAATTTGTTATTGTATTCATCGATGACGTCTTAGTCTATTCTCGGACCGAATCTGATCATGCTACTCATTTGAGGTTGGTCCTACAAAGATTGAGGGATCACCAATTACATGCTAAGTTCGAGAAGTGTGGATTTTGGTTGCAGGAGGTGTAGTTTCTGGGCCATGTGGTGACGTCCCAGGGTATATCGGTGGATTCGAGTAAAGTAGTTGTGGTGAGGGAGTGGGGTCAGCCGACGACACCTATTGAGGTTCGGAGTTTTCTGGGTTTGGCGGGTTATTACCGTCGATTTATCAAGGGCTTCTCTAAAATTGCTAGCCCTTTGACAAATTTGACCCGGAAGGGGGTGAGATTTATTTGGGATAATTCTTGTCAGGCTTCTTTTAACGAGCTCAAAGATAGATTGACTTCGGCTCCAGTCCTTGCATTGCCAAAACCGGGATTGGAATATCTAGTCTTCACCGATGCATCTTTTCAAGGATTAGGAGGTGTACTTCAGCAAGAGAGACGGGCTATTACTTATGCTTCTCGTAAGTTAAAGCTCCATGAAAGAAACTATCCGGTGCATGACTTAGAACTTGTAGCTGTTGTATTTGCCTTAAAGATATGGAGGCACTATCTCTTAGGGAAGAAATTCAGTCTTTTCACGCATCATAAATCGATGCAATATTTATTTTCAAAGAAATATTTGAATATGATACAGCGTCGATGGTTGGAGTTCATGAAAGATTATCAATTTGATATCCATTATCATCCGAGCAAGGCAAATGTTGTGGAGGATGCCTTGAGTAGGAAACCCGATGGAGAGTTAGCTGAAGTTTGGAAAGCTAAGTGGAAAGAGCTCAGTCAGGAGGATGCGGTGGTGAGAGCGTTCATGTCAGTGATGAGCGTTACCCCTACTATTGTAGCAAGGGTTGTAGAAGCCCAAGGTAGGGATAAGGGTTGTCAAAACCATATACGTTGATTACTGTTCGAGGGAGCAGAGTCCTACTCAATTAGTTCTAAGGGTGGATTATGCTTCCATAGAAGACTCATTGTTCTGGAGGAAGGGAACTTGAGACGGGGGGTGATGGATAAATCTCACGGGTCTAAATTTACGGTACATCCTGGTGGGGACAAGATGTATCAAGATATGCGCCATCAGTATTGGTGGTCGGGCATGAAGCGGGATATTTCTGAGTTTATGTCCCAATACACTACTTGTCAATTGGTCAAGATCGATCATCAACGATCGGCAGGCTTGTTACAACCGTTAGAGATTCCGTTATGGAAATGGGAAAGCATATCGATGGATATTATTACGGGCTTTCCAAGGTCACAGAATGGGTGTGATTCTATTTGGGTGATTGTCGATCGTTTGACTAAGTCGGCACACTTCCTACCCGTGCGGACCGATTATGACACAGCTCGATATGCCCGATTGTTCATTGAGGAGGTGGTTAGACTCCATGGGGTGCCTTTAAATATAGTTTCCAACCGAGACAAAATTTTCATTTCCCACTTTTGGCGAAGCTTTCAAGAGGCTATGGGGACCGAATTAAAGTTGATCACTTCTTATCATCCTCAAACAGATGGCCAAACTGTAAGAGTAAACCAAATGTTGGAGGATATGCTTCGTATGTGTATGCTTGACTTCAAAGGTGGTTGGAAACATTATCTCCCATTGGTCGAGTTTGCCTATAACAACTCGTACCAATTTACAATTGGGATGCCTCCCTATGAAGCATTATATAGGAGGCCATGTAGATTACCCGCTTGTTGGTTGGAAGTGGGCGATAATAAATTCCTTCGACCTGAACTGATCCAAGATACTTATTCTAAAATTGAACTCATTCGGAATTTCATTCGGATAGCCCAAAACTGCCAAAAAAGCTATGCCGATGCGGGAAGAAGGCACGTGGAATTAGATATTGGGGACCAAGTCTTGGTTCGAGTGTCACCGATGAAAGGCATCAAGCGTTTCGGGAAGAGGGGGAAGCTTGCACCACGTTTTGTTGGACCTTTTTCCAGTTATTGCGAAGGTGGGTCCAGTTGTGTATCAACTTGCCTTACCGGAACCTTTGCAACAAATTCACGATGTATTTTATGTTTCAACTCTGAAGAAGTACAAGAGGTGCAAAGGTGCACTTTGGCATATCCCTTTTGAGGATATTGACTTGCAACCCAATGTTTCAAATGAAGAACAACCGGTTTCTATTCTGGAGCATGCGGAGCATAGATTGAGGCCTTGTGTGTTGCCCTTGGTGCTAGTTCAATGGAGTCACCATAACGCCAGGGAATCAACGTGGGAACGCGAGGATGCTTTGAAGGAAAAGTATCTGCGTCTCTTTATACAAGGTATGCTTGAATTTTGGGGACAAAATTCCCTCATAAAGGGGGGGAGTATGTAATAACCCTCACTTTTGAGAACCTATTTTATATTTACTTGCTAGTCATAGTAATTATATATAAAATGTTGGAATGGAGAGTAAGTATTAATTTAGTGAAGAAAAGTTAATATTTACTATGATATTGCATACTTACCTTAAGTGTAGGTGAATAATACCATGTTGTCTTTTATTATGTCATAAAATTTAAAATGACATTTTGACTTAATAATGAAACCGGAACTTAAAATGAATTTTAAAACTTCCGAATGATAATTTGGATGGCGTAGTTAGTTCCGGGAGGTGCGAGACAGTCAAATTATGTGCCATATTGTATTTTTAGGATTTGGGCACTTTTGACTGGTTTTATCTTAAATGTGTAGTTGCATATTATTTTATCGCGGGATTGATCACCTAAGTTTTAATTCTAAACAAAAGGCATGATTTATGTCTTGATTAATTCACTATTCCCCTAATTGTGTTCCTAAACCTAGAAAGAGATAGAGAAGAAGAGAAACCTTGGGAGAAAAGAGGGATTGAAGCTTGGGAGATTTTTCTTGCATCTATCTTCATCAAATATGAATTGAAAAGCTTGAGGCAAGTTTTCTACTTGCTATTATATGATTTAAGTTGAATCATTAGTGTTGATAGTTGTGGATTAATTATGGTTTATGAAAGTTAGGGTTTTTATGGATTTTATGGGCTTGAACCTTGGGAGGATGAATTGATTTGATATTGGTGTAAATTTTGGTTGTTTGATGTATTTATGATCAGTTGGTAGCACTAAATGATAGGTATGGGTAAAACTTGGAGTTCAAGACTCCCTAGCCAAAATTTGGCAATTCTGCAGAATCGAATCGATTCGGCCTGGCCGGACCGATTCGCCTTGAGGTAGTTTCTAGGTCTGAGTCGACCGAATAGATTCGGCTCGTCCAAATCGATTCGACATTTATGCAGAAAGTCATTTCCCCTGACCGAATCGATTCGGCTAGTCTGAATCGATTCGCCTCTCAGAACTCAAATTGATTCGGCTAGTCCGAATCGATTCAGAAATCCTGCATATTTTTCCTTTTGTTTTCTTTTCAAATTTTAAACTTTTTATTTACGAGTAGGACCTAGGAACCTTCTTGTATGAAGTAAAATTAGAGTCCTAGAGTTTTAGTTGAGTTTGGTCGTCACTCTAGAGTTGAATGGGTTCACTTGGGGTTCATGTCATGGGTATAAAAAGTGATGTTTAGGCATTACTTTCATTTTTCAAATTCTTAGGAATTAAGAGTTATAAGCCCATATTTGGAGAAGTTAAGGCCCCTATTGAGGTATATGACACCTTGGGACTCGTAATATTTTGATGATCATTAGGAGAATACTTCGGGACTGAAAAATATGATGAATATAAATGAGAAATATTCAAGGAATGGTTCCAAATAAATGAAACATGCACATGATAAATGATAATGAAAAGGAGATTGAAATTGGTAAATGTTAATTTACTTAAACACACCTCTTTAAATTCTATCATAAGGGAAGCTCGTGCATGAGGTGATGTCCCCTGACTAGTGAATGCAGGGAGACTATAGTCCTCGGCCATACGCGGGATTTTTATATGATTTTCTACATCACTGAGGTAATTTCGGGTGTGGTTATGACTTACTCGCAGGCTTATGGACAATTTTTGGTGTGCGATAGGTGCCCAGGTTGTCTTGTATAGATAGTCCCTGGAAGATGATAGTCATTTAGGGGCACGCCCAGTGGGAAAACTCGGAGGGGCGGTCTTAGAATCGTTATATGTATAAGAATATAACCTTTCTAAATCAAGTGGGACTTGATATCTGTAAATTTCCAAAAGATAATAGGATGGTAATTATATTCCTGTTAAGGAATGGAAAACGAAAAGTCATGAGTAATAAGGACGTTTAATTTTAGTATCTTGTTTAAATAATAATTGTTAGAATCATTTAAATTATCTTATTATACTTGGTAATTAGGTTGCTAGATTCTCATTTACTTCATTCATGATTAAATTGTTCATATCTATCATACTTTTCATTTAGCTAGTGATCATATATAAACCGGGCCCTGACCCATTCACTTTCCATGTTGTGCATGTTATTGTATCCACTCAGATGCTCCTCCGCAAGGGCGCCCGATGTGATAATCCCGTTCCAATACGTTTGAGGAGCTGCATGATTTTGCGGATTATTACAGGATGTTTTGTTAGACACTTTCATTTTTGAATTCTAGCTATGATCGGGTCTTTCATTCAAGCGTGTGTGGCCCAACTTTTGTAATTGTTAATGGATGTATTATGTAAATTATTGGACTGTTGTAATACGTTGAATGTAATTGTGGTACGACAGCTTATTCGGTCCATGATTGTATGTCGTTTTAGTAGTAATATAAATTTTCTTTGGAATTCCACTTTCTTATCGGAATGGGTTACTTAAATTATTTTCCTTAACCTTTAATCAAACAAAATTTTTGGCAGCCCGTCCTCTGATTTATTGGGTGATTTTCACGTATACTTATTTTATTGTAATGATGCTGAGAATGATTTCCATCTATGATTTCCTTATGTTGAGGTATCGGGATGGCCACCCCTTAATTCGGATCGCGGGTTGTCACAATTTAGGGTTTACGGTGAAACCCTATTACTAGTATGGAAATTTTTTTAGATTTGGTGAAAAAAATAGGGTTTAGAGAAAAGTTAAAAAGTCCACAATACTAGGCACGAGTTGAGATGATTTTTATTAAAGAAAATATTAATTAAAACCGCACCTATGGCCTAGTCATGGCTTGGTCGTGACGAGTTGCTGGAGGCCTATTCTTCTTTGTTTTGATGGGACTTAAAAAGGGGTTGGTACATAAATTCTCATTTTATCAATTACAAAAAATTAATAGAACTCCTCAAACTCCATCTCAAATATAATCTCTATTAGTAAACCTTAATTCAAAAACATTTCAATTGAGAAAGAGGATTCACAACCAAATCAAGATGTTAATTGGGATATTTCAAGAAGAATTTAGGATTTATTCAAGAATCAAAGTTGATTTTTATAGACTACGAATTATTTCTACACAATTTCTTATAATTATTTTTTTAAAGGCAAGTTATATTCCACCCTTCTCCGTTGATTTAATTAGGTTAAATAATTACCTAAACAATAAAAAAAATGTATTAGATATCATTAAGGTTTTGTCTTAATTATTATTTCGTGATGGAATAAGTTAAGAAAATTGTAATGGTTATAATAGAAAAGTACATGTTGTTCTTTTTGTAGAATTGTTTAGATTAAATTAGATGGAAATTGTTCATGATAATTGTTATAACATGCAAGACATTGCATTTAAAAATGAGAGGCATATTGTAGATTAATGTGTATCTTAGAACTCTCATAGTGAACATCCTAGTGAGTTAAATAAGAAATTGTTCCGCAAAATTAATGAATTTAAATAAATAATGAACATGCATATATCCTCTTTATGATCATACATTGAAATATGTATGTACCTAAGGGTCCTTTCATTGAATTAATTTATAAAATAATTACCACATCAAGAAAATTAATTTCTTTTTAATTTAAACCAAATTTAATTTTACTAAATAATATTAATTAATCCAAATTACAAGCAAGTGATGATTAATAATGGAAGCAATATAAACAACCACGCCAATAGAAAATGATTTTAGGATGAAAACCCACGTGGAAAAAAACAAAATCACCCCAACCCATTTACAAATTCACTAGTACTAATATGAACGTTTACATGACTTAGAAGAAATTAACTACGACTTACATTTCCAACAATGATAACCTCCATGATGACACTCCCTTACATTCTTCTCCTTTTACTTTGCTCGCATTTTCGAATGCTGATCAATTTTTGGAATTAACTACAAGGCCTCTATATCCACCAACCTTGGTTGTAGATGATCATATTTATAATACCCCATATTTTCTACATATTTGAGATTTAATTATTCTGGTAATTAAATTGTTTTCTTTTCAATTACGTGAGAAAAGTAATTTAACGAAATTGAATAATAATGTGAATATTGAATATTAATCGAGATTGAAATAATGATTAATATTATGAAATAAATTTACTAAGTGTGAACAGTCAATAATTGATAGTTATTAGTTTACGTCATAACGAGTGATATGGGCGTATTTGATTTTATCTCAATCAAGAGTCGCGTGTAGACTAATTTGAGGACAACATAGGAAATGTATTTTAAGTGACTCGGATGTTAATTTAGAGGTCCCGAATGATTCTGAAAGGATCAAAATAGTCGGGATAGTATACCCGGGGGTATTGTTTGAATCCCGAGTCAATTTTAGACCAAACCAACACCTATTGAGGGCATTTTGGTCATTTAGAAAATGGAATATAAGGGACCTACGAAATTTAAAAATCTATACCATATGTTAAGAGGCATAATCTAGGGTTAGAAACACTAAAACCTAAGGGAGGCCATTAGAAAAGTAGGAAAGGCCATTCTCAAAGCTTAAGGAAGTGTTCTTGAAGAATTGGACCTTGTTCTTGAATCCTAATCATCTAAGGAGTGAGGATTGGAAGAGAAGAACATCAATCCATCATCACCATCACGAAATCAGACCTCGTCTATAAAGTAAAGTCTTTATATTCAACGTTTTGAAGTTATAATACTTTATGCCTAGATTTGATTAAATCAATGTTCTTGGAAGAAAATATAAAAATTTATGCATGATTGGGTAGGGTTTGCATGTAGCTTAATTTAATATATGTAGAGGTTTAATAATCAGAGGATACATGATCATTAACATGAATTAAATCTGGTTTTCTGAATGAATGTATGGGAAGAACACCAAACTATGCTTTTTGAAAAAGTTTTGGGTTTTGATTCGTTCTTAATTTAATTCTATGAAGATTTGATATGTTTAGAATGTTAGAAATAGCCCTAATGCATGTAGAAGTGGTTAGGAATAATTGATTGTAATTTTGGTATAGTATAATGTATGTTTGTCAAATGAAAATCGTGGAAAAACGCATGAAGAAGACGAAGTAGAAAAACTGTACATTTTTGAATTGATTCGGCCGGGGACGAATCGATTCAGTTTACTAAAAAACTTGATTTTTCCCCCTTTTAATCCTAGAATTCCTAAATTGTTGTTGTGAAAACCTTTACGACCTTGTTAAGTGATAATAGGGGACTTATTATATTACAGTAGGCTTATGATAGGGGTACGTGCTAGTCTTATTAATAGGATTAAGACGAGACTGAATTAGGTGAAACTACGTCGTAATTGATTTGAAAGACGGATAAAGAATTACGGGAATTTCGAAAGAATTGTATATAGACTAGTAGGGTAAGTTGGACTTAACTACTAAAATTAACAAAGGGGTAACTAGGACCCTTAGATTTATGTTAATACTCAAATAAATGTGATAAGCGTGATAAATCGTAAAGTTACAAGTACGGGGAGTGTGCGAGAGAAAGATATTGTGTACAAACATGAATAATTGGGTTGTGTATACCTATTTATTTATAAGGATACTTAGGTGGTGTTAATACCTATTGTATACTGGTTAATAAGTGAACAAATCGCTACTTGCTATCACGGGGGTTAGGTAGTGATAGGGGTCATCCCACCTTGGCGATTCTAGCGAGGTTTGGATATGTACCCCACGGCATGGAACTTCATGTGGATTATTATTTTGAGCGATAATAGTGATACCGACAGGTCGTTTGGGTACGTTAGGTATGTGCGCAGTCCCAGAGACTGGAAATTATAAGAGGGTAGTTTATATTAGATGGAGGCGTAACCCCTTTTTGAGTACAGTAATGATAAGTTAACTAACCACACTATTAATTAACTACAAGACACGCAAACACAACTTAGTGAAGATAAACTCAGTTTGAACTCACAAATCTCTCATGTATAGCTCAAATGACAATAATGAGATCATAAGTAACTCATTTAAAGGGAGAGAGAAGTAAGCACCCTAGATACACCTCGGCGGGCAACCAAACACCACAACCACCCTCAAAGCTTTCTGTCAAGTATTAAAGCATTGTAATAAATGATAATGGTGGATGATTAAACTCTCTAGTTTGTAATAAAATCTCTTTCTGATGTATATTCTCTCTAGTAATAACTTCTAAACTCTAAAAAATAACATCATTTCCTCAGAGGTGGTTGGGGCTCTTAAATAGCCCCCACACCACCCCCGAGATAACTCAGTCATTAATAATTGTAAAAGACATCCCTCAAACTTTATGTCACAAACATTAAATTCCTGATGCACGAGTTAGCTCCACATCATAAACATTAAATGTCAAGGCATGCCTTTTGCCTAACCACTGTGTGTCAGGGGGTTGTTGTCACAAGGGTGGCTTTTCAACTAAGTGCAGATTTGACGTTGCCTAGATGGTTAGTGATATCACATAAAGTAGATGTGATATTAAGTTGAGGGTTGTTTGGCTCACAACTCAACGTCCGATGGAACTCAAGGTTGCTCCGCCCGAGGCTCCACGGTCAAGGTCTTTTGGTGTTTTACCAGGTGTCTCTAAGATAGTCAGGACAAACCCTAATGATGCCTCACTTCTCAATCCTCAAAACCAAGTCCCTCTAAAGTTCCCACGGCGAGGTCATTCGATAGAGCATGAAAGCTCTCACAGGCCCTGCCAAGCCTAGTCTTTCGCGAGTACCGTTCGACCTCACACTAAAAATCATTATAATCGTTACAACTCATGGTCGATATAAATAAAGAGATGTAACAAGACTAATTTCAATCAATAGGACTAAAGGGTGAGCTCTCTCGGTCAGCTTCTTCGTCGGGAGATCCCTCTGGGCTGCCACGCTGAACTAACTCACTTGAGCTGCTTTGCTGAGCTCCATCGCTTTGGGCTACATCGCTGCCTTATTGAGTTGCATCCCTGCCTTAATCCCAAACACTGTTGTTAATAAGAGGATTATCTAATCTCCAGATTACCTTTAAGCCACCCTATATTTTCCCCTTCGTGTAGATATTTGTTATGGAAACAAGAAATGTCTGGATGAAAGCTTCTCAATCCGGTGAACTTTCTCCGTGTGAAAAAATTCTGGCATCTTTTTGGTTATTACAACTATTGCGGTTAACGCCTCCAGGAAAAAGTAAAATTTTCCCCGATGTACCTGAGTCGAAGCGCTACGGCTTATTGACGATTTGGCGAATGGACATTGTAACTTTTTCCTGTTACTCAGCTTCAACCTTTATGGCTTAACTACTTGAAATTATCCCGATAGACCTTCTGACTTTCTCAGATACCTGTTCTGACTCTGGGGAAGTGAAATTCTCCTGTGTAAACTTTTTCCTAGGAAATTTTCCCTATTTGAAGCACTACTTCATTTGGGCCTTGCTGCATCGTCATTTCGTCATGTTTGAAAAAGAAAAAAAATTCTCCTCGATGTAGCTGAGTCATAATTAGACAACGTTTAGACTTGTGGCGAGGGGACATCGTGGCTTTTTTGAACCGTTAGGACAGTTTCTTCTTTGGGAGTTATTGGATGTCTAACAAAAATTCTGGCGCAAAAACTCAAACATGCCTAGGAAGAAAACCCTTTCTATTCTCCATGTGTCACTTCATTAATGACGTGGTATTGTCTTTTCAACTGTCAGGACACTTCCCGAAGTGCCACGTGTCTGTTTGAAATGATTATAGGCGGCTTTGTACGTGGGGTGGTGGGAAACTCAAAAGTCAAACCTAGAAATTTAAAACGGCTATTATTCAAACACTTAACCATTTTTCCCTTACTTTGCCTCCGTCATCTTCAACTCCCATCATTCTTAGAGAGAGAAAGCCCACAGAGCGCCATTTTTGTTAAGCTTTTACCTGGTTTCCTTCTTCCCGTCTTCTCTTACACCACCACCTATGGATGTATTCCTCCATTTTCGTCTATAGCCCTTCCTTACCAAGTTGTTTCTTCATCGCCACTTATTATGGAATCTTCAAGTGTCTCTAAGGCTACTACCACCGCTCCTCATCCAAGATCCACCTCTGTTGTTGTTGCCACCCCTAGTGCCACCACCTTAGATGTTGCTCGTCAAGAACAACTAATTTTTTACCGTTGGTCTCCCATCTTTGGCAAGGGTGATGAATTCAATAGTTTTTGCAATACTTTCACTTTCAGTGCTAAGTATGATTATTTTCTTCTTGGGGATGAGGATGAGGATTCAGCTGAATAGGGCTTCCTCCCCTCACAGGGAACTCTGCATTTTCGTCTCTAACGAGGTGACTTGCCTTAGTACCATATTGATTTCGAGGGGCCTGAAGGCTCCCCTACTAACTTCGCTGCTTGGAATGCCCATATGAATAGCTCCTATTCCATGACTCTCACCAAGGTAGGGTTGCATCGGGCTAAATAGTTTGGCGTGTTCACCTTATCAAAAAACAATGCTTCTCTTTCAGTCCTGGTTTCTCGCTGGAATATTATGACTCATACCTTTATAGTTGTGTGGGCCGAGTTTACCGTGACACTAGAAGATGTTTGTGAACTTATAGGTCTTAAGCCTAGAGGGGACATGCCTTATACTCCCCTCATCAACTAGATTCCGAAGAGGCTTCTAGCCATGCGGAGTTGGATCGTATATGCCGAAGGTGCATAGGTACTTGCAACGAAGACACTTTCACTCCCCTCATCAACTACTTCTTCTAAGATTCTTTCACTCCCCTCATCAACTACTTCTTCTAAGATTCTTCTAAAGGTGGTTCTTTTGGAGATGCCTTAGGCTAAGGTACATCCCTAAAATTGGTAGCTTATATTCTTGTAATCCTTTCTCGGCTTGTTTTGTATGGTAAATTAAACGATCATCCCCGAAGGGATCTTATCAATGTATCGATTCATTTGGATCGGGGTGTCAGATTTCCCCTAGCGAAAATGGCCTTGGGATCTCTCTATACCTGGCTTGATAGAACCCACTGGAACATGGAACGGTCCCTTGGCAATTATAACTTAGCCAATTTTGCGAATTCCATAATTTTGACAAGATTCCTATATGTTCGTTTCCCTACGATAACGACCAAGACTATTCATCCTCCCTTTGGGGAAACCTTTCTTCCCCATCACTCCTATGTTTTCCATAAGAGACAGAGTCACAAGGAGTTAATTCCTATTATTGATCAACCTGGGAGTTTTGTGATGAGGCCTTACAGTGAGGAGGTCTTCCTCCACACTTAGGGTTTTTTCAAGCATTAAGCAAGGGTGGTCCAGCCAACTACTTTGAACCTCGTCGTTGAAGAACCTTCGCTAGCTGTGGTCCTTCTGTTCTCACCAGGGTACCTTCCTTCCTACACCGAGTGGGGATATACTAGTGAGCATTACAATCCCAATCGATGCAGCTATTATTTCGATTTTAATCAGGGGGGTCCTCACCTATTTTTCTAGTTATCTCACCACAAAGTCTCTTTTAGCGTGGCATGTTCCTTGTTCTCATCTACTGCTGCGTGGGGAGTAAGTTCTACAATGGCTGTGTGAGTCATCATTCCAAGCATCACCAGACAAGGGGATGTAATCCCCTATTTGCAACGAAGTACTGACCGAGACAACTTTCCTAAATTTCTAAATTCGCTCAGGGGTCTCTCATGTATCTCCCAGTTGTTTTGTTTTCTTCCCTGGAGCTAGCGCTGAAAGGTAATTTCATTCTTAGGATCGAGTTCCCTCTAAGAAAAATTCCCAAGGATCCTCCCACTGAGCTTCCTCCACATTTCTTCCTGATTCCTGTTGTTACCCCAAAGTCCAAAAAAGCCCCCACACCCAAACAGCCTGCCCCTTTTGGAGGTATTTCTGGTGAAGGGGTTTCAACTAAAGTAGCCTCTAGTGAAAGACCTTCCCAACCATCAGCCAAAAAAATTAGGAGTTACAAATCTGGAACTTCCTCAAATAATAAGTCCCAAACTCAGTGTCAAACTCCTTTGAAGGCATTCCCCGTCGCCTCCGCTCCTCCTCCCATGCCTGCAGAAGTGAGTGAGGAGTTGAGAAAGAAAATTTAGGTTGAGGTGGAGTGAATAAATATCGATTTTCGACGACACGCTCCCATCGTTCCTTCTGCTACTACCTTCCCTACTATCTTGGTTTATCCAATGGAACCATGGTCAAAGAGGAAGAAGAGCTCAAGGGTTCCACACAATGCTGGTGCTGCGGGTGTGAAAAAAATGACTCTAGGTACTAAGTCCCAGAAGAAATGAGCCCCAGATGTACATCTCATCCCATATCCCTCTGTCTTTGCCTCCCCTCCTTTTTCGCCAATGGTGATATCCTCCCATTCTCCATCTGGATCCAAGGTATGCATGTGTGTTATTGTTATTACTCCCATTTTTCTAAAACAAACTACATATGTCTAACTCTTAACAACTTTGGTGCAGGAGGTTGAAGAAGAAACTCCCAGCCCCCCGTGAGTCCTTTCGTGGGGGGACATTTCGGTTCCTCTCAGACCGATGTAACTCTTCCCCGTTCCCCTATGGTCGAGCTTACTTACTCTCGTCGTTTGGCCTCACAACGTACGAAGGATGCGGCTGCAGGGAGTGATTCCATTAAGTCTGTGGGAATCTCTTCTCAACCATAAATAACTCCCCCATCTTCTTCTGAATTATCACCTCAGCCCGAGGTTCTTCTTCCCATCGTTCTAGCTGTAGGAAGTTCCCCCGAGGTAACACATTCTCAATCGCTGTTAGGTCTAACGTCTTTTCTCTCTTCCACCCATTTTTCCTATTTACCACGCTGAACTTTAATCTGTTCGGATGCCTTAGGTCGGAATGGGGTCTTTATTAGCTAACATTCTTCTTCCCGCCGTGTTGACGAGACCCATAACTGTAGTTCCCCTTTTCAGTACCATAACTAAGGTAAGTAAAGCTTAGAAATATTTCTCCTTTTTTTCTGTATATATTCCCCATTTTTAACACTTAACTTCGTTTTTGCAGTTTTTTCTAGATCTTGTCCCACTAACCTCTCTTGGTGGTCTTCCCCTTCGCAACGTCAACCTTTATTTTTCTACCCATCGTGATGATTCTTCTGCATCCTTCAATGTTGGGGCATTACTTGGAGGTCAAATGTCCTCCCCAAGTGAGACTCCTCTGTTGGCCTTAGTACCTTTTATTGGCAAAGGAGTTTCAGTCGACATTGAGCTTCCCACAGTTGAGGCTTTCGTGGGGGCTTCTAAGAAGACATATTTTCGTTCAACTGTTTCCCCTGTTGTAGATTCTAAGGTGGCTCCCATTCTTGCTCCATCCATTGTTGAGGTACTTCGCTAATTTCTCTTCATTTATCATTATTTGTCCTTTATTCTTGACAATGTAAAAAATCTAGAAGAGTCTCAATTTTCAAACTTTTAAACTCCACTGGTAATGGTGAGTTAACAATGAAAACACTTGTTAAGATTTTTCGCGAACTCCACCTATAATGGCGACTTAATAATGGAAACACTTGTTAAGATTTTTCGTAAACTCCACCTATAACGGTGACTTCACAATGAAAACACTTGTTAAGATTTTTTTTGTAAACTCCACCTATAATGGTGACTTAACATTGAAAAAACTTGCTAAGATTTTTTGTAAACTTCATCTATAACGGTGACTTAATAATGAAAACACTTAATAAGATTTTTTCGTAAACTCCACCTATAACGGTGACTTAACAATGAAAACACTTGTTAAGATTTTTTCACTTAACTCATTATTTCTTCTACTTGTTCTCAGGTTGCTCGTGAATTCTTTCCTGCGGGAGAGAAATCTTCACCAGTTCTTTCGCCCATCACTTCGCCCCATTAGGAACCCGCTATTTCAGAAAATTCTAGTCACGACGACTAAGGTTACACTACTAGTGCTACTGCTAATAGCGAATATGGTTGTGAGCTTTCTCTCCCCAACCCAGCTCCTCACGACTTTTGCCTTATGGTCCTTCAGCATTCTCCTTAAATGCCTGCCAGCCATTGTTTGGTAATTGAGCAGCTTACAAGCCACCATTCTGAGACTTTCACTGTGGATTGCTGCGTTCTAACATCCCCATAATGAGCCATAGGCTTCAGGGCATGGCGATCGTTGTTGCTGATATCGTCAGCACTCCTATCGCGAATGTTACCAGACATATCCTCAACTAATTCTTGGTAAATCTGAAGGAGTTGGGCTGAGATGGCTTCCATTTTTACTGGCTAATTGGTAACTTAAAGACTTTGAAGAGACAATGACTGAAGAGACAGAGGAAACTTCTACATAAACATCGGGAGGATCAACAGGCTGAAGAATGTAGGTTAGCCGAGCTAGCATATCTACTTGAAGCTTCTAATAAGGAGGTGGAGGAAATTAAATATTCTTTGCGCCTGGTGAAACTAAAATGAGAGAAACTACTTATCGAGAATACACAAGTATAAACGAGGTTGTAAATTTCTATTAATGCCCAACAGTCTTTCCTAGCAGCTTCTTTGGGCCTACCTAGAGATTTTTTCTCTGATCCGGACTTGTGGTTCCTCTTAGGGAAATGAACTCTTTCGCTTTTTTATACATTATCTTTTTCTTCTTCTTATGTAATTCTTGTGCAATAGCTCCCAATCTTGTAATGCCCCAAAGTTTGTGAATAAAAGAAAAAGATGTACATTTTCCTACGCCACGTCTTTGTGTTGTAACTACTTGTGTATATTATAATATTCTATAATTCTTTCATCTCCACTCAAGTTGCAATAATAGACATAAAAAATAACATGTATATTCATAAGAACAACAACAGCAGCTAGATACAATGATGGTCTAAAACTTAATTGCTTACACATAATAGACTTTCAAACATTTCTTGTTAATCTTGAATGACTTGTCTTCTTCCATCTTAGAAATTAATTAGTAAACTGAATCATGAGTTTTTTTACAATGAAGGGTCCCTCCCAATTAGTTGCAAACTTAGGTAGAGGAAGCCCTCTGATGCGCTTCACTACTGCCTTCAAAACAAGGTCCCCCTCCATGAACTTCCTTGGTTTCACCAAGTTGTCATATGCCTAGGAAAGCTACTTCGTGTACATTTAAAAGTGTTGCATTGCATTATCCCTGTGTTCGTCCAATACTTTTAACTACACATGTCTGTTCTGAGGAAGCATGCTACTTCGCATGGCATATCGGGTAGAGGGAACTTTTAACTTTATCGGGAGAATTGCTTCAACCCCATAAACAAGGGGAAACAGAGTATATCCTGTGCTCTTCCTCTTAATCGTTCGATAGGCCCATAATACAACTAATATCTTATCATCCCCTGATCCTGGGAAATCCTCCATCGTCTTGGCTAAGATGTTAACCAATATTTTGTTAGTTGCTTCAGCTTGACTATTTACCTTTGGGTATGCAACCGTTGAGGTATGATGAATAATTGAGTACTTATCTGTGAGCATTGTTACCTTTGAATTGATGAAGGGGGTTCCGTTATCAGAGAGAATAAACTTTGGAATTCCAAAATGACAAATGATGTATTCTCTCATGAAGTTGCTCACTGCCCTTGCTATTTCCCTTTTTAGTGGTATTACTTCAGCCCACTTTGTAAAGCACTCCATTGCAACTAGTATCCAGATCTTTGCCCTAGAAGAAGGATGTATCGCTCCCACCAGGTCAAATGCCCAAGTATGAAAAGGATAAGGCATTGAAAGGGAGTGTAGATCCACCGATGGGTCATGGATCATATTTCCATGTAGTTGACAAGCCTTACATTTTCAAACAAACTCATTGGATTCCTTCTCCATCGTTGGCCAATAATACCCCAATATCATCAATTGGTTATACAACTTAGCCCCTCCTATGTGAGATGGATCGTGAGCTTGTTTGAGGACTTTGATTACTTCTTCTTTTATGATGAAATCCAATGGCCGATTGAAGTAGCCCCTTCAATAAAGTTTCCCCCTCATGAACATAGAACCTCGGGTCCCTTCGCTTGATTCCCATTGCATCAATTTTCTCTATTGGGATAACTCCATCTTTAATAAAGTCAATATAGGGTTGCCTTCAATCTGATTGAGCTTCAACAAATGTCATTCAGCTACATCGAATAATAGTTGGCACTTATCGCATTTTTGTTATAGCTGTACTGTGTCCTGTTTCATTCTAGGCCAGAAATATCCCTCCCTTTGAATTCTCTAATAAAGAGGTATCTCAGTTGTTTCGCAATGCTCTTCATGTGTTTTCTTTAACCTCTGCTCTGCTTCTTCTAGGTCGATGCAGCTTGACAACCATCCTCCTACGTTTCTGAAATAAAGGTTTACCTGATTTGTAAAGTATTAGGCTAATTCCCACAGCTCTATCGCTCTTTACCCAGACTCCATTTGTTTTCTAATCTCTCCCCTCCAGTCAGAGTCATCCTCCATTAACAGAATTGACTTTACCACCGAAGGAGCTATTTTTCATTGAATCACGACCGTAGTTGTATCGTTGTTTATGAATATCTTCTGAATGACGGTGACATAGGCATCTGGATGGCGATTTATCGTTCGAGGATCTCTCTTGATCTTGGTCCAATGGAACTGGTTAAGAAGCCTTTGAATGACTATTCTATAAGGTGCCAGACTTAGGTGTTTCAACGCATATTCTCCATTCACTTACTGAATCACCAAATTCAAATCACCTTTGATGCAAAGTGAACGAATTCCCCTTCGAAGGGACTCCAGCAACCCTAGTACCAACGCTTCGTACTCTACTTTATTGTTGAAACACGGGAAATCTAACTTGTAGGAAAGACAAATCTCCTCCATTCCTTTTGAAAGAATGACCCCTTCTCCTCCTTTTTTTTCTTCTAAAGATCCATCGAACTTCATGGTCCATTCTTCATCGCTTGCATCTAAGCTATTGGCCTATAAGTCGTCTCCTGGAATATTTTCTCTAGGTGGTTTAAACATCCCAGAGGGGAAGAATGTCAAGAGATCTGCGTACGCCTGGCTCTTGATTGCGCGAGGGATCACGCATTTCAAATCATATTCTTAGAGTATGAGCAACCACCTAGTTGCCCTACTAAGCAATATAGTCCTTGCCAACAAAAATTTAATAGGATCACATCTTGTTACAATATAAATTATAAAAGACAACGTATAATGTCTAAGTTTTTGCGCTACAAAGACTAAGGCTAAACAGTGCCTCTCTAAGCTACTATACCTGACCTCTGACCCATGTATGATTCTACTGAGGTAGTAGACTGGTCGTTCCTGCCCGTCAACCTCCTGTGCTAATAGAGGTTCGACATACCTCATAGTGGATGTGAGGTATAGCTGTAACAGTATTACTGCCTTTGGGGGAACCATGGTTTGTGACAAAATGAACAGCTTCTTCAGTCTAGTGAGAGACTCCTGGTCAACCTCCTCCCACTTGAATTTTGTGTTCTTTCGTAAAACCTGCATCGACGGGTACATTATTTCGGCCAATCCAGGCACAAACATCCTAAAGTAGGAAACTTTGTCGAGGAAACTCTTCAGCTCCTTCGTCATTCTTGGACTTGGCATCTCCAAGATCGCCCGTTGTTTGTCCTGGTCCATCTTCACCCCCTGTTGATCAACCGCAAAACCTAGAAACTTTTCACTAGTTACTTCAAAGATGAACTTCAGTGGGTTCTTCTTTAACTTATACTTTTTTCATCGGGAAAACACCTTCCTCAAATCGCTCAGATGAGACTCCTCCTTCCTCGATTTAATGACCAAATCATCCACATAAAATTCCACAAATTTGTGAAAGAAGTTAATGGCCGTCATTGTTCTTTAATAAGTAGCCCCGGCATTCTTGAGTCCAAACAAAATTATTTTGTACATGAAGTTGCCCAACGGGGTTCTAAATGTCTTCTTCTCTGCATCTGTGGGGTCCATCTTGATCTGGTTATACCCTACATACCCATCTATGAAGTTGTACATCTCATGACCATTCATTGCATCTATCAAGCTATTAATAGAGGGTAAAGGGAACTGATCCTTAGGATAAGCCCTATTTAAGTATCTAAAATCCACTCATATCCTTATTTGATTTTTGTCTTTCTTTCCCACCAGGACAATACTAGACAACCAGAGTGGGTGTTGTATCAGTTTGATAAACCCTATTATCAACAAGCATTGGACCTCTTCCTTGATCTTCAAGTCCATCTTAGGATTTTAAGTCCTCGTTACTTGTTTCACCAGAATGGCTGAAGGCATTACGTTTAACTTGTGGCAGCTCACTTCCTCATCCAGCCATTCCATCTCTGTGTACTTCCACATAAAAATGTCTATGAAATCCCGAATCAACTCAACCAAGGCCTCTCATTTCTCCTTGTTGAGATCCTTAGAAATGAAGACGGGCCTTGTATCCTCCTCTTCTTTCATGAGATTTAACTATTCCAACTCTTGTTCATATAACTTCGATTAATCTTCCATGTAGTCTGGTTCTTTGACGATATCTTCCATGAACTCCTGTATATTGGAGTTATTTATCACCATACATTGCCCCCGTTAATCCACCAGAAAACACTCATATATCGGGCCAGCCTCATTATCAGCTTCTTTAGCAACCCGTTCACACCATTATAACCGATACACTACCTTTCCCTCTTCAGTAACAACCTTCTTACACTGTCTGCTGGCAGTTGCAACTGCCTTCCTCTTCTTTTCTCTAGAATCCCCAGTGACTCTCTCTCCTGAGAATCGACTTAGTACACTTTATCATTGAACCTCATGCTCTGTCGAATCCATTATGGGCCTCATTCTGTCTTTGAGCTTCTTCGAGATGTTTTGGGGATAAGGGACCACCTGGTGGGCTTCTTATGCCATCACTCCTTTTTTGCTTATAACTTCTTTATTCTGACCATTTATAGGCCCAATCCTTTCCCTGATCGAGGGGACCCATGCTCCCTCCATTCTTCTTGTTAGGACTATGACATCATCCTTTAATTCTGTGTAAAATGCTGCATCTATCAGGTGAGCTTCTTCAACAACGAAGGGCCTCTTCGTAGATCTAATGGTGATCTCCGTTACTTTGATGTTAGCCTTGGCACATTGGTGATACGTCGAAGGAACTCTTCCTATAAAAAGATGGTAGAAAGTTGCACTCTCTATTATGTGGAATTTGATGTGAGAACTCAGATTTCCCATCACAATCCCAACGCTCACATAACCAATGGACTTGGAAGACTGGTTTTCATAACCTAAAATCACCAAAGTCACAGGGACTAACCTTTCCTCTGGAATATTAGCTGCGTGGAAAGAATTAATTGGCATGACGTTGATGGAGGCTCACCCATCCATAAGAGACCTTACAAATCTAACTCCGTTGATGTTAGTAGTCTCATACAATGGCCTATTATGAGGGAATATCATGACCCTATCTGCATCGCTAAAATTTATCTCTGACAGGAACCTCTTTACCAACTTGGCCATGGGTCGCTTCCATCTCAGCGAAGGGACTGCGTTCTTCCTTGCAATGTCAAAGATTGCCTGCGTTATCTCCAACCTACTTTCCTTTGGAACTCCCACCTGGTCGAAGAACCTGGAAAACTTTGGAGACTTCAAAATTGAACAGTATTCCATAGCTTGATCTACTTCCTCTCCTTCAATGTTGTATACGTTTTCCATATTTTTAGCACTTGCTTCGTTGTAAGCTAACACTGCGTTAGACATTCCCCTAGTGCAGTCTTCCAAAGACTCTTCAAACTCCTCATGTTTCATCATTAGCTCCCTTGCTTCTCTTTTTGCCTCATCATCGTAGGCCACCACTATATTGTCCCCATGTGCCGGGAGTGGGTTGTTGTTAACAGTTTGCAGAGGGATTTATAACGTTCCTGCCTTCACATGTTTGTAAATTATTCTTCTTAGCATGTAACATCTCTCCGTTAGTTGTTGGATCTTTCAATAGATTTGGCAATATTTAGGATCAGCTCTAGTTGCTGCGCCTGGTTCCCCCACGGGGATGACTTTGGTTCATACACCGTTCCTCTTTGAACCATGGTGTTGTAAAAGCTAACATCCTCCTCTACTGTACAAGGCAACGGTGGTGGATCCTCCCAATCTCTCCCAAACTTTCTCCTATTATCCCTCTTCGTTAGTTTGCCCCCATCTACTCCTTCTGTATATCCCACCCGTAGGGGCTGAGACCTCCCTCCCATAGGTTGTATCGGCTACATAAACATCAAGGGCACCACCACATGGGTTGGTCGTACTACCAATGAGATATTTTTTGCTGCCTTTAGGAATGTTACAAAAGTCCCCTCGCGCGTCTCATTAATAAGATGATAGATGTACTCAGGAAGCAGTCCTTCTGCATAGATCTTCAGTAGTTTGGATTCTTTAGCCTCCTCCCTCACATCGAGGGACCTTTACCTGAACCTTCGAATGTATGCCACCACCTCTTCCCCTGGTCGTTGCTTCACTCTCCCTAGTTGGGTCAAGGTGAACTCATCTTCTGCCAAAAATAACTTCTGGATGAACAAAACGTGCATCTCCTCCCACGTGGAAACATTCTTAGGATCTAAGTGAGCATACCAGGTATACTCTTTATCGGTTAAGGATTTGGAAAACTGCCTTAACCTGAGTTTTTTGTTGTTGTAGTGAGCTCCCAAATATTCAACGAAGTGTTTAATGTGATCCTTCGGGTTCCCACCCTTTCCTGTATATTTTTCAAAGATAGGAGGAATATAACCCTTTGGGTAGGGATCATCATTATACTCTTGAGGATAAGGCATTTGAAAGTCATCGTAGACTGAAGCTACCTCGCTAGCAGATTACGAGGAAGCTTGCATGAATTTTAGCATCTCTTTTGGCATCTCTTTCCTCATCTCTTCCATAGTTGATACTGTTGAAGGAATGACCAGAGGGACCATGCGCGAAGCTCCTGTTGCACCTGGAGCAATCATCACAGTTGGAACGGTTGGTACTCCTAGAGTTCCCATTGTTAGGTTCAAAATAGGGGGTATGCTTGCTAGGGTCGTTCCTATTAAAACTGCACTTGGTGAGGCCGTTAGGGCTACCCCGGGTGTTATGAAGGAGTTGGTTTCAAATGCCCCCAACATCATTGATGCTATTGGTGTTTTTAAAAACTCTTAAATTTTATTCATGAGGAGTGCCACTTGGGCTGGTCCCAACCCAACGCTCGTGGAAGCTTGTGTCACCCCTTGAACGCTTGTCGCCGTTTGAACTAGAGGTACCTCTAGTCGAGGGGCTCTGTCCCTTGAAGACTCCAACTATCTCGTCACATGTTCTTCATTATGTTGAATGTCATCAAAGTTAAGTCTTCGATTAACGTTATGTTTCTCCATACTCCTTGCTTAGAAGAATGCCTCCCCAGCGGAGTCTCCAAATGTAAGAGGGTAGTTTAGATTAGATGGAGGCGTAACCTCTTTTTGAGTACAGTAATCATAAGTTAACTAACCACACTATTAATTAACTACAAGACAAGCAAACACAACTTATTGAAGATAAACACAGTTTCAACTCACAAATCTCCCGTGTATAACTCAAATGACAATAATGGGCTAAGATGTAACTCATTTAAAGGGAGAGAGAAGTAAGAACCCTAGATACACCTTGGCAGGTAGCCAAACACCCCAACCACCCTCAAAGCTCTCTGTCAAGTATTAAATCTTTGTAATAAATGACAATAGTGGATGAGTAAACTCTCTAGTTTGTAATAAAATCTCTTTCTGATGTATATTCTGTCTAGTAATAACTTCTGAAGTCTAAAAAAGAACATCATTTCCTCAGAGGTGGTTGGGGATCTTAAATATCCCTCACACCACCCCTGAGGTCGCTCAGTCAATAATAACTGTGAAAGATAAAACTCAAACTTTATGTCACAAACATTAAATGACTGATGCACTAGTTATCTCCACGCCATAAACATTAAATGCCAAGGCATGCCTTTTGCCTAACCACTGTGTGTCAGGGGGATATCGTCACAGGGGTGGCTTACCAACCATCTGACAACCCCAAATACCATAGTGGTTTATTCAAGTGAAGATTTGACGTTGCCTAGATGGTTAGTGACATCACATAAAGTAGATGTGACATTAAGTAGAGGGTTATTTGGCTCATAACTCAACGCACGATGGAACTCAAGGATGCTCCGCCCGATGGTGCCTCACTTCTCAATCCTCCAAACCAAGTCCCTCTAAAGTTCCCATGACGAGGTCATTCAATAGTGCATGAAAGCTCTCCCTGGCCCTACCAAGCCTAGTCTCTCACGAGTACCGTTGGACATCACACTAAAAATCATTATAATCATTACAACTCATGGTCGATATAAATAAAGAGATTCAACAAGACTAAGTTAAAGCAATAGGACTAAAGGGTGATCTCTCTCGATCATCTTCTTCACCGGAAGATCCCTCTGTGTTGCCACACTGAACTACCTCAATTAAGCTGCTTTGCTGAGCTGCATCACTTTGGGCTACATCGCTGCCTTATTGACCTGCATCACTGCCTTAATCCCAAACACTGTTGTTAATGAAGGGATTATCTAATCTCCAGATTACCTTCAAGCCCCCTACAGTAACCATGTCCGCCCCCATAGTATGATGATCATTTTAGGTTCGAGGGTGCTCACCGAACTATATGTCCTTAAGGTACGAGATGTACGGGTATTTGATAGTAAAGTATGCATGCATCATGATTTTCGTTTCGGGGGATGCCTTAATTAGTGTATATATATATATATATATATATATATATATATATATATATATATATATATATATATATATATATATATATATATATATATATATATATATATAGAGAGAGAGAGAGAGAGAGAGAGATGAGAAACTTCTACTTGTGTGATATAGTAGATAGTGTATATCTAAGAAAGTAAATTAAGCGGAAAAAACTTAATTATAAAGTTTGAAAGATAACATGTGTGAAATGTTTTATGAATAAGTAGAAAAACTTAATTATAAAGATTGAAATATAACATATGTGAAATGTTAAAGGAGGAATAAATAACATATGAGAAATGATAAATCGGATGGCGTGCTGTATGGATGGTATGGAAACTTAGAGATGAGAATAGTCTAAATAGTTACTTATGTGTAGTTAGATTGGGTAGCATACCTAGGTGGGATAAGTAGAGAATGTTAGGCGTGCACAATAGTTGAGGGGTGAGTAAACTCAATAGAGTGTGAGTGAACCTAAGATGTGTAATCAATAATAGATTTTGAATTGTTATAAACTCTTGCTAAATATTTTCAAAATATTTTGAGTACTAACTCTTGCTATAAAAATATTTTAAAAGCTTTTAGGTGTCCAGCCATAGGGATACTAGACTTGATATTTTATTCAAGGGACATGCAGTTGTGGCACAGGTGCATGTTTGCAGGAGTTTTGATTAGACCCTTCATTTCCTCATTTCCTAGTGTAAGATCTATTAAGAGGACTTCAATATTTCAATTTTTATTTGGGCATGTTGCCCCATTTAGATTTTATTCAGTTAAGACGTGGGATTCATTTAGTTTGGCTTTAGCCGATGGTTTATTCGGCAAGATTTTATTTATCTATATCTTGTGATGGATTGGACTTTATATTGGTGTTTGATTTATTTTAGTTTCTGCATGTTGTTATCTGTTTAATGAAAGATAAAATTAACATCGGTTTAATTAACAAATAGGTGATTAGTAATTAATTTGTTTTTCGACAGTGATGCTACGAATGAACCAACTTGAAAATCCTGATTTAATTTAATTAGCCAGGTATTTGTCACAGGTGGTATCGGAGCATCAGGTTCTAGTGCCCATAAGATCTGTACGGCTTACTACGATTTCGGCATATCATTCTTTTGTTATAGAGCCCTATTGTTAGAATTGTTACTTTTATCTTTACATGCGTAAGATATCGTACTTGTTATATTAGATATTGTATCGACTATGAACTTATACAATTCAATTTGTTTCAAATGACATCGAGGAGAGAGTGAGCCGAGAGGGCACTAGCTAGGGATGAGGCTAGAGAGGACGATAAGGAGCCACATGTACCATTATCACCCGAGATTATTTCTACTACACATGTGGAAGTGATAGTGGCCCAGGCGATCGAGACAGCTATGAGGGCTATGGCAGCTCATTTCCCCTTTGGCTCAGGCACAACTGCCAGTGACACCAGTTATCTAGGCGGAGGTAGGGCCATCTACTTGGCAGAGAGTCAGTGAGGCTTTCCAGAAGGGCCACCCACCCGAGTTTCAGGGAAGTACTAATGTAGTGGCGGGATTCTAATGGAAGAAGAACATTCATCACAATTTTCCCATGCTAGAGTGCACTGAAGTGTAAAAACAGATGTTAGGTACCTTCAGACTATCAGGAGTAGGTTTACAGGGGTGGGAGTTAGTGACCACTGCAGAGGAGAGAGATTTGATGATGATTTTTGAGTTCTGGGTGGGGTTTGATTGCAAGTACTTCCCTCTTGCATTCGATTCAGAGATGAGGATGAAGTTTGGGGAGGTATGTCAGGGTGACCGTTCGTTAGCAGACTACGAGGAATAGTTCACCCATCTGGCAAACTTTAGGCTAGATAAGGTGAGCAATGAGTAAAGGAAAAAAGAAAAGTTCATGGATGGTTTAGCCTAGAGGACCAGGCAGCATTTGATTGGTAATCCTGCATTGATGACTTACACTAACGTTGTCACTGCCACACTGGTACATTGTTAGGATCATCTCTTCCATGCAAAGGGGAGCAAGAGAGGTGAACCTAGCCAGCAGGGAAAAATTTGGGGGAGCAGTGTTAGTGGGGCACCTGCCCAGCAGTAGTAGACAACGAGTTAGTAGGGGCCAGATTCCCGATAGGGGAAATTTTCCAAGAGGTTCAGGTTTGGGGGCTACCGACATAACGGGGTTTTTAGGCAGGGCCAAAAGGGTCCCAAAAATTAATAGTTTCCCTAAGGTCATCATGGCCAAGGGAACCAGGGGGAGGCCAGGGAGGATAAAGCCATCACGACCAACATCAGGGCCAGGGACATAGATAGTTTAAGGGGTATTGCTTTATATGTGGCCAACAGGGTCATAAGAAGAAAGATTGCCCACAGCACGGTGGAGCACAGCAGCAGGGTGCTCAGCAGCGACAGTATGATCCTTTACCCCAGTAGCACCAACCCTCAATAACAGCAGGGATAGATGCACTACGAGCATGTTTATAAGATCCAGAATGTGGCCATGTCACCACCACCTCAGGTATCGTCAGCTTTAGAGGGTACGTTCCTATTCATGGGCTTGAGGGTAGGATTATGTTTGATACTAGGGCATCGTATTCATTTATTAAGACCAAATTTGTTAGAGTTGTCAGTTTATTAGAGATAGTCGGTAGTTTCCTTATGTGTGTAGAGTCACCGATGGGTAATGGTTCGCTGATACACTCGATTTGTAGAGGATTTGATATCGTTATAGGGAGATTGAGATTAGCAACAGACCTTCTTGTGTTAGATATAGAGAGGGTTATGATGTGATTTTGGGTATGGATTGGTTGGCGGGCTATAGGGAGATGGTGGATTACTATGAGGGGACCATTGTGTTTTATATTCCATGGCAGAAGATGTTCCAGTGGTGATTCCTCTTCATGAGGGAGGATCGCGCACTCACTTATATTATATTGAGGAGGTGACCTCAAAGGAGATTGTGATTCTGTTCGACTCGATTCCAGTTGTAAGGGACTTTGAGGATGTATTTTAGGAGATACCTCGATATTAACCTAGACGGGAGATTGAGTTTGTTATAGATCCAGCCCTGAGTTTGAAACCGATAGCTCGAGCACCTTACCGTATGGACCCTTTTGAGATGCGTGAGTTAAGAGAGAAAATTCAACTGCCCTTGGGACAGGGTTTTATTTAACGGAGCACGTCATCGTGGAGTACACCAGTATTATTTATGAAGAAGAAGGATGGTTCGCTTCACTTGTGTGTTGACTATAGGGAGCTGAACAAAGTCAAGATAAGGAATAAGTATCCGTTACCGAGGATCGATGACCTATTTGACCAGTTGAGGGGAGCGGCATACTTCTCCAAGATTGATTTGAGATCTGGGTATCATTAGTTATGTGTTCGAGAGGATGATGTTACTAAGACCGCTATTCTATCGCGGTATGGATCATATAAGTTTATGGTGATGCCGTTTGGGCTCACCAATGGGCCAGCAGTGTTCATGGATATCATGAACAAAGTATTCAGGGAGTTCTTGGACCAATTCATGATTGTGTTTATAGACAATATTCCGGTCTATTCTCTCACCGAGGATGAGCACGCTGAGCATCTACACATGGTCCTGCAGACCCTACGGGACCACTAATTGTATGCCAAATTCGGGAAGTGTCACTACAAGAAAAACACATTTTGTGACACAAAAAATATGTTACGACATGTATTAATTATGTCGCAAAAGACACTTTGCAACATACGACCGTCTGTCACCCCTATGTCACGGAATCCCCATCTGGGAATGTATTCGGTGACACACAATATCTATGTCGCGAAATGTATTTACCAATCGCGATAAGCTAAATGTCACGAAATGTATATATTTATAAAAATATATATTAATAGTTGTTTTTATATTAAATAATACCTCACATTCAGCAACAAAATGGCGTGTCGCGAAATGTCATATTTTAGGCGACATGTTATACATGTCGCATAATGTCATCTTTTAGGCGACATGATATACATGTCGCGGAATGTCATCTATTAGGCAACATAGTGTATGTCGCTAAATGTCATCTATAGTGCCACTAAAAGTCATTATTCAGAATATGATTTGATTTTCAGCAACACCCATGTTATGTTGCTAAAAGAGTTTTTTTTTTTAAATAAATAATTTCAAAAGATTGCAACATGCATATATATAAAAAAAAATTCATGATATAACCTGTATAAATGTGAATCCATAAAAATTTAGGATCCAAACTATCACACTAAATGACACCATATGAAATTCTACAATTATTTGTTAAAAGACAATTCATTCCATTCAAATTAATGTATGATTACAACAAATTTTCCCAATAACACCAAATGCAAAAATAAAACACATTTTGCGAGAAACTTGTAGTAATCCAATCAACTAGCCCAACGAAATCCATCATCGATCTATGATAGAAACCAAATAAACACTTGTTAACCATAATTGAATTACATAATATTAAAAAAATCTACTTTTATCGTAAGTGTGATTCTTTTTTCTATTTTTGATAGCCGTTTTACGTTTTCGCTCCCCGATGGTCATTTTTTTTATTGGATGTAATTTTATTTTAAAATAAATTTTATTTTCAGAAGGTTAATTTTAGAACTTTAAAAAAAGTTTTGGGGCTTAAATCGAATTTTGACCATTTTGTCACTTCGTTCGATATTGTCGTTCGAATGAGTTTTTCGTTCGAATGAGAATGTTGTTCGAACAAGTTTGCCAACCAATTTTCCTAATTGGCCTCTGGAACATTGTTAGATAGGTCGTTCGAACGAGACTTTGTTTGAACGAAAATCTCGTTCGAACGAGATTTTCGACGGGAAAATTCTTTGACAGTTTTTGGCAGTTTTCTCCATCTTCCCACTACTTTTGTTCCCACTACTTTTTGATAGAATTAATATGTGCGGGATCCAACCTTTTCAAACTAACTTTTTCATCTTCTACAATCCTTAAGAAAAAAAAATTGAGATCTTAATTCCTCCATGAAATGGTTCAAGTTTTGAGTGTTTATTTTTCAAGAAAATCATTCTTAAACACTTTTGTTTACACCCATACTAGTTTATTCCAAGTATCACACACACACACACACACACACACACACACATATATATATATATATATATATATATATATATATATATATATATATATATATATTTTCTTGGAGTGTTTAGCACCGAGTTTTTCTCTACACCTCAAAGAAGAGAAGTTTGGGTTTAATTCTACATCCCTAAAAGAAGAAGCCTTTGTTTTGCTGCGGCATGCTCACTTAGTGAAAGGCACCATGTATGGTTGATGGTAGCTTGGTCTCGATTGGTGGAATCTAAGGTTCTGGTGGACTCTGATATTATTCGCTAGGTGGAGGTTGAAGTTCGAAGGAGCATGTCTAGGTTTGAAGGGATTCGAGTCAGTTGAGTAGGTCCTCTTGTCGAGTCTTTATAAAATTCATACTACACTTAGTGAATTTTTTAGGCCAGGGTCATCCAAGGTTTTTTTTCCCGTTGTGGGTTTTTCCTCGTACATCACGTCGTAGTAGTTGTAAATTTATTTTATCCTGCAAATCACCTAGAATGCATGCTTAGGATTAAAAGATAAAATATGGTTTAATTCGCAATCTTGTCTAAATTGGTGCGATAATTTAATTTGAAATATAGTGTAGGCAAATTTTAGTACTTATGATTAAATTAATTTGGTTTTAGTGAAATCTTAAGTGTGTGTGCATGTGTGTGCAGACTTAATTTTGTTTTTAGAAATTAAAATTTGAGTTTACTTTAATTTTTCATCTTTTTCAAGAAAAGAAAATCACATAAAATTTGGAAAATTAAATTGTTGTGTTGAACCTTCTATATTCCACATTTAAAAGGAAATTATATTTGAAATTTTTTAAATTGGGGGTCCTTAGACTTCAACAATGAACTTTAGGGTCTAACTCAACATCGGAACATACGAATCGAATTAAAAATCATTTGAATAGGGCACCGAAAAGTAAGTACGATATTAATAAGCGCTTCATTGAATACACTCACAAAAAATTAAGGATTAACTTCAATTATTGTTTAACAAATGAGAAAATTTATTAATTTTATAGGGAAGTTTAATGAAGCACGGAATATCGGCGGCCCTAGCGCTGTTTGCGACAATTGTAGTGCCATTCTATGGTACATGGAGAGAACTGATAAGCACCGAACTCCTACATCTTCGAAATTCTCTTTGTGTTGCCAAGAAGGGAAGACCATCTTACCCATTATGAATATCGCACCCCAGATTTTGAACGATCTGCTAGATTCTAAAAATGAGTCGGGTTCATCTAAATTCAAGGATAACATTAGTGCATAGAATTCGATGTTCGCCTTTACCTCTACTGGTGCTAAAGTTGATCATCGAATAAATAATGGTTTCAGCCTGTATATTTATCGCATTAGTGGGCAAAACCATGATTTTCTTGGTTCATTGCTTCTAGTTGAAGTCCAAATCCCAAAATTTACACAACTATATATTTATGACACGGGGAATGAGTTGATCAATGGAATGAAATCATTAGGAGGAGAAGCTTGGCATCAAAGTTGGATGCACAAGTTATTTTAAAATTACTATCAATGCTTGATGGGCACAATGAGATTGAAAAAGTTTTTTGAATGGCACGTGAGCGTTTTGAGCATTCAAATGTCATGCCTATGAGAATAAGGTTGATTAAAAATCATTCCAAAGACCCAGTGATTTACAATATTCCTACTGCTTCTGAAATAGCCGCACTCATTGTTGGTGACTTTACTGAGGAAAATGTTATGAGAGATATTATTGTTGACCATAAGTCAAATGGTTTGTAAAGAATTAGGGATCTTCATCCATCCTTTATGGCTATGCAATACCCAATGTTATTCCCATATGGGAATATGTTTATCAACTAGGTATAACTTACAAAAACAATAGTCGAAAATGTAAGACTAAACGAAATTGTGTGACAAAGAGATAATATTACGGATATTGTTTGCATCAAAGAATAAATGAAGGTAACACCATTTTGTGCTCAACAAGACTTTTCCAACAATATGTTGTTGATGCATATACATGCAAAGAAGAATAAAGGTTGAGATGGGTTAGAACAAACAAGCCACGATTAAGTGTTGAGCTATATAAAGGGTTGAAAAATGTTGTACTTGATGGAGATTCAACGCCGTCATCTGTAGGTAAACTTATTGTCCTTCCATCAAGTTTCACCGGAGGTCCGCATTATATGGCTCAAAATTGTTAAGATGAAATGGCAATTTGTAGATTCTTTGGTAATTTAGGCATGTTCATCACTTTCAAGGCTAATCCTAAATGGACTGAAATCACAAAGTTTCTTGAACTCATTCCTGGCCAAAAGCCCGAGGATAGGCCAGATATTATCACTCGAGTTTTTAAAATTAAACTTGATACTCTAATGAAGGATTTAGTACAAGGAAAACACTTTGGGAAAGTAATGGCTGGTACATATTCTATATTTAATAAGTAATGATCCGTAATTAAAAATCATATTATTTCTGTTATTAGATATCTATACTATGTCATTTACTATACCAAGATATAATTTTTATGATATCTATCTACGCAATTGAATTCCGGAACAGAGGATTGCCACACGCCCACATACTTCTATTCCTACATGCAGACATAAAACATCCAACATCAGAGGATATTGATAAGATTATTTCTGCTGAGTTACCTGATTGTATTAACGATCCAGTTGGATACGCATCTATTTCACAATTCATGATGCATGGCCCTTGCGGTCACTCAAATCCCCATTCTCCTTGTATGGCAGACATATGTTGCGCCAAATCATTTCCCAAAAAATTCACAAGCATGACCAAATTTGATGAAAATGGATTCCCAATTTATTGACGTATGTATGATGGAAGATTTGTAAAGAAGATGGGCATCAAACTTGAAAACAGATTCGTAGTTCCCTACAATATTGACTTGGTCATAAAAAACGAAGCTCATATAAATGTTGAATGGTGCAATAAATCTAGGGTGATTAAGTACCTTTTCAAGTACATAAATAAAGTACCTGACAGAACCACAATGGAGCTGACGGAATCAATTGTCCGATATAATGATAATTGTAATGACAAAACGTTAGAGGTTTATGAAATTAAAACATTCCTTGATTGTCGTTACTTATCTACATGTGAATCTTGCTGGAGAATTAATCATTTTCATGTACAATATTGAAGCACCGGCATTGAGCGTTTGACATTCCATATGTCGGACGAGCAGTTTATCACTTTTAAAGACTCTAACAATCTAGATATTGTCACTGAAAAGGTAGATATTGAGAAGACTATGTTTACACAATGGATGCAAACAAATTGTATCCACGAGGATGCGAGGGAGTTAACATATGCATAATTTACATCAAAATGGGTTTGGAACTCACATGAAAAGGAATGGTTTAGAAGGAAAAAATTAGGAACGTGCCTATGTCGTATAGTTTATGCTCATCTAGTCTTTGCTGAAAGATTTTACCTTTGTATGATCCTCAACGTTGTTCACGGAGCAAGAAATTATGATGAGGGGAAGACGGTGAATGGAATTGTTTATCCAATATGTAAAGTCATATGTTACGCTCTTAGTCTGCTAGAAGATGATAAAGAATGGCATCACGCTCTAGATCAAGCTTCACAATGGGCTACTAGTAATCAATTGCGTGACCTATTTGATATAATGCTTATTTTCGACGAAGTTACTGATCCAAAAAGGCTTTGGGATGACAATTGGGAGGTTCTATCAGAAGATTTACTTCATCATCAAAGAAAAATCTTAGGTCTCCCAGATCTTATTCCAAGAAAAAATCAATTGAAGAATTATTCTCTTCATTAAATTGACCAGATTTTAAACAGAAATGAGAAATGCCTAAAAATATCTCACGAATGCCACTACTAGTTGCTACACTAATTCAAGAAAAGGATAATAGGATTTTAAGAGAGGAACTTTCATACGATGCGGATGCTTTGGCACGCGACCATAATAACATGTTCAAATCATTGAATGATGCGCAATTGGATGTCTATAATCATGTTATACAATCCGTCTACGAAAATAGAGGAAGATTTTACTTTGTAAATGGGGCAGGTGGAACAGGGAAAACTTTTTTATACAAAAAAATTCTTGCGCGCTTGTGTTCAGAGGGAAAAGTGGTTCTTGCAGCTGCATCTTCGGGAATTGCATCGTTATTGCTACCCAGTGGAATCACTGCTCATTCAATATTTAATATTCTCATTGATATTCATGCAGATTCAACATGGGATATTCATCAACGGACTCATCTTTCAGAGCTCATTAGGAAAACATGCTTAATTATTTGGGATGAGGCTCCTGTGAACCATCGTTATTATTTTGAATCTATTGACAGAACATTAAGAGACATAATGCACTTCAATGACGAAAATTCTTTTGAAAAACCTTTTGGAGGAATTACAGTTCTTCTTGGTGGAGATTTTTGGCAAAGCCTACCTGTTGTTCATAATGGAAGCAGAGAAGAAATTATAAATGCAACAATTAACAAATCAAATCTCTAGAGTTCGTTCCATGTATTCAACCTATCGAAAAACACGCGGATACAAGATTCGACTTCATTCAGAGATTGGTTCCTAGAACTAGGTGATGGGAAACTACAAACAGAATCATTCGGAGAAGAAGACTATCCATCGTGGGTAAAAATACCAAATACAAACCTTATACCCCATTCGAATATCCCAATTGCCGATATTATTTCAAGTGCATACCCTAATTTTGTCAACAGATATAGTGATCTAGATTACATGAAGGATCGATATATTCTTACTCCAACAAATCATATGGTTGACAACATCAATTCTTACATACTCAATGTCATTCCTGGAGATGTGACAACATATTTTAGCTCAGACTCAGTATCTAAGGTTGCCGGGGACATTTGTCACCAAGATATATTATTTTATGTAGAATTTTTAAATAACTTAAACTTTATGGACTCCCAGGTCATATCTTTGAGCTAAAGATAGGTTCACCGATTATGCTAATGAGAAAAATAAACCAAAGTGTCGGCCTTTTCAATGGAACAAGATTGATCATTACACAATTATCTCCATTGGTTATTGAGGCTATAATTATCACATGATCGAATATAGGCATAAAAAGTATTCATTCCACGAATAATCATGTCTGCAAAAGACTCAAAATGGCCATTTATTCTGAGAAGACGACAATTTCCAGTTCGGCTTGCTTTCTCTATGAAAATAAACAAAAGCCAAGGGCAAACTCTCGATCAAGTTTCAATATACTTACCAAATCCTGTTTTCAGTCATGGTCAACTATATGTCTCTATATCTAGAGTAACTTCAAGAAGTGGTCTAAAATTATTCATAAATAATGAAGGCAAAATTGATAGACATTTCACAAAAAATGTTGTCTACGATGAGGTTCTTTCCTCTATATCTATAGGCATAGTTACGTAATTCACTACATTGTTAATACTGTTAATCCTTTCAATTCTGATTATACTGCCTTAATTCATTTCACCAATACTTATTTTTTCATTAAACCATTCAGAAACATGAAACAAGTTACAAGACTTGAAGACCCTTCACTAGGCAGAGATGATTGGACCATCATTGTACGTGTCGTTCGAAAATGGGAATTCAAGACTCGAAATGGCAATAACCCAAAAATATCAGACGATTTCTCTTAGTTCATGACCATGTAAACCATTTTTACCTCATCATTTTTTTTACTGTTTTGTCCATAGTAATCACATTATCTTCATTACTATTTTCCCTTTAATTATATATATTTTTTACATTCACATGGTTATTCGATATATGCAGTAATGCGCCGATACTTGGTAAATTCGGCAATTCACTCGAGGTTCGAAAAGTCGACACAATAGCAAATTTCATAGTTATGGATACCAAGCATAGATACAGGGTGTCATCCCACAATCTAATGATTGAATTCATTCCATCTTCAAGGTTTATACATTCTAAAGGTGACAATTCTCTAATTCCAAAATATCACTTCCCATTTCTGGAATTTAATGAATTGACATATAAATGGTGCAATGACACATATCTCAAAGGTATATTATATTCTTTACTCATTATACAATTAACATTATACGTTAAAATCAATTCATATTTATCTAATCACTGATTATATAATCAGATGTGTTGGGAATTTTAACATCAATATCACCTATTGAGGATCAACCTGTTAGGGGATCTATCATAAAAAAAAGGGGGTTTAAAGCTTGAAAACCAAAGGTGCTACTTTCTTATTTTCATTATATTTAATGCATTCAATATAAGGATATAATAGGCATACTTCCTTAACCACTTACCCTATTATACAGGGGGATAGGATTTCAATCACCCTGTGGGCCGACGAAACATCACTAATAACTGAAGATGCATGCAATAATCTCAATCATCATTTGATTGTTGTCGTTACCTCCACTGCAGTAAAAAAATTTAGAGGTAATTCTACTATAATTCTTATCTTTTCCTATTCATAACTATTAACTATTATAAATAAAGCATTTTGTGATTCATATCACGTTTATTTCATAGGGAAATTTTCACTATCATCCACAAACGCATTCAAAGTTTATATAAATCCAGATGTTCAAGCCACAAAAGAATTTATAGCCAAGTAAGACATACTATTTTGCAATTTCATTTTAACACTAATATATATCATTTATATTTTCTCATCTTATTTATCCAATCAAAAATTTAAGTATGCATTATATGTCTCTGAGTAAAATATATTTGGATACATGAACATTAAAGTTGATTATGTTACTTCCCACTCATTTAAATTTATGTAAAGGGCTGTGAACCAATTATTTGCTCCTTCATACACCCCATTTGATAGGATGATTGCTAGTAAATAGGGGTATTTTACACCTACAATTATAAGTGCTTAGTGATTAAGGAGTCGTGGCAGTGCTTAGCATTTAGGCAATATGGCTGACAATGACGGTTGACTTTTGTGATGCGGGATGTTTGTTATGGTTATGATTCGTGGATGTATTGTCATACATATAATATTACACATGTATTGTAAGAGGGTAGTTATAGAATAAGTATAAATTTGTAAAGGAAAAAATATAATAAGACTGTAGGAAAACCCATTGTTTGATTATATTGTAAGTATGGAAATCATGATTGATTATAAGAGGGCACAGAAATAATGACAATATTTGCCAAATATGTCATGAAGGGACCGTTTGGTTGTCAATGGGCAAAAGCGTGGGCATGGCAAAATTTGCCTAGGCAAATTCAGATGACGCTATCAAACAACATTAGGCGAAATTAAAGTCAATCCAATTAATTTATTTAAAAACAATTTTTATATTATATTCAAAAATGTTAAAAATAGTTTTTGCAATATTTTATATCACAGTTTTTAAAAAAAAATTGTAAAACGTTTTCTTAACAATTTTTTATAATATTAAAATCAATTTTCAAAATATTACAAAACAATTTTTAAATATTCACAACAGTTTTTTTTAACTATTTAAAATATTTTTTAATTGTTTTTAAACTTTAAAACTGTTTTTATATTATATTCAAAACCGTTTTTAAAATTGTTAAAAACTATTTTTACAATATTTTCATATTACGTTTTTTAAAAAAATTTGTAAAACATTCTCTTAACAATTTTTTATAATATCAAAAACAGTTTTTAAAATATTACAAAACAAATTTTAAACATTCACAACAGTTTTTTAAACTATTTAAAACAGTTTTAAAAAATGTTTTTTAAAACTTTAAAACAGTTTTTATAATATATCCAAAACAGTTTTTAAAAATGTTAAAAACTGTTTTACAATATTTTTACATTACGATTTTTCAAAAAATTTGTAAAACATTCTCTTAAAATTTTTTTATAATATTAAAAGCAGTTTTCAAAACATTACAAAACAGTTTTTAAATATTTATAACAGTTTTTTAAATATTTAAAACAGTCTTTAAAATTATTTTTTTAAACTTTAAAACTGTTTTTATAATATATTCACAATAGTTTTTAAAAATGTTAAAAACAGTTTTTACAATATTTCGTTAATACGGTTTTTTAAAAAAATTGTAAACATTTTCTTAACAATTTTTTATAATATTAAAAATAGTTTTTGAAACATTACAAAATAATTTTTAAATATTCATAACAGTTTTTTAATTATTTAAAACAGTTTTTAAATTATTTTTTAAAACATTAAAATCGTTTAAGAAGTTGGCAAATTTGTGAGCAAATATTTTCCACTCAAATAGGTAAGCAAAATTTGTCCACAGATTGTGCATAGGAGTTGTTGTACATTGGCAAATAATGCCTAGGCAAATTATGCAACCAAACAACCAAAATGTGGACAAATTTTCATATTTGCCAACTTTTTGACATTTGCCTAGGGAAATTATGCCAACCAAACGGACCCGAAATAATTTCTACAGTTTTGTATCTCGAACCATTATTTTACACCTAGATATCATTAGTCGAATGGGGCAAGGAAGGTAACCGACATGACTAAAATTCAGATAATATAGAATATCTTCAAAGATGAAAAGGCTCCTTGGATTTAATAACTGGACAATATATTATGGGTGAATCAAGGACTATGAAAAAACAAAACCAATTGAGTATAATAGATGCAACCCTATTCTAATAGTTTTTAGACAAATATTTTAACCTTTATAAGGTCAAAACTTCCCGTTAAAAATACACATTCTATAACCATATGTTTGTGAAGCACGGCATACAAATTTATAATGAGATTTACACCGGAGGTGTTTAGAACATAAACAGAAACATAAACATACTCAGCCTGCTTATTCCTCCCTAGAAAGCTCAAATCAGATGAATGCGCACTATCATCTCTGGTTGGCTTATTTCCATCTTTAAAATAAGCTGATCTTCGTCCTCCATATGCAGCAACATAATATGCGACGGTGTTTTGATGCAGTGACAATTAAGATATTCTTCAATTTGGAGAAGACCGCTTGATTAACTTAGTAAAATTAAGACATTAGAGTGCGAGAGGTGACAGAATACTGGAAATAAGTCATTAAGATCAACAATTACCAGAAGAGTCGTGTCGCAAACCATGTTGTTGCCTCCATGTTTAACATGATTTCAAGCAAGAAAGTCTCCATACTAGGGTTTGCCTTTAATAAAGATACAGATGACACCCGTGAAACTCTCGTCATTGATGTCTGCAAGAGGTTGTGAGGGGACAAAGCTCGGTTAAGCATATACGATCCACAGGTGATTGAGGATTAGATCCAGAGGGACCTTTCAATGAAAAAATTTGATTGGGACCACCCACTTCACCTCCAGCCAATGAGTCCCACCACTGTGAAGCAAGTGAGTGTTGCTCAGGATGCTCATTCCATGATAAAGGATGCACACAATAATTTCATCCTCGCTGAGTGGGATGAGTTTAAGACTCTTAATTATCAGAAGATATACGGCAACATGCAGAAACCTGCTTTGTTTTTTAAGGGCGAAACCTTGTGAATGCAGATAAGCAGAGGGAGATTGGTTTCATTGTCTACTTAATTGGTAAACCACTTGATTCTTGGCTCAAGTATAGGCCTGTTGTGGCCTAAAAGTAATGCTTTGATCTTGTTGGAACTAGAGAGCAATAGTTTATGAAGAAGTACCGGTTGGATTCTTTACATTTTTTTCTTTTTCTGATATATATTGGTATATTTGAATGCAAAACCATTTCCATTTCTACATATGGAACTTTTCATACTTGATTATGATCAATGGTTGTTTGCAGAACTGATTAAGAATACATCTTTACACATTCTTCAACATGTCCATTTGATAACTTTTATTATCAACAGTTTGTTCAACTGCCACGTCACAGTGACTCCTGTTGCCGAGGCGCACAAGTTTGATGTGTGTTAATTTTTTGCAATTCTGCAATTTTTATTATCAAATTTAAATTTATATTTTTTCGTACTTAATTGATTTTCTTAACTGTATGTTTTGATTGAATCTGGGGAAATTTGTTTTTTTTGAAATGGTCGGTAGTTATCATTTATGAATCCTTTCATTACCTCTTAATTATTTTTGAAAAAAGTTAGTTCCATGATCCTTTTTATTCAATTTACTCTAAAGATTTAATTGTTAGACTTTCAAATTTATAAAAATACATTGATTACCTTTAATGGTTTGATCTCCCTTAGGCCTCTGATGACATGAACTGCTATGTGTCTGTCAAGGATGCCATGAAAGTTGTGGTCTGCCCATCTCATTTTCCACTCTTTTTTCGGCATTTCATAAAAAATAAATCATTTTTCAATATTTTCCAAACTTTGCAATCAAAATCGCCTAAAAATATTTCACTTTTAATTCCAAATAATAAAATTGAGGTTCCCAAACATATCATTAGTGTTCTTAAAATTTAAAAAATAGATTGTGAAGAAATTATTTGCTCCTTCGTACACCGCATTTGATAGGATGATTGCTATGGAATAAGGTTAGGATAATATATGATATTATGAGTTTCGTTGATGTATCGATAATTATATTTGGCATCTTGTATTTCAAGAGGCCTATATCATTGAATTTACTGCCATACATACCATACTATAAACGTATTGTCTACTTTAGTTAACTTTCATTGTTGGACAACATCTATAATGTTGTTGTATTGATTAACATTCACCACATTTCTTTTTCTCTTTTTCCCTTTCTTCAATTTAAGTTTATATTTTTTTCTTATTACTTTATTCCACTTTCATTTTTTAATGCTTTATCTAATCTTGATCAAGATAAGATCAATTTTTTATTTTGACATATAAAATTTTCCATTTAAGATTCTTGATGAAGTTTACAATTAACAAACATTTATGTATAAACCACAGAGTCATTTATTAAATGACATCCTTATTTGGCAAAATTGCATGTTGTTGGCTGCTTATAAGGATGTTGTGTGAAGGAGGTATAAGTATTGATGTCCGGTATGGGGTTGGAAGGTTGGCCAAAGGTGTAGATTAGGCTAGAGATGGGAGGTTGCCTGAAGGTGGTTTTTAGGAGTTAAAAGCCTTGGCTAGTGTGGCATACGAGACACCACCTGCTGCTGGTGGCAGATGGGTATGGTTGATTGTCGGGCCTTATTTTTTTGGCAGGTCAGGGGGTTGGGGTAGGCTGCCATGGTACCGGATATAATGAGAGTTCATGGGTTGTCCACCCATATTACTATTTTTGAACTCTCAAATGAAATGAAATCAGCTCCTTTACTGCTTTATGTTGAGAAACATATGATTAACTAAAGGGTTAAGTGCCAAACAACCCCATGAGTTCTTGGAAGAAGCTCCTTCAACTTTGTATCTTTACAGTAAGTGCATAATTAAAAATTTTATTGCTTTTAAATAATTCAGGGGTTTCTTGCAAAAGATGAACCAACCATATCTCGAACCAATAGATCAGAAAAATAACATTTGATGTAAAATCCAAGCATTAAGATTGCTAATTAAATGATCCATTCTCTAATCCACTAGATCGTGTGATTCTAACAAAGAAACCTTGTGATGTGATGAACGAGGAGCCAACCTCTCAAAGTTGTGCCCAGAGTCCTGACATGGTCATGATTGTTTAATTGATCCTTTTTTACAAGAGGTGGGTAAGGTTTTTCAGGTGAGAGAAAATAATTTTTTATATTGATCCCTTCCTATTCCCTATTTGGAGAGATAAAAATATGCTTAATGATGGAAGTTATTACCAAATTTATATAAAAAAAAACAATCAATGAGACTTTATTGACATAGATGGAAGATGAACCAAATTAATTATATAGTTCATAAAAATGAATGCAAAGAGACTCAAACTTCAAGAGAGAGAAAGTAGATCTGGATCATGATTTCCATGAGAAAACTTTTTATTGCCTTTAACCTTTTCCCATTCGCTGATTAAAAATATAATGGGAATTTGAATAGTCATTAAAGATCTTTAAAAAAATATTTCAAAATCAACAATGAAAATTATCAAATCTTATCATCGTCGTATATATTGGTATATGTAATCATTTAAAATATATATTCCATGATATAAAATTGAAACTCGAGAATCAAGCAAAAAGTTATGATTTATGAAATCCACTATTCTTCTGATTTCTAAATAAGAATTATTCTAACAGTTATGATTTAAAAATCATGATATGCAACATGTTGCAGATAAAAATTGGACAATTAATTTATGTATATAAACATAAAAATCATGATTGAATAAAAAAGATGTATGTATAATTAATTATACGTAGAGAAAATAAAAACTTAGCTTTTGATGGAGAACAATGCTTGTAACACGTTCCCACATACGGCATCAATCTGTTGAAGACAGAAAATGGCCACTGTCATTTTAGTGGCGTCAACAGCAGATAAATGATGAGGATGAGATTGAAGATGAAGATAAACATTCACATCAAACATATAAGAGACAAAGGTTTTTAAAGTGGTTCGGTTATGAATAAAGCCAACGTCCACTGTTATTTTATTCCAAGGGGTTTACAATAGCACCATAAGGTGTAGAGAGAGAAAGGATGTGTATCTTGTGTATGGGGTTTCTAGGTTTCTTGGTTCTCCCCCTTTTTGGCTAAGGGGATACATGTATTTATAGTGATGGGAGATAAAGAGATTCATTGTATGTAGACATTTATGTCTACATTCAACGAATATAATTGTTGAATTGCTTGGTATACTATGTGTTGTCATATATTAATACAGTATAAATGTACATTAAGGCTCATTAAATGGGTAGTTATCCTTTGATCTTCCTGGTTGGTATGCCGACCAACTCTCCTCGGGTGCCGACTAACTCTCCTCGGGTACCGACCAACTCTCCTCGGGTGCCGACTAATTCTCCTCGGGTACTGACCAACTCTCCTCAGGTGCCGACTAACACTCTTTGGGTGTCGACCAACTCTCCTCACGTGCCGACTAATTCTCCTCGGATGCCGACCAACTCTCCTCGGGTGTCGAATATTGCCACGTAGGATGACATGTGCCCTTTTCTAATTGGTCCTCGTAGATGGAGATTTTTTGCGTTAACACCCTGAATAATTAATATTCCATTTCTGCTTCTGCGAATGTATAGCTATGGATTGAATTATGATGTTATTTATATCATAATTTTTATTTGGGTCAAATAAGGAGTTTATAATAACTTTACTTTATGTCACATCATTTTTCATTGTTATGTCATAACTTCACTTTATTCACACAGACTTCTTGACGATAACCGCTCATTCTTTATCTCAACGAATCCGATAAGGTTCATCATTTCAATTGTTCATACTGAAGCAGATTTTAGATCGATTCAAGATATATTGGCTATTCATTCCTACTCTCCAAATCAGTTATTTCCTTTCAAATGCATATTTCCAATCTCTCCTTTATTATCTCATAATAATATAAATGTCACAGATTCTATACGTCATTTACCAAGCAAGAATCACATGTGTAGAAGACGCTGCTAGCTGGTATTATATAGCATGCAACCTCTGCAATAAGAAACTAAAACATAACATCACTTCCTTCTTTTGTGAATCATGAAACACCGAAAATATCATTCCTTCTCCTAGGTAATTTATTATTAAATTTTCTTCATTCTCCTACTCAATTTACCATTTCATAACAAATTATCCATAAATAGGTACAAAGTTCAAATCAGCGTCAAGGACGAAACAACTACCACAACATTTGCCCTCTTCAATAAAGAGGCTGAATCTTTGATCAAAGTCCAATGTTCTGAACTTGCACATATCAGCCATGACATCAGCGTATGATTTTCATAACTGTTGATAATATTCTCTCCAAACTTCATTTTTTGTATTCTCTCTTTAACTGCACTATTTTTACTATTTTATACAAGTAACCAAAGATCCACTACCACTTGCAATCACAAGGATCCTCGGTACCTCACACAGATTTTGCCTCAAGCTAAATGACTACAACTTAGTCCGTGGTTAGGAAAACTACACCATTTCAAACATTTTCCACGTTTCCTTAACCAAAGTTACTTCAAAGACTATCAGCTCCATTCATAAGGTATTCTACACATACTTCTTATAATTTATTTACTTCATTTGTTTGAATAACTCTAATATAATATTATTTACATAGTAGGAAACCATTCCTCTAAATCCCAATCAAGGCCCAATCATTATCATAGACACTGAAATTAGCAGTGATGTAATTCACTCTTCTTCTCCAATATCTACTACATCACATAAAACACATCCTTTAACTCACGTCGAATGCGATAATTTCTCTAAAAGGAAGGCTGCGGGAAGGGATTTTCAATTTTATCTATTCAACTTCTATTTAACTTTTTGCTTTAATATTATCATATTCTTCTAACATATATTCTACCGTCATTGTAGGAACGTTGATCATAGGAAAAAGAGGATGCTCTAAACTCTCTTTCAAGAATTCAAGCTTCATCAGCATTTGATTGATTTTACTATTTTAAAATTCCACTTTATTTCATGTCTTTACGTCTAACATTAACAATGTTTATTAATATTGATAAATTCTTCTTACCTGTCACTGTTACTCTTCATTCTTACTCTATTACAATTTTTTTCTACTATCAATTTCTCTTATTTATTCTTCTATTATGCATTCAATACCTCACTCACAGCGCATCGCGCGGGTTTCCACCTAGTTTAAAATAAACTCAACAATAACAGCAAATTCCACAACCAAACCACCAACAAATCCATTCCACCAATTTAAATATATAAGCTCATGAACTAAGCCATTTTACGTTTGGCTACTTTTTCCGCTACTTCATGCCCTTTTGCTATTTAATGCTACAAGTTTTAAAGAGAATTTGAGACTTTGAGACTAACCACATTTCATTTACATTTTGATAGACACCCAATGACCTATCCCCGACATGAGTTCTTGAAAGTATCCCGTTTTACTCCAACAATGTCATCAAATTCTCAAATCTTCTATTCTGAGCGGCGTTTAGTTCTTTATGAGACGATATCTTGTCTTTTAACTTTCTCAACTTTCCATTATGAAACGGAATTATACTATGATTGTTGATGTGTCAGAGGGCATTGGACTGACACCAAATCCTATCAAATATCTTGACTTCTTCCCAAGCACCTTAATTGCTATCTCCTCATGTGATATTTGAACTGAGTTGAGCTCCTTCATTCTCACATTTAGCTTTGAAAATTCATCCTACCATTCTTAAAAAAAGTTTCTTCATTAAACTAATGTTAGGTAAATAAACATATGAAGAGAATAATACTTACCAAAAAGGATAAAAGGAGGAAGTAACTGAAACATACATGTGTCTCCTTGCACTTATCATTCACCCAATCATCCTTTATCTTACTCCAATGAGATGTCTAGTAAAATTCCATGACGCTAGGTTTCACGCTAGCTTCATGATCCTAAATTCAAAATTTCTGCATGTAAGAATATAATCATACTAGTTGATGATGCATGTGAAACATTCCAAATATGAAAAATGTCAAGAATATTATTGTGACACATAAATTAAAATCAAAATTAGTAGGGGAAAAATCAATTTGATAACTATACAATAATTTAGAAATTAATAAATGCATCACTTGGATTGACATCGCAGCTACAATTGATTGTGATCCGCATGCATGATTCCAAGCCATATGCGGACAATTTTTTTTTGTTTTGGTATGAATGATCCTTAAAACATAAATAGGAAAGGTTATACCAATAAAAAATTGTAAATATTACGATGATAGTACGGTATTCACATTGAAGAAAAAATGTAAAAATTGCGCGTTGAAGGTTATCAATCGTAAATAGTAAAGGTTACCAAAAAGGCTTATCAGTCGAAGTGACATCAATCATGTGATCCCAATCCTCTAGCTTAACCCCTGGATATGGTTTTATTTTGGGATCAACACCATCCTCCACTAGCTGTGAATAATGTGCATGCATCTTGCTCTTCCAATCACGGTATCCTCTCTGACACTTCCTATTAATGGAAAATCTAACACCCTTTTCATTATCATAATCCTCAGTATGAAACTTATCTTTTAATAGTAGTATTGATCCTTAATAAATATTATATATACATGATATTAAATGAACTTCTAATTATATTGAAAATACTTGGACTCTCTAAATTACGGACTCCTTTATTGAGGGATCGATTTCACCCCAACAAGAGACGTTTTGAAGTGGGATGACATTTCTGATCTCCATGCCAAGTTTTTATGAAAATGTAAGATCATGTAATTCCACTAGTAATCCATCACTAGGTGGTACCTCAACTTTAAGCTTCTCATATCGGCGCATAACTTTCTCCATCATTTTTCCTAGCGTAGGCCCCTTTACACGTTTCTTGGTAAGAGCTGGAACAAAATTTAAATCGAGTGAAAAAATTTGTGGGTACCCAGATTTGCCATCATGGGCCCAGACGAGTAACCTAATAAAAATGGCCCAAAGTCCGGATCCCTCACCTTAACTAAATTCAATTATGACTTAGTCTTCTCCTAGAATCTCGTATAGAGATATTCCAAGAGAGAAAGATGGACGTGGGGGAGTTTAACACCCCCACTCCCTGAAGATAGACATGTATAACATAAACCCTAAGCCTGGGGTAAGAGGCACGCACTATATTCTCTGTAAACCCTCCCTAGAGTATATAGAAATAATACTGACTGCACCACCATGGGTGTAGGCATTCTTGCTGAACCACGTACATACTATGTTGTGTGATTGACATTTTATGTTCTTTATTTTCCTTGGTGATTGCGCTTTTCTCATTTATTTGTGTTGAATATAATTGTCACCAGAATTGGCACCGTCTGTGGTAACGTTTGTCTTCCACGAGAAAGCCCACACCAATAAAGAAGTTTGAAATGTCTGGTCACAGTAGTAATGCCCCTCAGGCAGGAGATATCCAAGAACAACCTGCTCCTCGTAGGATCGGATCCGAAGTTCGGCATTCGAATCAGAGGGATCACCCAGAGAGGCCAGCCTCAGAGGAAAGCCAAGGACCACCAAAGTCCACATAAATCTCCAAACTGATTGATGCCTATGAGGCAAGGATCCAAGAGCAAAGGGAGTCCACTAGCAAGCAAGAGGCTGAGAATGCTCGCGTCAAAAGGAAATTAGAAAGGATGGAGAAAGAGCTCCATCGCAGCACTAGGCGACGACCATACCGTACTCCTAGCCCTTAGGCGAGAAAGTTTTGCAGACGAGGAAGGAGCCCAAGGCGTGGATCTCAAAAGAGTGAGAAGCACGAGTCAAGCGACGACTCTATCGAGCACCAGCGATCGGCTCGCCATTACATGAGCCCAACTCGTAGCAATGAGAACATACAAAATTTGGTCCAAAGGGAGATGGACCAACACCTAGCACACCGCGTGCAAGATCGACCAGGGAGCTTTCTAGACGAGATCTCAAAACTCAGATGAAATCCATTTTCTTAAGGGAGATAAAGAAGAGGAAGCCCCTAAGAAATTTGCTATTCTGATATTTAAGAGTTATGATAAAAAACTAACCCCATTGATCACGTTAGGCAGTAAAGGCAAGCCATGACTCTCTGGAACCACCGGGATGCACTAATGTGCAGGATTTTTCCCTCGAGCCTGCATGATGTGGCACATAAATGGTTCGAGAGGCTCCCTTATAGGTCTATTAGGAGATTTGAGTCCCTGACCGAGCTCTTTATGAACCGCTTCATCACTAGTAGCTCCCATCCCAAAAGGATGGATGCTTTACTAATAATGAAAAAGATGCCTCAAGAGAGCCTCGAGACTACGCGAAGAGGTACTGGGAGTTTTTCAATGAGGTCAAGGACTACTCGGAGCAGGTAGCAGTGGCCTCTTTCAAAATTGGGCTACCCAACTCTTTTCTTTTGCACCAATACCTAACAAAGAAAGAGTCCACGACTATCGACGACCAGATGGATCACATCGAGACGTACGCCAAAGTGGAGGATGTGACCCACCTCAGTACAAGGGAAAATGGTCGAACTAAGCTCGCTACCAAAGGCAACGATAAAGCTGAGAACCAAAAGAAAGGAGGCAAGAATGGGGGCAAGAATGGCTCCAAGAACGGAGGAAGGAACGATGTTTCAAAAGAATTTCAGGTAGTCAACACTGTCTTTAAAGAACCAATTTACAAGATTCTGGCGAAGATCAAGGACGATCCATTTATAAAGTGGCCCAGAAAGATGGGAGGAGATCCCTCAAAGAGAAACAACGCGCTGAGATGCGCTTTTCATAAAGAGGAAGGACATAAGACTGAGCACTGCAAAGCTCTTAAGTCTCACCTCGAAGAACTGGCCCAGTCTGAGCACCTGAACGAGTTTGTGGATAAGAAGGCAGAGAAAGTTGCTGCCAATGGAGAAATAAGACCTGACAACGTACTCGAAGACGATGCTGGCCATGAATTCATGGTAATTCATAGAGCATCTGATATGAAGCAGATTCAAGGGAATTCAGCTCGGATGGAGGTACAAAATCTTACAGCAGTAGTGCAAGCTTTTCAGATCAATCTAGCAAAGACATAATCAGGAAAGCATAGGCGAGTAGACGACGTCGACTATAGCAAACATATCGTGTTCACGGATGAAGATCTGGTCGGAGTGAGAACCCCACATCATGACGCCTTGATCATTATGCTCAAGATAGCCAACTATGACTTCGACAAGTTTCTCGTTAACCAATGAAGCTCATATGAAGTAATGTATCTTGACTTGTTCAGTAAATTGAAGTTGAGCGTCGCCGACTTGAAGAAGGCCACTGTCCCTCTAGTTGGCTTCACTAGAAGAGTGGCTATTCCACTGGGAAAGATTATGCTACCAGTAAGGGCATGAAGTATCTCCAAGATGATTGAGTTTTTGGTAGTCGACGTTGACTCTCCATACCAAGCTATCATCGGCAGAGGATGGCTACATGCAATGAAGGCAGTCCCCTCGACCTACCATCAAAAATTCAAATATTTGACCGAGCGAGGAGTAATGGAGATCCATGGTGATCAAGTGATGGAAAGAAGTTGCTTCATAGCGGCCATCCACCCAAAACCGGAGAAAAGGGCCGAAAAGCCCAATGAGAAGGTCGAGGAACCAGAAGGTCTGATACCTTCAAAATAGTTGTTAAGGTACGGAAGACCCGGAGTGGAAGACACCAGGCTCCTCCCCTCTGAGCGGGTCATCGAAAACCTGAAGGAAGTTACAGCTGGTAGTAGCAAGAAGGACAAGATATTCTTGATTGGAGCTTCTCTCACAGATCAAGAAAAGAAAGAATTGACGATTCTGCTGAGAAGCAACATAGACATTTTCGCGTGGGAACTATACGAGTTGCATATAATTGATTCCAGTATAGTTTGTCATCGGTTGCATGTCGACCCCACTTTCAAACCTATCATGCAGAAGGCACGATGAACTGCGCCCGAGAAAGCAAAAGCCGTAGAAAAAGAAGTTGAAAAATTACTGGATGCAGGATCTATACGGGAGGTTCAATTCCCTAAATGGTTATCCAACCCAGTAGTAGTTCCAAAGAATAATGGGAAATGGAGAGTCTGTATTGACTTCACTAACCTAAACATGGCTTTCCCTAAGGACAGTTTCCCCCCCCCCCCCTAAAAAAAATTGACCAATTGGTGGACACCACAGCAGCTCACGAAAGAATGAGTTTTCTGGATGCATATTTGGGGTATCACCAGATCCCTCTGTATGAACCAGACCAGGACAAGACCGCATTCATCACCACCATCGAATTATACTATTACAAAGTCATGCCCTTCGGGCTCAAAAATACAGGGGCAACCTACCAGCTGCTGGTCACCAAGATGTTCAAAGACCAAATGGGAGACACCATGGAAGTCTACATCGACGATATGCTCATCAAGAGCAGGAACAAAGAAGACCACCTCTCAGACTTATTAAGAACCTTCGAAATCCTCAAGAAATACCGAATGAAGCTCAACGCGAGCAAGTGTTCTTTCGGTGTCCATTCAGGATAATTTCTTGGGTACTTGGTCAGTAAGAGGGGCATCGAGGCTAATTCGAACCAGATCGATGCAATCAACAGGGTACAACCCCCTCGCACAAAACGGGATGTGCATAAGCTCACTGGCATGCTCGCTACCTTGAACCGTTTCATCTCGAAGTCCTTCGAGAAATGCAAGCCATTCTTCTATCTCTTGAAGGGAAACAAGACAGTAGAATGGAATCAAGATTGCTCGAAAGTATTGAACGAGATTAAGGATTACCTTAGCTCATCACCCCTGCTCGTCATACCTCAAGAAAGAGATTCCTTGTACTTATACCTTGTCGTTTCCAACCACGCCGTCAGTTCTGCACTGGTGTGCGAGAAAGAAGGAATCCATCACCCCATTTATTATGCGAGCAAGACCTTATTAGAGGCTGAGCAGTGGTACCTACCACTAGAGAAGCTATCCTTTGCACTATTATTAGCTTCAAGGAAGTTGAAGCACTACTTTGAAGCCCACACCATCATCGTCCTTACATCGGACCCCCTTAAATCAATCCTAAAGAAAACGGATTTGTCGGGCAGACTAATTAAATGGTCGGTCGAGCTCGAACGATTTGACATCCAATTTCAACCAAGGAATGCAATCAAGGGGCAAGTCCTTGCTGATTTTATAGCTAAATTCATGGGGGAGAATCCTCTCGACCAACTTCAACCCATGAGGCAAAAAGAAAACCATGCAACAGAGGGAGTTTGACAGTTATTTGTTGATAGAGCCTCCAACTTAAAGGGGGTAGGAGTGGGCATTGTGCTTGTTACTCCAGAAGATACAATCCTTGAACAGGTAATCAAGATTAGATTTGAAGCCTCCAACAATGAGGTAGAGTATGAGGCTTTGATAGTTGGCCTCCAGAAGGCACACACTTTGGGGGCGAAGCAGTTACAGGTGTTCGGCGACTCACAATTAGTCTCCAATCAGATAAGTGGGGACTACAACACAAAAGATGAAAGAATGGCAGCCTACCTCGCCTTGGCAAAGAGGATAATGGCCATCTTCGAGGAAGTCAATGTCCAAAAATTTTCTAGAGGAAAGAATAGCCATCTTGATGCCCTGGCAGCCCTGAGTTCGGGAATCAATTCTGACTTGAAAAGAACGATCCCCATCGACTTCCTCACCCATCCGAGCATCAACCAGAGCGATGAGCTACTAGGTGTGGAATATGTACTCCAGATTGAGTCAGAACCCAGTTGGATGGACCCTTTAAGGGACTATTTGAAAGATGGCACACTTCCAAACGATGGGAAGACCGCTCATCAGATAAGAGTCAAAGTTACTCGCTTTCACTTATCTCCTGAGGTCAAGCAGTATAAGAGATCATTCTCCGTCCCTTACCTATAATGTGTTCACCCGAGGGATGTCGAGAAAATTCTACACGAGATCCATGAAGGAATCTGTGGAAGCCATATTGGAGGAAGATCACTAGCTTTTTGAGCTATGAAGGAAGTCTACTGGTGGCCATCTATGCAAAAAGATTCGGTAGTGTACGCTCGCAAGTGCGAGAAATGTCAGCTACATGCCCCTATGGTTCACCAACCTGCCAACGACCTAAGATCACTCACCAGCCCCTGGTCTTTCGCCCAATGGGTAATGGACATCGTAGGACCACTTCCTATTACCGTCGACAACCGCAAGTATCTGTTGGTCACAACGGATTACTTCATCAAATGGATTGAGGCAGAGCCACTGGCAAACATCTGAGATGCAGATATGATGAGATTTATATGGAAAAACATAATTCCCCATAACCATCATCACTGACAACGGAACACAGTTCGAGAGTGGCCCTTTCCAGAACTTCTGCAATGAACACGAGATCAGACACTATTTCAGCTCGGTGGCGTATCCTCAGAGCAACGATCAAGTCGAACCTTCCAAAAAAATGATGATCAATGGGTGAAAGAAACGATTAGAGAGAGCCAAAGGTGCATGGGTGAACGAACTATCGCATATTCTATGGGCTTACTGCACTACACCACGTCGGGCAATGGGGGAAACCCCATTCTCACTAATGTATGGAATGGAAGAGATCATCCCATTGGAAGTAGGCCTACCAACTATGAGGTCCACCCTTGTCGACCAGGGCCAGAATGATGCAGCATTGCTCGCTGAACTCGATATAGCCGACGAACGCAGAGAACTTGCCTTAGTGAAACTAGCGAGCTATCAGTAATAGCTCGCAAAACACTATAACAAGAAGTTCAATCCAATGGCATTCTGAGTTGGAGACTATGTCCTAAGGAAAGTCCTTGCTAGTGTAGTAAAACCATCAGACGGCAAGTTGGGGCCAAACTGGGAAGGATCATTCAAGATAACAAGAGTTGATCTTCAAGGAGCCTATCACTTAGAAATGCTGGAGGGAAGAGAGATACCCCGAGCATGGAATGCAACCAATCTTAAGAAATTCTATTTCTAGTTTTTTCTTTCGTCTTTTACAAGATTTATGAAACTGGCAGCTCATTTACTTGTGATTAATAAAAGTTATTTGGCAGTTACATTCTATGAGGTGTCAGTTAACTAATATATGAACTTTATAACTTGCACAACCTTTTCAAGTGACAAGTGACAGGCACACTACTCAGTACACGATAGCAGGGAAAACACCCTCCTCAAGTTTTCGTTATAAAGCACGAACAACCTCTTAGCATTACCCCTGGCAATATATGAATCCCTACAGGAGATCCTTAGGCAATCCGGTCAAGTCAAATTGGTTGCCAAAAAATGTTTGGTTAACAAAACCATGATCGTATAGAGCATCCAACACTAGGTGTGTCCTCTCCAATTTCCACACTTAGGCCTAAGGGAGTGTGAAAACACGACCTAAAAGGTAAATTAGGCCAGAATGGTATCTCATAAGCATGCTGGACTGGAGGGACACTTACTCAACAATGCAAACATATAAATCTAGTCGTCCACGAGAGGCCCAAGATTATTAAGCGAAGAATAAATGACGTAAAAGAATGTACAACACATGTTTAGTCGGCGAGTTCACCCAAAACATAGATATTATATTACTTCATCACATTTACAACAAGAATGTACAACCTGTGTTTAATCGACGAGATCGCTCAAAACATCAATATTACATTACTTTATTACATATGTACACAGAGTTACAACTTGTAAAATCCTAGTGAGGCTGAGGCCTCTAAACAAGATAATCAACCTCTTGTGCTCTTCTCCCGTCATCCAGATGAGGAGATAATTCCTCCTCGACCTCCTTCCTATCTAACTCTAACAGCTGCCGGGGGATGGCATCGATAGGGATCCAATGATCATCCCTCCTGAAGGGGTTAGGCCTTAAAGTGGAAGGAGAGATCTCGTGACGATACCAGAGTATTGAGTTCCTTGGAACTTGTAGCTCCCTTAGGGCACTCAACCATCCCCTGATAAATGCGAGCTCTTTAAACTCTATTAGCCTCGTCGGAGAATCTACCCAACCTTGGTCGTAACCATTAGCCCATACTCACCGAGGTCCTCTCTTAAAAAGATGCCTCAGCCGTGTGACATCCCTTTGAAGCCCAACAGCAATCACATGTGCTCGACGGACATCTTCACGGAGCTCATTCAATTCCCTAGTTGGGCTTCTTACATTTGTATCAGCTCATGAAATAGTCGATGGGGTAGAACCTCGCAGCACCAGAGGAGCATCTCTTTGTCCTATGCCAGCTCGTGATGAGGAGGAACCCCTTAAAATGGTTGGCACACTGCTCGGCGCATGCTCCCTGAGGCACAACACTTCCCTCCTCAAGGACTCATTTTCCTGTTGCGGAACTTCTCCGACTTGGTTAATCTCAGTAGCATCGAGGAGTCTTTCTCTCAGAGTATTCACTTCCTCTTGAACAGAAGCTTCAACTTCTACCATTTCCTAAAGCCTGTCTTTCAGTTTAGCAACGAGCTCCGTCTGATCTATGAAATGCTTATTACTCAATCGCATCGATTTGCAAATTCTTATAAAGGTATGACGAACTTGAGGACTCACATCAGGACCAAGAATTCTTCCCAGTTAAGAAGTGGCTGGTATGTATTCATCTACATCAATCGACTATAGTCCATAAACGAGCAGTAAATGATAAAATGAATCAGTACAGTGAGGAAAAAAGTCTCTTCATTTCATTCATAAAGAATCAAAGTACATCGAGAATCACAAAGGAACATTACAAATAAGTCAAAAGTATAAAAGTAATCCTAAGAGTAGATTAACTGGCGACCTAGGTTTGTTCAGAAGAAGCTGGTTGCTTCCCCTTATCAACAGCAATAGGAGCATCTCCCCTAGGAGGGACAACTTCTGTCGCTCGAGCAGGAAGGGCATCCACAGGAACTGACTCAGAGGTGGGGTTAGTACCTTTGATGGCTGGGGCAGGAGCTTCATCTACGATAGGATTTGTACATGGATCATGCTCATCAAATAAGGGAGAATTAACATCCCCCCAACAGCCAAGAGGGCCTTGTTCCAGACCTTCTTTATTTCTCAGGTACAGGGTAGATCCAGGTGGATTGGGTATGGTCTCGGGTAGAACGCGGGTTAAAGGGGGTTCATCGAAACTGGGTATATGCAAGCTGGCAGTGAACTCCGATGAGTTGGTGGCTTTCGGGTCAGAGGTTTATGGTTGCTAGTGGGTGAGAGTTTGGTATGGAGGTAGCGGACTGCCCAGTTTAGGTTAAAGTGGGAGAGGGGTTCGAGTTTTGGTCATGGATGGAAAGAGAGGGGTTGATGCCGGAGCAGAGATAAAGAGGGTTTGGAGCTGAGTGAGTGGGTGGGGGAGAGAGAAGATAGAAAAGATCAAGGGAGAGGAGAAAGAAAAGTTTTTTGGGGTTTTTTTAGTGTCTTTAGGAAGTTTTTGAGGGGGGAAATACATTTTTTGCTAAAAAAAAAGGGAGATAAATTTTGAGTTTTTTTTTTAAATTAAGTTAAAATACATATCGCGACATGCATATGATGAAGCTGAAAGTGTATACCATTTTACGACATGATACCCATGTCGCAAAACATGAGTGATGTTTTCGTGGCATATAACATATGTCGCCGAAAGTAGGGAACCAAATGTGCGACATCAATCAAATGTCGCTGAATGTAAATGACATTTGGGGGGAAATGTTAGTAGGGAGCCCACCAAAATAACGACTTTTCACGACACAAAACCTATACTTTTTGCCAAAAGTATACCTTTTGGCAACACGAAAACACTGATGTCGTCGAAAGACGTCGCCTATTTTGTTTTTTCTTACAATGTGTGGATTTTGGCTTTAGGAGGTACAATTTCTTAGACACATCATGTCCGACAGGGGCATTGATGTCGATCTGAGTAAAGTATTAGCGGTGAGGGAGTGAGGACAACCCATGACGCCGATCTAGATTCACAGCTTTTGGGGATTGGACGGGTATTATTGTCATTTTATCAAGGGGTTCTTGAAGATTGCGGGTCCATTGATGAACCTGACTCGCAAAGGGATACCGTTTGTGTGGGGCGATCATTGTGAGTTAGAGTTTAATGAGATAAAGGACATGTTGAAATCAGCCTTCGTACTTGCTTTGCCTAGGGGAGGATTGGAGTACCGGGTCTATACCGATGCATCCTTTCACGGAATTGGGAGTGTATTATAGCAGGAGGATAGGGCTATAGCCTATGAATCCTGAAAGCTTAAGCCCCATGAGAAGAATTACCCCACCCACGACCTAGAGTTGGTAGCAGTTGTTTTTGCTTTGAAGATATGGAGACACTATCTTTTAGGGGAGCAGTTTACTTTGTTCATGGGTCATAAGTCACTTTAGTATATCTTCACCCAGAAGGATCTTAACATGAGGTAGAGGCGGTGGCTCAAATTTGTGAAGGACTATCAGTTTGATATATAGTATCATCCTATTAAGGCTAACATGGTAGCTGACACGTTGAGTCGAAAACCCACTGGGGAGTTAGCAAAGGTCTGGAAAGCGAGGTGGAAGGAGATTTGGCATGAGGATGAGGTCACCAGGGGATGCATGTTATTTTAGATACTAAAATAATATATACCAGGATACGAGGAGACGGTATTGGTGGTTGGGAATGAAGCGAGACATAGCAGGGTTTATCTCGAAGTGTGTTCCCTAACAGCTTGTTAAAGTTGACCACCAGCAACCTTCAAGGAAGCTTCAGCCACTTGATATTCCCATGTGTAAGTGAAAGCATTTCGATGAAATTTATTACTGTGTTACTGACATCTCATAACGGTCACGATTCTATTTGGGTGATAGTAGATCGGCTGACCAAGGTGGCCCATTTCTTTCCAGTCCGCACCGATTACGAGACGAGTCAGTATGCGTAGTTGTTTATCGTCGAGGTAGTGAAGCTTTATGGGATGCCGATTAACATTTTGTCCGATAGAGACAAGACTTTTGTGTCTCACTTATGGAAGAGATTTTAGGAGGCCATGGGCACAGACTTGCGATTGAGTACTACTTATCATCCACAGACAAGCAAGCAGACTGAGAGGGTTAATCAGATGCTGGAGGACATGTTGAGGATGTGAATTCTAGACTTTGGGGAGGTTAGGAGCGATACCTTATATTGGTAGAGTTTGCATATAATAATTCTTACCAGTTTACCATCCATATGGCCCTCATTCGAGGCATTTTTTGGGAGGCCGTGTTGCTCTTTCGCTTGTTCGTTAGAAGTGGGGCACAACAAGTTATTAGGGCTAGAGATGATATACGTGACGACTGCCAAGATTGAGCTTATTTGTAGATGCATTCGGATAATTCAAGATAGGCAGAAGAGTTATGCTGATACCGATCGGACACGCGTTGATTTAGAGGCTGGAAATCAGGTGTCAGTACGTGTGTCTCCCATGAAGGGGGTCATGAGATTCGAAAAGAAGGTGAAGCTAGCACTGAGGTATGTGTATCATTTCCCTATTATTGAGAGATTGGGACCGATAGCATATATATTTGGTTTACCGGAGCATATTCAACTGATACATGATGTATTCCACATTTAGATTTTTGATGCGTTCCATTCGAGGAGATTGATTTACAACCAGAAGTCTTATATGAGGAGAGACCCATGGCTATTTCGGATCGCAGTGAGCAAAAGCTATGGTCTAAGGTGGTGCCACTAGTCAGAGTTCAGTGGGGGCACCACAATGTTGACGAGTCTACTTGGGAGCGGGAGGATGGCATGCGAGACTAGTATTCCGAGTTGTTTACAGAAAGTATGACCTAATTTTGGGGACAAAATTCCTTTATAATGGGGGAAGTATGTAATACCCCGTATTTCCTGCATATTTGAGATTTAATTATTTCAGTACTTAAATTATTTTATTTTAAATTACGCGAGAAAAGTAATTTAGCAAAATTGAATAATAATGTGACTATTGAATATGAATCGATATTAAAATAATGATTAATTTTATGAAATAAATTTACTAAATGTGAATAGTAAATAATTGATAGTTATTAGTTTACGTCGTAGCGAGTGATATGGGCATATTTGATTTTATCTCAACCAGGAGTTACGTATAGACTAATTTGATGTCGAGATAGGAAATATATTTTAAGTGACTCGGGTGATAATTTAGAGGTCATTAATGATTCCAAAAGGGTTTAAATAGTCAGAATAGTATACTTGGTGGTATTGTTTGGGTCCAAAGTCAATTTTAGACCAAACCGGCACCTATTGGGGGTATTTTGGTCATTTGGCAAAAGGAAGATTAGAGACCTACATAATTTACAACTCTATATCTGATTTTCAGAGGCATAAGCTAGGGTTACAAACACTAAAACCTAAGGGAGTCCATTAGAGAAGGAGGAGAGACCATTCTCAAAGCTTAAGGAGGTGTTCTTGAAGAATTGGACCTTGTTCTTGCATCCTAATCATCTAAGGAGTGAGGATTGGAAGAGAAGAACATTAATCCATCATCACCACCACTAAATCAAACCCCATCTATTAAGGCAAGTGTTTATATACAATGTTTTGAATTTATAATACCCATGTGTAGGGTATTAATGCCTAGATTTTATAAAATCAATGTTCTTAAAAGAAAATATAAAAATTTTATGCATGATTGGGTAGGATTTGCATGTAGCGTGATTTAATATATGTAGAGGTTTAATAATCAGAGGAGATATGAGCATTAACAAGAATTAAATCTGGGTTTCTTAATGAATGTATGGGGATAACACAAACCTAGGTTTTTCGAAAAAAAAATTGGGTTTTGATTCGTTCTTGATTGAATTCTATGAAGATTTGATATATTTAGAACATTAGAAATCACCCTAATGCACGTACAAATGGTTATGAATAATTTGTTGTGATTGTGGTATATCATAATGTAAGTATGGTAAATGAAAATGGTGGGAAAACGCATGAAAAAGATGAAGTAGCCAAACTGTACATTTTCAAATCGATTCGGCGAGGGGAGATTGGATTCGATTTACCAAAAAACTTGGTTTCCCCCCTTTTAAGCCTAGAATTCCTAAATTGTTGTCATAAAAACCTTTAGGACCTTGTTAAATGACCATGGGGGACTTATTGTATTACAATAGGCATATGATAAGGGTATGTGCTAGTTTTATTAAGAGGTTTAAGAGGAAATTAAAGTGGGTGAAACTATATCGTAATTAATCTGAAAGACAGATAAAGAAGTACGAGAATTTCTAAAGAATTGTATATAAACTAGTAGGAAAACTTAGACTTAACTACTGAAATTAATAAAAGGGTAACTAGGACCCTTAAAGTTGTGTGAATACTTAAACAAATGTGATAAGTGTGATAAATCGTAAAGTAACAATTAGAGGGAGTATGCGAGAGAAAGATCCTGCGTACAAACATGAATAATTGGGTTATGTGTATACCTACTGATTTATAAGGATACCTAGGTTGTGTGAATACCTATTGTATACCGGTTGATAAGTTAACATACTGCTACTTGCTATCATGGGGGTTAGGTAGTGATAGGTACCATCCCACCTTGGTGATTCCAACAAGGTTTGGAGAAGTACCCCAGGGCATGGAACTTTAGGCAGATTATTATTTTGAGCGATAATAGTGATACCGACAGGTTGTTTTGGTATGTTAGGTATGTGAGCATCCCTAAAGACTGGGAACCATGTCTTCCCCATAGTATGACGATCATTTTAGGTTAGAGGGTGCTCACCGAACCACATGTCCTTGAGGTACGAGATGTACACGAATTTGATAGCAAAGCATGTATGCATCACGATTTTCATCCCGAGAGATGCCTTAATTAATATATTAACATCACGAATTTGATAGCAAAGTATGTATGAATCACGATCATTTTAGGTTAGAGGGTGCTCATCGAACCACATCTCCTAGGGTATGCCCGTGCCTGAAGGCACGGCGAAAATTTTCAAAGTACGTAATCGTAAAACGACAAAAATTTCCAAAATACATAATTTCAAAATGAAAAAAATTTTGCTCCCCAAGAAAATAGTGTAATTTTAAAACAAATTGATCATAATTTTCAAAGTCGTGTGCATCGACTCCAACATGCATGCCTACAACACTTCTTGAATCTTGCACAACCAATAAATATTTGACAAAAAGATAAAAAAATTGTATGTCAATAAAATAATATTTGACATTTTTTGTAGGTAAATTAAATAATATTTTACATTAGTATGATAAAAAAATGTTTGAATGTATCTTAACAAAACATGGGGTGCTGAAATGTAAAAAAATGTATATATATAAATAAAGAAAGATGGTAGATTGTAAAGGAGATGCATTAAAATAACTTGCACGCATTATTATAGTAGCTAAATGCAAAAGTAGTATAAGTACTACACATCACCTCTAAAGATATTGTACTAAAAGCAAAAGCAACTAAAAGATTATGGGACATAAGCATTACATATCATCTCACCTTTTACATCACCGCCATAATCAATAAAGATTAGCTGGATTTACTTGTTATTGTAGACAAAGATTCACTTGTTCTTATTAAACTTAATTTTCAATGTATTGAATATTTCTCTCTTTGATAGAGTCAACAACCAATTATCATTACAAATGAGTAACAGAAAACCACAAACAAAATTTTAAGGTCCGTAAGGAAAAAAAGCATTTAAATTGTATATCAAAATTTTAAGGTCCTTAAGGAAAAAAAGCATTTAAATTTTATCTTATTATTATTTTATTTGACCCTAAACAGTGTTAATACCACAATAACCCTAAATAGTATTGGTACATGACATATCACACAAATAACCCTTGATTTTTACTCAAAACCCCAAAAAAATGTTTACAGGCTTGATATTGCAACCATAAACAATATTGGTAAAAAATGATATGCATATTTAGAAAATAGTCCAAAGTTTAGTTATAAAATGTATTTACATAAAAAGTGGATAAAAACTCGACAATAAAAATCCCCAAAACAAAAATATCCTACACCTCATTCCATGTCTATCTTCTTCCCCTACTTCTTTTCTATAGAAAAATAGGGGAAACAATGTAATAAATTGAAAGATTGTATCAATAAAATTAGAGAAAGTAATTGGCAAAAGGAACGTAATAGAACTATATCTGGCTTGTAGCTGTTCTTGGATCTCCCATATGACAAAATAACCAACTACGGAAAGAACCAACTACGAAAAAGAAAAAAATAATCCGTTGGATCTGGATTTTAGCAGTTCGTGGAACATATATCTTCTCTCCTCCACGATTGACTGAGGAGGAACAAATATCTTGGAACAGATATCTCGGATTAAGGAGAACAGATATCCGTTGGACGTAGTCCACTTCTATTGCTGATATCTTCTCTCCCCCACGATTGAACAACTCCTTAATTCGACTTACAACCTGATCAAATATGAGAAAAGTAAATTCCTACAAAGAGATATCAGATCTGAGAAAAGTGATAGGCATAACTCTCCTCAATCATTTATATAAATAAATATAGAAATTATATTGCTCGTGATTTCGTGATTTTAGTACCTGAGAAAAATTAACCATGGTTAGTTAACCACAAACCACTTCGTGAACCGCACAACTTGAATAAAACTTTGAACCAAAACCACCACTGGAACCAATATCATCGCCACTCCTACCGACCTAAAAAACGATACAACCTCATGTATACAAATACATACATCAGAAAATCCATACATCACAAAATGATCCAACCTCACAACCTGATTAAATATGTATCACAAATCTGATTAGAGATAGAGTATAACATCAGAACTATAGTTTTTATTTGTAAAACTTGAGAACGCAACCACAAAAATAAAACGTCAACGCACCCACAATTTCAGACTTGTACGAAGAAACAAAGAGAGGTCAGATCTACAAAAAAATAGTTAAACCAAAACTTACCTTTAATCTTGAGTTGTGAAACGCTTAATATATTCTCGGCGGGAGAGAGAGAAGCAGAAGGGGATGTTGCATTAGAAGTATGGTTTAGATTTTGGGAAATTGGATATTAGATATGGGTTTGAGAGGCTCGAGGTAGTGCAATCTCTTGTTTGTAATTGGGAGGATAGGGTATCATCGAGCCTTGCGCTCTGATTAGGCATTCTCTGTAAAGCCACTGACCATAGGAAGATCACAGCCTTCCATTTTTGCACCGGTGGATCAAATCCAAACCATTGATTATGTTATAAACTTATTGAACAGTAAAAACACCCTTATCGGTGGATCAAATCCAAACCATTAATTGTGTTATAAACTTATTGAACAGTAAAAACACCCTTTATATATATATATATATATATATATATATATATATATATATATATATACTAGGATATGCCGGTGCTCGAAGGTACGACAAAAATTTTCAAAATACGTAATCACAAAACGACAAAAAATATCTTTCCCCAACAAAATATCTATATATCGTTCCCTAATATATATAAGTGCATAACTTTTACATATTTTCTATTGACATTTGCTTTACTTACATTGAAATTTCAATACAAAGGTGATAGCAACACTCTTATATTTAACAATGATATTAAAAGATCACGAAGTAAGCAACGAAGGTGTTTGTACTGTTCATAAGTTTGGAAGACAATTCGTGGTTTAGATCGACGCCAACAAGGTAAGCAACGAATGGTTCAGATTAATTTAATATGTCCTAATTATCAAGGAACTCCATCTATTACACGTAAGCCCCCAGCCTCTCCCATGTCCCATCTCTCACTAACTCCCTCAGACATGTCTCTCATAACTTGTCTTTCATAACCTCTTCCTTTCTCACCTACCTCTGGCCCATCAAACTCAACCCTCTCATAAATTTCTCTACCTCGAGTCCATAAAACTCACTCTCTCATATCTGGTTCCGTAACCTATTCGCTCCACTCATCAAAACCATTTTAAAAGACTCGTCCTTCTCTACTTCATATTGCAAAAAATTATCTACATTTCTCTCTACTTGTCGCACCGTCATTTAAGTCTCTATTTTTTTAATTTTAGTTTTTCATTTTTGCATCTCCTATTTGTGGAAGATAAGGACATAGACAAACTGGCCTTTTAAATGCTGAAACTTGAATACTAACTTGGGTTTCTCTCACAGATCTGATTTCTAGCAGCGACCCATGCCAATCAAGTGAGTGTCAGAGTTACAAAATGTAAATGGGTATGTATTCTCTCTTAGTTCACTATAAAAACCGAGTAATGCACGGTTTATTATTTAATATATTTTTAACTTTTTACCAGGTAGATGAAGATTATTTGGGTTCAAGTTAAAGATCGTATGAAGTTATGAGGTTACAAAACTTCTGTTGTATATTTTGTAAAATGCTAGCTTATTTGGTCAAACTTTAGAGTCAATTTTAATTAAGACACATATGTTAAAGGTGACGTGTCTTAATACCAATGTGTTCCTTGTAGCAAGGAGATTAATTTGGTATACTCACTTGTTCAAAATAGTGAAGTAATGAATGAAAAATTTGGACTTAAAGTGACCCATTTGAGTTTAAGCTAGATGGTGTAAAATAGCTAGTGGGTTTGTCCCACATTGGAAAAGTGGTAGAAAAGCTTGGAGTTAATATACACAAGTTATGGGACTAAGGCTTGGATGCCTTGGGATATCCCAACTCTTTGAAGGGGAGATGGCCTACACTATGCATGTGTTGGGCTTGGGCCAAAAGCCCACACGTGCCCGTGTCCGGATCGTGGGTCGTGGGTCTTTCTTGAGCAACTATTAAATTTTAATTGACCTTTGGGCTTTAAAATTTATTTTCTGATCCAAAAAATCTGAATTAATTATTTTCTGCATTAATTAATTATTTAAAAAACATTGTCGTTAAGCCATGAGTTACAGCCCTTCACCACTTATAAAAAGGACCATATGCAGTCCATTTAAGGCATTAAAAAAATCTACCCGAATTCCCTACTACTGTCCTTGTTCCCTTCTTACTGCTTCAGAGTAATTCGCCATTGTTGGTTCGTGGGACTGTTGCACTGAAGTGCTTCTTGCGACAGTCGTTGACCGTTTCATCCTGGGAGGCAGACCCCCGTTGTATTTTCCGTCAGCACCGTAGCGGGGGCGTATTCTGTCTTAAGGAGAGATAGTTTAACTTTCGACTCGGTCAAAAATCTGCAAGTGATTGTGTCAATCACAAACTGTATGTTCTTCTTTTCTCTCTTTACTGTTGCTGTTTATATATAATTTATGTTTATTTATTTAGTGAAATATTACTTTTTGTAATCCGGGGAACAACTTCAATCTAAGGTTCTTCGTATTTCAAATGAATTTTTATGAAAAATGAGGTTCTGTGGAGTTTTACAGTGGTCATTAGTTGTGTTAAATGGTTTTATTGCTTTTTCAATTTATAATTTTCTATTGTCTTAAACTTGCAGGTATAAAATGTATTGAGATATCTGATCAAGATCAAGCCTACCAACAGTCGTGCTTGACTTTAGCGCATTCATTAATCCTATTATTTACGCTCCTAGGTTGTCAAAGTGAATCTATTCCGCAACTGATGTATTTCAATATCTAATGGGTATTTGAAATACCCCAACAGTGTATACAAGCAGGCTTGCCTACTACTTTGGACCATATTGATATGCGTACTTTGACCCTTCCTCCCAATATGATTACTACTAGATTGCTTTTCTCATATTTTATTTTACCTTATGAAAAAACATTTTATCTTTAGACAGAAGTTGTAGGAGTCACTTATTAGGTTTACAGTCATGAAAGTCATAATATTAGAGCTGGATGTGAAAAAAATAATGTTTGGAGGAAATCGCCCTTTTCGTTTTTAAAACTAATAAAGGACATTATACGGGTGTGATACATCTCAAATATTTTAAACTAAAAAAAGTTATAGTTTATATATACAAATGTATCGTGTGTGTATTGATTTTAAGTGAGGATACATTATGTTTTAAATGCTCATGATACTATTTTTGATAGATGGTGATTTGTTTTTCTTAACTTTATTTTGTATCCAAAAGTTTTTTGCCTTTTTCTTGAGCTTTTGGCCAACCCTGAAAATTCTGTAGGGGCCAAGAGTTGTAGCTAATTAAAATAAGGGAAAAATTCTAAGACTTTTAGTTGCTTTCTTGATCTAACTATCAATAGGATAATGTTATAATTTCATGTGCTTACAAAAGCTATACAATAATTTTATATCAGGTGTATTTTTTAACTTTTGGCATGTGGGTACTAGATTTAGATTTTTGTCTTGAAGCACAAGTGGGGAGATGTGAAATGCAGGTGAAGGTGGTCAATGATATTGGTTTGTTATTTTGATTTACTGGGCACAACATCGGTCCGGAACTTATTGCCTTCCATGTGAGAGTTGTTTTTTTACATTTATAATATCGAAAAGTTTTCAGTTGGTTTCTCTTATCAAACAGATCGAGCACAATATGCTGAAAATAAAGATGCAGGAAATACCGAATTAATATAAAGAATAAAAACTTCTACAATATATTTACGTATTAAAATGTGGATTAAATATAAAAAATTTCATCGAATATTTAGTCTTTTATTTTGTTTCAAAAGGTCCTTTAATCTTTTATTTGATATGATGAATGATTTTTTGGAATAAAATAAAAAATAGTTCGGACTAAATGTATATTAAAAATTTTTGAAGGAACTATTTGATATATGCACCTAAAATTTATGTTGTGAATAATAGTGCATGGACTCGATTGTAATATTTTTATTTGTAATCTTTTATTTTGTTTCTTTATTTTAGTATTTTAGTTAGTATTAGTTAGTGGAAGGTAGAAAATTCTTAGTGTAATCATGGTATATGTCACTAATATAATGATGTCAACTATGACATACCAATTATTTCGTATTAGTGAGCATATTGGGGGGATATTCCCTAAATCTATGTTTGGGGCAAAATAGCGTTGGCTGGTAGCTGATTGGCCCAACTTTTTATTTATGATCGTTTAGTTTTGTCCACAAAATTTAATGAATATGTTTTTGTATTTAAAATCAGATATGGCTTTTTTTTACCTTCGCAACTCTTTCAATATTCATATGTTTTTGTATTTAGAACATCCAAAATCTATTGTCAGTTATCATCTAGATTCTTGCATTTATATACTGACCAAACAGTCATGCGTGTGCCTTGAATAATGCGTATATCTTAAGTCATTGCCTTCTACTGTATTGTCAAATCCTCAATGTTCAATATATATATATATATATATATATATGTAAAAGTGATTCTAGACGTACCGTCTATTAGACCGCCTAGTGATCGCATTTTGCTTTTTTTTTTAAATATTTTTAATTTTTTTTATTTATATAAAAATAGTTTTTTATATTATAAAAAAACAGTTTTCCTATTGATATAAAAATAATAATTTTTTCATTAAAAAAAACTATGTTTACTAATAAAAAAAAGCTATAAAACACTTTTTCATAAATAAAATATTTTTTTAATTTTAATAAAAAAACCTGTTTAATTTTTCATAAATAAAATATTTTTTTAATTTTTATAAAAAAAAATCCCGTTTAATTTGATATTTTAGATTCACGATTGATTATTGTCGCTGACTCGGATCCACATTCAACAAATGATGTGGGTTCGGGAATGTGAGTGCGCTCCAACGACACTAATCAATCGCGATATCATGTCAATAAACATATTTTTTTTTAATTTTAATAAAAAACTATTTACGTTTCAAAACAAAAACTGTTTTTTATACTAATAGGAAAACTGTTTTTTTTTATATAAAAAACTATTATTATAATAATTGTTGAAAACAAAAGAATAATAGATAAAAAAAAGGTTGCATGTGGTAACTGGGTGGTACAAATGGCAGGTCACCTAAAGTTTCCCATTAGTAAATTATTTATATATTTGTGTCGTCATTTATTTATATAGTATTTTTAAAATCAATCACACGAACAATTAAGACAATTGTGTTTTTGTTGATATATACCATAATTTAAGTATGTAGATGACACTGTGGTGATGGTACCATAATTTAGCACCCGTTAGAATGAATTGATTCTATTGAAATACGATGTGTTCTCCATTGTAATATTGACTTATATTTTTACTACTATTGATAAGTGGTAACCGAGTAAGCACTGGGGTGAGAGCGTCAAAGATGCAACCGTGGACTTCGTTAGATTGATTACTATATATTTTTTGCCTTAATGAATACAAGCATTTAAAACAATTTTCTCATTTATAAATTTGTAACTTTGCAATGTCATTATCAAATATTAATTCATTATGTTTGTGTGACACCCCGCCTAATAAAATACCAGACGATTACTCCTATATCAAACTAAAACAGGAGTCTCATATGGATCATTCTTAGCATCACTATCGAAAATCCATTTATTTACTAATAACCTATTAGACCGGTGTCAAAATTTTAACTTTACTACTCTTTTTAACAACGGTAAATAAAACATCCACATAGTTTTGCGGAAATGAAACTGAAATGAAATATGATAACCGAACACTTGGTCAAAATATACAACCATATCGAATGATGCTCTAAAAGAATAAATAAATGCACTTGGACCATTGGCCCGAATATTTATACAGTACCTCCTATCTAGAGTACAAGGATAGAAGCGTCTATCGAGAATCCTGCACGCATCTACAGCTGCTGCAGCTGTGGATGACTCGAAAGATGTGTCATCCAGGCATCCCTGTGTCTGGACACCTATATATATATATAATATATAGCAAGAAAGGAAAAGTAGATAAACGGGTTAGAGCCCGAGTTTTGAAAATATTTATCAAGTGCATAAATGCCTTATTATTTTGAGAAATATTTTATCTCATATTTAAGTTTGGTATCGCACTCCCATGAGATACCCCTTACCTCTCTTCTAACAGTGCAATCCTAGCGCATCCCTCTAAACATCCTAGTCGAGCTATCCTGCTAAACTAGTCTATCACCAACCCACTATCAATCCTAGATAGTCCAAGCAATGTACTAAGGGCTAAACTTCACCCCAGTCTCGACGCTATGCCATGTTCGTGCGTGGGGTGTCTCACGAAGCGAAATTCAAACAAGGAACCCCCCCCCCCCGATACACTACTACGCGGCACGGTCGATCGTCGAGATCCGCCAGTCCCTCGGTACAGAAAGATATATATAAATGTATACCATAAGCATTTATAATATTAGAGCACTAAGGATTAAACTTCTTTCCAGTCTCAATACATTGCCATATTCGTGCGTGAGGTGTCTCGCAAAGCGAAATCCAAACAAGGAACCCCCTGATACACTACTATGCGGCAAGGTCGATCGTCGGGATTCATTAGACCCTCGGTACTCGATTCATCCATATATATATAATCATATTTTACCATAACCATCCGGATCTATCTCCCGGACTGAGAGTTCATATATCAAGTATTTATCAATACTTTTCATTTTCTCAAAACTTCCCATTTCCCTTTTTATACTTAGGAAATGTAAATATAAAAGTCAATTCATTATCATGAATTGCTTTAACAAATCATATACTTTTAAAAGCCAGTTTTATTATCATAAAAATGCTTTTCCGTTTTATGTCATACCATTTTCCTTTTTACACTCAGGAAATGTATTCAAAGCCATTTTCATTATCATGAAAATGCTTTGATCAATCATATGCTTCCACATCCCTTCTTCCATCCGGGAGTGTTACCGAAGCCAAACCTTTATCCCATTTTCGTTTTTATACTCAGGAAAGGTAAATTAAAGCCAATTTATTATCATAAATTGCTTTAATAAAACTAAGCCTGCCCCTCCGGGTTTCCCCACTGGACGTGTCCCTAAATGGCTATCATCTTCCAGGGCTTATCAAACAAGACAACCTGGGAACCTACCAACGTCGGGAAGCGGCCATATGCCTGCGGGAAAGTCAAGACCACACCCAGAATCCCCTAACCAACGCAGTAAATAATAATCGCCCATATGGCCTATAGGACTATAGCCACCCTGCATTCATTAGCCAGGGGGCATCACTATAATGCACGCAACTTCCCTTATGATAGCGATTTAGGGAGGTGTGTAACCATAATTTATTAATTATGAAAATCATATACCTTTTTCCCATTTTGAAAATATTCATATTTTATTTTGAAAATCCTTTATCTCAAATTATATATATACTTCAATCACATAGTATATACATATACTATATATTCCTCCCTGAACATATAAAAATGGCCATATTTGCCAAACCATCTATCGATGACCAATAACCCCAAAGATTCTCTCAAAAATTCATAATCATGCATTCATATATGCATGATACTAAACCCAAAGTATTTCTTACTTTAATAAGTAATACATATTTAAGTCCCATCTACGGATTCATTTGGATATCTCCAAATATACTAATTCACTCTAAGTGTATATATATATATTCCCAATTCACCAAGTCCTTTAGGACACAACCCTCTATAATACTCTAATTTAAAAGGTCCTTAAACTTTAAACTCAAAGAGGAGAAGTAATACTGATCTTCAATATCTTGCGCTGAAAATAGGGCACCAGTCGACCGGTCTTGGACCCCCTGTCGATCGCGGGTTTGCAAATAATCCTACGAAACAAAGAAGTAGGCCCTTTTTCCCTTGACGCGGTCGACCGACCTTAGGGGCGCGGTCGACCGGTCACACCAGGTTCCCAAAACTAAATTCCGCAAATCCATTATCCAACAACCCAAATTCATTATCGGGGTTTCTAAACTACCCCAAAAAAATTATCCAAAACATCTACACGACTAATCCTAGCCTTTATTTTTCCAATTCCCGATTTGATTTCCGAGTTGATGATTTCAACCCCGAGCTGCCATCTTGTAAAAATCATATCAAATCGAGGAAAAATCATAAAATTACGCGGTTGGCGTTCACGCGACCGTATAAAAAATATCTACAACTTTTGTGTTTTGTCCGAGAGCTAAATCATTCTTTTCCTGGCCAAAATGGCCCCCTAAAGTCACGGGTTACTATTCATCATCTTCTTCGAGACGATTTCGTCCATTAAAGCTTCTCCCAAGCTTTTGTCGCCTCACCCAACGTCCTAAAACCTCAACCAACTACAAATACACATATATTAAGGGTTCTAAACATCCTAGAACCCAAAACCACCAATTAATTTCAAATAAATTTCTAGGTATCTCCAATTAGAAAATTTTAGGGGTTTATTTATTTTAACTTCCAAAAAACCCATTTTATCCACGAAAATCCTACCCGAAATCTTTAGGGTTTGTTTATACCAAACTACGGTATGAGGTATTTATGCAAAAAGTAAATAAAGCAAGTAAACACTTACCTCGTGGATAAACTCCGACGACCTCGAGTCAAATCCGACGGAGTTTGGCCCGAGATCTCCATTTCTCTCCTCTTTTCTCTCCTTCTCTCTTTCTTCTCTCTCTTTTCTTTCTTTCTTTCTTCTTTTCTCCCTATCCCCCTCTTTATATAAGAAGAAAAAGGGTTATACCCCTTAAAACCCAAAAACGACCCGTTTACCCAATTACGAGTTACTTTTACCTCTAAAATTACCCGAAACTCGTTTTCGACAATCGGAAACTCTTTTCTGACTATCTCGACCATTCCGAGAATCATGGCGCAGTCGAAATTCCCATACGAGGTACTTGACCGCAAATCACTATTCCAACCCAAAATAAATAAATGCGGGTTTTCCAATTAAAAAATCTTACCTCGTGTCGCTTTACTCAACGACGACATATAATTAAAATATTTCGACCTATATAGTCCCAAAAATAATCAAAACATCCTTCGAAAATCCTTTAATCCTCGAAAATCCCAAAAATTACTATTTAGGGAAATTCCCCAAATTGACAATTTATATTTAATTATGGAATTTAATCGTCTCCCAAAGGACGGGTTGTTACAGTTTGTTAGTTTGATTAGGGTTTTAGAGAAAATTCATTTACGTAATTAAGTTTGTGTATTGGTATTATTACCACAAATTGAGTTAAATTAATGATGTTTGTATGACGTTCAGAACAGACTATTAGTATTGTTGTTGTTACAGTATCAATGTATGTGAACGAGACTTACCTTTAGATAGTCTTATAAACAAAGAAAATTTTGTCCAAATTTTTTAAAAGTGTTTTAGAGTTATTTGTGTCGTGAAAAAAGTTTCGACTTAAATTATACATGATTCAAAGTATCTTTTTAACAAAAAATGAAGTCGGCAAAAATAAACTAGACTCGACATAATATAACACGACATGAAACAACATTTTTTTTACCAATCACGAACGCTTTCAAAGTAAATAGCGGCAATATACAAAATGTTTTTTATAATCTAAAAACGAACTTGGCTAAAAGAAACATGACACGACATGAAACATTATTGTTTACAGTAAAAGCGATAAAACACAATGTTTTTTAACCAAAATAGAACTTCCAAAATAAACCACGACATGCAATTTTATCACCAATCATGAAAACTACCATTTTACAGGATAATCCTATAAATAAAGGCGCCAATTTTTCAAAATTACACTTTGTTTTGTCGGGGAATAAAAAATTTCCCGTTTTGCAGTTACATACTTTGGAATTTTTTGTCGTTTTACGATTACGCCTTCTGAAAAATTTTATTCGTTTTGCGATTACGTACTTTGGAAATTTTCTTCGTGCTTTCAGGCACGCGCATACACTAGTATATATATATATATATATATATATATATATATATATATATATATATATATATATATAAAACTTCTACTTGTGTGATATAGTAGATAGTGGATAACGTATGTCTAAGAAAGTAAATTAAGCGGTGAAACTTAATTATAATGAATGAAAGATAACATGTGTGAAATGGTGTATGAATTAAGTAGATAAATTTAATTATAAAGATTGAAATATAACATATGTGAAATGTTACAGGAGAAATAAATAACATACGAGAAATGACAAATCGGATAGCGTGTTGTATGGGTGGTACGAGGACTTTGAGATAAGAATATTCTAGATAGTTCCTTATGTCTAATTAGCTTAGGAAGCATAACTAGGTGGGATAAGTGGAGAACATTAGGCGTGCACGATTATTGAGGGGTGAGAAAACTCAAGAGATTGTGTGTGAACCTAATATGTGTAATCAATAACCGATTTTTAATTGTTATAAACTCTGGCTAAATATTTTCAAAATATTTTGAGTACTAACTCTTGCTATAAAAATATTTTAACACATTTTAGGTGTCCAGCCACAGGGACGTCAGACTTGATATTATGTTCTAGGGACACGCAACTGTAGCATTGGTGGATGTTTACAGGAGTTTTAATTACACATTTCATTTCCTCATTTTCTAGTGTAGGATCTATAGAGAGGACTTCAGTATTTCATTTTTTAGTTGGGCATGTTGCTCCATTTAGATTTTTTTCACTTCAGACTTGTTGGATTCATTTATTTTTTCTTTAGTCGATGGTTTATCTAGAAAGATTTTATTTATCTATATCTTGTGATTAATTGGACTTTATATTGGTGTGTGATTTATTTTAGTTTTCACATGTTGTTATCTGTTTAATGAAAGATACAAGTGGCACCGATTTAATTAACTAATAGTTGATTAATAATTAATTTGGTTTTCGATAGTGATGCTAAGAGTGAATCAATTTGGAAATCTTGATTTAATTTAATAAAGGACTGATCACCCGGTATTTAATTAGGTGGGGTGTCACAATCCCACATATAATCCAACATGTTATCCTCACCCACACGAATTATCGTGCTAAAATATTCTTAGAACATGAAGATTTATGGGGATTTACAAACCTGGAGTATAGTTGTCTGCATGGAGTTGACAAGATCTCAAAAATTCAAAAAACTCTTGGAAAATCAAATTAAGATTTTTTTAAAACTAGGGTTTGTACTTTGAAAGACATGTTTAAAGGTATTGTATAGTTTGGTAGTAAAATAGAACTAATAAAATACACTTTACAATACCAAATACCTCATTCAAAATAAGGATCCGTCGTTCGAAAAAATGCTTTCAAATAAGAGGTTCTCATTTGAAAAATAATTCTAACGAGAGCCATTTTTATATGTTAGCGGGACCTCATTTGAAACTAGATTCAATCAATGTAATCTCGTTTGAATTTTTTTTTGACAGAGGTCCACTTTCTTAAAAAATAGTCCCTCATTCAAAACCATCTTTGATCGAGGATGTCCTTATTCGAACGAGTTTACTCGTTTTCAATGCTTGTTCATTTTTTTTTTATCAAAAATAGTTTAAAATATCTATTCTTTATTTAATTTAATCAAATTCCTATATTGTCACATCATAGAAATAAAGTAAACAATAGCAAAATACAAAAATTCTAAAAAACCTTACCAAATCCTTGATATGGAATGAATGTGTTTGGTCCGATTTGATAATGTTTATAATGGTGCTTTGTTTCGATCTCTTCACATGATGTAACATCACATCTCTATAAACTCGATAAAAAAGACACTAGGACACAAAGGTTTATTTCGAAATTAAAATAACACACAAAAAAATCATGGGAGTGTAAAATACGTCCTTATAAATCTCCATTTGGCTATTATGGAACAACCAAAAATAAAAAAAGATAAAAATAAAAATCACCGGATCAAAATACCTATACATCAATCAAATCGTACTAAGCCCTACGAGGCTCGATATTGACATAGGTCTTTTTCAATACCTGAAAAATCAGCATCACGAACCCTTTATCTATGCTTATTGAGAAGTTGAATATCACAAATGCAAGATAATGTTAAATCTATGAAATCCCACACAAATTGTCTAAAGGGAACGAGAATAAACTTGAAAGCCATAAAATTTATATAGACCCCACCTATGTTGTTCACTGATTCTTTGATGCAACCTATAGTTGAAAATAATTACAAGCCAAGCATATTAGAAAAATGAGTTTACAATGGTTCATATCAATGAAGACCTAAAATTAATAGCGTGTGTCAAAATCTCAACAATCCCCCCAAAAATCACAAACTAGACGAAAATGTGCAAACCCATTTGTATTCAACTTAATCTCCCTTAAACATGTGTTATATATATAAAATAGGGTATGCCCATGTTAATGTCACGATGATAATTGTCACTGGTGTTTCAATTCTTATGGTACAATATGTTCTTACTACACACGTTTAGGGATGTTAATAGATCTGTTTGGTTCAAATTCACAACTAAGACACAACCATAACCTGTTTGTTCAGTTTTAAAAGTAAAATTCCAAATGACATTTACAGAAAGAAAATAAATCATATAATCAATTTTCAAATTAATTATTAATATTATTTCCACATGATATTGTTTACAATTGTGAAATTGTAAATAATTGTGAACTTGTATTGGTGAAAAATATTGTGAATGTTCTTCCAACTCAAATTTAAGGGAATAATAGTTTAACATGGTACATGTTCATTTGTTTTAGCACTGAGCACCTACATTTCAAAAGATAAAAATATAATTGGATGAAAGGAAAAACTAATTAAGCATTTTAAAATTAAATGAACAATCACCCACTTCCTCGATTATATCATTATTCCCATAATACAATGAGTTATTTACGATTCATACCCAATGAGGATAACACTGTTTACAGAAATATTTTAAGAAAAAAAAAATTTAAGCCTATTCTCAAACAAAAACAGAAGTTACAAAAAAAATTAGATTTTATCACACCCAAGCTAATGAAAAAGTTTTATAAAAAAGATACCCTTGTAGTAAGAAAATTACCTTTATTTATTACATATAAGTCTACTTTTAACCTAGTGTGTACATGAATAACTATTCAGACCGTAAGAAAGTATAAATGGTTGATTCATCTAATATCTAAATATAATTTTAGTGTATCCTATCACAGGATTGACACGTGGCTTCCTTTAAAAGTTAAACATTAAATATTGTCTCTTAAGCCTCCCTCTACCTATTCCGGTCAATCTCCCCAACCCCTCTATTATTCATTACCAACTTTACACATTCTCCTCCCCCTCCCTTACAGAACACACCTAAATAAAATAAATGGCCTCAATAAAATATAAGACGGTAGATATTAGATTTTCTTTCTCCAACTCATCTTTTTTTTATTGCCCATTTCTCCTGTTTTGAATTGGTTATGTTGGTTCAGGCAGAAGACTGTCATCATTTTAGAGGTAATATAACCCACCACTTTCTCTTGTCTATTATTTAAAGGTGAAGACACCATTTATGCATGTGAATATTTGTGAATATTTCCGGTAAGAGTTTTCCCCTTGATTTGAGGGTTGACATTTTCTATCGTAGTGTTATTAATTTGACTGGATTGTTGAACAAGATCATAGGTGTTTCCATAAATGGGGGAGGCGACTTTGGGTTTTTATGTATACCATGTGGTCCATGATGCGTATACATATTTTTGGCATCACGAAACTCTTTCATATCAAGTGTGTGTTTATTTATCTTTTGGTTTGTGAATTCTAATTGTTGTTTTTGGTGAAATAAATGATCTTGAAATTCGTTCCTTAAAGATGCAACCTCTCTCATAAGATGTTTTTGGAGGTGTGAATGTGAGGAAACTCTTCACCTACATAGGTGTTAACTGATGCAAATTAGTTGGAAAGATTTTGAAGGAAGACAAAAGACGATTCAGTGGTTGGTCATAGTCATCATCTTCATCAGTATTGCTGTTATGGGAAACCATTCCTTAAATGTCCTTATCCTCGCATTCATTTTCTTAACCCCGAATATGCCATATATCACCAAATTTCTATAAATGTCCTAGAGAGTTTGTAAATTGATAATTTTGAATTATTCCTTTCTTTTCTTTCCCCTTTATAAAAATATTTATTCTTAATGACCTTTTTAGCCTAAAAATTTATATTGTTAACATCTAATACGATATTTACATACGTTGAGGAACATAGTAGCTTTCTTTAATATAAAAAAAGTTATACTTGAGATATTACAATAATTTGGAATAAGTTGAATCTAATTTCATTTTATGTACGCATGTAGAATATATAGTTAGTATCGATTTGTTCAGTTCAAAGTACCACAAGAACTACAAAACACCCGTGCATCGCGTGGGGCCAAAACCTAGTTTAATTAAAAATAGTGAAACCGTCAATAACACGTCGTTCATTTTTACCCCTACAATTTACAAGAAATGGCATTATTAAATGAAATCATCATAAATATAATTTTATGACACTTAATGGAGGTCAAAAGACAAATACACTTTTTACAAATTATTTTCCTTTTATGCTCCAATTGACATATTTTCACTGCTTATAAAGATCTATAGTGAATGTTTTTGTTTTATACTAAATATATAAGAACATGAATAAAAGAATAACTCAGATCAACATATAACCTTCATATAAAGATAGAATAATATATCAACATACAACCTTCATATCAAATCGACGTACAACTCATATCAAGAGATAAGCATATCATATGGTTTTTTCAAACAACACTAGAAATAATAAATAGTGTGTCCAAATAAGATATTAAAAACTCAATTATAATACTATATTAATTAATCTTTTTCCAACAAAATACTAACACGATTAGATCACCAAAACAACATATTTTTATGCATATATATGTTTGAGGTTTTAATTTTTAAAAGAACTATTCAGGTGGCGAAGTTCTAAAATTATTTGACAGAGTGATTAATTTTACAAAGAATTTTCTTTCTCTAAATATTAAACCCAAAATATTCATCAATAGTAGATAGTAATTGATATGCTAGGTATCACCTCGTTTGGGACCATAAGCCTCGGCCATAGACGACCCTTACCAGTTGAACAGAAATGAGATGTTACCACTCGGCCTTAGTCAGATGAATTGGCCTCGGCCCTCGTCAATTGCCTAGTATGGGGGATCAACATTATTCCTGGGAGATTAAGTATCCTCGGACTTAGCTAGCCCCATGAGAAGGGTCCATAACGAGGGTAGCAGATGAGACAGGTGTCCTTCCAAGATTAAAGTCCTATGGGTTCATTCTCGATCGTTAAATTCGGTCGGATTCCTTATCCTGACAGAGGGCCTATATTGGGGAACGCGTGGAGATGTGCACATAAATGTGCAGTATGTGACAGATGAAACTGCTACCACCAGGCCATTCCCTCACGTAAGGGAATATTTGGTCATCATGACCAATATATGACAAGGCCAGATGTCCACGATGGATTGTCTAAGAGAAATGTATTCATGCACACAACATGCTTGGGGAGTACACTATACCCCCTAAGCGCTATATATACCTTCATCTTCTTCATTGTAAAGGATCTCATTATTCATAACCCTAGCAAAACTCTGTCAAAATATATAGAAGAGAGAGAGAAGCTCTAGTGTTGAATTTACAGACCATTAGTGCCATACATATAGTGAAAACCCCCATTCACACTGCACAGTGGATGTAGGCTCCGACCGAAAAACTTATATTTGGTATCATTTTCTTCTTTGCCTCATATCCTTCTGTTTGTACATTTATATCTTCTATACACTATTATTTTCTGGTTTGATCTTACATACATCTTGACCTTGTGATACCATTTCTGGTATCATCAGTATTCCCATAGATGGCACCAGTCTGGAGTCGTCTGTTTCATGTTGAGCTAAAAAGCTTTTGTTCTTCAACTACAAGTCATCGATAAGGTTTAATACATAACATCAGAATTTCCACCACCATGAGCTGGTAGTCCTAGTTCCAGCAATGTACCTCCTCAATAAAAAATGGCTAAAGTGGAAGCCGCATTGAAATACTTGGTAGAAAGCCAACAAGTGATACAAGAGCAGTTGGTTGCCTTTAGCCATAACGTAGTAATCAAGCCAGGGGAGCTCCGCCAAAGATGATTACTCCGACAGCTGGGGAGCATCGCTAAGGGACCACCCCAGGCACCTCACAAAGACCTACCTCCACTTCAGCAGTAGAGGGACGTTGCTGACCCTAGGCATTTATTCCTGGGGAGGCAAGGCCAACCCCACTCGGAGGACCGATATGATGATTATGAGGCTAAAAATGCTTAGATTGATGACTGAGAGCCATACAAAGTATCTGGGAGTACAATACGCCCCATCCAAAAAATCTAAATCCGTAATTGGAGGCCAAGTCCAAATGCCCGACCAAAGGGATCAGCTTTCGATCTATTAAGTTAGAGGGTTGGACTTTGAAAGGCTAGGCCCAGTTGGTGATTTGAGAGAAAGGTTGTCCAGGTCAAGGAGAAATGTTGGCTCAAGGAGGGAGAGGGCAGACGGTCGACCCCCATATGGCCAAGATGAGAGCCAGGGAAATGTGAATAATCGATGCAGGTCAGTAACAGGGGAGCCCTCTGTTCAACCAGTTGAGGTGGCAGGGGATAACATTGACCAAGCTGATATTGTTGAAGAGGTTAAGAGGCCATGGAACGACTCAATTCAAAGGTAAAAAACAAGATTAGAGGCATCCTTAAGATCCGTGACCCCTTGTAGAGGGGATATTCATAAGGTTCTCCTTACGTGGAAAAGATAGTCAACTTCCCAATCCCTACCAAATTCAAGCCGCCAGTGGTTACTCCAAAGTATGATGGAAGTACTAACCCTGTGCATCATGTAGAGATGTACCAGTCAGCTACAGATATCTACTCCATCCCCAATGAGATGAAATGTCATGCATTCTCGAGCATTTTGACTGAATCTTTCCATATATGGTTCACCTCTCTTCCGAAGAACTCCATTGAAAATTTCAAGCAACTTACAGAATGGTTCATCCACAACTTCTGCTTCGGGGTAAGACCCCAAAAGATGACTACTCACCTGCTGTACGTTAAGCAGGGAAATAATGAGAGTCTTAGGAAATACATTGCTAGGTTTAATGAGGAGAAGATGGAAATGAAATATTATGAGGAAAGTATTGCGATGATTACGCTAATAGGAGGTTTGTTAAAAGGGAAATTGCTTTCGAAGATTACTGAAGACTCGCCAAAGTCCATAGAGGAGATATTGGTAACGGCTGAAAAGGTCATGAATGCCGAGGAAGCTATATCAGCTAATTACGAGGATGTGAAGGGGGCTAGCCGTGGGAGAAGGTTCCAAAAGAAGAATAAAGATGGAAAAAAGAGATCTATTGTTGATAAGTTCACCGTGTATACTCCTCTCATGGTCAGCTGTGAGTACATTTTGAATGAGATCAAGAATGATTGGTCCCTAAGATGGCCTTAGAACGTGAAAGCTCACCCTCACAAAAGGAATAAAAGCTTATGGTGTGAATTTCATCAAGGCCACGGGCACTTAACTGACAAGTTTTTTGCCCTAAAAGACGAGATTGAGAAAATACTCAAGGATAGAAAACTAAGAAATTATGTGAGTAGTGATGGAAAAAAGAGAGGACGATATGACCCTAGAAGGATAAGGGTCGACAAGTGCAGGGAAGAAGGATGGCACCTCAAATGACGATGATGATGACGACCCAGATCTTCGGCTAAAAGATGATGATTCGAAGGTACGACTCCACATGATCTCGCTTGATGTGAAGATGATCTCCGAAGGCCTAACAAGGTGCGGTACAAAAATGGATGATCATAAGGCGCATGTGGCCGAGGATAAGGGACTTCCTAAAGTTAAAGCTATTAACTCGGTCGAAGTAAGAAGAAAGTCAAAGAAGAGAAAGAAAGTAGATATGAAAACCTTAATTATGGGATTTTTAAGACTCGATCTTAAGGGAATCCTAGGTCCTCAGGATGACCCTTTGGTAATCACGACTAGAGTGCATGGGTATGAAGTACCGAGGATTTTGGTCGACGGGGGAAGTTTGGCCAATGTTATGTTCTGGCCTTATTTGAAAGGTTTGGTACTCAGTAAGAATAAGCTCATCCCTTATTAAAACCCTCTAATAGGGTTCAACGGTCAGAAGGTGCACCCATTAGGAATGTACGAAATGGATGTTAGAATGGGAGATGTTTGGCCTAAGAGGCTTACAAATAAGGTCAATTTATTTATGATGGATGGGAGTGTATACTCGTCCTATAACATTATCATGGGAAGAGTGTCCCTAAAGGAATTTGAGGTAGTGCCATCTATTATACACCAAATGGTAAAATTTTTGACCCCATATGGGGTAGGGAAAGTCCAAGGTGATTAAGTGTTGGCACGTGAATGCTATTTTAACTCAGCCTAGAAGAGGGAAGCTCACATAAAAGAAACTGTAACCTACAGTATTAATAACCTGGATCCCAGGGATAAGACCAAACTTAAGAAAAGGGAGGCCACGGAAGAGGTATAATCCATCATCCTCAATGAGGAAAAGCAAAAAAAACTATCAAGTTTGGCAAAGCCCTGAGAGGAGATATCAAGGAAGAGATGATCAAATTCTTGAAAGAGAGGCAGAGTATATTTGCATGGGGTCATGAGGATATGACGGGCATAGATCCTAAACTCTTTTACCATAAGCTGAATGTGGCCGATGATGCTAGGTCGATACAATAGAAGAGGAAGATTTATTCTCAAGAGAAGTATGAGGTCATCTGAGAAGAGGTAAAAAATACTGGAAAAGGCTGACTTCATAAGAGAGGTGATATATTCTTATTGGCTAGCCAACGCTGTCATAGTTCCCAAAGTCAATGGGAAGTGGAGAATGTGTGTAGACTTTACTGATCTGAATAAGGCTTGCCCCAAGGATAGCTTTCTTTTGGCTAGGATCGACCAGATGGTTAATGCCATAAGCTGATGAGTTTCATGGATGCTTACTCAGGCTACAACCAGATATTCATGCACCCGATGGATGAGGAGAAGACTGATTTAATAACTAACAAGGGGACTTACTGCTACAAAGTCATGCCCTTTGATTTGAAGAATGCTGGAGCTACCTATCAGAGTCTTGTCTATAAGATATTTGAGGATCAAATTGGGAAGACGATGGAAGTCTATGTTACAATATGCTGACTAAGAATCTCAAGGCCGACTCTCACATGGCCAAACTTAAGCAAACCTTTGATACGATGGATAAGTACAGGATGAAGCTCAACCCCATAAAGTTTGTATTCGATGTGGGGGCTAATAAGTTCTTGGGCTTCATCATAAATCAGAGGGGAATAGAGGCCAGCCTAGATAAAATTAAGTCCTTGGTAGAGATGAAGACTCTAGTTTTGATCAAAGACGTGTAGAGGTTGACGGGGAGAGTGGAAACACTTAACATGTTTGTATCTAGAGGAGACAAGTGTCTTCTATTTTTTAAAGTTCTTAAATAATCTTTCGAGTGGAATGAGGAATATGATAAGTCCTTCCAAGAGTTGAAGTCGTACCTCGTCTCCCCTTATTATCGCCACGACCAGTCCAAGGTGAAAAACTTTATGTATATCTAGCAGTCTCAGAGTCAGCTATTAGCACTTCCATCATAAGAGATGGAGATGGAGTACAAAAGTCTGGTGTACTTCAATAGTAAGGCGCTGAAGGGGGGTTGGGCGAGAAAAGGTACCCTAGGATGGAAAAATTGGCCTATGCTATGATCACACCTCAAGGAAGAAGAAGCCGTGCGTCTAGGACCATACAATGGTCGTCCTAATGGACTATCCACTCCGGCAGGTCATCCACAAGCCTGAGAAGTCAAGGAGACTAACGGCTTGGGCAATAGAGTTTGGAGAGTTTGATATGATCTATCAGCCTAGATCAGTCATGAAAATGCAGGCACTAGCATATTTTGTGGCCGAGTTTACTTGAGATGAGGCCAAAAATGAAAAGCTTGAGACCACTGGCTGTGAAAAAGGGAAAAGTTCAAGTTCTCCCCCAGACCAGGTCGAGGCAGGTTCAATAAGATGGAAGGTATCTGATAATGAAGAGGAATTGTATCTCTTAATCGACGGGTCCTCTTGTGAGAGTGGAAGTGGCACAGGCCTGATAGTGTCGTCTCCAAACGGGATAGACATCGAATATGCATTAAGGTTAAGTTTTAAGGCCTCTAATAATGAGTCAAAATATGAAGCCCTTATAGTAGGCCTCTCCCGGGCCCGAGCTCCGAATGTTGTCCAACTCATAGTTCACAGTGATTCAATATTGGTGGTGAACCAGATCTTGGGGGCATATGAGGCAAAAGACGATAGGATGGATAAATATTTGGAGAGAGTAAGATTAGTATTGAAGAGATTTAAAGAGGTTAAGGTGAAGAAGATACCTCAGTTGGACAATGACCGATCTCATGCACTTACAACATTGGCCTCAACTATAAGAATAAAGATAATAAGGACGGTGCTGATAGAAATCCTGCATCGATCGACCATTGAAGAAGAGGATGGTGCTTCAAAGTCTTATGTGAATTTAAACATGGAGGCTTCCTGGACGGATCCCCTCATCAGGTAAATAAAGGATGAGGAGTCACCAGAATCCAAGAACAAGAAAAGGAAGTTGAGATATAAAGCTTCTGACTTCTCCATCATAGGAGACACTTTATTCTAGAAAGGGTTTCTACTTCCTTTTCTCAGGTGAGTCCATCCTTCTGAGATATCATTTATCCTAAAGGATGTACACAAAGGTTCCTGCTCCAGTAGCATTAGCGAAAGATCCTTGGCTAAGAAGATTATTACACAAGGGTATTGGTGGCCTGCCTTTGCCAAGGATGGTGCAGTATATGTCAAGAAGTGTGACAGGTGACAGACATTCGCTACCATCCCCCACCAGCCTCATCAGCATTTGACCTCAATCACATCTCCTTAGCGATTTGCGGTGTGGGGAATTAACCTGGTAGGACCCTTACCAAGGGTTGTGAATAATTATCGTTATCTAATCGTAGTGATAGATTACTTTTCAAAGTGGGTGGAGGTCAAGAAGATGATTATAATCACAGTGCAGAAAAACTTCTAGTTCATCTAGAAAAATATCATCTACAGATACGATCTACCCAACACCCTAATTTCTGATAAAGAAATGTAATTCAAGAACATCTCCGTGGAGAAGTATTATAAAAGAGTCGGCATCAAATCATTTTTATCCACTCTAGTCCAACCCCAGGCTAATGGGCAGACGAAAGTGACAAACCGAACGATCCTTGATGGAATTAAGAGGAAGTTAGAATATGGAAAGGGGAGATGGATCGAGGAAGTTTACGCTGTCTTATGGGCCTACAGAACAACGAAGAGGAACCCTACAGGGGGAGACCCAATTTATGATTGCTTACGGATCGGAGGCAGTCGTACCAACGGAAATAGGTTTGCCTACTCAGACCTATGATCATGAGAAGAATAGTGATGAGAGGTGGATTTATTTAGATCTTATAGAAGAAAGAAGATAAGATACTGAAGTTAGGTAAGCTGCCTGCCAGCAAAGAACATCAAGATTCTAAAACAAGCGAGTAAAAGCGCATCCGCTGAAAGTAGGGGACTTAGTGGCAAAAACCCAGTAAGCTTTATCCAAACTGGCTTGGCCCATACAAAGTTATCGAAGAAGTGGTGCCAAGAACTTATAGATTGGAAAACCTGGAAGGAGAGTCGTTCTTCAACCCATGGAACGCCGACCACCTCAAGAAATATTATCAATGAAATTGCTATTTTACTGGCTTACTTGAATTTATATTGTAATACATGTATATGAGACTCTGATGAAAGAAATTCAATGAAAACCAAGTGTTGCTTCATATATTGTCTACCCATTCAAATATTCGTTTGTGTTAGCACATCTTAAGCTGCAAAACATCATTGGTGGTGAAGTGAGCCTAAGTTTCCCCTGGTGGTACGACAGTCTGGATGGGGTCGACCTCGTCCATAGACTATATATAACACCGAAAGGCATTTATTATTTAAAACATCATTAACTTGGTGGATTTTCTCCCTCGGTCGAGACGACAGTACTGGACGAGGCGACTCTTCATTCACTCTCAAAATGAGGAGGGAGGACTTATGCTGAAAACATCATTAATTTGATGGATGCAAAGTTAAAAAATAGCTTAGACATGGTTGTTTAAAGCATCATTAACTCTGTGGATTTTCTCCCTAGGCCGAGACGACAATGATGGATGAGACGACTCTCCATGCACTATCAAAATGACGAGGGAGGACTTATTATTAAAATATCATTAATTTGGTGGATGAAGATTTAAAAAATAACTTAGACCTGGTTATTTAAAACATCATTAACTTGGTGGATTTGTTCCTTCGGTAGAGATGACAGTGTTGGACGAGACGACTCTCCATGCACTCTCAAAACGACAAGGGAGGACTTGTGCTTAAAACATCATTAATTTGGTGGATGAAAATTTTAAAAAAAAATCACTTAGATGTGGTTGTTATTTAAAATATCATTAACTTGGTGGATTTGGCTGAGACGACGGTGTTGGATGAGACGACTCTCCATGCACTCTCAAAACGACGAGGGGGGGACTTATGCTTAAAACATCATTAATTTGGTGGATGAAAATTTAAAAAATCACTTAGCCGTGATTATTATTTTGGTGGCTTTGATCCCTCGGCCTAGACGATAGTACTGGATGAGGGAAGACTTGTGAACAACACAATAAGCGTAAGTAAAAGCATGCAAGTAAAATAAGAAGGAATGCAAATACTAGATCAATAAGATTAATTTCACAAAAAATACTGAGATTGCAAAAATTATGGAGGTATCAAATTCTCCATAACAAGCCAAATAATGGTATAATCAAAAGAGGGTATCAGCCACAAGCTGCCACCCTAAGAAGCTAGATCAAGATTGATGATGGGGGTTCCCTTTATGTTAGGTTCAGCTCCACCATCGGCTTGAAGGTTTGCCCCAACCTCGGTTGTCGCCATCAGCTCAACGTACTCCAGGGAAGCTTAAAAAAAGGATCAGTAAAGTTCAGAGCATCTAAAGAAGGCCGATTGGAAGAGATGAAATAAGTAAACTTGGTGGTGATCCACATACATATTGTTTTCACGCCCTCTCCAGATAAATGATGCCAAAGTTTCCAAACTCATCTAAATTTTTAAAGGCTTTGACATCCTCAGCCCTAATCCTCTTAAGGTACTTATGAGATAATGCCTCTTATATCCCATCTCCATAGCCTCGCCAACCTCTTTGGTATGAGTTATCCTCAGTGCAGCCAATGCCTCATCCTTTTCCTTAATTAGGTCGTCCTTATCCTTCAACAAATCATCTTTACTCTTTAGATCTTTATGAACATTCTCAAAGTCAGTTTGGTATGTCTTCAAATGTTTCTTCAACTTCTCCTCAGACCTGAGAGCCCAGTTGGCCTCTTGAACTTTAGGGTAGTTCTCGACCATCCACTTATTGGCCTAGGCAAAAGTGTATACAGTCTGTAAATAAAGGAAGACATGTTATTACAGACGAGAAAGGCGTACGAGAGAAAACTTATCCTTGAGAAGAAAATAGTTACATGAGCCATCGAATGGAGACCCAAGTCAAAGACTTGAGGATCATCAATCTTATCCAGGAACTTGTAGTCTTCCTTGGTGGGAACTTCGAGCGTCACCCTCTTAGATCTTATAGCAGAAGATATAACTGAGCCTGGTCACTTCCAAAAGTTAGCAATGTTGCTCTGTCAGTACTTTTGAAAGGAATCCCCTGAGAAATAGCTCGCTCTGGAGCTACTCGGCATGTATGGTCCAGGGGGAACGACCCTCGGCCACTAGGTATCTTTATCAGTCTGACCTTCTAGGGGAACTTATTCATCAGTCCTTTTATGGATGACCTCAGGTTGTGTCAGCCCCGTGGCTATTATCTTCTTTGGCTCGCCCTTACTGGCCGATTATTTTTTTATTCAAGGTGTTATGAAGGCTCGGTATATGCAAATTGAAAAATTCTTCAGACAGATTAGGAGGAAAGTCTGCAAAAACATAATATGGGTAATAAATTATAAGCACAAAGTAAGACAAAGGACTTAAACAAAGAGAGAAAAGGACTGTATCACTTATAAAGGTCATCCAATGGATCAACCCTAAACTTGGACTTCTCTAAATATTTTGGGGACATCAGATCTTCAAAATAAAGGAGTTGGACACCCTTCCCTTGAATTATGAGGAAGTCGACTCTCTTCCTATTGTCTATACTGAGGCTGGGGTCAGACTTGGTGGTGAGCATTTAAAGTTTTGCCCAAGTATGGGACACCCTCAACTCGTCTTCTCGTCTCTCATAGTTGAAGTCGGTCGAAAACTTCCAATCTCTAGATGCATAGAAAAATCTCTCCTTCGAGCTATGATTGGAAGTTTGAGTAACATTGAGGATTTTCTTGTCAGACCTCCTAGATCCCAAATGATAATACCCGACCTGATTAGATGTGGACAATATATGGTAACAAGCATGGAAAATATGAACTAAGGGTTTTTCCTCGTACTTATTCCTCCACGAGGAAACATAACCCAAGATGACCCTCCAGGAGTTTGGGGTATCTCAGTAGGAGCAAGGTTGAGACTAAAAAGGATGGCTCGTACAGCCGGGTCAATAGGAAGACAGAACCCAACTCTGAACATTTGATCATAGAAAGAGATTTCTCTCTCTCGTCTGTCATACACTCTCTCGTTCTCGCCCGGAACTCACAAGGTCACATTGGGCTTAGTAACATAAATGTGCCTAAATAAAAGAAAGTCGGTCTCACGAATGGAAGACTGATATTGCTCAGTGTACGAGTAGTCAATGTCAAGTAGAGCTCATACTTGGATTTTAAATGAGATACTCACCTCACATATCTATAGGGATGGAGTTGTTGTCTCGTATGCATCCTTCGAATAAAAATAAACTTTATCCAAATTAAATTTCTACATCTCTCCTAGGACATTGTTGTCAATGAGAAAATTCCTCTCAAAGGCATGCATCCCCACTGCAAGTGCTTACAAGACACCCACATTCACGTGGGGACTACTATTCCTAATCCAAGAAAGGGACTCCAAAACCCACCACGATTCTAGTGGATGAGTTTAAACCCCCTGCACCTGCATGACTTGTTATGACTAACCTAATCAATGACTTCCTAGCCCACCTCGTATTTTAGGGACCTCCTACAAATTCGAATCCAAAGGCCCGTGGCTTTATCAAAATACTTTGCACATCCATGGGATTTCTCATTACCATTATCCATATTAGGGCCTATCCCAATCCCACGCTCGTTCTCAGTGGCTAATAGACCATTTTTTCTATAAACAACGAGAGAAAAAATGGAAAAAATGGGGTAAACGATCACTTACACCATTTTAGAGACGTATTACATTTTGGAGTTAGACAAAAAAATTTGGATTATCATTTCAAACCCCCTAAGAAATTCTCAAATTACACCTTGTGTATTAAAATCGTGAAGCCTCCACTCAATGAGCAAATACATCTCTTCCTAGGTTAAAAAAAGGTATTCCTACACTACGATCAAAATTTTGAAAATAAAACTTATGCTCATTCAAAATGACAATGAATTTGAGAAAATAACATAATCCTCCTAGCCCACTCCTCAAAGGAGCCCGTTCACCTACAAATATCCTAATTACTCACCACCAAGACCGCCCCATTTAAATAAATTGGTAATTTCTTAAGTTTACTCCATTGAAAGCAAAGTCTCCACATATCTCCTTAAGGGATGAAGTTCTCCGGGCTCTCTTAAGTTGCATTTCCTACATTTAATGGCATTAGAATTAGTGGTCCTATAAGTACATAACATTATGTACTCTGTCATAATTCTAAATAAATTAAACCACACACCTAATAATGATACTATACGGATCAAAGATACTTATAGTACTCCAAAAAGCTTAATAAAGGTCAAAACGAATGTATAGATCCTACCTAGAGAGATACAACGACGTGTAACTTGAGAAATATTTAGTTTGCCAAATATATCCGTATGGGACCTTCCCTCAGCCAATCATGTTTTTCCATACCCTTCGATGGAAAATTAATTACACATCCAATAGGACAACCTAGTCCTAAAGAATAACCTAAAGCTCTATCAAACTTTCAGAGGCAAGTTCATACCTAATAAGAGGGTACCTACCTTATTAACTAAAATAAGAACTTATGGGGAAGCCACCTTGGCTTACCTTGACAGGGTTATATTCTCTAAAACCTTTGACCTCGATGGTTGAAAAAATTCATTATCCCTAGATATGTCCTAAAAATGAGTAGAACCCGACATGAAAAGAAAAAAGAGAAAGAAAAAGTCAAAATAAACACAAAAGAAAAGAGAGCCAAAAAAAGAAAAAAAGACAAAGTTGGCCGAATCTTCAAATTCCATAAGGACCGCTAGCCGGAATGAAATATTAGAGCACGGATAAACCAGAAAGGGAAATGTTTTAACCATACACCTTCCTAGACCTACATTAAAAATCCTACTTATGCCACAAACGGTTCGCTTGAAGTCAACTAAACACTTTAAACCTCCAACTATTTCAATGAAAAAAACTACGTGGAGTCGATTGTCCCCTATATTTTTATTACAGACATTCAAATACAGACAAACCGTTGTCTTTGAATTTAATATATGTAGGCAACTCGATATATCTCTTTCGTCTTAGTTAGACACCAAACATTAAACACAAACCCCAAATCGGTTTCCTAATAAATATGATTATTGTGTCTTGATTGAGAGAGACTTTATGTGGTCTAATGAATGGTGAAAAGAAATAAAATCCACTCTAAAGTCTTAGAACTACACATGGTTCTCATTATTTAAAACATGACACAAAAAACATTACACTTGAACCGCAACATACGAGGCCTAGCGGCAAATCACATTCCCCTCCCCTCAATTTTCCAATATAAAAAGCCTTGCCCTGAAGACAAGACACAAAAACATCAGTGTACTAACATTTAATCAAGGTTCACTACAAGCCACCACACCCTAGGAACTACACTTGACTAGATTCCCCTAGAGGGATATGTAGCCATTCCAGTAAAAGACTCGGTCATGCCATAAAATATACCCCCAGTCCTCAAAGGCCCTTTGAACCGAAGGCAAACCCTATAATTAAATCCATAGTCCTGGGAATCTTTAAATCCCAGTGAATAATTTCACATAGGATAATGAGAATAATTTTTTTTTATCAAAAATCTAACATTAATGCAAGAGTCTTGAAAGGTCTTCAAAGTTTTCGTGCATTTTTAGGTACCCATTCATCTTTTTCACCCATAATTTGAACCGAAAAATGAAAACTCTGTCTCAATTCTACATCATATAGGAAATTTTTTTTGTTTAAGAAAACTGATCGATGACTCCCAATACAATCATAAAAAAAATGAAAAACTCTTGAAGTGCAATCATCTCATGGCCTGTCCAAATCACCCTTTACCTTAGAAGCCCGTTTACCTCCTGAAGAGCAACCACCTTCACCATTGCCTTTTTACAAAACACATTGCCACCCCTATAAATACATTGAAATGGCATCATTTAGTGATTACCTACATTCCTACGATAGGTAGCCATTGCCTCCAACTATAATGAAACCCCACATTGAGCTCCTCACCAAAGCCTCGAACCCCACCCGAGCAAACAAAAGCCTCACTAACCTGAACACCTCACTTAAGCCTCGAAATCCACCTAAGAAAGAAAATACAAAGCCTTAGACACTTCCTGAGAAAAACACTATAATTCTTCGGACACTACCTGAGCAAATAAGAGCCTCACCACCCTAAGCACCTCACTTAAGCCTTAAACACCACCTAAGACAACCATTGTAAAGCCACAAACTCCTCTGAGCAAACCTCTCTAAAGCCTCGGAATCCACCTGAGTAAACAAAAGCCTCACTAACCTGAGCACGCAAACTAAGCCTAAGACACCATTAATCAAACTATTTCAAAGCCTAAGACACCCCATGAGTAAACCATTCTAAAGCCTCAGACTCCTCTAAGAAAACCTCTCCAATGACTAGGACTTCACCCGAGCCACTAAAAATTCTCAATGCCTTGAGCACCGCACTTTAGCTTTAGATTCCGCCTGAGCAAATGTAATAACCCAAATTTTATTTTAATTTAATTTAAATATTTATGTGTTAAAATGGCACGTTTTTTTTATTGACAAATAAAATAATAAATTTTAATTATCGAGTAGATATTTTTCTACACTTAGCAAATATTATATTTAAAGCAAATTTTGTATCAAACTTACATTATATATGTTAAGATCCAAATTTAAGTCTATTGTTTAAATTAAAAATAGAACTTATAAGGTATAAAGTATAAATTTCTAAAAATAAGTTTAAGGGACAAAATTGGAAATAAAAATATGCAAAATATCTGAAGTTCCTTTTTCTATTATATGGTTTTAAGGAAAAAAATGAAAAATTTAAGGGAATATTACTATTAAGTCCTATTTACATGGGACATTTCCTAATAGGTCCTATCGCAATATTTTTTCCTTAATAGGTCCTATTTGTACATACAATGAATATTCACTATGTGTTTACAAATAGGACCTATTTGAATAAACATATTTTTTCATGGGATCTGATGGAGAAAAAAAATGTTAGAACTTATTGAACTAAATACTTAGTAAACTAGACTAATTGGTAAAAAAAAAAAAAAAAATTCAAACCGCCCCTGTTAGAAGGAGAATAAAAAAAAGGAAAAAAAAAAGAAAAACCGCCCTCCTTTGTTTTTATATGCTACAGATACAAGAAAGAGAGAGAGAGACCGCCTCACTATCTCTCCTTTATAAAACCCAAATCCCTGCTTTTATACCAACCCGATGAAAGAAAAAGGCAAAAAAACCTATTAACATTTTTTCAAGATTTACCTTATTCTTCCCAAAAGCCACGCACGTATGGAAGATTTTGGTATGTTTCCTTCCATCTTCCTTTAAGCTATATATACAAGTATATATGGGTATCATATATGGATATTGTGTATAATGTTTAAGAAGTTACCTATGGAGTCTTGGTTTTTCCATGTGTAAAGACACCATTTTTGGAGATTATATATACACATATTATATATTTGAAAGCACGTAATTACAAAACGACAAAAAATTTCAATGTTCGTAATTGCAAAATGGCAAAAATATCATTCCTAACAAAACAAAGTGTAATTTTAAAACAATTAACCATAATCTCCTTTGTTTATAGAACTATTCACCCTGCTTAACAAATAACAAATAGTCCAACAACATTCAAATAGTCTAAATTCATCAAAAAAATTCACATATAATATGAAATATACAATATTCATCAATCGAATTCACATCGAGTGTCGAATTTAAAAAAAAAATGGCCATAGCCCCCTTTGTTTATTGGACTGTCCACCCTGCTTAAGGGATACCAACAAATCCAATGATTGTTCGTTCGTCTAACAAAATCTTCAATGAAAAAAATTTCTTAAAAAAATAAATATATATCAATTGAGGTCATCCCACATGTTCCACTGTAATGATTGTCCATTCTTTTCAAAATGCAACTTGATACAAAATACAAAATATAGTTAGTCAATTGAAATAATTAGTCAAATATTAAATAAAGAAAGTTAATTATTAATTATATAGCAAATACACCATGTCTCTAACATGTCCCTAGAGAGTTCCCATAGGTTATCAAATAATAACATATTAATATTAAAATATGTGCTTTTATGATAATGTTGAACTTGTGCCAATCACCATATTATATGTGGATATCTAAATATTATTAAACATGGCAATCAACATATTGTATATAGATAATGGAAATATAGTCATTCGTTCATCCCTAATTAAAGTGTGGAAACATCATTCAGTATCTTTAAGAATTTTGTCAAAGTTTGACACCTTAAAGACATGGATATGCAAACATTAAGAACAAAAACTAATGTTTAACAACATATAAATACCTGAAGATCAATTTTAGGTTGTTTCTTTCTGCAACTACTGGAATATCTATAGATTAATTTTAGGTTGTTTGTAGAAACTTTGATCCTCTCCAGATGTAACAATGCTAATTGAGTCCCCAATTCCGACCTCGCTCGTCATCTCCAAGAAGTAATTGTGCCTGTAAAACCAAATTGGTTAGCTTCTCAACAATTTATAGGATCAAATTCAGAATAGTGGAAATTACATGTACCATCGAATGTCTATAGTCATTGTGCCTGACAAAAATGTTCTTGCTGCTTAATTTACACATGAATATATCCAAATATATCCATTATCCATAAAAGTTACTGAAAACAAATATTTGACTACGTAAATAATTCAAAAGCGCACGTCTCGACCAAAAATGAACCAAGTAAAACAAATTCATTTATAAACTAAAAAGTCATTGAATAAAAAGAGTACCTGAATAAAAAGATGAGGAACATAAGAGACCATGTTTCTTTAAAAGAACATATAGAAAACTTGAATAGAAATGTGACAACCCGCCAACTAAAATAATAGGTGGCCATCCCAATACTCTAATAGTCACAGGAATCATAGATGGTTCATTCTCAGCATCATTGTCGATTAAAATAATAGCACGAGATAACCACCAATCATTTTAGAAAATGGATTGTCAATAAAAGAAAATTTTGTAAATAAAAGAAAACACTTAGACAATCCCATTTGCGAAAACGATGGATATCAAAAATCGATCATGAAGAACGACAATTCCATAAATAATCACCGAATAAGTTGTCGGTGCTCAGACTAATACAAATAGTTACACCGAGTATTATAATACAATATAGTAAATGAATGCAAGACTGGGACAAACACGTCCGAATAAATAACTGAATGCAACTAGAGTACAAGGGATGAAGCGTCTAAACAAGTAACCTACAACATCCGCAATATGACGTAGCTCCATGACAACCGAAAAGGAAATGTAAATACGGGTGTCCATGCGGTAGAGCACCTGTAACGACAATAATATGTGCAAAAATAAAGAAATATAGATATGGGTCAGGGCCCGATTAGATATGATTCCCATGTGAATAAAATGCATGACAGTTAAGTGCGTAATTCTCTCACAATTAACAATAATATTCCTCACCTCTCAATCCAAAAACAACCTAGCGCAATATCCATGATTCTCAAATTAAATTAAGAACAGAAGGCTAACTTCTCCTTAGTCTTAACACTATGCCCTTATTCGTGCGTGGGGTGTCTCGCAAAGCGAAATCCAAACAAGGAACCCCCCGATACACTGCTACTAGGCAAGGTTAATCGTCGAGATACATTAGACCCTGTTCTAGTTAATCTAAGTACTAAAGGTTAACTTCTCCCCAGTCACGACACTATGCCCTTATTCGTGCGTGGGGTGTCTCTCAAAGTGAAATCAAAACAAGGAACCCCCCCGATACACTACTACTAGGCAAGGTTGATTGTCGAGATACATTAGACCTTCAGCACATTATTATATATGTATAAACATAAATGAGAGGTCTCATCTACAGCTACTCAAGGATACATAATTGTATCCATTCACCATCAAAACATAAATCCCATTTCTTTCTTTAGGATTATATATATATATATGGTACAACACTTTATCAAAAATGTTTACCAATCAATTCGATCATATACTAATTCATTTCATAGTTCCATTCCTTATAAGGAATTATAATCATAGTTGTTATGCTCTTTGTGGCATTTTATCTCATTTTTTACACTTTGTAAAAATCTCTTCCTTAACAAGAATATAATCATCATCATATGCTCTTTGTGGCATTTTCATCGTGCTCTTTGTGGAACTTCATCATGCTCTTTATGGCATTTTATTGTGCTCTTTGTGGCACCCATATACATCAAGTCCAACTTGATTTAGAATAGTTATAATAATATATATATATATATAGAAATTCTAAGACCGCCCGTCCGGGTTTCCCCACTGTGCGCGCCCCTAAATGGCTATCATCTTCCAGGGCCTGTTATTTAGACAACCTGGGATCCTACCAAATGTAGGGAAGCGGCCATGTGCCTGCGGGATAGTCAAGACCACACTCGGAATCTCGTACCCATCGCAGAAAAATATACAATCACAAACGCTCACATGGCCTAGGGACTATATCCACCCTGCGTTAATTTGTCAGGGGGCATCACCCCAACGCACGAACTTCCCTTAAGATAGCGATTTAAAGAGGGTGTGTATCCATAAATTTTTAACATTTATAAAATTCATCTTCCTTTTCATTTGAAATCATCCATTTTTACATTCTCAAAATCATTTGTACATATTTATTAGTACAACATTTAATGATATTCATTTTTTATTCTCAGAGTCATATTTTATTAATGCCCTAAGTCCCGAAGTACCATAAACCTCAAACTAGTCTCCAAGACTTCAATATAATTTCATAAACCATTAGAATGGATCTCCTTCAAGGAGTGTCTCCCAAATGTCTTAACAGACACCTTTTATCTTCAATTAATCTTTAGGTTAATTTCCTAAATCATACGGGCACTAAACTAAACAAATTAGCCCTCGGGGTAAGCCCAATTATCCCGCATGACCCTAGGACATTAGTATACCCAAAACCACCCTCTAGGACTCCCCATTACTTCCCAAAGGAAGCTACCTAAACCTTGGACCTAAAAGAAAAGGGCTAAAAGCTAAACTAGAAAAACATCCCAAAAATTCATGGATTCCGAATCGATTCGCCCTGGCCGAATCGATTCGGCCCCAAAGCGAATCTATTCGGTAGGTCCGAATCGATTAGGTCAAGAAGACCCTGTAATTATTCATAACCCCGAATCAATTCGGATAGTCCGAATCTATTCGGTCGACTCAGACCTGACACTTTCCCCCTTACCGAATCGATTCGCTAGGGCCGAATCGATTCGGTCCTACAGAATTTCCAAGTTTGGGCTACGGTTGTTTGAACCCTAAAACCCCAAAACCTCCAAACTCTTGATTTTCCCCAACATCAACAACAACAATTCAACCCAAATCATTCCTACACGATTAACAACTAATAATTTATCCTCAAATAAAATTAAAACTAAGTTTTAAGGGATTAATCATCAAAATCTACAAATACCCATTAATGGTTTAAATCTCCAAAACTTAACTACACATGCAATTTATCACATTAAATCAACATCTATCAAGTAAGAAACTTGCCTCGAGTTTGTAGTCTCGGATTCTATTCCCGAAGCAACAGATTCCGGCTCCAATCCTCCATTTTCTCTCTTTTCTCCCATTTCTCCCAAGCTCTCTCTTCTCTCTCTCTCTCCTTTGGCTTCTAACACAAATGAAGAAAGAAAAAGGTGTGGGGGACTTAAATGGGTATTAAAACATAAATTCCCTCTTTTAGTTGCTAATACACCATTAAAATGACCCGTATCCACTTAATTGAGTCATGACGCGTCAAAAGTGCCCGAAACTCCAAAAATTCAACATGGCACTTATTTCGACTATCTCGACTATTCTAAAAACAACCGCACCCCCTATTTTGGCATTCGAGAAAACGTGAATCATTTTGGTGTTCCAATTTCATTTTATTTCATTAATTATACTCCAATTTAATTATGAGTCATAACCGTCGTTTTACATATAACGACGCAACAATACACAATATAATGCCATTTACCTTCTCATACGGTAAATAGACAAAACATAGTAAATATCATCCCTAAATATCACGGGAAATAATCCCTATTTTATAATATTAGCCCATCGGGCAAAATAATATAAAATAGCCGCTCAAAAACCTGGGTTGTTACATACTCCCCTCCTTAGAAGGGAATTTTTCCCTTAAAATTCAGGCATATAGTATAACCATATAAGGGTATACCATACTAAAATACCATTCTATCATTCTTAGCTAACCCTTGGTAAGGTGGCATCCCTATTGGACTCGGACTAAGGTCATCGCTATTCGATCTCAGTCGAAATTCTACGTGCTCTAACATAGCACCAAATCATTCCCCACAAACTATCGATGCTACCGTTCTACTACGGAAGGACATACCTATTGTCTTGGCACAAATTGCCTTTCTAACCTCTATTACAGTTCCCTACTCGATGCATCTACTAGCCCATCCGCAATTCCTTAGTGAAAGGGGATATCCAATTGATAGTCCCTCACGAATTCCAACTTCTTGCTCGTGAAAAGACCAAATTCGTGCCCAGGAAGTAGTGCCTCTATTTCTTTAAGGAAAACACTACGTCTGTGAATTCTAAATCTAGCGGGGGAATAATACTTATCACCGAATTTAAGTTTTTGAGACGCATAAACAATGGGTCCATACTTCCCATTCCCGACAAAGACTCATTCATTAAATCCACTCTCGAACTTAACAACACGAGTGCAGTAGTAGAAGTCAGCTCATACTTCAACTCCCCTGAAGATAGGTTACCAACGTAACGCTATATCTAAGAAAGGCCCCTCCATCTATGGCCTAACATTCCGAATCACTCAAGCTCTCATACCTCTTCGTTCTAGGGACCAAATCCCACTTATAGTTAACCCACAAACCTATTGTGGTCAACTCCCTACCGCCTTCCTAAAACCATGCTACATACCCTAAGGGCCTTACGTCCTAAAAATCCTAAAGTCAATCTACATATCCTAATCAAGTCGTATAAGTATATTATCCTAATTAGATCCCTAGTGTCCAAGACCAATCTCGACTCCTAACATTAGCTCGGTTTCATGCGTGGGATGTCTCACCGAGGAAAAATTCAAACAAGGAACCCTCCCGTTACACTACTACCTTGCATCGTCGATCGTCGAGAAGTAACGGTCAAAGACATATGATCGGGATCGAAGGAGTCCTACATGATCGGGATCGAGGGAATCCTAACTCTAAATCTTACCATTACAGCAAAAATGAAAATTTAACTGATCGAGCACTTACCTTTTGTAAGGCACTACTAATACTTTATCCCATTATACATACACACATCTTTTATAGATGGCCTTCTCATTAAGGAATAAACATAAGTCTCTATTCGACTTTCATATATTAGTCTTCCCCACATCGATTAGAGGAAAAATTATCACCGTGCTCATATATCGCACATCAACTTAGCCCTTAATCACTCATTTACGTGATTCTTGGCTAAACCTTCCAACCCAACATCACAACCAATAGAAAAGTAAAGAAAGAAAAGAAAAGAATATGCGCATCTCTCCACTCCCAACGTCGTTAAGGTTCATGCGTGGAGCGTCTCGCAAAGAGAAATCCAAACAAGGAACTCCCCCACACAATCCCCTTAACTTGTTGGTTTTGGAGATCAGGCAACATCATACACAAGAAAAACAAACAAATCAAGCAAGTAATCAAAAACAAATAAAGTAAGACAAATAAAATAAAATAAAAAATAAAAACTAACTACACACCGCAAACCGTCTCTATAAAGTCTCAATCCTATATATAGGTGAGATATTATAGAACAACTATCTCTGCTCTAGAACTAGAAAATAGGATAGCCTCGCAATTTATTCGCTTGCTATCGCCCCAACCGATCCGAGAACTTCTCTACTCGTATATTACATATAATACAAGTATCACATACCACACATATCATCACTCTCCCCATAACGAGTGAAAGAAAATATAGAAATTCCCTATCATGGAATCCATGTAGATATACTACCACAAGCTCAATATACACACTCGAATCGAGGGTAAATACAATACCATTCTATCTTATCGTAAGGAACACTCCACCCTCCTTTATGGTGGAAATTCCCTCCAACATATTAGCCAATCTTTGGCCATTCTAATGCTCTTCAGACACATCATTCTATTCGCACCCAATCCAACTACTTCCATCTCTAACTACCCTGGCGATCACTCGCGTAGTTCCTTTAACTTCTTTAGTAAAGAGAATATCCTACCGGCCTCCTCTGCCTTAGTTCAATGAGCCTCCCCCGGGTGGATGTCCACAGCTGGGGCCTCACGAACATTAATTCTCCAAAAGTGTTAGCAACACTTACTTGTGAACCTATCGTTTCCATTGAAAGGCTCTCTCACTTCCTTGTACCAACCTTATTTCAGTGCACAGTTTCCTTGACTGTAACACCCCGTCGTCCTCTGACCTAACCTCGCGTGAATACTTGAGAATCTGCTTTCTCGTCATTCCTGACATCCCAGAGAAACTCGCTGTTACAAGTATCTAACGGGTTTCTCTATGGGAAAAACCTCCCGTTCCACCAAAATGAGGCTACTACCGTATCCACCACTTAAATCTCGGTCCAATAGGTGAAAGATTTTCCTTCAATCTTCATACCTGGTCACTTCTATGCCCGATTCTAGGCCAGACTCTCGGGCCTCATATTCTCACCAAATGAGGTTTCACTTCTCCGATCCGTCCGAACTTCAACATGTGGTCCTCATCAAGGACTTATCAATCTTTAGATTGACACTACTCGGAATCCCAAGCTTAGTAGAACTCTCTACTGACAGCGGCACATGGAAAATTAACTCTACTGTACTTAGTAGTCACGGTAGCAATATGAGAAAATGCTACAAAAGGGGTGACCTCTAAAGCGGCCTACATCCCTGACTATAGCTTATAGCTCCTAGAAATCCCATCTCGCTACGCCTTCATGACAACCTCCCTTGATGCCTATCATCTGACGACTTACTAGTCTCACACGATAGCGTAAAATATTTTCGGGGTTCTCATAGCATAACAGAAGAACGAGACCTCACAAAATAAAATCAATGATCTTAATCTTAAGGCTCTATGTCAAATCAGAAGTAACGCTGAAAGCGAAATACATCCGTACAGATTCCTAAGGACTCTAGAACTTAATGCTCTTATACCATCTGTGACAACCCGTCAACTAAAATAATAGGTGGACAACCCAATACTCTAATAATCACAGGAATCATAGATGGTCAATTCTCAGCATCACTGTCGATTAAAATAATAGCACGAGATAACCACCAATCAGTTTAGAAAATGGATTGCCAATAAAAGAAAATTTTGTAAATAAAAGAAAACACTTAGACAATCCCATTTGCGAAAACGGTGGATATCAAAAATCGATAATGAAGTACGACAATTCCATAAATAATTACCGAATAAGCTGTCAGTGAACATACTAATATAAATAGTTACACCGAGTATCACAATACAATATTTACAATATAGTAAATGAATGCAAGACTTGGACAAACACGTCCGAATAAATAACAGAATGCAACTAGAGTACAAGGGAAAGAAGCGTATAAACGAGTAACTTATAACATCCGCAATATGCCGTAGCTCCATGACAATCGGAATGGAAATGTAAATACGGGTGTCCATGTGGTAGAGCACCTGTAACGGCAATAATATGTGCAAAAACAAAGAAATATATATACGGGTCAGGGCCCGGTTTGATATGATTCCCATGTGAATAAATGCATGACAGTTAAGTGCGTAATTCTCTCTCAATTAATAATAATATTCCTCACCTCTCAATCTAAAAACAACCTAGCGCAATATCCATGATGCACAAATTAAATTAAGAACAGAAGGCTAACTTCTCCCCAGTCTTAACACTATGCCCTTATTCGTGCGTGGGGTGTCTCACAAAGCGAAATCCAAATAAAGAACCCCCCCCCGATACACTACTACTAAGCAAGTTTAATCGTCGAGATACATTAGACCCTGTTCTAGTTAATCTATGTACTAAAGGTTAACTTCTCCCCAGTCACAACACTATTCCCTTATTCATGTGTGGGGTGTCTCGCAAAGCGAAATCCAAATAAGGAACCCCCCCGATACTCTAATACTAGGCAAGGTTGATCGTCGAGAAACATTAGACCTCCAGCACATTATTATATATGTATACACATAAATGAGAGGTCTCATCTACAGCTACTCAAGGATACATAATTGTATCCATTCACCATCAAAACATAAATCCCATTTCTTTCTTTAGGATTACATATATATATATATATATATATATATATATATATATATATATATATATATATATATATATATATATATATATATATATATATATGTGGTACAACACTTTATCAAATGTTTACCAATCAATTCCATCATATACTAATTCATTTTATAGTTCCATTCCTTATCAAGAATTATAATCATAGTTGTTATGCTCTTTGTGGCATTTTATCTCAATTTTTACACTTTGTAAAAATCTCTTCCTTAACAGGAATATAATCATCATCATATGCTCTTTGTGGCATTTTCATCGTGCTCTTTGTGGAACTTCATCATGCTCTTTATGGCATTTCATTGTGCTCTTTGTGGCATCCATATACATCAAGTCCAACTTGATTTAGAATAGTTATAATAACATATATATATAACAATTCTAAGACCGCCCGTCCGGGTTTCCCCACTGTGCGCGCCCCTAAATGGCTATCATCTTCCAGGGCCTGTTATTTAGACAACCTGGGATCCTACCAAATGTCGGGAAGCGGCCATGTGCCAGCGGGATAGTCAAGACCACACCCGGAATCTCCTACCCATCGCAGAAAAATATACAATCACAAACGCTCACATGGCCCAGGAACTATATCCACCCTGCGTTAATTTGTCAGGAGGCATCACCCTAACGCGCGAACTTCCCTTAAGATAGCGATTTAGAGAGGGTGTGTATCCATAACTTTTTCACATTTATAAAAGTCATCTTCCTTTTCATTTGAAAACATCCATTTTTATATTCTCAAAATCATTTGTACATATTTATTAGTACAACATTTAATGATATTCATTTCTTATTCTTAGAGTTATATTTTATTAATGCCCTAAGTCCCTAAGTACTATAAACCTAAAACTAGTCTCCAAGACTTCATTATAATTTCATAAACCATTAGAATGGATCTCCATCAAGGAGTGTCTCCCAAATGTCTTAACAGACGCATTTTATCTTCAATTAATCATTAGGTTAATTTCCTAAATCATACGGGCACTAAACTAAACAAATTAGCCCTCGGGGTAATCCCAATTATCCCGCATCATCCTAGGACATTAGTCTACCCAAAACCACCCTCCAGGACTCCCCATTACTTCCCAAAGTAAGGTCCCTAAACCTTGGACCTAAAAGAGAAGGGCTAAAAGCTAAACTAGAAAAACATCCCAAAAATTCAGGGATTCCGAATCGATTCGCCCTGGCCAAATCGATTCGGCCCCAAAGCGAATCGATTCGTTGGGTTCGAATCGATTCGGTCAAGAAGACCCTGGCATTCTGCATAACCCCGAATCGATTCAGATAGTCTCAATCGATTCGATCGACTCATACCTGACACTTTCCCCCTTTCCGAGTCGATTCTCTAGGGCCGAATCGATTCGGTCCTGCAGAATTTCCAAGTTTGGGCTACGGGTTGTTTGAACCCTAAAACCCCAAAACCTCCAAACCCTTGATTTTCCCCAACATCAACAACAACAATTCAACCCAAATCATTCCTACACCATTAACAACTAATAATCTATCCTCAAATCAAATTAAAACTAAGGTTTAAGGGATTAATCATCAAAATCAACAAATACCCATTAATGGTTTAAATCTCCAAAACTTAACCACACATGCAATTTATCACATTAAATCAACATCTAGCAAGTAAGAAACTTACCTCGAGTTTGTAGTCTTGGATTATCTTCCCGAAGCAACGGATTCCGCCTCCAATCTTCCATTTTCTCTCTTTTCTCCCATTTCTCCCAAGCTCTCTCTTCTCTCTCTCTCTCTCTCTCTCCCCCTCTCTCTCTCCTTTGGCTTCTAACACAAACGAAGAAAGAAAAAGGGGTGGGGGACTTAAACGTGTAATAAAACATAAATGCCCTCTTTTAATTGCTAATACACCATTAAAATGACTCGTATCCACTTAATTGAGTCATGACGCGTCAAAATTGCCCGAAACTCCAAAAATACAACATGGCACTTATTTCGACTATCTCGACTATTCTAAAAACAACCTCACCCCCTATTTTGGTATTAGGGAAAACGTGAATCATTTTGGTGTTCCAATTTCATTTTATTTCATTAATTATACTCCAATTTAATTATGAGTCATAACTGTCGTTTTACATATAACGACGCAACAATACACAATATAATGCCATTTACCTTCTCATACGGTCAATAGACAAAACATAGTAAATATTATCCCTAAATATCACGGTAAATAATATTTACTCCAACTTTCCCTATTTTATAATATTATCCCCTCGGGAAAAAGAATATAAAATAGCCGCTCAAAAAGCTGGGTTGTTACAAGAAAGTAACAGAGTATCTGAATAAAAAGAGTACCTGAACAAATTCATTTCTAGACATAAGGAGAAAAATACTGGAATAAAAAGAACATATAGGAAAATGGGTGATCTTATTCACACCGCATAAAATTATTTGCAGCCCCCCGAATTTTAAACATGACACATTTAAATGATACTTTTAATAAAGACAAACAACTTGTGTGGAAGAATTTGCGGAGCAGAAATCAACTAGCACTAACAACCAGCAGTACATCATTGGGAAACAAATCGAAGTAAACCATCAAATAACAAAATAGTTTCAAACGGACAAATGAGAACGTAGTAAGAAAAAACTCTTCTCCCAAACACAACTCACCAATAATACCAATAGAATATATGAAGAATACTAAATGACAAACTCAGTTGGAGACGAACTAAAAACTTAGAACATTAAGTTTCTACGAAAACCCAACTCAGTTTCTAACAAATAACAAACAAAAATATTGTAACATTAAGATTCTCCAAACCATGATGAGAAGCCTCTAGATATAAGTAAACACAATCACTATAACATCCCTCAAGTCCCAAATTAATTATATAGAACTACTAAAATGAATGAAATTTAACCCATCTAGTATTCCAAAACCCCAAAACCCTAAAACACACAACACTAACAACTGCTTTACTCTAATTACTCTATGTCTATATAAATTTGAAATAAAAAAAATTATACGCCCCCAAAATTCAGAATTTGAAACATGAAAACCCCAAAATAAAAACATGTTTACAGCCACAATATTTCTAGCGCTGGTTGAACCATTGTTTATAGCCAAATAAATGCATCAAGAGAAGAGATCGGGTGAGAATTTTGTAGTTAATAAACAATCATGGAAGAAGTAGATATATATACTAAAGATGGAACAAATGACTGTAATAACAATCCTATAATCAAGAGTAAAACGGTAACCTGGAAAGCATGTGCTTATATTCTTAGTAGCCCTCTTTCAATTTATCTTACTAATTTTGAAGTCTGATATTTAGAACCAAATGCTAAAAATTCCCATCTTTCATCTATACAGGTAGTAAATGTTGTGAAAGATTGCAATGCTATGGTATTAACATGAATCTAGTAAATTATCTGAAATTTCAGTTCAATCAGATTAGTGTTGTTACAGTAAGTAATGTCATGAATTAGAGTAACTGTGAAGGTATTCAAATGCCATGGAAGTCTTAAAAGAGAAGAAGTTATACCCCCAATGAAGAATGATTTGAAAGGAAACTAACATAACATATTACTCAACAAATAATGTGAAAAACTACTCAGATACCTATAAATGGTTGCGACATTACTATAGTTTAAGAAATGGATACACTAACTAAGGATCCAAATCTATAATACAACATGCAATGTGGATAGCTTGTAACTCCAAATTAGAATTAATAGAGAGTTAACCGACATAAATTCCATTTGAGCAACGTAAAACGGATTGTGATTGCACTTGAGAGCTCGTATTCGAATGTCAAAATCCAGCTAATATACCATCAAAAAATAGGGAAAATGACAAAAAAAAGTTCAATATACGTTCACAGATTCAATGGAACAAAGCCACGTATAATAAAATTTCACACAGATTACTATATTTGGTGAATATCAAATCATAATAACCCTTGCGCACTGTTGCATGAGTATTGCGATCAACTTGAAGCATATCCATATTCATGACCGTAAACTAACATAAAGCATTGTCGCAAATCGTTTTCATGAACCTGTACTAACATGGAGCATAACCATATTCAAAGAAGCAGCAAATAACTATTCGAGAATCACGTATCATCAACTTTGTTAGAGATGATATTATCCATAAATATTTAAGTTTGTCAATCATAAACAATTTGTAACCACCAAAGCTTCTGAAGTTAATAATAGCATAAATAAAAAATTAGAAATGATAGTTATCTCAACAGAGAAAAAAAATTTATGTTTTGAAGAGATTATACTTGATGCGCAGGAAAAGACTGTTGGTCTAGTGGGATTACCTCCTTATCTTGAATCTTTTCCTTCACGTTGTCAATAGTGTTCGAGCTCTAGACTTCCAACGTGATCGTCTTCCCGATAAGGGTCTTCACAAAAATCCGCATACCCCCACAAATAATAAATTCTCATTTCCACTACGGATCCATACGAAATCTAACACAATAGATATAGAGAAAAATTCTTATCCATTAAATTAATCAGTTAACCTAAAACACTTAATCAAAATGGGTTGACTAAGTTGGAAACATAATGAATTAAGTGAAATCGGAAAGGATTAATACCGTTAGAGATTTTTTCATGGTGATCGGAGCATTAGTGGTCGCCATGGTGGCCAGATGGAAATAATTTGTAGATCAGAACTCGATCTGTAAAAAAAAGTTATTAAATAAAAAAATTAGGATTTTTGGTTAAATTCTAAACAGCGTTACGACTGGTGGATTCCTTTTAGATGTTGGCTTCGCGGCTGTTGACAATCGTACTTCCTCCTTAAGCTCTTGTGGTGGGTTTAGAGAGAGATGATATAGGTTGGAGAGAGAAAGGGGAGTTTAAAGTAGGAGAGAGGTGAGATTCTTATGGGCGGGTTGTTGAGAAGTATATCCTTTTTCCTTTTTTTGTTGCCTTATAATAATAACCCTTGTATTTGAAATAAAGTAAAATCTGTAAGTGTAAAATAAAGGGGAAAGTAAATTGTAATGGGATAAAATTGTGCAATTAGAGTAGAAAATGAGATGTGGTGAGGTACATCATATTATTGTGTATGAAAACATGAGTTTTTCTAAATCAATGCTCTAATACCAATTTGAAAACGAAGAGACCCCCAATTTTTAAACTTTCTCTTTAAAAATCACTTTCCTAGAAATGCGAAATAGAGATGGTTCAACTAAACAACTAAAGAAAAACTCAATTAAAATTATACACAACTCAAAGTGAATTAAAATTAAACAACTCATAAATTATCACTTAAACCAAATGAATTCAATCCAAGTCCTATAAATTTTCCTAACACATAATTAATTCAATTTTACAAATTAGGCCAAACCATATTTTAACACATAAAGTTAATGACTTGAATTAAATAAATATTTATATGCCACAAAGAGTGTGTCAAACTAAAATACACACAAAACAAAAATCATTTGAATTTTTTATTAAGCCTAAATTACTAAAAGGGTAAAACACAAATGATAAACAAAAATCTTTTTGTATTTTTCATTTAATGCAAACTAAAATGAAAGAACTATAATACAACAGATAAACAAACATCATAATTCTAGCATGTGATATGTAATAAAGCAATGACTATAAAATGACTAAACATGCATACACCTAATAATGATATATAATATGAGGCACAAAAAGCTAGAGTATGCAAACAAAACTAACACATTCAACCTTTAAATTTAGCAAGGACGTTTTCATGTGAAAGAAAATGCGAATCAACAAATCTAATATCTAGTGCATCTAAAAATGATTTCCTAACCCATATAGATGTATATTTAAAATGATGGGATTTGGAAACTAAAGGAATGCTAGACATAGACTTCCTAGAACTTCTTTTAAGATCAAAATAAAATGCCTAAAGTGACCTTTCCTACCACAATGAAAGGATGTGAAAACATGAGGAATGATACTTAAGGTGTGACCTTTTCTAAAGTCCTTGGATAAAGTTGACCTCTAAAAGAAACAATGGTTTTAGTTTTAGCAGCGAAAATATTTGAACTAGATGAGCTAGAACCATTACAACTACTACTTGAGTCTTGTAAGCATGTTTCATTTTTAAAATTTTGGACTCAAGTAATAAATTAGACTCCTCAATTTTACAGGACTCCTTTAAATTTTCTACAACTCCTAAAAGGTTATCACCCTCCCCCTCAATGTGAGCAAACTTGTCCCTCAGAGTCTTTTCTCGACTATCACTCTCTTTTTTGGACATATTTAAAATATTAAAATTGTAATTTATGTCCATGAGATTTTCACGAAAAATATCTTTTTAAGATAATGAGGTTTTCAAAAGTTCAATTCTAGATTTAAAACATAAATTTTCATTTTCAAGAAACTTAATTCTTTTTGTAAATCTCACATTTAATTCTCTTAAATTTTCATTACACTTATTATGCCATTAAATTCCTCTCGAATATCAAAAACTTCATTATCATTAGAAATGGACACATTATCATTAAGACATCACATCGAGAGATACAAAACAAAAATGAGAGTGAGTAAAAATTGAATCACCTAAAAATACACGGAGCACAAAAATTATAAAATCCGAAAAATGGATATTTGACACGATAAATTAGTGCTCCGGCTCTGATAACAATTTGAAAACATGAGTTTTTCTAAATCAATGCTCTGATACCAATTTGAAAACGAAGAGACCCCCAATTTGAACTTTCTCTTTAAAAATAAATTTCCTAGAAATGTGGAATATAGATAGTTCAACTAAACAACTAAAGAAAAACAAATTTTAATTTTCTCAAAATTAAAATGATACACAACTCAAAGTGAAATAAAATTAAACTCCTCATAAATTATCACTTAAACCAAATTAATTCAATCCAAGTCCTATAAATTTTCCTAACACATAATTAAATTCAATTTTGCAAATTAGGCGAAACTAAATTTTAACACATAAAATTAATGACTTGAATTAAATAAATAATATTTACAAAAATTAAATTTGCACCAAATTAAATATACCAATTTTATCTTTTACCTAAGCTTGCATCTAATGTGAATTTTCAAAAGATAAAATAAGTAAACAATTACTACGCCGCGATATACGTGGAAAAACCCACAACGGGAACAAATCTTGGACGACCCTAACCTTAAGTCCAATAAGTATGATTTTATGATTATAAGACCGATGACTTACAATAACTCGACTTGACTCCGTCCAAGACCCTGACTCGTCTTCTTGCAACTACCTCCGCCTAGCCGGCAATCCCGAAATCCACCAGAACCTTGAAATCTACCAATGAAGCTTTAGGAACCCATCAACCACACACGATGCCTTTCACCGTACGAGAATGTCGCAGCAATAAAAAAGTCTTCTTATTTGAGGGATGTAGAAGTAAACCCAAACATCTCTTCTTTGAGGTGTAGAGAAAAATCCGGTGCCAAACACTCCAAGCAAAGATATATATGAAGAAACTTTGAATAAACAAACTATGGGTGTATAAACCTTGATTTTGTTCTAACGATTTAACAAAAATCAGGGGGACTTTTTCTTGGAAGAATTTTCTCTCAAAAGCTATCTTAGATGTATGAAAAAGTCTTATAAAAAATGTTGTTCCCACACTAGTTAAATCTGTCAAAAAGTTAGTGGAGAAAAAGTAGTGGGAACATGGAAAAAACTGCTAAAAACTACCAAAAAACTGTTCCCGCCAAAGTCGTTCGAAGCGACATTCTCGTTCGAACGACTTTACTAAAGATGTTCTAGTGAGAGAAAAGGGAATCTCGTTAGAAGTATCATTCGAACAACCTAGGAATCTCGTTCAAACGAGATTCCAGTTCGTTCGAACGACTTACCAGAAAATGGAATATTCTATTTAAGCCCAAAACTTTTATGAAAAGTTCTTAAAAAATATTTTCTGAGTAAAACAAAGTCGTTAAAAATATTTATAAAAAATTATAAATTACACCCAATAAATTTCAAAGATCCAATAAATATATAAAATGCATTCATACCTTAGGAGCATTGGAACCAATGTTGTTCACATAGAAACTACGCACACTAAACCCGACATATGATGAAGCTGTATAATCTTAGCCGCTGCGTCTTAAACTAACACGTCATAGGCTTGGATGCATACACTTGAACACTATCCTATGACCCAAATGTTTTTGTCCGTAATTGAACCAACACTACATTAAGACTCAATCGGAGACTTGTGTCCTTATAGTGTATATATTGATCTCACCCTCCATTTTTTGCCTTGGTGTCTAAATCCTCACCTCTACTTATGTTATCAGGTTATGGAATAGTAAAAAGCTTATGCTCCTATATATATATATATATATATATATATATATATATATATATATACACACACACACACACACACACACACACACACACACACACATATAGTAGGATGTACCCGTGCCGATGGCAATGTGATAAATTTGTTACTATTCGATTTTTTACCCGTGCTTGGGACATGGCGATAAATTTATTCCCGTGATGGCGGCACGATGAAAAATTTGTTCCCGTGATATTTTGTATTTTAAATGCATCGAGAATAGTGAAAATATTAATACTGTTGTTCATCCTATGGTACACTTACTCGTCGTGGCAAGGTGACATCATTAAAACTAATGGGTTTAACTATGACCAAAATTTTTCAATCAATGTCTATTTTTCTTTTTTCTTTTTAAAGCTTGTTTCTCTTTTCACATTTCTTTTTTTACTTTCTTGTATATCTATTTTTCAAAGGGTAAATTAATGTGTACTCGTGTCGATGGCATGGTGAAATAACAATCTCCATAAAATTCATACAAATATATATGATTTAAAACGTCAAAATAAATGTAATAGAATTCAAAATTTATTTCAAGAGTATTAAGTATTAAAACACCATGCTATATATAAAAGTAATTGCAATTTATGAAACATTACATGTTTGTGAATCTTGAAAAATATTTTTCTTCCACGGCCCCACCCCTGTAAAAAAGAAACGTAATTAAAACTTCAAACCATCATGTTTAACATGCCTCAAACTTAATGTTAAAAATATAAAAATATTTATGACATTAAAAAATGAAACTACTTTAACATTTACCAATATCATTCTTCCAGATAACACTTCAATGGCTTCAACCTTGCGATATAACAAAACCTAAGAGGAACACTAAAGAATCGATGAAACGAAACTCCCAACAGTATCATTCACATACATAAATAGAGAACCCCCAATGAGTACACAAAAAACTACTGTAAAGCATAAGCGAAATTAGAAAACCTTCTAAACAAAAGTCCAGACCTAAATCAATATAGGTAAAAGCAAAACAACTCACATATGGGCTTTCGAAAACTAAACTCATTTGTAAACCAATTATAAATCTCCAAAATCAATAAATCCATGTTAACTAAACAATTCATATCATGTAAATTTTGCAAAAGTAGATATTTTAAAAGCCTAAATACAATCATCACCTCCACAACAGTAAACAAATATAACTTACTTGTACATTTTGTCAACCACCAAAAATGCAATAAATGCATGTACAAATGTCTCTGCGCATGTTTCTAAAACCTATTAGTATATAGAAATGTGACAAATCAACCTTATAACACATAAAAAGGCAAAAGGACTAGAAACCATAATAAAAATAAAAAGAACCTCAAAAACTGATTTCATCTCTACCCGCAAAATTTATGAGATGAGGAGAAAAAGGCACATAAGTAAAGACAAGTTGATATTTTCAATGATTAAGTTAATTATGTTGAAGTAGTAAATAAATAAACAAATTTGCCTATTATGATTCAGTTGCACTCAACTCTCTGTTTCTTTTTTTTCTTCTTCTTATGATTAGTTGTGTGTCAAAATTTCAAGTTTTTTTTTTCTGTTTTATCTTTGTAGGTCCAAATTTTAAAAGTTCGGCACTATCTCCACCCCCACATATGGTTGATTCCTATTTCAAACCTTCCCCATTAGCGAGGCGTGTAAACATAAAAATAAAAAAAAGTAATTTCTTCTTACCTTTAAACCAATAGTAGTTTTGTCTCTCAAGCTAAATTCGAAGGTTATAATTTTTTTTCTCAACATCAGGATAAAAGAAGAAAGTAACCATTGTTTATTTGCTTCTTTTCCCTTTTTTTCTTTTATAAATTCCATTAAAAGTTAAATCTGTAAATTTTTGTTTGTCATGGTCTATTGGTTCTAGCCAATTTGGTTTTTCACAATAGGAAGATAAATAAATACAAATTATTTGCTCTCTTGTGATATATTCGGAATAATTCTTTTAGAGTCCCACGTAGAATGATTACTGGGACCTTAATGAGAACCACCTTTTTTTTCAAAACGGTTTGGTTTGTCTCTTGAACCATTTATTTTGTTTGAGGCATTTCTTATTTACGATACAACTGAAATTTCATCTCTAAAAATTTCTCTCTGTCGGGGTTTGTAAACAGGGCATTAGGGCGTAAACTAAGCATTAGAACCTTAAAAAATAATTTCATCCTTATGAATGGATTTAGATGGGGCTATCATAGGAGAGGGAGATGGGTCCGACGGAGACAGAAAGATGGATGCATACCTCACAACAGAGATGGATCCGTATAAGAAGAAAATTTTTGTAGCCCCAACTTTTGTTGCCCAAAATTTGCAAAAACTATTGTATCCCCAACATCATGATCTGTGAAAACAAAAACCAAATCAGAAAAACCTACATATAAAACTTCATAGAGAGAGAGAGAGAGAGAGAGAGAGAGAGAGAGAGAGAGAGGTATGTAAAATCATGTTGGAGGGGCAATGAGAGAAAACTGAGAATCATTTTCAAGATTTGTATATCGATAGGCATCAGAAATACATAAAGATAAGTGAAGAAATATGTAAAGATAAGTGAATGAAGATATATGATGTGGAGTTAAGGCGGTGACCGTGAGAAATAATGGTGTGGGGACCGAATCTACAATAATCGCAAGAGCTTCTACATCTTTCGTCGTCGGCTGCCATAGTAGAATTATGTTAGTATTCTACTCAAAAATCAAAGTTCAAAACTATGAAATCATGTACTAAATATGAAGTTTACTGTTAATGATATATTCAAAACATTACCTCATGGAAGATCTATTCCACAGTTGATCAAAATACCTCGGGATCTCCCCTGTGAAACCAAAACCTTTCAGATCTGAGATAAGTGATAAAACGGGAGTTAAAATGAGTGATGGACAAAGAAAGAGAGGGCATAAGAACTCTCCTCATTTCAGTTCAATTGCAGAATTAAAAAAGGAGAGATCATTTTTCTCTCGAGCCTTGTGCTCTGTTAAGGTGTAGATTAGGTGTACCTCTTTAACCAAATAATCTTCCCAATTTCAAAGCATTCACGACCATTAGATTTAATTTGGTAAAATTTAATCTCAATCATGAGTTAATAAAGATCAAATCCATCAAATTTAATCTCAACTGTTAATTGGGATGACCAAAAAATCGTCCTCCTTTATATATATATATATAATAAAGTAGGAAACTTATGTATGTCATAAGATCAAAAAATGATGTCATCTTTGTGAGTTTCTCCTAGATTACCTCTTTTACCCTCAATTCTTTGGTTTCCCCCTCTTTTTTTATTTACCAAATTTACACTTCAATTCAAAATTAGGGTTAATTTGGTCAAAGTTACTTAACTAATTTGTTCACACTCTCCCTCCTTTCTCACACAAACATAACTTTCTTGTCACTTGAACCTCATCCCGTATCCCGAATTCACTCCCCTCTCGCTGATGTCTCTCCCCCTCCCAACACTAACCCTATCTGTCGCTGCTGCCCTGCACCGCCTCCATACGCCTCCACCTCTGCCAACTTCAGGTAGTTTCTTTATCACACACGCACACACAGATTTGGATCTCAATCGCACACACTCACACATCCATACGCACGCACAACTCTGGGAACTTAATTTTTTCACATTTATAATGTTTTGTTTGCAGATATAATGTTTTTGGAAGTGTGAACATGATTCACAACTTTAACAAGCAAAGGTATGTATTTTTTACATTCAGATCTAAGGTTTACATAACTAATGTAAAGGTTTCTACTCTCACAACCCAAAGGGAACAATGGAAAAGACCTTGAAAAAGGGAAATAACACGTGTTGAGCTTCAAAATCCACTATGGTTTATATTTCTTAGAATGTTATATTGGTTGAACAATACTGTGGTTAATTCATTTTATGAGATATTATTGTGCTCATAGCATTGTCTTTAATGTGCAGATAGTTGATAGGCTCTAATTCTATGTGCAAGATGGTGAAAGCGTTACATTACTTTGGTATATGATCTAATTGTGCAGAACAATGAAATGAGCCATTAGTTCTTTGCTTTCCTATATCAGTTACTATTACGTTGAAAATCATGAATGTTTGTGCATATCATGAATGATTGTAAAAGGGCATTAACAGTTTATTTATCACAATTTATTAATTATGATTAGTTGATATGCTTAAACAAAATGTTAAAGACATTAATATATTACTATGCCTCTAAAAAAATGTCAAGGAATCTCATGTTTTTGTTTAAATTAATTTCTTAATATGGTTTGATAGTTTCCAAATTATAGTTTTGATGTTTGGTAATTTAGATTTTACTTGATTTATATTTTCTTTCAATAATAGTGCAATTTGTTGTGTTTTTCAATAGAGTAGTTGCTTTTTTTATTGGTTTGTTGGAGCTTTATCATGTCATTTGCCGTTGTAACATGGATGCTGTTGGCTTTTAGGATCACATTTTATAGATGAAGACAACAAGTGCTTCATCTTTTAGTGCTTTAGAGAAGGCATATAGTTTCAGAGATTTCAACCCTTTATAGTTGTCACCCGAGAAGGTAACATATTATGTTTAGTGTATTATTTACTTTTTCCCAACCTTCCTGCAATCTTGAATTCTATAATATGTATTATCCTAACATATTATGTTCGATTCTTTTTGTTAGATCATTCACAATGCATATTATTACCTAAGAAATTATGATTTTTGAGTTAGAAATTATGATTTTTTTTTTCAAATCGGGTTTTAGAAGTGCACTGCACCGTCTTAGATGTCCAGTCTATCATAATTCACTCAGTTTGGGGCGTCACATTATGAAATATGAATCAGTAATTTATATCCAGTCTATCATAGTGTTTGGGTGGAATTCTCATTTTCTTTTTATGTTTTAGCAGAAACCATGTTCTTACGCTCACTTACACGCGTAGAATCACCCACTACACCACCTTAACCTTAATCGCCTACAATGCTGATTTTATTTCTCTGGTACTGGCTTGAGAAGTTTTTGTTTTTAAATTTTCTCAATAGGGAATTTGACTACAAATGTTATGTATTCTTCTTATGAACATTGGGACATCCTTTTAACATTCCAATAATGAACTAACATGAAAAAGTATGAGAAATTCTCAAGTAAAAACCTCCCAGGGAAATTGCTTTTGCTTCTTCTTTTAAGAATTTAAGAGGATAACTTCAAAACCCTTTTACTCGGATCAAGAAATAGAGCTGCATAGAGTAGCCTGGATTAGTTTCTCTGAGTTATGATTAGGAGAGCTATTAGATCTGTTATTAGCAACATGGTTGAGGATATAAGTAACTTCAGATTATATATTGCTGTAATATTCTAAGGTGTGTACATAGTTTGAAAATGCCAAATTGTATTTATGTCGCTCATATTGCTTTCAGGTGAATCTATCTGTACATTTACTGTAGGAAAAATGTACGGATAATTTCCCATATTCTCCTATGTGTACATCGTTGAGGTCGTTTCAATCATTTTTAATTAGTAAATAAGAAATGTGTACGGTAGTTAATTAGTTAATCAGGTACAAAGTTCATTATTCTTGATTTTAATAATGATCTTAGAAACCGTGATATTTTGAATTAACGGTTTGTTTGGATATGTTGTTAGGGTCATACGCAGTTCTAAGGCGTCTATTTCTTCTGATTGAGGATGGTTCAGGGTTGGTAATTAAAATCTTCTTTATATTGTTTATAATATTTTCTATTTTGAGATTTGTTTCTTCATTTTTGTTTATGTTTATGATCTATCTTCACCAATGGACTTGTTGCTGCAATTGTTGATCCCATTTGAAAAATGTCTTGGGTTGTAAAGACAAGTGTCACATTTGGTATATGAAGAACAACTATTTTTGCCAACGGACTCAGAATGTAAAGAATTTATCTTTTAATTTATGTCAATCATTAGTTGACTAAGTCATGTTTGCTTGCTAAGAAAATATAGTAGAGAATATTTAGAGAACGAAAAGAATAGGAAATTTTGAATCTCAATCTTTCGATTAATTAGGACTTTGAGGGAACAATATATATGTTTTTCTGTTCCTTAACGTTCTTGGCAATCGAATGAAGGGTAATTAACTATATGAACAATTTAAATACTTGATACAATCAAGTGAAGGGTAATTAACATGTTTTCTGAAGACAAAGTTTGTTGCTGAAGAACCAATTTGTAAGAATGAAATTTATCGGCTTGACATACTACAATACATTTGTTATCTTATGGCCTTTTGGATTTATCATGGGAGCCTACATATTTTGTTCTTTAAATATTGAGTTTTCCCTTTATCCTTGGTCGGAATTCATAGTATGATTTGTTTAAATTCAATGATATAGATGTTAAGATCAATTCAATTATTTTCGTTGGCTTTTGGTCTAATGATGGGATTGAAATGTTACTGCGTAGGTAGGAGTTCACCACAATCTGGCTCATTTACGTTTTATAGTTTTATTGTATTGTGTGAGGATATGATTCATATACATATGGTTCTCTATTGTGTTTATATACTCACACAATACATGATTGTGGTGAATCTGTGTGTGAGGATATGAATCATATGTAGATGATAATATAGCTGAGGCTGTTTGATATATGGTTCTCTATTGTGTATTGTGTATTGTGGTGAAACTGCTGAATCATATGTAGATGATAACATAGCTCAGGTTGCTGAAATGTTACTGCGAAGATGGATTTTGGTCTAATATTGTCTTCATACTCAATTGAATTATGTGAGGCTAATATAGCTCAGGTTATTGGATAAATTTTTTACTGTATTATTTATTTTCACCGCGGTACTGATTTTTCATCCGGTACTGATTTTTCACCCGATACGGGACTGTGTTTCAACTGGTATTGAACTAGAATGTATGTGGTAATTTGTTTTTTGTATTTTTCACCCGATCCTCTATTATTTCAACTCGTACTGAGTTTTACCATTTCCCCTGTTTCATTATTTTTCCAGGTTTATTTTTATTGCAGGCCCTAGCATCGATTACTAGGAGTGAATCTCCCCCGTGTCAATTGAGGTACATTTTATCCTATGAAGTCATTTTATCTATTGACACTAATTTTTGGGTAATTCATACCTAGGGGGATGTTAATGAAATTGCTATTTGAAACGGTTGTGTGCCCCCACATATATCATATGTAGTTCTGCTTTAGAGGAGCTATGGTGACTTTTAGAGGACCTTTAATAATTCTGTTTTGGAGCTCAGAAAGGTGGAGGAAGAGGTATCACTGATTTAGGCGACTTATTAGCATGATATGATTATTTGTCGGATACATACTAGAGTCGTGCACTTAAAAAAATATTCAGTGAACTTTCTCCCGTCATAAGCATTTTGCATCTCAATAGTGTTGCGCATGTATATGCATTTCATATTACTCCACGTGCTTTAGATTCAAACTAAATTTTATCTCCCAAAGTTTGTTCTCATGTTATAGAGTCCTGTTAGTGGAGCATTACTGAACCACAAACTTTTTTTCCCTTTAAACGTTTAGTATTGTGAAATGATTTGATCATAAGTCTGTCACAATTATAATTGAAACACCAACAAAAGTTTTATTATTTTTGTTGTTTTGAGATGGAGTGTTTAAACCTTGGTTTACTCTAAATAAATAAATCATGCCCTCCAATAGAAAAAGTATCTCATTTAGTTCACCAATTTCAATATTTATCATGAAACATTGTGCGAAAGGAATACTTACATATTGTGCTGGAAAGAAGGAACAACTTGCATTAGATTTATCTTTTTCTTTATTAATTTTTCGATATGTAAACTGAGTGTATAATTAAATACATACGATTATTTACAAAGAATGTATATGATGTGTAATGGTTTTTATTTAGCATCTTTGTATGTAATTTAGCCCTTTATATAAAAGTAGGATTGGTAGTTCAATATAGTGATTGGAATTCTAGAGAGAGTTTATGAAGTGAAGTATAGCCACAAAGTGTTTTCCAAATCTACCATATATGGTCTTATTAAATGGGCTAAAGTTATTGTTAAAACCACACGTGTTTTTAATGCTGTTGGTGTGACATGTAAACCAAATGTTGATTGGTGCGAGTCTCGTAGGCCGAAAACATTCTGTGCCAACGTTGTTGATTATCTGACCTTAGAAGATGTTTATAGAGATAATGGACTACAGATGATGAATTTTGTGACTAGATGCATATTTGAATATGATGCTGTGCATCCAGAGGGTTTTGGAGGAAGACACCCAATTTTTATGGCTTTTTTATTCAAAGACCAAGGCTATAGTTGAAGATCTCTTGAAAGAATTTGACAATGTTTCCCCCTCAGAGTCCGTATGCCTATATCTCCAGACCTCACTAATCCACGCAACTTCATCACTAAGATTTCTTACTACAACAAAGTGGTGAACATTCCCAATAGCATGACCATCTTGGATGAGCTTCTACCTATTTCAGCTGAGATGACAAAGCAGTCTCTAGGGCATATGGAACTTCATACATCCTGGTGTGGTTAGCCATAACGAGATTCTTGAAATGTTCAAGAAATATATAAACCCAGGTCAAATGTTACAACTTCACCCTAGAGGAGCAAGCGAAGGCGATAGTTGCAGCTCGAAGCAATAATGGAATGAACGCGTCCAAGTTGAAGACAAAGTTCCCTGAGTTTCTATCAAATAAGAACTCATTGATCAAGCATGTTTTTGAACAAAACAAAAAATGCTCTGCCTAGCAAGCATTTTAGAGATATAAACGTAAGTGTGGCCTCTACATTTTGTGTTAGGAATTTATGTGTTTGATTATTACTTTAGTGTTTTGATATCGATTAGGATGAAATTAGTAGGTATTTTCCCATGTTTCAAATAGTTCTAATTTTGAAGCTCAAACACAAAGATTAGAGCTCTTGACTGCTGAGGAGAGTGCACTTGTGTTCAAATAAGGAAGTTATTTAATTAAACACAGTTTTTACCACATAAGTCCTAAACATGCATCTATATGTGATTAAATATGATGATGAAACATGCAAGAACACAAATATGAGGAAAAATCCCCTAACGGGGCAAAACCTTTTTATTTTCATAATAATTTTGTAAGAGTACGGCTTACACGGATTACAATGAAAATACAGTGACACAAAAATACCCTCGGGTATCGGTTTTGTTGTCGGCAGCTGGAACTATCCCTTTCCAGTAGGGCAGCAGTGATGAAGAGAGCGACTTCCTCACAAATTACTCCAGATGAGTAAATGATCTTCTTGAAGGTTTAAAGATTCACAACCATATATGGGAGTGGTTTTGTGACTCAAAAAGGTTTGGAAAACCTTAAAAGGTGAAGTCTTATTCTGGACAGTTTTCGCAGAATATTAAGATTGCAGAAAGACTTAAAAAACGTGTAGAAGGAGATCAGATATTTATACAAAAATCGAGGCAGTGGCTCGTTCGAACAAGACAGCCATGTCGCTCGAACGAAGGACAAATGTCGTTCGAACGAGATCGCGCGACATGCCTATCTCGCGCGAAAAACTTTCAAAGTCTCTCGAACGAGCTCGTCGATCGAGGCCATTCGCTTCTACACTTAGAAAAATTATGCTTTTGATAAAAAATTAATCCAGACTTCAAAAATAATTTTCAAAAATATTTCCCAAATATTTATGCAAATATTTTAAATTCCAATATAACATTTTACTGATAGAGCATAGTGGAATAGTGGGACTGAGCTGAGCAACACGTTGCATGTAGCATGATGCACGTGAAGAAAGTGGATGCATTGAATTCGGATACAGGACGTTGAGGATGATCGTGTTGACGTGCCGAATGTAGCAGTATCAGACATATGAACTGTGATCTAGGAGAAAACAGAAAATTCCTAGAATCTACCCCGAACATTTATAAAATTATGTCCTTACAAATCTCCCCCTATGTCTATGCCGGTACATACATAAAAAATATGAATTATGCAATCAAATGACATACAAGATAATATCCCCATAAAACCCTCAAACTGAGAATAATAATGACATGTCTTTCAAATCTTCAGCTCTTCAGAAACTTTCAAAGCTTTTCTCATCAGGGTGTGCAATCCAATAAGGAACAATGGTGTACCTATACACATGAGATAAAGCAAATACCCGTGACAAGAAACAGATTGAAATATAATGATATGAAAAAATTGATGATCAATTAGGCTTAAGAAAATCATTCATAAATCAACCAAACACCAAAACAATTCTCCCCCATAATTCTTCTCCCTCTTTTTATGATGTCCCCAAATAGACAAATATGAGAAGTATAAATGAATGCACATGGAGAGTGACACATGGGAATTTAACTGTTATTTTTGTATTTTTCAAAAATTTTCACACATAGAATACAACAAAGAAGCTCACCATGAAAGAACGCAAAATCAACCAAGTCAATGATAGCGAAAATGAAGGGGTGTGATCAAATTCGATAGGAAAATCAATGCATACAAACATGAGATATGTGCACGATGAATATCGGATACTCCTAACGAATGAACTCAAAGTCTTCCTTTGATGTAAAAAGGTGGAAATATAAGACATTGACTCAATCAAATCAACAATTCAAAGCTCAAAGTGATTTCCACACCAATAACGTCCAAAACTATTTCATGCTTTTTCAGGACTTTCAAGGAAGTGCAAATCCGTTTATATTCTCCAACCAAACTCCCTCAGATATTAATTTTGAATAGAGGCTTTCTAAGTTCTCAAACTTTGGAGAATTGAAGGTGAAGCCTAAGTGGCCCATATTTGGCATGAATTGCTTTTTATTGCCTTAATTTTTTTTTTTTTTTGGGGGGGGGGGGGGCTCTTTTAACCTCTTTGGACCCCAGATAATAAAATTCCTCCATTTTTAGGTCCTTTTGAACGGTGGATTTTGCGCAAAGAATAGATAATTACCTTTCGTAGCCCCTCCGCATTCTTAAACAAAAACTCAGTCTCACAAAAATGGTTTTTACATGCATTCCAATCTTGTCAATTTTTATCGCATATTGTAAGTTGTATAGACATAATTGATATGGAAACACTCAAGCCAACATGTGATAGACAAGTACAATAATCAAATAAAGTCGTGCATGTGTGCAATAAAGGAGATAGGAGTCAAATATGTAGGAAGATATCACTAATTACATCTCAAAGACTCCATATAATGTAAAGCACATGGATGAAATGATGTAGCGTCTCAAATCTCTATCAAACAGTCACATGGATAAGTGGAATGAAATTGTGACTTGGCTTTCTTAAATGTTCATCCATAAAAGGTGAAAAATAAAATACAAAAATCTTTTTTGTGTTTTTCTCAAAAAAATTTATCAAAAAAAAATCTTTTTGGTTTTTTTTAAAGAATAAATAAACAGCGGTACAACACAGTAATAATACATATAAAATAAACTAGCAATAGGAAGCATATGATATGAACATGAAAAAGCATCCTATTCTAGACATAGACCAACCCCTCAGTCAACTGTGCAAATCCCCAAAGACTTTCTAAGACTCTCAAATCTAAGGGCATCTAAAGGTTTCATGAAAATATCGGCTAACTGACGGTCGGTGGGAACAAAACTCAAGGATATGACTTTCTCCTCAACTAACTGCCGTATAAAGTGCTCACGTATCTTGATGTGCTTTGTACGTGAATGCTGGATTGGATTGCGGGATATGTGTATCGTGCTCGTGTTATCACAGAAAATGGTCATGGTGTCCTGTGAAATCCCATAATCCTCCAGCATTTGCTTCATCCACAAGAGTTGCGTGCAATAACTCCCAACGGATATATACTCAGCCTCTGCAGTGGAAAAATAGATGGAATTTTGCTTCTTGCTCAGCCAAGAGACAAGAGCAGAACCAAAATAGAAACACCCACCAGAAGTGCTCCTACAACCATCTACATCCCCAGCCCAATCGGCATCTGAATAGGCGGATAAACGGTCATCAGTATCAAAGGAATACCAAATACCACATGAGAGAGTCCCACTACATTTTAGATCAAGTAAATGTGACTCCTTCGGGGACGCCTGATATCACGCACAGACTCCAACACTAAAGGCTATGTCGGGACGACTAGCAGTCAAGTTGAGAAGACTACCTATCATACTCCGATATAAGGTTTGCTCTACGTCCTTGCTTGAAGTGTCCTTACTAAGCTTGGCAGTGGTAATCATAGGTGTACGTGCATGCTTAGCGAAGTCTAACCCAAAGTTCTTCACTAGGTTTCTAGCATACGTGTATTGGGAGATGAACATCCCATCCTCTAGCTGACGACCCTGGAGACCAATCTCAAACTCACTTTTCATCTCCTCTTCAAAGTGATGAGCATGTTGAGAGCATGTGGATCCAAAGACTATGCCGTCCACATAGACCTGGGCAACTAAAATTGCACTGTCATCTCTCCTGACGAACAACGTCATATCAACTCCCCCTCTCTTGAAGCCACGGGCTAAGAGATAGGAAGTAAGCCTCTTGTACCAAGCACGAGGTGCTTGCTTCAAACCATACAAGGCTTTCCTCAGTTAGTAGACGTGCTCCGGGTGTAGAGGGTCTTCAAACCCTTTTGGTTGTTCCACGTAAACTTCCTCCTATAGAATGCCATTTAGAAAGGCACTCTTGACATCCATCTGATATAACTTGAAGTGCATATGACATGCAATGGCGAGTAGTAGATGGAGGGACTCAAGCCTCACAACAGGAGCAAATGTCTACCTAAAGTCTACACCCTCTATCTGTGTGTAGCCTTCAGCAACTAACCTAGCTTTGTTTTTGATTATGGTACCATTTTCATCCATTTTATTCTTGAAAATCCATCGGGTACCTATCACATTAGTATCACTAGGTCGGGGGACAAGTTCCTAGACATTATTCTTTTTAAATTGAAGCAACTCATCCTGCATAGCAGATATCTAGTGTTCATCTTTGAGTGCTTCTTTATGATTCTTGGGCTCGACTTTGGACGTGTAGAAAAGATGGATAACAACGTTCTCAAGATGAGCATGAGTCTTGACCCCTAGAATGGGATCGCCAACAATGGCAGACGGGTCATGACTCTTGCGAACCCAAGTTGGTGTGTCCCCTTGAACAGGAATAGGGTCCACAAAGTGTGGGTGAGGGAGAAGTAAGTCACTCCCAGAGAAGTCCTCATCCTCACACTGTAGGTTAGGATCAATAGCCGTCGAAGGTTCGTCATCTTGCACGATGACGTTTATTGATTCCATAACCTTAGAGCTCTTCAGGTTAAAAACCTGGTACACTCTACTATTCGATGAATATCCTATCAATATTCCCTCGTCGCTTTGGGAGTCAAAATTTCCTAATTGCTCTCTATCTGGTAAGATGTAGCATTTACTCCCCAAAACACGGAAGTATGCCAGGTTGGGTTTCTTGTCAGTCCACAATTCGTAAGGCGTCTTAAGTGTGTGTGGACGTAGATAAACCCTATTCACCATGTGGGATGCAGTAGACACTGGCTCTACCCAAAATCTCCTAAAAACTTTACGACCTGGAAGCATAGATCTATCCATCTCCTAGATCGTTCTATTCTTTCTCTCATTAATCCCATTTTGCTGAGGATTCTTCACAACGGAAAACTCATGCTTGATCCCAAGGCTATCACAATAAGAGTCTACCTTTGCTTCCTTAAATTCAGTGCCGTTGTCACTACGTATCCTGTTAATAGTGACTCCTTGTTGATTTTGTAGGACACGGGACTTGGTTGTTAAGAACTCTGCAGCATCGGATTTCTCCCGAGAAAACTTACAATGGAGTATCTGGAGAAATCATCCACCATCATGAGGATATACGTCTTACCACCCAGACTCTCGGTACGAGTGGGACCCATAAGATCCATGTGTATAAGCTCAAGAACACGAGAGGTGGTAATGGAATGCAACTTCCTATGGGGACTATGAATTTGTTTTCCCAACTGACAGGGTCAACAAACCGTCTAAGTTGGCCTTCCAAGAGATGGTAAGCCACGTACTAGGTCCTTTTTAGCTAAGTGAGTTAGATATCTAATATTTATGTGACCTAGACGTTGGTGCCACGGATCCATAGGAGTGATCGTGGTGCTGTTGTAGATAAGTGAGGATGTGGGCTTAGTCCCATAGCAATTATCATTTGTCCTCACTCCTTGCAGTAAAAGTTTAGCGGCTTGATTATAGACGTTACAAGCGTCCCGGTCAAACTTTACGGTAAAGTCAGCGTCGCACAGCTGGCTAATGCTGAGAAGGTTTGCTTTCAAACCTTTGACGTACAAAACATTTTCTAGCTTAGGAAATTCAGGTAACTCGACAGTACCACGCCCTATAATGATAGACTTGCTCCCATCTCCAAAGGTGACTCTGCCATCCTGATAATCCTCAAGAGATGTAAAAAATGAGGCATCACCTGTCATATGTCTGGAGCACCCACTATCAAAATACCACCGTGAGGTATTATGTGCTTTGAGAGCAACATGAACAACAAAGGCCTTTTTATCTTTCTTAGGTACCCAAGAAGTGGTGACCTTTTGTTTACCTTTATTGTTGTTGGTTTTAGCTGGAATGTGATAAGAATTCACTGATGGCAAAGACATCCGTCGAAATTCCTCCATCAAACTCTGAGACGTGGCAGCTAAAAATTCAACTCGCTCTATCAGACTGGTAAAATCATCAGTATGCTGACGTGGAGTAGTAGTACGTCGTGTATGACCCATGCTATAGCAAAAATCCATGAGGTGACCTTTTCTTTTGCAATAAGTACAAAAGAACACAGTCAAAGGCGGACCTTGGTTTGCGTTTCTTGGTCGAACTCTCCTTCGAGGATTTTGACAATGGCCATAAGGAGTCGTAGTAAACTCAAGAACAGGTCCAGGTGCAGTTTGGGATGTGGAGGCACCATTATAACCTATTCCCTGCCTATCACCAAAACCTAAAGCGGGGCCTAGGAGCATCTTTCCCATCTTCCCAGATCTGTCCTCGATTTGTACCTTAACTTCCCGTGCTTTCTCAAGATCATGGTCAGCTAGGCAACAAGGGCTTCAAGTTTCTTTTGAGTCTCCATGGAAGAATGGATCTCACTCGTAAGACTAGCCACTTGTTTAGTCAAAGTCCCCTCTCTCTTTCTAAAAAATACTCTCTCTCTCTCTAAACAAACTCTCTTTCACAGCACAGGCATATTCTCTCTCTCTCAGGGCGGTGCAGGTGGATGACTCTCCCTCTCTCGCTTTTCTTAAATCTTCCTCTAATCCGCTGATCTTAAGAACTAATGCTTTGTTACGCTTTTTAGTTTTAAATGACTCAGAATATAACTCAGCGTAGGCGCGTTGAATATCACTCTCGCTCTCACTTGTGTCATCCTCCCCCTCACTTACATCACTCTCACTGTCGAGGTGTCCTTGTGACGCATCATCCTCATTGTCGTGAGGAGAACTAGACGTGCTCACATGACTAGCCATGAATGTGGTGAAGTTACACTCATGCGGTGACTCGACTCTAGAATCCACCGACTCGACCTCACTGTCGTCGCTAAGGGTAGCATTAAGGACAGCTTTCCCTTTCTCTTTGTTCAGACGTGTGGCACACTCAAAGGCTCTATGACCCCTACCGTAGCACTCAAAGCACCTCTCACTTTCTTTCTTAGGAGGATCTTTAAAATCTTTTTCATTTTTATTTTCAAACTTATTTTTCTCAAATTTCTTTTTATCTTTAAAATTGCCATTTTTCTTAAATTTGAGAATCCTCTTGAAATTTTTTGCAAAAAGAGCCAAATCATTAAGTCAAAATCACAATCAGAATCTGACGTGTCAGTTTTCTCTTTCTAGATGACTCTACCCTCTTTCTAGCCGACCCCTCACTCCTTCTCTCTTGGGCATTAAGTGCAATTCCCTTATCTTTAGACCTAGCAGTTTTAGGAAACATGTAAATTTCATATGTTTGCAAGTCTCCTACAAGTTCTTCCAATTTTAGCGTATTTAAATTACCCATAGAATTTAGTACAGTGACTTTAGGGATAAAACGCTTAGGCAGAGAACGAAGAATCTTTTTAACAACTCTTGCATTAGGAATATGTTCACCAAGATGAAAGCTAGTATTAACAATGTCAGAAAGTCTAGCATAAAAATCATCAAAACATTCAGTCTCATGCATGGTGATGGTTCCGAATTGGGTTGTCAAATTTTGCAATTTAGATTCTTTCACAGAATTAGTTCCTTCATGGGTGAGTTGTAAAACATACCATGCCTCTTTTGACGTGGTGCACGTCATTATGCGTTTGAACTCATCAGGTGTGACAGACCCAGAATTAGCACTTAGACCCTTAGAAATGAATGATGACCATTTAAATTCTTCTTCAGTTCAAGAAGTGACAGGTTTTTAATTGATCACATTATCAACAGTGACGGAGGGAGGTGTCCACCCTCTTTCAACCAAAATCTAGACACGTTCATCAATGAATTTTAATGCAGATCTCATACGGGCTTTCCAATATGCATAGTTTGTCCCGTCAAAAACTGGAATTTTATTATATAACTTCTCCATAATGAACACACTTGTTTTCAAAAATCAAATTTTCAGAAAATTGATATTGAGAAAAATTTTGCAAAAAATTACACGGTAAATTTGTGTAACTGGCTCTGATACCAATTTGAGGAGAGTGCACTTGTGTTCAAATAACGAAGTTATTTAATTAAATGTAATACCCCGTACTTTTGGCTATATTTATTTTTGGGATTAATTAATTAAATGCGTATTAATTGGAAATTAATCCGGGTTATAAATACATACGAGATGCGAGTTGGTATTTTTAATGTGCATATATGATTATATATGAACTTGGTATTATAATATTTGTCGTGAGATTTATATACGGCATTTTAGAAATTTTGTTGAGACGCGTGAGACCGCCGCGTCATGGTATAATATTTTGATAATAAAAGTGAATTTAAAATCTATAAACCGTATGGTTGTTTTGAGTGCGTCAACGCGTCCGGAAGGGTCGAGATAGTCAGAAAACACTAGCCGGGGGTATAGTTTGGGTCCCGGGATATTTTTAGGCCATACCGGCAACTTAAAGGGTATTTTGGTAATTTTACATTTTGAGGAATTAAAAATGACGAAAATTGGTTAATTAAATATGATGTGGATTTGACCCACTAAGCCCATAACCAACCCATATTAACCTATAAGGCTACGTAGGTTATCATTTAGGTTTTCTAAGTTCCCCAAATCAAACCCTAGCCACCTTAAGCCACCATTGGAGAAGGAGCTTGGAGAGAGGAATTTCTGCAGAAAACTTCATCAAACCTACACCAAAATCAGAAATCAAACCAAGGCAAGTGACTTTATTCCATTTAAATTCAGAGAATGTATTTTCCATGTTAGAAATTGAAGAATTTTGATTGTTCTTGAAAGATTAAATGAAAACCCATGTAGTTGGAGTTTAGAACTTGAAAATTTGGAAGAGAATTGCATGTAGTATGATAGGTAGATGATTTCCCTCATAATAACTGTGATTAGAAGAAATTAAAACAAATTAAATTCTGGGATTTGATGATGATATAAAGTTAGGGTTCATGTTCTTGAGATATTGGGAAAAAGTGTAGAAATTTGTAAATTTAATTGATGTTAGGATGGATTGATCCCTTAAAAACATGTTAGGATGTGACTATATATGTTTAGTATTGATTATGGACCTTTAAACGATTGGTTGGGACTTAGTTTAGAAGATTTGAGGTGTTAAAATGGATGAAAAATGAATTGGGGAAAAATCTGGGCCGAAACTGGTCAGTCGTTAGAAGCAGTCCCCAGGTCGTTCAAACGAACTCGTTCGAACGAGTTGACCAGTCGTTGCTAACGAGTAGTGATTTCGTTTGATATCTCGTTCGAATGAGATATCGTTAGAAGGGACAGTTCGTTCGAAGGAACTGGATCTCGTTCGAACAGCCTCGTTCGAACGAGACTTCTAACGAGCTGACAGTCCAAACTCGTTCGAACAGTCTCGTTCGAACGAGACTTCTAACGAGCTGGCAGTTTGGGCCATTTTGGACTGTTTTGATTTTTGGAGTTCCGTAAACTTATTCGAGGATATAGATATCATTCCGTAGATGTAGTAATGATAGAATCGGGACATTTGGGTATTTATGAGAAGGAATTTACATACGAGAGTTGTATTACATGGGCGGTTTGGGTTAAGACGTGAGTGTCTACTACGACGTGAGAAATTATAGCGCGTATGATTACAAACCGGAATAGTACAAATTGTAATAATTATAGTTAGTACGAGAGTGCAATATGTACTACGATTTAAATACGGTATTACTAAGATGTGTGTTTACTTAGTATTGGTATATGAATTGTGTGTATGACATACCTACCATACTTGCTATCACGGGAGGTTGCGTTCGCTTAGGACCCTATAATCCTTGTGTTCCTACGGGGGGATATAGACTGGTACCTCGATGAACATAGGTCAGAGAAAGACTTATTGGGATGTTAATAAGTCCGCTGATCGTGGGAGCGTAGGTATGTGCGTGACCCATGTGATGTGACTGTGTTCGCCTCCACTATTTGTGATTTGTGTTATCTGAACTATTCCTGAGAGATTCGGAATGTGTGATCCTTATGTACGTGATGTACCGGGATGGATAGCAGAGTATGTGTGCACCGCAGCTTAGTTCTCAGGGTGCTTGTATTGTATATTTATGATGTGAATAATATACACTTAATTAATGAGAACATTCATGTTAATGTTGTATAAATAATTACGGTATTGTTCCGAGAAACATAATGAGTTAGCTGATAGAGAAATTATTGCATATTGAGTATCTGAGTTTACATTAAATCCCTATCTAATTACGAGCGTTATATGTTAATAGGACCGGGTAATAAGGGTAGGAACTATTACAGTCTAGCTGGTTATGATGTCACTTAGCTAGTGGTTTATATCATTGTAGATGGGTACTTACGTTAGGAGTGCACAGTTAGACGAGAGGTGAGAATATCATGTGAGTGTACGTCCTAACATGTACTTTGCATTTAATGTTTTAAATGTTTTTAAAGCACTTGCAGGTTCTTAAAAATATAACTCCACATTCGGGCTCTGACCCGTTTGCTTTTCAAATCTTTTTCTTGTAAAACCATTTTAGGTGCCCAGCCACAGGGACACCAAGCATAGGATACTCATTCAGGTGACGAGCTGTAGCTGGTTGTGGAAGCTACAGGGATTTGCATGTAGACGCTTCTATATTTTGGATTCCAGAGTCACTATCTATCAGTTGTAGGGCATGTTGCCCATTTCTATTTAGAGACATCTTTTACATTTCAGTTCTCAGACTTTAGCATGTATTATTTCAGTATTCGGTTATTCATTTCAGTTATGGGATTGTAGTGAGGAGTTTTCCTCCAGACTTTATTTACTCTATTTTGATGGTTATTCGTTTTACTTCAGTATGGTGAATGGTGCTATTTATTTCTTATTTACACTTGTTGCATGTTAATCAGACTTAAATTAAAATTTGGCAACTTACTTTTTAAATACTAGGTGGTTAGTAATCTTTAAAAGGTTTTCGACAGTGATGCTATTAACTGAGCCAACTTGGCATTTTGAATTAATTTAAATAAAGGAGTAGCTACCCGGTATTTAATTAGTCGGGGTGTCATAGGTGGTATCAGAGCATTAGGTTTTAGTGTCCTTTAGGATCTGTACGGCTATTATGTTTCCGCTACGTTTCTTTGATATAGAGCCCTATATTTTAGGACTGTTGTATTCTTTTTGTGTATGCTTCGTTCTTCAGCTATTTTAAGTTTATAAATAGTGAACTTATAAACTTTGTTCTTATTTCAGATGCCTCCACGACGTGCACGACGAGTTCCCAGGGATGCAACGCCCGAACCCCAGTCCGCTCCAGTTCAGGGTATGATGAACGCCGTTGAGGTTGCAGCTATAGTAGCCCAAGCGGTAAATGCCGCGATTGCCGTGATTCAGTAGGCACCACCTCAGGCGCCGGTTGTCGCGCCGGTACAGGCAAATGCATTCCCGTCTGCTTGGGAGCATGTACGTGACGCTTTTCAGAAAGCGCATCCGCCAGAGTTCGCAGGTAGCTCAGATGTGGTAGTCTCGAGCCAATGGAGGAAGGACATGTAGAGGCACTTGAGGATGTATGAGTGCACAGACGTCCAGAAGCAGGTGCTAGCTACTTTCAAGCTAGTTGGATCTTCACTGCAGTGGTGGGAGTCTATTACCACCATGGAGGAGAGGGATACTCTCACGATTCAGGAGTTCTGGGTGCGGTTCGACCGCAAGTACTTTCCGTCCACAGTTCATACGGAAATGAGGAGGAGGCTGATGAGTCTGAGGCAGGAGGGTAAGACAGTGGCCGAGTATGAGGCCGAGTTCACTAATCTGTTGAACATCGTTCCAGACGAAATACCAACAGAGAAGAAGAAAATTGAGAAGTTCACCGACGGGTTGAATTGGAGGATCCGTCAGCATCTGCTGGGGAACCTATCGTTGGCCACTTATTCTGATGTGGTTAACGCTGCATTGTTGCACTGCCAGGACCACCGTTTTCATATGGCCGAGGGTAAGAGGTCGGGGGAGTCTAGCCATCAGGGCAGGATCGGAGGACATGGTGCCAGCGGGGCACAATCGGGTCAGGGGCAGAGACAGATGGAGCAGGGCTCCCAGCAGGGGGATAATAAGAGGTTCCGGTCAGGGAACTACAGGCAGGGGCAGGGAGGTTTCCGTCAGGGCCATCAGGGTCCAAACGGCCATCAGGGCCAATAGGGGCAGAATGGGCAGCAGTTTCATCAGGGCCAGCAGGGCCAAGGGTGGAACGATAACGGCCACCAGGGCCGGGGACAGCAGGGGCAGAGGGGAGAGAACTTCCCAGGGAAGTGCTTTATTTGTGGCAAGACTGGCCATAAGAAGCAGGATTGTCCTGATAGGGGCAGGGCCCCACAGCAGCAGCACCAGGGTGCTCGCCAGGAGCCACAGAGACTTATGTTTCCCGCCTCTCTTCCCTCACCGCCACAGATGGCAGCACTTCCACCCATTCCAGCAGTCCCAGCTCAGCAGGGGCAGCTACAGTATGGACGTGTCTACAATGTCCACCAGGCTGCAGTTCCACAGGCGCCGCCCGCGATCGAGGGTACGTTTCCTATCCATGGCACCATGGGTCGGGTATTATTTGATACGGGTGCTACACATTATTTTATAGCTACACACTTCGCGAAAGCTTTAGGATTGTTAGCTACGGCAGAGAGCACAGTGACGTGTGTCGACTCACCATTGGGGAATGGGTCACTTATTTTCTTTATATGCCGGGGAGTGGGGGTAGAGATTGGTGGTTTGGTATTACCTGCGGACATGTTAGTATTAGATATGCATGTTCACGATGTGATCATCGGTATGGATTGGCTCGTAGCATATAGGGCCATGATTGATTGCTTCAGTGGGAGCATTGTTTTTGCCATTCCGGGGCAAGAGATGTTTGTAGTGGCGATGCCTGGCCCAGAGGGAGGATCGACCGCTCATCCGTATTACATTGAGGAGGATACCTCTAAGGAGGTAGTGATTCCTTTAGATTCTATCCCAGTAGTCAGGGAATATTCGGATGTGTTTCAGGAGAAACCAGGCTTACCACCCAGTCGAGAGATAGACTTCGTTATAGATTTACTACCGGGTACGAGACCTATAGCACGCTCACCGTACCGTATGGCTCCAGCTGAGATGCGAGAGTTACGGGATTCGATAGAGCAGCTGTTGGGACAAGGCTTTATTCGAAGGAGTACCTCACCTTGGGGTGCTCCAGTTTTGTTTGTGAAGAAGAGGGATGGTTCACTGAGATTGTGTGTGGAATACCGAGAGTTGAATAAGGTCACGATACGGAATAAGTATCCGTTGCCTCGAATCGATGACATATTCGACCAGTTGAGAGGAGCTTCTTTCTTCTCGAAGATTGACTTGAGATCGGGATACCATCAGTTGCGTATCAGGGAGGAGGATGTCTCGAAGACTGCGTTCTTATCGAGATACGGTTCTTACGAGTTTAGGGTTATGCCTTTCGGCTTGACCAACGCTCCAGCAGTGTTTATGGACTTGATGAACAGAGTATTCAGGGATTTCCTAGATCAGTTTGTCATTGTCTTCATTGATGACATTCTGGTTTACTCTCAAACAGAAGAGGAGCACGCCGGGCATTTGAGGCAGGTTTTGCAGACACTCCGTCAGAACGAGTTGTATGCAAAATATGAGAAGTGCGGGTTTTGGCTAAAGGAAGTCCAGTTCTTGGGTCACATTATTTTCGACCAAGGGATATCTGTTGATCCGGGGAAGGTATCAGCGGTGAGGGAGTGGGGACAGCCCACGACACCAATGGAGATTCGTAGTTTCTTGGGTATAGCAGGATACTACAGGAGGTTTATTCGGGGTTTCTTGGAGATAGCAGGTCCTTTGACACAACTTACTCGTAAGGATGTGCCATACATCTGGAGTGATGCCTGTCAGTTGGCATTCGATGAATTGAAGGACAAATTGACCTCAGCACCTGTGTTAGCATTGCCGAGACCGGGAGTTGAGTATTTGGTTTACACCGATGCGTCTTTGCAAGGACTGGGAGGTGTATTACAACAGGAGAGACAGGCCATAACTTATGCTTCCCGTAAGCTTAAGCCTCATGAGAAGAATTACCCCACACATGATTTGAAGTTAGCGGCAGTGGTATTTGCCCTACGAATTTGGAGGCACTATCTTTTGGGGGAGAAATTCCAACTGTTCACGGACCACAAGTCCTTACAGTACCTATTCACGCAGAAGGAGTTGAATATGCGGCAGCGTAGGTGGATTGAGTTTATGAAGGACTACCAGTTCGACATCCAGTATCACCCAGGTAAGGCTAACGTGGTAGCAGATGCGTTGAGCCGTAGGCCAACAGATGAGGTGGCAGAGGTGTGGAAGGCTAAGTGGAAGGAATTGGGACACCAGGATGCAGTGGCCCGATCTTTCATGTCTGTGATGACCATTACACCGTAGATTGTCACGAAGGTAGTACGGGCTCAGGCTAATGACTCGTTCTGTCAGGAGCAGATAGTTCGATTACTAGCAGAGGGAGCCGAATCCTATACCATTAGCTCAGACGGGGGATTACGCTTCAATGGGAGATTGGTAGTTCCGGAAGGAGAGGAATTGCGACACGAAGTGATGGCAGAGTCGCATGGCTCACGGTTCACGGTACATCCCGGAGGGGACACAATGTACCAAGACATGAGACGACAGTATTGGTGGAGCGGTATGAAAAGAGATATCGCTGAGTTTGTTTCGAAATGCGCCACTTGTCAGCTTGTAAAAGTGGATCATCAGAGACCAGCAGGATTGTTACAGCCGTTGGAGGTCCCGGTGTGGATGTGGGAGAGCATATCCATGGACTTTATCACGGGGTTACCTACGTCGCAGAGGGGACACGACTCCGTTTGGGTAATTGTGGACAGGTTGTCCAAGGTCGCTCACTTCTTACCCGTAAGGACTGACTACACCACGGGACAGTATGCCCAGCTCTTCATTTCAGAGATTGTGAGACTTCACGGTGTGCCCCTAAATATCGTGTCTGACAGAGACAAGATATTTGTTTCGAGGTTTTGGGAGAGTTTCCAGGAGGCCATGGGCACGGAATTGCGGTTGAGTACGGCGTATCATCCATAGACTGATGGGCAGACTGAGCGCACAAATCAGATGTTGGAAGACATGCCACGCATGTGCATTATAGACTTTGGGGGTGGATGGGAGCAGTACCTTCCACTGGTGGAGTTTGCTTACAACAACTCCTATCAGTTCACGATTGACATGGCTCCATTTGAGGCATTGTACGGTAGGCCTTGTCGTTCCCCAGCATGTTGGTTAGAAGTGGGGGATAACAAACTACTTGGGCCGGAAGTGATTCAGGATACTTCGGCAAGGTTTGAGTTGATTCGGAGTCACATTCAGGTAGCTCAAGACAGGCAGAAGAGTTATGCTGATGCGAAGAGATTTTTCAGAGAGTTCCAAGTGGGGGACCAGGTTTTGCTTAGGGTATCTCCTATGAAGGGGATTATACGTTTCGGGAAGAAGGGGAAGTTGGCACCGAGGTATGTGGGGCCGTTTCCTATTATTGAGCAGATCGGACCGGTTGCGTATAGACTTGGACTACCGGAGCATTTGCATCGGATTCACGATGTATTTCATATTTCCTCGCTAAGGAAATATCTCAGAGATGATTTGGCTCATTCTCACATTGCTATGGAGGACATCGATCTCCAGCCGGATAGCTCCTACGAGGAGGGGCCAATTGCTATTTTGGACCGAAGTGAGAGGAAACTGCGGTCAAAGATAGTTCCATTAGTGCGTGTTCAGTGGCGACATCACAATGTCGAGGAGTCCACATGGGAGCGCGAGGATGAGATGCGCGAACGTTATCCAGAGCTGTTTTTAGCAGGTACTTTCTAGTTTCGAATTTCGGGACGAAATTCAGTTATCAGGGGGGAAGTATGTAATACCCCGTACTTTTGGCTATATTTATTTTTGGGATTAACTAATTAAATGCGTATTAATTGGAAATTAATTCGGGTTATAAATACTTATGAGATGCGAGTTGGTATTTTTAATGTGCATATATGATTATATATGAACTTGGTATTATAATATTTGTCGTGAGATTTATATACGGCATTTTAGAAATTTTGTTGAGACGCGTGAGACCGCCGCGTCACGGTATAATATTTTGATAATAAAAGTGAATTTAAAATCTATAAACCGTATGGTCGTTTTGAGTGCGCCAACGCGTCCGGAAGGGTCGAGATAGTCAGAAAACACTAGCCGGGGGTATAGTTTGGGTCCCGGGATATTTTTAGGCCATACCGGCAACTTAAAGGGTATTTTGGTAATTTTGCATTTTGAGGAATTAAAAATGACGAAAATTGGTTAATTAAATATGATGTGGATTTGACCCACTAAGCCCATAACCAACCCATATTAACCTAGAAGGCTACGTAGGTTATCATTTAGGTTTTCTAAGTTCCCCAAATCAAACCCTAGCCACCTTAAGCCACCATTGGAGAAGGAGCTTGGAGAGAGGAATTTCTGCAGAAAACTTCATCAAACCTACACCAAAATCAGAAATCAAACCAAGGCAAGTGACTTTATTCCATTTAAATTCAGAGAATGTCTTTTCCATGTTAGAAATTGAAGAATTTTGATTGTTCTTGAAAGATTAAATGAAAACCCATGTAGTTGGAGTTTAGAACTTGAAAATTTGGAAGAGAATTGCATGTAGTATGATAGGTAGATGATTTCCCTCATAATAACTGTGATTAGAAGAAATTAAAACAAATTAAATTCTGGGATTTGATGATGATATAAAGTTAGGGTTCATGTTCTTGAGATATTGGGAAAAAGTGTAGAAATTTGTAAATTTAATTGATGTTAGGATGGATTGATCCCTTAAAAACATGTTAGGATGTGACTAGATATGTTTAGTAATGATTATGGACCTTTAAACAATTGGTTGGGACTTAGTTTAGAAGATTTGAGGTGTTAAAATGGATGAAAAATGAATTGGGGAAAAATCTGGGCCGAAACTGGTCAGTCTTTAGAAGCAGTCCCCAGGTCGTTCGAACGAACTCGTTCGAACGAGTTGACCAGTCGTTGCTAACGAGTAGTGATTTCGTTCGATATCTCGTTCGAACGAGATATCGTTAGAAGGGACAGTTCGTTCGAACGAACTGGATCTCGTTCGAACAGCCTCGTTCGAACGAGACTTCTAACGAGCTGACAGTCCAAACTCGTTCGAACAGTCTCGTTCGAACGAGACTTCTAACGAGCTGGCAGTTTGGGCCATTTTGGACTGTTTTGATTTTTGGAGTTCCGTAAACTTATTCGAGGATATAGATATCATTCCGTAGATGTAGTAATGATAGAATCGGGACATTTGGGTATTTATGAGAAGGAATTTACATACGAGAGTTGTATTACATGGACGGTTTGGGTTGAGACGTGAGTGTCTACTACGACGTGAGAAATTATAGCGCGTACGATTACAAACCGGAATAGTACAAATTGTAATAATTATAGTTAGTACGAGAGTGCAATATGTACTATGATTAAAATACGGTATTACTAAGATGTGTGTTTACTTAGTATTGGTATATGAATTGTGTGTATGACATACCTACCATACTTGCTATCACGGGAGGTTGCGTTCGCTTAGGACCCTATAATCCTTGTGTGCCTACGGGGGGGATATAGACTGGTACCTCGATGAACATAGGTCAGAGAAAGACTTATTGGGATGTTTATAAGTCCGCTGATCGTGGGAGCGTAGGTATGTGCGTGACCCATGTGATGTGACTGTGTTCGCCTCCACTATTTGTGATTTGTGTTATCTGAACTATTCCTGAGAGATTCGGAATGTGTGATCCTTATGTACGTGATGTACCGGGATGGATAGCATGTGTGCACCGCAGCTTAGTTCTCAGGGTGCTTGTATTTTATATTTATGATGTGAATAATATACACTTAATTAACGAGAACATTCATGTTCATGTTGTATAAATAATTACGGTATTGTTCCGAGAAACATAATGAGTTAGCTGATAGAGAAATTATTGCATATTGAGCATCTGAGTTTACATTAAATCCCTATCTAATTACGAGCGTTATATGTTAATAGGACCGGGTAATAACGGTAGGAACTATTACAGTCTAGCTGGTTATGATGTCACTTAGCTAGTGGTTTATATCATTGTAGATGGGTACTTACGTTAGGAGTGCACAGTTAGACGAGAGGTGAGAATATCATGTGAGTGTACGTCCTAACATGTACTTTGCATTTAATGTTTTAAATGTCTTTAAAGCACTTGCAGGTTTTTAAAGATATAACTCCACATTCGGGCTCTGACCCGTTTGCTTTTCAAATCTTTTTCTTGTAAAACCATTTTAGGTGCCCAGCCACAGGGACACCAAGAATAGGATACTCATTCAGGTGACGAACTGTAGCTGGTTGTGGAAGCTACAGGGATTTGCATGTAGACGCTTCTATATTTTGGATTCCAGAGTCACTACCTATCAGTTGTAGGGCATGTTGCCCATTTCTATTTAGAGACATCTTTTACATTTCAGTTCTCAGACTTTAGCATGTATTATTTCAGTATTCGGTTATTCATTTCAGTTATGGGATTGTAGTGAGGAGTTTTCCTCCAGACTTTATTTACTCTATTGTGATGGTTATTCGTTTTACTTCAGTTTGGTGAATGGTGTTATTTATTTCTTCTTTACACTTGTTGCATGTTAATCAGACTTAAATTAAAATTTGGCAACTTACTTTTTAAATACTAGGTGGTTAGTAATCTTTAAAAGGTTTTCTACAGTGATGCTATTAACTGAGCCAACTTGGCATTTTGAATTAATTTAAATAAAGGAGTAGCTACCCGGTATTTAATTAGTCGGGGTGTCACATTAAACACATTTTTTACCACATTAGTCCTAAACATGAATCTATATGTGATTAAATATGATGATTTAATATATTCAAGAACACAAATATGAGGAAAAATTCCCTAACGGGGCAAAACCTTATATTTTCACAATAATTTTGTAAGAGTATGGCTTACACGGATTACAATGAAAATACAGTGACACAGAAATACCCTCGGGTGTCAGTTCTGTTGTCGACGGCTGGAACTATCCCTTTTCAGTACGGCAGCATTGACGAAGAGAGAGGCTTCCTCACAAATGACTCTAGATGAGTAAATGATCTTCTTGAAGGTTTAAAGATTCACACACATATATGGGAATGGTTTTGTGAATCAAAAAGGTTTGGAAAACCTTAAAAGGTGAAGTCTTATTCTGGGCAGTTTTCGCAGAATATTAAGATTGCAGAAAGACTTGAAAAACGTGTAGAAGGAGATCAGATATTTATACAAAAATCGAGGCGGTGGCTCGTTCGAACGAGACAATCATGTCGCTCAAACGAAGAACAAATGTCGTTTGAACGAGATCGCGCGACATGCCTATCTCACGCGAACGACTTTCAAAGTCGCTCGAACAAGCTCGTCGATCGAGGTCATTCGGTTCTACACTTAGAAAAATTCTGCTTTTAATAAAAAATTAATCCAGACTTCAAAAATAATTTTCAAAAATATTTCCCAAATATTTATGCAAATATTTAAAATTCAAATATAATAATTTACTGATAGAGCGTAGTGGAGTAGTGGTAATGGGCTGAGCAGCACGTTGCATGTATCATGATGCAGGTGAAGAAAGTGGATGCATTGAATTTGGATACAGGCCGTCGAGGATGATCGTGTTGACGTGCCGAATGTAGCGGCATCAGACTTATGAACTGTGATCTAGGAGAAAACAAAAAATTCCTAGAATCTACCCCGGACATTTATAAAATTATGTCCTTACAACTGCCCAAAATATGGCAGCAAGCGATAATATCACAGTGAGATAACATGATTTGCCCACCGTGCAGAGAACAATGCTTCTTGCATACACTATTTGAAATTTTTTGACTCTATTTATGTTCAGGAAAAAACGATTGTCACCATTTTTTGGCTTTAATCACTTATGTGTTTTGCATTTTCTTCTGTGTGACAATTAACTGTAGGAAACATTAGGATATCCCCATGTGTTTGTGTGGATTCAATCTATTCCTAGATATAAAGACTTATCCCCACATGTCATTTTAGTAATACTCATCATTTTTATCATCTTTCTCATAATGTGTTAATCTTCGCAGCGTGATTGAACGGAAGGCAAAGGGCGCTTCATGCACATAACAAACTGATCTCTCATACTTGATTGTAAGTGAAATTAGTGTTCTCATACTTGATTCATAATATCATTTTGATTTACAGTGTCATTTTGATTACACAAGTATTATTAACATACATGGATATCATTGTGCAGGTGGAGACATACACATTACAATTTCAGCTATGGGCTTCTTTGTTAGTGCCCGATATCAAAAGCATTGAAGAAAGATCTTGGAATTATCTTATCAGAGGCCGACTTTGGATCCATGTTGATGGTAAGGTTCCACATGCAGGCATAATCAAATTAATGGAGGACGTCTACAGGGAAATTTATGCATTAAATGGGATTACAGATCTCAATTTTCGAAATCATTACCCAGTTTCAAGATTCATACGTTGTGCTGAAGTGGTTGGCTGTGTTACGGGTGAAGAGCTACTGTGCTGGGAGGAGCTACTATAACAAAAAAATGTTGGCTTTGTGAGGAACTACTATGCTGGGAGGAGCTATAGTAACATCATTTGGTCTTTGTCCAATCACCGCTTCTCACTAATAAGGCTCGTGCATCTAAACTAGAAAAATCACCAAGACTAGCTGTCGCAATAGATTGTTTATAAGTAGCTTCCACAGTTTTCATAGTAATGGGTTTAGTAGAAGTTTTTCAAAAAAAAATACGAGTAATGCTACAATTATCGGTACTTAGAATAGGGTTAGTACATGACACGCTTTATTATATTCCTGCCTTTAAAGTCGAAAGTTTTATATTTTCATTATCGGATTATGTTCGTGCAAGTTTTTTTTGTCAATTTTTTTACCTATTCTGATTGCGTCATGTGGTAGTTGATTCAACTTTGTGTACAAGTTATTGGACTATTTATTATTTGTTAAACAAGGCTGAATGAATTGTGAATGAAGGATTATTTTTAACTGATATCAACGCTTCATCTCTAAAATAAGTATTTGTCAATTTTTCCATTAAGTTTCTTGGACCATAAATACATATATGCCCATTTGTCCATTAAGTTTCAATTTTGGCTTTAAGAGCTAACAATGTCTTGGGTGTAAATAGGGGTGGCAATTTGGGTCAATGGGTCGTGTTTCGGGTTGACATGACATGACATGGTTTTTTCGGGCACGAACACGACACGACACGAATTTGTGTGTTTTTTAGTTGACACGAACATGCCCCGAATAAAAAACACGGCATGACACGACACGAATACCATATTTTTTTAAATTTCATGTCTAAAAAACATGATAACACGACGCGACTCATAATTTAGACACAACACGACACAAACACGACATATAGTGTCAATTTCGGGTCAATTTTGTGTCGTTCTGTGTCATTTTTTCGTGTCGTTTCTAAAATTGCCACCCTTATGTGTAAGTCTGACATATTGCATTTAGTCCCAACTTTTGTTCTCGCAATATGCATCGCCTTATTTTGGGTAAATTATGTACCTTACTTTTTCATGTGGAGGTGGGTGTCGGCTTTCTTACCGCCATATATGAAGAGGCTGCTCCCGTGTCTCGAACCCCAGACCAATCGTAGCTTTGGCGAGGGCACTTGCCATCGCATCAAGGCACGACTTTATGCTTTTTGAAATTATCAGCATCCCTTCAGGCACGGGCATACCCTAGTGTGTGTGTGTGTGTGTGTGTTTATACATATATATATATATATATATATATATATATATATATATATATATATATATATATATATATATACAATTGTAGCAGCCTAGTCAAGCCTACAAACACCTATTTCACGGAAACAACGGCGACAATGGCAACTCACAGGACACCGAAAAATTTATAAATCGAAGATCATTCCAGAGTTCAGTTAAAATATTTATTTCAATATTACCATAAAAACAAATCCTCAAGGATCCTTTAATGATATATCAAAACATAATAAGAATATTATCTAAGTACTCAGAGTGGTTGTGTAACAACCCGCGTAATTTTTGGGCTATTTTAATTAATTTAGGATAATGGAGGAAAATAAAATTTTTGATAAATTATTTTTATTGCTCAAATATGTTGGCTATTATTTTTAAAGGCGATAATTTCAAACGGTTTCGAAATCGGAGTTAAAACGGATTTTAAAATGTTTTTAACTCTTGGAGTTGTTTTAACTTCCAACACTTCATTTCTTTGCCTTATTTAAAGGAGTCTTTTGGATTCCAACTCTTCATTTCTTTGCATTATAAAAGGATGTCGTGGGTAACCCTTTTAACATACTTTTGGCACAAATTTTGGCAGCAAATATATTTTATATTCCTCTTCTTTTTATATACACATTGGCCCTTGAGATTTGTGAGTTCCAACCTTAGATTAGAGGTGTTCTTGGGGCTATTTTATTGGAGGTTCTTAGATGAAATTTTGTAGATCTTTTGTGTTGATCTTGAGGATGTGATCATTGGTTTCTCATCATGGTTTGAGGTATGGGTTTTTACACAATATGCTTCTTAAATCTTGCGAGTGTCATTCTCTTTGAATTCTTGTTAATTGAACTCATATTTGAATTGATAAATTCATTGAAATCTGGAAAATAATTGTTGAAATTATTTTGATTCATGTGATATCATTATATTGTTGATGAGCACGTTGTCATGAGATTTTAATATGGCACGGATGTTGGGCACCCGCCAAAATTCCTGTTTCCCGGGCTATGGCTTGATAAAGCATATACGAATGTGGTGAGGCCTGGTGACCCGGTTAAAGTGTTGTTGAGAAATTAAAATGATAAAATGCTATTGAGATTTGCATTTTGATTTGAATATTCGTACTCGTGTTGTTATGTTTTATTCGTTGCTAATCCGTATTTGTTGAGCATAATTCCTGTCGTATTGTGTACTTCTCCATATTTTCTTTTAGTGGAAGGTTAGCACGGATTTTGGGGCGCTATGGAGATTGATTTTAGCGAGGATTGTTTGGGAACGAATTTTATTATTTTGATGTATAGAGCTTTGGAGATTTGTATTTTTATTCGAGTTAGATAGTTGTAATTTTAATTCGAGAGACTTGTTGTAATTGAAGAGATTGAGATTAGTGGATTTATATTATTGTGGGTTTATTTAGATGCTCTATACCTTGTCACTTGTGGATTTGGATTTATTTTATTGCATTATCTCTCCATTCACTCTCCCCGGGCGGGCGGGGTGTTACAGGTTGACCCAAAAATTTTAATAAAAACTTGAAATATTATTGCTCGAATTATAACATGCGATTACAAGATTAATTTACAGAAGAATGTTAAAGATGCAAGCCATAATTTATAGAATAGAGAGAAAACTTATTATTACAAGAGAGTTTACAAACTATTGTTGATGGAAATCTTAAACGGAAAGTTGAACTAAAGGCTTAGAGAGATTTTGATTGTTGGAGAGATTATTTTTTGCTCGATGATTTTGAATGAAGAAGTGAACTCCTTTTATAGGAGAAAAAAGTGCTTCGGACGCCAAGTAACTAACTAATTTCATTTTATGTACAAGAAAAACGTGGGCGGCTTTGAAAGATTCTTGCACAGTAACTTCAATTTGTCAAAAGCGCACAGTAAAGTTCGGCCGGTTGATTGAATAGTAAAAGCTGTACAGTGACGCACAGTAAAGTTGTGCGTGGTTGAATAGTGAAAGTTGCGTGTTTGTTGGGCACAGTGGTGGTTGATGAGATGCTGATGTAGTCTCGTGTTTCTGTTTATCTATTGCATCTTTAATTTTTTATGGCTCCATCATATTATCAATATTGCGTCTAGTATCAGAATCCATTGAATCATTTGAGTCATCTTGTGAGTCAGAATGTCTATAATTAGTATATTGATAATTAGTACTTTTCTCATTTTCTATTGCTTCTTGTGTTTTAGCAGAGCGTATGGTTTTACCAAAATATCTTATATTTAGGCTGAAAGGGTGTTTTGGTATAAAAATTCTCATGTTAAAATTTTCTTTTATCATACACCATGGGTCTGATGGTATTTCGTTCATAATCATATATACTTTATACATATTAATTGCAAGGACATTTTTTGTCCATTAACAATTTATTATGTCGCACGTCGTTACACCGTTGAAGAAATTCAAGATTCATACATTCATCAACGGATTCGAATATCAAAAGAAGAAGAGGAATCAAAGTCTGGCAGCTAGACCGGTCCGCCTCCCTACCGGACCGATCTGCCAACGGACCGATCCTCCTTCTACCCGGACCGATCTGCTTGCTGCCGATCCAGTATACCTCGGATCGAATGCAAATCAATGGAGCCATATTTTAAAAGAACCGATCCGGTCATCCGGACCGATCCTCCCCCAAGACGGACCGGTCCGCCTGGGATAAACTCGAGCAGTTCCGTGAATTGTTTTACCACTAATTTGTTTTTCCTATATATATACCTATTTCGGTGGTGTATTTTTTAAGACTTTTCAAGACGATTTTCAGAGTCCAAAATACTCTAAGTCTTCACCTATTGAGCCCAAGACTCTAGGTTTTTTGATTCACACAATTGCCAATCCTTTGTGAATCTTTTTGGTAACCTAAGAACATAACTTTTTAGTTTATTCAAACCTTTGTGGAGAGATCTTTGCAACTGAGGGATGCGTGTCGTTGCTGAGGGAGTCTCTACAAAGTTTTATGGTTGCTTGTCATTGAGGAGTGCTGGGGTTCTTCCTTTATTGATTGGACTGAGGTTCATGTGGGTTCGCTGCTGACGACACCGACCGACGCCTGTGGGTATTCGTGTGTCACTGTATTTCATTGTAATTCGTGTAAGTTGCGATTTACTTATTATAGTGAAATAAAAGGTTTTGCCCTACGGGGATTTTTCCTTAAACTTGTTTCGCATATTTGTTTATGGGATTGACACACGCACCGTAGATGCATGATTAGGGGCTGAATTTATTTGATTTAAAAGTAGACTCTAATTAAATAAGGGTTACTTGGAATCTTGCGAATTTAATTTAATTTATTTTAAATCAATTATCACACACTGATCGTATTCGGGTTTCTCAAATTGGTATCAGAGCGGGTTACGCTAATTTATCGCATGATCCTGTTTTTTAAAGGATTTATTTTTTGATACAATTTGACCTCTCACGTCGTCAAATTGGTATCAGAGCGGGTTACGCTAATTTATCGCGTGATCCTGATTTTTCGAGGATTTACTTTCTGATACAATTTTTCTACTCACGTTTTCAAATTGGTATCAGAGCAGGTTACGCTAATTTATCACGTATTCCTATTTTCTGCAAAATTGTGTGATATTGATTTTTTTTTAAATTCAGTTTTGTGAAAAATTGCAATTTTGCAATGGAACGCCCATTTAATGAGGAGCTTTTTTTTGAAAAAGTTCACGACCGTGCTGAAAAATTAAAAAGTTTGAATTTGAAACTTTTCAAAAGAATTAATGTTTTGGAAAAAGAAAATTCTCTCTTTAAAAGCAAGATTGAATATTTGCAAGCGTTTCAAACTCAAAATGATATTTGTCGTGAGCACTTTGGTAATTTGTGTACTGATTTTGATTCTTTGAAAATTGCCAAAAATAAGAGTGATGAGAGAGTCCTTGTTTTAGAGAAGGAATTGGAGGACATAAAAAATTCTAGGGTTCCCGTTTGTGCCGTCGAGGATAAAAAATTAATCGATGATTTTACGGCACGTGAAAAGACTCTTAGGGATAAGTTTGTTTTTATTGAGGGAGAGCGTGATGAACTGTTAAGTTTAATTGATAATTTGAAAAAGAAATCTCTCATATTGGAAGAGTCTAATTCTTTGTTTTAGTCAAAAATTTTGAAGGTAAAAAATGATTTGATAGACTCAAGTAGGTTTGATAGTGATGGTAATGGCTCATCGTGTTCTCATGCTTCTAATGCTAAAGCCAAAACCATTATTTTTTTTAGAGGGTCAACTAAGTCCAAGGATGTTAGAAAAGATCACACTTTAGGTGTCATCCCACTCGTTTACACATGCTCATATTGTGGTAGGAATGGTCACCTTAGGCGATTTTGTTTTGATCTTGGAAGAGGTCCTAGGAATTCAAAGTCTAGTGTTTTGTTGGTTCCCAAAACCCCTTGTCGACGTGTTTCATCCATTTGGGTTAGGAAATCACTGTTGGATACACTAGATTTTAGAATAGTTTATTCCCGTTTGCTTGCACATGATTCTTCTCTTTCCATGTCATATAGATGATTGTGTTTTCATGTTTATCATACGCTAGTTATGATTTTTGATATATTTTTGCTAGCATTGTGACATGTACTTTTTGTATATATTTTTTTAAAAAATTTTGAAAAATACAAAAAGATTTTTTTTGGTTGCACCGTTTATGGATGAACACTTTGGATGACCAAGTCACTACATCATTCCATTATTTTCATGTGACTATTTGATAGTGTTTTTAGACAATAGGTCAATTCATCCATGTGCTTTATAATGTTTGGAGTCATTAAGATGTGATTAAGTGTTACTTCCTACATGTTTGACTCATGTTTCCTTTATTGCACACATGGACGGATTTGTTTGATTATTGTGCTTGTCTTATCACATGTTGGTTGAGTGTTTTCACTTCAATCCTGTCCTTAAAACGAACCAAGCGCGATAAATTTTTATAAGGAAATTGTGCATATAAAAACCATTTTGTGAGATTGTGTGCTTTGTTTGAAAAACGGGGAGGGGCTGCGAAAGGTAATTATCTATCCTTTGCGCAAAAGCCACCGTTAAATTGGACCAAAAAAATGGAGGAATTTTATTATCCGGGGTCCAAAGAGGTTAAAATAGCCCGAAAAAAATTAAAGGCAATAAAAAGAAATTCATGCCAATTATGGGCCATTTAGGTTTTTGCACTAATTCTCCAAAGTTTGAGAATTTAGTTTATACACCTCTAAAAGAATATATATATGAGGGAGTTTGGTTGGAGAATTTAAAATGGGTTTGCACGTCCTTGAAATTCTTGAAAATGCGCTATATAGTTTTGGACGTTATTGGTGTGGAAATCATTTGACTTTGATTTGTTGATTTACATAAGACGATGTCATCTAAATTCAACAAACTTTTACACCTAAGGATACCTTTGATGTTCATTCGTTAGGAGTACACGTATGCATCATGCACATATGATTGATTGAGTTGATATACCTATCGAATGTGTTCACACCCATTCATTCCATTTCCATGACTTGGTTGTTTGAGTCTAAATCCATGGTGTGATTTTTGTATCATATTTGTTCAAATTGGTATCCTATCTTTGTATGAAAAATTTGAAAAATTCAAAAATAGTTTGTGAAGTTTTGTTTGAGCATCTCCTTGCAAGAGCACGTTTACCATATTATTTGATGCTCTGTTTTGTATACTGTGACACCCCGATTTTTCTTATTTGATTCATTCTTCTCATTTGTCTATTTGGGGACATTATAAAAAGGGGGAGAAAGAATTATCATATTATGGGGGAGTTTGAATTTTGGGGGAGTTTTTGAGATGTTGCTTATGTTTTTATCATATATTATCTCATTTCAAACTCGATATGTCACTTGGAATTTTGCTTTTTCTCATGTGTGTAGGTACTACATGGATTATCATTGGATTGCACACCCTGATGAGAAAAGCTTTGAGATTTGATGATTCCTGAAGAATTGAAGAGCAAACGTTGTAGACTTATTCAATTGTATCTTTCCAGTTTTGGGTTCATGGAAGGGTAGATTTGTATAGGCATTTTTAGTTGTTTGATAATTCGGATGTTTGTTTTTATGTATGTACCGGCATAGACATAGGGGGAGATTTGTAAGGACATTTTTTGTCCATTAACAATTTATTATGTCACACGCCGTTACACCGTTGAAGAAATTCAAGATTCATACATTCATCAACGGATCAAAATATCAAAAGAAGAAGAGGAATCAAAGTCTGGCAGCCGGACCGGTCCGCCTCCCTACTGGATCGATCCGCTTGCTGCTTATCCAGTATACCCCGGATCGAATCCAAATCGATGGAGCCATATTTTAAAAGAACCGATCTGGTCATCCAGACCGATTCGCCCCCAAGCCGGACCGGTCCGCCTGGGATAAACTCGAGAAGTTCCGTGAATTGTTTTACCACTAATTTGTTTTCCCTATATATATACCTATTTCGGTGGTGTATTTTTTAAGACTTTTCAAGACGATTTTCAGAGTCCAAAATACTCTAAGTCTTCACCTATTGAGCCCAAGACTCTAGGTTTTTTGATTCACACAATTGCCAATCCTTTGTGAATCGTTTTGGTAACCCAAGAACACAACTTTTTAGTTTGTTCAAACCTTTGTGGAGAGATCTTTGCAACCGAGGGATGCGTGTCGTTGCTGAGGGAGTCTCTACAAAGTTTTATGGTTGAATGTCATTGAGGAGTGCTGCGGTTCTTCCTTTGTTGATTGGACTGAGGTTCATGTGGGTTCGCTGCGTGTGGATTCATTGCTGACGACACCGATCGACGCCTGCGGGTATTTGTGTGTCACTGTATTTCATTGTAATCCGTGTAAGTTGCGATTTACTTATTATAGTGAAATAAAAGGTTTTGCCCTACGGGGATTTTTCCTTAAACTTGTTTCGCATATTTGTTTATGGGATTGACACACGCACCGTAGATGCATGATTTGGGGCTGAATTTATTTGATTTAAAAGTAGACTCTAATTAAATAAGGTTTACTTGGAATCTTGCGAATTTAATTTAATTTATTTTAAATCAATTATCACACACCGATCCTATTCGGGTTTCTCATTAATTAATTATTCTGTTGCTTTTCTTTCATTTATTAAAGCATCATCATCTCTACATTGAACAAAATAGTTTGATATTTTGTCTGGTCGATGTTCAATGAATATATTGTTCCTGCTATGGATAATTTGACCTAATCTTACCCATTCAGGGGGTATGCTTTCGATTATTAATAATAGATTTGGTAAATTAACTCGCCATAATTATTGATCTGCTAGTGCGTCTGTTAATCCTTTTGAAAAATTAAAGTTTATATTATCCCAAGGTGGGGGTATTATAATACTAGCTACCATACCGTATTCCAATAATAAACTTATTGTAACTTCTATTTCCATAGGAGGGTTATTAGGAAATATCTTATTAGGTCTATTAATTGTAAAATTTTCAAAAAGTTTATATTCAATATCGACTAAAATTAAAGTTTTGTATTTATTTTGAAAATTATTTCTTATCCGTTCATATTTATAAGTGCATCCTAAAGGTTTTAAATTAAAACAAAAATGGTTTTGTATAGCTACCGGATTTGCAGTATCTTTTTCTTTTGAGAATAAAAATATTTTTTCAACTCAATCTCTTGGTAAAAGAGATTCTACTTTTGTGTGACACCCCGCCCAATTAAACCTTGGGTGATCAAGCCTTAATTTAATTTAAACAGGTTTCTATAATGGTTCATTCTTAGCATCACTGTCGAAAGCTTTTTAAGTTACTAACCACCTAAGTGAAATTTAGCGAGTGCCAAATTTTATCTTTCTTAAGCAGAATAAATAATCCATACAACCACATTACAATTCTAGTAAATAAAACAGTTTGCATAAATAACCGAATGCAGGTAAAGTCTTATCGAAAACCACGGCCAATAAAGGACAACTCAAAATCCAAAATCAGACTAAACTATAAAATTAAAGATAGGACAACATGTCCGACAACATGTCCCAACAAGAATACTAAAATTGAAATCCTGCACTAGAACTGAAAAAGAAGAAGCGTCTAAACAATCCGTACAACATCCACATGTGCTGCAGCTCCCAAATCCCTGGAATGAAATCAACCTGGGTGTCCCTGTGGCAGGGCACCTAAAAGGTTTTTAAAAATTTTACATAGAAAGAGTTAGTACTCAAAACATTTGAAAATATTTTGTAAGAAGTTATCACAATTGAGTTATTAATTACACATATTAAGGTTTCGCACACTCCCTTGAACTTCCTCACCTCCCTTCTATAGTGCATGACTATCGGGGATACTTAGTTCACCTAGTTATACTACCCATAAACGTAGGTAACTTATTTACTGCTCGTTATCCTTATTCTTGTAATAATTACATCACGTTATAAATTTTTACTAATATATTTATAATTTCTCATTAACTACTATTTTAAGTCTGTAGATTACACATATAGAATACATTTTATCACACAATCATGTATTGAATAACGGTTATCACTAACATATCCTTTTACTACACATAAAGGACTCTTGGTTCGGAATGATTCATCGACCCCAAGTAAGAGTTGGTTCGGAATGATCCATCGACCCCAACTATTTAAAAATATAATTATATACACATATTCTGGTTCTGGACTCTTTCATTGCGACACCAGTTTAAGGTTTGGTTCGACATTTCACATCGTCCCCAAACATATAATAACTTTATGTTAGTTCGGAATGTCTCATCGACCCTAACATAATTAATTTAGGAAAAATTATCTTAACCCAAACTTTTATATAATATATTAGGTACACACCCGACCTATCAAATCATTCCCGTACGTAATATATTTTATTTATATTCACCATACCCATTAATTTTCAATTTATTTCCTTTTGTAATTATTCGAGTATTCACGCAACTCTAAGTGTCCTAGTTACCCCTCCCTTAATTCAGTAGTTAAGTTAACTTTAACAACTGGTATTATTCTGGAAATTTACTCTCACCCTTTCCGTAGTTAAATTCTCACAATCCCAACATACGGCTATCGATCGTTCTCCCGTCGGTCCATTTCTCCAAAATTCCCATTCAATCATTTATGAAAAAATCTAATGGTACACCTACTGGTATTTATGAAGTCTCCTCATAGGTAAAATATCATCACTAAGGTTCCCATCAAGCGACGGTAATAAAAAGGAAATTTATTCACAAAATTTTCTAAAGTCCAGCCAGGGTCGATCGATTGATGGGATATGGTTGATCGATCGACTGCTCGATCGATCAACATTCAAGGGTCGATCGATCGATCAAGCAGTGACATACCCAGTTCATCTTCTACATGCGGGTTTAACCATTTTTATCTATCTATCTATCTATCTTTCATGATAATCCACCATATTTGCAACCAATAGTTTCTAATCATTCATACATGTTCTGGGATGATTACTAACGATTTAAAACAACAAAATCATTATTAATCTTGGCCAAATTAACTAAAAATCTTTCTAATATTCAAGAACCCTAAAAATACATTCTTTACGTCTTTCATCCAAATTCCAGATTTTTAGTTCGAATTAATCATCTAATTTTCTATGATATCAGAATACTTGGAGATCCAAAAATGTCCTACATGAAATCCTCATCAACCATGGATCATAATCAATTGTTTTACCCCCAAAAATATGATAAAAACCATGTTATTCCTAAAGATTAAGTATGGGTATTATAACTCAATTTATTTTGCAAATAACCACTTGCCTTATGATTTGTAGGGTCTGATTTTGTGGTTGTTGATGATGGTTGATGATTTTGATCCTTCAATCCTCCTTCCCAACAACTTTGTGGTGAAATCTCCTTAGAATTTTCCCTCCTTCCTTCTATTGTGGTGAAATTGTCTCTCTCTCTTCTCTAATGGCTATGGTGTATTTTCTTTTGTAAGGACATTTTTCTCATGCCCAACATATTACATTTGTGTATGTCGTACGCCGCTACATTTGACACGTCACCTCACGATCTCACACGATGGCCTAAATCTAAATTCTAGGAATCAAGCATTCAATATCTCCATCATGTGTCCCACATCTGCCTCAACAACTTCACGTTCCATAATTTTAGGGACCTAATGCAAGTGGTATGCAAGAGAAGTCAAAATAGTGAAAAAGGCAATATATGGAAGTTCAAGGTCATTTTCATAATTTTACAGCCATAGTTTGGAGTTCTAGTCAACTGTAAAGTTGAAGAGCTCTCCGCAACGAAGATACTGGAAGAAACGACACCTCAATCCGAGCTACGGTGACAGAGTTATGACCTTTTGAAGATGGAGAAAATTCCTTGAAGAATGCTGTTTTCTTTTAACCCCAAACCAGTAAGGTACCGCAAACCGCATGGGGAACCGGTTCGGGGGGGAACCGGTTCGAGATACCCCAGAACCGGTTCGGGGTACCTGTACGCTGGATAATTATAGGGTTTTAAGAACATGGATCTCTTCATCTGTTTTCCTATAAATACCAACTTCGGGGGAGTTATTTTGCAAGACTTTGATAGACGGATTTGAGAGTCCTAATACCTCAAGTCTTCATATTTTTAAGTTCCCAAACTCATGTTTTGATTCACATATCATTTCCATATCTTTGTGAATCCTTTTGCAACCCAAGAACACAACTTTAGTTTGTTCAACCCTTGTGAAGAAGCCGTTTCTCTTCTTCATTGCTGACCACCTGGAGTTCCTGAGGGAGATTCCAGCTAACACTGTTTCTAGCCGTTTCTTTGAAGGTTTACCGAAGACACCGTGCATTACACTTGTGGGCGATTATCAGGTTGTATGTAAGTCAATGGTCTTGTAAATTATTCAAAGTTCTAGAAATAAAAGGTTTTGCCTTGCGGGGATTTTTCCTTAAACTTGTGTCACATGATTTTTTTGTTTATGGTTTGACACACGCACATACATATATGCATGGTTAGGGGTTGATTTACTTTGGTTTATATCGACTCTAATTAAATAAGGGTTTATTGGAAACTTGCGAATTAATTTAATCAATTATCACACACCGAACCTATTCGTTTTTTTCATCTTTATTTCTAACCCTAGCCTCAACTCTTATAATCTGATCTAGGGTTTCAAAATTCGTAGGTCTACTTACCCATAAATGTAAAGAGACCAAAATTCCCTCAAATGGTCCCGGTTTAGCCCGAAAATGACCCGACACTCAACTAGTACCCCGAGGTACACTATTTTGACTAATTTGACCCTTTTGGAATCAGCTGTGGACTCTAAATTATCGTTTGAGTCTCCTAAAATATTTTTTTAATCTCATCTTCAATCTTTTTATCTACGCGTGACACTCGGTTGAAATAACTCAGGTATGTCCTTATAATCACTAGACCGTACATATCAACATTCAAAATTTACTACTCACATTTAGTAAAAAAAATTATCGTAATATTAATCTTTATTAATCATTATATCACATTAAATTACTCTTCTCACATAATTTAAATAAACGTCTTTTATCTCATTAAATTACTCTACTCATGTAATTTAAATAAAACATATCACCTTAAATTACTCTTCTCACGTATTTTAAATAAAACGTATTTTCCTAATTAAGCAGAATTATAGGGTATTACATACTTCCCCTCTTACAAAAGGAACTTCGTACTCAAAATTAGAAAATACGTGTTATGAATAATTCTGGATATTGTTCTCGCATATCCTCCTCCCGTTCCCAAGTAGACTCATCCATATTGTGATGTCCCCACTGTACTCGTACTAAGGGTACCACCTTGGATCGTAGTTTGCGCTCACTATAATCCAGGATAGCCACGGGTCTTTCTTCATACGAGACATCTGGCAGCAAATCGATCTCCTCTAGTGGAATGTGCCAGAAGGCTCTCTCACTCCTTTTGTATTTCTTCAGCGATGTCACATGGAATACATCGTGTATTCGCTGAAGATGCTCAGGGAGTCCCAATCTGTAAGCTACCGGTCCCACCCTCTCAATGATAGGAAACGTCTCCACATATCTCGGTGCTAATTTCCCTTTCTTGCCGAACCTCATAATCCCTTTCATACGAGATACCCGAATTAACACCTGGTCGCCCATATCTAACTCCACGTGTCTCCTACTTGCGTCAGCATAACTCTTCTGTCTATCCTGAGCTATTCAAATACGTCCTCGAATCAACTCTATTTTGTAGGAAGTCTCTTATATCATCTCTGGCCCCAATAGCTTGTTATCCCCCACCTCTAACCAACAGGCGAGCGAACGGCAAGGCCTCCCGTAAAGTGCCTCGAATGGAGCCATGCCAATAGTGAATTGGTAAGAGTTATTATATGCAAACTCCACCAAAGGAAGGTATGGCTCCCAACCTCCGCCAAAATCTAGGATGCACATTCTTAGCATATCTTCCAACATCTGGTTTACCTTTTCGGTCTGACCGTCCGTCTGTGGATGATACGCCGTACTCAATCGTAATTCGATGCCCATGGCCTCCTGAAAGCTCTGCCAGAAGTGTGACACACATATCTTATCTCGGTCAGACATAATATTAATAGGAACTTCGTGCAGCCTAACGATCTCTGAAATGAATAGCTGCGCGTACCACATTTTATCATAATCCGTACGAACCGGTAAGAAATGAGCTACCTTTTGTCACCCGATCCATAATCACCCATCTGGAATCGTGACCCTTCTGTGATGTTGGTAACCCAGTAATAAAATCCATCAAGATACTCTCCCACTTACACACGGGAATCTCCAGCGGTTGTAGCATCCCTGAAGGTCTCTGATGGTCAACTTTTACAAGTTGACATGTAGCACACTTTGAGACAAATTCTGCAATGTCTCGTTTCATACCTGAGCACCAATACAATCGTCGCATGTCCTGGTACATTTTGTCCCCACCTGGATGTATCGAGAATTTTGACCCGTATGACTCCGTCATAACGGCATGCCTCAAATCATCATCTTCGGGTACTATCATCCTAGCATTGAACCGTAGTCCGCCCTCTAAGCTGATGGAGTAGGACTCTACCCCCTCGGCCAGTAACTGTCATACTTTGTCCTGAAAAAATGGGTCTTCGTCCCGTGCCCTCACTACCCGCATAACACTCTCGGGAGTGATAGCTAAAACTGCCATGCATGCTCTCGCCATCTCATCCTCGTGTCGAAGTTCACTCCACTTCGCCTTCCAAATTTCTGCCAACTCCCCGGTAGGTCTTCTGCTTAACGCATCTGCCACAACATTAGCCTTACCAGGATGATACTGTATATCAAATTGGTAGTCCTTCACGAATTCAAGCGACCTTCTTTGCCTCATATTCAGATCCTTCTGAGTGAACAGATACCGCAATGACTTATGATCCGTGAATAGAGTGAACTGCTCGCCCAGAAGATAATGCCTCCATATCCTCAATGCAAAAACGACCGCTGCCAACTCGAGGTCATGGGTGGGGTAATTCTTCTCATGTGGCTTAAGCTTTCGGGATGCATAAGATATAGCCTTCTCCTCCTGCTGTAACACACCCCCAAGACCTTGTAAGGACTCATCAGTATAGACTCGGTACTCCACTCCGCTCCTAGGCAAGGCAAGAACGGGTGCTGATGTCAACTTGTCCTTTAATTCATCAAATGCTAACTGATAACTATCACTCCATACGAAGGGCACTCCCTTCCGAGTCAAGTTTGTCAAAGTTTCGGCAATCTTTGAGAACCCCTTGATGAAGCGACGATAATAACCGGCCAACCCCAAAAAACTGCGAATTTCGGTCGGTGTCATGGGATGTCCCCACTCCCTCACCGTCGATACTTTACTTGGGTCAACCACAATGCCTCTTCTAGATACAACGTGACCTAGGAACTGAACCTCCCGAAGACAAAATCCACACTTCTCAAATTTAGCGTACAACTGATGGTCCCACAATGTCTGTAGAACCATTTATAAATGTTCAGCGTGTTCCTCCTTCGTGCAAGAGTAAATCAAAATGTCGTCTACGAATACAATCACAAACTGATCCAAAAACTCCCTGAATACTCTGTTCATGAGATCCATGAATACTGCCAGCACATTAGTTAGCCCAAACGGCATCACTCTGAAATCGTATGACCCGTATCGCGACTGGAAAGCGGTCTTGGGTACATCCTCTTCACGAATGCGCAATTGGTGGTAACCCGATCTCAAATCGACCTTTGAGAAGTATGCAGCCCCTCTCAACTGATCAAACATGTCGTTAATCCTCGATAACGGATACTTATTACCTATCATCACTTTGTTCAGATCTCTGTAATCTACACACAGACGAAGTGAACCATCCCTTTTCTTTACAAATAACACCGGTGCACCCCATGGCGATGTACTCCGTCGAATGAAACCCTGTCCTAATAGCTGCTGAATCTGTTCTCTCAGTTCTCGTATCTCCGAAGGAGCCATGCGATACGGTGCTCTAGCAATTGGTCTCGTCCCCGGTGCTAGGTCAATAACGAAATCTATCTCCCTGCTGGGTGGTAACCCTAGTATCTCCTGAAAGACATCCTCAAAATCCCTCACAACTGGGATTGAGTCCAGAGAAATGGGAACCCCATGTGAGGTCTCCTCCTCAATATAATATAAATGAGTTCGCGATCCTCCCTCGGGGAGTGGCATTGCTACAAGGAACATCTCTTGTCCCGGTATGGAGAACACGATAGTCCTCTCATAACAATTAACCATTGCCCTATAATGCGCCAACCAATCCATGCCTAGGATGACGTCATATCCCTCCATATCCAGCACTAGGAGGTCTTCCGCTAGACTCAATCTCCCAACCATAACGTCCACACCCTTACAAATCGAGTGTATAAGGGACCCACTACCCATCGGCGACTCCACGCACATAAGATGAGTGTCAGCTGTCGCTAATAGGCCGGCTGCCCGTGCAAATATAGTGGCAATAAATGAATGCGTCGCCTTCGTGTTAAACAAAATACTACCCTCAAGTCCATGAATAGGAAACATACCCGCGACTGCTGGCGGTGCAGGAGGTGCTGGCTGAAAAGGAATATCACGAACATTGAACACACATCCGTACTACATCTGTCCTAGCTGTGGGGCCTGTGATACTGCTAGGGCTAATGGAGCCTACTGCCCCTGTTAGGCACCCTGTTGTTGTGCTCTGTCGGGCTGTGGACAATTCCTGCTCTTGTGACCCTACTAGCCACAAGTGAAACACTGACCTGGAAACTGTCTCTGCCCTTGGCCCTGATGTTGGCCCTATCGACCTTGGCCTTGTTATCCTCCATTTTGGTTCCCTTAGCCCTGTCGGCCCCGAGGGACTGGTTGCTGGGGACCTTGTTGGCCCTGTCTGTCAAAGCGATGCCTCCCCTGCTTAAACTTCTTGGTAGGGTTCCCCTGTCGGGAATCCTGCCCTAACTGGCCTACTGTTTGTTGCTGTGGTGCGCTGCTGCCACTACCTCCATCCGCCTTGCCCGGTTGGCTAGGCTCACCTCTCTTGTTTCCCTTCGCATGGAAATGGTGATCATGACAGTGTAGTAGAGCGGCATTGACGGCATCTGTGTAGGTTACCAATGCTGGATTACCGATCAAATGCTGTCTGATTCTCCAGGTTAGGCCCTCCCTAAATTTTGACTTCTTCCTCTCCTCATCACTCACCTCGTTTGGCACAAAGTTGTCCAAGCGGGTAAACTCCTCCTCATAATCATCCACTGAGCGATCACCCTGAACCACTTCGCTGAATTTCTTCCTCATCTCTGACTCCACTGCTAGAGGGAAATACTCGCGGTCAAACCGCACCCAAAAATCAGAAATTACCAAAGTGTCCCTTTCCTCGGTGGTGGTAACTGACTCCCACCACTGTAAGGCCTCTCCCGATAGGCGAAAAGTGGATAGCATTTGTTTCTGTACCTTGGTGCACTCTAGCATGAACAAGTGGCACTGGATATTTTTCTTCCAGTTGCACGCCTCTACTACATCAGTACTTTCCTGAAACTCGGGTGGATGTCCTTTCTAAAATGTCTCTCTGACTCGCTGCCAAGTAGATGGTCCTGCTGGAGCCTAAACTACTGGTGCCATGGGATGAGGTACTTGGGGATGAGTAAAGTGGGCTGCCATGGCCCTCATAGCTGTCTCGACTGCCTGAGCCACTATCACTGCAACCTGAATAGTGGAAATTAACTCGGGTGGGGGTGGGGGTATAGGCACCTGTGGCTCCTGATGAGCCTCCCTCACCTCATTTCTGGCTTCAGCCCTCTCCGCTCTCTGTTTCCTTAGTGGCATCTGAAAAAAGATCAAATTGTATAAGTACACAATTTATAGAAAATTTAAGAGCAGATATACGATAACGCAAAAGTCGGTATTGAATTAACAGTCCTAATAGTAAGGCTCTAATACAACTAAACGTTACGCTGAAACGCAGTAAGCCGTACAGATCCTATGGACACTAGAACCTGATGCTCTGATACCATCTGTGACACCCCGTCCAATTAAACCTTGGGTGATCAAGCCTTAATTTAATTTAAAGAGGTTTCTTAAATAGTTCATTCTTAGCATCACTGTCGAAAGCTTTTTATGTTACTAACCACCTAAGTGAAATTTAGCGAGTGCCAAATTTTATCTTTCTTAAGAAGAATAAACAATCCATACAAACACATTACAATTCTAGTAAATAAAACAGTTTGCATAAATAACCGAATGCAGGTAAAGTCTTGCCGAAAACCACAGCCAATAAAGGCCAACTCAAAATCCAGAATTAGACTAAACTGTAAAAGTAAAGATAGGACAACATGTCCCAACAAGAATACTAAAATTGAAATCCTGCACTAGAACTGAAAAAGAAGAAGCGTCTAAACAATCCCTGCAACATCCACACGTGCTGCAACTCCCAAATCCCTGGAATGAAATCAAGCTGGGTGTCCCTGTGGCTGGGCACCTAAAAGGTTTTTAACAATTTTACATAGCAAGAGTTAGCACTCAAAACATTTGAAAATATTTTGCAAGCAGTTATCACAATTTAGTTATTAATTACACATATTAAGGTTCTGCACACTCCCTTGAACTTCCTCACCTCTCTTCTATAGTGCATGACTATCGAGGATACTTAGTTCACCTAGTTATACTACCCATAAGCGTAGGTAACGTATTTACTGATCGTTATGCTTATTCTTGTAATAATTACATCACGTTATAAATTATTACTAATATATTTACAATATCTCATTATCTACTATTCTCAGTGTGTAGATTACGCATATAGAATACATTTTATCACACAATCATGTATTGAATATCGGTTATCACTAACATATCCTTTTACTAAACATAAAGGACTCTTGGTTCGGAATGATTCATCGACCCCAAGTAAGAGTTGGTTCGGAATGATCCATCGACCCCAACTATTTAAAAATATAATTATATACACATATTCTGGTTCGGGACTCTTTCATCGCGACACCAGTTTAAGGTTTGGTTCGGCATTTCACATCGACCCCAAACATTTAATAACTTTATGTTAGTTCAGAATGTCTCATCGACCCTAAAATAATTAAATTAGGAAAAATTCTCTTAACCCAAACTTTTATATAATATAGTAGGTACACACCCGACCTATCAAATCATGACCCTACGTAATATATTTTACTTATATTCACCGTACCCATTAATTTACAATTTATTTCCTTTTGTAATTATTCGAGTATTCACGCAACTCTAAGGGTCCTAGTTACCCCTCACTTAATTCAGTAGTTAAGTTAACTTTAACCTACTGGTATTATTCCAGAAATTTACTCTCACCCTTTCCGTAGCCAAATTCTCACAATCCCAACATACGGCTATCGATCGTTCTCCCGTTGGTCCATTTATCCAAAATTCCCATTCAATCATTTATGAAGAAATCTAATGGTACACCTACTGGTATTTATGAAGTCTCCTCATAGGTAAAATATCATCACTAAGGTTCCCATCAAGCGACGGTAACAAAAAGGAAATTTATTCACAAAATTTTCTAAAGTCCAGCCAGGGTCGATCGATTGATGGGATATGGTTGATTGATCGACTGCTCGATCGATCGACATTCAAGGGTTGATCGATCGATCAAGCAGTGACAGACCCAGTTCATCTTCTTCATGCAGGTTTCATAATTTTTATCTATCTATCTATCTATCTATCTATCTATCTATCTATCTATCTATCTATCTATCTATCTATCTATCTATCTATCTATCTATCTATCTATCTATCTATCTATCTATCTATCTATCTTCATGATAATCCACCATATATGCAACCAACAATTTCTAATCATTCCTACATATTTTGGGATGATTACTAACGATTTAAAACAACAAAATCATTATAAATCCCTAAAAATACATTCTTTACATCTTTCATCCAAATTCCAGATTTTTAGTTCAAATTAATCATCAAATTTTCTATGATATCAGAATACTTGGAGATCCAAAAATTTCCTACATGCAATCCTCATCAACCATGGATTACCCCCAAAAATATCATAAAAACCATGTTCTTCCTAAAGATTAAGTATGGGTATTATAACTCAATTTATTTTGCAAATAACCACTTCCCTTATGATTTGTAGGGTCTGATTTCGTGGTTGTTGATGATGGTTGATGATTTTGATCCTTCAATCCTCCTTCCCAACAACTTTGTGGTGAAATCTCCTTAGAATTTCCCCTCCTTCCTTCTTTTGTGGTGAAATTGTCTCTCTCTCTTCTCTAATGGCTATGGTTTATTTTCTTTCTTTCTAACCCTAGCCTCAACTCTTATAATCTGATCTAGGGTTTCAAAATTTGTAGGTCTACTTACCATAAATGTAAAGAGACCAAAATGCCCTCAAATGGTCCCGGTTTAGCCCGAATATGACCCGACACTCAACTAGTACCCCCGGGTACACTATTTTGACCCTTTCGGAATCAGCTTTGGACTCTAAATTATCGTTTGAGTCTCCTAAAATATTTTTCTAATCTCATCTTCAATTTTTTGTCTACGCATGACACTCGGTTGAAATAATTCAGGTACGTCCATATAATCACTAGACCGTACATATCAACATTTAAAATTTTCTACTCACATTTAGTAAATTTTTTTATCGTCATATTAATCTTTATTAATCATTATATCACATTAAATTACTCTTCTCACGTAATTTAAATAAACGTCTTTTATCGCATTAAATTACTCTACTCACGTAATTTAAATAAAACATATCACCTTAAATTACTCTACTCACGTAATTTAAATAAAACATATTTTCCTAATTAAGCAGAATTACAGGGTATTACATTTTGTTCGTAATATATACCTAAAATAAGGGTCAAAAGAGGCTAAAAAGGTACTATTAGTATAAAAATCTATTTTTCTAGTTTCTTTTCATTAGCTTGGTTTCTTATATTTAAAACTTTATAATGTTTTATTATTGTTTCATGGTCGTTTATTAGTTGATTACTAGAACGAGATTTATAATAATTAGCTTGTGCTTCTAGGGTTTTAACATGGTTCATAATATTATAAAAATATATGTTTAGATAATTCATAGTATGGATAAAAGATTTTTTTATTATATTCCCGGTTGAACCAAAGATTGTTAAGGATTTGCTGTTGTTCTTCTGTTACGGGTACCTTTGACCTGAACTTTTGCTTATCATTAAGAACAGTAAACAATTGATTAGTATATTCTTTTGTTCCTGATGAAGATCCTTGATACTGAGACATCTGCAAAATTTAAGAAGTGTTAGTAATTAATCTAGACAATATGTCAGCTAATTGATTTTCTTTACCTTTAATATGTTCGAATTGTGGTGTGAATCCTTTACTTGTAATATTATCTATAAAGTTTATCCATCTTTTAGTTGCAGATTTACTTTGATTTGTTTTATTAAAATGCTTTACTGTATTATCACAGTCAGTTCTTATTAGAAATTCTTTTCCTAAGAATAATTGAAATCTTTCAATTGTATTTATTACTCCTAATATTTCTAAGTCTGTGGATGGAAATCTACTTTGTGCCTCATTAAAGTTACCTGAACAATATTTGAAAATTTCTTCTTCATTTTTATTACTATTTTTATTTGGTTTTTGTAATAGTATTCCAACCCATCCTAATGCTGATGCGTCGGTTTATATGATTTTATAACTATTTTCTATTGGTAATTATAAGGATTCTAATTTACTAACTATTTATTTTAGTTTTTGTACTAATTTTATATCTTCATTATTAAAATACTTTTGTCCATTTTTCCCTAGTTTATTGTATAAAGGTCCTACTAATTTTGATAAATTTGGAATAAAAGATCTACAATAATTTAATAATCCTAAAAATGCTTGTAATTTTTTGGTTTCTTCTAATTTATCAGGGAATTCTAAAACTTTTTTAACTACATGTTCTTGTAACTCTATTTTTCCTCCTTTTATAAAAAGTCCTTAAAATTCTATTTCCTGTTTTTCTAATTGCATCTTTTTACTGCTAATTATTAAACCTTGATTTATGAATTCTTTAAAAACTATTTGTAAGTGATTTCTATGTTCTTATTTATTATTACTAAAGACAAGAATATCATCTATATATACTATACAAAATTCTGAATGTTTTTTAAAGATTGTATCCATTTTATTTTGAAATATCCGTGGTGCATTTTTTAATCCAAAGGGCATGACTAACCATTCGAAATGTCCTTCTGGACAAGTAAAGACAGTCCATTCTATTGATTCTTTTTGCATTTTTATTTGCCAAAATCGAGATTTACAATCAAATTTAGAAAGTTTTTGCGTCTTCTTATTTTTGCCAGTTTTTTCATATTTTTTCAGCTAAATTGTTTATATATAAATCTTATACTATCTTCTAATGTTTCGGGTTGGCTATAGTCTTTTATTATTTCTATATATTTGTTGGTTATATTTATTAGAAAAGAAATTAAAAAACAATATTATCATACTTGTCAACAATTAGACTTACCACCGGTTGTTTTAGAACATGTACCACACCAGAATGTAGAAAATTAAAAGAAGGAAAAGAAATTAAAAAACAATATTATCATACTTGTCAATCCTAATATAAAAGGGTGATGGCACTTCTATTTATAAATTATATTAGATCTTTAACTGGAGGTTTTATGTACACACCATCAGGAATACAATTATTTAAAAAAGGAACACATATTGTACCTAATAACCAATCTAATATATTAAAACAAGAAAATAGTTTAATATTTCTAATATTATGTTATTATTAAGAATTAACTAGGATAATATAAACTAGTATTGTAGCTAGTATTATAAGGTAATTCATAGTATGGATAAAAGATCTTATCATTACCAATAGAAAATAGTTATAAAATATATGTAAACAAGAAAAAAGCAATATTAGCTTACGAAACTAGGTTATGAATATTAGCAGAAAAAGGAAGACTAGGATAAATATATGAGTAGTAATACTAATAATATAATAGAAAGAATTAAAAAACTAGAAGAAAATCAAGATTATATAAAAGGACTTTTACAAATTTCTTCTTCATTTTTATTACTATTTTTATTTGGCTTTTGTAATAGTATTCCAGCCCATCCTAATGCTGATGCGTCGGTTTGTATGATTTTATAACTATTTTCTATTGGTAATGATAAGGGTTTTTATATGCTTAGTAAAAAAGTGTGGTTTGGATGCTGCAGTTGTATGTAGCATTATGGACTTGAGGACTGTTTATGAGTTACTGTTCATTTCTACTATTCACTTTTACTGTTCATGTCACTGTTCATCCATGAAAAATAAGATTTCTAAGTGCTTCAGTTTGTTTTTCTATTATTTGTAAAAATCTACTGGTTCCTAAAAAGATCCTTTAATGATAGAACAGGAGAAAACCCAAAAAAACACTGGAATAAAAATAAAATAGAAGCTAAACTAAATATAATAAATCCTGATATAACAATAAAAACAAAAGATATAGCATGTGAAATAATAGACCAAGTAGAATTTAAAATACAAATTAGAGAACTTTTAAATCTAAGAGTAATACAACATGGTTAAAAGCTAGATTAAGTGCAGAATACAGAAACGTAGACTTTTATACTAAAAGAGCAATACAATATAAAAACCAAAAAGATCTTCCAAGTTTTCTAGTAGTTAATTGGATAATAATAGATATAAAAGAAAAAATCCATAAATAGAAATTAGAAATAGAAATTTTAGGAGAAAAAAGACGTTTAGGTTAACCGAAAAAGAATATTTAAAAGACCAATTACGTAAAGAATATATAATCTTAGATAAAGCTCTAATAAGAAGAAAAGAAAATATAAAAAATAAGGATCATATAAACGCAACTATCAATAAGTGGATAATTAAAATAGCAAACGCAAAAATTAATCAATATAAGTGAGAACTAGAAATCTTAAGCAAAAAAGGAAAATTTTAATGATTTATGACAACTGAGAAACAACGAATTAAAAACTCTATAACAATTAGAAGAAAATTAATAAATATAACCAATAAATATATAGAAATAATAAAAGACTATAGCCAACCCGAAGCATTAGAAGATAAGGAAAAGAAATTAAAAAACAATATTATCATACTTGTCAACAATTAGACTTACCACCTCAATATGGTTGTGATAATAAAAGAATAATAACTAATAAATACAAAAACTATAATAATAAATATAAAAATAAAAAGAAATATAAATGATTTAAAATCTATAAAATAAGACAAGTTACCTGAACAATATTTACAAATTTCTTCTTCATTTTTATTACTATTTTTATTTGATTTTTGTAATAGTATTCCAGCCTTATTTTTCATGGATGAACAGTGACATGAACAGTAAAAGTGAATAGTAGAAAATGAATAGTAACTCATAAATAGTCCTCAAGTCCACAGTACTACAGACTTAAGGACTATTTATGAGTTACTGTTCATTTCTACTGTTCAATTTTACTATTCATATCACTGTTCTTGACTGAGTTGCTACAGTTGTCTGTAGTATTGTGGATTTGAGGACTATTTATGAGTTACTGTTCATTTATACTGTTCACTTTTACTGTTCATCCATGAAAAATAATGGTATCAGAGCTGCTTTAATCACATATCTTTATATAATAAGACATTATTTAACGAAAAGAGTGGAATTACAAATCATAAGTTTAAAACTCATAAAAATATAAACTTTATATGCTTAGTAAAAAATTATGGTTAAAAGCTAGATTAAGTGCAGAATACACAAACTTAGACTTTTATAATAAAAGAGCAATACAATATAAAAACCAAAAAGATCTTTCCAGTTTTCTAGTAGTTAATTGGATAATAATAGATATAAAAGAAAAAATCCATAAACATAAATTAGAAATAGAAATATTAGTAGAAAAGGACGTTTAGGTTAATTAATGATAACCGGAAAAAAATATTTAAAAGACCAATTACGTAAAGAATATATAATCTTAGATAAAGCTCTAATAAGAAGAAAATAAAATATAAAAAATAAGGATCATATAAACGCAACTATCAATAAGTGGATAATTAAAATAGCAAACGAAAAAATTAATCAATATAAGTTAGAACTAGAAATCTTAAGCAAAAAAGGAAAATTTTAATGATTTATGACAACTGAGAAACAACGAATTAAAAACTCTATAACAATTAGAAGAAAATTAATAAATATATAGAAATAATAAAAGACTATAGCCAACCCGAAGCATTAGAAGATAGTATAAGATTTATATATAAACAAGAAAAGGCAATATTAGCTTACGAAACTAGGTTAGGAATATTAGCAGAAAAAGGAAGACTAGGATAAATATACGAGTAGTAAAACTAATAATATAATAGAAAGAATTAAAAAACTAGAAGAAAATCAAGATTATATAAAAGGACTTTTAGATAGTATAAATACTAAAGTACATAATATAAAATTTGAATTAGAAAATTTAAATAAACTATTATATAAAAAAGAAGAAACACTAGAAAAATTAACTAATTTCTTATATAGAAAAGAAGAAACACTAGAAACAAACGAATTATTTGAAAAGTTTAAAAAACTTAAAATAGACCCTAAACCTGCTAAAACAAAACTAAACTTATTTTACTCAAAAGATGACATCTACATCCACAAACAAAAATAAAGAAATATATAGGATAGAAAATCTATATAATAACGAAGAGGACACTAAAAAATATATAGAAAAAGGTATTCAAAAAGCTAAAGGACAACAATTATATAAAAAGAATATGTTAGAATTTACTAATAAAATATATAATCACACTATCCAAAGAAAAATAACAGCCGTCAATAGTGAAGTAATTTTAGACTTAATTACTAAAGAATTCGCAATAGAATTAGCTAAAATAAATGTAGAGTTTATGCATTTAGGAGTAATAGTTATAGGATTAGTAGGATTAACTAGGTTAGAAGCAGGCACTTAAGTATTAGTATACATATATGACGATAGATGGAATAATCATAAACAGGCACAAATAGTCAGCGCATAAGTAGATTTAGCAAAAAATGCCGCAGTAATAGGATGCATACCTAATTATTCTATGGATATAAATGAGTTCAGCAAACATATAAAAATAGCTATAAGAACAAGAGGATATAATATGACAGGACAATATAATAACCTTTTAATATACACACTATTTATGGAAAAAATATTTAATCACTATAAAATAAACTTTAAAGATGAATTTGACTGTATACTAAAATCATTTAATAGCAAATATGTAGAAATGATAGAAGCACAAAAAATAGATAGTAGTATATATGAGGAAATCGAATGGAAACTACCTAGCTTAACTATAACAAACCTAAAAAAACCCAGAAAAGAATAAAATATACAAGAATCAAGTAGGACAAAGTAGTATTAAATTTAGTAGATATAAACCTATAGAAGACGAGAGTGAAAAATTATTAAATGAAATTAATGTATTAATTGTTGAACAACAAATAGACGAATTATATGAACTATTAGAAGATAAAATATACGATATAATTATAGAAGATTATGATAACTTAACAAACGAACAATTAATAGAAAAATATGGTAATGAAGATAATAAATAAACCATAATTTCAATATATTGTGCTCAAGGAACTAATGAAGATAATAAAAGAAAGATAATAAACATAGGCTTAGATAAATTTATAAAAGAAGAAGAAATTATAAAAACACTAGAAGAAATAAACCCAGCTGAAGATATGGAAATTGAATCCTCAACTACACAAGCTACAAACAATAGAGAAAACGCTAATTATTCAACACATCAACATTTAGGAGCCACAAGAGAAAGATATACTGAAAATACTAACCCTATACCAGGAAACAAAAGTAGAAGTATATATATATTTTACATTAGTTCTAATATAAACCAACATGGTAGTATTTTAAACCTAGATAACGTAAACCCTTTACATTGGGAAACTACAATAGAAATTTGAGAAAAAGGATGTTTTAGAACATGTACCCTAATAGAATTTATAAATAGAAGTGAATGTTGTAATAACCCTCTCTTCTGATAGCCCACTTTATATTTATTTACAATGTGTAGTAATTAATTTTAAAATGATAGATGTTGAGTAAATATTAATTTGTTATGACACGGTCAATATTTACTAAAATGTTGTATAGTTACCCCGTGAGTAGATAAAATGTTCATGTGGTGATTTTTAATGTCATAAGGATTTAAAATGATATTTTGGTTTATTATGAAACCGGAAGTAAAATGAGTTATAAAATTCCCAAATGATAATTTGGATAGTGTAGTTAGTCCCGGTAGGTGTGAGACAGTCAAAATAAGTGCCATATTGTATTTTGGCATTTCGGGCACTTTTGACTGGTTTTGGCTTAAATAGTGATATCGCGTATTATTTTATCGCGCATTAGTTATTAGAGTTGGGCATTTTAGACTTATGGCCCGATTTAGTCTTGCTAAGACTTACTATTCCTTTTATGCCCCAAATTGTTAACTTAGAGAGAGAGGAAGAAAGCTTTGGAGAAAGAGAGAGATTGGAGATTGGAGCTTGGATTGTTGCTTCCTTCTTCATCAAATCAGATTCTTACACTTGAGGCAAGTAATCTACTTGCAAATTTATGATTTAAGTAGAATAATTGGTCTTGATATTTATGAATTTGTTATGATTTAGAATTGTTAGGGGTTTGATTGGATTTTTGGGTATTAACCACTAAAAATGGATTTGGATGATAAATGATGTTTAAGGTTGGTAGATAGATGGATTTAGGATGTAGAAATTGCAGCCAATGATTTCGGTTGGGCTTGATTTTGGAGTTGGATAAATTTTGGAGTTCAAGACTCCATAACCATTCTTGGCATTTTCGCAGGGGCGAATCGATTCGGCCCCTTGGGCGAATCGATTCGCATAGATGCAAAATCCCAGGTCTTGTTGTCCGAATCGATTTGGATTAAGACCGAATCGATTCGGCATTTGCAGAAACTTAATTTTGTTGTCCGTACCGATTCACTTTCAGAGCGAATCGATTCGCTGTTGCGAATCGATTCGGCCCTAGGGGCGAATCGATTCGGTTCCAGCAGTTTTGGGGTCTTTTTCCTTTTAATTTTCATCCTTATTCTTTAGGATTAGGACCTAGGAAACTTCTTTAAAGAAGTAAACTTAGAGTCCTAGAGTAGTTATGGAGTTTGGTCATTGCCCTGGATTAGAAATGGGTTCATCTGGGGTTTATTTCGGGGAGGTTTAAAGTAATGTTAAGGCATTACTTCTTTTATTCAACTTTTAGAGGTTAGGAAGTTAAATGCCCTAACTTGGAGACTTATGGGCTTATCAATTTACATGAACTTTGGGAATTTCTAGGATCATAATGATCATTTGGAGACCTAGCCTGGAATTGTAATTTGAGGTAAAATAAATGGTAATGTTCGATGGGAATTAGGCTCGCATAAAATGAACCCATAGGTGTTTAAAGATGATAGGTTCAACTAGAATGAACCCCGTTGTTTAATGATGTTAGGTTTAAATAAAAAGAACCAACCTCATGATTAATGGAAATGGAATTGGTAATGAAAATGATGATATAATGTAAATGTTAATTTACTGTTACACACCTCTCTAAATGACATCATAAGGGAAGTTCGCTCGTGAGGTGAAGCCCCCTGGCTAATGAATGCAGGGTGGATATAGTCCTAGGCCATGGGAGCGCTTATTATTATATTTTCTGTGATGGGTAGGAGATTTCGGGTGTGGTCTTGACTATCCCACAGGCTCATGGCCGCTTCCCGACGTATTGCGATAGGTGCCCAGGTTGTCTTATGTTAGGCCCTGGAAGATGATGGTCATTTAGGGGCGCGCACAGTGGGGAAACCCGGATTGGCGGTCTTAGATATCGTTATATGTATATGAATATAACTATATTTTCATCAAGTTAGACTTGATGGTTGATAAACGCCACAAAGAGCGTATGATGAATGCCATAAAGAGCATAGATATGTGCCATGATGAGCAGGGGAATAATATATGTGCCATAAAGAGCACTTGATGTACATGATATTCCTAATAAGGAATGTAAAGATAAAATGGGAAGTTTTAATAAATGAATAGAAATTATAACTTCTTGACTTAACCGAATATATGGTTTTAGTCCTAATAAGGAATGTCTGAAGGAAATGGAAATTGTATTATTAAGGAAGGGTTTTAAATTAAAGTGCTTTACTTTCAATTCTTGTTGTAATTATAGATAGCATGTCATTTTATCATCCTTATCATTCATGTATAACTATTCATACCTATCATGCTTTTTATTCTTCTAGAAATCATATAGAACCCGGCCCTGACCGGTTTACTTCTTTGTTGTATATATTATTGTATCCGCTCAGGTGCTCCACCGCAAGGACGCCCGACTTGACTTTCCCAAGTTCCCTGCACTTTCGACGAGCTGTAAGATTTTGCGGGTTATTACAGGATGTTGTTTTAGACGCTTTCATTCTTGTTATTCTAGATATGATCGGGTCTTGTCCCTCGGGCATGTGGCCCAAACACTTGTATTTGATTAATGATTGTACTATGTAAGATATTTTATATTGTTGTACGTTGTCTTGTGTAGCTGTGGACCGACAGCTTATTCGGTCCATTTGTGTACATTCGTTTTGGTTATATTATATGTTATCTTTTGGAATTCCACTTGCTTGTCAGATTGGGTTGTAGTTTAAATTTTCATAACCGCATTTTTAAAATTTTACACTTTTTGGCAACCCGTCTTCTGATTTATTGGGTGGTTTTCCCGTATACTCAGTTTATATTTGTGATGCTGAGAATGATATCCATCCATGATTCATGTTACGTTTGAGTATCGGGTTGGCCACCCCTTATTTCGGATTGCGGGTTGTCACAAATGTGAGGCATACTTTGAAAATGGACTACAAGGAAGCGTTTCAAATTGGTATTTAACATATAAACTACAAGAGCAATATTTAACTTTTAAAGAAAACTTTAATGTAGAAAGATTTACTAACTTTATAAAAGGAGCTTTTTTAGGAACCAATAGACTTTTACAAATAACAGAAAAACAAACAGAAGCACTTAGAAACCTAGAACAATTACAAATATGTAGATTAGAATACATAGGAGATTACACTAGAAAATATATAGAATATTGGACACAAACTGAAAGAGCATCAGATTTTAGTTTATTAGAGAGATATATACAAAAAATACCAGGAAAAATAGGTGAAAAAATATGAAAAAACTGCCAAAAACAAGAAGATGCAAAAACAAACCCGTCTATAGGAGCTAGAGTTAATATAGTATATAACACATTGAAATCAGAATGTAAAAAATTAAAAGAAGAAAAAGAAATTAAAAAGCAATATTATCATACTTGTCAACAATTAGACTTACCACCTCAATATGGTTGTGATAATAAAAAAATAATAACTAATAAATACAAAAACTATAATAATAAATATAAAAATTAAAAGAAATATAAAAAAATTAAAAGCTATAAAATAAGGCTTAGTAAAACATATAAAAAACATTATAAATATAATAATTATAAACGAAAATGCCCATGGTATAAAAAACGCAAAATAAATATAGATAATAATAATAATGATGATGATGATGATAATAATAATAATAATAATAATAATAATAATAATAATAATAATAATAATAATAATAATAATAATCATAATAATAATAGTAATAATAATAAAGAAAATAAAGACAATAAAAATATAAAAAAAGTAACAAATTGTAAATGTTTTATACGTGGAGACCCTAATCACATTAGACCTAACTGCCCATATAGAAATGAAAATAATAATATATCTAAAATACAAGAAAAAATAAATATATTAGATGATATTGAAGAAGATCTAGAAGATACAATAGAATTAGAAAGTATATACGATGAATACGAATAATTAGATAACATTAGTATATATAGTATAGAATCCGTAGAATCTATAGAATCAGAAAATAATGATATGGAAATCTTAGAACAAAGCTTAGAAGACTTCAATATTTGTTATAATATAGAAGAATGTGAATATAAGCTTAAACAATATATGTTTTTCAAAGAAAATTGTGCAAAATTTTTAAAAGAATATAAGGAAATATATTTATGTGAAATATGTAAACAAAACTTATGCGTAAAATGTTATGATGAAGAAATAAAAAATAAACCTAAAGAACAAATAAATAATATTAATAAAACAACTTTAATAATATTTCCTACAAAAATAAAATTTGAAAATAAAACAACAAAAACTACAGCAATGTTAGATACAGGAGCAACAAAAAGTTTAATTCACGTAGATTTAGTAGAAAAAGAAGATGCTAAAGATTTAAATTACCCAGTATATATACATCAATTTATTAAAGACACAAAACCTATAACACAATGCATACAAAACATACCTATATATATAAAGGACGAACAATTTATATTACCACAAACATACATAACAAATGTAAAAAGCCATCACCCTTTTATATTAGGATTAAATTTTATTCAATCCTAACTGGAGGTTTTATGTACACACCATCAGGAATACAATTATTTAAAAAAGGAACACATATTGTACCTAATAACCAATCTAATATATTAAAACAAGAAAATAAGTTAATTCTTGATAATAACATAATATTAGAAATAAAAGAAAACCTAGAAAATAATAATATAGATATTGAAGAAAATTACTTAAAATATTATTTACAAAATATTGAAGATAGTCAAACACAAAAAATAGAATTTGATAAAATAAATAATATAATGTTTAAAAACACAAAATTAGAATTATGAGACTTAATTAGGATAGCAGAAAAAACAGAAATAATAGGAGAAAACCCACAAAAACATTGGAATAAAAATAAAATAGAAGTTAAACTAAATATAATAAATCCTGATATAACAATAAAAACAAAAGATATAGCATGTGAAATAATAGACCAAGAAGAATTTAAAATACAAATTAGAGAACTTTTAAATCTTGGAGTAAAACAAAAAAGTACAAGTAGACATAGAAGCCCTGCATTCATGGTTAGAAATCACGCATAAATAAAAAGAGATAAAGCAAGAATGGTAGTTAACTATAAAAGATTAAATGATAATACATATGATGATAGTTATAAAATACCTAATAAAGATGAATTAATTAATAAAATTCAAAATAAAAAATACATTTCTAAATTTGATTGTAAACCTCGATTTTGGCAAATAAAAATGCAAAAAGAATCAATAGAATGGACTGCCTTTACTTGTCCATAAGGACATTTCGAATGGTTAGTCACGCCCTTTGGATTAAAAAACGCACCACAGATATTTCAAAATAAAATGGATACAATCTTTAAAAAATATTTAGAATTTTGTATAGTATATATAGATGATATTCTTGTCTTTAGTAATAATAAGGAAGAACATAGAAATCACTTACAAATAGTTTTTAAAGAATTCATAAATCAGGGTTTAATAATTAGCAGTAAAAAGATGCAATTAGAAAAATAGGAAATAGAATTTTTAGGACTTTTTATAAAATAGAGTTACTAGAACATATAGTTAAAAAAGTTTTAGAATTCCCTGATAAATTAGAAGAAACCAAAAAATTACAAGCATTTTTAGGATTATTAAATTATTGTAGATCTTTTATTCCAAATTTATCAAAATTGGTAGGACCTTTATACAGTAAACTAGGGAAAAATGGACAAAAGTATTTTAATAATGAAGATATAAAATTGGTCCAAAAAATAAAACAAATAGTTAGTAAATTAGAACCCTTATCATTACTAATAGAAAATAGTTATAAAATCATACAAACCGACGCATCAGCATTAGGATGGGCTGGAATACTATGACAAAAACCAAATAAAAATAGTAATAAAAATGAAGAAGAAATTTGTAAATATTGTTCAGGTAACTTTAATGAGGCACAAACTAGATTACCATCCACAGACTTAGAAATATTAGGAGTAATAAATACAATAGAAAGATTTCAATTATTCTTAGGAAAAGAATTTCTAATAAGAACTGACTGTGATAATATAGTAAAGCATTTTAATAAAACAAATCAAAGTAAATCTGCAACTAAAAGATGGTTAAACTTTATAGATAATATTACAGGTAAAGGATTCACACCACAATTCTAACATATTAAAGGTAAAGAAAATCAATTAGCTGACATATTGTCTAGATTAATTACTAACACTTCTTAAATTTTGCAGATGTCTCAGTATCAAGGATCTTCATCAGGAACAAAAGAATATACTAATCAATTGTTTACTGTTCTTAATGAGAAGCAAAAGTTCAGGTCAAAGGTACCCGTAACAAAGGAACAACAAAAAATCCTTGACAATCTTTGGTTCAACCGAGAATATAATAAAGGACCTTTTATCCATACTATGAATTACCTTAACATATATTTTTATAATATTATGAACCATGTTAAAACCCTAGAAGCACAAGCTAATTATTATAAATCTCGTTCTAGTAATCAACTAATAAAAGACCATGAAATAATAATAAAACATTATAAAGTTTTAAATATAAGAAACCAAGCTAATGAAAAGAAACTAGAAAAAATAGATTTTTATACTAATAGTACCTTTTTAGCCTCTTTTGACCCTTATTTTAGGTATATATTACGAACAAAAGTAGAATCTCTTTTACCAAGAGATTTAGTAGAAAAAATATTTTTATTCTCAAAAGAAAAAGATTCTGCAAATTGGGTAACTATACAAAACTATTTTCGTTTTAATTTAGAACCTTTTGGATGCACTTATAAATATGAACACATAAGAAATAATTTTCAAAATAAATACGAAACTTTAATTTTAGTCGATAGTAAATATAGACTTTTTGAAAATTTTACAATTAATAAACCTAATAAGATATTTCCTAATAACCCTCCTATAGAAATAGAAGTCACAATAAGTTTATTATTGGAATACGGTATGGTAGCTAGTATTATAATACCCCCACCTTGGGATAATATAAACTGTAATTTTCCAAAAGAATTAACCGACGCACTAGCAGATAAACAATTATGGCGAGTTAATTTACCAAATCTATTATTAATAATCGAAAACATACCCCCTGAATGGGTAGGATTAGGTCAAATTATCCATAGCAGGCACAATATATTCATTGAACATCGACCAGATAAAATATCAAACTACTTTGTTCAATGTAGAGACGATGGCTCTTTAATAAATGATAAAGAAGCAACAGAAGAATTAATTAATATGTATAAAGTATATATGATTATGAACGAAATACCATCAGACCCATGGTGTATGATAAAAGAAAATTTTAACATGAGAATTTTTATACCAAAACACCCTTTCAGCCTAAATATAAGATATTTTGGTAAAACCATACGCTCTGCTAAAACACAAGAAGCAATAGAAAATGAGAAAAGTACTAATTATCAATATACTAATTATAGACATTTTGACTCACAAGATGACTCAAATGATTCAATGGATTCTGATACTAGACGCAATATTGATAATATGATGGAGCCATAAAAAATTACAGATGCAATAGATAAACATAAACACGAGACTACATCAGCATCTCATCAACCACCACTGTGCCCAACAAACAAAAATGAAGACGCAAGAGATGACACAAGAAGAAAACGACGCGAACCACTGTTCAACCATGCGCAACTTTCACTGTGAGTCACTGTACAACTTTTACTATTCACTCAAGCGACCGAACTTTACTGTGCACTTTTGACAAATTGAACTTACTGTGCAAGAATCTTTCAAAGCCGCCCACGTTTTTCCTGTACATAAAATGAAATTAGTTAGTTACTTGGCGTCCGAAGCACTTTTCTCTCCTATAAAAGGAGTTCACTTCTTCATTCAAAATCATCGAGCAAAAAACAATCTCTCCAGCAATCAAAATCTCTCTAAGCCTTTAGTTCAACTTTCCGTTTAAGATTTCCAGCAACAATAGTTTGTAAACTCTCTTGTAATAGTAAGTTTTCTCTCTATTCTATAAATTATGGCTTGCATCTTTAAGCTTCTTCTGTAAATTAAGCTTGTAATCGCATGCTATATTTCTAGCAATAATATTTCAAGTTTTTATTAAAACTTTCGGGTCAACCACTTTGAGTACTTAGATAATATTCTTATTATGTTTTGATATATCATTAAAGGATCCTTGAGGATTTGTTTTTATGGTAATATTGACATAAATATTTTAACGGAACTCTGGAATGATCTTCGATTTATAAATTTTCTGGTATCCTGTGAGTTACCATTATCGCCGTTGTTGCCGTGATATAGGCGTTTGTAGGCTTGACTGGGCTGCTACAGTTGTCTGTAGTACTGTGGACTTGAGGACTATTTATGAGTTACTGTTCATTTTTACTGTTCACTTTTACTGTTCATGTCAAGGTAAAACCATACGCTCTGCTAAAACACGAGAAGCAATTGAAAATGAGAAAAGTACATCTGAGTCATAACGCCACTAACCTTATATCAGGAAACAAAACACCAGGATGGGCTGGAATACTTTATTAATTTATCTAATCCTATATATATATATATATATATATATATATATATATATATATATATATATATATATAACGTCATATGGGGATGGCAAAAATGCATGTATGATATTTTTGACATTTCATGCCCCATGCATGAAATGTCATGCTAAAAGCTGTTTTTTTTTTTAATAAATAGATATGGATTTTTTTAAACTATTTTTTTTATGGTCTGGGTTTTATCATGGGGGCAAATTTATCGTCGTGCCCTCGGCACGGGTATCCTCTAGTATATATATATATATATATATATATATATATATATATATATATATATATATATATGTGTGTGTGTGTGTGTGTGTGTGTGTGTGTGGAGGTTCAGAAATGAACATAAACGATGAACAATTTAACGAATTTGAACAAAAAACACCTAATACGCAATCAATTTTGATTCCTTCGTTGCAATTAGTCCGCGCCAGCAGCAACGAACACGCGCATCACACGCAAGTCACACGGGTGTATTGAAACACACGTGTGTCCGTTGACGCTAATGCGGACCAATTAAACATACAAAATTAAAATTAATTTGGTGTTAGGTATTTTTTTGTTAAGGTTCATTAAAATGATCATCTTTTATGTTTGCTTATGAAAGTCTCTCTCTCTCTCCATATATATATATATATGGAGAGAGAGATCCAGGCTATAGTACATCATGCTCTATACATCACCCATGCATCACACCTAATTCTAGGTCCTAAAAAACTTTTTTTTTTTCAAATTTTATATTTTTTCCTTGAAATTAACCTTCAAATCAATTCATTTGCAAAAAAATAGGTCAAAATACATTTTGTACCTATTTTTAAAAAATCCACAAAAAACTGCTAAAAATACCTTATTTATAAGGGTCTACGCCTGCAGTTTTTTGTGGATTTTTTTAAAAATAGCTACAAAATGTATTTTGGCCTAATTTTTTGGATATGGGTTGATTGGAAGGTTAATTTCAAGGAAAAAAATATATAATTTGAAAAATAAGTTTTCTAGGGCCTAGAATTAGGTGTGATGTATAGTGCATGATGTAGGTTAGCCTTCCTCTCTCTCTCTCTCTCTCTCTCTCTCTCTCTCTCTATATATATATATATATATATATATATATATATATATATATATATATATATATATATATATATATATACATATATACTAGAGGATACCCGTGCCGAGGGCACGACGATAAATTTGCCCCCATGATAAAACCCAGACCATAAAAAAAATAAAAAAAATAGTTTAAAAAAATCCATATCTATTTATTAAAAAAAAAGACAGCTTTTAGCATGACATTTCATGCATGGGGCATGAAATGTCAAAAATATCATACATGCATTTTTGCCATCCCCATATGACGTTATATATATATATAGGATTAGATAAAATTATAAAGTATTCCAGCCCATCCTGGTGTTTTGTTTCCTGATATAAGGTTAGTGGCGTTATGACTCAGATGTACTTTTCTCATTTTCTATTGCTTCTTGTGTTTTCGCAGAGCGTATGGTTTTACCTTGACATGAACAGTAAAAGTGAACAGTAAAAATGAACAGCTAAAAAATGTTAAAATATTATTTGAAGATATTTTTCTAAGAAAATTGTCCGAACGTGTTATAATAATTAGGCAAAGATTTTTACTCGAACCATATAGAATTATATATAAATACGAGTTCGCTATCTGAATACTAATGACGGTGTAATTACGAAAGTAATGTGTAGATTGAAATATTTATTTTTATATTATTCATAATAACACCTGAATTAAAAATTACAGCTAAAAATGGCAAGGCACAATGAATCAAACAAGCTCGCTCTACTCAATACACTGGTAGGTTCTTCTATCTCCTCAATAGTAAACTTTAGCATTCGTTATTTGCTATTGATATCACTCTATGATAGCTAATTTAATTCCAAGTATGTATAGAAATGACCATACTCATATTTATCATATTCTCATAATTTGTTTTAACTTTGATCATTTGAATTTATTGAACCTTTCTCATTTAATAACTAATATCGTGAAGAATCATTTTAATGATTGATTCAGTTCACCCCTGTACCTTTGTGAAAATATTTATACTATGAGCATTAATATTAAATAGGGGGTAGATTTTCGGGTTATCCCGCAAAACTTTTCTGCTTGGCCTATAGTTTCAGATGTTGAGAGCCTGAATTATTACTAATACGTATGAGTGCCACTTGGATAGTGTGCCTAGCTGGGTACTTTTCTCCAAAGGTTTTTGGCTGACATTATTATTTGGTTATGAGGGTGGCTTACATATTTTCATATCCTTTAATGAGCTGGTAAGTATGGGATTATCAGTTCAAAGATCGTTGATTTTCTTTATGTGGCCCTTAATGAGCTGGCAAGTATGTGATTATCAGTTAAGACTCCATGATTTTATTTAATGTTATTATGAAAAATATTTTCTTTTTCTCCATTTGATAAACACGGAATTCCATATACATTCCAAACTCTATTTATAGTTATACTTGTTATATAACTGGTAGAACCTATTCAACAACTTTGCTAATTCGTTTCCTTCCAATTAATTTGCACATGTACCAATAGGCAATGACAAATACTCTAGGAATTATAGTGCAACAGTTTGAGATATGCAGAGAAATCATAGAAGAATAAGCTTTTGTTCTACAGTGTAAGACAATTAACTTTTATAAATTCTTAGTTAGCTTAATTTGTATGCATCTCTCAATTATGATTTAACATTATTTTAAAATAACATTCTCCCTAGAGAAATCAAGTTGTGACAAGTTGGTATCAGAGCCAAGCTTAAAGTAGCCTATACGGAACATGAGTTTAAGAATATGATTTGGAAAGTTGCTCAAATTATAAGGAAGGCAAGGATACGATATTTAAACAGAAATTAAGAAAAATCAATCTTCAATTACATGATGAATATATGGGATATTAAGATTTTTCCTAGGGAAAGATCTTAAGAATATAAGTATTATTGCACGGTTGAGATATTCACATAGGAATTATGAGAAACATTTAGGAACTACAATTTTGAAAGATATGATTGAGGAAAATACTTAAATTTTATGTAATGGAAAAAATCATTAAGGATTTAGAAGTAACAAGATATTATTAAGGATTTAGAGGCAACTATGAACATTATCTTAAGAAGGGATTGTATATAATATATTCCACAAGTATATACATACAACATAATTCTGTTGTCTGAACTATTCAATTGACACTCTGCTTGAGAATGAATTACTTCAATTGGGATTCCATTTTCATCTTTGAAAGTTATCACATTTCTTTATTGACCTTTTTATCTTTGTTTTTCGCATTATTCTCTTGTTATACTGTATACTATTGCCATTAGATTACGAGACTAGATTGCTTACATTGGAATGGTAAATAAATGGGATTATATTGGAGAAATTCTTAAAGGATTCCTTGATAAGCATTATGAATGTCCTTAAAGTACAAGTATCATAATGCTAAGTTGAGCCGTTCTACTCTTTAGAACATAACGACATCATTTACCGAATCTTATTCCATAAACTATAATTTTCTCAAGTTCTACAAAATTTTAGCATTAAGTTATGATTAATAAACCACTACCATTTATCTTATAACCATTGTTACTGATTTTTCGAAGTCACCGTGATTCAAAGTATCATTGATTATTTAATATATCTAGAAATAGTACGGAATCCATAAGTGAAACATAATTTCTTATCCATAAAACAACTAAAGTAGTTGTCATATGATGAAATCATACCTAAACGTTCTACATGACCTTGATACCACAATTGTGGTTTTGTTTATAAACCATTTTTTCAAAAAAATTCCAATTTGAAACCCAAATAATTTTGTTAATGAGCAATATTAATTTCACCCATAGTAGGTGATTATGATTTAGTATCATTACATGAAATGCTCATATCATTATATGATAAACCCGGATACTTTATGAACTCCTTTGTGTAATTCGAAATATGTTACGTTTAATTAAATTTTAAATCCATATATAAATCTTGAAATAATGAATTCAAGTTAAATTGATTCCATTAACTCTGTTTTTACATAGCATACAATATAATTAAGAAGTAAACTACCATTATACCCACGATAGTATTATTTTCCTAAATGACTCAAAATATTGAGTGCCTAGTATTTTTTTATATATACGCCTCTCTTCGAACTTTTGGCCTAATAATTTTACTTTATCTCCAGTTATTTGGATTGATTATCTCCAAATTTTTTTGATTGATTCGTTATTTGTATTGCTATTAACCCTAAGCCTCTAGAACAGATAATTGTGGGTTATTATTTTAGAAACTATTCACAACAATAACCTTGTGAGCTTGATATTTTTAATTCTAGTGACATCATCATATGAATTATGGAATATTACTTTCGATGAATTATGTTTATACCTACCTCATGTCACCAATTTTTTTTTCATGAATAAAAAAAATTAATGTTCTTAATTAACAAAAAATTTGTATCGTACAGTGTCATTTGAAACTCTTAGAGTACTCATTATTTACCTTATGTAGTAACTCAAGAAACTAATAAGAAGATACAACATATTTGAGAAAGACTTAGGGCAACCAAGATACATTGGACCCGTTAGTATTATCAAATTTACTAGCTCTATGGACTATCAGTTAGAAGTACTCGCAGAATTATCTAATATCCATTATTTGTTCTATGTGTTTCTATTACGTTAACATATTACAACCTAATACATCTCAACTTTATGACCGCAATAACAACTTGCCTTTTGCAATTAAACCTTTCCTAAAAACATAGACTCTTGTTGCTTCATATTGCTAGTCTGCCTATATTTTTGTATAGTTCATTATACTTTCAAATTATACAAGATCGTGAGTGAATGTTCTCATACTCAATAAGTAATGTTTTGGATAGATAATTGATTCAGAACTCTATTGTAAGTATATTTACATTACCTCCCAGTAAAATTCTTCAAACTAGAGTACCATATCACCCTTTAGAGTTCTAAGCAATATACTATAACCATTCATAAATCGAACAAAACCACCACCGGTTCAAACCCTATCCTAATTTTTTACCTCAACTAAGTTATTAGATAATCAGCTAGTATCTATTCAAGAGAAATTCCTTTTTACTCTTTATGTTGTTTTTGCATAAATATAGGAAACCTTAAAGTCTTTTATTATACAAATAAGAAATCCCAAGGTAAATTTAGATCACAAAAGTCTAGATATATCTTCACCTAATGAAAATGGAATTTAAGACAAAAACATTGAATGGAATTTTAAGGATTCCAGATTCAAGTTACACACCAATCCCCTAAAAGGAAATGTTATAGCCAACACCTTAAGTCGTAAACTTATCGGAAGATTTAACAATATAATTTCCTACGATATTGTTGTTACCATAGAGCAATATGATCTTTAGTTAACCCCACCTTCTTCAAAATGAACAAATATCGTTACTTATTTGAACCTAAAAAAGAAAATCATTGAACAACCATTGTAAGATCCCTTTTGGATGAAATCACAAACCAAAAGTAAAACTAGAGAATTATCCTACGACAGGGAAACAATTCTTCGATTTAAAGATAGATTACATGAACTTAATTAATTTCTCCAAATCCTTTCGATCCTGAAATGGAAATCGGATCATAACACCATGAATTTTGTGAATAACACCACCACTCCCTCGCCTGTATGTCCAAATGATACAATTCTATATGGATGATGGTAGACCGAGTCCCCATGTCTACCAGTTTTTCCAAATAGGAATGGTTACATTTTTTCAAAGGCTCATTATTAGAATTCATAGTAACATTATTGACATGAAAAACCTAGTCGATAGGCCTAGAAGCTCAGATTGCATCAAGTATTAGAATAAGGATGTGTTTTTAGACTATATCAACCACTAGAATAAGTTAGATTAAACATCATAGTGACCTAACATTATCCTACCTAAGTACACAAATAATTTTCTAAGAATATTCCAACCCTTATTGCTACGAATTCATAAACGTCAGTATTTGGATCCAATAAATTTGAAATAGTAGTATCATTTTATTGAACGATATCGGTGATAATAACATCTTCCACATAGTTGTATAATTATAATGAAATTAGTTTTAGTAACCCACCTCTATCTATCTGGTATACAAATTATCCTAAAATTTCATAATATATTCAGAGTAGCCCGATGTAGTTTAAAGAATCATGTTATCTTTATATGTTTATGGTAGATTCCATGAGATGACTTCTACAATATTAGACACCATACCAACTATGATACTTATAAATATCATGTAAACCTAGGCACCAATCGAACCACCAAGCCTAGTTGATATACCCAAAAGTATCAGACGTTACCTTTTGTTCCAAAATAATGACTTAGTGAAAAAGTCAAATCTCATAGACACATTATTTTGGTATGTATTAAATTGATGAACATCGTATTAAGATACCCGATACAGATTATTTCTGTAATCCATATTCTAAGAAAATCCCCTTATAGAAGTATCAACATACCTTCCCTGAAAGGAACTTATATTTCCACTTACTTACATGGAAACGGTTGCTAAATACTATTATTACAAGATCAATGTTTCAAACCTATAGTATTCTCTTCCCGATACATTATTTTTATATAGTGAAAATTAATTATATATGAAATACTGCTATTTTTCGAATCATAAACAACCTACAATGATCTTTTACCGATACAACTATCTTGATAGTATGAGATTATGGATGTGTGACCAAACTTTATATAACTAGACGATACGTAAACCACTGCGATGATGGACGACACATGCAAAACTTGTAAAAATGACGATTAATTAGATGAAATCCTAGTTGTTTATAATCCTGGCTACGTCAAGTATTTCTTATATGGTAATGTTGTATAACTTGCAAATCACAAAAGAACGACGTGGGAAAAATCCTCAAAGTTATATAAATTTACAAACTCGAACAAATGAGTTATCATTTTTATGAGATACTGTAGCCGATATGAGTACCACCAGTATTAAAGCTTTAAAAATGTAAGAAATTTCGGGGACGAAATCTTTTTAGGTGGGTAGATTGTAATAATCCGAATTTTATTTTAATTTAAATTGAATTATATAAGTGTCAAAATGACATGTTTGATTTTTTATCGACAAATAAAATAATAAATTTTAATTATTGAGTAGATATTTTCTACACTTATCAAATAATATTTCTAAAGTAAATTTTGTATCAAATTCACATTAAATATGTCAAGATCCAAATCTAGGTTTGTTGTTTAAATTAAAAATAAAACTTAGAGGGTATAAAGTATAAATTTCTAAAAACAAGTTTAAGGAACAAAAGTGGAAAAGAAATAGAAATATGAAAAATATCGTAAGTTCCTTTTTGTCTTATATCGTTTTAAGGGAAAAAATGAAAAACTCAAACCGCCCTTGTTAGAAGGAAAAAAAAAGAAAGTTAAACCGCCCTCCTTGTTTTTTATGTTCTACGAATAAAAGAAAAAAGAAGAGAGATAGAGATAGAGATAGAGATAGAGATAGAGATAGAGATAGAGATAGAGAGACTCACTCTCTCGCCTTTATAAACCTAAACCCTTGCTTCTATACCAACCCGATGAAAGAAACAAGGGAAAAAAACTGTTGAACATTTTTTCAAGACTCACCTTCTTCTTCCCCAAAACCACGGACGTATGGAAGATTTTGGTATGTTTCCTTCCATCTTCCTTTAAGCTATATACACACGTATATATGCATATCATATATGGATATTGTGTATAAAGTTTGAGAAGTTACCTATGGTGTCTTAGTTTTTTCATGTGTAAAGACACCATTTTTAGAGATTATATATACACATATCATATATGGGTATGGATGTGTGCGTATGTATATATAGAGAGAGTATGTGTGTTTTATAGGTGTGCAAGTGTTTGTATATGATAGTGTGTGAAACAGTGTGTGTTTTACGTGTGTGTGTGTGTGTTGCATATATATATATATATATATATATATATATATATATATATATATATATATATATATATATATATATATATATATAGTAATGCTTTTCTGCGGATCAGACATGTGTCACCTGGCGGTGAGCCCAGAAATTACGCTCACCGCCAGGTGATACATGTCTGGTTTGTACTCTTAAAATCCAGACTGATCCGCACAAGAGCAATACTATATATATATATACTGTGTGTATTGTGACACAGTGCGTGTATGTAATTATACGTATACAAGTGTGTGTCGCGACAAAGTAAATAAACTGAGAAGAAAATAACATATGATTATTAGAACTAACACAAATTATACGTATATTGTGCCAAAAAGTAAAACTCTAGTTCTTTTAAAATCAACTTTGACACTAAGTCAACATGTCAATCATAAAAATACACAAAACGCATTGTTGGAATCGTGCTGTCAAGTAGAATTTTTTAATGTATAAGTATTTTTAATTCGACACTATTTTTTACAACGTCATATTTGGGTTGTTGTGTCAATTAAAGGACCCAAATAAAATTTAAAATATTATTTTAGGATATATTTTCTAAGAAAATTGTCCGAACATGTTATAATAATTAGGCAGAGACTTGTACTCGAGCCGTATACGAGTTATTTATAAATACGAGCTCACTACCTGAATACTCATGGCAGTGTAATTACAAAAAATAACGTGTAGAGTGAAAGATTTATTTTTAGATTATTCATAATAACACTTGAATTAAAAATTACGTTAAAAATGAAAAGGCACAGCGAATCACACAAGCTCGTTCAACTCAATACACTGGCGGGTTTTTCTATCTCTTTAATAGTAATCTTTAGCGTTTGTTATTTGCTATTGATATTATTTTGTGATAGTCAATTTAATTCCAAGTATGTATAGAAATTACCATACTCATATTTATCATATTCTCACAATTTGTTTTAAATGTGATCATTTGAATTTATTGCATCTCTCTCATCTAATAAATGGTATAATGAAGAATCATTTTAATGATCGATTCAGTTCACCCATGCACCTCTGTGTAAAGATTTATATTATGAGTATCAATATTAACTAGGGAATAGACTTTTGTGTGATCTCACGGAATGTTTCTTCTTGTCCTATGGTCTTAGATGTTGAGAGACTGGGTTATTGCTACATATGTATGAGTGCCACTTGGATGGTGTGCCTAGTCGGTTATTTTCCCCCAAAGGTTTTGGGTTGATATTATAATTTGGTTATACTAGTGGTGTACTTATTTCTATACCCCTTAATGATCTTAGTAAGTATGAAATTATCAGTTCAATGATCTTTGATTTTCTTTATATGACCCGTAATGAGTTGGTAAGTATGGGATTATCAGTTTAAACTCCTTAATTTTCTTTAATGTTATTATGAAAATCATCCGCTTTCGCTTCATTTGTTACATTCCAAACCCTCTTTATAGTTATACTTGTTATAGAACTGGTTGAATCTATTCAATAGTTTTGTTGATTCGTTTCCTTCCAGTTATATTTCACAGGTACTAATAGTCAATGACAAATATGCTAGCAATTATAAGGCAGCACTTTGAGATATGATGAAAAATCATAGAAGAATGAGCTTTTAAACTACAGTGTAAGATAATTTATCTTTTATAAATTCTTAGTTAGCGTAGTATGCATGGCTCAATTATAATTTAGCTTTATTTTAAAATAACATTCCCCCCCTGAGAAATTAAGGTGTGAAAGGAAACTTTTCTAAAGCCTTAAACTTCACCCAAGAATACAACAACCTCACTATCCTGGGCATCCCACTTAAGCCTTAGAGTCCTTCGAGAAAACCTGTGCAAAGCATTAGACACCGTCTGGTCAAAATATGTTAAATCCTTAGAGTCCATGCGAGCATATAAAAGCCTCACTACCTTGAGAACCCCACTTAAGCCTCAGAAACTTCTTGATCAAATCGCTGTAAAACCTCAGGCACCGCCTAAGGAAATCCCCATAAATCCTTGGATGCCTCCTCATCAAACCCATACAAAGCCTCATACCGCCTGAGAAACCACAATAAAGTTGCAAACTTGCTTGATCAATCTCTCAAGCTCATCTAAGCATCCCACAATACCCCCAATCTCCACTTGGGAAGACAAAACTAAAGCCTCACCCGAGAAAAAACAAAGCAGTCCTCTCCTCCAATCTAATCCCTTGCGTGACCTTAAATAAGGAGCATTATGCTTCAAATTAACCCATTCCCTAATCCCACCTAATATAGGGAGCCCTAATTTTCAAAACAATTTGGTTCCTCACTTTACCCTAAATAGGAAGCCATGCACTTTAACTAACTTGATCCCCTACGTGACCTTAAATAAGAAGTCCTACACTTCAAACAACTCGGTCCCCTACGAGACCCCAAATAGGAAGCCCTGCACTTCAAACCAACTCAGTAACCTATACGACCTAAAATAGGGAGCCTTATGCTCCATACTAAATTGGTCCCCAACGTGACCTTAAATAGGAAGCTTAAATAACTCGGTCCCCCACATGACCTTAGATAGAAAGCCCTACACTTCAAACAACCTAGTCCCCAGCATGAGCTTAGATAAGAAGCCCTGAGATTCAATACACTCCCCTACATGACCTTGAATAGGAAGCCATGCACTTCAAATAACCTGGTCCCCCATGTGACCTTAGATAGGTAGTTATGTGCTTCTATCCACTTGGTCCCCCACATGACATAACATAGGAAGCCATATGCTTCAAACTAACTCGGTACCCTATGTAACCTAAAATAGGAGGCCTTACGCTTCAAACTAACTCGATACCCCATATGACCTTGAATAAAAATTCACGGGCTTCAAAAAACTCGGTCCCATGCGTGACCTAAAATAGGGATCCCTATGATCCATATTTAAATTTCCCCCTATGCGATTTAAAACAAAAAGCTATGCGCTTCAAACCACTCTCCCCCATGTGACCTTAAATAGGAAGCCATGTGTTTCAAACCACTCGATCCCATGCATGAACTAAAATAGGAAACCACGTGTTTCAACATACACACCATCGAAATCCAATGTTTATAATCTGGTTCCTATATAGACCTCAAATAGAAAGAGGTTAGAATGTATTGAATCTTTTGATAAAAGAAAGTCTAAAATTATAATACTTTACACCCTACATATCTCTCTCCATCTCGATGGTCAAATCACTATACGTTCACACCTTATCTCCTAACCCTTAGTTTTCATTAACCAAGAAGGATAACCAATCATGAGGTTATCCTGCATCCCAATAGACGTTGCCAAAAACCCGTGTTTCTACCTATGATCCCCATAGCGACCTAAAAGAGAAAGATATTGGAATATTATCAATCTTTGCTAAAACCAAAGTAAAAAATAAGTATACCCTGCACCCCTTCAGAGATTCCTCCCATTGTTTAAATAACCATACCTTGACACTTAGTCTCCTATTCCTTGGTTCTCGCTAGACAAGAAGGATAACAAGATATGAAATGATCCTACATCCTAATTGATTACACTGAAACCCTGTGCTTTTACGTCTAGTCCCCATAGCAACATAAAATAGAATTGGGTTGGAATGTTTTGAATATTTTCTCACACCAAAGTAAAAACTCAGGATACCCTGCACCCCTACGGAGCTTATTTCCAGTGTTTAAATCACCATTCGTTCACATTTAATATCTTACCCCTTAGTTTTCGCTAGCTAGGAAGGATACCTAGTAGTTAGGTCATCACGCACCCCTAAACATGCCATTAAAACCCCACTTTTCTATTTTTTGTTCTCGTAGCAACATAAAATAAAAGGGGTTGGATATTTTGAATCTTTAATAAAACCAAATTGAAGAATCAGGATACTCCGAACCCCTCTAGGCTTCCTCCTGATGTTTAAATCACCATACATTAACACTTAATCTCATACCCTCTGATTCTCGATAGCTAGGAAGGATAACCAGTCGTGAGATGATCCCATATCCCAATAGACGTTGCTGAAACTTGGTGTTTCTACGTCTAGTCCCCATAAGTACCTAAAATAGAACGGGTTGGAATATTTTGAATATTTTCTAAAACCAAAGTAAAAAACTAGGACCTTATACTTCTTCAGAGATTCCACTCGATGTTTAAATCTCCATACATTTACACTAAATCTCCAACCCATCGGTTATCACTGTCACGAAAGGATAATCTGTCATGAGGTGATCATGCACCCCTAAATCTTCCATCAACCCACGTTTCTACATTTTGTCTCCATAACAATCTAAAATATAAAGGGGTTATATTTTCTGAAATAAATCTGGATACCGTTCATCTCTATGGAGCTTCCTCGCGGTATTTGAATCACCAAACTTCACATTCAATGTCCTACACCCTCGTTTCCATCTAACTAGGAAAGATAACCAGTTAAGAGATGACCCCCTCCTAACTTTTTCCAATTGACCAAACCCCATGGATTTAAAAAAAAATCCTCCTTTCCTCCTCTCAACTTCCTAACCAGTACTCATATACTCTATATAAATTCCAAAATAAACAAACATATTTTGTTGAGATCTCAGTTAGATAAAGAGCATCGACACGTGCATTCTCTTAGTTGGCTGCCTTTATGGACACCTTGATTTGAAATTGAGGTTTCAGGATGCTTCGTCCTATCTCAGATAAACCTCAGGCACAAACCTCAAAAGAAACCTCGAGAAAATTGACTTTCAGAACCTATAATAAAATTTATAGTGTAAAAAAACAAAAGACCAGAGTATAGAGGGATAGGTATAAATAACCAAAATCCCAAAAATCCACTTAATATATTAAAACAAACAACAAGTAGCCCTTCTGGGGACTTTAGCCAATCGACTATAGGCATCTCAAATGATAGACGATCGGCCAAAGGCTTTAGGCGATCATCCAATGGTTTTGACAGCCAAATCTTATCCAAATCATTTCCCTATCATTGATAAAAAATTAATGACTCAAAACCTTTAGTTGATCGACCAAACCCAACTCCAAAACCCATATATATAGAGGTGACCACCAACCTTAAAAATGACACCAAAACCTAACGTTTATTCTATTTTCTAACTTTCTTAATCTCGAGCACTTGATATAGTCGAGCTCATTTATGAATTTTCCTGAAGGTCTCGTACTTTAGAAAAGTCACTTTTTCGAAAGAAATAAATCGTACTTCCGTAAAGTCACAACAAAAGGAGGTTTTTACTTAAAAAAAAGCCACCCCAAAATAGAATACATAGTCAAAACCATGCATATATTCAACAAAAGTCATCATTACTAAACGAAGCTCTTCCCGAATGAAAAACATAAAAAAGAGGGGCTTTCCCCAAGGCAAAAAGTTGGCTTTCGATGCGAGGGTAAATAGCCTTTGCCCAGATTTTGGGGTAACACCCACATATATATTGTTATAAACTGTTATACTTGTGTATCCTCTCTAACCCAGCGCCCGTTTAGGGGATCGTTTATGCAATTTACAGCATTTATATTTATTTAATCATAGTTTTTAGCCCAACACCTCCATTTGTGTAATGAATTGACATACTTGTATCCTAAATAATACAAATCAAATGCCATGATTCCAAAATACAAAACATGAATACATAGTTCTCAAAACATGTTCTTAAGAAAGTGCCATTGAGTTGCGTTTAATATGAAACTTTATAAGCCAAAGTTTAAAATTCAGCTACACTCACCACTTCTTCGAGTGAACAAATTCCATAACTACACGACATTATAAATATGTATTTTCATTTTAATACTTTCAAATATATTCATTTTATCAACGCGTTATTTAAAAAAAATAAATATATCAATCCAACATAATGGAAATGTTATATTCAAAACTTGGCTACATAAATACCGCATTATTTTATCTTGTATACCTAGTATCCTGTAAATATACCCATTTAGGTAAAATCTGTTGGCTTTGATCGTAAGTCTCCTTGGGTACGTGGTTGATATACCGAGCTAAATTCGTCATGCACATGCCTTACAATACATTTCTCGACATCTTATTTCCTAGGGATGCCATCATCTCTAGTCCTAACCCCTATACATTATCCAACCCATTTGTGTGAACTACATTGGCTTTGATCCCAAGTCTCATTGGGTATGTAGGCATTATACCGAGCCAAAATCATGAATACCATGCCTTACAATATGTCTCTCAGTGTATTATTTCCTAGGGATGCATCCATATCTAGTCCCAACCCCTATGTATTATCTAACCCCTTTGTTATAACTACATTGGCATTGATCACAAGTCATCTAAACTCATGAAGCCTAAGCCTCATAATATGTATATAGGAGTATTTTTTCCTATGGATGCCTCCCTGTGTAGTTCGACACTTGCACACCTATCACGTTCAAGCACATGTTACAACCGAACTGCGTAGGCTTTGATCCCAAGTCCCCTTGGGGATGTATGTGAAATACGTAATCCTTCTCCTGAGCTTGATCCTTGAAAATATGTCCCTTAGCATATTGTTTCACTAAGATGCATCCATCTCAAATCTTTATTCAGCTTAAACGAGATATCAAAATATCTCAAAGACGCGATCTTTCATGCGTACCTACAAATAGTTATAATAACATAAAATGACATATCAAACTAACTCAATACAAGACTTTCGAAACATATTCCTACATATAAATTTCAAACATTTATATGATAATCACAACAAAAACACACCCATTCTCTTGTTTCAATCTCTCCTCAAAACACGAAAGAAATATCAAATTATCTCAAAAAAGAGTTCTCTGGTATAATTATATACCCCGATGGCAATTCATTAATAAAATTACCTTTCCCAAACACTTACATACTCAATAATGACCATATGTTATATAGTAGAAAGCATGGAGTCATTCACAAGAAAATCTAGTGTATCCGCTCTGGTTGAAGTGATGGTTATATACCTCTCAGTGATACCATTATCCAACCTAAGCACATATCTACATTTTTAGGGACCCTCATGCTAAGTTCACCAAGAAAATTCTAAAAAACTAAAAATTCATGAATCAATTTAAATAGTAGTAATAAACATAGAATTAAGGAAGAATATAGAACAAGTGGGGTGCCTAACACCTTCCCCACTCATAACCGGTTCCCAAAACCACACAACAAGAATCTCTATACCAACCGTAGACTTTAAAACTTGCATTAGGATTGGGCCTAATGGGTTAACTCGAAACTTTTTATTTGTTTTTATATAAAACAAATTGGTGACTTTGAACACATACAAAGACCTTTTTCAGCATGAAAGACACACTTACCAAAGGGGCATGAACTAAAACAAGAAATTGTGTCAAACTAAATCTAAGGGAAAATCATCGAGCCCAAACCTCGAATCTATTCTTCTTCATAAAATTCACATCTTTCACAACAATGAGTTTATGGAAGAGGACAACTGGATATATTAAGGGAATGTCCTTATGGTTCGAGGAGAACACATTTTTCCTCTGTCTCAAAAATTATTTTAATTTTTTCTCTAAAGCTGGATCCAAAAAAGAGCCGATCTTAGTTGTCTTTTCTAAATGATCGTCATCCAGTTTTACTAGCTCAATTTTCTCTACCACTTAACTAGTGACCATTTTATCCTCATGTCGAGGATCTAATGTATCAATATGATAAGTAGTGGTCAATTTATTATGTTCCTCATGTTCTGCTTCTACTTGGTTTCCTTTCATATCTCCCGTGCCATAGCTTGTTAGGAACTTCAAACATTGATGCACAATGGAGGAAATAACTTCAAATTTTTTCAAGCCAACCATGTCAAAGGTAATGTTGTAATCCAATACTATATTCTTCTCCAAGAGGAATAAATGCCTCATCTCAGTAAGACAAGTTGACCATATTGCTATGACGACATCTAGTTTAATTATTCCAAATAAGTTCACTTTCTCCCTTGAAAAATCAATGGGTGTCATGTGGTATACTTACATATTTATGTCCATCAACTTCAGTCTCTTAAAACAGTTATAAAATAGTATATTTGTATATCTCGTTGTCCACCAAGATTTTTACTACTCTCCTCTAATGGACCATCATGGTGCAACTAGAGGGTCGTTATGTAGATATAGAAAATCAGACAAATCATCTTTGCAAATAACAACAATCATACCATCTTTGTTCACATTTCGTGGGTGTACTGTAATAGCCTCAGCCAGATTCACCTATCTGGCGTGTACACAAGTTTTTTCCTCGTTAAGGTAAGATCTCCTTTCCTTTGATTGATCACCACCACGAGCATGTCCTCAAGAAATAAAATGACATCTTAAGGAGATCATGCCAATATCGTACGCTGGTTCCTTTTGCTTCTTTTGCAGAGCTAGATTAGGTCCATCTTTAGAGTACTTACCTCAGATATGTTTCTTCTAGTCAGTACCCTCATAAGGAGACTTAGATTGTATCCTGAGTTTCTTTTCGCACTTGGTTTTATCTTTACATCTATACTTGTCAATATAATTTGCTATCTTGCCTCGTTGGATTAAGGCCTTGATCTCATTATTTAAGGCCAATCATTTTTTAGTGTTGTGGACATAATCCTTGTGGAGCTCGTAATACTTGGTTTATCCTTTTTATTCGGTGGAAACTTTAACTTTTTCGGCCACTTGAGATCACCACTTCATCGAATCTTGTCAAGAATATGGTGGATGCCCATATTGAGCGGAGTCTACTTGTCATATCTCTTCATATTATTTGATTTCTTAGAGTCTTTGGACCTTTCCTTCTTATTCGAGGATTTTCTAGCATCAGATTTAGTATGGCGAGACTATTTTTCTTCCATAGCCTCCTTAGCATTCATAATCTTCCCCTCCTTGTCCAAGGGTGCGAGCAATGTGCTTGATGGTTCTTTAGCCAATTCCCAGTACATATTTATAGGTAGTAAGCCACTCATTATGAATGTGATTGCAATTTTGTCATCATAGTCCACTACCTCAAGCTTCTTCCTGTTAAAATGAGTGATGAGATCCCTTATTATTTTATCCACTTGATGGTCGATGCTTAATAAATGAGCTATTATTTTCCACGAATTTGTGTGAAAGAAGAAATTGTTCACAAAGAGCTCGACAAACTGCCTGAATTTTAAAAAAATTCCCATAGGGAGGCGATTGGACCATATTTATATTGACCCAGTGAGAGTACTAGAGAAGGCCCTACATCACATCTTATTAGGGATATAATAGTTATCAGAAGCAACTTGATACTTCTTCACATGTAACATCGACTCAAACTTTCATTACCTCTAGGAGGGATAACATGCGGCTTAAACTTCGCAGGTGTTGGAAAACCCATTACTGAAGCTGTGAATAGAGATCCTTGAATATAACCCCTCTTTGAAGGGTTCTTAATCTTGATAAGGTTGCCTAGATGATATTTTAGGCACTGAATTAACCCCTTTTAATATTGTTCCTCTTATTTGCCATTCACAATCTTCTCTATTCATCCTCAATTTTTTAACTGAGCTCTCTTCCTTCCAGGAATTCTGCTCGACCCTAGCCGAACCTTGTACACTTTTCCTTGACTTTTTCGAACACTTGACCTTCCTGGTCTCAGTTCTCCTTGACTATTATTTATTTTCCCTAGGCTCTCTAGGTTCCATATACTGCTATGCTTGAGCACCTCTTAGTCCCATTCGATAAACGGTAGAAGCTCTGCTCAACCTCTCTAATATTCTTGGGCATTCCATTGAATATGTTTGATCTTCATCATACCCCATTGATGGGATGGTGGAAGTGTCTCCAACTCTGTAGGATCTATTATCTCACCTAAATGCTGAGTTTTTGGACCTCTTCCCCTCACAATGTGAGCCCAATCTAACCTCCTTAGGTTCCCTACTACACAATTACGGTGTGCCTACCTCCTATCCTTGTATAGGGCTGGAGGTGGCATTTCACGCCTCCTTTCAAAGTTCTCCCTAACTGTTAAGGTATTCTAGTTAATATCCAACCTAATTTTAAGCTCAAATACTTTGAGTCAATTACTTCATGTTTTCCTACATAACTTCTTAACTCCTAGTCAGGATTTATAACATCCCCTCCAAGTCTCCCATACCTATAGGTTTAGAGGATGAAACTCATTCTCAATTCCAGCTATGTTCTAGGTTCCCAACCATTTTATACATAAATTATAAAAAATATAGCATCCTAGAATAAAAAATAGAGTATCACAAACGTAATAACATGAATTGCAGGAAACGAGAATCCAAAGTAAGAATATGCAAATCTAATCGAGGATTCAAGGAATTAAAGAGAAAATGACGAAAATGGTTAATAACGAAACTCTGACCTAGTGAAATCCAACTGAATCGAAGTGTTATTCACGCATTACCATTAATGGGTCTCCTCGAGTTTTAAAAATTGAAAATAGTGGAAAACGATAATGACAAAGCCATTCCCATAGACCACGCCAATTTGTTATCGCCTAAAAATATTATACTTATTTTTCTTATATTAAGTACGTTAATTATAAATAGATAACAAATAATAGATGTAAATTACTGAAATACTAAAATAGAGAAAACAACAAAGAGATGAGATAAAGAGAATAAAAACCAAATTTATATGGTTTTCCATAAAGCAATTCCTACGTCCACAGGTGCAATGTTTGTTATATTGAATTACTGGGCAAAAGCCATGGATTAATACAATAGTGAAGATCTCAAGTTTTCTCTAGAACTAGATAGACTAACACTAAGAAAAATATGTCTGATCTCCCAAAAGTGTGGGTGTGTCTTCTATTTATAGGATGCTAGAAGATAAAGAATAAAGAGTGCTAAGTGGCTTGACTTTATAGGTTAGGTAAGTACACGCCTTACATGTGAGGTAAGGGAATAGCCATTATATTAATTATGGGCACATGGGGAGATTATTTGCATATATCCCCGTGTGTGTATTGTTAATGTCATGCAATCACACTGTACATGCATGTTATAATGGAGTTAATGGTGTTAGTTGGATGTTAGCTAACAAGGTTAAATGACCCGATGAGACTACCAGAGACGATAAAATTACTATGGCCGATCAAATTACTAGTTGAGCCAATCTCATATATATAGTTGACGAGTCATGGTGTCCTCTTATGGTTGGTCCATGACCCATACCATATTATGATACACGATTATCGATAAATGCATATATAAATCATTATATACCTAAACTTAGAAAAAAATATGCCCTAAACTTAGTTAATGGTGAAAACCCCTCTGGATTTCCTTAGGTTTTTGTACCTAGCGGAATCAAGAGGTTCGATGAGTATGTTTGAAAAGTTAAAATCACCATGAACATAACTCAAAGACATAATTCTCTCCTCAACAAGCTCACGAATAAAGTAGTAGAAAATGTCTGTGTGTTTTGTCATAGAATGTTGAACAAAGTTATAGGAAATATTAATCGCTCTTGTGTTATTGCAATATAATTTCATGGTAACTTGATCTATCCCATATTATTGAAGGATCAAATGCATCCAAAGGAGTTGATTATAATTACTCCCAATCTCTTTCTACTCGGCCTCTGCAGTCAAAAGAGATATAATTTTTCTTCATGATATGCAAAGAAATATATGCACACTCCCTAAATAGAAACACCCACCCAAGGTTCTCTTATGAACATTAACATCTCCAACATAATCAACATCATATATGCATAAATCGAGGTATTGGTATCAATACAATACCAAAACTTGCGATAATTTTTCCTACTTACATATCTAATAATACACTTTATCACCAATAAGAGGATCTACTTGGGACTATGCTTAAACCTCTCACAAAAAAGTTTTAGGTCAAAAATCTTTCCTTTTGCATATTTTCTAGGCTTAGTGGTAACACAAACAGGTGTGCTCACATGCCAATCAAAGTCAATCCCAAACATTTTCACTAAATCTCTAGACTACTTGGATTGAGTTACAAATATCCCATCCTTGAATTGATTAATCTTTAAACCTAGGAAAAAGTGAGTTTTCTTACCATGCTCATATTAAATTCACTCGTCATCAACTTTAGAATTGCATAGTCATGACTCTCTCGTGTGGAACAAAATACTATGTCATCAACCTAGAATTAGGAAGCTAATATGTTCTTCTTTTCTCTCTGAATAACGTCTTATGCACCCCCTTATTGAAATCGTGCTCAATAAGATAGGAATTGAACCTTGTGTACCAATATCTAGAACCTTGATTCAACCCATACAGGGCTTTCTTCAATCGATAGATGCGTTCAAGACATTTAGGGTTTTCAATTAGGTTTGTTGATGTAGGCTTATTCCTTTAATAATCCATTGAGGAAGGAAATTTTCACATCCATTTGATAATTCTTAAAGCATAAGTGGCATGTCACATCCAAAAAAGGCAAATAAATTCTAGCCAAGCAATTGACACAAAAGTCTTGTCAAAATACTCACTTTCTACTTATGTGTAGCGTTGAACTACACGCCTTTCCTTATTTCTAGTTATTACACCATTCTCACCCATCTTATTCTTAAAAAAACATTTGTTTCCTCTCACAATTTTGTTTCTAGGACAATGAACAGGCTACCAAACACCATGTTTCTTAGATTGAAGAAACTCCTCTTGCATTGCAAGGATCCGATGTTCATTTTTAGGTGCTTCCTTCACAATTTTTTTGTTTAATTTGGGATATGTAACAAAACTATCTGATCTTGCTCATGACTTTAGAACATGTCATGATTACCAGGATATCCACTAAAGTTGGATGCATCATGATAATTCTTAACCCTAGATGGTGGATCTTCTTCATTACTCAAATTTGGATCCACCTTTCTTTGATCACTCTAAGGAGTGACATGATCATCACTTTTAGCTTCATTACTTTCGTGGATATGGTCATCTTAATTAATAAAAGATGTGGGAGATTCATCCTTGATCACTAGGTTGTATTATTTCATAAGCAGAGAACTTTTAAGGTTATACCCTAGAAGCTCTCTCATTTTATGAATATCCTAAAAAAATCCATTCATCCCTTTAGGAACAAACTTTCCTAAATGCTCTCTATCTCGTAAAATATATCATGGACTCCATAGAACTCAAAAATACTTTAGGTTTGGCTTATGTACATTCCACAAATCATAACATGCCACATTAGTTCGTGGACGATAATATACCTTATTGATCTTGGCATGTGGTAATAACTGCCTCCACCCATAACCTTAAAGGTGCCTCCCTTCTAGCATGTAATTCTCCATCTCTTAAATCATTATATTTTTCCTCTCCGTGATTCCATTTTATTAAGGTGTAACAATGACAAAAAACTCATTCTTAATGACATGATCATCACAATATTTGTCCATTAATTATTCCACAAACTCTATACCATTATCATTTCTCATGTAAATAATAGAGAAATCATGATGATTTTGAAGAAAATGACATTAGGTTGCCATAATTTTTTAAGTCTTCATTTTATCTATAAGAAATCCAATGACGACATACCTTGAGAAGGCATACAGTATAAATATAATGTACTTCTTACCACATATACTCTTTGTATGCATAGTGTGGCCATCTAGGATTCAACGGGTTTTCCCCGAAAAGAAAAAATCTTGGCATGAAAGGATAAAGGAAGAAAATACTCTTTCCACCACTCGTACGGTATTTATGTCCTCCCACAGATATAAATTGGTTGTTGTCAAGGGGGTGAAATTATAAAAAATTGAGTCACAAACATATTTTTCTCAAAACAAGAAAAAAATGTAGACGTCCTAGAATAAATGACATTAAAGTCAAATTAATGCATGGAAAACTAAATAGATCAAGGGTTTAGGGACTAAGTTATGTAATAGGTAGGTATTGGGAACCCAGTCCTACCTTTCGATATTTCATGGGCTATGATAATATTAGTCTTTTTCTCCAAAACGAGATTCAAGTCTATAACGTGTGGGGAGTGAAATAGGTTAGAAAAGAAATTTCCACACCTATGTAATGGAAAAGATGGGGATAAGTCATTCTGAGGAGTATAAATAAAAGGAAAGAAAATAATTGAAAAGGTAGACGAAGTGTGAGAAACACACCAGATCACAATTCGTTGCAAAGAATGGAATACACATGTCTGACGGTGCTACTAAAAACATAATAAAGAGAAAAGGCTACACTACATGCAATAAAATGGATCATACTCCACTAACAGAATAAGGAGACAAGGCTACTCTATATGTAATACAACAGATCATACTCCACTACAAGGAAATTAATCTGTATGTCTAATGGGATTACAAAAATGAAATAGAATAAAAAAATATGGAAATATAATATGATGGGATCAACACATTAAATCATGATTCACTATGACGAAATGAATATGCATGTCTGACGGGGTTGCTAGGATAGTATAAATAAGTTTTTATATATGTATATGTGTGTGTGTGCGCGCGTGTGTGTGCGGGCGCATGTGTGCGATACTAATAAAGTTAAAATGAATAAACTGAAAATGAGAAAAGAGGACTTGAATACCGATGGAAACTCGGGACACCTATGTAGCCAAAAATGACATAAAAGTTCACATAGTTCTAAAACACATAAAGGTGGGATTGAACCCATGAACCCCAAACTAGACTTTGCTTATTTTGATTGTTGAAAAACATGCACCAGTGAGGTAAGTATAATAAAAATTGAAGAAAAGTTCTAATTTTTGGGTTAAGGATCAAATCCTCTTTTTTGTTTTTTTATTATGAAGGTGAATTTGGTTTTTAAAAATAAATAAATATATATATATATATAGGTGAATAAGGTGAGGAAATGACAACTATATGTGAACAATATATTAGTAAATAAAAAAGCGAGTAATAACATTAAAGTAGCAAGTTTGAATGAATAGGATTTTGAATATCTATGAAGCTTAAATATTTGATGTTGATGTCGGCTATGTTTGATGGTGGTGTAATGGTCATAAAGTGGGTAAGAATGTTTGAAGCGTGTTTAAGATTTAATGGAATGTTAGAGGAATGTTTTGAAAAGGGTGTGTAATAGGCTAGCCACTGATCTTGAGGAAAGAAGATCTTGGGATCTAGAAAATAGGGTCCTTGTTAATAAGGCCATGACCTCATTAAATATAATTTTTTTTTTGTGTTGGGGGTGTACTCATTATCATAGGCCTAGGTCTGCCTTTCGGCATACCCTCTAACTTGCAGACTAAGTAAAGTAGCCCTCTATCGACTTGAAGTGCGCCATGAATGACTAGAAGCTATCCGAAATGTACTTTTTAATGGGAAAAAGGGCATAAAATGAAAACCGTAAGTCCGATTCATAAACGGTTGGTACTATTGGAAAAAGGATTTAGCGCTCCACAAAATTTCATTGAGTAACTATTGGGTATGAGAATTGAACAAAGTTAAAAATATCTCGAAAGTTTCCGATGAAATATAAACTTGGGTTTTAGAGTAAAAAAGCAAGTAAATGCGAGCGATAAGGCATATTTGGGCACAATATGGAGTGTTAGAAATGGTATTCATGGCCCTATGAGGTACTCTCAGTTTTGAGAGTTGGTCGAAGTTAAATGGATCTCGAAAGCATATTTTGACCTTTACTTTAGGGGTTCAACGTAAAAAGTCAAGTAAATGCGAACCGTAAAGTAGATCCACGGATGGTATGGACCACTAGATTGGGTTTTCAGAGACCTATTAAAGCTCATTGGGTTACTTTCGATTCCAAGTGTTATTCAAAGTCAACACGAGACCAGAAGTACCTAGTGGCCTCTAGATTTGGATTTCAAAGGAAAGATCAGGTTCCAAGAGTTGAAGGAATTGTGTTTGGGATCTATGAAGGTTCAAAAGGTGTCGCGCCCCAGATTAATTAGGTTAAATTCGTCCTCTTATTTGGAGATAAATTCCCTTAAACGATACTTTACTTTAAATCTATCAAAAAATAGCACAATATTTTTTTTTCTTTTCAAAGGTATGTTTAGATGAGAACATAACTACATGCACATATAACTTACAAGTACTAAACAACTTTACATATACAAGTTCCTTTATTTAGCATTAAGACAAAAACCATGTTGATATTCAACCCATATTAGATATTCGTCACTCCCCCATTTGAAGGTCCTAACTTGGTCGTGAACTCCAAACGATAAGAATACTTGAAACAAAACATTATAGGAGTGTAAGATATAAAGGCTTAGTGAATGACCATATACCACACATATAACCAATTTGAATAACCATTTTTATTTTGTTCTAATGCTATAACCCAATAGGAATTGTGAAACTCTCGCAAGTCTGGACCCGCCACAGTCCAATTAACCCACCATTGTTATTGGGGACCACCACATCCCTTTATTAGGCCCGAGTACACAAACCTTTAAGTTGGATTAATAGGACCTCCACATCCCGTAGGATCCACCACAGTCCTTAAAATTAGATAAATGAACCACCATAGTCCATAACATTAAATAACATCGATTAACATTTTTAATCATATGCATACGTTTCATAAATACCACATCACTCTATAAGAATTCTAACACATGTATTTAACTACACGTTCCCATATGAAAATATAAGCATTTATATTTCATAGGGAAGGTCACTCACCTTGAAGTAGGTAATAAAATAACCACCAAAATCTACTTCCTTTGTATGGTAGTATTATTCGTTTATGTACCTATTAATTCGACATCATTAGTATTTGAATACACCTAATAATGTTAAACTTCATAACACATCACATCAGTTGGTCAATTAAAAATAACTGAAAAAAAGTTAAATATGAAGCTTAACATTTCTATAACACCCTGTTAATTAGGGTTCTAACACAATTTTCGGAATTAAATTACGAATTCTCTAGACAAAGTTATGCCCATTCTATTATATCCTTTTCCAAATTAATTCTCAAGAAAAACAGCAACAAAACTTCAACTTCAACATGACCCCCAAGCCAAACCTAGAAGGTATTTTCATTCTCATATTAGAGTATGTCATACTCATATATGTTCTCTAACCTCTCCAATTGGAATCACTTGATTTCAATCATTATTCCAAGATTTAAACCACTTTTAGAACAACTAGGTAAGAATATAACATGGAAGCATAACTTAATATTTTTAAGCATACGTAACCTCCATCTCCGTTTTCAATCATGGAAACACATACTAAACATGTTTTAGTACATACACACATCATATACATGAATTTCTTAATTCAAAAGAACCACAAGAAGGTGATTCGAATCTAGGATTTTAAAGTTAGCATTTATGATCCTAACACGCTTTCTTACATATGTTCTTAAGCCATCCTTATTTTAATACAATTTGGAAATATGGGTATCTATAATTATTTATCAAAGTTGTAAACAAAAACCTAAAAAGTGTAAAACTCATCCGTGTGACCATCTTTAATAAAGTGGTAATTACCTTACAAGATCTCCTCGATTTATTGTAATTTTTCGAAGAATTTTCTTCCTTAAACTTCCTTTCTCTCTCCTTAGGAAAATCTTTCCAAACTTGTTATTTCTTATGAGTAAGAATCTATTCATATGTTTTAAGATCCGAAATATGTTTTAAAGGGGTCTAATAGACACTAACCTAGTGGTGATACGTTATTTTTTGAGACTAAAGGTCCAATCAAACAATTCCACTAATGATAGATTTGTCCCGCCTTTGTAAAATCACCATAACTACCTATTCTGGAACCCGATTTACTCCAATTTTGCGTCTATGTGTAGATACTTATATATCTACAACTTTCATATTTTATGTTTTCTCAAAATCATAGAATTAGTATTCCTAATTTGGGCTCGAACAGGAAAGTAGCAATTTACCAATAATCTCCAAACTTTCACATTTGATAACCAAACATTGCCAATTTCGCACCAACACCCTAATTTATTTTTATAAACATAATGATGCAATAAAAACATACTTCATAATGCATTTATCCACATAACTAATCATATGCTCTAAACATGTTATCCCCGATCATAAGCTCGATTAGCATCTAATGTAAGTAACACATATATCACATGAGTATGCATCTCCTAAACATGATAATTAACATATTTAACACCCATCACCCACTCATAACTCATAACTTATACTTAATCATATAATTAACATTCCTAATCATGTTTTGGGGCCTTACAATTGTACCCCTCTTAAAAAAAAATATTCCTCAAACTTTAACGCATAATAAACTTATCAAACATATGAGGATATGGCTTCCTCATGTTATCCTCTCCTTCCCAGGTGGCATACTCCACATTTTGACTTCTACACATTACTTTAACTAATGGAATAGTTTTTTTACGTAACACCTGCTCTTTTCGATCTAAAATTGCAATTGGTTCCTCCACGTAGGTCAAGTCATCTTAAAGCGCTATCGGGTGTGAAGTAAACACATGTGAAGGATCAAGTACATAATTTCCTAACATCGATATATGGAAACCATCATGTATGTAAGATCATTCTGGTGGTAATTGCAACTTATAATCCACGGCACCAACTTGTTTCACTATCTCATAAGGGCCAATGTACCTAGGACTCAATTTTCCCTTCTTCCCAAATCTCATAACTCCTTTCCAAGGAGAAACACATAGGAATAATCGATCACCTTCCACAAATTTCAATTATTTCCTTTGGTTGTCTACTTAACGTTTATGTTTACTTTGCTCCACCTTCAAGTGATTATAGATAAGATTTATCTTTTTAGTAGTCTGCTTCATAATTTCTAGCCCAAATAGTTTTCATTCTCCTACTTCAGTCCAATACACTAGAGTTCTGCATTTTCTCCCTTGCAAAGCTTCGAAAGGAGCCATATAAATACTCGAATGATAGCTATTATTATAAGCAAACTCTATTAGTGGCAAGTGTTGATCCCAACATCCCTTGAAATCCAATACACAAATTCGAAACATATCTTCGAGTGTCTGGATCGTTCTTTCTGACGGCCCATTAGTCTGAGGATGAAAAGTTGTACTAAATTTCAATTTAGTCCTTAAGGCTTATTATAAACTAGGCCAAAAGTGAGAAGTAAACTTAGGATCTCAATAAAAAATGATAGAAATGGGTGGACCATGTAATCTAATAATCTCATCCACATATATTTTGGCATATCTATCCGTGGAGTAAGTAGTTCTAATAGGAAGAAAATGTGCAGACTTAGTCAATCTATAAGAGATAGTCCAAATAGAATCAAACCCTCGTGATGATTTTGGTAAACCTGTAAAAAAATCTATATTAACATGCTCCCATTTCCACTCAAGAATAAGTGAGGACTGTAGTAAACCATTTGGCTTCTCATGCTCCACCTTCACATATTGGCAATCTATACATTTAGCAATAAATTTTTCAATATCGTGTTTCATTCCTGGCCACCAATAAAATTTCTTCAAATCTTTATAAAGTTTTGTTCTTCCTGAATGCATAGCATTCAAAGTACAATGGGATTATTGTGAAATTGTTCTCCTCACTTCAGGCACATTAAGCACACACAAACGGTTATCGTACATAACAATGTCATCATCACGAATAGAAAATTCATTTCCTTTACCATTTTTCATAATGTCTCTAACTTTCTCCAATTCTATATCTCCTATATGTGCTTGTTTTATCCAGTCTATCAGTGTAGGTCTAACATTCAAATGTGCTCGTAATCCACAAGACTCATTCAAAGTTAATTCCACCCACACTAAAGCTAACTCTCTCAGCAGGACAACTCAAATAAAATAAATACAAGATACTCTGCTTAGAGATTTTATACTCAAAGAATCATCAACAACATTATGCTTACCTTGATGGTGATGTATTATGCATTCATAATCCTTTATAAGTTCCATCCAACTCCTTTGCCTCAAGTTCAAGTCTTTTTGAGTAAACAAGTATTCTAAACTTTGATGGCCAGTAAAAATTTCACAGCTAACACCATAAAAGTAGTTCCTCCAAATCTTTAGTGCAAAAACTATTGCGGCCAACTCAAGATCATGTATAGGGTAGTTGCGTTCATGTATCTTTAACTATCGAGAAGAAAAAGCAATTACCTTTCCATACTACATTAACACACAACCGGGTCCTTGATACGAGGCTTCACTATAAATAACTAAACCTTATGTACCCATTGGAATAGTCAATACTGGAGCTGACGTTAATTTACCCTTTCAATTTTCAAAGCTTTTATCACAATCATTACTCCACACAAACTTGTTTTCCTTTTGGTAAGCTTAGTTAATGGCAGTGCAATAGAAGAAAACCCTGGTATGAATCTCCTATAATATCCAGCCAATACCAAAAAACTATGTGTTTTGTCATAGTAGTTGGTCTTTCCCAGTTCATTACGGCTTCCACCTTATTAGGATCAACACAAATGCCATCAACAAAAATAACATGTCCCAAAAATACTACTTTTTCTAGCCAAAATTCACATTTAGAAAATTTAGCATATAATTGTTTCGCTCGTAAGTTCTTTAAAATTATATGCAGATGATTATCCTGCTCCTCCTTACTTGGAGAATATATAAAAATATCATCAATGGAGACGATAACAAAAGAATCCACGCATAGGTGAAATATACGGTTCATCAAGTCCATGAATACAGCTGGTGCATTTGTTAACCCAAATGGCATTACCAGAAATTCATAATGTCCATACCTGGAACGAAAGAAATTTTAGAAATGTCACATTCTCTTAATTTCAACAAATGATATCCCGATATGAGATCAATCTTGGAAAATACTCTGGCTCCTTATAACTGATCAAACAAGTCATCAATGTAGGGAAGTGGGCATTTATTACGGACCGTCAACTTATTCAATTGATGATGATTGATGCACAATTTCATGGTTCCATTTTTCTTCTTCACAAACAATAACGGGGCTCCCCACGGTGATATACTGGGACTTATAACACCGCGATCTAACAAATCTTGCAACTGTATATTTAGCTCTTTTAACTTTGTAGGTGCCATACTATATGGTGCAATAAATATCGGTGCGGTGCATGGTACCAACTCAATCGTAAATTCTATCTCACGATCTGGTGCTAACCCTGGGAGTTCTTCTTGGAAGACATCTGCTAACTCATTAACTACTTGTATATCTAATAGTTTTACAGCCTCTAGTCGTGTGTCTACCATATGGGAAAGATAACCCTGACACCCTTTCCTTAATAATTCATAAGATTTTGTAGAAGAAATCAAACATGTTGGAGTGACATTTTGTTCCCCAACAAATTTAAATTTAGTTTCACTCGGTAATCAAAACACTACCTCCCTTCTAAAGAAATCTAAACATACATGATATGAGGCAAACCAATCCATACCCAGTATCACATCAAAGTCATGCATATCGAGAGGTAACAAGTCAACCAGTAATTATTTTACACCCACTCGCGCCACACACTCCCTATATACCCTCTCAATAAAAACCAACCCCTCAACTGGAGTAACAATTGCTAAACCAGAATCTAATGATGATAATGGTTTATTAAGATTCAAAAGATAAACTAAAGACACAAAATAATGTGTAGAACCAGGATTTATCAACATATATGAATCTTTATCACCAATAGGAAGTGTAAATATCACTACGTTAGGCATAGCTTGTGCATCTTATTGCATCAGTGCAAACACTCTGACTTGACCTTGACTTTGCGATATACCTCCTCTACCTCCCCTGGGTATATTTTGTGTAGAAATACTACCTCCAACTACCACACTACCAACTGATGTTGTAGCTCCCATAATTGGGCAATTCTTTCTTAAGTGCCCTATTTGATGACAATGGAAACATAAAGGTGTCGTCTCAGCTATTGTACACTCCCGAGACATGTGCCCTTGACCACCATATCTATAACAAAATATGTCCCTCGGTCCCAACACAAATGAATTTTCTAACCGACTCATTCCAGTCCTTCCACTCCAAGCTTGAAATCTTTCAGGTGCATTTATGCTATTTTAAATCCATGACCCTTAGGTACTCCTCATGCCACACTTTGAGTTGAGGTTATCGTCCCCCATACATATGATTTTGTACTATCATGTCTAAATTTCTTTGAATGTTCGACTTGCATTTCTTTTATTGACTTTTCTGACACCATAACTCTATCCACCAAGTTCACATAATCTGTGATCTTAATATTAGCATCCATGGTTTTTATGTCGAAATTCAACCCAGTATAAAATTAATCACATTTACTTTCTTTTGTCCTCACCAAATCAGGTGCAAATCTGGATAAAGATATAAGAAAAGTTTTATACTCCGCCACTGTTCGGTTCCCCTATTTCATCATGATAAATTCTTCTTCTTTCTCCTTCCTATACAACCTTGGAAAATATTTTTCAAATAACAAATTCATAAACTTCTCCCATGTAATTTGTGAAGGATTCATTGGCACCACTCCCCCATTTGTAGTAAGTAACCTTTCTGTAGCATCCCACCATAACTTTTCATCATCCTCTAACCTAAAGGTTGCTAATAAAACCTTTTGTTCATCTCGTACTTGCATCACCTTGAATATCGTTTCCATCTTTCTAATCCACCCCTCTACCACTAACGGATCAGTAGTACCAGTAAATGCTGGCTGATTTAACTTCATGAACCTCTCATGCAATTAATCCCTATCCCCACCATGTGCTCCACCTCTTACTTATTCCACAAGTTGTGCCACAACACGTGATATTCTTCTCATGTCATCAATAGGTTGTTTTTGCACCTCTAGTTCATCAACTTCAATATGTCCCTGTCCTTGTTGACTATTAGGTACATATGATGCCTCATCCTCTACTCTATCATGCACCTCGTGTGAATCCATCACTCATTGCCATATAAATAACTTAAACAGAATACAATGGCAACAGTTTAACATTAACATTGTTAGTCAAAATCGTGGCCCATAAAAAACTCACTTTCTATTATCCACTGCCAATCTAGACCCTCACACCTTGTACAGAACCTAATAACCATGGTCTGATACCAAGTTGTCGCGCCCAACTTAATTAGGTTAAAAACATCCTTTTATTTGGAGATAAATTCCCTTAAACAATACTTTACTTTAAATCTCTCAAAAAATAGCACAACAATTTTTTTTCTTTTCAAAGGCATGTTTAGATGAAAACATAACTACATGTACATAGAACTTACAAGTATTACAAGTTCCTTTGTTTAATATTGACACGAAAACCTTGTTGATATTCAACCCATATTATATATTTGTCACTCCCCCGTTTTAAGGTCCTAAGTTGGCAGTGAACTCCACACGATAAGCATACCTGAAACAAAACATTATAGGAGTGGCAGATATAAAGGCTTAGTGAATGACCATATACCATACATATAACCAATTTGAATAACTATTTTTATTTTGTTCTAATGCTATAACCCAACAGGAATTGTGAAAATCTCACAAGTCGGGACCCGCCACAGTCCAATTAACCCATCATAGTTATTGGGGATCAGCACATCCCTTTATTAGGCCTGACTACACAAACCTTTAAGTGTGATTAATAGGATCGACACATCCCGTAGGACACACCAAAGTCCTTACCATTAGATAAAGGACCCTCTACAGTCCATAACATTAGATAAATGACCCTCTACAGTCCATAACATTAAATAACATCGCTTAACATTTTTAATCATATGCATATGTTTCATAAATACCACATCACTCCATAAGCATTCTAACACATGTACTTAACTACACGTTTCCATATGAAAATATAAGCATTTATATTTCATAGTGCAGGTCACTCACCTTGAATTAGGTAATAAAATCAACACTAAAATCTACTTTCTTTGTATGGTAGTATTAGCCATTTTCGTACCTATCAGTTCGACATCATTAGTATTTGAATACACCAAATAACGTTAAACTTCGTAACACATCACATCAGTTGGTCAATCAGAAATAAATGAAAAGAAATTAAATCGGAATCTTAAAATCTATATAACCTATTAATTGCGGTTATAAGACAATTTACAAAATTTAATTATGAATTCTCTAGACAAAGTTATGCCAATTCTATTATAACCTTTTTCCAAAGTATTTCTCAAGAAAAATAGCAACAAAACTTCAACTTCAACATGACCCCCAAGACAAACCATAAGGTATTTTATTCTGATCTTCGAGTATGTCATACTCATATAAGTTCTCTAACCTCTCCAATTAGAATCACTTGATTTCAATCATTATTCCATGATTTAAGCCATTTTGAGCACAACTAGGTCAGAATACAACATTAAAGCATAACTTTACATTTTTAAGCATACACAACCTCCACCTCCGTTATCAATTATGCAAACACATACTAAACATGTTTTAGTACATACACACGTCCATGAATTTATGAATTCAAAATCTCCAAAAGAAGGTGATTCGAATTTAGGATTTTAAAGTTAGCATTTATGATCATAACACGCGTTCGTACATATGTTCTTAAGCCATCCTTATTTTAACACAATTTGGCAATATGGGTATCTATAAATATTTATCAAAGTCATAAACAAAAACCATCAAAGTGTAAAACTCATCCTTGTGACCAACTTTAATAAAGAAGTAATTACCTTATAAAATCTCCTCGATTTATGGTAATTTTTCGAAGAATTTTCTTCCTTAAATTTCCTTTCTCTCTTCTTAGGCGAATCTTTCCAAACTTGTTATTTCTTATGTGGAAGAAGCTACACATATGTTTTATGATCATAAATATGTTTTAAAGGGGTCTACTAGCCGTAAACCTTATGGTGATACGTGATTGGTTGGACTAAAGGTCTAATTAAACAATTCCACTAATGACAGATTTGTCCCGCCTTTGTGAAATCACCATAACTACCTATTCTGGACCTCGATTTACTCCAATTTTGCGTATACGTGTAGATAACTTATATATGTACAACTTTTTTATTTTATGTTTTCCCAAAATCATAGAATTAGGATGCCTAATTTGGGCTCGAACAGGAAAATAACAATTTATCCACAATCTCGAAACTTTCACATTTGGCAACCAAACATGTCCAATTTCGCACCAACACCCTAATTTATTTTTATGAAGATAATGATGCATTAAAAACATACTTTATAATGTATTTAGACACATACCTAATCATATGCTCTAAATATGTTATCCCCGATCATAAGCTCGATTAGCATATAATGTAAGTAACACATATATCACATGAGTATGCATCCCCTAAACCTCATAATTAACATATTTAACACCCATCACCAACTTATAACTCATAACTTAAACTTAATCAAATAATTAACTTTCTTAATCATGTTTAGGGCCTTTAATAAGGGGTATCCGAATGGGGGTACCAGAATTGGGTGTCTACAAAGCCACTTGATTGGTGATCTTAGGATAAGCGAAGGTCGTCGAAAGATAAACACCCAAAAGAAGGTGAGTTCTAGGGGTAAAGGTATGATTTTAAGGATCTAGGGAGGGTAAGCGACCCATTCAGAGGGTTAAGGAAAATTCTATGGATCTAAAGAGTGCGATCAACCTATTAAGAGGGGCGAGGACAATTATGTGGACCTAAGGAGTGTGGGCGACTAATTCAGAGGGCTGAGTCTAATTCTATGGCCCTAAGTCAATTCCGTTGACCTAAAGGCTGCATTAGAGAGATTCCGAGGGGCAAGGACAATTTTATGGGCCTAGGTCAATTATGGGGACCTCAAGAGTGGAAGTAATTGATTTAGAGGGTGAGTCGAGGCCAATTTTGCAGTCCTAGATCAATTTTGCATACCTAAAGGATGGAAGAAATGTTTTAGAGGGTCAAGGCCAATTATTTGGGCCTAGGTCAATTATGAGGATCTAAAGGGTGGAAGCGACCAATTGAGAGGGCCGGGTCAAAATCTATGGGCCTAGGTTAATTTTGCGGACCTAAGGAGAATCAACGACCGATTTAGAGAGTCGAGGCAAATTATGTGGACCTAAACAGTGTGAGTGACCGATGTAAAGGGTCGACGTCAATTTTACTGACCTAAAGAGCGCTATAACAGATGCGCGATATATTTTGATAAATTTGATGATTTTTAACACTTGTGCATTTTGATTCTTGATTTTTAGAATTTTCTCGAACCTTTTATATATATTATGAATATTTGAACCCATCATTCAGTTTTTTAAATGAATGATGTTATGAAAAATTGTGTTTTTGATGAATTTTGAGGTATTTGGGATTCTGGATATTTTTAAAGATTTTTTGTGAACGCTTTGGGCTATTTTTTTATTTTTGACATTTTTGTAACAAAATTTAGGGGTGGTATGCCGATAGGCATAGGTAGAGGTGTGCCTGTCATCAATGGCATGGAATACTGACAGTTTTTTAGCATACCAAGGGATGCTGCAGATGGACATAGTTTGGGGATTTCTGATTTGCATACCCTTTTTTTCTTATATAAAGTGGAGGATTCCTCATTATTTAAACTTTCAAATGAAAATTCCTCCTCCCTTCTCTCTCTAGGAATCGGTTTTAAGCACTTTTCTCTCACGGCATTCATAGAAGACATGATCAAACACCGATGATTAGGCTATCATTGATTGGCATCATTTAGGTTCATAGATGATTGGAAACGTGAATGCATACGATGATATTGAAGATGTGGATGATGAAAGGATCTTATTGAGGGAACCTAGGAATCATCGCTCCTCGAGCTGAAAAACCCAAATGGCTATTTGAGTGTTCTTTATTTATTTTATTTTTTTGTACTTTTTTCTTCTTGATTTATTGTATACTGGGGATTAATGATTATTTCTTTTATGTAGGTGGACATTGCTTCGTTAGTGTACTCTCTCATGGATCGACATTTATTAGGAAGGTATGGATAAGCGCCTCTCGTAAGTGAAGCTGATGGTGGAGGTTAGGGGATTTGGACTTCTTACAGGAGCTTTGGATGACACACTGAGATCATCGATTATTATTTGTGGTTTAGGAGAGTGTTGGTAGGATAGTACCCATGCATTTCATATGGGCATGGGCGAGATGATGATTACACTACTAGATATGCACCAGCTGATGGGGCTAGACTGTGAGGGTCAGCAAATCGTAGTGGAATGAACATTGCACATTTCTAATGGTACGATTCGAGCTTTTATGGGGGACTTTAGGTGTATTATTTTTGGAGTATCATTGAGGATATTTTTTGTTGAAGGACACGTTTATGGTACGTCAGATAAATGTTATGGATGGATAGTATGTGCGACAGGTAACATGCATGTTCATTATTCTTATGTTGGAAGGCTTCATGATGGTGACGAGTGGTGATGTTATTCACCTATTGTTCTTTCCCTTCCTTCGAGTCATCTCCAACATACACTTGTATTATTGAGGTAGGTTCACGTTGACATCTTTTATATTTCTCTTGATTCTTTTAGTCGGTGACACCAATAAACTTTTATAGGGCCCATGTAACTTTTGGAGGTAGCCTTTATTTTTTGCATTATTATTATTTAGATTTCTTATTGAGATAATTGTGTTGTTTTTTGAAAATGTTATTTTGCGAGGTGGTCGGGCCCGACAAGTGATTGGTGTCTTTGAAAACGAGTGAGGTGGTGGAGTTTCCGAGGATGATTCAATAGAGGGGGTCAGATAGGTTATTGAAGGAGTTGTTGGTTTTGAAGGCTGTTAGGGGTGTGATGAAGGCCCTTATGAGTGATTACGTTAAACTTTATTTTCTACCTCTTTTGGATTTTTGTGCATCTTCCTCATGTTTTTGTAAATTTTGATAGTGATTAATTTTATTCAGGAACATGTGATGTTCTATCCTTAACATCTAGCCTCAGGTACGTCTAGTACCTAGGAGAGAAGGTGATGGAGGGTGAGGTGGAGTGTAAATCCCCGAACCGAATTTATGGGTTACCCGTAATCAACCCGTTATGGTCTGAGAGTTAGGTGTGAAATGCAATGAAAGTACCTAAATAATGTTGCTAGTTCAGTTTTATTTTAATTAATATTCCACTTGTAAAGCATGCAATTCCGGTTTCAAGATTAATTAGTGTATGACCAATAGGGATCACCCCGAGTCCAAGTAAAAAGAGCTACTAACGTCAAAAAAATATACTTACCTATATAACGCCCTCAAAATAAGAACCAGCACCCAACCTGTCGTAACAAAGTGAGGGTGTGAGCTTATGCCCAATGGGAATATACATACAATATAGAAACAAACGTCAGAAAAGAATACTCACATGCTATAACCACATGCATTCGAACGTATATATGTATCTACATATATAAATATATATACCTTTAAAAAAAACATATTCAAATACATTAATCGTTTTACTTTTGAAAACCTTACTCGCCCAGATTAATTTACCTTAATCCCGTAAAGACTTCCTTTATTCATACTTAGCATTTCTCACTTTGTTTAACACACCCGCTTCCACTGTAACACCAATACACTTGATTTAATCCAACTCATTCTTTTATTGGAATCACCCCTTTGCATTTACTAAAATATACTTTAGTATTTTCATTGAAAAGTGACATTTCAACACACGCATTCACCATGTTAGAAAAATGCTTGTTTGTCATTTGAAAACCATTCAATACATACCTATGAAAATTATGGGTTTAATGACTTAGGTTACCTAACCACCCATTTTCCCACTTTACTTTACCCTTTTTAACTTAACTTATGAACATTATTAGATTCACACACTTACTTATCAATTTCACCTTTAATGGAACACTTATTTCATTCACCTTTAATGGAACACTTAACCACCCGGCATATATGCTTTTATTTTCTAGGTATGCTTTTCTTACCAGGTATGCTTTTATTTTTTGAATTTTGGGACGAAATTCCGTTATAAGAGGGGGAGTACGTAATAACCCGTAATTTTTAATAACTTTTAAACTTGATAAATTAAAACTTAATGGGGATTAATTGGAATTACTCCTGATTTAATATTACTTAGAGATATGTAAGTAATATTTATTTGAACATGATGTTAGTTATACTACCGTGATACAAAAATAATGGAAATTAAGCCGCAACGCGGTATGGGACGTGTCAGGACTAATTTAAATATATAAAAAAAACATTATTTTACATCAACCTTATGGTCATTTCGAATGCGTCATTGTATCCGGAAGGGTCGAAATAGTTAGAAAAGTCTATTCGGGTGTTGAATTTGCATCTTAGGTCGATTAGGAGATGAAAGGACACCCCGAAGGGGCATTTTAGTCATTTTGCATGGAAGGTGAATAGTAAATTCGTTCTGTCCTTTAGCTAACGCTTGATACTTATTCTTTGAATAAGATTCGACCTTACTTGAGATTCATTTCACCCAAAAATCAAGTGAGAAATTTTGAGAGAAAACAGTAGAGTTTTAGAGAGAAAGTGAAAAAGTGACTTGAGGAGAGGAAAAGCTTATAAATGAGGAGGCTCCTCGGGCTAACCAAGGGGACAACCACCATCTCTCCACCTTGCACCACCACCATAGTTGCCAAAACAATTGCCAAAAAGCTAAGAGGAAGTTCTAACCAAATCATCACCAAAGGTTCAACCTTACACAATGGCAAGTGATTCTTTCTTTACTTTAGTGATTAGTATATCCATGTTAGAATAGGATTTCCTTTTTGAGTTAAGGAACTTATGAAATGGATTGGATAAATGATTGATAAATCAATGTAAATATTAGACAAATTCATGTGATAGGTTATACAACATGTAGAGATTTTAATCTTGATGGAAATGATAGGTTTTCATGAAAAGGAAAATATCTGTTCTTGGGGATATTAAAAATTGGTGTTGGGAATTGCATGTAGAATAAATCCTACCCACGTGAATATGGAGTTGATGATTTAGATATGTGATAATAATATTAAATTCTGAGTTTTCATGTTGGATAAAAATGGAGGAATTTAGATTTTGGAAATTTTGAGATTTTAATGGATATGATAATAGTCCCTTATGATTATGTAGATTAGATGTTTCTATGAAGATATTACCCGTGAAATGTTGTAGAAATGTTATAATTATAATTTGAAATTATTTCTTTTAATTAGGATGGAAACCATTAATGTTTCGGTTTAGAAGTTGATGAAAAACGCAGAACACTAGAACTGTTGACGAACTGGAAAAATATTGACGTCGTTCGAACGAGACTTGACTTCATTCGAGCGAGAGTCAATCTCGTTCTAACAAGCTCTGATCTTCAAATGAGATTTTCAGAAACCCATAAATGTTCAATTTAGCCCATAATAGTTTGTAGAATTATTATTTGGCCGAGAATAAATTTATGAAATACATATATAGTGAGGAACTTGGGATTAATGTTGGAAAATTATAAAATATTGAGGATTAAAATTTTGTTAGAGATCTACATAATTAGTATAAGATTTATAGAAAAATAATTGCTTTACCAAGTATCAGAAATATAGAGAATATATATACGGGTACTTGGGTTAAATAAAAGATTTTGGGAGAAATCTCTACATGATAAAAATACGATGATAATCATGATTACAAGTACGGGTAGTATTCGAGTAATACGATGGGTACTTAGGATAGGATAAATTTCCTAATGTGCTATAGGGAAAATAAATACCTAATTTTAAATAAGTGGATGATAATTCTTATTTGGTTGTTAATTTATGTGTATGACATACCTAGTTTACTTGTTATCGGCAATAGGTCTACGCGTGAGGGAAGTCATATCCTGATAAATCTATGGGATTTTAATTTGTCACTCGAGAACATAGAACTTAGGGACTAATCACCATAGTATATATATGGGTGTTCCCAGTTATTTGGGTGCGTAGGTATGTCTGTAGTCCAAAGGCTTAGGACTATGTTCGCCTCCAATGTTTCTGTTTGATATTTGTGGTTCCAAAAATCTATACCGAACCTATAGTCCCCTATACAGTGACGTGATGTACTGGGACATGATAGCAGAGTAATGCATTCACTATAGATGTGCCTCGGGGTGCCTTATTATATATATTTATAATAAGAAAATAAATATATATACTTATGATAATATCTTGTGTGTGAATAAAGTAGAAGTGCAAGATAATGAAATCTGGAAATTTATTAAGTATGATAATACTTAATTAAGTTAAATAATTAAGGAGATTATCCATGCTCAATCTAAATGGATATACATATATAATCATAATATGTATTACGAGAGAAATACGTAAGAATTAATTGAGCTTTGAATAGTGGATACAAAGGGATGCACTAGTTTGCATGGGAATTATAACTAAAATGGTTTAGAGGTACGTTAGGCATGCACTCTAGATGAGAGGGGAAGATTTCAAGAGACAGTTCGATTAATCTAACATATATATAATAATTTCTGAATTTAGCATTTATTCACTTGTTGTTTTCAAAACTATTTTTACTATCGGGCTCTGACCCGTTTTCTTGCATATTTTCTTCTCTCTCTATTGTATTTCCTATATCAGGTGTCCAGCCACAGGGACGCCAGCCTTAGAGGACTATGATGATTGATGAGCTAAAGAGACGCATTCCTATTTTGATTCATACTCTGTAGTTGACTTTTCATTTTGGGCATGTCGCCCCATTGGATTTAGATACTTTCCTCCTATCTGAGTCGGGATTTTATACTCATGTCGTTGTGATAAAATTGCTATTATTGGGGTTTATGTATGAGATATTTTACTGGAAAGTTTTATTCCAGTTGCATTTAATTTCCAATGTGATGTTTATTCATTTAATGTGGTGGATTGGATTATGATGAAAAAAATTCGTAATGATGAAAATAGATTTGATTAAATTAAAATTTGAAAAGTTTAACACCTCCTTAATTGGATATTAGGTGATTAATGTTTTTCGACAGTGATGCTAAGAATAAAAAAACTGTAAATTCTGTTTTAATTGGGTATAGGACTGATCACCCGGTATTTAATTAGGCGGGGTCTTACAGTTGCTAGTACATTTTTATTTTAATTAATATTCCACTTGTTTATCATGCAATTCCTGTTTCAAGATAAACTATATGTAAGACCCATAGGATTCACCCCAAGTCCAAGTAAACAGATCTACTAACGTAAAACAAACAACGTACACTCACATGTATAACAGCCTCAAAATATGAACCCCCTACCTGTCGTAACAAAGTGGGGTGTGAGCCTATGCCCAGTGGGAATATACAAGTAATACAGGAACGAACAACAGAAAATAACACTCACACGTGTACAACCACATGCATGCAAACATATATATGTATCTACATATATATAATTTGACCTTTTAAAAAATCCATATTCCAATACATTAACTGTTTTACTTCCGAAAACCCTACTCACCTAGATTAATTTACCTTAATCCTATAAAGGCTTCCTTTATTCATACTTAGCATTTCTCACTTTGTTAAACACACCTGGTTCCACTATAACACCACTACACTTGATTTATTTCAACTCATTCCTTTACTGGAATCACCCCTTTGCATTTATTAAAATATACTTTAGTAATTTCATTGAAAAGTAACATTTCAATACATGTATTCACCGTGTTAAAAAAATGCTTGTTTATCATTTGAAAACCTTTCAATACATACCTACGTAAATTATGGGTTTACTGACCATGGTTACTCAACCACTCATTTGCCCGCTTTACTTTACCCTTTTTACCTTAACTTGTGGACATTAACAGATTTACGCATTTACTTATCTATTTCACCTCGACTGGAACATTTATTTTATTCATTCAAGTTAGACTGTATTAACACGTTTTATCACACAACCCATTTTTCTTGACACGTTCCTTTCTCTTTTTTTCTTTTTCGAAATCTTCCTTTTGCCGCATACTTACATGGGATCCACAAAAACGGCTATGTGTACAATATTCCCGGGCCAGTGATTTAGGACTTTTCACCCAAGGACTTCAGGCCCTTCTTTCTTATTCTCTGTTGCATCCGACTCGTTATTAATGTTTTTAACATTTTACACATGCCCACATTATGCCATTTCCTTACTTATATTCGGTCAAAGCCAAAACCTAGAGTTAACCGTATGTTTTCCCATTTAACACTTGGAAAATTATTTCCTTTCTTCTTTAAGTCCATTATCCACCCACACATTATTTAAACTAAATTTATTCACACTTTAGGATTTAATTCATTTTCACCCATATTAGTGTAAAGACATTCCTTAACATTTTTATTCCATAAAAAATTCCAACTTTAAGAAAATTACCAATTTACCCTTTATTTGCCAAATTTGACATTTAGTTCCTTAACAAGTGTTATTTCTCAAAATGGTCATTAAGTCTCGAACTTAACGCTTGAAACACTTTAGCCATTTTAACAATTGTTTAATATCACACATTTGCCCAACTTTCACACTATGTCACTTTAACACCTTTAATATATAAAATAACACCCTTAACATTTTAAGCTCCTAAATTTCCATTTGCTTATTTAATGCTTACAATCCAGCAAGACTTTCTTTAAACTTGCTCATATATTCATTACCAAAATACTACAAGTTTATATGCATAGAAAGTTGACTTTAAATACTAAAATCCTACCTAGTGGATTAAACATACACTTCAAGTAATAGAGACATTTTATCAATCTCTTTAAACTCAACAAACGTCCATTTGTTCATAAAGTATCCATTTTGCAAGAAACCTAAAAAATTTATTTCATAAATATTTTGACAACATTAACATCATTCCACATTTTTATTTAACAAAAATATCCCTTATTGCGTTTTCACTAGAAATGCACCAAAATAACATTTCTTACATTTTTATTCCATAAAAATATTTATTATTTATTTTTCACAGGAAATACACCAAATAACAATTCTAACATTTTTATTCTGTAAAAGTATTTGTACAATTTATAATTAGGTCCCTTGGTAACAATTTTTAAACATTTAAGGACAATTTACTATTAGATCCACTTATTATGTCACTACAATTGACTCTTACAAGAAGAGAATTAGTGGACCTATGTGTTTAAAATTTGTCAAAATTTCTTTAGTGTCTAAAATTTGTTTGTGAGGGACCTAAGAGTACTTTTTCCAAAATATTTATATTTATTTTCACTAGAAATACACTAAAATGACATTTCTTATATTTTTATTCCATAAAAATGTTTATTATTTCTTTTTCACTTGAAAACACACTAGAATAATAGTTGCTTGCTAACATTTTTACTCCATAAAAATGTCTACTTTCAGTTTTACCAGAAACATACTATAATAATATTTTCTGACATTTTATCCATAAAAATGTCTATTATTTATTTTACTAGAAAATACAAAGAACTAATATTTTCTTACATTTTTATTTCATAAAAATATTCATTTTCACTAGAAATACACCAAATAACATTTCTTACATTTTTGTTCCATAAAAATATTTTTTATTTCTTTTTCACCAAAAATATACCGAATAACATTTCTTACATTTTTATTCCATAAAAATATTTATTATTTTTTTTTCACAGGAAATATGCCAAATAACATTTCTTACATATTTGTTCGATAAAAGTATTTGGGCAATTTGCAATTAGGTCCCTTGGTAATAATTTTTAAACATTTAAAAGCAATTTACTATTAGGTCCACTTGTTATGCCATTAGCGTGGACTTTTACAAGAAGAGAATTAGTGGACCTATGTGTTTAAAATTTATTTGTGAAGTACCTAAGAGTACTTTTCCCAAAATATTTATATTTCTTTTTTCCTAGAATTACACCACAATGTTAGTTCTTACATTTTTTTTCCTCAAAAATGTTTAGTATTTCTTTTTCACTAGAAAACACACTAGAATAATATTTGCTAACATTTTTACTCCATAAAAATGTCTACTTTCTGTTTTACTAGAAACATACTATAATAATTTTCTAGCAATTTTATCCATAAAAATGTCTATTATTTATTTTACTAGAAAATACACATAACTAATATTTTCTAACATTTTTATTCCATAAAAATGTCATTTATTTATTTTTCTAGAAAGCCTATCATTACTTTACATTAATCATACTCTTAACATTCAACCATAACAAGACTACACATATATGCTAAATGAAGTCCTAAATATAAATAGTAGATTATCCCACTTAAATGACTCCAAAGTTATGGTGATGGTGGAGATGGGTGACTCTCCCACCTCCAAAGGTGGCCCTAAAGGGAGTCACAAAAGCCCCACCAAAGAGTCCTCCATAGAAGCTCCAACACACTCCAGAAAAATCTTCCATAGATACACCTTCTTGATCCAAGAATACTCTCGTAAATGTCCCTAACAAGACTTTTATATTTATTTCGTAGCTTAACCTTAACAAGGGTAGAACACTGAATATTTAATCGTGTGGTTATAGGTGCGACACCAGAAGAAAATGGAGAAAGGCAAATCAAGGAAGAGGGAGGGAGAGAGAATAGGTTGAGGGTTTTTAGCAATGGCAGTTCCAAATCCCACACCTCTCTCTCTCTTATACACCTTATAATAACTCAAAATCTGATTCCATGCTGATTACCAAGTTCCAAGAGTGACCCGTGGTTTTAATCAATGGCTCTAATAGTAACAAAAATTTATAGAACTGGTTTTCCTACCCGTGTTTCTTTCTTTTAACCCCAAGTTAAAGCACTTGATTCTATATATTTGCCTTCATATGAGCTGTCAAGTCCACGAGATAACTAAAACCAAAATGGAAGATCGATCGCTTGACAGAGAAGAGAGAGGACCGACCCTTTTCGGTGTCGTTCTAACGACTCAGTGCGTCGTTCGAAAGACATCACGTGTCGTTAGAATGACTATGCCCGTTGCTCAAACGAGACAAGAAGAGATCCACTTCTATTTCATAGCCAATGTTTATGTAATTCCTTTTAATCACACTTTTTCCCTCCTTATATAAATTCTACATAATGTTCTAATTAATTTACTGGGTGGTATATTACAAATTTTCCTCCTTAGGGAATTTTCTCCTCGAAATTTTTAGTTCATCAAAATCTATAATCCGGTTCCCAATCCTAGGAATTCTCAACACTATGGTCCAAACCCAAATTTTTCACTTCAATCAATTACCTTTGTTAATTCATCCATCCACACCAACCCTAAGGTCACATTGCTATTTCTCAAACATGCTTGACGTGCCTACCTAAATAGAACCTTGAGATGATTGATCCTCATAAAATATCATAATATCACCACTGAATTCATCAACATAGATCATTCCTACGCTAGGATTCATAACTTATATTTCCTCGAACAATCTTGGATCATGCCTAGCCTAGCCTGATACAATTTCAACACTCCTCGATACACATATCCAAGATAATCGCCTTATCACATAGTTTTGCCTAACCGATATATCCTATGAGATCCCTATGCTAACCTAGGGCCACCGTGGGTATCACAACATGCATATATACAAGCGATCATCTCCTAGGTCCCCAAAATTTTTAACCAAGTGCAATGCTATCGTCCAATGTCCATCAGGTTCCAATATTCATAATATTATCAAGTTACAACCTTGGGACACACGAACAAGTTGTAACAAGTTATATTGGCTAGCATAAAAACATGTTAACCTAAAGTGATCAAGCAACATATGAGACTATATGCGAGAACGTGAGACCACATGCACACACAAACTGGTGAAAAAATGCATTCAAAAAAGAGTAAACTCACATACCGTGACGCATCAGCCACAACAGGCCTAACATGCACCACTACTGAGCTTACACAACGTTGCACCCGAATCAAAACTAATCAACAACTTCCCATTACTGGGATTAAATGATTTATAAGAAATGAAACGAATCTGGTGACCGACACACCAAAGAAAAATAATCTACTTTTGACAATGAATTGAACCAAACGAAGTACGAACCCATGACGTGCACTTAAAGTCTCTAATTCTTATTGATATATCCAAGAACTTTAACCTTGCCATGTACCTTCTCTTGACTTCCTAACCTAGATGAGTTCTACTCAAGAATCATCCGTCCATGTCGAACGGATACAAAAAGAATCTCTTTTGGGGAGCTAAAATGCTAGGCTTCCCTCTTTTGAACTAATTCTACCTATCCATCACCGGTATGCACAATTATCATAAATCAAGGCAAAGTTACTACTATTGACACTTATCATTAGTTACTAACCTATCACAATTAAGCCTCCAAATTTTCAACACGCGGTAACCTACCGCAATTTTTTAGATCAGTCTCATCAATTGAATCACAATTCACAGAAAATTTCAAATTTTCATCTCATGAACCATTGTTACTGCCTTTAGTGCAACCTACATGGTTCTAGTCCCTAATCATTGTAATGGCATCTCAACTTTCTATCATCACTCACGCTTAATGATTTCCCTCAACGAAGTAATCACTAACCATACAGGTAACACATGTGGGTGCTATAATTAAACCTAAAACTTCATCTCGAGTGTTGTCTCTAAAATCCATGATGCACACCATCGCGTTCTAAGTCTCCCGGGTGCACCACCTAGAATTGATTAACTTATTTTCAAAATTATACTCAAAGGTCACATCATGATACATGATATAGACAAAAGTCGTAGCCTAACTCCAAGGTACTACAACAAATCAACATGATCTAACCATACTACAATCATCAATCGTCTACCATCACCTCTGCAAACATCGATACAACATTGATTACTAATGCATCATGGGCGAAGACATCAAATTCCATTATTTCTCTCAACAGTTTACTCATTTATTATGATAAATCACAAGACATAACATGATTTATGCTACATAATCTTGAAATTTACTATTACTAGAGAATGACTACCCCTCGCATCAACATTTCATTAGACCAACCTTAGTATATACCTCCAAGGGAATTGTCAATACGATTTCACAAGCTTGTATTTTCTCTCTCTTATGAGTGTTCAACCAATATAACTGAATTTCCTTACTATGCAAACCTGACAATACGTGTTAATCTACCAATTAACACAACTATATATATTCTAGTAGGATACGGGACGTTGACCATTTTTGATGAGCACTTAGGCTCATGCCCACGACCTCCACAAGGGATCATATTTCCCAACGCCAACCACAATCACCAAATTCTAAATTAATGCCATCCAGGTTCTGGTAGGACATAGGACATCGGGTATTGCCCCAAGAGGAGGCCTACCCGAATGCTGTCATAAAAGGTACTATTCTAAAAGACCTCAACTCATTTACTGAATACTAAGTCACCACATCCTCTAGGTTCACTCTTAGGTTACCTCAATCGTCAAGATTATCTAAATCCCTATAATAGTCAAGGCACATGAATCGAGATACACTAACTCAAGCTCCCAATAGAGCGACCTAATATTTTCTCACTATGTATCTAACACCTATAATACATTCGTTTACTAACAATCCACTAAGGTGTTCACCCATAAGGATACCATTTTACTTACTAATCCCGATTTATCCTTTCGCATCATCCTACATCAACATATACGCTCATTGGCCTTACCATCAATCAAGGTATTAACCTAAGGATCAAAATTGCCTAGTTATCACATCTATATTGACCTCTCACATGTGCCACACCCAAGGATACATATAATTTAATATCACAATTTCCCTTTACATAATTATGACCCTCAAATAATCAATCCCTACCGTTCATTATTCATGATTTGGTGCCATTGCCTAACATGCGTCATCTCTCTACATCAATAAAGGTTTGAAAAAAAACACCTCACACTATGAACCACGGTGTCACCACTTATTGGATTATGTGGACACAAGTAAATTATTAACAAACTTAATCAAAAATATGAAAGAGATTTATGAAACTAACCTGAAAGTATGACACTTGGCACTAATTTACTTGTTGTGCTAGCCTCTTTGTCTTCACCATCGAGAACGGGAACCCCAACCATCACCAAACTAGCGTGACCAACCAAAACCAACACCGACGTTGAAAGATATAATACCGACCTCACCACATCACACCCAAAAGGAACTTTGAACCTAGAGCTCTGATACCATTTGTAACGCCCCGACTCGTATTTATGGGTATCCTGTAGTCAACCCGGTCCAGTACGATTAAAGCGTTAGGTGTGAAATGCAATGAAACAACCTAAATAATATTGCTAGTCCATATTTATATTAATTAACATTCCACTTATTTAACATGTAATTCCAGTTTCAAGATAAACTACGTGTAGGACCCATAGGGAGCACCCCGAGTCTAAGTAAACAGAGCTACTAATGTAAAATAAATAAAGTATACTTACCTATATAATTCCCTCAATATACAAACACGCACCCAACCTGCCGTAACAAAGTGGGGTGTGAGCCTATGCCCAGTGGGAATATACAAGCAATATAGGAACGAACAGCAGAAAAGAATACTCACACACGTACAACCACATGCATGTGAACATATATATGTATCTACATAGATATACTTTTACCTTTAAAAATATACATATTCAAATCCATTAACCATTTTACTTTCGAAAACCTTACTTGCCCAGATTAATTTACCTTAATCCTGTAATGACTTCATTTATTCATATTTAGCCTTTCTCACTTTGTTTAACACACTGAGTTCCACTATAACACCACTACACTTGATTTATTTCAACTCATTCCTTTACTCGAATCACCCCTTTGCATTCATTAAACTATACTTTAGTATTTTAATTGAAAACTAACATTTCAACAGACGCCTTCACCGTGTTAGAAAAATGCTTGTTTGTCATTTGAAAACCTTCCAATACATAGCTATGCAAATTATGAGTTTAATGACTTAGGTTACTTAACCACCCATTTTCCCACTTTACTTTACCTTTTTTACCTCAAGTTATGTACATGAATAGATTTACACACTTACTTGTCCATTTTACCTTTACTGGAACATTTATTTAATTCATTCAAGTTAAGTTGTATTAAAACGTTTTACCATGCAAACCATTTTTCTTGATATGTTTCTTACTTCTTTTATCTTTTCTATAAATCTTCCTTTTACTGCATACTTAAACGAGCTCCACACCGACGGCTATGAGCACCATATGCTCTGGACAATGATTTAGGCTTTTCACCCAAGGGCTTAGGGCCCTTCTTAGTTATTCGCGGTAGCATCTAAGTCCTTATTAACGTGTTTATCATTTTACAGATGTTCACAATATTCCATTTTCTTACTTTTATCCAACCGAAGCCAAAACCTAGACTTAATCGTCCGTTTTTCCATTTAACACTTGGAAAATTGTTTCCTTTCTTCTTTAAGTCCCTTATCCACACACACATGATTTATACTAAATTCATTCACAATTTAGGAGTTAATTAACCTTCACACATATTAGTGGAAAGACATTCCTTAACATTTTTATTCCATAAAAATGTTCCACTTCAAATAAATTACCAATTTACCATTTATTTGCAAAATTCGCCATTTAGTTCCTTAACAAGTGTTATTTCTCAAAATTGTTATTAAGTCTCCAACTTTACGTTTAAAACACTTAAGCTCTTTTAACACTTGTTTAATATCACACATTTTCCCAACTTTCACACTTGTCACTTTAACACCTTTAATACATAAAATAACACCCTTTACATTTTAATTTCCCAAATTTTCATTTGTCTTATTTCGTGCTTACAACTAGACAAGACTTTCTTTAAACTTGCTCACATCTTCAGTACCAAAATACTACAAGTTAATACGTATAGAAATTGGACTTTAAATACTAAAATCCTACCTAGTGGATTAAACATAGACTTCAAGTAATAAAGACATTTTATCAATCTCTTTAAACTCAACAAATGTCCTTATATTCATAAAATCGCCATTTTGCAAGAAACTTAACACATTTATTTCATAAATATTTTGACAACATTTTACATCATTCCACATTTTTATTTCACAAAAAGATCCCTTATTTATTTTTCACGGGAAATGCACGAAAATAATATTTCTTACATTTTTATTCGATAAAAATATTTACTTTCACTAGAAATACACCAAATAACATCTCTTATAGTTTTTTTCATATATATATATATGGAAATGATCAATTGAGGTCCCAAAATGAGGTCCAATTTTTTAAAATAATAAAAAAAATATTTTTGGACTGATTTTTTTTAATGATTTTTAAACATTTCAGTAGGACCATAAAAAAATAATCAGCTCAAAATGAATTTTTTGCTATTTTAAAAAAATCGGTCCAACTGTGTCAATTTTTAAGTTATTTTTAAGCAGTTAAAAACTGACAAACTTTGACCGTTTTTTTTTAAAATAGTAAAAGAATATATTTTGAGTTGATTATTTTTTTATTATCCTAATGAAATGTTTACAAACCATAGAAAAAAATCAGCACCAAAATAATTTTTTTACTATTTTAAAAAAATAGACCTCCAACTAGGGGACCTCACTTGATCCTCTCTCTCTCTCTCTCTCTCTCTCTCTCTCTATATATATATATATATATATATATATATATATATTTCTTTTTCACTAGAAATACACCAAAATGACATTTCTTACATTTTTATTCCATAAAAATGTTTAGTATTTCTTTTTCAGTGGAAAACACATTAGAATAATATTTGCTAACATTTTTACTCCATAAAAATGTCTATTTTCAGTTTTACCAGAAAAATACTATAATACTATTTTCTAACATTATTATCCATAAAATGACTATTATTTATTTTACTCGAAAATACAAAAAATTGATATCTTCTAACATTTGTATTCCATATATGTGTCCCTTATTGATTTTTCTAGAAAGACTATCATTATTTCACATTAATCATACTCTTAACATTCAACCATGACAAGACTACAAATATAAGCCAAATGAAGTCTTAAATATAAGGAGTATATTATCCCACCTAAAAGACTCCAAAGTGGTGGTGGTGGTGAAGATGGACGAATCCCCCACCTCCAAAGGTGGCCCTAAAGTGAGTCGCAAAAGCTCCACCAAGTAGTCCTCCATGGAAGCTCCAACACACTCTAGAAAAATCTTCCATAGATACACTTTCTTGCTCCAAGACTACTCTCATAAATTCCCACAACAACACTTCTATATTTATATTTCATAGCTTAACCTTAACAAGGAGAGAACAATGAATATGTAATGGTGTGGGTGTAGGTACTACACCAAAAGAAAATGGAGAAAGACAAATAAAGGGGGAGAGAGAGAGAGAGAATCAGTCGAGGGTTTTTGGTAGTTGGATTTCCAACCCCATGCCTCTCTCCCTTATACACCTTATAATACCTTAACATATGATTCCATCATGATTGCCAAGTTCCAAGAGTGACACGTGGTTTTGATCAATGGCTTTAATAGTGACTATAGATTTGGAGAACTAGTTTCATACCCGTGTTTCTTTCTTTTATCCCAAAGATAAAGAACCTAATTCTATATTTTTGCCTTCATATGAACTGACTAAAACATAAATGGAAGATCGATCACTTGATAGCGAAGAGAGGGGACTGACCCTTTTCAGTGTCATTCAAAAAACTTAGTGCATCGTTCGAACGAAAACACTATCGTTAGAACGACTACGTCCATCGTTCGAACGAGACAAGAAGATCTCCACTTCTATTTCGCAATCAATGTTTATGTAATTCCTTTTAATCACACTTTATTACTCCTTATATAAATTCTATAACAAGTTTTAATTAATTTATTGGGTGGGATATTACATGGACATCCCACCATTGGCACCTCTTACTTTCATGAGGAATGTAGGGGAATTATGGGATGTGGAGAGGGTGGAGACGATGGAGGGCGAGCTCTATACATTCTATATTGCTATGACATATGTATTTTACAATCATTTTATTGATGACGCCATCCATATACGTCATAAAAGGTGCGCATACACCTTCGACTAGGACTAAGGGTGGTAGCATTATTTCAGGTCCTTCAGCACAGACGTAAGGAAGCGGTACAGCTGCGACAAAGGCAATTCCCATTCAGAACTTCTCTATTCCTTCTTATCTAATCAAAATGGGTGGAGGCCATGTTGTATTAGTTCCTCATCATCCTTAGGTGACGATATGTGGTTTTCTTCCATTCTTTAAGGAGGTTCTTCAGGGGGAGGTACGACCTTAGCTTTTGATTTTGCACATGGATTTTGATATTTGCCACTATTACTGACTTCCTTATATCCACTAGATTTCTCGTTTTCATACTATGCGCGTGTCAGCATCTTGGCTGCATGATATAAGAGATTGGATGGATTTGGTTGCTGTCATATGAGGAAGATAATGCGATATTGCGTGACCCCATTTATGCCTGCTGAGGATTAGGAGGAAATCTGGGGTTCTAGAAGTGGAAGGTCCACTACTCATCATTGTCGAAAGCATGTTCATCGGGATCCTTGAGGTGGAGGTTCTTGATTAGGATTGGAAGGTCCGAGTTGCATCCCAATAATTTTGGCATTTTTTGCTTTTTTCTCTTAGCTTATTCCTCGAAGATGTAAATCTAATGACACATACACACACACACACATAAGGATGCATTTTCATTTTGGTTTATCTTAAACTAATGTTTTCGTCCACATGCACTAGTAATTTTCCACTGTGATTTTATTTAATTGATGAAAAGTAAGCAAAGGTTTAATATATATATATATATATATATATATATATATATATATATATATATATATATATATATATATATATATGAAATGTTTCTAGAAAAAATGGGTGAAAAAACCTTGTTGCAAATGGTTAATTGGAAGAGGGATGTGTTTGAAAATCAAGGAAGCAAAAAACTAAAAGGGAATATTCCAAAATAGGGGTGTGATTTTCGATATATCCCATAATATGCCTATCGGCATACCCCTGCTATTATGGTTGTTTTTCAACCATAAGTGTCATCTTTCTACATTCCTTGGTAATTGAAAATTATTATTGTTGTAGTAGTGTAATTATTTCGTATTTTGTCAGAAATTTCAAGTATAAAAGGGGAATTTGGGTGGAATTTCAAACCACACTACAACTTCTTTCCATCTTTCCTTATTTCTCCAAACTGTCTCTCTCTCTCTCTCTCTGAGATTTCCATCACGATGACCAAACCCTACGCAAGTTATCATGAGGGTTTGAAGGCCATGTGCCTATAAAACATCAAGTGTGAGGCATTTAACTTGCGCTTGGCTACTTTATGGTGTAACCATAGAATTGGCTAGAATCTTTTGGAGGAGTCTTTGTAGTTCTAATATTCGGAAGACCATATGTTTCGCTTACGCCTGGATGGGGTGTGTCCCACCTAAGAAGAATTTTTTTCCATGATGGATGTCAACCCAAGCACTTATGACACTATATTTGACATGTACCTTTCTCCTACGGTGTCGTTAGCTAAGTTACTGCATGTCTCTCCTTTTGCTACCCTACCAATAATGTGTGGGGGAAGTATAAACCTTCCAGTGGTGCGGAATTATGTGCATCAGAGATAGTATAGTGATAGTCTCTTTGCTGGCATCGTGGCTTTGGTAATTATTACTATGATGGTCTTAGTGACATGAGGTAGGACCATTGATGCCTAGGTTGCCACTATTTTATTGTGGATGTCTTATCATCGTAACCATACCACTACCATACTAGCAGAGATACTAAATGTTGTTGATGATTATATGGAAGGTCGAGCGAACTTCTTGCATGGTAGCCATGTGATGATATTCATGTAGTTAGTAGAGATACTTCATTTGATGTCCCCTCCCGAGTATCCTTTGATTGGTGTTCCAAATTTTTGTTCACTATATTTTAAGAGTTGTGTCGCTTCCGTGAGGAATTGGATTAACTGGATCATGGACCATGGGACTACATACCTCCATTGGTTAATACCATGGTGGGATGAGTTGTAGCATGGCTTACAATTAGATGAATACTGGTGTGATTAGCTAGCGGGACATCACCAAACCTCTTTCTACTTACCTTAGTGGATTTTGCATTAAGTGGGTTAGGAGAAGATTATCCATCCATGTATAACCAACTTCTTTCATGCGCACGATTTTATTGAATTGATGAGGATGACCTTGAAGCTCTTTAGCACTGTTATCGACTGTATACCTATCCATCCCAATAATTTTGGGAGCCTTGGGTTATATCTCGGGACTGTTTGAGGTGATTATGGGGAAATGTGGTCACGAAGGTTTATGCTGAGGAGACTAGGCAGAGGTGGGTTATGATACTTAAAACTAAGAAGGATGGTATTATGGTTTTGTCCAAGATGATCAAACCTTATTGCTACATGGAGCACATAAGGAAGTGTCTTGAAGATTGGGATTTTTGGGATCCATCAGAAATGATGATGATGATGATGATGATGATGATGATGATGATGATGATGATGATGATGATGAGGCAACGCCCTCTGGTTGATAAGGAGAGTTTGCGAGGATTTGTTTATATGGGGGTATGATATTGTTTGTGCTTAGGTATGGATTAGGTAGGCTTATGTTCTTGTATGTGGATGGGCAGTTTATGTAGGTTTTACGGACTTTTCTTTTCACTAAAACTTCATGTAACTGTTTTATTTAAAATAAAATAAATGATCATTTTGTTGCATCTTATTGTTATTTTGAAAGAATTCCTTATTATTTAAACTATATATAGTGCTCATTAAGGCATACATAATCCTTTTGCTCATTAAAAATGATGAGTGAGACTAGTGCCCCTTAGTCGAAAAAAAGAATAACATTTCGTGAAAGAGAAACGACCATGCCCAAAGTGACTTTATGGTTTAAATAGATGATTATAAGGGGATCGGGTCTCGTGTAGTTCTTGCAGAGGGAGAAGAGAAAGTTTTATTTTTATTTTTTTAAGGATAGAAGGGAGGAGAGGAGAGTCATAGCATGACGAGAATCAGATTAAGGGTAAAATTTCTTAATACAATCCAAGATAACTGGACATTCCATTTCTTCTTCGTGGAGGTCAGTGAGCATAGTGGAGCAACCCAACATAATCTTCTTTATGAGGTATGAACCGCTCCAGTTAGGTTTGAACTTCCCACTTGGGTCCCAAGTGGGCTTTACGATTACCCTGAGAATGAGGCCCCCTTCTCGCACACCACGATTTTTAACCTTCTTTTTGAATGATTAAGCAATGTGATGGTAATAACCTTGTGTGTAGTATGAAGGTTTTAGTTTCTTTTCATCCAATAGTGCAAGCTCATCATAACGGCTTTATTGCCAATCAACTTCTCCAATTTGACCTTTGAGTATAATTCATAAAGAGGGTATTTTTATCTCAATTGACAGGATTGCTTCAATGTCGTACACCAAGAAGTAGGGCATAGCCCCAGTGGGTGTCTTGATAGCTGTGTGGTATCCCCAGAGGGTATAAGGGATCCGATCATCCCTGTCTTTGCAAATTTTAGTCATCTTTACGATTATGAATTTGATGCTTTTTAGCAGTTTTGACAACCCCATTTGTTTGAGGTTAGTAAAGAGAAGATTTGTGCCTCTGAATCCTGTACTCGTCAATTACTTCTATAACTTCTACCTAGAAGTGGAGTCCTGTGACACCCCGCCTAATTAATCCCGAGTGATCAGTCCTAAATCAAGTTAGAACAGGTTTCTCATTTGGTCCATTCTTAGCATCACTGTCGTTTTATTTAAATTACTAACCACCTAAGTGAGAAAAATAGACTGGTGTCAATTTTTATCTTTCATTAATTAAACAAAAACCCATGCGGAAAATACAACAATAAAACAATCACAGATAATTTAACTAATCATTCCACAAGTAAAATTTATTAACCGAATAAACCATCGGTCCAAATAAAAATCCCATAAAGACAAGAATAAAATCCCAACAAGTCTAAGAAATAAATAAATGGAAAGTGAGCGACATGCTTGAATAAATAATAATGAGTCTCTACATTATAAATGAAAGAAAGAGGCGTCTATCAAAGGTCCCGCAACATCCACATATGCTGCAGCAACGGATTTCCTGGAACCGAGTCAAGTCTGGCGTCCCTGTGGTTGGACACCTAAAAGGTTTTTAAAAAGTTTTTATAGCAAGGGTTAGTACCCAAAACATTTGAAAACATTTAGGAAATGATTAACTTGCAGTAATAATAAAAATGCATGCTCTACATGTTTTAGTTAGTGACGCACTCTCTTGAGAACTTCCTTGCCCCTCCTCTAATGTGCACCACTAACGCTTTAATAATCACCTAGTTATCTAACTCATGACTAGATAATTATTAAACTCTCCTTGAATCCCTTCTACTCTAATTTGAGTAACTGCAATGATGATTTTTAAGTCATTAGCACTATCAATTTAATTAAATCATTTCGCTTTTTTTTTTTCATATAACTACTCCACTCGTTATACGTATACAACAACTTATGCTTGTATTTATTTAGCCCGTATATAATAATTACCTAATTATATACTTAAATTTATTGCAGCATTCACACACATAATGGAATACATAAAACACTAACATCCACCCGAGTAAAAATACTCCCCGGATAAAATTTCTCTAAAGTGCTAGTACACTAGGTATATTCGCATATCCTAGTTATCCAAGTTAGATTCGCTCACTAACTTGGTTTAGTATACGATTGGAGGCGGTCATATTCCTTCCCGGAAAGTGAGATGCCCCTCACCCCCTGTAACAGACGCTATGACCTGGGAATCTACTCACCCTACTCCTCAAGCTAGGGGATTCATCGACTGCGCGTAACCTCCCCCTATAGCGCTAAAGTATAATAATATCTAACCATTGATATTAAGGCATACACTATATACATATACTATCACACACCGTATATATATATACATACATAAAAAATGTTCCAGCTACACCGTGTAGTAAACCCGTGACACAAGCCTATTCCATTTTTATTATGAGGTTATTACCCAACTCGAATCATTAATTAATTTGCATTAATAATTTCAGTTACTTTTGATGTTTCCCTCACCCTTTAATTGGACTCCATCTCATAGCCCGAATTAACCTCACCCGAGTCTAAATCCCGACTCTAAATTACTTAGTCCATTACTAAATGAAATAATATACTCCGATGTCGCTCAACCAATTATGACGTGACACCCAATTTCTACTCCCATTTTCTAATTTATTTCCCCACAATTAATCAGATTTAAAACATGTATAAATTTTTCTCCATAATTAATCACATAACAATTTTTATATAAATCTCTCCCTATATAATTAAAACAGGGCGAACTGTCAGTTTCTGCCGACCGTCGATTGATCGACTTCATGGCGTCGATCGATCGATCGAACAGGTACTCGTCTTCTTCGCGAAGACAGACAGCCATGGGCGAAAATCTGCAAGCCCTAATTTCCATCTACACTAAAACTAAATCCCTTTTAGCATTTTTACATATTAGGAAACTCATTAGGGATCTCCAGAATATTCATCAACATACATAATTCGTCCCTTTACTCCAATTTCTAAATTTGGGGAAAGTTTCATCATAAACCCTAGGTCCATTTATACCCCAAATTTCATCATCAAATTCATTTTCAAATATGCAGACATCATTCTACCAGATATGCAATAACTCACCATTATCAGATTTTACAATAATTATCACCCAAATTTCCTAAATCAGAATGGTTATTTTCAAAATCCTATGTTCATTCCATTAACAACCAAAAACGAATTTCTACTTAATCACTACGCATGAATATGAATCGAATACAGATTTAATGCTATTGCAAGTTATCCACTTGCCTTAAGGTTCGTAGAGTCTGAATTGGAGCTAAATCCCAAGGTTGAAGATGACCTTTGTTGGCTCTCTTTTGATCCCCAATATGGCTTGGCTGCTGCTAGGGTTTCCTAACCCTTTAGTGCCTCTTCTTAATTAAGCACATCCATCCTAAATCTTCCTTTTATTAACTTAATAATCCAATTCACGTTTTTTGACTAATGGGCCAAGCCCAAGTGACCAAAATGTCCCCGAGTGGGCCCGACTATGTCTAAAAACGTCCCGTGACCCGTTTACTACCCCCGGGTACACTTTTCCGACTATCTCGGCCCATCCGGACTCAACTGTACCCTCAGAATCTGCATCCGAGTTAATTTATAAAAATACTTATCACCCACCCCATATAGTCTTATACCGACTTTCGGATGTGATAAGTACATACCTCGTCATTAATACTCTAGATGACATCATTACATTATTACTATTCACTCAGTAATTTAATTTTCCTAAATATTAACCATTCACTCTCTGATTAATATTTAAATTATATTTTTACCATAATTAATTCATTAAATCACAACACACTAGTAATTTGAATTTCCGAATTAATTAAATATTAAATGTACCAGAAATACGGGGTGTTACATACTCCCCCCCTTATAAAGGAATTTCGTCCTCGAAATTAGATCGTACCTGTGTTGAAAAGTTCTGGATATTGTTCCCGCATATCCTCCTCTCGCTCCTAGGTAGACTCGTCAACATTGTGATGACCCCACTGTACCCTAACCAAAGGAACAACCTTGGATCGTAATTTCCGCTCACTATGATCCAGAATTGCTACCGGCCTCTCCTCATACGAGATGTCTGGCTGTAAGTCGATCTCCTCGAGTGGAATATGCCAAAAGGCTCTCTCGCTCCTTCTATATTTCTTCAGCGATGCCACATGGAATACATCGTGTATCCGCTGAAGATGTTCTGGTAACCCAAGTTTATACGCCACCGGTCCCACCCTCTCAATAATAGGGAAAGGTCCTACGTATCGCGGTGCTAACTTACCCTTCTTGACGAATCTCATCACCCCTTTCATAGGGGATACCCGGACTAAAACCTGGTCCCCAACCTCCAGCTCCACATGTCTTCGAGAAGCATCAGCATAACTCTTCTGCCTGTCCTGAGCTATTCGAATCCTTCCTCGAATCAACTCTATCTTGGCAGATGTCTCCTGGACAATCTCTGGCCCCAAGAGTTTGTTGTCCCCCACCTCTAACCAACAAGCGGGTGAACGACAAGGTCTCCCGTATAGTGCCTCAAACGGTGCCATCCCAATCGTGAATTGGTAAGAGTTGTTATACGCAAACTCTACCAAAGGAAGATATTTCTCCCACCCTCCCCCGAAGTCCAAAATGCACATTCTGAGCATGTCCTTCAGCATCTGATTAACTCTCTCAGTCTGTCCGTCAGTCTGTGGGTGGTACGCTGTACTCAAGCGCAAATCCGTGCCCATTGCCTCCTGAAAGCTCTGCCAAAAGTGGGCAACAAAGATTTTATCTCGGTCGGATACGATATTTATCGGTACTCCATGCAGCTTAACAATCTCTGCTGTGAATAGCTGTGCATAACGCATCGTCTCAAAGTCTGTGCGTACCGGGAAAAAGTGGGCCACCTTAGTCAACCGATCCACAATAACCCATATGGAGTCGTGACCCTTCTGCGATACCGGTAACCCTGTGATGAAGTCCATGGAGATGCTCTCCCACTTCCACACGGGAATTTCTAACGGCTGTAGCATCCCTGATGGCCTTTGGTGGTCAACTTTCACAAGCTGACACGTGGCACACTTCGAAACAAACTCCGCTATGTCCCGTTTCATCCCTGCCCACCAATACTGCCTCCTCATATCTTGGTACATTTTATCCCCACCGAGATGTACCGCAAATTTCGAACCATGGGATTCTGTCATAACTGCGTGCTTCAAATCCTCATCCTCTGTTACCATTAACCTCCCATTAAAACGTAGGCCTCCTTCTGAGCTAATCGAGTAACCCTCTGCTCCCTCAGCTAACAACTGGCCCACCCTATCCCGGCAAATCTGATCCTCTGCCTAAGCCCTCACCACTCGCATAATGATTTCGGGCGTGATGGATAGAGCTGACATGCAAGCCTTGGATATGTCATCCTCATATTGAAGCTCTTTCAACTTCGCTTTCCATATCTCCGATATCTCCCCAGTCGGCCTTCGGCTCAATGCATCCGCTACCACATTGGCCTTACCAGGATGATACTGAATATCAAACTGGTAGTCCTTCACGAATTCTAGCCACCGCCTCTGCCTCATATTCAGATCCTTCTGTGTGAAGAGATACTGAAGCGACTTGTGATCCGTGAATAGAGTAAACTGCTCTCCTAGAAGATAATGCCTCCATATCCTTAAAGAAAAAACGACCGCTGTCAACTCTAGGTCGTGAGTGGGGTAATTCCTCTCGTGGGGCTTTAGCTTCCTGGAAGCATAAGCTATAGCCCTTTCTTCCTGCTGGAGCACACCCCCAAGACCCCGTAAGGATGCGTCTGTGTAAACCCGATACTCTAGCCCTCCTTTTGGCAATGCCAGCACGGGTGCAGATGTCAACTTGTCCTTTAGCTCGTCGAACGCTAATTGACAACTATCATCCCACTTGAAAGGTACCCCTTTCCGAGTCAGATTCGTCAAAGGTCCTGCAATCTTAGAGAATCCTTTAATGAATCGCCTGTAGTAACCAGCCAAACCCAAAAAACTGCGCACCTCGGTCGGTGTCGTGGGCTGTCCCTACTCCCTCACCGCTGACACCTTATCCGGATCCACTGCAATACCCTGATCTGACACGACGTGACCAAGGAACTGTACCTCCCGTAGCCAGAACCCACACTTCCCGAATTTGGCATAGAGCTGATGATCCCTCAGTGTCTGTAGAACCATGCGTAAATGCTCTGTGTGCTCCTCCTCGGTACGCGAGTAGATTAGGATGTCATCAATGAACACGATGACAAACTGATCTAGGTACTCACTGAAAACCCTATTCATGAGGTCCATGAACACTGCTGGTGCATTGGTGAGCCCGAAGGGCATCACCCTGAACTCATACGATCCATACCGCGACAGGAAAGCGGTCTTAGGAACACCCTCTTCTCGGATACGCAGTTGATGATACCCTGACCTCAAGTCGACTTTGGAGAAGTAAGACGCCCCTCTCAGTTGGTCAAATAAATCATCAATCCGAGGCAACGGATACTTATTCCGTATCGTCACCTTGTTCAGCTCCCTATAATCCACGCACAATCGGAGTGACCCATCTCGTTTCTTTACAAACAACACCGGCGCACCCCACGATGATGTACTCCGCCGAATAAAACCCTGACCCAGTAGTTGCTGAATCTGCTCCCTCAATTCCCGCATTTCTGAAGGGGCCATTCGGTAAGGTGCCCGAGCAATAGGCCTCGTCCCCGGTGCCAAGTCTATAACAAATTCAATTTCTCTGCTGGGTGGTAATCCTGGTATCTCCTGGAATACATCCTCAAAGTCCCTCACTACAGGGATAGAGTCTAAAGAAACTGCCACTTCCTGCGAGGTTTCTTCCTCAATGTAGTATAGATGTGTGGTCGAGCCTCCCTCTGGGCGAGGCATCATCACAACAAACATCTCCTGTCCCGGAATGGCGAAGATAAGGCTCCCACCGAAGCAATCAATCATGGATCTATAGTCAGCGAGCCAATCCATACCGATGATCACGTCATGAACATGCATATCTAATACCAACATGTCCGCAGGTAAAACTAAACCGCCAATCTCCACTCCTACTCTTCGACATATAAAGAATATAAGCGACCCATTTCCCAAAGGTGAGTCGACACACGTAACAGTGCTCTCTGCGGTGGCTAACAACCCTAAAGCCTTCGCGAAATGTGTAGCTATAAAGCAATGAGTGGCCCCCGTATCAAATAATACCCGACCCATAGTGCCATGGATAGAGAACGTACCCTCGATCGCGGGCGGCGCCTGCTGTGCTGGAGGATTGGGAACGTCCCGAACGTTATACACACGTCCGTAGTGCATCTGCCCCTGCTGCTGTGGGGCGGGTGGTGCTGGTGCTGCTGGTGGCATTTGACCCTGTTGCCCTTGCTGGGCACCCTGCTGCTGGCCTCTGCCCCTCTGCGGGCACTCCCTCTTGAAGTGTCCTGGCTGGCCACAGGAGAAACAATGTTTCTGGTCGTCACTCTGCCGTTGGCCCTGCTGGCCCTGACGTTGCTGGCCCGGTTGGCCTCCCCCGTTGTTCCCTTGGCCCTAACGGCCCTGAGGAACCTGCTGTTGCTGATTAGGCCTGGTTGCCCCTGTCTGAACCCCTGCCCTCCCGGTCGGAACCCACCAGGCTTAAACTTCTTAGCCTGATTCCCTTGCTGAATGATGACCTGCTGCTGTGTGCCACTCGTCTCACTACTAGTGACCGCCTTGCCCTGCTGGCTCGGCTCACCTGCTTTCTTGTTCCCCTTAGTGTGGAAATGATGATCCTGACAATGTATAAGTGCGGCATTAACGACATCTGTATAGGTCACCAATGCCGGGTTTCCAATCAAGTGCTGCCTGATCCTCCAAGCCAGACCATCCATGAACTTGGACTTCTTCCGCTCCTCATCGCTCACCTCGTTTGGCACAAAGTTTGCCAAACGGGTGAACTCCTCCTCATATTCTGCCACTGACCTGTCACCCTGTACCAACTCGCTGAATTTCTTCCTCATCTCAGACTCTACTGCTGGAGGGAAGTACTTGCGGTCAAACCGCACCCAGAATTCAGAAATCGGCATCAAATCCCGCTCCTCAGCGGTGGTTACAGACTCCCACCACTGTAAGGCTGCCCCTGACAGACGAAAGGTAGCCAGCATCTGTTTCTGCACCTCTCTACCCTCTAACATGCGCAGATGGCGCTGAATGTTCTTCTTCCAGTCACAAGTCTCAACCACATTGGTGCTACCTCGAAACTCGGGTGGGTGACCCTTCTGAAAGGTCTCCCTCACTCGCTGCCAAGATGGTGGCCCCACTGGAGCTTGAACTGCTGGAGCCAATGGAGGCGGTGCCTGGGGCTGTGGAAAATGAGCTGCCATAGCTCGCATCGCTGTCTCCACCGCTTGGGCCACTATCACTGCCACCTGAGTGGTAGAAATCAACTCGGGCGGGGGTGGTGGTGGAGGTACCTGTGGCTCCTGGCGAGCCTCCCTCACCTCATCTCTAGCCTCAACCCTCTCCGCTCTCTGTCTCTTTGGCGGCATCTGAAATAGATTGAATTGTATAAGTACACAATTTATACAAAAATTAATAGCAGGAATACGATATCTCACAAGCGGAAAATATAATCAACAGTCCTAATAATAGGGCTCTATAACAACCGAACGCTACGCTGAAACGTAGAAAGCCGTACAGATCCTAAGGACAACTAGAACCTGATGCTCTGATACCATCTGTGACACCCCGCCTAATTAATCCTGGTTGATCAGTCCTAAATCAAGTTAGAACAGGTTTCTCATTTGGTCCATTCTTAGCATCACTGTCGTTTTATTTAAATTACTAATCACCTAAGTGAGAAAAATAGACTGGTGTCAATTTTTATCTTTCATTAATTAAACAAAAACCCATGCGGAAAATACAACAATAAAACAATCACAGATAATTTAACTAATCATTCCACAAGTAAAATTTATTAACCGAATAAACCATCGGTCCAAATAAAAATCCCATAAAGACAAGAATAAAATCCCAACAAGTCTAAGAAATAAATAAATGGAAAGTGAGCGACATGCTTGAATAAATAATAATGAGTCTCTACATTATGAATGAAAGAAAGAGGCGTCTATCAAAGGTCCCGCAACATCCACATATGCTGCAGCAACGGATTTCCTGGGACCGAGTCAAGTCTGGCGTCCCTGTGGCTGGACACCTAAAAGGTTTTTAAAAAGTTTTTATAGCAAGGGTTAGTACCCAAAACATTTGAAAACATTTACCAAATGATTAACTTGCAGTAATAATAAAAATGCATGCTCTACATATTTTAGTTAGTGACGCACTCTCTTGAGAACTTCCTTGCCCCTCCTCTAATGTGCACCACTAACGCTTTAATTATCACCTAGTTATCTAACTCATGACTAGATAATTATTAAAGTCTCCTTGAATCCCTTCTACTCTAATTTGAGTAACTGTAATGATGATTTTTAAGTCATTAGCACTATCAATTTAATTAAATCATTTCCCTTTTTTTCTTTCATATAACTACTCCACTCGTTATACGTATACAACAACTCATGCTTGTATTTATTTAGCCCGTATATAATAATTACCTAATTATATACTTAAATTTATTGCAGCATTCACACACATACTGGAATACATAAAACACTAACATCCACCCGAGTAAAAATACTCCCCGGATAAAATCTCTCTAAAGTGCTAGTACACTAGGTATATTCGCATATCCTAGTTATCCAAGTTAGATTCGCTCACTAACTTGGTTTAGTATACGATTGGAGGCGGTCATATTCCTTCCCGGAAAGTGAGATGCCCCTCACCCCCTGTAACGGACGCTATGACCTGGGAATCTACTCGCCCTACTACTCAAGCTAGGGGATTCATCCACTGCGCGTAACCTCCCCCTATATCACTAAAGTATAATAATATCTAACCACTGATATTAAGGCATACACTATATACATATACTATCACACACCGTATATATATATATATATACATACATAAAAAATGTTCCAGCTACACCGTGTAGTAAACCCGTGACACAAGCCTATTCCATTTTTATTATGAGGTTATTACCCAACTCGAATCATTAATTAATTTGCATTAATAATTTCAGTTACTTTTGATGTTGCCCTCACCCTTTAATTGGACTCCATCTCATAGCCCGAATTAACCTCACCCGAGTCTAAATCCCGACTCTAAATTACTTAGTCCATTACTAAATGAAATAATATACTCCGATGTCGCTCAACCAATTATGACATGACACCCAATTTCTACTCCCATTTTCTAATTTATTTCCCCACAATTAATCAGATTTAAAACATGTATAAATTTTTCTCCATAATTAATCACATAACAATTTTTATATAAATCTCTCCCTATAAAATTAAAACAGGGCGAACTGTCAGTTTCTGCCGACCGTCGATCGATCGACTTCATGGCGTCGATCGATCGATCGAACAGGTACTCGTCTTCTTCGCGAAGACAGACAGCCATGGGCGAAAATCTGCAAGCCCTAATTTCCATCTACACTAAAACTAAATCCCTTTTAGCATTTGTACATATTAGGAAACTCATTAGGGATCTCCAGAATATTCATCAACATACATAATTCGTCCCTTTACTCCAATTTCTAAATTTGGGGAAAGTTTCATCATAAACCCTAGGTCCATTTATACCCCAAATTCCATCATCAAATTCGTTTTCAAATATGCAGACATCATTCTACCAGATATGCAATAACTCACCATTATCAGATTTTACAATAATTATCACCCAAATTTCGTAAATCAAAATGGTTGTTTTCAAAATCCTATGTTCATTCCATTAACAACCAAAAACGAATTTCTACTTAATCACTACGCATGAATATGAATCGAATACAGATTTAATGCTATTGCAAGTTATCCACTTGCCTTAAGGTTCGTAGAGTCTGAATTGGAGCTAAATCCCAAGGTTGAAGATGACCTTTGTTGGCTCTCTTTTGATCCCCAATATGGCTTGGCTGCTGCTAGGGTTTCCTAACCCTTTAGTTCCTCTTCTTAATTAAGCACATCCATCCTAAATCTTCCTTTTATTAACTTAATAATCCAATTCACGTTTTTTGACTAATGGGCCAAGCCCAAGTGACCAAAATGTCCCCGAGTGGGCCCGACTATGTCTAAAAACGTCCCGTGACCCGTTTACTACCCCCGGGTACACTTTTCCGACTATCTCGGCCCATCCGGACTCAACTGTACCCTCAGAATCTGCATCCGAGTTAATTTATAAAAATACTTATCCCCCACCCCATATAGTCTTATACCGACTTTCGGATGTGATAAGTACATACCTCGTCATTAATACTCTAGACGACATCATTACATTATTACTATTCACTCAGTAATTTAATTTGCCTAAATATTAACCATTCACTCTCCGATTAATATTTAAATTATATTTTTACAATAATTAATTCATTAAATCACAACACACTAGTAATTTGAATTTCTGAATTAATTAAATATTAAATGTACCAGAAATACGGGGTGTTACAAGTCCATTATCTGACACAAACATGAGAGAGCCCCATAGCAAAATATGATGTTCTTTCTGACTAATTTAGTTACTTTCTTTGCATTAAACACATCATATGACTCAACATAAGCCTATTTTGTAAAATAATTGATGGCAACAAGAATGAATTCGTGACCATTGGATGACTGAGGAGTAATTTTCCCAATGATGTCGATGTCCCAAGTTGAGAAGGGCTAACGTGAAGTCATGTTGTAAAATTCACGGGAGGCAAATGTTAAAGGTTAGAAAATTTCTTACATTTGAGGCACCTTATGACATAAGAAGCGCAGTCTTGAACCATGGTGGTCTATTAGTATCCTTAGCTGATGATATTTTTGGCAAACATATGACCGTTCATATGGGGTCCACATTCCTTGCCATGGATTTTTTGCAATACTTTTTCAGTGTTAGTCCCTACTATACATTGCGAATATGTTTCATCGAAGTTCCTTTTAAAATGATTCTTCTCGTAGATGATGTACTGAGGTGCAAGATTGCAAAGAGTTACACGATATCTCTTATTAGCTCGTTGAGGATATTCACCATACTTGAGGAGACACCAAATATGGTAATACCACACCCCAACTCTGAGTCTTCCTATATTGTAAGATAGATGTGGTAACATTGAGTTCATAGAGATTATTTTCCATCTTGAAAGGGGGTCATTGTTATTCCCTCAGGAAGGTCAATTATAGAGGCTATATTTCCAGAGCATCGAAAAAATTGTTTCTTGAGAGATAAAGGTAGTGATAGTGGATGTTGATGTAAAAAATTAGATCGCTCTAATTATTCAATCACAGATAAATAAAATGAGACAAAGATTTTTAAAGTGGTTCAGCCTATTAAGAATGGCCTACGTTCACTGTTATGTTATTGCTGAGTGTTTGGGAATTCTCGATTACAAGTTCAGTCAAGAAATTCCGGTTCCCTTGAATGAGGGTGATACAAGGTATTTATAGCCCTTAGGCTGTACATGAAAGGGTTGATACATTAAATGATATTCATATGAAAGGGTAATACATTTAATGCAGCGCGTGCGTCAAGATGATGAACATTCAATGAATAGTTGAACTGTTGATTATCTGGCAATTAATGATACGGTCGAGATGCAGCTCGGACCGCCTTAGTTGGTCGTTGCTCAGGAGTTCCTCAGAGAGTTATAGTACCTCAGAGTGCTGACGTTCCTCGGTGTATCCTCGTTGCTCGGAGAGACTATGAGTTGGTCGGGGAAATGAACTTCCTCATTGTTATTGTGCCACGTAGATTGACAAGTGTCTTAGTATGATTTGTCCACATCAGCATATTAATTTTGGTATCAACAGAAGCCCCCAATGTTTCATATTTCGGACTTTGAGGAGTATGGAACATTCTTTCTCGGTATATGGCAATATTGAATGATCTTCCTGGGTTTTAGGAGCATCGTATTTGAATTTATTTCCAAATTCACAGAATCCGCCTTTTTTCGAATTTTTAAGAGTGCTTCGATCTTTGTTCCCTTTTTGTCCTTTTAGCCGCCGGAAGTTCAATAGTTTCTTTCGCATAATCATTTCCTTCGCCGCTTCCCTAGGCAAAGTATTTAAACTTCTTAGGTAACCATACTGTCTTCTTCTTTTTCCAATTTTCTGCATTCAAGCTTTCTATTCTCTCTTTCTCTCTTGTGCGTTCATCTTTTCCTTCGCTAGTTGTCAGCAGATAAATAAAATAAGACAAAGATTTTTAAAGTGGTTCAACCTATTAAGAATGGCCTACGTCCACTGTTATGTTATTGCTGAGTGTTTGGGAATTCTCGATTACAAGTTCAGTCAAGAAATTCCGGTTCCCTTGAATGAGGGTGATACAAGGTATTTATAGCCCTTAGGCTGTACATGAAAGGGTTGATACATTAAATGATATTCATATGAAAGGGTAATACATTTAATGCAGCGCGTGCGTCAAGATGATGAACATTCAATGAATAGTTGAACTGTTGATTATCTGGCAATTAATGATACGGCCGAGATGCAACTCGGACCGCCTTAGTTGCTCGTTCCTCAGGAGTTCCTCGGAGAGTTATAGTATCTCGGAGTTCTGACGTTCCTCGGTGTATCCTCATTGCTCGGAGAGACTATGAGTTGGTCGGGGAAATGAACTTCCTCGTTGTTATTGTGCCATGTAGATTGACAAGTGTCTTCGTATGATTCATCCACATCAGCATATTAATTTTGGTATCAACAGTGGACATCTTTGAATTAGGAAGAGAGCCTTTCAAAACGAGCATGAAAAGGTACAATCTTCTCTTATTTGATTTTCCATTTCTAGCGAACTTATCCTTTGATAAGGGTCGAGCCTCCTTCGACATCGAGATATTAAATTCTTTTCTTGAGGGAAGTCTTGATACCTAGACTGCCTGCTTCATACTCTATCATGTTTTCAGTGATAGGGAAATCAAGTTTAATGGAAATGGGAGTCTGATAATCATCGGTGGGAATCAAGACTATCACAATACCGTATCATTTCTTATTAGCTTCTCCATCAAAGAACATCTTCCATTAGATCTCTTCATGAGAAGTACAAAGAATATCCTCACACTAAAACTCAAAAATCTACACATCGACTTCTCCTATGGGAATGTCAACAAGGTAGTCAAATATGGCACTTCCTGTCATATCTTTCTATCTGACATAAGAGATATTGATTTCGGATAGCAACAACAACTAGTAGGTCAGCCAATTTGATAAGGTAGGATTTTCCAGCATACACTTCATGATATCCATACGAGATACTAATTTGATGGGTAATGCACGCATGTAGGGTCGTAGATATTTGGTATACAATCATGGTAAGATAATATAGAAAGAAACCTTGGTGTGTTAGGTTGGGCACAATCTCACATTGATTAAAGATATGGACATGGTCAGCATTGACAAAGGTGTTGAGCATTCGTCAACCGGAGTGGTTCACGTATATTAAGGATTAAAGAAGAAGCCTTACCCTTAAGGAGGGAAGTCTAGTGTTTGACTTCCCAAAGGACAATATGCTCGTACATTGCTTTCTGATGGTTCCTTTTAATTTCTTATGCGAAAAGTGTTGTAAGGATGACAAAACAAAGTCTATTTTTGTGAAAAAACTTTTTCCAATTTTTTAATTCGCACCAAGTTGTGAACAAATTCTAAACTTAAAAAAATTGTATCTTGGTTCTAAACATACATATAGTGATTAAAGCACGCAAAATAAATTAAAGACTACTCACAACGTCGGATGTATGAGGAAAATCACAAATGGGAAAAACCTCGGACGGACCCCAAGCCAGACAATCATTATGAATATGGTTTTACAAAGGTACAAACGATAGTATTACTCAATGACTCGATCCACCCATGAGAATTGATTCTCCTCTGATCTTCAAACACTCCTCTCACAGTGCCCACGCAAAAAGTAACCTTCTTCCACAATGTTTATCCACAACACACGCATCCACGTATGTATCGGTTCCCACCGACACTACACCAAAAATGCTAATCTGGAATGCTTAGGCAGAGATATTCTGGCACTGTTTAAAACCGTGCCAGATTCTGTCACGGTTTTATCATAATTTGGTACGGTTTGAAATAGTGCCAAAATTTGGCACGGTTTTTAAGTGTGCCAAATATGGGTACGCTTTGTTAAAAAAATAACCCCCCAAAATTTGGAGCGGGCTCCAAAATTTCAAGACATTCTAATCCCCCCTCTCTCTCTGTCTCGCCCTCCCCACCCTACCGTCTTCCTCATCATTTCTCCTCCTCATTGTTTCTCCGCGTCGCTGCTACTGCTCCCACGCTACCGGCTTCATCATCCTAAGGTATTACATCTCTCTCTCTCTCTCTCTCTCTCTCTCTCTCTCTCTGTATATATATATATATATATATATATATATATATATATATATCAGGTCATATTGCGATTTCTATATATATAGAAATCGATCACAGGTCATATATATATATATATATATATATATATATATATATATATATATATATATATTGCAATTTTGGGTACCGATGTCATTGAAACTTGAGGAAAAATCAGAATATTAAGGCTTATAGAGAAATCCAGATTTATAAATAATTGTCACACGCAGTGTGTGTGTGTGTGTTCGTATTGTTGTATGTTTTCCTTTTTACAGCCCTATGTCTCGTTGATGAGTTGATTGTCCGTGTGTGTAGATTTGGAGCTGGAAGGGTGGAAATGAAATAAAAATGGGATTATTTCACTAAAACTTTAGGGAAAAAAATGAGAAATAAAGGTGTATAGAGAAATTTAGAATTAGAATTAGAATTAATTGCCAAAATGCGCGCGCGTGTGTGTGTGTTTGTATATTGTCATTTTAACACCTTAGTGTCTCATCAATGAATTGATTGTTTATGTATATATGTGTGCGTGCACATAGTGTGTGTACTTGAAGGTGGAAGGGAAGAAGTGCACTAAAGATCAACTTTTGATTGGTATGAATATGTATATTAGCACATGTATGTATATACATGTAATTATACACTTTAAATTTATTAGCTCTATGTTTGGTTGATGAAATAATGCCAAACTTTGTTGCAAAACGTGGCCGGAATGTTGTTGTGAGAAATCACCGGGGGCTTGGGGGCATATCAATAACTGTAAGTAAGTATTCACTATATGGAATTTTTCTTTATTTTTTCCATTCTTTATTTTTTTTCTTTTTATTGTCCAGTAAGAAACCATTTAATAAATTTCTGTAATAGAATTATATATAATGATGTAGCTAGCATCCATTTGGACTGTTCACTTGTGCTAAGGATTTAGTTAGCATGGATACAAAGGTAAGATTATTGTTCATACCCTTTGGACTTGACTTATTTCTAGTTTATTCTATGGTTAATTTTGATCACATTAACGTATTGTAGGTCAGGATGTTAGCAGTTTATATGTAAAAGTAGCTTCAGAGCAAGGCCAACGCCAAGGAATTACAAGTAATGTAACTTTCACATAAAGAATCCCACTAGCCCGCTACTAGACAGGTAAAACTCTAGTATTATATTTTACTTCTAATAAGATATATAGTTTTATATATGTGCAGTACTTTAAATATGCGTGTCCTTTAGTGTATATATGGTTATGGGGTTTAACACTTTTTTTTTAAATTAGGTGTTTTCATATTTGAAGTTTTGTTATGGAAGTAAAATTAAAGTTACGTTATCTTATGCTATTAATCAAGACGTAATTGGCTCAACTATGAGAAACTCTATAAGAATATTTACTTATTACTTGAAGTCACAAAACAAAAAACTTTAGTTGTGTGAGCATTCCCACATCATTATACCTCTTCTAATGATAGGAGTTCTAATGAATGGAGTTTGAATAACATGTGTTAGTTTATCAAAATTATGCCTGTTGATAGTAATTATGCCTTACACTATTGAGATTTAGTACAAACAATTAATGACCCCTCGGAGTGAGTCCATATTGATATAGAAGTATAGCTTATTATGGACATGAGTTTTTTACTCGTGTGGTCATGAGGTGTATAGCTATTCGACTGTTATAGGTGATTTCACCCCAAACCAGCCCCCAAATGGCCCCGTAAGAGGCACGAACACCTCGCACGGGACCAACGTAACTCATAGGAACTGACCGTGTAGTCAAGAGCCTCTCGTTTTGAGAATATGACGATAATTTGAAAATATCAAGATTAACCTTAAAAACAAGCCGTTAAAGGGTGAAAACTCAAATAAGCACCCAAACGGCCCCTTAAGAGACACGAACACCTCGAACGGGACCAATGTAACTCGTAGGAACTGACAGCGTAGTCAGGGGTCTCTCGGTTTGAGATTTGACGATAATTTGAAAATATCAAGATTAAACTTCAAAACAAGCCGTTAAAGGGTGAAAACCCAAACTAGCCCCCAAATGACCCCGTAGGAGGTACGAATGCCTCGCACGGGGACCAATGTAACTTGTAGGAACTGACCGCGTAGTCCTCGGTCTCCCGGTTTGATAGTATGATGATAATTTACAAAAATCACACTTTGACTTAAAAACAAGTCGTTAAAGGGTGAAAACCCAAACCAACCACCAAAAGACCCCGTAGGAGGCACGAACACCTCGTACGGGACCAATGTAACATGTAGGAACTGACCGCGTAGTTTCGGGCCTCCCAGTTTGAGAGTATGACGATAATTTGCAAAAATAATACTTAGACTTGAAAAAGGGCGTTAAAGGGTGAAAACCCAAACCAGCCCCCGTGGGAGGCACGAACACCTCGCACGGGACCAATGTAACTTTTAGGAACTGACCGCGTAGTCCCGGGTCTCTCAGTTTGAGAGTATGACGATAATTTGCAAAAATCACACTTTCTTGAAAACAGGTTGATAAAGGGTGAAAACCCAAACCAGCCACCAAACGACCCCGTAGGAGGCACGAACACCTCGCACGGGACCAATGTAACTTGTAGGAACTGAACCCGTAGTCCCGGGTCTCCCGGTTTGAGAGTATGACAATAATTTGCAAAAATCACACTTAGACTTGAAAACAGGCCGTTAAAGTGTGAAAACCTAAACCAGCCGTCGTAGGAGGCATGAACACCTCGCACGGGACAAATGTAACTTGTAGGAACTGACCGCGTAGTCCCGAGTCTGCCGGTTTGAGAGTATAACGATAATTTACAAAAATCACACTTTGACTTGAAAACAAGTCGTTAAAGGGTGAAAACCCAAACCAGCCCCCAAACGACCTAGTATGAGGTACGAACACCTCGCACGAGACCAATGTAACTTGTAGGAATTGATACCGTTGTCCCGGGTCTTTCGATTTGAGAATATGACGATAATTTACAAAAATCAACACTTAAACTGAAAAACAGTCCGTTAAAGGGTGAAAACCCCAACCAGCCCCCAAACGACCCCATAGGAGGCACGAACACCTCACACGGGACCATTGTAACTTGTAGGAACTGACCGCGTAGTCCCGAGTCTCACGGTTTGAGAGTATGACAATAATTTACAAAAATCAACACTTTCAGTTAAAGGGTGAAAACCCAAATCAGCCCCTAAACGACCCCGTAGGAGGCACGAACACCTCGCACAGGACCAATGTAACTTGTAGGAACTGATCGCGTAGTCCCGTGTCTCCCGATTTGAGAGTATGACGATAATTTATAAAAATCACGCTTAGACTTGAAAACAGGTCGTTAAAGGGTGAAAACCCGAACCAGGTCCCGAACGACCTCGTAGGAGGCACGAACACCTCGCACGAGACCAATGTAACTTGTAGGAATTGACCGTGTTATCCCGAGTCTCCCGGTTTGAGAGTATGATGATAATTTTAAAAAATCACACTTTGACTTGAAAATAAACAGTTAAAGAGTGAAAACCCAAACCAGCCCCCAAACGACCTCGTAAGAGGCACGAACACCTCACACGAGACCAATGTAACTTGTAGGAACTGACCGTGTAGTTCCGGGTCTCCCGGTTTGGGAATATGATGATAATTTATAAAAATCAACATTAAACTGAAAACAAACCATTAAAGGGTGAAAACCCAAACGACCACGTAGGAGGCACGAACACCTCGCACGGGACCAATGTAACTTGTAGGAACTGACCGCGTAGTACCGGGTCTCCCGATTTGAGAGTATGACGATAATTTGCAAAAATCACACTTTCTTAAAAATAGGTCGTTAAAGGATGAAAAGCCAAACCAACCCCCAAACGACCTCGTAAGAGGCACGAACACCTCGCACGGGACCAATGTAACTTATAGGAACTAACCGTGTAGTCCCGGGTCTCCTAGTATGAGAGCATGATGATAATTTGCAAAAATCACACTTAGACTTGAAAGCAGGCCGTTAAAGGGTGAAAACCCAAACCAGCCTCCAGACGACCCCGTAGGAGGCACGAACACCTCGCACGTGACCAATGTAACTTGTAGGAACTGACCGCGTTGTCCCAAGTCTCTCGGTTTGAGAGTATGATGATAATTTGCAAAAATCACACTTTGACTTGAAAAATAGGCCGTTAAAGGGTGAAAACCCAAACCATCCCCCAAACGACCTCGTAGGAGGTACGAACACCTCGCACGAGACTAATGTAACTTGTAGGAACTGACCGCGTAGTCCCGGGTCTCTCGGTTTGAGAATATGAAGATAATTTACAAATATCAACACTTAAACTGAAAAATAGACCGTTAAAGGGTGAAAACCCAAACCAGCCCCTAAACGACCCCATAGGAGGCACGAACACCTCACACGGGACCAATGTAACTTGTAGGAACTGACCGCGTAGTCCCGAGTCTCCCGGTTTGAGAGTATGACAATAATTTACAAAAATCAACACTTTCAGTTAAAGGTTGAAAACCCAAATCAGCCCCTAAACGACCCCGTAGGAGGCACGAACACCTCGCACGGGACCAATGTAACTTGTAGGAACTGATCGCGTAGTCCCGTGTCTCCCGATTTGAGAGTATGACGATAATTTATAAAAATCACGCTTAGACTTGAAAACAGGTCGTTAAAGGGTGAAAACCCAAACCAGCTCCCAAACGACCCATAGGAGGCACAAACACCTCGAATGGGACCAATGTAATTTGTAGGAACTGATCGCATAGTCCTGGGTCTCCCGGTTTGAGAGTATGATGATAATTTGCAAAAATCACACTTTCACTTAAAATCTAGCCATTAAAGGGTAAAAACCCAAACCAACCCCCAAACGACCCCGTAGGAGGCACGAACACCTCGCACGGGACCAATGTAACTTGTAGGAACTGAACGCGTAGTCCGAGGTCTCCCGATTTGAGAGTATGCCAATAAATTGCAAAAATCAACACTTTCAGTTAAGGGGTGAAAACCCAAATGAGCCCCCACACAATCCCGTAGGAGGCATGAACACCTCGCACGAGACCAATGTAACTTGTAGGAACTGATCGAGTAGTCATGGGTCTGCCGGTTTGAGAATATGAGGATAATTTGCAAAAATCACACTTTGACTTAAAAGCTGCCCGTTAAAGGGTGAAAACCCAAACCAGCACCCAAACGACCTCGTAGGAGGCACGAACACCTCTCACGGGAGCAATGTAACTTGTAGAAACTGACCGCGTAGTCCCGGGTCTCCAGGTTTGAGAGTATGACGATAATTTGCAAAAATAACACTTAGACTTGAAAACGGGCCTTTAAAGGGTGAAAACCCAAACTAGCCCCCAAACGACCTCGTAGGAGGCACAAACACCTCGCACGAGACAAAAGTAAGTTATTGAAACTGACCGCGTTGTCCTCGATCTCTCAGTTTGAGAGTATGACGATAATTTGCAAAAATCACACTTTGACTTAAAACTGGCCGTTAAAGGGTGAAAACACAAATCAACCCCCAAACGACCTCGTATGAGGCACGAACACCTCACACGGGACTAATGTAACTTGTTGGAACTGACTGCGTAGTCCCGGGTCTCCCGGTTTGAGAGTATGACGATAATTTGCAAAAATCACACTTTCTTGAAAATAGGCCGTTAAAGGGTGAAAACCTAAACCAGCCACCAAACGTCCCCGTAGGAGGAACGAACATCTCGCACGGGACCAATGTAACTTGTAGGAATTGACCGCGTAGTCCCGGGTCTCTCGATTTGAGAGTATGACTATAATTTGCTAGAATCACACTTCGACTTGAAAATAGGGCGTTAAAGGGTGAAAACCCAAATCATCCACCGAACGACCTCGTAGGAGGCACAAACACCTCGTACGGGACCAATGTAACTTTTAGGAACTGATCGCGTAGACCCGGGTCTCCCGGTTTGAGAGTATGACGATAATTTGCAAAAATAACACTTAGACTTGAAAACGGGCCGTTAAAGGGTGAAAACCCAAACCAACCCCTAAACGACCCCGTAGGAAGCACGAACACCTCACACGGGACAAATGTAACTTGTAGGAACTGATCGCGTAGTCGTCGGTCTCCTAGTTTGAGAGCATGACGATAATATCTAAAAATCACACTTTGACTTAAAAACAGGCCGTTACAGGGTGAAATCACAAATCAGCCCCCAAACGACCTCGTAGGAGGCACGAACTACTCGCACGGGACCAATGTATCTAATAGGAATGATCGCGTAGTCCCGGGTCTCCTGGTTTGAGAGTATGATGATAATTTGCAAAAATCACACTTTCTTGAAAACAGGCCGTTAAAGGGTGAAAACCCAAACCAGCTACCAAACGACCCCGTAGGAGGCACAAATACCTCACACGAGACCAATGTAACTTGTAATAACTGACCGCGTAGTTCCGGGTCTCTCGGTTTGGGAATATGACGATAATTTATAAAAATTAACATTAAATTGAAAATAAGCCATTAAAGGGTGAAAACCCAAACCAGCCACCAAACGACCCCATAGGAGGCACGAACACCTCGCATGGGACCAATGCAACTTGTAGGAACTGATCGCGTAGTCCCGGGTCTCCCTATTTGAGAGTATGACAATAATTTGCAAAAATAACACTCAGTCTTGAAAAGAAGTCGTTAAAGGGTGAAAACCCAAACCATCCCCCAAACACGACCCCGTAGGAGGAACGAACACCTCGCACGGGACCAATGTAACTTGTAGGAACTGACAACATAGTCCCGGGTCTCCCGGATTGAGAGTATGACGATAATTTGCAAAAATCAAACTTTCTTGAAAACAAGTCGTTAAATGGTGAAAACCCAAACCATCCCCCAAACGACCGCGTAGGAGGCACGAACACCTCGCACGGGCTAATGTAACTTATTGGAACTGATCGCGTTGTCCCGGGTCTACCGATTTGAGAGTATGATGATAGTTTGCAAAAATCACACTTAAACTTGAAAATAGGTCGTTAAAGTGGGAAAAAACCCAAACCAGCCCCCAAACAACCTCGTAGGAGGCACAAACACCTCGAACGGGAGTAATGTAACTTGTAGGAACTGATCGTGTTGTACCGAGTCTCCTGGTTTGAGAGTATGATGATAATTTGCAAAAATCACACTTTGACTTGAAAATAAGTCGTTAAAGGGTGAAAACTCAAACCAGCCCTCAAATGACCTCGTACGACGCACGAACACCTCGCACGAGACCAATGTAACTTGTAGGAACTGACCCCGTAGTCCTGGGTCTCCCGATTTGAGAATATGACGATAACTTACAAAAATCAACATTAAACTGAAAAACAGGCCGTTAAAGGGTGAGAACCCAAACTAGCCCCTAAACGACCTCGTATGAGGCACGTACACCTCGCACGGGACCAATGTAACTTGAAGGAACTGACCGCGTAGTCTCGGGGGTCTCGATTTGAGAGTATGACGATAATTTTCAAAAATCACACTTTCTTGAAAACAGGCCGTTAAAGGGTAAAAACCCAAACCTTCCACCAAACGATCCCGTATGAGGCATGAACACCTCGCATGGGACCAATGTAACTTGTAGGAATTGACAGCGTAGTCCCGGGTCTCCTGGTTTGAGAGTATGATGATAATTTACAAAAATCACACTTAGACTTGAAAACTGGCCGTTAAAGGGTGAAAACCCAAACCAACATCCAAATGATCCCGTCAGAGGCACGAACAATTTACACGGGACAAATGTAACTTGTAGGAACTGACCGCGTAGTCCCAAGTCTCCTAATTTGAGAGTTTGAAGATAATTTTCAAAAATCACACTTTGACTTGAAAACAAGCCGTTAAAGGGTGAAAACCCAAACTAGCCCCCAAATGACCCCGTAGGAGGCACGAAACTTCGAACGGGACCGATGTAATTTGTAGGAACTGACCGCATAGCCTCGGGTCTCCTGGTTTGAGAGTATGCCGATAATTTGCAAAAATCTCACTTTGACTTAAAAACTAGCCATTAAAGGGTGAAAACTCAAACCAGCCCCCAAACGACCCTGTAGGAGACACCAACACCTCGCACGGGACCAATGTAACTTGTAGGAATTGAACGCGTAGTCCCGGGTCTCCCGATTTGAGAGTATGATGATAATTTTCAAAAATCAACACTTTCAGTTAAAGGGTGAAAACCCAAATGAGCCCCCAAACAATCCCATAGGAGGCACGAACACCTCGCACATGACTAATGTAACTTGTAGGAACTGACCGCGTAGTCCCGGGTCTGCCGGTTTGAGAGTATGACGATAATTTTAAAAAATCACACTTTGACTTAAAAAAAGGCCGTTAAAGGGTGAATACCCAAACCTGCCACCAAACGACCTCGTAGGATTCACGAACACCTCGCACGGGACCAATGTAACTGGTAGAAACTGACCGCGTAGTCCTCGATCTCTCGGTTTGAGAGTATGACGATAATTTGTAAAAATAACACTAAGAGTTGAAAATGGGCCGTTAAAGGGTAAAAGCCCAAAACGGCCCCCAAACGACCCCATAGGAGGCACGAACACCTCACACGGGCCCAATGTAAATTGCTAGGAACTGACCGCGTAGTCCGTGGTCTCCCGGTTTGAGAGTATGACAAAAATTTGCAAAAATCACACTTTGACTTAAAAACAGATCGTTACAGGGTGAAAACACAAATCAGCCCCCAAACGACCTCGTAGGAGACACAAACACCTCACATGGGACCAATGTAACTTGTAGGAACTGACCGTATAGTCCTGGGTCTCCTGGTTTGAGAGTATGACGATAATTTGCAAAAATTACACTTTCTTTAAAACAGGTCGTTAAAGGGTGAAAACCCAAACGAGCCACCAAATAACCCCGTAGGAGGCACAAACACCTCGCACGGGACTAATGTAACTTGTAGGAACTGATCGCGTAGTCCTGGGTCTCCCGATTTGAGTGTATGATTATAATTTTCAAAAATCACACTTTGACTTGAAAACAGGCCGTTAAAGGGTGAAAACCCAAACCATCCACCAAACGACCCTGTAGGAGGCACCAACACCTCGCACGGGACCAATGTAACTTGTAAGAACTGATCAGGTAGTCCCGAGTCTCCCGGTTTCAAAGTATGACGATAATTTGTAAAAATAACACTTAGACTTGAAATCATGCCGTTAAAGGGTGAAAACCCAAACCATCCCCCAAACGGCCCCATAGGAGGCACGAACACCTCGCACGGGACCAATGTAACCTGTAGTAACTGACTGCATAGTCCCAGGTCTCATGGTTTAAGAGTATGATAATAATTTGCAAAAATCACTCTTTTTTGAAAATAAGCCGTTAAAGGGTGAAAATCCAAACCAACCCCCAAACGACCCCGTAGGAGGCACGAACACCTCGTACGGGACCGATGTAACTTGTAGGAACTGATTGCATAGTCCTCGGTCTCCCGATTTGAGAGTATGACGATAATTTACAAAAATCACACTTAGACTTGAGAATAGGTCGTTAAAGGGTGAAAACCCAAACCAGCCCCCAAACGACCTCGTAAGAGGCACGAACACCTCGCACGGGACCAATGTAACTTGTAGGAACTGACCGCATTATCCCGAGTCTCCCGATTGGAGATTATGACAATAATTTGCAAAAATCAACACTTAAACTTAAAAACAGGCCGTTAAAGGGTGAAAACCCAAACAAGCCCCCAAACGGACCCGTAAGAGTCACGAACACCTCACATGGGACCAATGTAACTTGTACGAACTGACCGCGTAGTCCCAGGTCTCTCGGTTTGAGAATATTGCAATATTTTTCAAAAATCAACACTTAAACTTAAAACCAGTTCATTAAAGGGTGAAAACTCAAACCAACCCTTAAACAAGCCGTTGAGAATATAATAATAATTGTGACTCGTATATGCAATTTTTCTGCTTGAATACGATTTTTTTAAAAATGACTTGGTTACTAATATCGTATCTTTTTTGTGTCTTATTTTTTTTTGTTGGATGGCATTTGATCGCTAGCTTTTATCCGCTTGGAACGCATGAAGAAGTCAATGCTTTACAACAAGGGTATTAATTATTTAGTGTCGTTAATATTCAGGATTGTATTTTTTGTGTTATCGTCGAGTAGGCTTTAGTAGTTTTATTGTTTACTTTTATGTCCGTACTGGCTATAGTAGTTTTATTGTCGACTTTTATGGCCGTGCGGGCTTTATATGGGCAGATTTTATGTTAGCATGTTTTGGAATGCTAAAAAAATAGAGAAAACTCTGCCCAATTTTTTTTTGATCTGTGAACTATTAGCTCTTGTAATTTTTTGAAGTTTTTATGCAGATTAGTTTATCAATAACATGCGATATTCATAATTTGTGAATTTTCTTGATTTTTTTTGGCAAATAATAAATACTTATCCTATCAGATTTGGAATTTGCAGATTTGTTTCCTATTATTATTTTTTTTATTAATTGAAAAATATGGCACGATTTTAAACCGTGCCAATTTATTAAAATGAGAACGCTTATAAAACAATCTGGCACGCTTTATAACCGTGCCAAAAGCGTTCCAGTAAATAGACAATTTGGCACAGTTTTGACATGTGTCAAAAGCGTTTCAAATTTAACATCTAACATGATTTAAAAGCGTGTCAAAAGCGTGCCAGATAAAAAAACTGACACAGTTTAAAAGCGTGCCAAAAGCATGCCAGTTTGGAAAATCTGGCATGGTTTTAAACCGCGCCAGAAAATCTGGCACGCATGATTCTGGCATGGTTTTGAATCATGCCAGATTGCGTCTGGCACTGTTTTAAATCGTGCCAGCTTCCTATTTTTGGTGTAGTGCGATATGGCTTGTGACGTCTACGATGTTGAAGCCGGACTCCACTGAATCTTCATCGCAAAACCAACAATGTTCAAGTGTAGAACAACTCTTATTGGGTCCACAAAGATCACAATAGAAACTATCAATGATAACTCAGATATTTTAAACTCTAAGGATGTGTTTAGACTTAAAAAACCTTAGAAAACTGGTTGCAAAAATCGTACTATTTGAAATATAAATTTCGTTCTGCCCGCCCTTCGAAATAAGGACTAAAGCACGCGTTAAATAGTATTTTTAAGTCGGCGTGTCGTCCAAGAGTTGTCGTTCTAATGACATGGCCATGTTGTTTGAACGACATGTACAACTTGCGCGAACGACTTACACTTTCGTTCAAGCGTCCTACTCAATTAGAGTCCAAACCAAAACCAACTCTAATCCATCCTTATCAGTTTAAAACGAAGTGTAAACCTTTTCAAACACTAATAAAACATTTATTTAATAAAAACTACATCCTTAATCATTTTAAAATAAATTTTGAGTCTTATTAAATTTATGCATTCATACCTGAGTGATTTTAGACATCAATTAAACTTTAAAAATGAATAAACTTGCACCAATTAAACATCAGCATAATTAATTACTTGAATTTTTTTTGCAATGTCTTCAACACATCATAGTCTGTGTGCGATTGTGATAAATAAAAAACTCAACTATGACCTAAACGTGTTTTGTTCCGGGAATAAGTCAAAACTATAAAAATGACTCAATTGGAAATTTTTTCCTTACACTTTTATGTTATTGGGATGAATGGTTTGTGATCGATTCATCATAATTGGTGATTCGAGCTAAGGTGTGTGGCTAGGTTACTATTTGATGAGAACATCTGGTAGGAGTCATAGACTTCAAAGCGTGTGGCCTAGGTTTTCCCTTCATAAACCATAGTACATTGCATGCGAATGAAATTATTTTAGAACGGTTGTTCATTATTTCTGATCTTTTATGTCACTTTCAGTTCCAATAATCGAGGACTTTGTTCCTTCGATTGTGGTAGTTGGGTATTATTTCATGGTGTGATACAATTAGGTTTGGATCAATAGAGTGCGATTGGACCTAGCATGGACAATGCAACTCAGTAATTGGGTGCACCCTCGTCTAAATTACCTTTTCGTATTGAAAAAAGTTCTATGTATATGTGGTTTCACGTACGATCGCAAGGTTTGCTCGTAGTATCCATTTTCCCTAATATCAATGACCTTATGGATTAGTCAACATGATAATTGGAAGCTCTGGTTGTAAAGAACATGACGATGGTTTGAGGACATTACATAGCGTTAGAATTAAAGGAAACATAACCCACGGTATTATTTTGCCACACTGAGTGTATTGGTGTAATAATCGAGTGAGTGTTCCATAGTTAGATGCCTAGAATGATACTAGGTTCATAGAAGGATCTTGTGGAAGATGTTAATCACACGCACAATTTCTGACATGATTGGAATGTTGCTCCATGGAGAGGTTAACTAATTATACAAGGATAGTATTAGGTTTAAGTGAATTTTAATGGTCAATAAGACCCGGGAATTTGAGTGGACTCAAGATATGTAGTCTTAGGAATTAAAACTATTGATGACTATGGATTGGGTGGTTAGTTATGTCATTTTCTCTTGGGTGAGTGTCAATCACTAGAGAACGTTGCCTCGGTAGAGGCACCAATATGATTTGGGTATTGACAAAGAAGCCTTAGGACTTGATTGAACGTGAGAATCAAGTAAGTGGAGACTCGAGAATTGGTTTGTAGTTTTGAGGGCTAGCCTCATAGTGATAATTAGAATATGTTTCATATCAAGATCCTTCATGATAGCCCCTTATGAAAGTGCGTATGATGATTTCTTAATGATTGATGACTTCGATGACTTAGCATTGAAAGATTCCTATAACTTAGAGTAGGATTTATAACACCGAGAATTTGAGGAATTCATGGATAAATAATTTTGAGAATTAAATTCCCTAAGTAGGAAAGAATTTAACACCCGCCCCGCGACTTTGATCACTTGGCATGACCAATTGGGCTCTGGAGTTGTTGAGATGGATCATAAGTTATATTTGGTTAACGTAATGGTCTCGATGCAATTGAATTGGAATTTTTATCGCTTAAAGTTAATGTTAAGATTTTTGGAAGTTATTTTAACAAAATTCATTGTGATTCGAATGAGTCATTCAAACGAGTTTCAAACGGCTTATAACGGCTGAGAAAATGGTTGATGTTCCTCGCTCTTCAAAATCTAATTAGAATCCATGTTCGAAGGAAGTGCTCATTTGTTTGAACAAAAGTTTACTTCACATTCGAACGAGGTACTTCTCATGCCCCACCCTATGATTATGCCTCATTTTTACCTCGTTAGAACCCACGTTTGAACGAAAAGGGATCTCATTCTAAAGAGATTGAATTTAATTCGAACGATTGGAAAAATCTAGAAAAATTCTACACTTTTTAATGTGTTGTCATGATATGGATCGTCAGATTGGATGACCTATCGATCACTCAATGGCTCAGAACAAAACATTGGATAAATGCTTAATGGATTATTAAACAAAAAGTTGAGTGAATAGTCATTTGGTGGATTTAAACCTTAGGATTTTTTAGAGTATTTATATGATACTTTGGCTCATTTAGGGCATTTTCCATTATATTCGGTCTCTCTCTATCTCTAGTTCTTGGAGCTTTTCCTCCATCATCCGTTCACCCAAAACCACCATAGTCTAACCTTTTTCCACCATATTTAAGCTTATAAAGCCCAACTACACCATTGTTGGACAAAGTTACAAATCCATGGAGATATTGTTGGGGGTTTTGGAAGAAGAAAGTAGAAGAAATTATGGAGTTTGAAGGGGGTTTTATGGAGCATTCAAGGAGACAAACTTAGTGGAGCTAGGAAACCTCTTTAAGGCCACCTTAGGGGGTGGGAGGTGTTCATCTTCTACTACACTTCATCCACCATGGTTGAAGCCTCCTTTGAGGTGGAAAACTCTACTCTTATCTTAAGAACTCTATTTTTCTATAGTATTAGTCTTATAGCTATAACTTGTAAGAGTAAAATGTATATGTGATTTAAGAAAGTTATTCCTTATGGTTTTGTAAAAATAATTTACGAAAGATCCCAAGAGTTTTGAAAAAAAAGATATATTCAAGGAATCTTGACATCTAAACATTTTATGGAATAAAATGTTTGAAATTATATTTCTTTTGTTGAAAATATTATATGAACAAATGTCATAAGGTTTTCTTTTAAAAATTGGAATTTTGTATAAATAGACCGTACTCAAGTTTTGAAGAAATATAAGTGTCTTTTAGCTCGAAAGCATGTTTATGTCAACATTATGAAATTTCTAGAATGAACCATATCTTATACCCATTTAATGGGATTTTTAAACCTAAAATCCATATCCTCGTGTATATAAACATGTAGTATTTTGTTGATTGGAATATAAAGAAGTTTAATGAAGGTTTTAATGGGTTTTAACATGAAATAAAGCAAATAAAAATTTCATCCCTTGAAATGCGTTAAAAATTATAGAAAACGTGGTAAGTGGGTGTTTTTATACTACATGGGAAAATAGAGGGAGTATAGTGTTTTCTTGTAGAAATGTCCCCAAAATGCCAAAAGATTTCTTTGATGAAAGAAGTAATGAAATAAAGAGATTTCCAACTTGAGAAGTATGTTATTCATAAGTGTTAAATAAGTGTTGAGGAGTTAAAAATATTTAAGAAAATGTTTTTGAGAAATAACACTTGTGTAAATAAAGAAAGATACAAGTTTAAAAATGAATGGGTAAAATGGTAGTTTTATGTCAAGCGAAACATTTTATGAAATAAAATTTTGGAAAAGGTGTTACACAAAATGGACTAAATGGAAGTGATTTTTGGAATAAAATCAACATAAGTGTGTAAAGGACAAGAAATGGTAATTTTTAAAGTGTAACACAAGGTGGGCGATGTTCCCGGGTTTTGACTTCGACCGGTAAAAATTGGAATAATGTGGACATTTGATAAATTTTAAACACATTAATATGGAATCGGATGACACCAAGAATAATTAAGAAGGTCCTGGATCCCTAAGGTGAAAGATCCAAAATCACTGGCCAGAGCATATGATAGAATAGTCGATAGTGTACAACCCATTAAAGTATGCGAATATTTAAAAGATTTTGAGAAAAATCTAATAAAAGTGGAACAAGTCAAGAAATGGATCGTGTGACGAATATATGAAAAGACAACCTAACTTAAATGAAATTAATAAATGTTCCGGTTAAAGAATAACGTGCACAAGTATTTTAAGAAAATTGACTAATGTCCATGAATTAAAAGGAATGGTAAAGTGAAGTGGGCAAATGGGTAATTAAGCCACCTAAAGAGGTTTAACCCATAATTAACACAGGAGTGTAGTTATGAAACGTTTTCAATGAAAATAAGTATTTTCTAATACGATGCTTGCATGTGTTAAAAGGTGATTTGAAGGGAATTACTAAGGTAAATTTGGTATGATTAAAAAGGATGACTTTGATAAAAGAAGTGCCTCTCCTGAAATAAAAATTATTTGTTTAAATTATTTAACCATTGTGTTAAATCAAGAAATAAATGTCAAGTCAAGTGAAAATGGGTTCTTTTACAATATTGAGGCGAATTAGTGAGAATAAGTAACGTTTTTGAAATAAAAACAATTTAATGCATTAAAGTATATATATATATATATATATATATATATATATATATATATATATATATATATATATATATATGTATATATATATATATGTGTGTGTGTGTGTGTGTGTGTGTGTGTGTGAGGTAAATGCATGTGTATATAGACATTACGTGTTAGAGTCTCTTTTCTACCATTCGATTCTTTATTGCATTATAGTATTTTCCCACTAGGCATTCATCTCATTCCTTCGTCTTTGGTATGGCGGGTTGGGTGTGGTTGTGTATTTTGATACCGTTATACAAGTAAGTATCCTTTTTATTTTATCTTAGTAGAATTGTATGCTTGGATTTCGAGAACGCTTCTCATGGGTCCGTCACGTATATTAATGTAAATTGAAAGCGCATGCTAAAGAAGTGAAATGCATGTGAAATAAATTCGAATTAGTAACATTATTTAGGTTGTTCCATCACACTTCACACCTAATACTCGGATTGGACCTTGTGACACCCCGCCTAATTAAATAATGGGTGATCAGTCCTTTATTAAATTAATTCAATGTGCTTGGTTGGTTCATTCTTAGCATCACTGTCGTAAAATAATTTTCTTTGTTAACACCCTAATAAATAATTAAGTTAAGTGTCAAAATATTATATTTAATAAAGTAAGTCCGATCGTTGTTATTAAGTATGAAACCATTTTTATGAATACAAATGATAACATTAAAACCACACCATCCGAATGAAATGACCAAACTAGATAAATTAATTCAAATAATTAATCACAATCGCAGGACAAGGAAATAAGTAAAAAAATCCTAATAATAGCTGAATATTGAAATAATAAAGAGTACAAGTCTCTCTCTAAACCAAAAGAAATATGGAAATGGGCGACACATGCCCTAACTAGAAATGACTAAAATAGGAGAATGAGAGGACAAGGATGGAGTCGTCTACGGTAAGGACCTACAACTTCCACACTAGCTACAGCACATCAATTGTCCAAAGATCTAGGCCTGACGCCCCTGTGGCTGAGCTCCTGTAATTAGGGGTGTTCACGGGTCGGTCGGTCGGTTCGGTTCTGGCCGGGTTTTTTGAGCCGAACCGACCATGTCGATTTTTGGAGGAGAAAAACCAAACCGAACCGAATCTGTTTAAGAACCGAACCGAACAGGGTCAATTTTTGACAGGGCCGGTTCGATTTGCCCATCGGTTTTTGACAGGGCCGGTTCGATTTTTTCATTTATTTTAATAAAAAATATTTTTTTAATACCTAATATGAATATAAAATTAAAAAATATAATATAATATGCCAACACTAATATAAATATAATATAAAATTAAAAATTAAAAAGTGTAAAAATTAATTTGGTTCGGTTCGGTTCAAAATCGGTTTTTTTATGCCAAAACCGAAAACCGAACCGACCCTGTCAGTTTTATACCTGATCAAACCGAACCGAACCGACCCTTAAAAAAACTCGGCCCGAAAATTTTCGATTCGGCTCGGTTTTGTCGGTTTGGTCGGCTTTTTTGCACACCCCTACCTGTAATATATACGTATATATTTACGAGAAGGAAAAATGACAGGAAGTGCCCGAGTGTAAAATATCTTTAAAAATAGTTTAGCAAGTATTTAAAATGTTTACTAGTTGATATGATACACATGTTAGTACGCGACACTCTCTTGAGAATCCTCACCTCTCATCTAGTGTGCACGCCTATCGTAACTAAAATGGTTCGTAAGTCTAACACAAGTCTCCTCCCATAATTTCTAATTTACAAAGTCGTATGTCTATGATTTATTTAAAATACCATCCTCTTAAGGATCAGTTAAGACAATTATGTATTTCTCAATACTGCTGGGAAATGTTAAGTTCTGACTATAGTGAAAAGCATTTATTCATTATTTGTCTACTTATACTCACAGTAGAATAATTTTAGATATAAGTTTATATATAAATTTCTCAAACAATATATATACTAATCGACACCCCACATAAAATCTATGGTGCTGTCATACTCTGCTATCAAGTCCCTGTATATCTCGTACAAAAAGGAAATACTAGTTTGGAATCACCCTCGAACTGTATTGACACAATACACACATAACGGAGGTGAAGCATAGTTCCAAGTCACTAAGAGGTCATAACATACCCTCACGTCTCTTAAGACCGTACCAAGGAATCCTATATTCTAGGCACTATTCTAAAAAACCCTCCAAGGCTTGAGGCTTGGGAGAAAGGCCCCGCCCTAAGCTTTTGACGCCTTATCCTTGGTGAAACCCTTAAGGCCGATTTTTTCTCGAAAAAAACAATGCATTAGTGAAATGATATCGCCTTTTAAAGATTTTTTTACAAACTGGACCATTATCTCATCCAAAATAATCAAATAGTATCTTAATTTGCAAATATTCAGACATATTTTTATGATATGTACAATTTTAGTATTTTAATAGCCCTTTTATGGTTAAAAAATATTAAAATATATTAAAAAGACCTAAACGCCTTTTTATGCCTAAGGCCCGCCTAATCTTCTAAGGATTAAGTCTTGGCCTCCATGTCTCAATCACGCCCCACATTTTTTAGAACCTTGGTTCTAATGTACGAGTCAATATCCCATAAAGGTCCCATCGAGATAAGACTGTCTCGGCGCAGCAAACTCCGTGATAGCAAGTAACTCCTGTATGATTATATACATATATATACATTATACACAAGCACTCGGTATATATATATATATATATATATATATATATATATATATATATATATATAATGCTCCTATGCGGATTAGTCCGCATTTTAAGAATGCGGACCGAACATGTGTCACCTAACGGTGCGCCTAGAAATTATCCCTTAACTTATAAGCACATTCTCTCTCTTTTCTGAGCTCACCGCCTGGTGACACATGTTCGGTCCGCAATCTTAAAATGCGGACTAGTCCGCACAAGAGCAGGACTGTATATATATATATATATATATATATATATATATATATATATATATATATATATATATATATATATATATATATATATATATATATATATATCTTAGTTAGGTTCGACCACGACCCGTAATAATATTTTAATCATACGTGGCACCAATCACCCCAGTCCTACATATAATTAACCCATTACTTTTTTTTTATTCTCAATGGTCGCCATTTAATGAGTACTTCTCGTCCCTCGAAGTGTTTTCTTTTACTAAAGGTAAATTCAATATGTGTACCCTTACTAACATACTGGTCTAAGTCTTTCTTGAGTTTTCCAATACCTCACTTAACGTATGCACGATTTCTAATAAATTTTATGCCCCCGTTATCCCATGATTACATCTCGTATAAAATTTCATTTACCGGAACCTACTTAGATGCTACTGGTCCTCCTTATGACCCATTATGATATTTAATTTATATCCGAGGTTTCCTACGCATATTGATTGAATTAACCGAAAAAGAAAAAATTATACAATTTCCAGGAAGAGTCGATCTATCGATGAAAAGGGGTCGATCAATCGAACACTCGATCAATCGAACTTCTTCAGTCGATCGATCGATCAAGCAGTTCTTGCCCAGATTCTATAATTCTAACCTATGGGTTTCCTCTATAAAACTTCACCAAATCTCCCTTAGTGAGTCTCAAACTCCCAACGAAACATAAATATCATTATATAAACGATTATAAATGATTCTTAATGTAATGTTTACATTAATTCATCAAGAGTCATCATTAAAAGGTTAATTTAAGAAATTATCCTCAAACCCCAGTTTATCTAATTTTTCTTAAAAGTTCCTTTGATTTATAGACTTTTATCTCTACTGTCATCAAATTTCGTGATTAATATACAATACATGACTAGACAGTCATAGTACATGATTTCTACTTCAAATAGTGATATCAATCTCCCAAACAACAATATATTTTTATGAGATATAAGATAATTAATTCCTACACTAGCATGGGTGTAATATCAACCAAGATTCCAGCAAGATAGATACTTGCCTGAGATATGAAGGTCTGATTTTCAGGTGTTGATGGATACTGGTTGCGTCCCTCGTTTGCCGACCTACGTGTTGGTGGAGAAAGATGGCAAAGGTGGTGTAGTTTGGTTGCCCTCCTCCTTGGAAGGCTTCTCTCTTCCATATTACTTAGCCTCTCTGCAACTCTTCAATTTCTAAACCTCGAGGAATCTAATTCCCATCAGATATACCATTCAATTTTCTTTCATAATTAAGCCTTAAAAGGAAAATTACTAAAATGCCCTCCCAAGTTACCGGTTAGACCTAAAAACGTCCTGAGACCCAAACTAAACCCTCGGGTACATTTTCCTGATTATCTCGACCATTTTAGACACGTTGGCACACTCAAAATGACCATATGGTCGACTTATAATTTAATTACTTTAAATTCTATTAATTTAGTCCTGACACGACACAAACGCGTCCCGACTTAAATTCTAAAATTATCGTGTTTTTCACTTGCGACAGTTTTAATAAATTCGATTCTATGTATTACTTTACTCATTAAGTAATTTCCACTAAATAAAACTCTCATCATGCTAGTAAATATTTATTTTAAAATTTTAATTAATATTAAATAAATTTTATCCCAATTTAATTTAATAAAATACCCATAATAAAAGCCATTAAAATACGGGGTATTACTTACTTCCCCCTGATAATGAAATTTCGTCCCGAAATTATGAAAATAAGGCATACCTAAAAAAAACAAATATGGGTATTTTTTTTCATATCTTCCTTGCACTCCCAATTGGACTCCTCCATGTTATGATGCTCCCACTGGAACCGTATAAGTGGAACTACTTTCGACCTCAGTCTCCTCTCGCTATGGTCTAGGATAGCCACTTCTCTCTTCTATGAATAACTGTCGGGCTATAAGTTAATCTCCTCTATTGCTATGTGAGTGTGGTCCATATCATCTCGAAGATATCACCTCAATGATGAAATGTGGAACACATCATGAATACGGTGCAAGTGCTCCGACAATCCTAATCTGTATGCCACCGGTTCTACCCTCTCGATATTAGGAAATGGTACTACATACCTCGAAGATAATTTCTCTTGCTTTCCGAATCTCATTACTCCCTTCATAGAAGACACTCGTAATAATACTTAGTCTCCCAAGCCAAACTTCCTGGAAGACTGCTTTGCATCGGTGTAGCTCTTCTGCCTGTCTTGGGCTACCCAAATGCGACTCCTAATTAACTCAATTCTAGATGACGTGCCCTGAATCACCTCTGGCCCAAGAAATTTTTTGTCCCCCACCTTTAGCCCACAAGCAGGAGAATGATAAGGTCTGCCATACAAAGCCTCAAATGGGGCCATGCCAATCATAAACTGATAGGAGTTATTATAAGGGAACTCCACCAATGGAAGATACGGCTCCCAACCCCCTCCAAAATCAAGGACACACATGCGTAGCATATCCTCCAGCATCTGATTGGTACGCTCAGTGTATTCGTCTATCTGTGGGTGATAAGCTGAACTCAATCTCAACTTTGTACCTATAGCCTCCTGAAAGCTCTTCCAGAAGCGTGACACAAAAATCTTGTCTCTATCAGACACAATATCCAGGGGCACCACATGCAATCTCACTACCCCGGTAATAAATAACTGTGCATACTGGCCCATAGTGTATTCTTCTCACACTGGCAGAAAGTGAGATACCTTAGTAAATCGATCCACTATTATCCATACGGAATCGTGACCCCACTGTGATGTAGGAAACCCAATGATGAAATCCATGAAAATTCTCTCCCATTTCCACGTAGGTATCTCCAGAGGCTGAAGTAATCCTGGAGATCTCTGGTTACCCACCTTCATCATCTGAAGGGTGGTACATTTGGACATGAACTCTATAATGTCCTTATTCATCCAACTCCACAATTACTTCCACCTTATGTCCTGGTAAATTTTATCCCCTCTGGGATGTACCATAAATCTCGACCCATATGACTGCATCATCACAGCATGCCATAAGCCTTCTTCCTCCGATACTACCAATCTCCCATTAAACTACAAACCTCCATCCGAAGTCACTGAATATGACTCAGCGCCCTCAACTAGGAGCCGTACAATCTGATCCTGACAAAACGTATCAGTTTCTTGGGCCTGGATCACCCTCGTAACAACCTCTGGCATGACCATTATCACAGATATAAAGGATTGGGCCACTACATCATGGTGTCCCAACTCTTTTAACTTTGCCTTCCATACTTCTGCTACCTCACCTATCGGCCTACGACTTAAGGCATCAACAACCACGTTAGCCTTTCCCGGATGGTACCCTATCTCTAACTAGTAGTCTTTTATAAATTCCATCCACCTGCACTGATGCATGTTCAACTCCCATTGAGTGAACAAGTATTGCAGTGACTTATGGTCTGTGAACAAGCAAAACTTCTCCCCTAGCAAATAATGCCTCCAAATATGCAATGCAAACATAATTGATGCTAGCTTTAGGTCATGGGTGGGATAATTTCATTCATGAGGATTAAGCTTGCGATAATCATAAGCTATATCCTTCTCCTCCAGCTGAAGTACTCCCCCGAGTCCTTGTATAGATGCGTCAGTACACACTAGGCACTCCACCCCTGGCCTAGGTAAAGATAGAACTTGTACATAAGTGAACTTATGCTTCAACTCATCAAAAGACAATTGACAAGCATTATCCCATACGTACGGTACCCCTTTGTGAGTCAGATTTGTCAATGGACCCGCTATTTTTAAAAAGCCTCGAATGAATCTCCTGTAGTACCAGGCTAAACCTAAGAAACTACACACCTCTGTCGATGTCATGACCTGTCCCCACTCCCTCACTGTCTACACTTTGGTCGGGTCCACGGATATTCCCAATTATGAGAAAAAATGCCCCAAAAATTGTACCTCTCGTAACTAGAATCCGCACTTCTCATACTTGGCATACCGCTGATGCTCTCGCAGAGTCTGAAGAACCCATCTCAACTGCTCGGCATGCTCCTTCTCAGTCTATGAATAAATCAGTATGTCATCAATAAAAATAATGACAAACTGATTTAAGAATTCTCTGAACACCCGTCTCATCAAGTCCATGAATACGAATGGAGCATTTGTCATCCCGAATGGCACGTCTCTGAACTCATAGGACCAATACCTCGTTAAGAAAGCAGTCTTTGACACATCCTTCTCCCTAATCCGTAGCTGATGGTATCCCGATATCAAGTCTATCTTTGAAAAGAAGACAACTCCCCTCATCTGGTCGAATAAGTCATCGATTCAGGGAAACAAATATTTATTATGTATCGTGACCTTGTTCAACTCTCGGCAGTCCACGTACAATCTCAATGAAGCATCTCTCTTTTTTACAAACAACACCGGAGTTCCCCAAGGCGAGGTGATCCTACAAATGAAGCCCTGACCCAACAATTGTTCAATCTAATCCCGTAACTCCCTCATCTTGGCTGGATCCATATGTGATGGTGCATGGGTTATCAACCGAGTGCTCGGCATCAAGTCTATAGCAAATTATATCTCTCTAATAGGGGTAGGCCTGGTATCTCCTGGAACACATCCAAAAACTCATGAAAAACTGGAATCGAATCCAGGGGGAACACAATATCCGTAGAGGTCTCCTACTCTATGTAGTATAAATGGGTGGACGATCCTCCCTCAGGGCGAGGCATTTCCACCAAAAATATCTCCTGACCAGGAATGGAAAGGATAATACTCCTAGAAAATCAATCTATCATGGACCTATAAGTCGCTAGCCAATTCATGCCAATGATGGCGTCATGCTCATGCATATCTAAAACTAGCATATCCACAGGTAGAATTAAGCTACCAATCTCTATGACTACTCCCTGAAACATAAAGAAAATCAAAGACCCATTCCCCAATGGTGAGTCTACACATGTCAATGTACTCTCTGTTGTGCCTAATAATCTTGTGGCCCGTGCAAAGCTAGTGGATATAAAATAGTGTAACACCCCAATATCAAATAAAACATGCCCTATAGTGATATGGATAGGAAACGTACCCTTAATCACGGGTGGCTCCTGCAATTCTACTGATTGGTGGACGTTATAGACACATCCGTACTAAAATTTCCCCTGCTGAATGGGGGCTGCTAGTATGGCAAGTAGGGCTGGCATATGAGATGGCGCTGGGAGGGCGGCTGGGAAGAGCGACCTCTATGGATCAGACTCTCCTTATTAATATTTAGTAATCTCTGCCTCATCTCAGTCTGCACGGAGGATGGAAAATATTTGCGATCAAACTGCACCCAAAAAGTTTGAATTGACATGCTATCCCTCTCCTCCAAGGTGATTGTGGATTCCCACCACTGCAAAGTGAACGTCACTATCTTAAAAGAAACCAGTAATCGTCTCTGCACATCAGTGCACTCACACATGTGCAGATGCCTATAGATGTCTTTCTTCCATTGGTCGGTGATGAAAATATCGAGGGATGTGCATTTTGGAAGGCCTCCCTAATCCTCTCCCATGCCGTGGGAAGTTGTGCTTGCATTGGCTCTACGGTCTGAACCTAGGGTGGGTCCTGTTGCACCACCGCTAATGCTACATTCACCGTTTGAGCAATTATGGTGGTGACTTTAGTTGCGTTCATCATTCCCAGAGCCTGAGCTGCTGGCTGCTCGGGCTGGGCATTTTTATCTCGGGGTACTCATCTCGGAGGCATCTAAAACGAGAAAGAAGTTTATTAGTCTACAATTTATTATTAATCTCAAATCGCTGAAGACGTAATCGTAGATTGCAAGAATAAAATAGTCCTAAAATATGTCTCTACATCAAAGATGCTAAGCTGAAAACATGATAAGCCGTACAGATCCTAAAGGAAATTAGAACTTGATGCTCTGATACCACTTTTGACACCATGCCTAATTAAATACCGGGTGATCAGTCCTTTATTAAATTAATTCAAAGTGCCCGGTTGGTTAATTATTAGCATCATTGTCGTAAAACAATTTTCTTTGTTAACATCGTAATAAATAATTAAGATAAGTGTCAAAACATTTAATTTAATAAAGTAAGTCCGATCGTTGTTATTAACTATGAAACCATTTTTATGAATACAAATGATAACATTAAAACCACACCATCCGAATGAAATGACCAAACTAGATAAATCAATCCAAATAATTAATCCCAATCGCAGGACAAGGCAATAAGTAAAACAATCCTAATAATAGTTGAATACTGAAATAATAAAGAGTATAAGTCTCTCTCTGAACAAAAATAAATATGGAAATGGGTTACACATGCCCTAACTGGAGATGACTAAAATAGGAGAATGATAATACAAGGATGAAGGCATCTACTGTAAGGACCTATAACTTCCACACTACCTGCAGCACATCAATGGTCTAAAGATGTAGGCCTGACGCCCCTCTAGCTGAGCACCTGTAATATATAAATATAAATATATATATATATATATAAGAGAAGGAACAATGACACGAAACGGGGTCAGAGCCCGAGTGTAAAACAACTTTAAAAATAGTTTAGCAAGTATTTAAAATGCTTACTAGTTGATATGGCACACATGTTAGTACGGGACACTCTCTTAAGAATCCTCACCTCTCATCTAGTGTCCACGCCTATCGTAACTAAAATGGTTCGTAAGTCTAACCCAATTCTCCTCCCATAATTTCTAATTCACAAAGTCGTATGTCTATGATTTATTTAAAATACCATCCTATTAAGGATCAGTTAATCCAATTATGTATTTCTCAATACTGCTGGGAAATGTTAAGTTCTGACTATAATGAAAAGCATTTATTCAATATTTGTGTACTTATACGCACAGTTGAAGAATTTTAGATATAAGTTTATATATAAATTTCTTAAATAATATATATAGTAATCGGCACCCCACATAAAATTTATGGTGTTGGCATACTCTGCTATCAAGTCCCCGTATCTCTCGTATAAAAGGGAAATACTAATTTGAAATCAACCTCGAATTGTATTAACACAATACACACATAATGGAGGCGAAGCATAGTTCCAAGTCACTAAGAGGTCAGCTAATACCCTCACATCTCTTAGGACCGTCTGACTATCATTCTCAGATAGCCTGTACCAAGGAATCCTATGTTCTAGGGTAGGAGTCAATACCTCCCATAAAGGTGACATCGAGATAAGAGTGTCCTGGCACGAAAACCTCTGTGATAGCAAGTAGAGAGGGTTTGATTATACACAGATATATAAATTATACACAAGAACTTGGTATATATATATTTCCACATATCTCAATTAGGTTCGCCCACGACCCATAATAATATTTTAACCATACGTGGCACCAATCACCCCAGTCCCACATATAATTAACCCATTACTTTTTTATTCTCAATTGTCGCCATTTAATGAGTACTTCTCGTCCCTCAAAGTGTTTTCTTTTAGTAAAGGTAAATTCAGTAGGTGTACCCTCACTAAGATACTAAGTCTAAGCCTTTCTTAAGTTTCCCAATACCTCACTTAACGTACGCACCATTTATAATAAATTATATGCCCCCGTTATCCCACGATTATATCTCGTATAAAATTTCATTTACCGAAATCTACTTAGACCCTAGTGGTCCTCCCTATGACCCATCATGATCTTTAATTTGTATGCGAGGGTTCCTATGCATATTGATATAATTAACCCAAAAAGGAAAAAATGTATAATTTCCAGGAGGGGTCGATTAATCGATGAAAAGGGGTTGATCGATCGAACAATCGATCGATCCACCTTCTTCAGTCGATCGATCGATCAACTTCACCATATTCTGTAATTTTGTAAATATATTATTTGGTTGATTTGGCCAAAGATCATCTTGTATGCGCCTTAATTTATCATGATTGGGCGATCGTTGGTCGTTTTAAAAAGGATGAGAATGTTTGCCATTATCCTTAAAGTCTTTCCCTATTAAGTGGTCCTCAACACTCTTTGTTTTTTTTCAAATATTGATATTCATTGAGCATTCTACCACTTGACCTGTTCTTGAAATTCATTGTTGAGTTTTTTATCCATGGTAGAGAGGGATACTAATCCGGCCAATAAATCAATGGCTAATACATATGGGCAATTACCTAGAGACCAAATCCTTTGTTCAGCCTAGAGGGGAACCCAAGCCATTTCTTTTCTAGTAGGACTTTTCTTTCCACCATCATTTGCTCCCAAAAATACCTTTAAACTATGGTTGTGTTCTACCCAAAAATGACATATGCATCGAGTGCTCGATAACTAGTGCACACTACTTCCTAGTATCCTTAATATTTGTTTTGTTTGATACAAACCTCCTATCTATTAGGATCATATAACCATGAGTGATCTTAAAGACTCCACATGTGACCAACACTTAAAAATCCCTTTGAATCTAACTATCAAATGGATATTAAGTTTTTTCAAAACTTTGGGGGTATATGCCACCCTCGTATGTGTCCCTCCATTCAAAATTTCAATTTACACCAGTTGCAGCCTCAACGGCATCACCAAGTGCGGTCATAACGGGAACGGTCCCAACAAGTATACCCCTTGTTGTAAATCCAACAGTGGTAACCGTTCCCATATCAAATTCCATGTAATGGGGAGTGAAACTTCCTACCATCTGCTGATAGGAAGAGTACGAATGTACAACTAAGGGCTAGTCCCTTCGATGTATCACCAATGCACCAAGGCGAATATCAAAGGAATAGAGGTGACCATTATGGCTACAAAGAGTCCCTTCACTGTCAAGGAGGCTCACTTGGTAGATGCAGTGTTTTACACAGAATTACAGGAGGATATACGAGTCCTAACGAGAAGAATAGAAGGATCATGGGTTCCCTCAATCAGAGAAAGGATGGGTCCTTTGAACGAGCAGAATAAAGAGGTCGCAAGCAGTAAAGAAGTGATGGATGAAGAAGCCCATCAAGTGGTCCCTTAGCCCCAAAAAATTTTAAAGCAGCTCGAAGATAGGATGAGGCCTAGAGTGGACACAATGGAGCATGAGGTTAAATGACAGAGCATGCTAAGTCGGTTTTCAAGAGGAAGAGTCTCTGAGCCTTTTAGAGAGAAAAAAGGAAGGTAGTGTTACTACCAGTAGAAAGTGCAAAAATGTAGTTATCGAAGAAGGAAAGGTGGTTTATCGATTATAATGGTGTGAGCGGGCGGCCGAAGGAACTGATAATGAGGTAAACTGATAGATGAATGATTTTTGGTGGATCAACGGGGATAATGTATGGTGATAGACAACTCTAATATACAGGAATTTATGGAAGAAGTCGTCGAGGAACCAGATTACATGGAAGATCAACTAAAGCCGCAGGCACAAGATTTGGAGCAGTTGAACCTGGAAAAAGAAGGGGAGGATCCAAGGCCTATTTTTTATCTTGAAAGATCTCAGTAAAGGGAAACGAGAGGCCTTGGTTGAGTTGATTCGGGAGTTCATAGACATTTTTACGTGTAAGTACACAGAGATAGAAGGGATGGATGAGGAAGTGAGCTGCCACAAGTTGAACGTGATGTGTTTAGCCATTCCATTGAAGCAAGAAACGAGGGCGTACAAGCTTGATCTAGACTTGAAGATCAAAGAATATGTACAACGCTTACTGATGGTAGGGTTTATTAAACCGATACAACACCCACTTTAGCTGTCTAGCATTGTTCCGGTGGGTAAGAAAGATAAAAATCAAATAAGGATCTGTGTGGATTTTAGACACTTGAATAGGGCTTGCCCCAAGGATGAGTTCGCTCTACCCTCCATCGATAGACTGATAGATGTAATGGCTGGCCATAAGATGTATATCTTCATGGATGGGTATGTAGGGTATAACCAGATCAAGATGGACCCTATGAATGCAGAGAAAATGGCGTTTAGAACCCCATTAGGCAACTTCATGTACAAGGTGATGCCGTTTGAACTTAAGAACGGTCGGGCTACTTACTAGAGAGAAACGATGGCCATTTTCCATGACTTCTTTCACAAATTTGTGGAATTTTATGTGGATGATTTAGTCATCAAATCGAGGAAGGAAGAGTCCCATCTGAGAGATTCGAGGAAGGTGTTTGCCCGACGTAGGAAGTATAAATTAAAGATGAACCCACGAAAGTGCGTCTTCACAGTAAAAAGTGGAAAGTTTCTAGGCTTCGTGGTTGAATTACAAGGAGTACGGATGGACCAAGATAAACAGTGAGTGATCTTAGAGATGCCCATTCCAAGAAAGACGAAGGAACTGAAGAGTTTCCTAAAAAAAGTTTCTTACCTTATGAGATTTGTACTAGAATTGGCCAAAATGATGCACCCATTGATGCAACTCTTGCAAAAGAACATGAAATTCAAGTGGGAGGAGGTTCACCAGGAGTCTTTCACTAGACTGAAAAAATTGCTCGTTTCACCACTGACCATGGTTCCCCCAAAGGCGGGAATACCGTTGCAGCTATACCTCACATCCACCACGAGGTCCATCGAAGGTTTCCTAGCATAAGAGATTGACGGGTAAGAACGGCCAGTCTACTACCTCAATAGAATCATATATGGGCCAGAGGTCAGATATAGTAGCTTGGAAAGGCACTGTTTAACCTTAGTCTTTGTAGCGCAAAAACTTAGACATTATATGTTATCTTTTACAATTCATATTGCAACTAGATATGATCCTATTAAGTATTTGCTGGAAAGAACTATATTGATTGGTAGGGCAGCTAGGTGGTTCCTCATCCTCTCACAATATGACTTGAAGTGTGTGGTTCCTCGCGTGATCAAGAGCCAGGCGTACGTTGACCTATTGGCAATCTTCCCCTATGGAACGTTCGAGCCACCAAAAGAAAGTATTCCAGGAAACGAGTTACAGGCCAATTACTTGGATGCAAGTGATGAAGAATCGACGATGTAGTTTGATGGATCTTTAGCGAAAAAGAAAGGAGGGGCAGGGGTATTCTTTCAAAAGGAATAGAGGAGATTTGTCTTTCCTACAAATTAGATTTTCCTTATTCTAATAATGAAGCAGAGTATGCAGCCTTAGTGCTGGGGTTGCTAGAGGCCCTTCGAAGGGAAATTCGTTCACTTTGTATCAAAGATGATTCGAACTTGATAATTCAATAAGTGAATGGAGAATATGCGTTGAAACACCTAATCCTGGCACCATACCGAACAATCATTCAGAAAGCTTCTCAGCCAGTTCCATCGGACCAAGATCAAGAGACATCCCCGAACGATGAAATGACATCCAGATGCCTATGCCACCATTGCCCATAAAATGGTCATGAGGAATGATACAGCTATAGTTGTGATTCAATGAAGAACGAGTCCTTCAGTGGTATAGTCAATTCTTTCGATGGAGGAGGGCGATAACTAGAGGGGTAACATTGGAAAGCAATTGGAATCTGGAGAGGGAGAGATGAAACTGAGGGAACTAGCCTAATACTTCATATACCAGGGAAATTTTTACATCAGAAACACATGGGGATGGTTATTAAGATGTATCGACCCAGAAGAAGTAGAGCGGAGGTTGAAGAAGACATATGAAGAGCACTGGGAAACAACTGAGATACCTCTTTATAGGAGAATTCAAAAGGAGGGTTATTTCTGGCCTAAAATGAAGTAGGACGTAGCGGAGGTACAATGAAAGTGTGTTAAGTGCCAGTTATTCTTCAAAGTAGCTGAATGTCATTTCGTTGAAGCTCAACCTGACTGGAAGCAACCTTATATTGAATTTATTAAATATGGAGTCATACCAATGGAGAATATTGATGCGATGGAACTTAAGTGAAGGACCATGGGGTTCTATGTTTAGGATGGGAAGCTTTGTCGAAGGGGCTACTTCAATTGGTCGTTGCGTTGCATCATGAAGGAAAAACCATCCGAAGTCCTCAAATTGGTGCACAATCTAGCTCACATAGGAGGGGCTAAGTTGTATGACCAGTTGATGACGTTGGGGTATTATTGGCCAATAATGGAGAAAAACTCTGTTGAGTTCGTTCGAAAGTACAAGGCTTGCCAACTTTATAGAAATATGATACATGCCCCATCAGTGGACATACACTCCCTGGCAATGCCTTATCCTTTTCATGCTTGGGAGTTTGACCTGGTAGGGGTAATACATCATTCTTCGAGGGGGAAGATACAGATACTAGTAGCAATGGATTATTTTACAAAGTGGGATGAAGCGATACCGCTAAGAAAGGCAACAATTGGGGAAGTGAGAAATTTCATCAGAGAACACATCATTTTCCATTTTAGGATTACAAAGGTTATGCTCTCAGATAATGAAACCGCTTTTATCAATTCAGAGGTAACAATGCTCACAGACAAGTATTCCATTATTCATCATACATCAACGGTGGCATATACAAAGGGAAACAGTCAAGCCAAGGAAACCAACAAAACCTTGGTTAATATTTTAGCTAAAGCGATGGAGGATTTTCCATGATAATGGGGTGACAGGTTACCATATGTGTTCTGGGCCTATAAAATAACCAAGGGGAAGCCCATAGGGTATAGTCCTTTCTCCCTTATTTATGGGGCTGAGGCGATTCTCCCGGTAGAGTTGGAAGTTCCCTCTGCTCAATATGCCTTGCGAAGTAGCATGCTCCCTCAGAATAGACATGTGCAATTGGAAACATTGGATGAACACAGAGATAATGCAACGCAACACTTTCAAGTGTACACGAAGTAGCTCTCCAGGGTATACGATAACTTGGTGAGAACAAGGAAGTTCGTGGAGGGAGACCTCATTTTGAAGGAAGCAATGAAGCACATCAGGGGCCTTCCTCTACCTAAGTTTGCAGCAAATTGGGAGGGACCTTTAATTGTAAAAGAAGATCACGAATAGGGTTATTGCTTAATTTCTAAGATGGAAGAAGACAAACCATTCAAGATTAACAATAAATGGTTGAAAGTATATCATGTGTAATCAATTAAGTTTAGACCACTGATGTATCTAGATATTGTTATTAATATAAAATTTCTTTTTATTATTACTCGAGTAGAGATGAAAGAATTATAGAACTTCATAATATACGTAAACAGTTGTAGCACAAAAAATGACACGGGAAAACATGTATTTTTTTCTCATTCATTCATAAACTTTGGGGCATTACAAAATTGGGAGCTATTGCCCAAGAATTACATAAAAAAGGAAAATGCTTATAAATAAATCATTGAACTAATAGGAACCAAAGATTTGGAGCAGAGAAAAAATCTCCAGAAAGGCCCGAAGAAGCTGTTAGGCAAGACTATTGAGAACTTATAGAAACCTCCAATCTCACTTGCGCTTATGTACGTTCGATGAGGAGTTTCTCTCATTTCAGCTTCACTAGACACAGAGCGTCTTCGACATCTTCTAACTCCTTATTAATATCTTCAAGCAGAGGTCCTAGCTCAACCAACTTAGCCTCCTCAACCCGTTGATCCTCCTGATATTTCTGCAGTAGCTCCCTTTGAATATCTAGTCGCTGACCCTTTAAAGTTTTTAAGTGCACAATAAGCCAATCAAAACGAAAGGCATCATGACCCAACTACCCCAGATAGCCTAGGAATTAGTTGAGGAGGGCTCTGGTAACATTTGAAATGGGAGTGCTAGCGATATCAATAACAACAGTAGCCATGCCCTGAAGTCTATAGCTCATCATGGGCATGTTGGAACGTAGGCAATCCACATTAAAAGTCTCAGGATGATGGCTTACAAGATGCTCAACTACCAAGTGACGGCTTGCAGGCATTTGAGGGGAACACTGAAGGACAATGAGGCAAAAGGCACGAGGAGCTAAGTCAGGAAGAGGGAGCTCCCAACCAAATTCTCTTTTGGCAGCATCACCAGTCAAGGAACCTTAATCGTTGTGACTAGAATCTTCTGAGATAATGGGTTCCCGATAGGTTGAAGAGATGGGCAAAAGAATCGGTGGAGAATTCTCTCATGCAACCTGATAACAGCAGAAGAAATAATGAGTTAAAAGAAAAAATCTTAACAAGCGTTTTCGTTGTTAAGTTACCATTATAGGTGGAGTTTATGAAAAAATCTTAACAAGTGTTTTCGTTGTTAAGTCCCCATTATAGGTGGAGTTTATGAAAAATCTTAACCAGCGTTTTCGTTGTTAAGTCACCGTTATAGGTGGAGTTTATGAAAAAATCTTAACAAGCATTTTCGTTGTTAAGTCACCGTTATAGGTGGAGTTTATGAAAAATCTTAACAAGTGTTTTCATTATTAAGTCACCATTATAGGTGAAGTTTATGAAAAAATCTTAACAAGTGTTTTCATTGTTAAGTCACCGTTATAGGTGGAGTTTATGAAAAAAATCTTAACAAGATTTTTCGTTGTTAAGTCACCATTATAGTTGGAGTTTATGAAAAAACCTTAACAAGCGTTTCGTTGTTAAGTCACCAATATAGGTGGAGTTTATGAAGAATCTTAACAAGTGTTTTCAGTGTTAAGCCATCATCATAAGTGAAGTTTGAAAGGTTCAGAAATATAGAGAAATTAGCGAAATTCCTCAGCAGTAGCGGGAGTGAGAAGGGGAGTCACCGTGGAGGCTATAACGACAGGAACCGTTGGGGGCAGGCTTATTTCCTCAGAGGACTCAACGGTGCCCTTAACTAAAGAAGCACCAACGGTCAGTAAATCTCCCTCGCCAGCAAAAGGTACCAAAGTCGGCATAGGAGTTTTATCAGGAGAAGACGATGGACCCCTAAACGATGCCCCGATATGGGTAGGTACAAAAGAACCACCACGCCGGGCAGACGCATCAACCTTGTCCTTGGAAAGAGGAAGACCACTAAGAAAAAAGGGTGGGGTAAGACTTGGCGAAAGCTGTAAACATGAAGCTAAGTGTTAGACACGAGGAGTAAGTACCGAAAAAGAGAGAAATACCTCTAAGCGTTACTTACCTCACTTATGGGACCGAAAAGGGTAACTGCGGTTATGGGTCTCGTCAGTACAAGGGGAAGAAGAATGCCATCTAACAAAGATGCCATTTCAACCTAAGGCATCCCAACATATTAAAGTTTAGCATGATAAACAAAGGGATGGCAAAAGAAAAAAGATGTGAGACCTAACAAGTAATAGATTCTATGTTACCTCGAGAGCACTTTCTGCATTTGGAATGAGGGGAAGAGTAACCTCAGGCTGGGATGATAATTCAGAAGTAGTTGGGGGAGTTATCTCTAGTTGGGAAGAGATGCCCACAGACTCAACAGACTCGTCCACACGGTAGCATCCTTCGCACGTTGAGAGGTTGAACGGCGGGAGTAGGTAAGCCCAATCATAGGAGAACATGGAGGAGCCGAAATGTCCCCCCATGAAAGGGCTCACGGGGGGCTAGGTCTTTCTTCTCCAACTTCTTGCACTAGAGTGATTAAGAGGTAAATAGATGCATCTTGCCTTAGAAAAAAAGTGAATAAAATCAACAACACATACATACTTCGGATACAGTGGGAGAATGGGAGGATATAACCACTAGCGAAGGAGGAGAGGAGGCAACAACAGAGGGAGTTGGGAAGAGATGTACCTAGAGGGTTTATTTCCTATAGGACTTGGTACCCAGAGTCTTCTTCCTCGAACCCACAACACGAGTGCCCTGAGGAGCCTTTGAACTCTTCTTCCTCTTTTCCCCTGGTTCAATTAGATCAACCAGGATAGTAGGGAAGGCAGTAGAAGGAGGAATGATAAGAGCGCATCATTGGAACTCGACATTTATCCATTGCACTGCCTTCTCAGCTCTTCGCTTACCTCTGTAGACTTGGGAGGGGGAACATAGGCGATGGGGAATGCCTCCAAAGGGGTTTGTGGTTAAGTTTGAGATTTGGATTTTGAGGAAGTCCCACTCTTGGACTTACTAGCCCTTTTGTCTGGTGGCTGGGAAGGCCCTTAGCTAGTGGCTGCTTCGGTTAAAGGGGCAGCCTGTTTGGGGGTTGCAACGGTCTTCGGCATGGCTATAGGGATCATAGGGAATTATGGAGGAAGCTCAGTGGGAGGTATATTGGGGGTTTTTCTTAGAGGGAACTCAATTCCAAGAATGAAATTACCTTTGAACCCCATCTCTAGGGCAGAATACAAAAGAACCGTAGGATACACGGGATCCCCCTCGATGAACTAAAAAATTTGGGCTAGTTGTCTCGGCCAGTACTTCGTTACAAATAGAGGGGTCACATCCCCTTTCCTGGTGATGCTTGGAATAATAACCCACTCATACATGGTATAACTTACTCCCCACATAGCAGTTGATGAGAACAGGGAATATGCCTCGCTAAAAGAGACTTTGGGATGAGATAACTGGAAAACTCGGTGAGGAGCCACCTGATCGAAATTGAATTGATGGATGCATTAGTTGGGATTATAGTGCTCGTTGGTGTATCCCTACTCGGTGTAGGAAGGTAGGTACCCCTAAAAAAATATAAGGACCATAGCTAGCGAAAGGTCTTCAATAATGAGGTCTAAGGTAGTTGTCTGGACCACTCTTGCTTCATGTGTGAAAAAACCTCAAGTGTGGAGGAAGATATCCTCTTTATAAGGCCTCATCAAAAAATTCCCGATTTATTAATAATAGAGGTCAACTCCTTTCTTCTTTGTCTCTTGTGATAAACAAATGAGCGTGGGGGAAGAATTGCTTCACCCGAAAGAGGGCGGTTGGCTTTGGCTGCTACGGTAGGGAAACGAACATAAAGGAAGCATGTCAGAAGGACATAGTTGGCAAAGTTGTCCAGGTTATAATGACCAAGAGATCTCTCCATGTAGAAAAGGGTTCTATCAAGCCACATGCATAGGGATCCCATGACAATTACAGCTAGAGGAATCTTAATACCTCGGGCCAAACGGAGGGATATATTGATGAGGTCCCTTCGAGGTTTTTCATTGGGTTTTCTCATTAAAAGAAAGCGAGAAAGAATGACAAGGATATAGGCAGGAAGTTCCAACGATGTACCTTGACCAGAGGCAGCCTCAGAGGAACTACTTTTAGAAGGATGCTTGAAGAAATAGTTGATAAGAGGAGTAAAAGTGGCTTTATTTGAAGAGTCGATGCACCTTCGGCATATATGGTCCAAATCCAAACGATCAGTAGCCACTTGGGCATCTAGGGCCTCATTAGAATAGGGCTCATGGCCTGTTGCCTCAAGGCATAGGAGCTCACACACATCTTGCAACGTTATAATAAACTTACCCCATGCAATAATGAAAGCATGAGTGGTAACATTCCAGCGAGATACTGGAACAGGAAGGGCAACATTATTCTTGGACAGAGTAAACTCACCAAACCACTTCACCCAATGAAGCCTAATTTTGGTGAGGGTATCAATGTGGGAACTCTACATATGGGAGTTCCAGGCAGTGAAGTGAGTGGGAGAGCCTCAAGGCCCTTCGAAGTTAATATGGGACCACGGGAAGTCCCCTCGCTTAAGACGAAGTCCCATGTGGGGGTAGAAAGCCCCAGTCAGCAGAACTTTCATCTTCATCACCAAGAGTAATGGAATCATACTTAGCATTGAAAATGCAAGTCTTACAAAACCCAGCAAAATCATCACCCTTGCTGAATATAGGGAACCGACGGTAGAAGCGCAACTGTACCTAGCGGGCAGCAGTCAAAGAGGTGGCAATGGAGGTGGTGGCAATAGGGGTGGTAGGTGGAGCATTGGTGGCAGACATGGTAGGGTTTCTTGAGGAGTCCATTGCAGATGGTAATGAAGTACAAGAAAAGCTTAGGAAAAACACCAGAGAAGCAGCAATGTAGAGGCTAAAAAGTGAGGATGGTTGCAAAAGAAAAGCTTGAGGAGAAAACTTGGTGACAATGGAATTCCGACAAAGTCTCTCTCTCTCTCTAGATTAGATGGAAGCTTAGAGAAGACGAAGGAAAGAGAAGGGTTTTAAAAAAAATAGACGTTTGAAACCTTTTAAAGAACTCGTCCGTTGAGTTTCCCACCACTACACGTGCAAGGCCGCCAATAACCATTTCAAATGGACACGTGGCACTTCGGGAAGTGTCTTGATAGTTGAAAAGACATCGCCATATCATTTATGAAGCGACGCCCGGGGAATGGAAAGGGTTGCCTTCTTAAGCAAGTTTGAGTTTTGGCGCCAGAAGTTTTGTCAGACATATCCACTAACTCCTAACGAAGACACTGTCCCAACGGTTCAAAAAAGCTATGATGTCCCCTCGCCACAAGTCCAAACATTGTCTAATTGTGACTCAACAACACCGAGGAGAATTTATTCTTTTTTCAACAAAACAAAATGTTACACGGGAGAATTTCACTTACCAAGAGTCAAAACGGGTATCTGAGAAAGTCAGCAGGTGTACCGGGAGGATTTCAAATAGTTAGGCCAGAATGGGTGAAGCTTAGTGAACAGAAAAAAGTGACAATGTCCCTTCACCAAAGCACTAATAACCCACAGTGTTTTGACTTAGATACATTGGGGATAATTTTACTTTTTTTTTCTGGAGATGGAAACCGCAGTGGTTGTAATGAAAGAAAAGATGCCAAAAAAATTTCAACAAGAGAAGGTTTATCGGATTGAGATATTTTGGTGAAAATATTTCTTATTCCAACAAAAAATATCCACACGAAGGGGAAAATGTTGAGGGGGCTTGAAGGTAATCATGAGATTAGAGATAATCTCCCCATTTACAACACTGTTTGGGATTAAGGCAACTCACCATGGAAACTCACCATGGCAGCCCAAAGGGACCTTCTAGCGAAGAAGCTGACCGAGAGAGCTTGTCCTTTAGTCATGTTCATTTAGTCTTGATGTATCTTTTGTTTATACTAACTATGAGTTATAACGATTGTAATGATGTAACAAGAATAATGATTGTGTGTGAGGTATAACAGTACTCACGAGAGACCAGGTTTGGCAGGGTCTGGGAGAGCTTTAATGCTCTATCGAAATACCTCGCCGTAGGAACTTCAGAGGGACTTGGTTTGGAGTATTGAGAAGTGAGGCACTGTTGGGGCTTGTCCTGACCATCTTATATACACCTGGTAAAACATCGAACGACCCTGACCGTGGAACCTTGGGGGGAGAAGCTGTGAGTTCCATCAGGCATTGAGTTATGAGCCAAACAAACCTCTACTTAATTTCACATCCACTTTATCTTATGTCACTAACCAGCTAGGTAATGTCAGACATGCACTTGAGTAAACCACCATGGTATTTGGGGTTGTTAGACAGTTGGTAAGCCACCTCTGTGACGGTAGCCCCCTGACACACAATGGTTAGGCAAAAGGCATGTCTTTACATTTAATGCTTATAACATGGAGATAACTAGTGCATCAGGTATTTAATGCTTGTGACATATAGTATAAGGGATGTCTTTCACAAGCATTAATGACTGAGTTGCCTCGGGGGTAGTGGGGGGGGGGGGGAGGCTATTTAAGGACCCCAACCACCTCTGAGGAGGGATCATGTTCTTATTAAGAGTTTAGAAGTTATTAGTATAAGATTTATTATGAACCAAAGAGTCTACTCACCCACCATTGTCATTTATTATGAAGCTTTAATATTTGACAGAGGTCATTGAGGGTGGTGTGGGTGTTTTTCTACCTACCAAGGTGTATCTAGGATGCTCATTCTCTCTCTCCCTCTAAACAAAATTGCTCCTAGGTTCATTACTACCTTCTCAGTTATACACGAGAGATTTGTGAGTTCAAACTGAGTCTATCTTCATTGAGTCGTGTTTGTATGTCCTGCGGTTAATCAATAGTGTAGCTATTCAACTTATCATTGCGATACTCAAAAGGGGTTACGCCTCCATCTAATCTAAAGTACCCTCTCACAGAAACTTATACCTAAGTCTCTTCACTTTTGTGGAAGCCCTCCTTCCTAAAGGATCCGTAGATCCCTATTTTTGCTCTCTCCCAAACCTTTCACCCATCTCAATAAGATTGGTGAAAATAAGCCCATTGGTGTTTTCTAAGTCCCCCATCCTTATGTTTGAAGCAAAATTAGTTTATCCTGTGTTTGGCCTATAATAGGCTAGCAAGGAAGAAACCTGTTCATTGGTCAAAATAACACTAATTAGTGGTGCTCCAATGTGGACAATTGATTGTATTACAAGAGGATCTATAATCCTATTAGTCATACCAATCACCATAGAATTAATGTTTTTGAACTATATTGCTAAGGTGATTGAACACGAGATTCGATTGATCAAACAATTAATTATTCATGTTAATTCCCATTGTAGGTGCCACATTGGGATTTTTAGCCCTTGAACTTGGGCTTTCAACCACTCCGCGAGTTTAATTTTTTGGTCTTCAATCTTGACCAATCCCAATAGCGAATTAATCTATAGGCATGTTTTATTGGTTTGCTAAGATAACTTCACCAACATTTTCACTAAGTTTAATATTGTTGTTATCCTTACCTTTTCTAGTTCTATCCATTATAATTCAACAAGTAAGCATTAGAGTCCCATTAAGCATGCCAAAAATTTCTTTTAGTGGCTTAATTTGTATATATATTTTTGTGAGTATGTTAGGCAAAGATTTTAGGTCTAACCAGCCAAGTTTAATTTTATTTTTTCCAATAATAATCGGGCGATTATGCTATGTTTGAATGCTTTAATTAATAAGACTTTTTATGAAGGGCCAAATTATTTTTTCTCTGGAATTTGACTAAACTACAAACTAAAAGTGAGAATTGACACTTGATGTTAAAAGTAATAATTAACACTAAAGAAGATTGAATGCGATAAAAATGAAGAAATTGAAGCACATTAAAAAGTAAAGGAAATTTAAGAAATTCTATAGTAAAATGAATAAATTAAAATACTAGGAACTTTAGATTAACCCATAAATTGAATAAGAAAGTAGTGGAGAATTATAACAAGAATTGGGCCTAAACTTCAAAAACTATTTCGAAGAAAAAAGAAAATAAACTGATAGAATAGAAATAAAGTAAAACAGTTTTTGCATAGAGTATCATCCTATAATTATGTCTTTTATTTATAGAGTATCATCCTATAATTATGTCTTTTATTTATACTCCTCAAAACTATAACTTATATGGTCGAATAACTCATGGGGAGTTTTCTTTTAAATTTAAAACTTTAAGAAAAGTTTCTTGAAACAAGTGTAACCATTTTCTCTTAATAATTGACCACATGAGCCTACTTCCCCATGTACTCCTATCAGGCATCCATGTGTTATTTTATGAATGTGTCTTCCATTTGTCTCGACGCCATTTTGATCATCATAATTTCATAATTTATTTTTCACGTGTCACTAATACATTTTCTAGTTAAATATGGTGAACTCAATACTTCTATCGATTTGTGTTGATGTCTTAGTGTTAAATATCTGAAGGTAAGAGAGGCAGAGCATGACTTGATTATGATTTTCATTGATTCCAATAAGGACTTTTTGGATCATGGTATCCTGATGAAGAGTTGGGAGAATTTTCCCATTCCAAAGTGTCAATCCAAGTTCCTTAAAGAAGAGAGGACGATGGGTTAGATGCATCGTTTTGGTCTTTCTTAACCCCTTTTCTAATGTGTTTTATGATAGTAGCTTTGAGCGAATTTTGGATTATTGATTTGTATTGTTATTAAAGATTAATGCAAGAGGAAAAATCCCATACAAGATGAATTTAATTCTATTGATTTCAAGAAACTTTGGTCGATCAAATAGAGTATAGAATAAGTCGACCATCTGTAATATACTATTCTACTTATTGCTTATATATCCACTATTACCTTTTTTATCGCCAGATCATTTCATAGGGATCTTGAGTTTCATGAGGGATACATTAACGGTATCCCCATTGTCATTCTTATTGAGAGTTTTGTTGTTTCTTGGACATAGGGTACCACCTTAAACAAGAATTCTAGTTCTTTTGGGTCTCTAAACCTCTATCAAATTCCCTTTATCTAGGACCTTTCATCTGACAACATGCCAACCAAATAAAATGTCCTCGATCCGATGGGGAAAGTCCAAAGCAAGCCCTTATTTATCGAGTAAACAAGATCAAACACAATAACTTAGTGCAACCCACTCTAATACAAATTTGAAAATGCAAAATAATTGCAAAGGGTGATTTCAACCAACATTGCAATGCCATTTTTAAAATACGGAAGAGATTATTAAATTGATTTTTATATTTTTATCCTACGCATGCATCTATAGTGATAAAACATATATAACAAACCATGCAAATACGACAAGGTTAAGTTTCAGTAAAAAAAACCTTTCGGGTAAAACCTTTATTTCACTATATAACGTAAACGCGTCGTACAAATTACACAACGAAATCTTTAATGAATCTTCCTCAAAAAACTCACATAGACCGCAGCCTAAAATCAACAATGATTCATCCACGAACCCCAATAGATCGCAGAATTTCGTCAGCCTCAACCTTCGTCTACAGCAGTGAATCCTCGCAAGTATGACAAGTCAGCAATGGAGTGCCTTTCCACCAAGGTGTATGCAAGAGATACTCACATTCAGATATTCTAAACTAATTCACAAGAACAATATTCAATAATTCTTTTTGTTTATTAAAATAGTGTTTTGGAAACACAAAAACTTGAAGGAATTTTGTTACTAATAAGCAGTAACGTTTTTGCAAAATTCTTAAACAAACTGATTCACAAAACAGTTTAATATAAAAAAAATTGAGTTGACGGGGTCATTCGAATGACTTATGCATGTCGTTTGAATGACAAGATCATGTCGTTTTAAGGACTTTTAATGTCATTTGAATAACAATGGAATGTCATTTGAATGACTAGTAATGTCGTTTGAATGACAAAAATAAAACTTTGATATTTTAAAAACTCCGCCCACAGGTCTTTCAAAAACATATTTTCACAAAGTAAAATCCTTGTTCGTTTTTTTGGTAAAAATTAAACATCCCTAATATGATATTATGAATTATTTCAAACCCTAAATTGTTTTATACCTTTTGGGATGATGGGAAGTCTTCAAACCTGGAGATGCTTGAGTTCGATTTGTCTTGATAGTGCATGATGATTTGTAACGGGATACGCCTAAATAGCCTAAAGCTATGCTATGAACAATGATAGAAAAATTGTTCTTACATTTTGTGTCTTTTAGATTTATCCCACCCAAAACTCCAAATATCACAAGCAACTAAAGTCCCGATCCTAATTAAACCCATGTTTATCTCTTATTTTTCACATATTATAATAATAAAAGAATTTCTAAAGCTTGACACTAATAAACACCGAGTGTGTAAAGAAATCCATAGCTTAAGGATCACATAAGTAGAGAAGTAGTAAAGGCCTATCTGTATTTCCCTCGGGGATCACTCACACGTACTATGTATAGTTTTAGGTCATCCCGAACCTAAGATCTCATCAAGGAAAGGAATAAATCACCATGTCTACCCATTAATTATATAGTCTACCATACCCAAGGTTATATAAAATAAATCTCCTTGTAATCCCTCCCGGACATGGGTACCTAGATATATGTAACCTAAATGTAAAAATTGACTAAGGCATCTTGTCTACTCACCGAGTTAACATAGTTGTTCTCGTCGTATGTACCCCCTAGTGGAACCCCCTTAGAATATTATCCAATAGTACTAATGCATGGTATGCATTACACAAATTAACAAAATATCCAATATCCATCGCAATCTTCTCATCAAAATCTCCATTTATAATTATTTACTATAATTCAATCTAAATGTAAATGGGAAATCCCTCCATTATCTCAAAATTTAAATCATGAAAATCATGATATAAACTAATCAAATGAGGATAGAGGTTATCCAAAAATAAACCCCAAATCCAAAATCCCCTTTTAAAGCAATAGTAGAAATTGCCCAAAATCAAAATTGTCACTTGATCGAACAAATACGTCAATAGATCGATCACTTAGGTATTTTGAAAATCCCTCCTTACGATTTGTCTTCTCCAATTCATTATTTCCCAACCCAAGGTTACATTAATGATTAAATAACCTTCATATGAGTTTCATATAACAATGTGGCCACATACAAAAGATGAATGGAGGATAATTATACAATAAAAATTCTAATTTTAATTCAATATTTAACCCAATCCCCAATTATCATACTCAAGAATCCTAGAAACTTACTAACTTCAATTGATTCAAAATTCCAATATATAATTACATCTAAACAAGGGGATTCGAATTGTTATCATAATTAAATAAGTTTTATTCATGAAATAATAAGTTTTAAATAAGATATATGTGATTTTTGGATAAATCAAGAGAAATTAGTACTGATTAACAATTAATCATTTTAATTATAAAATTAGAGTTTTAAATCAGATTTAACTCGTCGTACTTATAGATTCATGAGAATGGTCATAATTTAAATCGACGAACAATCATACTATCATTATAATTGAACTTGCCATGAATGATTTAAGGAAAAATCCTCCAAAAGTCCTCCAAGTTTCCTTCCCCTCTAAGCCCCTCTCTCTCTCTCTCTCTCTCTCTCTCTCTCTCTCTCTCTCTACCATTGGGTCTCTCTAAGATGCTTATTATTTTAAATCCAAGGCTCTTAAGTCTTATTAGGGTTTTATTCTTCTTAACTAAACTTGGGCTTCCTATCTGGGCCTTAGCTTTTAAGTCCATCTTATTCTACTACATGGCCTTTAAAACCCAACTAAGCCTTATATCCTACAAATTGGGCCTAATGCATTAACTCTCAAAAAAATCACATTTCATTAATTTAAATATAAAAATTAGCATTTAAAATATCCCAAACCAATTTATCTAAATAGAGATATATACATACAGAGACAGCATATATATGCACATATATTATGACACCATATATCACCCAAGTAAACAATATACTATATAATTTATTTAATAATATGGGGTATTTTATTCCTTCCCCTTATTCAAGGAATTTTGTCCTCAAAATTTGGCACGTACCTAGATAGAGAACAATCTGAATTATCTTAATCCCTTGCTCTGTTTCTCTCGCTCTCCCAGCTATAAAAAGTTTGCATACTAATTTTTGGAATAATTTATCCTAACAGGTAGCAATAGGTCACCTTCGTCAATCTGCTAATAATAACCCTTATAGAATTATAACCATGCTAAGACCGTGGTAACTCGATAATGATATCCATTGATATACTTTCCTATATCCATCAAGGGAACTCCAAGTTTTGTAACTCTCCCTCCGATAATTTGTGCTCTACTGTTACTATCCCTATGATAATGATATCCATCGATTTGCTTTCCTATCCGTCATATCGAGTGGGCCAAAGTGTCCGGAAGGGTCAAGATAGTCAGAAAAGTGTACTCGGGGGTTTAGTTTGGGTCTCGGGGCGTTTTTAGGCCTAATTAACATCCCAGGACGGTATTATAGACATTTTGTATTTCTGAGTAATTAAACCCACGAATTTCCCTAAGATATATCAGCCATTAAGAGTTGTCTTCTAGTGTTATCAATCACATAACCTAAGAACGGTCATTACAGAAGAAGGTCGAGATCTTTCCAAGCAATCCAAGGCCTAGATCTCACTCGATTGCACCGCCACCACCACCAAAATGTAGATCGCACGATGAGGAAGGCAACCATATCTTTTTCATCAACAAATAAGGCCCTTAAATTCCATGAAAGTATCTATCTTGATTTTTTTTTAGTTAATGTTTCACCCATGTTAAATTAGGATTGATAAAATCATATTTTCGTGGAGAAATTTGATAACTTAGAGAATTTAAATCACATGCTTTAGAGGAAATAGATATAATATGGACATCTCAATCATATGTAGAGGATTACCCATGAAATTGTATAGATTTAGAAGCAAAAAAATCTGGAAAAGAATTAGAAGAATGGAAGTTTCATGAAAAAATTAGGGTTATTGATAATTATGTTAATTTACCCCATTAATTCAATCCCTTTGATGAATTTGGACATGTTTCACGTAGGAAATCATGTATATCGGTATATACGACTGTTAGTAATCTTAGTTGGGAGTTTGAGGATCATTAATGGCATTTTAGAGAAAAATTTTGGATGAAACCCATAGGTTGAAATTTGCTGTTTCTGGGAAGAACGGCTTGATTGATTGATCGACCAAGAGCATTGATCGATCGATGATCGATCGATTGACCCCTTTCCTCGATCAATCGATCCCTTCGGGAAACCTGCATCTTTTCCCCTTTTTGTTTAATCCGATTAAAATATTTAGGGACCCTTGATTACTGTTTATAGAGTAAAATGGGTTATGAAGAGGACCAGTAGGGTCTAAGTAGACTCCGTTGAGTGAAAATGATATGGGAGGAAATTTTGGGTTAACAGGGAGTTATTCATACCTTGGAAATTGTGAGTACGTTCACTAAAGAATTGAGACTCGTTAAAGATTTAGACCAGAAGGTAAGTGAGAGTATGCATACTGAAATTATACTTAGTGAGAGAGAATACTTCGAGAGATGATAAGTAAGTATGAAATAAATTATAAATGAGAATAAAAGAGACGAATTCGTTATGCGAGATAATTGAGTAAAATTTGTGCCAAGAATGAATAATAATATCGTTGGGGAACCTAATTTGCAAAATGTGAATATCTATATATATGACTGTGTAGGTGTACATATATTAAGTATTAAGTATCTGTGTATAATCATACCCGAGCTACTTTCTATCACGGAGGATTTCGCACCGGGACAGTCTTATCTCAATTGGACCTTTATCGGGGATATTGACTCATACCCTAGAGGATAGTATCCTAGATACAGGCTATCTGAAAATGATAGTCAAATCGTCCTAAGAGATGTAAGGGTATGTGCTAACCTCTTAGTGACTTGGAACTATGGTTCGCCTCCATTTATATGTGTATTGTGTTAATACAGTTCGAGAGTGATTTCGAACTAGTATTTTCCTTAGTACGAGCGATACGGGGACTTGATAGCAAAGTATGCTAACAACATAGATTTTATGTGGGGTGACGATAGTATATATATATATATATATATATATATATTATGAGTGACAAGTATATATATTGTTTAAAAAAAGGCGAAGAGGCCCCCGATCTTAAAATTCTTCTTACTTCAAATAGTAATAATTTACTTTTTAGATGCGGAAGCGTAAGATGGTTCAATGAAACACCAAATTTTAAATTCTTTTACAAATTAAAATTAAACCAAGTGAAATATAGTGAAACACACACACAATTTTGATTTCACTTAAACACAATTAATTAACCCAAGTCTTATAAATTTACCTATGTCATATTTTCAATATTACTCAATTAGGCCAAACCAATTTTAACAAATTAAATTAATGACTTGAATTAACTACACATTACCCAATATTTATTTAGCACCAAAATAAATTAAGTAGTGATATAAACCAAATTTTATCTTTTCACCTAAGCATGCGTTCTAGGTGATATAGCAAGATAAAATTAAACAATGAATCACTACGCCGCAATGTACGAGGAAAACCCCACAACGGAAAAAAACCTCAGACGGCCCTAACCTCAAATCCACTAAGTATGGTTTTACAAATACAAGACAATAGACTTACAACACTCGACTCGATCCCTCTCAAGCCCGACGCTCCTTCTTGTATACACCTCCGCCTAGCGAATAACCACAGAGCTCCACCGGGGTCTCGGAATCCACCGATAGAATTTTATATGGTCACCGTCACTCGAACAAGGAGCCTTTCTCCAAGTGGGTAAATCAACGCAATCTTCTTCTTCTTTGTGGGATGTAGAAGCGAACCCAAACAATCTCTTCTTCAATATGTAGAGATAAACCGGTGCCAAACTCCAAGCAAAGTATATATATATATATATATATATATATATATATATATATATATATATATGGATGAACTTGGATAAACAAACTTTGGGTGTAAAACAAGTGTTTAAAAGATTTTTTTGAAAAAGAACAACACTTAAACCGTGAACTATTTCCTTTTGGAATTATGCTCTCAAACTCTCTCTTCGAGATGGAAAGATGTGAAAATTTTAAGTTAAAAAAATTGGTTCCTGCACTTAGATATTCAGGAAAATAGCTAGTGGAAAAAGTAGTGCGAATGAGATAAAAAAAACTGCTCAAAACTGCCAATTAACTGTTCCCGCCAAAACTCGTTTGAACGAGATTTTCGTTCGAACGAAATCTCACTCGAACGAGGCTTCTAACTAACTTCCAGTGTGAACTCATTAGAAATCTCGTTCAAACATCATGTTCGTTCGAACGACACTTTGGACGACATTCTAGTGGCCTTTTGGGGAACTCGTTCGCAAACTCGTTCGAACGACATTATTGTTCAAACGACAAACTCGTCAGAACGAAAATTCGAATGAACTTCCAGAAAGTAGAAAATTTTAGTTTTAGCCCAGAAACTTTATATACTTTATTTTGAAGTTTTAATAAAATCTTTCTGAAAATATACAACAATTTTAAATAAACTACGCCCAATATAAAATGTTCCAAGCTCCTATATATATATATATTCAAAATGCATTAATACCTTAGGAGTTAACGGAACATTGTTGATGACGTATAAATGAGGCACAATAAACTCGGCATTTGATGAAGCTTTAATATCTTGGCCGCTATGTCTTCAACTTTAGTGTGTCATAGGCTTGAAGGATGATCATTAACTCTATCCTATGACTCAAACGTTTTTGTCCAGAATTGAGCCAAAACTACAAAGGACACAATTGGAAATTTGTGTCCCTATAAATCTCCCCCTTTGGCTATTCCGGGACAAAAACTAAACAAAAATCCTAAAGGGCCGTCAAGCTCTACTAGACTGACAAAAATGTCCCACCCAAAATAAAAATACAATGCTTGACTCAAAAAACCCAAGGATCAATATCTTTGCTCGATGGTGAACGTTGCCTTTCAGAAGAATTCCTGCACAGTTAAGCAAACTATCAAACGCACAGGGAATATCAAAAGATTAAATGTAATTAAAATAATTACTTACCTTAAATTAATTCTCCCCTTTATCAAACAAATGACCTACTTAGAAAGATGTCCCCCCCAAGATAAATCTCCCCCAAACTATGATACGATTACAATAGGATTAGATACCATTTCTCCCCCTATCATTCTCCCCCCTTTTTGTTCTAGGCTAAAGAATTAAAAATTAACTTATCTTCCCTAATTAAAGCATATACACCCTCTAAACTAAGCAAGGAATAAATATAATGGGATAAAAAGCTAAAAACATGCAATTGTGCATCAAGTGATGAGAACATTAAAGTACATAGGCAACAAAATCATAACTAATCCATACAAATGAATACCAACTATGATGCGAAAACACATGATACCAAATTGACAAATAAGATTCTATGCATGTGATATCAAACAAACTACGCAACAAACAAGGTACCAATTATGAATTGAAGCATAAATGGACTAGCTAAACATGTCAAAGACATAAACAAAATATCATATTTATGTATACAGAATAGATACAAGTTCAGCATAAGTACACACATATAGATATAAACACCAAAATGACACGAAACAAAGATAAGCTTTTCACACTCGTATGGCAAAAATGTGTCATATGGAAACGGAAGTGTTGGGGTGTGAACTAGTAACAATTAAATTTAGTCCCAATCACTTAAAACATGTTCACAGAGTTCTCAATTGATTGAAAACTTCATCACATTTGCATATAACCTCATGTGACAATATAGATTGAACTCAATGAACAAACATACACAATGCATACAAGCCTAGCATGTTGATGATTCTACAAACCAATAGAGTCATGACATTGAAAACGCAACTAGGATAAATAGACATTGTGCAAACCGTTGATGTGCCATCCAAACTCCCTCAATAAGCATATATATTATTCTTTTGATTGAATATATCAATTAAACATAAGCTTTGGCAATTATATTTATTTTTAATGCCATATTTTTATTTTTAGGCCTTTGGACCACGTATTTCTTTTAGATCCAAACAAACGGTGGCTTACTATTCGCAAAGGATACTAAATCCTTTTAGAGCCCTTCTCCGTGCAAAATTATATATATTAATTTTTTATATCACACAAATCTCATGTGCAACGGATTTTGACATGCACTAGTCCTCTTAGGTCACAAATATGTAGATGACTAGATTGGTAGGAGAACATCTCACAAAGCTCAAATATAACATGTGACGTTAAGGTTCAAAAAGCTCGTGCATATGTGTAAAGGCATATAAAGTGAATCCATTAAGAAAGTCAAACTTAAGCTACTCCATGTAAGCATGATAAAGAATATTTTAAGGATTAAAATTCTAACCAAAAGTTCGAGTCACATGGAGGCGAAAGGAGGATTCAAACACAAACATATGCCACAAAATGTGTGTAAAACCAAAATACCCACAAAATAAAATCTTTTTGAGTTTTTTGAAATTTTTAACCAAAAATAAAAGTATATACTCAAAAGACAAACAAAAATCATTTGAATTTTTTCATTAAACTTAAATTACCAAGAGATAAAAATCTAAATGATAAACAAAAATCTTTTTGTATTTTTCATTTAATGCAAAATAAAATGAAAGAATAAAAGACAAAAGACAAATAAGTCATGATTTCTAGCATGAGATATGACATAAAGAAATGACTAGAAAATGACTAAACATGCATACACCTAGCAATGATCTATAATATGAAGCACAAAAGGCTAGTGCATGCAAACAAAACTAACACATTAACCTTTGAATATATCAAGGGAGATTTCATGTGAAAGCAAATGAGAATCAGCAAATCTAATATCTAGCGCGTCTAAAAATAATTTCCAAACCCATATAGATGTACATTTAAAATGATGGGATTTGGAAATTAATGAAATGCTAGACATAGACTTCCTTGGACTTATTTTAAGATCAGAACAAAATGACCTAAGGTGACCTTTCCTACCACAATGCGAGCATGTGAAAACATGAGGAATGATACCTACGGTGTGACCTTTTCTAAAGTCCTTGGATAAAGTCAACCCTAAAAAAAATAGTGGTTTTAGCTTTAGCAACGGAATCATTTGAACAAGATGTGCTAAAACCATTATCACAACTACTCGAGTCTTGTAAATCATTTTTCATTTTTATAATTTTGGACTCAAGTAATAAATTAGACTCCTCAATTTTACGGGACTCCTTATTTAAATTTTCAATTACACCTAGATGGTTATCACGCTCCCCCTTAATGTGAGCAAACTTGTCCCTAAAAGTCTTTTCTCGACTATCACTCTCTTTCTTGGACTTTTCTAAAATATTAATATTGTGATTTAAGTCCATGAGCTTTTCACGAAAAATATTTTTTTGAGTTAGGGAGATTTGCAATAACTCAACTTTTGTTTTAAAACAAGAATTTTCATTTTCAAGAAATTTAATTTTTTTTGTAAATCTCAAATTTAATTCTCTTCATTTTTCATTACACTTATTAAGCTCATTCAATTCCTCTCGAATAGCAAAAACTTCATTATCATTAGAAATGGACAAATTACATTAATGCGTCCCATCGAGAGATAAAAAAAATTGAGAGTGAGTAAAAATTGAACCACTTAAAAATACAAGGAGCACAAAAATTACAGAAGCCAAAAAACGGATCTTTGACGCAATAAATTAGCGCTCTGGCTCTAATACCACTTGTTAAAAAAAAGGCAAAGAGGCTTCCGATCTTAAAATTCTTCTTACTTCAAATAGTAATAATTTCCTTTTTAGATGCGGAAGCGTAGGATGGTTCAATTAAACACCAAATTTAAAATTCTTTTACAAATTAAAATTAAACCAAGTGAAATATAGTGAAACACACACACAATTTTGATTTCACTTAAACACAATTAATTAACCCAAGTCCTATAAATTTGCCTAAGTCATGTTTTCAATATCACTCAATTAGGCCAAATCAATTTTAACAAATTAAATTAATGAATTGAATTAACTACACATTACTCAATATTTATTTAGCACCAAAATAAATTAAGTAGTGATATAAACCAATTTTTATCTTTTTACCTAAGCATGCATTGTAGGTGATATAGCAAGATAAAATTAAACAATGAATCACTACACTGCGATGTATGAGGAAAAACCCACAACGGGAAAAAATATCGGACTGCCCTAGCCTCAAATCCACTAAGTATAGTCTTACAAATACAAGACAGTAGACTTACAACACTCGACTCGATCCCTCTCAAGTCCCGACGCTCTTTCTTGTATATACCTCCTCCGATCGAATAATCACGGAGCTCCACCGCAGTCTCGAAATCCAACGATCGGACTTTATATGGTCACTGTCACTCGAACAAGAAGCCTTTCTCCAAGTGGGTAAATCAACGCAAACTTCTTCTTCTTTATGGGATGCAGAAGCAAACCCAAATAATATCTTCTTCAATATGTAGAGATAAACCGATGCCAAACTCTAAGCAAAGTATATATATATGGATGAACTTGGATAAACAAACTTTGGGAGTAAAACAAGTGTTTAAAAGATTTTCTTGAAAAATAACAACACTTAAACCATGAACTTTTTCCTTTTGGAATTATGCTCTCAAACTCTCTCTTCGAGATGGAAAGATGTGAAAAAGTTAAGTTAAAAAAATTAGTTCCCGCATTTAGATATTCAGGAAAAGAGCTAGTGGAAAAAGTAGTGGGAATGAGGGAAAAAATTGCTCGAAACTGCCAATTAACTGTTCCCGCCAAAACTCGTTCGAACGAGATTTTCGTTCGAAATTCTAACGAAGTTCCAGTGTGAACTCATTATAAATCTCATTGGAAATCTCGATCGAACATCATGTTCGTTCGAACGACACTTCGAACGACATTCCAGTGGCCTTTTGGGGAACTCGTTGGCAAACTCGTTCGAACGACAAACTCGTTTGAACGACAATTCGAACAAACTTTCAGAAAATTGAAAATTTTAGTTTTAGCCCAGAAACTTTATATACTTTATTTTAAAGTTTTAATAAAATCTTTCTGAAAATAAGCAACAGTTTTAAATAAACTACACCCTATATAAAATGTTCAAAGCTCATATATATATATATATTCAAATGCATTCATACCTTAGTAGTAAACGAAACATTGTTGATGACGTAGAAATGAGGCACAATAAACTCGGCATTTGGTGAAGCTTTAATATCTTAGCCGCTACTTCTTCAACTTTAGTGTGTCATAGGTTTGAATGATGATCAATAACTCTATCCTATGACTCAAATATTTTTGTCCGGAATTGAGCCAAAACTACAAAGGACTCAATTGGAAATTTTTGTCCTTGCACACACACACACACACACACACACACACTATATATATAAATATATATATGGAAACTTTATACTGTGTGTATAAGTAGTTAAGTAATGAAAAAATGCTCCAGCTTTATAACAAGTGTCCAGAAACTTGTGACGGTACTAAGTTGTTCTAAGTAACATATGAAAATGGAAGAAATTAATTTTCTAAAACTAAATATCATAGCCTTAGTACTTCTCGGGATAAAACTTTATGAAAAATGAGTTAGATAGACTTATGAGTTTCGTAGTACGGTAGACGTGCACACTAGATGAGAGGTCAGAATTCTCAAGAGAGTGTCGCATACTAACATGGTTGTTACATTAGCCAGTAAGCATTTTAAATACTTGCTAAACTATTTTAAAACTGTTTTACACTCGGGCTCTGACCCATTTTCTGTCATTTCTCTCTCTTGTATGTATGTATGTATTACAGGTGCCCAGCCATAGGGGCGTCATGCATAGGTTCTCTGGATTGGATGTGCTGCAGCTTATGTGGAAGTTGCAGACTCTTGTTTTAGACAACCTTTTCATTGATTCAGTTCCTATTTTAGTTCTTCATAGTCAGGGCATGTGTCGCTCGATTTCCTATTCCGTTTGGAATTGTTAGAGGTTTATGTTTATTTATATTTCCAGTATTCAGTACTCTTTGAGAGGTAACTATTGTTAGGATGATTTCATTTATGGTTCTTAAACATGGTTTGGTTTATCTAAATGGTTTAATTCTTGTGTTTTAATTGCCATCCTTATCATTTATGTGATTCTTAAACTGTTGTTTAGTGAAAAGGTTTTAATATCAGAATTTAATAAAGTAAAAATAAGACTTTAAATTGTTTTACACTTAGCTTAATTATTTAGGGTGTTTAAATTGGAAATAATTGCGTTGCGACAGTGATGCTAAGAATGACCGATCGTTCACCTTGATTTTAATTTAATAAAGGACTGATCACCCGGTATTAATTAGGCAGGGTTTTACAGGTGGTGTCACAACATCAGGTTCTAGTGTCCTTTAGGATCTGTGCGGCTTATTAAGCTTCCAATGTCGCTTTCTTTGATATAGAGCCCAATGTTTAGGATTCTTGATTTCTTTGGGGTGATTTTGTTCTCCTGCTATCACATATATATAAGTGAATCTTATTTGCATTTGGGCGTGTGCGAACAATAAAGTATGGTAGATGAGGGCCATTGGACAAGTAGCGAGAGGCAGGGCTTAGTGAGGTGTGAAGTATATTTGAGGATGATGACCATAGTCAAGGTCACGCCAATTAAGGAACGAGAGGCCAGGACTGTAAAAACGCTATGACGCAGTCTACGATTTCCAAATGCTTCTATAATCAAAAGGGAAGACGAATCAGACTCACCCAATGTGGTACGCTTGGGAGATGGTTAAATGGGAAATTAAGGAGAGTCATTAGGGGAAGTTCTATAAATGCGGGAATTGTGTGTGTTAACTAACGAAGGTAATATATTCAAAGGATTAGGCATATGGAGGAGTGTGGTTAACTAAAAGTGAAAATTTGGGGTAAAATTTTTCTTGGCTCGTCGGAACGAAGTTATAATGGTGGGAGTCAACCACCACTTTTAAAAGTGGAGTAGTTTACCTATAAAAGGATCTTAGGTACAGTTTAACCTCACGTTCCTTAATCAGTTATTCAGAATAAGGTGTGAACGTTGTTCTGAACCCATCACGAGAGGGCCGGACAGGGTTCCATTTGTAAATGAATTTAGATTTTTAGTAAATCTAGTATCAGCAGAAGAGGATACCAAGGGTAGAGAAGATTTCAAGTAGGAGATCAACTCGTGAGGAAAGTTAACAACACTTAAAGATAATTATGTTGGACAATCGATCCATATGGTGACAATGTCACACATTTTTCGTACAGATGTTAACACTCTTATGAAGGCAGCTAAAGTAATCAAAAGATTTATTGGAGAGTGATACTAGATGAAAAGTAGTTAGTAAAACACCGCAAGGGGGAGACGCATCAAGGGACTCATTTAAATAATTCAAAAAGATGAAATCTTACCAAGCGATGGTGAATTTAGTAAGGGTTATTGAAGACAGTATCACATTCCTTAGGGCCAACAAAGCTAAGGGAACGACGGAGGTAGCCATTAGGATCTAGACTATTTAATTTCGAGAGAAGGACAACCCTAATATGGTCAATATGACAGGATATAAGTGGGTTATGTGTCGAAGTATTTTATGGAGAGTAGAACCACACGAGTTAAATTTTTTCGAAGCGAGAAAAAGGACAAGGGTATAGTGCTTTCAAGGGAAATAGTTAATGTAATTTTTTATTTGGTTCGGACAGGCGTGTTATGTTCGGGAGACCATTTGAGAAGCTCGGGCGATTGGCAAGGTGGGAGTATGAGTTTTATCCTTTGAGGGTGACGCGTATTTTTGTGTGACACGAGAGAGTCATTACATTTTGATTATTGAGATAATTGCATGTGAGACGAATTTAAGGCATATATCAACAATGTTATTATTATGTGTATGTTTTTCCTGGTATAGTGGGATTGTCTTTAGTGTTCTCCACGGAGGATAAATGGGTTCACTGTTAGTGATTTATATACTTTATTTAGATTTCTCATTTTAGTGAGGTGATATGCGAGTACGATATTATACTAATTATGGTTTTATAACAATGGTTAAAACGATAGTGGGTAGTGATTGCAAGGCTATCGAGGTTGCTTCCCTAATACAATATGTTTTGTTCTGGCAAAACCTCACCTGCGAGAGGTTCGGTCTCGCACTCATATTCTATATTATAGAGACTTTGAAGGGTATAGTGTTACCGAAATGTTTAATCCCAGAGTGTTTAGGGAATTTTTTATTATAATTTAGTGTGTATTGGGTTTACCCTTGGGCGAAAATATTTCACTCATTATTTTGTGTAGTGCTCAGGACTTAGTGATAGGAAGGGTGCATTTTTATAATTATCTTTTAGAAATGTGGAAGTTAAAACTTATATTCATATGTTTGGGAATTGGATTTCGAGAGTCTTGATTATATACATACGAGGTTTATGGAATGTGAATTCCATCAATACTGAGCGATAGTGCTATTAGTGAAACGTTATTTGTCTCAGTAAAATTACGGGAGGAGATGTAGATTTTTTGTCAAGAGATGGAATAGAAGAGTATAGGTTATGGACGAAGGACCCAACGTATTTCGATAACCGACTATGCTAGGTAGTAGTGTATCGGGGGGTTCCTTGTTTGGATTTCGCTTTGCGAGACATCCCACGCATGAAACTTAGCGTAAGATTGGAAGTAGAGAGATGTTTGGTCATTAGTCCATGAGAAAGGTACCTCGGTCGTCATAGGAGCCGATAATTATGAATGTAAGTTAAATTTAAGTGACAATTTAAAGCCAGTGGAGCCAGTTGTGTGGTAAGAAAACATCGAAAGTTTTGTTTTATCACCACGAGTTGAAGGGTGGAACGATGATAAGGAGTTTTGAGAGTACCCAAGTGTTGTAACCATGTTGTGAGCACAAGGGAAATAAAGAATTGGGTGTTATGTGTGAAGCGTAGTTGATGCTTACCCCATTATGCATGGTTTATAGGGTGTGTGGGCATCCTGGTTAGCTATTGCTTGAATCGTCCGAGTTGAAGGGATTTAGGAATAGACGTGTGGAATATATGTTTGTGATAATGACATAACGAAGTGGAAATGGTATATTGTATTAAGTGTGGTGATAAGGATGATAATCCATATATATGTGTATGATCAGAGTAACAAACACGAATTTAGTTGGAAGGCTATGGGAAGCCATTTAGGGGTATTCCTTGAGAAGGATAAAAAATTTAACTATTATGGAAAACACTTGGAGAAGAGTTTTATCTAGTCAAGGGTTGAAAGTGACTTGTGCATAAGTTGAATGATGATGTTAGTCAGGTATAAAGGTTCAGTTGTGCACATCGTGGAGAAAAGTGCACGGGTTAAAACTTTCGGTATACGCTAAGGAAAGAGGGGGTACTAAGTGTAACTTAATATGAGGCATTACAAGTAGAAGTCTATGTGAGCGGGACATAGTGAGTAGTCTCTGCGGGCACCACTCGTAGATAGAAATTAGTTGGAACAAGAGGATCAACTAGATAATTTTGTAGCAAACCTGCAATTCCTAAAATAGAAGAGAGCAATTTGGTGAAATTTCTTGGATGGGGTGCCAACCTCAAGGTGAGGTCACAAGTTCCTTAGAATGTGTGGAACAAGTTGACATAAAAAAAAGTGATTATTATTCTTTTAGGTGGTATGCACTGCTAGATTGTGTGCCCCAACCTTTCTTTGAAAATAAGAATCGCGTCGTAAGGGGTTCTCCTCGGTATTATTCTAAACTAGAATGGTATCATTGAACCCCACTTTCAAACCAAGATTTCAGAAAGTAGTGGAGATAACATTTCTTTTTGAGTAGGTTGTATCACCCTTAGCCGGGGAGTAGGCGAGGTTATTAAAGATAACTGGATCCATGTGAAAGTCATTTTGAATTCATAATCATCATTTTATTTCCACAACGGATGTATCTAACACGTGACGTTCAGTACAATAGAGTTCCATAGAAGCACTCTCACCTGTGTTAGTGGACAAACTACTTATTGAACTTTTGTGTTGAATAATCTTAACTATTCTCCCTCTAGTTGTTTAGAGGTCAGTCGATAATCAGAATTTTTGATCGGCCGAGTCAGGGTCTGATGACTATGGTGAAATTACCACAACTATTTTAGGTGACTTTTGACTGTTTTAAGAGCTATGTTGCCAAAAATCGAGATTCGAAGAACGGACAAGAGTGGTAAAATGTTCGCCTGGTTTATCTCAAAAAGGGAGTTTTGTGTTTAGATAAATACGAGTAATTGTTACGTCGAAAGGTGAGGCCTCCCAATAATATTGAGATAATGGGGGCCAATGATGTGTAGGGTCGTCTTATTCAAATATCAATGGATTGCAGCACAATGTGAAGTGTCGTTATTAAGGTGTAACCCTATAACTGATAGTATTGAGAGTGTTAAATAAGCTTATTGTGAGGCGGGGAGGACTCTAGAAATTCGCCTTACCCAAAAGTCCATTTTGAGCATTGATAAAGTATCAAGATATATTTTAACCAAGCATACCTTATTTTCCAAATTTTGGGATGAAATTTCGTTTTTAGGTGGAAGTATGTAATACCCCATATTTTTATGGCTTTTAAAATTGGGGATTTATTAAATTTAATTGAGATATTAATTTAATATTAATCCAGAAATTTTATTTTAAAATTTACTAGCGTGGCGAGAGTTAGTAATTATTGAGAAATTGTTGAATATTACTAGATGAGTAAAGTAATATATAAGATTTATTTTATTAAAATTTTCACGAGTGAATAAAATGGCAATTACGAAAATTTAAGTCGGGACGTGCCTGTGTCATGTCAAGACTAAATTATTATTATAAAAGTGAATAAATTATAAGTCTATCGTATGGTCGTTTCGAGTGCGCCAAAGTTTTCGGAAGGGTTGAGATAGTTCGAAAAGTATACCCGGGGGTTACTTTGGGTCTCGGGGTGTTTTTAGGCCTAATTGACATCCCAATAGGGTATTATAGACATTTTGTATTTTTGGGTAATTAAACCCATGAATTTCCCTAACATATATCACCCATTAGGAGTTGTCTTCTAGGGTTGTCAATCACAGAACCTAACAACGGCCATTAGAGAAGAAGGTGGAGAGCTTTGCAAGAAATCCAAGGCCTAGAACTCACTCGATTGCACCTCCACCACCACCACCACCAAAATGTAGATCGCACGACGAGGAACACAATCATATCTTTTTCATCAACAAATTAGACCCTTGAATCCCGAGAAAGTATCTATCTTTCTTTGTTTTTAGTTAATGTTTCACCCTTGTTAGATTAGGATTGATAAAAGCATGTTTTCATGGAGGAACTTGATAGCTTAGAGAATTTAAATCACATGCTTCAGAGGAAATAGATATAATCTGGACGCCTCAATCATATGTAGAGAATTACCTATGAAATTGTATGGATTTAGAAGCAAGAAATATAGAAAGGAATTAAAAGAATGGAAGTTTCATGAGGGTTCTTGATGATTATGTTAATTTACCCCATTAATTCAATCACTTTAATGAATTTAGACATGTTTCACATGGGAAATCATGTGTATAGGTATATATGATTGATAGTAATCTTAGTTGGGAGTTTGAGGAACATTAATGGATTTTTGAAGAAAATTTTTGGATAAAACCCGTAGGTCGAAATTTGCAGTTTCTAGGCAAGAATTGCTTGATTGATCGATCGACCAAGAGCATTGACCGATTGATGATCGATCGATCGATCCCTTTCCTTGATCGATCGATCCCTCCGGGAAAACTACATCTTTGTCCCCGTTTTGTTTCATTCGGTTAAAATACACAGGAACCCTTGATTATTATTTATAAAGTATAATGAGTTATGATGAGGACCAGTAGGGTCTAAGTAGACTCGGTTGAGTGAAAATGATATGGGATGAAATTTTGGGTTAACGGGGAGTTATTCATACCTTGGAAATTGTGCGTACATTCACTAAAGAATTGAGACTCGTGAAAGATTTAGGCCAGAAGGTAAGTGAGTGATATACCCATATATACCCTCGGCCAGGCCGAGGAAGACCTGCACTGGACGGGGCCAGGATGACCTCTTCCCCAAGGCCCAGACGACCCTTCAAGGGGCCGACCCCTCATCAGGACAATACGACTCTTCAAGGGGCCGACCCTACATTCGACGCAGATGATCCTTTAAGGGTCTGACCCCTCATTAGGCCTAGACGACCCTTTAAGGGGTCGACCCCTCATCAGGACCAGAGGACCCTTCAAGGGGCCGACCCCTCATCAGGAACATATGACCCCCTGAGGGTACAACAGTACGAGGCCTAAATTAGGCCAGACTCACTACCATAAGGAACTTTGCCCTTGGCCTCATATCATAAGCCAAGGGTGACATCATCATAGCGCGTGATTTGGGAGACGCATGGAACAGTGGGTGTGAGGCTCACATGGCATGTGGAAGACCATTATAACAATATCACCCCCTCACGTGAGGGAATATTAGGTCATCATTAATCACAGGTGGCATCTATAGGTGTTAGCATGGGATTGGCTAGATCATCATATACATGCACTATGCCTGCTTGGGGGGTACACTAACCCCCCAAGACCTATATATACTTGTCACCTATAACCCTACAAAGGGATAAAAAAATTATAAACCTAGCTAAAACTCTGCTTGTACACACAGTAGAGAGAGATCGGGAGCTTATGTGCATTGTATCCAAGGTCATTAGTGCCCATACTTAGTGGATCACACACTCACAGTGGATGTAGGCCTAATTGGCTGAACCACTATACATCATTGTCTTATTCCTCTTATACTCATCTCCTTCTACACACTTACACACTTATACATTTATGGCTGCCATGGTACTTACAGTTTGAGTTCATCATCACTTATCTGGTGGTGCTAGATTTTAGCATCATCAGTTTGGCACCGTCTGTGGGAACGAGAAGACATCTCTTCCTTTGTACAACTTGATCTCACTAGGCACACTGGTGGTGAGACAGTTCTCCCCCTGTGTGGAGATGTTTCACCATTGAAAGAGACCCATTAAGGTTCTCAATATCACGAGTCTTTTCTTCAGTTCAGCTTTATATATAACTCAAACACATGGCACCGGAGATGGCACCACCACCACTTCCTCTACCGGATAGTGGAGTAGGACCCAGTTCCAGTAAGCCACCACCTCAGTCTGAGATGGATGATGTGGCGGTAGCCGTGAAGTCCCTGGCAACAAGCCAGCAGATCATGCAGGAGCAGTTCACAACTCTAAGCCAGAAAATACTAAGACCACCAGGGGTCTCACTTGAGATGATTACTCCGGCAGCGGCTCCAGGGCAGCATGAGGCCACGGGACCACCCCACGCACCACGCAAAGACTTGCCTCCCCCACAACGATAGATGGATGTTACTGACCCCCGGCGTCTACGCCTGGGGAGGTAAGGAAACCCTTGCCCTGAGGACAGGTATGATGATCTGGAGGGAGAGGAGGCCCCCATAGAGTGATAGGAGCTGTATGAGGTCTCCAATAATACTGTGCGACCTCTCCAGGAGAGCAGAGGGAAGTGTGGAAGGCAAAATCCTGACAATCGCCCGAGAGGCTCTGCTTTTGATCGCTTGAGCAGGGGGCCGGCCTTTGAGAGGCTGGGCCCAGTTAATGACCTACGGGAAAAATTGTCCAGATTAAGGAGTGTTGCGAGGTAAAGAAAGGAGGCAGCGGATGGCCGACCCCACAGGGGCCGACCCCAAGGATAGGACGATGGTCAAGGGGAAGTAAACAGTCGACACCGCCCTACTGCAGCGAAACCCTACGTCCACCTCAAAGAGGCGGCGGGGGATAACATCGTCCACACCGACCTTACGAGGCCCTGGAATGACTCGACCCAATGACTAGAGGATAAGATCGGTGATACACTGAAGATCCGTGACCCTCTTCAGAGAGGATACTCCGTAGGCTCACCCTTTGTGGCGAAGATAGTCAACTTCCCTACACCATCAAAGTTTAAGCCACCTGTGGTCACCCCAAGATATGACGGGAGTACAAACCCTGTCCATCATATTGAGATGTATCAATCGGCGACAAATGTATACTCTATCTATGATGAGATGAGGTGTCTTTCCTTTTCTGGCACTCTGACTGGGGATGCACATGTCTGTTACATGTCTCTTCTAAAAAACTGCATTGAAAGATTTAAGCAGCTGACATACCGGTTTATCCACAATTTTTGCTTTGGGGTGAGGCCACAGAAGAAGACCACACACCTGCTCTATGTTAATCAGGGGAAGAACGAGAGTCTAAGAGACTACATAGCCAGATTCAACAAAGAAAAGTTAGAGGTGGAAGAATATGAGGAGAGCATAGCTATGACAACCCTGATTGAAGGACTCCAAAAGGGGAAGCTTCTATGGAAGCTTACTGAAGACTCTCCTAGGATGATGGCTGAATTGCTGTCGATGGCAGGAAAGGTGATAAACGCCAAAGAGGCGATGGCCGCAAAATACGAAGATGAAAAAGAGGCACTAGTGGGGGTAAGTACCCTAAGAAGAACAAAGAGGGGAAGAAGAGGTCTACGAATGACAAGTTCACTAATTACACCCCTCTAACGGTCAGCTGTGAACATATTCTCAATGAGATAAAGAATGACCAATCCCTGAAGTGGCCTGAGAAGTTGAGGGAAGCCCCCAACAAGAGGAACAAAAACCTATGGTGTGAATTTCACCAAGACCATGTCCACGTGATAGATAAATGTTTTTCTCTGAAAGATGAGATTGAAAAAATGTTAAAAGAAGGGAAGCTAAGGATGTACGTTGATAAAGGTTCCTTCAAGAGGGGACAAGAGGACGACCCCAGAAAGAAGCGGGGTGATGCATGTAGAGAAGGTCCTTTAAAAATAGGGGACGACCCTTCTGATGATGAGGACGACCCTGACCTCCCTCCAAGAGATGATCACGGCCATGTCAAGAGACTTAATATGATCTCTCTCGGTGTTGGGATGATCTATGAGGGACTTGAAGGAGGAGGGTCAGAGGTCGAAGACAGGAAGGCCTATGTAGCTGAAGACAAGGCAGTGACAAAAGTTGTACATTCAACCTCTGTTAAGGCAAAGTCAGAAAAGAGGAAAAAGGTCGATATGGATACTCTGATAGTGGGGTTCTCAAGAATGGACTTCAAAGGCCTCTTATCCCCACATGATGACCCTCTCGTCATCACTACCAGGGTACACGGGTGCGAAGTGCCGAGGATTCTGGTCGATGGGGGTAGCTCTGCAGATGTGATGATTTGGCCATGCTTCAAAGCCTTAGGCCTCAGCCGTGCTAGGCTCGTTCCATACCATCACCCATTGATTGGGTTCGGTGGGGAAAAGTTTTATCCCCTTGGAGTGTATGAGGCCGATGTCAGGATGGGGGATGAGTGGCCGAGATGGCTTACCAAGAAGGTCAGCTTAATTCTGATGGATGAACATGTATTTTTGGCCTACAACATTATACTGGGGAGGGTACCCCTCAAGGGGTTTGAAGTTGTGTCGTCTACGGTCCATCGGATGATTAAATTTCCAACCCCTTATGGGGTAGGGGAAGTTCAGGGAGACCAGATGATAGCACGGGAATGTTATTTCAACTCCACCGAAGAAAGAGAGGCACACAAGAAGGCAACATCCACTTACAATATTGACACCCTTGACCCCAGGGATGAGAAAAAACTCAGGAAAGGAGAAGCGACAGAAGAGGTAGAATCCATCATCCTCAATGAGGATGAACTAGAAAAAACCATCCAAGTTAGTAAAACTCTGAATCCAAACATCAAGGAAGACCTCATCAAGCTGTTAAGGAGAGGATAGAGCGTCTTTTCATGGAGTCATGCAGATATACTGGGGATCGATCCCAAAATTATGAGCCATAAGCTCAACGTGGTAGAGGGTGTAAATCCAGTGAAGCAGAAAAGGAGAATTTATTCTCGAGAGAAGTATAAGGTCATTAAGGATGAGGTTAATAATATGGAAGATGTAGAGTTTATCCGGGAGGTCATCTATCCCGAATGGCTGTCCAATGCATCGATTATCCCAAAATCCAACGGGAAGTGGAGGATGTGTGTAGACTTCACAGACATCAACAAACATTGTCCCAAGGACAACTTCCCTCTCCCCGGCATTGATCAAATGGTATATACTACCGCAGGCCATGAGCTTCATGGATGCCTATTCAGGGTACAACCAGATCTTCATGAACCCTGAAGACTCGGAGAAGAAAACTTTCATTACTGATAAGGGGACATACTATTATAGGGATATGCCCTTTGGCCTAAAAAATGCGAGGGCAACGTATCAGCACCTTATAAATAAAATGTTCGAAGACCAAATTAGGAAGTCTATGGAGGTCTATGTAGATGACCTGCTGGATAAGAGTTTGAAGGTAGAGGATCATGTGGCTGACCTCGAGAGGATATTTAATACAATGGACAAGTACCAAATGAAGCTCAACCCGACCAAGTGTCTTTTCAGGGTCGAGGCAGGGAAGTTCTTGGGGTTTATTGTCAACCAAAGAGGCATCGAGGCCAACCCTGAAAAGATAAAGTTCCTTATAGAGATGAAGACCCCCAATACCATTAAAGACGTTCAGAGGCTCATGAGGCGAGTGGCTGCCTTGAATATATTCGTGTCTAGGGCCACAGACAAGTGTTTACCGTTCTTTAAAATTCTCAAAAAGACCTTCGAATGGAGTGAAGAGTGTGATGAGGCTTTTAAGGAGTTAAAGTCATACCTAGGGTCTCCCTTGCTGTTGTCACGGCCAGCATAGGGTGAACAACTATATGTGTAACTAGTCGTCTCAGAATCAGCCATCAGCGCAACCATTATGAGAGAAGAGGATGGGGTACAGAAGCTAGTGTATTTCAATAGTAAGGCATTTCAGGGGGCAGAGCAAAGATACCCAAGGATGGAGAAGTTAAACTATGCCTTGATCCATGCGTCAAGAAAGATGAAGTTGTACTTCCAATCCCATACAATGATCATCCTCATCGACTCTCCTCTTAGCTAGGTCCTACATAAGCCAGAAAAATCAGGTAGGTTAATGGTCTGGGCTATAGAGATGGGGGAGTTTGACATTATGTATCAACCTAGGACGGCCATTAAGGGGCAAGCATTGGCAGATTTTGAGGCTAAATTTACTTGAGAAGATGATAAAGTCGAAGATGAGAGACTCGGGAAGATAGATACCTTATAAGGCAGACTCACCAGCACACCCACAGATGAGGTTGAGACAAGCACCGCTAGAGGAAAAGTGGTTCAAAATGTAGAGGGAAGATATCTCTTTAGACAAGGGTCCCTCACTGAGGGAAATTTCTCATAAGAACAGACTGGGTGGAGCCTCTTCGTCGATGGGTCCTCCTACGATAGTGGAAGTGGAGATGGACTGATAGTATCAGCACTCGATGGCACAGACATTGAGTACGCCCTGAGGTTCAACTTCAAATCCTCCAACAACGAGTCTGAATATGAGTCCTTCATAGCAGGCCTCTCCTTGGCCAAGTCTCTTAGTGTCAGCCAGATTTTGGTCCATAGTGATTCAAGGCTAGTAGTGAACCAGATACTAGGAGCCTACGAGGCCAAAGATGAGCGGATGGCCAAGTACCTTGAGAAGGTGAGGTCATTACTGAAGAGCTTCAGAGAAGTGAAATTGAGGAGGATACCTAGGCTCGATAATGGCCGAGCTGATACACTTGCTAGGCTAGATTCGGCAACTAGGACATATATCAGGAGGACAGTCCCAGTGGAAATTTTGCTTCGACCAACTATTGAAGATGCTGAGGGAACACTTGGCAATTTCTTAAATTTTTCTAAGGAAGCTTCATGGATGGACCCCCTGATCAGATACATTAAAGAGGGGGAGATGACAGAAGCAAGGCAAGAAATGAAGAAGTTGAGATACAGAGCTGCGACGTTCACTGTCGTCGGAGACACCTTGTACAAAAAGGTGTTTTTTCTCCCCTTACTTAGGTGTGTGCACCTGTCTAAAGTCCCATACATCTTGCAATATGTTCATGAGGGGTCATGTTCAAGCCACATTGGAGGTAGGTCTTTGGCGAAGAGGGTAACAACCCAGGGGTACTGGTGCCCGACCTTGGGGAAAGATGCCAAGGCATATGTTAAAAAGTGTGATAAATGTCAAAGATTTTCCACCATCCCTCACTAGCCCCATCAGACTCTTACCTCCATTACATCTCCATAGCCATTTGCAGTGTGGGGGATCGATCTAGTAGGCCCCTTTCCTAGGTCCATCAATAACTATCGGTTCCTCATTGTGGAAATTGACTATTTTATAAAATGGGTGGAGGCAGAGCCGATGGTCACAATTACTGAGAAGAAGACCTTCCAGTTCATTTGGAAAAATATTATATGCAGATATGGTCTCCCCAACACCCTCATATCAAATAACAGGACTCAATTCAAGATTACATCTCTAGAGAATAACGGGACTCAATTCAAGAATACATCTCTATAGAAGTACTGTGAAAGGGTGAGTATCAAACAATTCTTCTCTACCCGAGGTCGACCTCAGGCCAATGGCAAAACGAAAGTTACAAATAGGACAATCCTAGATGGGATCAAGAAGAGACCTAAGGAGGCAAAAGGAAGATGGGTTGAGGAGTTATATGTTGTACTGTGGGCCTACAGGACGACGGCAAATACCTCTACTAGAGAAACCCCGTTCATGATAGATTATGGCTCAGAAGCCGTCATCCCCACCGAGATTGGTTTTCCTACTCACAGGGTCCAAATGTATGACCCCTAGAGAATTATGGTAGAGAGGAGGGAAGACACCGAGATAAGGCAAGGCGCCTACCAGCAAAGGACTACAAGGTTTTACGACCAGAGGGTGAAGCAGAGGCCAATTATAGTGGGGGACTTAGTCATCAAAAAGACTTGGCAGAAGCCCAACAAGCTCCACCCAAATTGGCATGGCCCATATAGGGTCATCGATGAAGTGGTTCCTGGAACCTATAGATTAGAAAACCTAGAAGGGGAACCCTTTTCCAACCCCTGGAATGCAAACCATTTGAAGAAATACTATCAATATTTTTGTAAAGTCCTATCGGACCACAGTTATAATGAATGTGTTGCTCCAACAGAACATTTGGAATGTTAATGAGAATGTCACATTGATCCCTCATTTTGTGTTTGATTAATCCTAGTGTGATTGGGGTGATACTCGTCAGGACCACCCTCGGCTATGATGAGGGTCAATGGGGGGGGACGACCCCTCATTCACCCTCAAGAAAGACAAGGGGGGACTTGAAAAACCATTAGGTTGGTGAAAAACCATCATCGGCTATAATGAGGGTCAATGGTGGGGACGACCCTCCTTTACCCTCAAGAAAGACGAGGGGGACTTAATTGAAAACATCATTAAATTGGTGGGAAACCACCCTCGCCTATAATGAGGGTCAATGGTGGGGACCACCCCTCATTTACCCTCAAGAAATACGAGCGGGGACATAACATCATTAAGTTGGTGGAAACCACCCTCGGCTATGATGAGGGTCAATGGAAGGGATGACCCCTCATTCACCCTCAAGAAATTCGAGGGGGGACTTGAAAAACCATTAGGTTGGTGAAAAACCACCCTAGGCTATAATGAGGGAAAATGGTGGGGACGACCCCTCATTTACCCTCAAGAAATACGAGGGGGACTTGATTGAAAACATCATTAATTTGGTGGGAAACCACCCTCGGCTATAACGATGGTCAATGGTGGGGACGACCCCTCCTTTACCCTCAAGAAGGACGAGGGGGGACTTAACATCATTAATTTGGTGGGAAACCACCCTCGGCTATAATGAGGGTCAATGGTGGGGACGACCCCTCCTTTACCCTCAAGAAAGGCGAGGGGGGATTTGATTGAAAACATCATTAAATTGGTGGGAAACCACCCTCGGCTATAATGAGTGTCAATGGTGGGGACGACCCCTCCTTTACCCTCAAGAAATACTAGGGGGGACTTGATTGAAAACATCATTAATTTGGTGGGAAACCACCCTCGGCTATAATGAGGGTCAATGGTGGGGATGACCCCTCCTTTACCCTCAAGAAAGACGAGGGGGGACTTGATTGAAAACATCATTAATTTGGTAGGAAATCACCCTCGGCTATAATGAGGGTCAATGGTGGGGACGACCCCTCCTTTACCCTCAAGAAAGACGAGGGGGACTTGATTGAAAACATCATTAAATTGGTGGGAAACCACCCTCGGCTATAATGAGGGTCAATGGTGGGGACAACCCCTCCTTTACACTCAAGAAAGACGGGGGGGAGGGGGACTTGATTGAAAACATCATTAAATTGGTGGGAAACCACCCTCGGCTATAATGAGGGTCAATGGTGGGGACGACCCCTCCTTTATCCTCAAGAAAGACGAGGGGGGACTTGATTGAAAACATCATTAATTTGGTCGAAAACCACCCTCGGCTATAATAAGGGTCAATGGTGGGGACGACCCCTCCTTCCTCAAGAAATATGAGGGAGGGGTTAGTGATAATTTAAAAACATCACAATGCAAGTCATACAAGAGACAAGTATAGAAGACAGCAAGAGACTAGTATAGAAGACAACAAGAGGCATTATATTATAGAATCTTAATATTTGTTCAACAAAAGTAAGGTACAAAAAAATTGGTTACATAAAGAAGGTAATGGCTACAGACGGCCACCCTATAGAGCAACCTCAGAGGGAAAGTCCTCAACATGTACAGGAGATTCTTCTATGACCAAGACATGCCGAGCCTCAGACGTTCCTGTGTCTTCTACATCCTGAGCTTCCACTTGAGCTAGGGCTTCAGAAATAAGGGGATCGTCCAGTTGAATTGCCTCAAGAGAGGGGCGGACATATGATACTACATCATCAAACTTAAGGACGACCCACCGACCGGCCGTCCTAATTCCCCTCTCTAAGTATTCAAGACCGAAGCCTTGAAACTCATCTGAGATTTTATAGAACTCCACAGCATCGACCTCGGCTTTCTTTATAGCTCCCTCAAGATCAGTCTTGAATTGAACCCCCAAGTTGATCAAGGCCTCATCCTTCTCTTTTATAAGCAAGTCCTTGGCCTTCAGGTTTGCATCATGCTGCTTTTTCAGCTCATCCAGGACCCTTGCATGTTCAGTCCTTGCACTCTCTAATTCATCCATTGCAGTCTCAAGCTCTACCTGCAGGTCAGCCTCGTGCTGAATGGCCCTCTGGGCTTCATAAAATTTTTGTTGGTTTTCAGCCATCCACTTAGTGGCCGAGGTAAAAGCACAGACAGACTGCACAGAAAAAGAAACTTGTTAAGAGGTCGAGGAAACAGTTGGTGAAAAATTCAAACTAAGTGAAATAAAAACAAATACCTGAGCCAGAGTGTGAGGAACATAGTTATACACCTTGGTCAGGGGAATCTTCGACAGGAAATCATAGTCGGCAGCCGAGGGGGTAGAGAATATAGAAGTTTTGGCCACCCTCAGATTGGCTATCAGGGAAGACGGCTCAGCCTTAAAAAATGCTACGTTTTGGGACCAGAAGGCCCCCATGCTAGAAGAGGAACCAGTCCCCTCAGATGTCTCCACCCTTGCCCTCGTCCTAGAATCCGGTCAAGGGTTAGCACGGACTTCAGGCTCTTTCCTTTTACGACTATCGGTAGTCGACTCATCATGCGTCAGCCTCACGGCCTTTGACTTCCTCGGAGCCTGCTGAGGCTCTTTGCCTTTCTTCTTGCCTAAACTAGATAATAAGCTTAGGGAAGTCATTTCCCAAAGATAGTCAGAGATACCTACAGGATGACCTGAAAAGGAGACGACACATCAGAAAAATACAGAGGCAAAGATGAAACACTTGGAAAAAATCAAAGATTGAGCAAAAAAAATAATAATTCACATAGCTCTGTCAAGGGGCCGACCCTCGGACCAGCTTTTTTGAGGAACCGAGGGGTCATCAAATCTTCAAACTTTGCAAGTCCACCCTCTTTACCTCGTTCTCTCAGATACTCAACTATGTCCTTTTCATCCAGATTAAGTCCAAGGTCTGACCTAGCCTTCATAGAGGGGTTAGACCATCTCCTTGGAACTCTCGAACCATCGTCCAAAGGCTGAGCCTCGGTAGAGAATTCCCATTCCCTAAATATGAAGAAAAATCTCTTCTTCCAGTAGTGGTTAGAGGTTTGTGCCACATGGAGAAGTTTTTTATCAAACCTCCTCGCTCCTAGATGATAGTACCCAAGCTGTTTGGATGAGGACGTGATATTTTAACAAGCCAAAAACACATCGACTGAAGGCTCGTCGATGAAGGTATTCTTCCACAAAGAGACATACCCGAGGATCATCCTCCAGGAGTTGGGAGGAAGTTGAGAGGGGGCAATGCCGAGGACTGATAATATATTGACTATGGAAGGGTGCAGAGGGAGCCTAACACCGACCTTAAACATCTATTCATATACTGCGGTCTCTCCCTCATCACCCTCAAAGACTTTCTCAGAATCAGAGGGGACCCTCATACTTATGTTGGGGGGCACACCAAATGTATGCCTCCATAGTAGGAGGTCACGATCCCTTACGGAGGAAACATAAGCCAAGGCATGGGAGGTGTCAACTTGGTTAGCGTCTGAGTCCTCACCATCATCCTCAGTCCCCTCTCCCTCGGACTCATCACCTATTAGGGTTCCATGAGGAAAGGCCATCTAGAAGGCATGAGGGGATAAAGTTATCAGAGGTATAGCCTCGAAAGGGACCACTCCCTCGGCCTATCGACCTGGGCTAAGATCAGATGTCTCTCTCCTCCCAGAAGGACCAGTGTTAGTTGGTGACGATGATCTCTCATCTATCTCTCCTGAATGACTCTCGGTTGAACGATAAGATGACCCACAGGACTTAGATGGTAATATTATGGCTAATGGAATGGGAAAAATGGGTCGTACTCAATTAGGGTCGGCCCCTCATCTTTTCTCCTCATCTTCCTCTATTCGTCTAATCTCTACAAATAACTTCTCTCTCAGAGATGGGAATTCAATGGCTAAATTGTAAAGCCACCTAAGCATTAAAGGTAAGACCCTACACTTAGAAGAATAAGCTAACTACAAACAGTCTCACAGTTCACTAAGTTGGACTTTTGGATCAAAACCAAGGTAAGGAAAAGGTTTTGATCAAGAACACTCAAGAAAGGGAAGAACTCGACTTACTGGAAAAGGCACCAGAAAAAAGAAAAAAACCCTAGAAACACTATAAGGGGCGTTAACCCCAATGCATGAAATGAAAGAGAAGATTAAAAATGGGATTTATGGCAAAGAAAAGTACCTGTAGATGAAAGCAAAGGCTGAACGAACCTTGGTACAGAGAGGTTACAGAAATGGCTATGGAATTTGTTGAGAAGCTAGAGAGAGAGAGTTCAGGCACGAAGAAGAAGAAGAAATGAAATGATTTCAAAAATTATTTAAATACCTTCCTAATGAGTGGGGACATTAGTCAAGGCAGAACACAGTCCACGAGGAGGGCATCATTAGGGAACAAAGTCCCAAGCAAAGTGTGCAGCTGCCATGCCTAGGAAACTAGAACAATAATGGATATCTGCCTAAATGTCACATCAGCTCGACAGGTGTCATTCATCTAACTGACCATACACTCATCTCCAAATCAACACTATCCCTCAGCCATCTCAACAACATCGATGGCTAAGGGTTGGGAGTGATTGATATACCCATATAGACCCTCAGCCAGGCTGAGGGAGACCTGCATTGGATGGGGCCAGGATGACCTCTTCACCAAGGCCCAGACGACCCTCCAAGGGCCCGACCCTACATTAGTCCCAGACGACCCTTCAAGGGGTCGACCCCTCATCAGGACCAGATGACCCTTCAAGGGGTCGACCCTACATCATACGCAGATGACCCTTCAAGGGGCCGACCCCTCATCAGGCCCAGAAGAACCTTCAAGGGGCCGAACCCTCATCAGGCCCAAATGACCCTTCAAGGGGTCGACCCCTCATCAGGCCCAGACTATCCTTCAAGGGGCCGACCCCTCATCAGGCACAGACGACCCCCCAAGGGTACGATAGTACGAGGCCAAAATTAGGCCAGACTCACTACCAGAAGGAACTTTTCCCTCAGCCTAATATCGTAGGCCGAGGGTGACATCATCACAACGCGTGATTTGGGAGATGTGTGGAATAGTGCGTGTGAGGCTCACATGGCACGTGGAAGAGTGTTATAACAATATCACCCCCTCACGTGAGGGAATATTATGTCATCATAATCATAGGTGGCATCTATAGGTGCCAGCAGGGGATTGGCTAGATCATCATTCACATGCATCATGCATTCTTGGGGGGTACACTACACCCCCAAGACCTATATATACTTCTCACCTACAACCCTACAACGGGATCAAAAAATTGTAACCCTAGATAAAACTCTACTTGTACGCACAGTAGAGAGAGAGAGGGAGCTTATGTGCATTGTATCCAAGGCCATTAGTGCCCATACTTAGTGGATCACACACTCACAGTGCATGTAGTCCTAATTGGATGAACCACTATACATCATTGTCTTATTCCTCTTATACTCATCTCCTTCTACACACTTACACAATTATACATCTATGGCTGCCGTGGTACTTACAGTTTGAGCTCATCATCACTTATCAGTGAGAGTATACATACTGAAATTATACTTAGTGAGAGAGAATACTTTGACAGATGAGAAGTAAGTATGAAATAAATTATAAATGGGAATAAAAGAGATGAATTCGTTATATGAGATAATCGAGGAAAATTTATGCTAAGAACGGATAATAATAATTATGGGTCGTGGGCGAACCTAATTTGCAAAATGTGAATATCTATATATATGACTGTGTGAGTGTACATATATTATGTATTACGTATATGTGTATAATCATACTCGAGCTACTTGTTATCACTGAGGTTTCCACACTAGGACAGTCTTATCTCGATTGAACCTTTATGGGGTATATTGACTCGTAACCTAGAAGATAGTATCCTAGATACCGGCTATCTGAAAATGATAGTCGGATGGTCCTAAGAGACGTGAGGGTATGTGCTGACCTCTTAGTGAGATGGAACTATGTTTTGCCTCCATTTATATGTGTATTTTGTTAATACAGTTTAAGAGTGATTCCGAACTAGTATTTCCCTTAGTACGAGCAATACGGGGACTTGATAGCATAGTATGCCATCACCATAGATTTTATGTGGGGTGCCAATAGTGTATATATATATATATATATATATATATATATATGGAAACTTTCTACTATGTGTATAAGTAGTTAAGTAATTAATAAATTCTCCAGCTTTATAACAAGTGTCCGGGAACTTGTAACGGTACTGAGTTGTTCTAAGTAACGCAAGAAAATGGAAGAGATTAATTTTCTAAAACTAAATATCATAGCATTAGTACTTCTCGGGATAAAACTTTATGGAAAATTAGTTAGATAGACTTATGAGATCCGTAGTACGGTAGGCGTGCACACTAGATGAGAGGTGAGAATTCTCAAGAGAGTGTCGCATACTAACATGGTTGTCACATTAGCCAGTAAGCATTTTAAATACTTGCTAAACTATTTTAAAATTATTTTACACACAAGCTCTAACCCGTTTTCTGTCATTTCTCTCTTTTGTATATATGTATGTATTACAGGTGTCCAACCACAGGGGCGTCATGCATAGATTCTTTAGATTGGACGTTCTATAGCTTATGTGGAAGTTGCAGGCTCTTATTTTAGACAACCTCTACATTGATTCAGTTCCTATTTTAGTTCTTCATAGTCAAGGCATGTGTCGCCCGATTTTCTATTCCGTTTGGAATTGTTAGATGTTTATGTTTATTTATATTTCCAGTGTTCAATACTCTTTGAGAGTTAACTATTGTCACGATGATTTCATTTATAGTTCTTAAAGTTGATTTGGTTTATCTATATGGTTTAATTCTTGTGTGTTAAATTGCCATCCTTAGCATTTATATTATTCTTAAACTGTTGTTTATTAAAAAGGTTTTCATATCGGAGTTTAATAAAGTAAAAATAAGACTTTAAATTGTTTGACACTTAGCTTAATTATTTAGGGTGTTTAAATTGGAAATAATTGTTTTGGGACAGTGATGATAAGAATGAACCGACCGTTCACCTTGATTTTAATTTAATAAAGGACTGATCACCCGGTATTTAATTAGGTGGGGTGTTACAGATTCCTACTCCCTATTGGAATTACCTTCCCCGATTCTCTAACTGTAACTATCTTTAGCGACACCTGATCTTTCACCTGAATCTCTAATTATGCTTCTTCTCATTCCTAATTTTCCCTTTTTTTCTATACTAATATCAAAATTTCCTACTATTGATACATTAACCCCTAAGGTGTTCCCAACCCTTCACACCCTAAAAACTAACTAACTCTCATGGATTTAAACAATTGAGACAATCAACTCCAATAACCCAAATGGTCCATTCCTCACCTTGGAACCCATGATCCCTATCACAATGAGATGGATATACTCTCTTACCTCAATACTTTTAATCACTTCTAGAATGTAGAGTGCATCATCAAATATATGCCTTATTCAACGCTAAATCTTATAATTTAGGACCACTAAAATATTATCCTTGAATAAAGTAACCCTCTTTTATCCTCGGATGGAGGAAGAACCCATTCCCAATACTATTTGTGTACCCTTTCACAAAAACCCTTAATGTCAGGGCACAAAATTCTCCTAATCACATATTTGGGTGTGGCGAACATCACTACTACACCACCCCCTCCACACCAAAATATCATCATAGATCATAACGAACTAGCCCTTTACGCAATCAAAATATGAAAATGATACGCCCATGCCATATTATGATAAAAAGATGCCTTTGAGATATCATCCACTCAATCTCACCACAAATGATAACTCGCTCACATTTTAATCATCATGAGAAAGAACTTTCCTCCATTTTTTGACACGTCGTTAATGCAAAAGAGAAAACACTCTTCTTGTATCTTGACCTTATCCTTCTCCTGTTGGTTCACATATCGTTCAGTGACTCATCCCCCTTTTTATCTTACTCAAGGTAATTCCATTCCCAAAAACTCAATTGTTTAAAAAGATATGGTGTTTACTCCGATGACACCTTTATTTTCCCCGACAAGGTCAATCCCACTAAATGTTCTCATGATGTGTTCAGCGTTAGGGCCCACTTCCATGCACAAACCAATTCCTTACATAGGTGTTAATGCAATAGCAAATCCAAATACAACTCAAAGTACCTTGTATTGTTAGTAATAACTCCATGTAAACATAATCCCCTTTGATGTAATTGTATCCTTACATAAAGAAGTGTGCGAAAAACTCTTTCGATCATAAGAATAACTACCCAAAGCAAATTATGACCTCATACAAGACATATAGAAACCTACCATTGGTAGTAAATACACCTAGAAAAACATGAAAATAAGTATTAATGCAATGATATCTCATCAAAAGTCAACAAACTGGATGAAAACTAAGTTGACCGAACAAACTGTCAATATCAATAATCACGACGTGAATTAGCCCTTACCCGATGGGGTGTTCACATGTACATAAATGTCATAGTTAAAAATAAAAATATCTAAAAATTATACTAAACCAACACTATTAAAAGAGAAATGACAAATCCTCAGTATCTAAGAGATACTCATGCGAATGGTCCATAAAAAGTACCCATGACCATCCATCGAAGGTACTTTAAAGTTAGTTGCAACTAAGGCACCTAATAATTTTCCCCTCTCTCCACAAAAGTAAAATCTTCCTATAAATTAAATATTGAAATGGAGGCCCTACTGGAGGCCCTACTGACCTTACTTCTTTGGTCAATTCTGCTAAATTTTCCTCATTTATCCTGATCTTATAGGTCGTGGCTCTATTAACCAACATTTCTTTGGTTCTGTTGGTTAAGATAGATCATGTCATACACTCTTAGAAACCTCTTGGGGTTCACTCCCCCTATATGGTTCATTTTTCTAATGATGTCCCCCTACTCGGGTCCACGCTATAATGTCTCTACTTATTGGGCCCATTTTGTCCCAATCTTCCAAATCTTAAGGACTCTATCCCTATGATAGTTATAATTCTCCTCCTGATATAAGAGAGAAACTTTAACCAATTGCCCACAAGTGGTGAAAAATGGGTTACCTAGTAAAACCTATCAAAACTTTCACGTAAGGTTTTCTACTAACACCAAAAAGTCTTTCTCATATTTAATTGATAGCACAAACCTCCATATTTTCTACTATATCAATCTTTCTCAGTACATAAAGACAAATATAATCAAGATCCTCCTTATACTGGCTACCCAATGATCACTCAAATAACATCTTCAGAACTTTATTCTAACAAGGTTCTAGATGGTGAGGGAACACTTCCCCTCGAACCATATGCTAAACACTTGCTAATGTTATCACATCTAAAATTATTTAATTCTTGACTAAAGTTGACCTCATATGTGGGACGTCTCTCAAGAAAAAGCCAGATAAGGAACCCGCTCGATACCCTTGGTCGATTTGAGTCATTCCTCAGGAAACAATGACCTGAACTCCCTTAAGTGGATGTCATTGTAAAGAGTATAGACCCTAATGATAAGGCTCTAAAGTATTAAAAGAACGCAATATGGAAAAGAGATGGATGCACTCAAGATACCTAGGAAACTAAAACTTGGAATTCTTTGATACTAAATATAGTACCTCGTAAAATCTAACATGGGTTGATCACGCCCAAATTAAATAATAAGAGAATCATAACACTTAAATATCATTCTAAGAAGACGTGAAATAAAAAATAAATAAATACAATAATGATAAGTCTATAAAGGAACGAATAAGTAAATTTGATACCATATATGAAGACCATCGTCGACAAACCCCATACAAGCATGAGCATTTAAATCAATAAAATATACCACATACATAGCACCACTATATATCTTACTAAAACTATCTTAAATGGAGGATCAAAATAAATCAGCACGTAGGTTGTGACAACTACATCCTAAAGAACACCAAGAGAATGCTAATAGTGAAACTGATCAAATCTGGGATGGTACACATGATCTAGGTCCTAAAAATATTAAAATCCACAATTTTAATGTAAGTCTAAGAAGTATAAGAGAATGACTGTAAGTGAAATAAACCATAACTATACACATGCCTCTCATATTTTAGTGTGTTTTAGATTTATCCCGCCCAAAAATATTAATATCACAAGCTGCTAAGGTCTCATCCCAATTGAACCCATTTTTAAGTCTTCATATTCACATATTAAACTAATCAAATAATTTCTAATACTCGACACTAATTAACACCAAGTGCGTAAATAAATTAAGAAGATCTTAAAGCCTAAGGATCATATAAGTTGCCAAACAATGAAGGCATATCCCTATTGCCCTCTGGGATCACTCACACGTATTAAGAATAGTTTTAGGTCATCATAAAACTAATACCTCATCAAGGCAAAGAATTAATCACCATGTCTAGCCATCAACAATGTAACCTACCATACCTAAGGATATATAAAAGAAATTTCCCGTAATCCCTCCTGAACACGGGTACCTAGATGTGTGACCCAAGGGTAAAACTTTAGTAATGCATCTGGTCTACTCACCGATTTACCATAGAAGTTTGCATTGAAAGTACCCCCTAAATGGCATCCCCCCTTAGTACGTTTGCAAGAGTACTAGCGCATGGTATACATTACACAAACTAATAAAAACAAACAATATCCATCACAATATTATCATTAAAATCTCCATTTAGAATTATTTACTACAATTCAATCTAAATGCAAATGGAAAATCCCTCCATTATCATAAAATTTAGATCACAATAATCTCGATAATAAGTAAATCACATATCTCAAATAAGGGAAGAGGCAATCCAAAAAGAACCCCTAAATCTAAAATCCCCTATTTAAAATCAGTAGGAGAAATTGCCCAAAAATTATAAATGTTAATCAATTAACTAAATCCATTGATTGACCAATCACTCAAGTATATTGAAAATCCCCACTTACGATTTTCATCTTGTCCAATTCACCAATTCCCAACCCAAGACTACATTAATGATTTAGCAACCTTCATATAAGTTTTATATGACATATAAACATTGCGGCCACATACAAAACATGATTGCAGCACAATTATACCACCAAAATTCTAATTCTAATGTAATATTTAACCCAATCCCCAATTATCACATTCAAGAAACCTAGAAACTTAATTATCTTCAATTGATTCAAAATTCCAACATATAATTACATCTAAACAGGGGGATTTTGATTGTTATCACAATTAAACAAGCTTTATTCTTGAAATAATGAGTTTGAAGTCAGATTCATGTGAGTTTTGAATCAAATCAGGAGAAATTAGTAGTAATTAACAATTAATCATCTTAATTACAAAATTAGAGTCTAAAATCATCTTAATATACATACATGAGAATGGTCATAATTTAATCTACAAACAATCATACTATCATTTTAATTAAACTTGCCTTGAATGATTTGATGAAAAAGCCTCCAAAAGTCCTCCAAGTTTCCTTCTCTCTCTCTCTCTCTCTCTCTCTCTCTCTCTCTCTCTCTAAGATGATGATTATTTGAAATATAAGACTATAAAATGTTATTATGGTTTTATTCTTCTTAACTAAACTTGGGCCTATACATGGGCCTTAGCTTCTAAGTCCAACTTCTTTTACTACATAGCCTTTAAAACCCAATTGAGCCTTATATCCCACTAATTGGTCCTAATTCATTCATTCCAATATAAATCACAATTCATTAATATAAATTTAAAAATCAATATTTAAAATATCTTGCACTAATTTATCCAAATATACATATGTACATATTAAAATATCATATATATGTATACACACATATTGGAACATCTCATGTCACCCAAGCATGTAATATACTATATTATTTATTTAAAAATATTGGTATTACAACATATATCATCGATGGACCATTAAAACCACCTATGTCTTTTTGCAAAGGGCAATCACACTTTATGTAGACCAACACCTTGAATTTTTCACATTATCAAACCTTTTTAATTCTGCTTGATCTATACCTACTACTTCAACTAGATCCCCAATTGGTATTCCTTCCCTGCTTCCCAACTCAGCATATAAGGAAAAATTCAAACTCTCCTATTAAAAAGACTTTCTCGTATCATAAGGCAATATAGTCTAATTGGAGTCTTCCATTTCAACCATGCCTTTACCCTTACCATATAAAACTAGTGGTGACTATGCTCTCATATAATCCTAGAAAAGAGGTAGGAAGATACAAGGCCCTATCTTCACATCAACCTTCTTTAAGTGTATCAAAACTCTCATTAAATGCATCCATGTGAACCATGAGTTTCTCACCCTCTAACATCTTTAAATGGTAAATCACTCGCTTGAGACTGAGTTTTATAGTGACACTCTTCACTTAATTTTGCTTCTTTATCTTCTCCCATAACTAAGATGTTATGTCCTCATCATTAACTTTGTTAATACTAGTATCAACGCTAAAGAGTTTAATAGTATTCAAACATACTAACTCTATATCCTCATATTAATCATTTGAGCTTCTCCAGTTTTCCACTCATTTCTTTCAACGCTCTTGCTCAACCTTATTAAATGAGGAGATCATTCAACCAAGTTTACCGTAAAGTGAAGCTACCACTTTAATTAAACTTATCATCCTATGGGTGTGAAATAATATGTTGAGACATGGTTGCAAAAAGAAGACCCAAGACTTCCAAGCACTAGTGTGATGACACCAAATCATACCAAATGATATACTCTAATGACATGACAATCAGCTAAAATAAGGAGAACATATATGATTAATGGAAATATAAACTACGCACAAAATAAAGATTAACACAAGAGATTTAATGCAGTTCAACAAATTTACCTTTCCTACATCGATAAGATTGAGAGAATAATTCCACTATCGGATAAAAATATGTTATAATGCTTGGATCATTTAAGAGATATGCGCACACTGAGCCCAAGTCCAAATACACTTTATTCTCACATTAGGAATCAGGTATAAAAATCCTAAACCTCTCTCACTTTATTTCCTTTTTTATATTAATAACTCTCTCAATGTCGATAAAACCATATTGAAAAACACCTCTCAACCATTTATTTATCCCCAAAGTCTTCATGTAAAAGCACCTAAAATATCCCCCACTTAGTGTAACACCCCGTATTTTTGTGTATTTATAATTGAACTAATTCGGGTATTTTTAAATTACACATGTGCAGTAATTTAATTGAATTAATTTATTATGTGTGAATAAATTATTATGTGGTTATTTAAAATATTAATTGGGAGAGATAATGATTAATATATATGCAATATAATTACTAAGTGAATAGAAAATGATTATTTCACGTCATAGCGAGTCATAGTGAGGTGGTAGTGTTTTATCTCAATCGGAAGTCATGCATAGATTATATGAAGTAGAGATAGGGAACTGTTGAATAGTGAATCATATGGCAATTTTGAGGTCACAATTTGATCCAAAAGGGTCAAGACAGTCAAAATAGTGTACCCGGGGGTAGTAATTGTGTCCGGGGGGCTTGGCCCATTAGCTTAATGTCGGTATTAGGAGTTTTAAACCTAGGTTTTTGAATTAGATGCAACCATAACTCAGATTGAAAACCCTAGAAATTGAGAGAAGAGATAAGGAAGAAAAAGTGGGAACTTTAGAGACCAAATTCAAGGAGGAATTGGAGGTGCTTTGTCATATTCGTCTTCTCTTACATGAAATCAGATCCTACGAATCCAATAAGCCAAGTAATTAAATTGCTTCTTATTTTTATTTGCAAAAACTCATGTTCATATCATGGTAGGTGTAGAGAAACTCATTTTGGGGAGGGTTGTCACTTACTAAAATGGGTTTAGGGAGATTTAAGCATTTGACGTGAAAATAGATGCTAAATTAATGGTGGGATGATATCATATGTTATTGAAATCTGAAATTGAGTCAAAATCTAGTAGCTAGTCTCATTTAATTTGGAGTGTAGAAACGAATTGAAAAAGGAATTAGAATAAAAGTGAGAAAACCGAATTCGTGGATTAATTGACTTAGGTAGGAATTATTAATGTTTAATGATGTATTTGATGATTAGAAAATGTTGGAAACATGTATTAATCATTGGATATGTTTGGGTTGAGTTTTGAGATAAATCCATGGAGGTTTGGGTGAACAAAAATGGAAGTAAAGGATTGGGGAAGATGAAATTTGTCAGAATCAAAACTACATCGTTTTGATTGACATACAAACTGGTTCGACTCGAGTCGAAGCGATTCGGTATACCTGTCTGTTCAAAACATGGAATTGCAGGTCTTTTCATTACGACCTCATATTTTTTTTAATTAGTTATGAGTTTATTACGGAAGGGTGTCTGAGACGGAAATCTTAGTGGAAAATCAAATTTGGATTATTTAAGGATATTGGTAAATGAGTGTAGGGCTATGATAAATATTAACAAACATTATTTTTACTTGGTAATTAGATGGGAATTAATTCGGGGTATGGATTTAAGAGTGCTTAGGATGAATAACACTCGAAAATATATGAACGGATTCAAATGGTAATTTCGGATGAAATTAGGATACCAGCTGAATTGAGACGTGCTTAGTATCTTGAATAAACATATGATGTGATTAATATAAATGCAAGTTAATATTTATGGAATTAAGAGTCGGCAAATATACTCGAATATTGGACTAGTGCTATTGGAGTTAGGCTAGCCGAATTTGATTTAATTATATTTATGCGGAAGATGAATATTGGTGTGCATGATATTTATGTGAAAGCACACCCTTGTAGTGTTATCATTGGAGGTTGCGCGACGTGGGTGATTCTCCTGGCTAGTGAATGCAGAGAGTGTATAGTCCCCAGGTCATATCGTCCATTATTTTATTGTGTGCTTTATTTTCAGGGTGGGGCATTTTGGGTATGATTCGGTCTCATTCTCGAGGAAATATGGCCACCTCCACTACATTTGTGATATTCGGTGTGAGCTAGTCCGACTTGTGGTAACTGGGTTAGAGTGAGCATAACTGGGATATAATAGCATTTTAGAGACAAGCATCCAGTGAGATATTACTCGGGAGGATGGTTACCATATGCGACATGTGTGAGGATGTTGTAGTATACTAGTACGTATATAATGCGAGTAAATAATTATATATGGAATAAATACATGGAGTGTGAATGTATCTCAGATATAACTAATGTGAACGTGTTATATGATTGAGATGTATTTCAGATATAACAACTGTGAACGTTATATGATTAATTAAAAGAAAAATGATTAAATAGGTTAATGAGTGGAACAACTTATAAATCAAAGTAAGCAATACTCAGGTTAGGAGTAGGGTGATAGAAAGGTTGTAACAGGACTAGTTAGGTGGGGTAGTATAACTAGTTGGGTTAAAAGGTCAATGTTAGGTATGCACAATAGATGAGGGGTGAGTAATACCTTGAGAGAGTGTGAAACCCACTTACATATGAAACGTGTTAATGCATATTTAATTTTTGCCGATTTTAATTACTTGCTATATATTTTTTCAAATGGTTTGGGATCTGACTCGTGTGAAAATATATGTTTCCAAAAACATTTTAGGTGTCCAGCCATAGGGATGCCAATATTGATAACTTGTTCCAAGGATGCGTAGTTGCAACATTGTGGAGGCTTGTAGGATTTTGTGTAGATGCTTCAGTTATTCATTACTAGACTAGGTTGAATATTCAATATTTTATGTTGGAATGTTTCCCCTTAAGATATTCATTACTTTAGTTTATTGATCAGACTTAATGCATTTAGTTTATTATTTTAGACGTGTAGTTGGATTTTATTATTGGGAACCAATGGTTTATTCGGTATTATATATATATATATATATATATATATATATGTGTGTGTGTGTGTGTGTGTGTGTGTGTGTGTGTGTCATGTGATGGTTTAGACTTGTGTGGATGGTTTGGTTAATTAATTTTTATTCCATATGTTGTTAAGTTAAATCAAAGATAAAATTTAGCACCAACTTAATTTAACATAGGTTCTTAAAAATTTAAAATGTTTTCGACAATGATGCTAAGAATGAACCAAATGAGACTCTTGGTTATTTTAATAAAAGGACTGATCACTCGTGGTTAAATCCATTTTTACCCTTTTATTGCTTATTTTCTGCCAGCATGGCAACTTGTTTGCTGCAACCATGAACTTTGCTATAATGAAACAAACTTTTTTTGACTACCAACAATGCTTTGCTTGTTACCAGATCGGGCTTCCAAAAGTGCCAAGATTTTTAACCCATTTGCATTAAGCAAAGCTCGAGTGAACTTAAAGTAAAAAGGGCATTATGGTGCCTAATTTCATAAAGGTATATAGTTTTTGTATTTCGAATATATGTATCTAATCTTGGTTTATAAAGTTAAATAAACTTATAAGTATGTTCAAGTTGGCTCATTTATCTTAAGAGTCAATTTTCAACGAGCTTCTAAGCGAAAGAATACGAGTTGAGCTTGAGAAACTTTCTTATTTTATACTATCTTAGTATTATTATTAGTAATCGGGATGCAATTCATCATGCTTCACAAGATAATGAGTTTTAAAATATGTTAAAAATTTACTTGTTTATTTTATGAGGGTGTCTCAAAAGAGCTTTTACCTGAATAAACACAAATTGAGATAGAATTAAGAATCAAGGCTTTCTAATTTTCACAAAAAATACTTGCGCAATTGAAAAATTATATAAATTGAATTCTAAACATAGAAAACATAAGGGTTTGACGTAATTCTCCACGTGAGCATATTCAATCAACACAACTTTATATTATATAATTTTTTGTGAGTCCAACTTTATTGATCCTCTTTAATGAGTGTTAAAATGACTCTTTAATGTGATTAATTAAAACATGGACAACTCATTAAAAATTATGGGCGCCATTATTGAGTCATTTATATTCCAACCAATTACATTAAAGGGCCAAGTTAACTCTCATTTGAATAGGATTGATAAATTTGTAGTATTTTTTTAGAGTTAAAATGAGAACCGAGAGTGATAGAAAAAATGATGATGGATTTAGTGTATTTAGAGTATGAGTCCAACTCACCTATGACTTACTTACCAACTTTGTGAAATCATTTCATTTTTTTGTTTAAAAAAATACACAATTTTTTTCAAAGTAAATCAGCATACAAACCTTTACATTCGAATATAAGGTTCTACTATTGAGCAAATGTTAAATTTTGAGAAGTTGTGGCCTCTCTTGATTTTGTATCAAGGATCCAAAATTTTACAATCTTAATACCAATGAAAGAATTTATATCGATGATTGACATGCTTAGTGGTTGTTCAAGGGAAGGAATTCTTCATCTCCTTATGGTCATGTTGAGCCTTACGAACTTGAACCTTTAATGACAAAGGATAAGCTACTAGAAAATCAAGACTCTATCCTTATCAATACTTCCAACACTTCTGAAGTTATGGGATATGTGGGTTATAACCCTAATTTTAAGTTTATGCGAACCCTGTATGTGGACAACCTTTGGAACTTTTCTTCCCATAAGGTGTCTATAGTAAGTCGAATGATCTCATCTTTTATTATTCTTCTCCCAACCGATCTGTTTTTTTAGTTAATTTGTTCCATTTTTACTTTTGTAAAGTAACATGGCCACCACCTTTTTGATGAAGAAAACTAAGTCTGCCCTAGGATTGCTAAAGAGGAAATTGAAGAAAAATCAAATCGCTTGAGGCTGATCTGTCTAACACACATAATAATCTTTTGGAAAATGATGACTAGATGGTGAGTAAAGCGCAAGATCTCAGCAAGGCTAAAGAAAAAAATCGAGCTTCTATAAAAAGATCTTAAAGATGCTAAAACCAACTTGATGCTTTAAAAATTCAACTCTCTAAGGATTTGATTACTGCTTCCATGCCAGGAGAAAAAGTTATAAAGGCCTTTAAGGACTTTGAGAAATACATCACTGACATAACCACATCCTTTCTCAAGGTAGATGATAAAAAAAAAAGAATAGCTGAACAATATCCTGATATTGTTGAAGTCATCATGGCCTGGGAGGGGGATGATGATAAATAAAAAGCGTTAAATAAAGAGGAGGAGGCTGCTCGAAGACCCAAAGCGGGGTTATCATCGAATGATGAGCTTTAGGTCCTTAGGGGGAAAGGTTATTTAAAAGGAGCCTACAGTTGTTAGGAACCCAGAGTTGGCTTCGAAAGATGCTGCTGCTTAGCCTTCTTCTTTTTTATCTTTATGTAGTTTTTTGACAAACATTATTCATCTTTGAATCTTGTGAATGAATAACAATATGTTTCAAATTTTTTTGAATTAATATCAATGACAGTTATTTATATCGTTAACTCTGTACTATATTTTACTTTTCAAATATTGTTTGTTCATGGATTTACATGGTTGGATCTATTTAAGTGTGCATTATAATCTAAGTTTTATTTTGGGGCTTGCCAGTATTTCTTCTCCTTAACATACTAGTTCCATAGGAATGAAATATTTTAGTTCTCCAATTAGGAATGGTATATAGTCGAAACTTATTTCCACACCCTATTCTACATGTTTTCTGCAATCAAAGACGTGAATTTTCAAATTAGGAGATGTGAGTGGTTAGATCTTATCAACACACCCTCTTCCAAGCATTTTGTGCGATTAAAGACGTGCATTGATCAATTGGGTTGACATTGGCTGACTTGGTATACCATTTTTTAGTAGTCAAAGACATGAATTATCCAATTAGAAAGGGTATTTGTTATCGACACACCTTCTTCCAAGTGTTTTGTCCAGCTAAAGATGTGCATTGATTAATGAGGTTGGCTTAGGCTGACTTGATCTATAATTTTTAATGCAGTGAAAGACATGAATTATCCAATTAGAAAAGATATATTATCGAATATTATCAACACACCCTCTTTAGAGAGTTTTGTGCAGTCAATGACATGCATTGATCAATTGGGTTAGCTTAGGTCGACCTGATTTATAATTTTTGAGCAGTTAAAGATGTGCTTTTGTTATACACTATGAGATATCTTCAGCTCAAGCCTTTGGTTCATCTCTTTGAATAAATTTTAAATAAATTCTAACAAGAATATATAATCAGAAAATTAAAATAAAGTAAATTAGTAACTCCATATATTAACTTCTTCTCATAATAGTTTTATAACCTCCAACTACATCCTTCTTCTTCTTCTTCAATAACTAAAATATTTCTTAATGATAGTACCTCTTGAGGTTCTCATAAGTCCAAGGATTTGGAATGTCTCCCCTTCCAGAGTTTAAATCCGATAAGTGGGAGGTTGTACAACTTTATCCATGCGGTAGGGACAATGCCAGTTTTCTTCCACTTGTTGGACTTCTGTGTAACCTTCTTCAAGACGTAGTCCCCTAGTTTGAGAGTGTTAGGTTTGAATATTTTGGTGCATTGTTGATAAACTACTTCCCTGAATGGTGTTACATCCCTGATTTCATCTACGGGGTCTAGATCCAGTCTTCTTATAAAATTAATTCTTGAGAAATCGAATTTGAGGACCCTGTGGATTTAAAGGCCTACCTCAACTAGGACCATGGCTTCACTGCTAAAGGTCAATATGTAGGGTGTTTCTCTTGTTGTAGTTTATGGTATTGTCCTATAGTCCCATAGCATGCTTTGTAGTTCATTTATCTAATTTCCCTTGCCTAATTCCAACCTATTCGTCATCCTATCTAGAAATGTTTGGTTCGTGTCCTTCGCTTGCTCTTTGCATTGCAGATGAGATTGTGATGAATGCAATCTGCTAATTTTGGCCTTATCGCAATACTCTCGAAACTCATCATTGTCAAACTAGGTGTCATGGCTAGCAATGAATGCATGGGGGATCTCATACCTTCATATCACACTTTTCATATTAACTGGGAGACTCTTTCATATGTAATATCTATGATTGGTTAGGTTTCCACCCATTTTATAAACTAATCGACTGCTACCACCAGATACATGAAACATCCTTTAGTATTTAACAATGGACTAACCAGATCCATACCCTAGAGGGCAAAAGCGCAAGGTGATGTGATCGACACCAGCTCGGATCTTGGTATTTTATGTATCACTTTGAATTTTTGGGATTTGTCTCCCTTTTGCATGTATTCTTCACAGTCTTTCCTCATTGCTGGCTAATAGTATCTTTAAATGTTTATTCTCTTCACCAGTATTCGACCTCATGCATGGGCACCATATGACCTTTTATATATTTCCTTGACCAAGTTTGGTGCTTCAATAGGGTGAACACATATCATCATTGAGACTGTAAAGCCTATTTTGTACAGCATGCCCTTATCCATGAAAAACTTTGCGTATTTATAATGAAACCTTGTCGCCTCCTTCTGATCGGCTAGAATAATGCCTTTCTCCAAGTATAGAATAATTGGGTCCATCCAGGAGGGTCCCATGGTCAGCTCTAGAAGATTTACTTATTTTATGCCAATGATTATCTGTAATAAGATTTTTTACAAGTACATTTTTCATCAAATAGGCCCTGATAGTTGATGTTAGATGAACTAATGTGGCTGCTCTAATATTTTTTTATTATCAGTATTTTGATCATTTGGAGTGATTTTAGCATTGGTAGTAGAAATTTTACCCTAGAAAGTTATTTTCCTATATTTCCTTCTCTTACTCCATACTCTCCATGCACCTGATTTACCACTATCTTTGACTCACTATGAAACATTATTTGCTTGGCTCTTAACGATAAATACAACTCCAATCCAACAATTAAAGCCTCATATTATGCTTCATTATTGGATGCTTCAAATTTGAAACACATGGCATATTTTATGTCAATTTCATCAGACATGTTGAGTACCAAAACCAACTCTTCTACCATTTGCACACGATGATCCATCCACCCCAAATGTCTTCCATATTAGAAGATAATTCTCAAAGTCTCCTTGTACTAGAGAACCATCTTTAAACAATTTTGTAGTAAACGTTTCACTGCAGCTAGGCTTGTCTTCCTAGAATGAGGACTTCGCTGGTCTCTGACTCTTATTCACTAGAACTCCTATAGATTGCTTGGATGGTCATTAGTCTACTCGGTTGGAGCAATAGTTGCTATGTCAGATGGTCTTTTCTCCTCGTAGGTGAATTCTGCAATGAAATCTGCTATGGCTTAGCCTTTGATTTCATTTTTTGGCTTATATGTAATTTCATATTCGCCTAGCTCTATAGCTATTCCATCAACCTTCCAAATTTCCTAAGTTTGTGGATGGTTTGCTGAAGTGAACAACTATAAATTATTCTTTGAAGTACTTCTTCATCTTCGTGGATGCCACTATCAAAGCTAGAGCCAATTTCTCCATTCTAGGATATTAAATCTCTTCACCAATAAAAGTTTTACTCATATAATATACCGACTTTTGGATCCTTTCATCGCTTTTGATCAAAGTCGAGCTGACATCTGACTTCAACACCGCAAAATACAAGTATAGATTTTTCCCTAGGATTGGCCTTGGCAAAAATAGGGTCGTTCCTATGTATCTTTTTATCTCTAAATATGCATCTTGTCATTTATCCATCCATAAGAAAGAGTTTATGATCAGTTTAAAGAATGGGAGGTATTTATTAGCGACTCTAGATACAAATCTGCTCAAATCTTCCATTCAAATCGTTTGGCTTTGGATTCTCTTTTTTCTCTTCTAAGGCATCATATTGATCAATGCCTGAATCTTATCAAGTTTGGCCCCTATGATAAAGTCAAGAAATTTGTCATCCTTGACTCTAAATACGTACTTAGATGTATTTATCTTCATATGATATTTCTCTAGTTCATCGAAGGTTTATCCGAGATCTTTGATGTGGTCATTTTCTTTATGCTCTTTGTTATCATGTCTTGCACATAAAGTTCTATGTTGTTCCCAATCTTCTTCTCAAATACCTTGTTCACCAGCCTTTGATAAGTAGCACCTGCATTTTTAAGTCCGAAAGGTATAATATTATAAAATAATGTACATCGGCTTATAATGAATGAGGTATTCTCTTTATCTTTAACCTTCATTTTAATCTGATTATAGTTAAAATATGCATCTATAAAATTTAGTAGCTGATGTCCAGTCGTTGCATCCACCAATTGATTTATTCGAGGCAAATAATTATAATCCTTGGGACATGACATATTTAGATCTGTGAAGTTCACACATCCAACATTTTTCGTTCTTATTCGGGACCACCACCACGTTTGATAACCAGTTGGGATACGGCATATATTAAATGAATTTGACTTTATTTAACTTGTACACTTCTTCTCAGATTGCCATACTTTTCTCCTTAGAGTATACTCGCCATTTTCGCTTACTAGTTTAACTACTTTAAATATTTGATCTCATAACTGATAATGGTTGGATCAATTCCAGGCATGTCCTTATGGCTCTAATAATATACACCTTTCCTAGATCATAGGGATTTATACAATTTGTTCCTAAGGATGGGATTCAGGGACGAGTTGATCTGGGCTATCCTATTAGGATGCTCATCGTCCAGAATTAATGGCCCTATTTCTTCAATCGCTTCTCTGGTTATCAATTTATCTTAATCTCCAAGATCTAATTTCTCGATCTGATAGATTTGAACTAACTTCTTCCTCTTTTCCTTGTCAGTCAAGGTATAGTAACATTCGTGTGCTTTTACTTGGTTTATTTTCACAACTCCCACATCGAAACTAGTGGTGAAATTGAGAAATTGATGAACAATTAATGCTACAGCCTCAAATTTTCTTAGAGACACCCTTCTAAAAATGATATTTTAGGATGATGATACATTATTATCAAGGATAAAGAATCTCATCATCTTTGTTCTGCAAGTTAGCTAAGTTCCAACGACAAATTTTACCTCAGTGGTACATAGTGGGAATACTTTTTCACCCGAGAATCCGATTAGAAGACGATGGTATGCCTCAAATTTTCAGTCAGATAACTTAAACCTCTTGAAATAATCATTAAACAATACATCTGTTAAGCTCCCATTATCTACCAGAATTCTTGTCACGTTTTCATCATGGATTATCATGATTGTTACAAATGGAATGTCGTGAGGATATAACAAACTTGAGACGTCATCTCTAGAAAATCCTATTATGAGTGTTGTTAGTGACTTTATGAAGTCGGGCGTACGCCATGGTGATATTTCTCTTATAGGAATAATCTCTCACTTCATTGTGATATACCTTTTTTTTAGCTGGTTCATCACCTCCACCACTATCTCCTCCTTCGTTGCAATTGCAGCTGAGAGAGATCATATTCAACTCTTCTACAGGCTCTTTGGACCTTGTCGGGAGGTTGGTATCCTCCTCGTATTTATTCTCCCTTGCTTTTTATGTTTTTATTCCCCCCCTATCGCGGTGACCTTGATCTTCTCCTTGGCTTCCAGTCATCACGGGCTTGTGTTGGTTTTCCATTATTTTCCACGTACTTATTAATTTTTCCTCTTATGATTAGGGCCTCAATTTTTCCCTTTAAGTATAGGCAAACTTTAGTTTCATGCTCGTCATCTTTGTGGAACTTGCAAAAAATTTCTTTTATCACTTCTTCTAGGAGGAGTTCTTAACTTTTACGCCCACTTTATTTAACCATTTCCTCAGATCTTAGTAAGGATGGGGTGTACTACTAATGCTAAGGGAGCATATTCATCAAACTTCTAATATAGACTTCTATCGCTCTTCGTCTTGGGGACATCTTTAGGATTCTCCTTTATTCTCGACCTACTATTTTCTTCAAACCTTCTATGGTTGAAATCTTTTACAGCTATGGCTTCCTTCACGTTCATGATCTTTCCTATTTTGTCTAGAAGCTCAACCATACAGTTTGGAGGCTCCTTGGCCAATGCCTAGCATAACTTTCTATGTAATAGCCCACTCATGATTATGCTAATGGATAATTTTTCATTGTATTCAACCACCTCTAGTTTTTTAGCATTGAATCTGGTAATATACTCCTTTGTCATTTCATCCTTATGTTAACAGATGCTTAATAAATAAGCTACCCTTTTACTTGTTTTTCTTCGAAACAAAAATTATTAAGAAAGAGGTTGGTCAGTTGTTTAAACTCAAAAATATCCTCTCTTAGTAACCCATTATACCAAATTTGAGAAGATCGTGTGAGATTGCTTGAAAAATCTATACAACACATCTCGTTGACCACTGAGAATACATCGTATGCTTCCTGGCATTATTCTATATGCAAAATCGGATTTAATATCCCTTCGTATTTGGGAGTGATCACATGTTGATTGAATTTTGCAGGTGTGGGATAGATAATCAAGGATGTTGTTAATGGAGATCTCTGAATGAACCCCCTTTGGATTGGATTTTTTATTTTCGTGAGATCGCACATACGGTGTTCTGTCCTTTGGATTGATTTCCTCCATAGTTGTGCTTCTTCAGCTACTGCAGTTTTATTAGCTCGTCCATGAATCTCGGTATAACTTTCTTCCCTTCGATCAATTTACTCGTATTTATTAGATTCCTTGGTAGTGTATATTGAATTCTTCTCTCTCCTTGGATCATGTCCTAAATTCTTCTTATCTCGTGTCTTCTTGGAGGTGCGAATGTGCTCGTGCCCCACTCCTTCCCAGCTTATCAAAGACTGGGACTCTACTAAGACTCTCAAAGGCAGTTATGTGTCCATCTAAATACGTTTGGTCATTAACGTACCCAGTTGATCTCATGGTCTAAGTCCTACCTAGTTGGTAGGAAGATTCTTCACGCTCTGATCCTTGTGTCCAAGAAGATTTACTCATCTCACATACCATGTGTTGATGTAAAAAATTAGATCATCTCTAATTGTTTAATCACAGATAAAAAATAAATAAGATAAGAGATTTTAAACTGGTTCAGCCTTGAACGAATGGCCTACGTCCACTGTTTATATTATTATTGAGTGTTTGGGAATTCTCAAGGTAGGATTTATCCTTACAATGAGGATGATACAATGTATTTATAGCCCTGAGGCTGTACATGAGAAAGGATCATACATAGTTGTCCAATAAGCGTATACATCCGTATGATAATAATCAGCATTTAATGCGAATTTAAGCCTCTTAATTGTCTGATAATAAATGCTCTGATCGAGGTGCATCTCGGACCGCCTAAGCTGCTCGAACCGCCTAAGTATCTCGGTATCCATGAGTTGCTCAGTGTAGGTAAGTTCCTCGGAGAGCACATACTGCTCGGAGTGTCTAAGTTAGTCGGGGAAATTGAGTTCTTCGAAGTCAAGGTGTTGTTCAGATGTATTTGTTATTGCCACGCAGATTTCCATGTGTCTCCACTTAATTGAGCCATGTCAGCAGATTAAATTTGGTATCAACAGAAGCCCCAAATATTTCACAGTTCGAGACTGAGGAGTGTGGAACATTCTTCTCGAAATATGGTGGGATTAAATGGTCATCCTGAATTTTAGGAACGTTTTCTTTGCATTTATTTTTTCTTTTCGAATTCATAGAATCATACTTTTCGAATTTTCTTAACTGCTTCGATCTCCGCGCCCTTTTTGTCCTTTTAGTCGCCGGTAGCGTAAACGTCTCCTTTTATAATCATTATTTTTACCTTTTCCCAAGGTAAGGTATTTAAGCGTTGCAGAAAATCATATCGTCTTCTACTTTTTCAAATCAGTATCTTTGAGTTTTCCATTTTCTCTCTCTCTTGTGCGTTCATCCCTTTCATCGTTCGTTATCAACTGATCCATCCTTTTTCTGTAAGATCTTCTTCATTCTCTTTCATTTCCTTTATTCAACATGGTTTACCTTGTTGAGTCGCTTGATAAGTTTCGCTCTGATTTCTCTATTCCTTCATGGGTTGTTTTGGAGAAACTTTTTGAACCTTCAGATTATTTTCGTTTGGCTGAGGGGCATTGGTTCCCCAGTCTCTTTGTAGCTGAATGCGGATTTTCTTTTCCCCCAAACCCTTTGTGTCTGGAATTCTGTCAATATTTTGATGTGGTTCCTGCAAAAATAGCCACCAACACATGGAGAATAGTTAATGGAGTTCATAGATTAAATCAGATTCACGGAACTCGTATAGAAATTCCAAAAATTATGTTTTATTATAGATGGGCTGTTGGTGACTGTGACACCCCGCCTAATTAATCCTGGGTGATCAGTCCTAAATCATGTTAGAAAAGGTTTCTCAGTTGGTCCATTCTTAGCATCACTGTCGTCTTTTTAATTACTAACCACATAAGTGAGAAAAGTAGACTGGTGCCAATTTTTATGTCATTAAATTCATTAAAACTCATGCGGAACATAAAATAATACACAACCACAATTAACTAAAATAACCATCCACAATTAAAATACTTAACCGAATAAACCATCGGTCCAAATAACCAATACAAGTAAAGATAAGAAGAAAAATCTTAATAAGTCTAATACATGAACTGTGAGAGACATGCTCAGATAACTTCTAGAAAATTCCTACACGAACGAAAGAAGGAGGCGTCTATCAAAATCCCGCAACATCCACATGTGCTGCAACAAAGGATACCTGGAATAGAGTCAAGCTTAGCGCCCTTCTGGTTGGACACCTAAAAGGTTTTTAAAAATAAAATTTATAGTAAGGGTTAGTACCCAAAAACATTTGAAAACATTTAACAAATGATTAACTTGCAGTAATAAATTAATATGCATGCTCTTCATATTTTAGTTAGTGCTGCACTCTCTTGAGGACTTCCTCACCCCTCCTCTAAGGTGCACTACTAACGCTTCCATTTAATTTACTAGGTCCTGTGCTCTTGACCCAATACTTATTTTAACCCTTGAAATTTTCCTACACTAAATGAGTATGCCTTAATTCATGATTTTTAAGTTATTATAAACATCAAACTTAATTAAATCATTACCCGTTTTAATTTCATATAACATTCACACCCATTATGCACATAATACATTTTTCACTATGTATTAATTATCACATATATAAATATTTACCTAATTATATATCTAATCATTTTACAGTATTCACAAACATACTAAAATAAAATAACATTTAATATAAACTTTTGACCGAGTAAAAATACTCACAAAAATATAAATTTTCCCAAGTGCTATCCCACTAGGTGTATTCACATAACCTAGTTATTCGAGTTAGATTTGCTCACTAACTTAGTTTAACATACGAATTTGGAGGCGGTCATATTCCTTCCCTGAAAGTGAGATGCCCCTCACCCATATAACGGACGCTATGACCTAGGATTGTACTCGCCCTACTCCTCAAGCTAGGGGATTCATCCACTACGCGCAACCTCCCCCTATAGCACTAGAGTATATAATAATAATATCCAATCACTGATATTAATGCACACACACACTATATATATATATATATATATATACTGTCACACCCCGTACATATATATAAATATAAAATGTCCCAACTACACCATGTACACAATCCGGTACATAAGCCTAGTTAATTTATTAAGAGTTTATGGTCCAACTCTAATCATTAATTAATTCACACATTAATTAATTAAGTCACCTTTGGTGTCGCCCCCACCATAAAATTGAACTTACTCTCGTAGTCCTAATCAACCTCACCCGAGTCTAAATCCCCGACTCTCAAATTATTTAGCCTTTACTTAAATAAGGTTTATCTCTCGGTATTCCTCAAGCATTATCCCCGTATTTGTTTTCTAACTATGTTTAATCCTTTCGAACTCTTCCAAAAAATTTAACCTTAGTGTATCACCTAATTTCTCCAAAACCCAATGAATTTAAATTATGATGTCACACTAAGTCGTCTCCAAATTCTAAATAAATTTTATTCACCACTAATTAGATTTAAAACCCATGTATAAATTTCTCACCAAATTAATTCATGGAAAAAGATTAAATTAAATTTTCTTTATATAAAATAAAAGTGGGCGAACTGTCAAAATCTGCCGACCTTCGATCGATCGACCCCAGACCTTCGATCGAGCAGGTCTTCATCTTCTTCGCGAAGACAGATTCTGCCATGGACGAGTTTCATAAAACCCAAACTCCTTCTACCAGCAATCTCAAGCTTTCTTAACCATAATACAAGTTAGGAATCTTACTAGGGACCTCCAGAATGCCCTCCGACGTTATTAATTCGTCCATTAACTACAATTTCTGAATTTGGGAAAATATCCATCTTCAATTCCTTACCCATTTACATCCCAAATCCCTTCACAAAATTCATTTCTAATTATCCAGATATCATCCTACCAGATACGTATCAATTTATAATATCAGATTTCTACAAGAATCCTCATTCAAATTCGTAAATCAGATTATTATTTTCAAAACCTCATGTTTATGCCATAAACACCCAAAATGAATTTTGATCGAACACATCACATGAATATGAATTGTAAAATAGATTCAATACTATTGCAAGTTATCCACTTGCCTTAGATTTCGTAGTGTCTGATTCGGAGATGAATTTCCAAGGTTGAAGACGATCCTTGTTGGCTCTCTAGTGATCCCAAAACTGCCTTTAACTGGTATTAGGGTTCCTTAATACACTTAGCCTTTTCTAAAACCCTATCACCCGTTTTATTATTCCTCCCAATTCCTTAATTTACCTAATCCCATTTTTGGCCTAATGGGACAAGCCCAAATGACCCCGTGTGGGCCCGGCTATGTCTAAAAACGCCCTGTGACCCATTTACTACCCCCGGGTACACTTTTCTGACTATCTCGGCCCATCCCGACTCAACCATACACTCAGAATTGGCATCCGAATTAATTTATAAAAATATTTATCCCCTCACCCCTTTAGTCTATACCGACTCCCGGTTGAGATAAGTGCATACCCTGTCATTAATACTCGAAATGACTTAAATAAATAATTACTATTCAGTTAGTAAATAACTTCCCATAAATATTAACCATTTACTCCTCGATTAATAATTAAATAAAATTTCCCTAATTAATTCAATTAAATTACGACTCACAAGTAATTTTCAATTCCCGAATTAATTAACTATTTAATGCATAAAAAATGTGGGGTGTTACATACTCCCCCACTTACAAAGGAATTTTGTCCCCGAAATTAGGTCATAACTGTGATGAAAAGCTCTGGATATTTCTCCCGCATATCCTCCTCCCGCTCCCAGGTAGACTCGTCAATGTTGTGATGACCCCACTGTACTCTAACTAGTGGAACAACCTTGGATCGTAATTTCCGTTCGCTACGGTCTAGGATAGCCACCGGCCTCTCCTCATATAAGATGTCTGGCTGTAAATCAATTTCTTCGAGTGGAATGTGCCAGAAGGCCCTCTCACTCCTGCGATATTTATTCAGCGATGCTACATGCAACACGTCGTGTATCCGCTGAAGATGCTCCGGTAATCCCAGCCTGTAGGCTACAGGCCCCACCCTCTTGATAATAGGGAAAGGTCCCACGTACCTCGGTGCTAGCTTACCCTTCTTGACGAACCTCATCACCCCTTTCATGGGGGACACCCTGACCAATACCTGATCCCCAACCTCTAAATCCACGTGTCTCCGTGAAGCATTAGCGTAACTTTTCTGCCTATCATGAGCTATCCGAATCCTCCCTCGGATCATCTCTATCTTGGAAGATGTCTCCTGAACAATCTCCGGCCCCAACAGTTTGTTATCCCCCACCTCTAACCAACAAGAGGGTGAACGACAAGGTCTCCCGTATAATGCCTCGAATGGTGCCATGCCGATCGTGAATTGGTAAGAGTTATTATACACAAACTCTACCAGAGGAAGATATTTCTCCCAACCTCCCCCAAAGTCTAGTCTACACATTCTGAGCATATCTTCCAACATCTGATTGACTCTCTCGGTCTGCCCGTCAGTCTGTGGGTGTTAGGTTGTACTCAAACGTAACTCCGTGCCCATGGCCTCCTGAAATCTCTGCAAAAAATGGCCCACAAAGATCTTGTCCCTATCCGACACAATATTAATCGCTACCCCATGCAGTTTAACAATCTCCGCTATGAATAGCTATGCATAACGCATCGTCTCAAAGTCTGTGCGAACCGGTAGGAAGTGGGCCACTTTGGTCAACTGATCCACAATAACCCATATGGAATCGTGACCCTTCTGTGATGTCGATAACCCTGTAATGAAGTCCATAGAGATGCTCTCCCACTTCCACACAGTAATTTCAAGTGGCTGTAGCATCCCTGATGGCCTCTGATGGTCAACTTTCACAAGATGACACGTGGCACATTTCGAAACAAACTCTGCTATGTCTCGTTTCATCCCTGCCCACCAATACTGCCTCCTCATATCTTGATACATCTTATCCCCACCGGGATGTACCGCGAATCTCGACCCTTGAGACTCCGTCATAACAGCGTGCCTCAATTCCGCATCCTCTGGCACAATCAATCTCCCATTATGGCGTAAGACTCCCTACGAGCTGATCGAGTAGCCCTCTGCTCCCTCAGCTAGCAACTACCTCGCCCTATCCCGGCAGGTCTGATCCTCTGCCTAAGCCCTCACAACCCACATAATGATCTCGGGTGTGATGGATAATGCTGACATGCAAGCCCTGGCTACATCATCCTCGTATCGAAGTTCTCTCCACTTCGCTTTCCAGACTTCTGATATTTCCCCAGTCGGTCTCCGACTCAATGCATCTGCCACCACATTAGCCTTTCCAGGATGATTCTGAATATCAAACTGATAGTCTTTCATGAATTCTAGCCATCGCCTCCGTCTCATATTCAAATCCTTCTGAGTGAAGAGATACTGAAGTGATTTGTGATCCGTGAATAGCGTGAACTGCTCCCCCAGGAGATAATGTCTCCATATCCTCAAAGAAAAAATGACTGCTGCTAACTCCATGTCGTGAGTGGGGTAATTCCTCTCGTGGGGATTTAGCTTCCTGGACGCATAAGCTATAGCCCTTTCCTCCTACTGAAACACACCCCCAAGTCCCTGTAAGGATGCGTCAGTGTAAACCCGATACTCTAATCCTCCTTTCGGCAATGCAAGCATGGGTGCAGATGTCAACTTGTCCTTTAACTCGTCGAAGGCTAATTGATAGTGATCATTCCAAGTGAAAGGTACCCCTTTCCGGGTAAGATTCGTCAAAGGGCCCACAATCTTCGAGAATCCTTTGATGAACCATCTGTAATAACCGGCCAACCCCAGAAAACTGCGCACTTCTGTCGGTGTCGTGGGCTATCCCCACTCCCTCACCGCCGATACTTTACTTGGATCCACCGTAATACCCCGGTCTGACACCACGTGGCCAAGGAACTGGACCTCCCGTAGCCAAAATCCACACTTACTGAATTTGTCATAGAGTTGGTGATCCCGTAATGTCTGTAACACTATATGTAGGTGCTCTGCGTGCTCCTCCTCGGTACGAGAGTAGATCACGATGTCATCAATGAACATGATAACAAACTGATCGAGAAACTCCCTGAATACTCTATTTATGAGGTCCATGAACACTGCTGGTGCATTGGTGAGTCCGAATAGCATCACCCTGAACTCATAAGATCCATACCGCGATAGGAAAGCGGTCTTCGGAACATCTTCCTCTAGGATACGTAGTTGATGATATCCTGACCTTAAGTCGACCTTAGAGAAATAAGACACCCCTCTCAAGTGGTCAAATAGGTCATCAATCCTAGGCAACAGATACTTATTCCGTATCGTGGCCTTATTCAACTCTCTATAGTCCACTCATAACCGTAGTGAGCCATCTCTCTTTTTCACAAATAATACCGGTGCACCCTAGGGAGATGTACTCCATCATATGAAAGCCTGACCCAGAAGCTGCTGAATCTTCTCCCTCATCTCACGCATCTCTGAAGGGGCCATACGGTATGGGGCCGGAGAAATTGGCCTCGTCCCTAGTGCTAAATCGATCACAAATTTGATTTCCCTGCTAGGTGGCAACCCTGGTATCTCTTGAAACACATCCTCAAAGTCTCTCACCACTGGGATTGAATCCAACGGAATAGCCACCTCCTGTGAGGTTTCCTCCTCAATGTAATACAAGTGTGTGCGTGACCCTCCCTCGGGTAGTGGCATTGCTATTAAGAACATCTCCTGCCCTGGAATGGAGAACATGATAGTCCTTTCGTAGCAATCCACCATCTCCTGATAACCTGCCAACCAATCTATACCCAAGATGACATCGTATCCCTCCATATATAACACTAGTAGGTTCGCTGCTAAACTAAGTCTCCTAATCAAAATGTCCACACCCCGACCAATTGAGTGAATCGTAGCCCCGCTGCCAACTGGCGACTCTACACACATCTGAAGACCTCCCGAGGTCTCTAGTAGTCCGCCCCGTTTAGCAAAATTTAATGAATGAATGTGATGCTCCCGTATCAAAGAGAATACTACCCTCATAACCATGAATGAGAAACATACCCTCAACTGCTGGCGGTGCTTGCTGCGCCGAGGGATTAGGAACATCCCAGACGTTATACACACGTCCGTAGTGCATCTGCCCCTGCTGAGGTGGGACGGGTGGGGCTGGTGCTATTGGTGATAATTGCCCCCGTTGCCCCTGTTGGGCCTCCTGCTGTTGAGCTCTGCCCCTCTGTGGGCATTCCCTCTTGAAATCTCCTGGCTGGCCACACACAAAATAGCGTCTCTAACCATCCCCCTGTCGTTGGCCCTGACGCGGCTGGCCCTGGCCCTGCTGGCCTCCCCCATTGTTCCCTTGGCCCTGACGGCCCTGAGGAACCTGCTGCTGCTGATTCGGGCCCGGCCGCCCCTGCCTGAACCCATGTCCTCCCTATCGAAAACCACCAGGCTTAAACTTCTTAACCTGATTCCCTTACTGACTGACCGCTTGCTGTTGAGCACCACTTGTGTCACTACTTGTAACAGCCTTGCCCTGTTGGCGCGGCTCCCCTGTTCGCTTGCTCCCCTTCGCATGGAAGCGATGGTCCTGGCAGTGTACAAGTGCGGCATTAACGACGTCTGTATACGTTACTAACGCCGGATTCCCAATCATGTGTTGCATGATTTGCCAGGCTAAACCGTCCATAAACCTCGCTTTCTTCCGCTCCTCATCGTTCACCTCATTTGGCACAAAGTTTGCCAAACGGGTGAACTCTTCCTCGTAGTCTGCCACTGATCGGTCACCCTGAACTAAATCACTGAATTTCTTCCTCATCTCAGTCTCTACTGCTGGTGGAAAGTATTTGCGATCGAACCACACCCAAAACTCTGCTATCGGCATCAAGTCTCGCTCCCCGACGGTGGTAACTGACTCCCACCACTGTAAGGCTACCCCTGATAGACGAAAGGTAGAAATCATCTGCTTCTATACCTCAGTACACTCTAGCATACGCAGATGACGCTGAATGTTCTTCTTCCAGTCACAAGCCTCTATCACATCTGTACTACCCCGGAACTCAAGTGGGTGACCCTTCTGAAAGGTCTCCCTAACTCTCTGCCAAGATGGTGGCCCCACTGGAGCCTGAACTGTTGGTGCCACTTGAGGTGGTGCCTGGGGCTGTGGAAAGTGAGCTGCCATAGCTCTCATTGCTATTTCGACCGCCTGGGCCACTATAACTACCACCTGAGTAGTGGAAATCAACTCGGGTGGGGGTGGTGGTAGCGGTACATGTGGCTCCTGATGAGCCTCCCTGATTTCATCCCTAGCCTCAGCCCTCTCCGCTCTCGGTCTCCTTGGTGGCATCTGAAATAGATTAAATCCCATAAGTACACAGTTTACGCAAAAATATTCACAGCAGAAAATACTATATCTCACAAGAGAAAATGAGTCAACAGTCCTAATCATAGGGCTCTACAACGAATGAGTGTTACGCTGAAACGTAGAAAGCCGCACAGATCTTAAGGACACTAGAACCTGATGCTCTGATACCATCTGTGACACCCCGCCTAATTAATCCTGGGTGATCAGTCCTAAATCATGTTAGAAAAGGTTTCTCAGTTGGTCCATTCTTAGCATCACTGTCGTCTTTTTAATTACTAACCACCTAAGTGAGAAAAGTAGACTGGTGCCAATTTTTATATCTTTAAATTAATTAAAAATCATGCGGAACATAAAATAATACACAATCACAATTAACTAAAACAACCATCCACAAATAAAATACTTAACCGAATAAACCATCGGTCTAAATAACCAATACAAATAAAGATAATAAGAAAAATCTTAACAAGTCTAATACATGAACTGTGAGCGACATGATCAGATAACTGCTAGAAAATTCCTACACGAACGAAAGAAGGAGGCGTCTATCAAAACCCCGCAACATCCACATGTGCTGTAGCAAAGGATACCTGGAATAGAGTCAAGCTTGGCGCCCTTGTGGTTGGACACCTAAAAGGTTTTTTTTCTTAAAAACATTTATAGCAAGGGTTAGTACCCAAAAACATTTGAAAACATTTAACAAATGATTAACTTGCAGTAATAAATTAATATGCATGCTCTTCATATTTTAGTTAGTGTCGCACTCTCTTGAGGACTTCCTCACCCGTCCTCTAAGGTACACTACTTACGCTTCCATTTAATTTACTAGGTCCTGCGCTCTTGACCCAATACTTATTTTAACCCTTGAAATTTTCCTACACTAAATGAGTATGCCTGAATTCATGATTTTTAAGTTATTATAAACATCAAACTTAATTAAATCATTACTCGTTTTAATTTCATATAAAATTCACACCCGTTATGCACATAATACATTTTTCACTATGTATTAATTATCCCATATATAATTATTTACCTAATTATATATCTAATCATTTTACTGTATTCACAAACATACTAAAATAGTATTTAATACAAACTTTTGACCGAGTAAAAATACTCACAAAAATATAAATTTTCCCAACTGCTATCCCACTAGGTGTATTCACATAACCTAGTTATTCGAGTTAGATTCGCTCACCAACTTAGTTTAACATACGAATTTGGAGGCAGTCATATTCCTTCCCTGAAAGTGAGATGCCCCTCACCCATATAACGGACGCTATGACCTGGGATTGTACTTGCCCTACTCCTCAAGCTAGGGGATCCATCCACTATGCGCAACCTCCCCCTATAGAACTAGAGTATATACTAATAATATCCAATCACTGATATTAATGCACACACACACTATATATATATATATATATATATATATATATATATATATATATATATATATATATATATATATATATATATATATATATATATATATATATACTGTCACGCCCCGTACATATATATAAATATAAAATGTCCCGGCTACACCATGTACACAATCCGTAACATAAGCCTAGTTAATTTATTAAGAGTTTATGGTCCAACTCTAATCATTAATTAATTCACACATTAATTAATTAAGTCACCGTTGGTGTCGCCCCCACCATAAAATTGGACTTACTCTCGTAGTCCTAATCAACCTCACCCGAGTCTAAATCCCCGACTCTCAAATTATTTAGCCTTTACCTAAATAAGGTTTATCTCTCGGTATTCCTCAAGCATTATCCCCGTACTTGTTTTCTAACTATGTTTAATCCTTTCGAACTCTTCCCAAAAATTTAACCTTAGTGTATCACCTAATTTTTCCAAAACCCGACGAATTTAAATTATGATGTCACACTAAGTCGTCTCCAAATTCTAAATAAATTTTATTCACCATTAATTAGATTTAAAACCCATGTATAAATTTCTCACCAAATTAATTCATGGAAAAAGATTAAATTAAATTTTCTTTATATAAAATAAAACTGGGCGAACTGTCAAAATCTGCCGACCTTCGATCGATCGACACCAGACCTTCGATCGATCGATCGAGCAGGTCTTCGTCTTCTTCGCGAAGACAGATTCTGCCATGGACGAGTTTCATAAAACCCTAGCAACTTCTACCAGCAATCTCAAGCTTTCTTAACCATAATACAAGTTAGGAACCTTATTAGGGACCTCCAGAATGCCCTCCAACGTTAATAATTCGTCCATTAACTACAATTTCTGAATTTGGGAAAATATCCATCTTTCCTTACCCATTTACATCCCAAATCCCTTCACCAAACTTGTTTCTAATTATCTAGATATCATCCTACCAGATATGTATCAATTTATAATATCAAATTTCTACAAGAATCCTCATTCAAATTCGTAAATTAGATTATTATTTTCAAAACCTCATGTTTATGCCATGAACACCCAAAACAAATTTTGATCAAACACATCACATGAATATGAATTGCAAAACAGATTCAATACTATTGCAAGTTATCCACTTGCCTTAGGTTTCATAGTGTCTGATTCGGAGATGAATTTCCAAAGTTGAAGACGATCATTGTTAGCTCTCTACTGATCCCAAAACTGCCTTTAACTGCTATTAGGGTTCCTTAATACACTTAGCCTTTTCTAAAACCCTATCAGCCGTTTTTATTATTCCTCCCAATTTCTTAATTTTCCTAATCCCGTTTTTTGCCTAATGGGCCAAGCCCAAGTGACCCAAATGCCCCGTGTGGGCCCGGCTATGTCTAAAAACACCCCGTGACCCGTTTACTACCCCCGGGTACACTTTTCCGACTATCTCGGCCCATCCGGACTCAACCTTATACTCAGAATTATTATCCGAATTAATTTATTAAAATATTTATCCCCTCACCCCTTTAGTCTATACCGACTCCCGGTTGAGATAAGTGCATACCCTGTCATTAATACTCGAAATGACTTAAATAAATAATTACTATTCACTTAGTAAATAACTTCCCGTAAATATTAACCATTTACTCCTCGATTAATATTTAAATAAAATTTCCCTAATTAATTCAATTAAATTATGACTCACAAGTAATTTTCAATTCCCGAATTAATTAAATATTTAATGCATGAAAAATGCGGAGTGTTACAGTGACAACACTTTTTATTTAAAAACTAGGTTTTTAAATAGGGCTCTAGTAGTCAATCTCCCAGATGCCAATAGGGATTACTTCGATCACTGTGTTGTTATGAAAAATTGGCAACACCCTCCACTAACTGGAAATGATGTGTATAAAGGTCCTAGATGCCCTCCCTATGGCATTGGGATAAGTTGTTTTTATTTTATTTTATTTTCGAAATTATGCTTCCTTTGTGTTTGATAAAATGTGTCACTGATATTTTAATTTTGATTTATTTGCAGTTGACAGCAAGGGAAAGTCTCCAAAAGAGACAAAAGTTAATTTAAAACATCTGAAACTTATCTGGGTTTTGCATCAGACTGTTGCCGACAAGCATATCAGATCAGCTTCATATTTGCTGCAGTATAAGAGTTACACCTCGTCTTTTACTGATCGTCCTATGATAAGTGACGTAGAAACGGTATTAGATTCTGCAAGTTCTTCACCTGAGTCACATATTCCTCTGAGTGAAAGAATGAAGAAAAGAAGAGTTCCTGCCCTCTCCAAGAAATCTGCCTCTATTACTGGAGAGGCAAAGAAAAGCAAACATGATGTCCTAGAGGAAGGGACAAGGAAAATCGATGCACCTCCTCCGGCTGTTACTGTGAAGGTTGCCGAGAAGCCCCCAGTGGCTCCAAGCAAAGTCGCTGCTCCAAGCGAGGTTATTGTCATATCCCCGACTAAGATTACATCCTTAGTCGAGACTGTTGATGTTCCTCCGAGGAGGCTAAAGAAAAGCTCCTCGATCAATTTGGCTGAATCCATCTCTCAACCTCCAACTACTGGAAGTGGTGTTCCCACTTTCATTGCTCCAAGCTCTGCCATGATCTCGGTGAAATCTTGGAACATCCCTGAGATCCAAGGTATTGAAGAAAAAATTTCTCGGGATATGGTTACCACATTGGCTTCTCATCATATTGCTTCTGTAAGTATTATTGTCTAAACTTTCATTTTTCTGCTGTTATATATTTGCACTGACTTGCTATTATTTTCTTTTCCCAGTTGGTAACCTGTTTTAATACAATTTTGAAGAATGATGAAGCTATTAAAGCTTCAAGTTCCTCGACAGGTGTAGAGGATGCTTTGGTGGGTTTGACGCAGTCTCTGAAGGATTCTCATCAGAAGTATGTTGATGATAAAGGTGCTTGGGAGAAGAAGCTTAATTCCATCGAGTAGGAGAGGAATCAGGTTGTTGAGGTCTCCAAGGGATTGGAGAAGAAAATAAAAGAATTGGAAAGTAAGAATAAAGAGCTCGAAGGGAAGCTCCAAAATGCTGGGGAGCTTGAAGGTAAGCTCAAATCTGAAGAGGAAGAGCTGGGTAGACTTCGTGACGTTGTTCGTCAGAAGGAGGAGGTAGAAAAGAAGTTGAAAGATGCCGAGGTACTTCTGTCCGAGAAGCTTTCCTCGGAGAAGGTGAAAAGGAAGTTGGCTATAAAAAAGTCCTTCAGTGCTGGCTGGGATAAATGGTGGAATAAGGGTCTGGCTGCCATGATGTCACAAGTGGAATATGGTAGCCTTAAGTACTTTAGGAATGGCTGGGTCTCTTCTTTGAAAGAGATGAATGTCGATGAAAATTTCGACCTGTTTCAGCGACACGTCCCTGGCCCCCTCCAACTGCTGAAGAAGAGGAAGATGACGAAGCTGCCTCAGAGGAATCCTTTATGGTGATGGGAGATCAAATTTCTCATCCCCCAGTTGTACAGTCTTCCTACGAGCAACTTCAACCATCCATTATTTCAACCGAGCAGCTTCCAGCACCCATCGAGCAACCATATGTGCCATTCGAGCACCCTACCTCCTCGTCCCAGCCTCCCGAGAAAGTTTTGGGAGACAAGGAGAAGGTGTAGAGTTGTTCGGATTTTTATCTCTTTTTATTTTTGCCAATTTTATCTCTGAACTATGTACTTCTCTATTACGATGTAATAAAATTTGAAATTTTGATTATTCATACTGTTGATTTTCTTCCTCTTTCTTCTTATTAATTCTTGCTATCTATTCTTTTTACTAGTTTATGGCCAGGATGGAATTGTTATCTGCTCATGATACAAAATTATTGAGACAATGCAATGAGTACTTCAAAGTTGGTCATACAGATATAACTGATGCTCAGATTGTTGATATCCTCGGTCCAAATGCTTCAGAGCAAGCAATCGAAGCCTACCAGTACTTAAAATGTCTGCTCGACTGGGTAGTGGCTAATAATGTACCATATTATGAGATGATTGAAGACCTCCAGGGCACTCTCGAGGATCTTCAACAACAATACAAGGAGTCTACAGCCCTTTTGCATCAGGGATATGAGAAGAAGTATCAGCAACTAAGAGCTAATAAAGGATATGATAGATTGATTACTGCCTATGATGTGAGGGATAGAACTTTGAAGACCGAGGCCGAAGATCACAGACAGATAGCTAAGTTGCTGGAACAGGAAAAAAATAACCTGCGAGGAGAGATATCTCAATTGAAGTCTGCAGCATCTTCCTCAAACGCCTTAGTCCCTGTCAACGACGAGGGTTTCTCTTTCTTAGAGGTCAAAATGCGAATTTGAGAGACGAATTGGAGAATTTGAAGAGAACTGGAGCCTCTACTTCTTCTCGCGGTCGAGCAAGAGGTTCTCGGGGACGAGCAAGAGCTGTTCAGCTTACTATTGAAGAGCAAAGAACTCAATCAGCTTTGGAGAATTAGGCCTTTTAGCTAAAGGCAAAGAATCAAGCATTAGCAGAGATGTCCAAGAAAATTATGAATTTGGACGAGCAGCTCTCTACCCAAAAGTCTTCCTTGGAGAATAAAGAACTTTTCGTAAAAAATCTCCATGAGCAGCTGGAAAGGTTGACTTATCAATTCCACAAGCAACCTAGAGAATTTTGGATGGATAGATATAATGAATCCCTTTATCACCTCGATGACCAGATTCAGCAGTCGAACAACGAGGGGTATAAGCAAGGATGGTTAAATGCCTTGGGTGTGCTACAATTAGAACAAGGTCACTATTTGTGGGATTACTATAATCCTAGGTTGCTCGACCTACCAGTGCCGCCATTCAAACTCGACATGAGCTGGATTCCTTCTCGGGCAATCCCTCGGTGTTTGATTTCCAAATATCTTGGCGATTATAGTCTCCATTACAATGTCGAGATATCTCTCCCAGAGCACCTACTCGATCGGCCATCTGTGATGAACATCAGGATGCTTAAGGACCTTAATTTCATAAATTCCCCTTATGCCTTAGACGATCCTCCTTCTGGCGAGGAACCTATTTCAAAATTAGAGGGGAAGAAACCAATAGAGTAGGAATCTCGATGTAATAAATAATATGTATTTCATTCTCGATGTATTTTGTTTTGGATTTAATGAAAAACTTATATTTTTCTTTGCCATCTTGATTGCCATTGTCGTGTAATTATTTACTAATGAATGTGCATGTATATCTGTTAAAAAGATAACAACATTGTGTTATTTGACGATCAACTAAAGTTGGTGACTATCTTAAATTGATGATAATCATTTGTTAACCAACCAGAGTTGATGATATTTTGTTTCTCGACCAACTTGGTGGTAATTTGAAATGTTTCAAGTATTAAAATTTTACTTGATCACTTTTTAATTCTAAGCCATTATTTGTTTAACCAACTGTTTTCGATCAAAGAGAGTTGGTGTTTTTAATTCTCGACCAACCTTAGTTGGCAAAAATTTTGTATTCATGACCAACTATAGTGGGTGAATCTTCTTCCTAACCAACCGGAGTTGGTATTTATGAGAAATATTTTTCTTCCCGACCAACTGGAGTTGGTGGGTTTTCTTCCCAACCAACCGGAGTTGGTATTTCTGGGAAATATTTTTCTTCCCGAGCAACCGGATTTGGTGGATTTTCTTCCCAACCAATCGGAGTTGGTATTTTTGGGAAATATTTTTATTCACGACCAACCGGAGTTGGAGGATTTTCTTCCCAACCAACCGGAGTTGGTATTTATGGGAAATATTTTTATTCCCGACCAATCGGAGTTAGTGGATTTTCTTTCCAACCAACCGGATTTGGTATTTGTGGGAAATATTTTTCTTCCCGACCAACCGGAGTTGGTGAATTTTTTATTCCCGACCAACCGAAGTTGGTGTATTTTCTTCCCAACCAATCGGAGTTGGTATTTTTGGAAAATATTTTTCTTCCCGACCAATCGGAGTTGGTGGATTTTGCTGAGTAGTGTGTAGCACTAGTATTCCGCGAAAAAATTTCAACAAAAGGAGAGAATTAGGTAGAATATTCGCATTTTATTCATACTGATGAAATTTCATTACATGAGGGTTTACATTACTGATAATAATTGCGCAGGTGCTCTGCATTCCATGCATTCTTAAACTCCTCCCCTTCAAAAGTTTCTATTATGTAGGTTCCTGGTCGAACAACTTCTGTAACTCGGTAAGGTCCATGCCAGTTCGCTTCCAGTTTGTTGTGCTTTTGAATCACTTTCTTTAGCACATAGTCTCCTTCTTTCAGGTCGCACTTCTTCACTCTCTTATTGTAGAACAAAACTGTTCGTTGCTGGTAAGCAGCATTCCTGATGGATGCTTCTTCTCTAACTTCCTCGAGCATGTCTGAGTCTAACCTTCTCATTAAATCGCTGACAGAGGAGTTGAAATTCAATACTTGGTGTGTTGGGAGGCCCAACTCGGCAGGTATAACAGCTTTACTTCCAAATGCCAGCATATACGGAGATTCTCCAGTTCCTGCTCGGGGAGTAGAATGATAAGCCCATAGTACTGAATGTAGCTCGTTGATCCAGTTTGCTTTCACGTCATTCAGTCTTTTCTTCAAGCCATTTAGCAGCGTTCTGTTTGTCACTTCAGTTTTCCCATTGCTTTGGGGATGGCCTGGTGCAGAGTGGATTTTTAAGATATTTGACTGATAACAATAGGCAGCGAACTCCTCGTTGTTAAATTATATTCCATGGTCGGTGATGAATGTATGGGGAAGACCATATCTACAAATGATATTTTCCAAATGAATTGGTACACATTTTCGTACGTTATGTCGACAAGAGGCTCGGCTTCAACCCACTTAGTAAAGTAATCCACTGCAACGACGAGATATTTAAATCTTCCTCTGGTCGTTGGAAGTGGACCGACCAAGTCAATTCCCCACATGGCAAATGGACAAGGGGAAGTAATGGGCTTCAACAATGCTTGGGGAGTTCTTTGGATAGTGGAGAAGCATTGACAATTGTCACATTTCTTGGCATAGGCTATACAGTCAGCCCTCATCGTTGGCCAATAGTATCCTTGCGTCATCACTCTTAGCAAAAGTGTCTGACCTTCTACATGGGCTCCACATGACCCTTCATGGACCTCTTCAATCAAATTATTCACCTCGGAGGGATGCACACCTGCCATAATTCCTCGTCTGTATAGAATACCATTAGTCAGTACATAACGAGCAACTTTAAACTTTAATTTCTTGGCCGCGAGTTTGTCAATCGGTAATTCTCCCTCCTCAATATATGCCCTCATGGGATCCATCCAAGATGGCCCTAAATCAAAGGTAATAAAGTTTATCGTCACATCTTCTTCTATGCTCCGACCAGCTAGAACTTCAATTGAGATTGTTCTTCATAGCTCGGTACGAGTAGCCGATGCTAATCGAGCTAAAGCATCTGCTCTTTCATTATCCATTCTTGGTATTCTGACCAGTTGAACAGTAACAAATTCCGATACCAACTCTATTGCCTTTGCATGGTACTTAATCATCAACTCTCCTTTTGCTGCATATACATCGAGCATTTGGTTTATAATCAACTGTGAGTACTGCATACGATTACCTGCTCTAAATTCATAGGTTTTACCAGACTAAGACCAACAATCATCGCTTCATATTCGGCCTCATTATTAGAAGCTTGAAATTGAAAGCGCAAAGCATATTCTATATCGACCTTGTCTGGACTTTTCAATACAATCCCGGCTCCCCTTCCTGAGGTGCATGATGAGCCATCCACATACAGGTTCCATATAGGTATCTCGTCCTCAAACGTCTTATTGGACAAAGTTCTTCGATGGAATATTTGTTGCTCCTTTATCTCCATTTCTACCACACCTCGCTGCTCGTTGACCTTCTCCTCTTGCTCTCCGACCAACTTAAGTTGATCAGGATTTAAATTTGATGATCCTGTAACATCCATATGTTGGTCGATGTTCAGCTTTTGCTCCTTGGGGGTATCAGGATAAGTGAACTCTGCTATAAAATCTGCTATTGCTTGCCCTTTTAGTGACGATCTAGGCTCATAAATTATGTCATATTCACCGAGTTCTATTGCTCAATACATCAATCTCCCTGACTTTTCTGGTTTATGAAGAGCTTGACTCAATGGCATATCAGTATATACGACTATGGTATGAGCCTGGAAGTATGGCTTTATTCTTCTCCTCGTTTCGATCAGCGCCAGTGCCAACTTTTCCAGTTTTGGATATCTGATCTCTGCTCCTCAGAAGGCCTTATTAGTGTAATAAATTGGTTTTTGTACTCCATCCTTTACTCTTATTAATGCCGAGCTAACTGCATTTTCCAAAACCGTCAGATACAAGTACAACCTTTCTCCCATCACTGGTTTGGACAACAATGGAGGTGCTCCCAAATATTTCTTCAATTCTTGAAAAGCTTTCTCACATTCTTCATTCCATTCAAAAGTTTTTCGGAGCGTTTTGAAAAATGGGAGGCATCTATCAGTTGCTCGCGATACAAATCTGTTAAGTGCTGCTACTTGCCCTATAAGACTTTGCACTTCTTTCTTCGTCGTTGGAGATCGTAGTCCCAATAGAGCTTTGATCTTTTCAGGGTTTGCTTCAATGCCTCGTTGATTGAAAATATACCCGAAAAACATGCCTTCTCGTACTCCAAATATGCACTTAGTCGGGTTCAACTTCATTTGATATTTGTCTAATTGATCAAAGGTCTGGCCCAAGTCAACTAGATGGTCAGCATCTTTATTGCTCTTCGTCAGCATATCATCAACATAAACCTCCATATTGTAACTGATTTGTTCTGCAAACACATTGTTCATCAGCCGCTGATATGTTGCACCTGGATTTTTCAAACCAAAAGGCATAACATTATAACAATAAGTCCCCCTAGGGGTAATGAAAGAAGTACTCTCCCTATCTTCAGGTTTCATTTTAATCTGGTTGTAACCAGAATAAGCATCCATGAAGCTTAACAGCTCGTGTCCCGAGGTAGCATCCACTAATTGATCAATTCGGGGTAAGGGAAAATGATCCTTTGGACATGCCTTGTTGAGGTCGGTGAAGTCTACACACATCATCCATTTATGGTTCTTCTTTTTCACCATCACCACATTTGCCAACCAGTCTGGATATTTGACATCATCAATAAAGCAAGCTTTCTAGAGTTTCTCGACCTCCTCTTGTATGGCTTGGTTCTTCTCGGGGCTGAACATTCTTCATCTTTACTTCACTGGCTTGCTCTCCTTATTCACATTGAGCTCGTGACATAAGAAATTCGGGTCTATTCCGGGCATATCTTCATGACTCCAAGCAAAAGTTTTTTTTCTGCTTTTTAAGAAAACTATCAACTCCTATTTTAGTGAGGCATCTAACGACGAACCTATCTGAGTTGTTCGTTCAGGGTGCTCGTCATCCAAAATGATATTTTCAGTAGCTTCTACCACCTGACCTTTCACGAGTTGCGACTCGTCTCTAGGATCTAATGTTTCAATTTTTGCACCTTTATCCACCTGATAGGTAGTAGTCTTTTTTCTAGATTCCTCTAGTTCCTCCTGCTCGATAGATGAATAGTAGCATTCCCGAGCTACTTTTTGATCACCTTTCACAACTCCTACTCTAAAATTAGTTAGAAATTTTAGGCATTGATGTACCGTAGATGGTACTGCTTTGAACTTCTTCAATCCTACCCTTCCCATGATGATATTATAGGCTGATTGAACATTCTTATCCATCACGAAGAAGCGTACTCTTTCTGTTCAACAAACAGGCCATGTACCAATGAACATATCCAATGTGATCATCCCAAGTGGAAAAACTTTCTCGCTAGCAAAACTGAGAAGGGGCATATGATAAGGCTCTAACTGAGACAACTTTAGATTTAAGTTGTCGAAGCATGAGTAGAACATAATATCAGCCGAGCTACCATTATCAATAAGTACTCTCGAGATCATCACTTCCTTCATTCTCATTTTTATCACCAATGGGTCATCATGAGGATACAGTACACCTCCGAGGTCGTTTTTTGAGAAACCGATAACCAATTTTTCTTTGTTGACCTTCCTCGGGCGATCATCTTCAGCCAAGTTTATTCATTGAATATATGAACAGGCTTGAGCCTCATTAAGGTAAGCTTTTCTTTCTGCAGTAAGGTCTCTACCTCCTGCATCTCCACCTGTAATCATATTTTAATCAAATGATCCAAAACGTATTAAAAATACCTCACGTTCTGGCTGCCTTGGTCTTTTGGGAAGATCGGGGTTGTCTTCTGGATCATCTTAATGGTCTCTTTTCTTGTTCTCCTCTGCTCGACGAGGAGATCTAGACCTCTCTCTTGCTCGGTCGTTGTTTTTTCTTTTATTTCTACGATTAACATACTTTGCCAGTTTTCCTCGTCTAATGAGTGCTTCGATCTCATTCTGAAGAGCTATGCAATTTTTGGTCGTGTGGTCATGATCCTTGTGGAACTCTCAATATTTGGCCTTATTCCTCTTGTCAGGTTCTGACTTCATTTTCTCTGGCCAGTTTAACTCCTCACTGTTCTTGATTTCTTCTAGAACATGGTTGATGTCTACCTTCAAAGGAGTATATTTTTCAAATTTCTTCAATACCTCACATGATGGCTTTGTTTTTGAGTGTTTGTCACCACCATTGTTCTTATGCTCTTTATTTTTAGCCTTATTAACCTCCACCTTGGTCTCTTTGGTATCCATATTATTCTTTGTAGCCATAGCCTCCTCGGCATTCATGATCTTGGCCGCTTTTTCCATCAGTTCTGACATGGTTCTGGGTGGATCTTTGGCCAAAGTGTAGTACAACTTGTTGGGCAGCAGCCCACTCATTAGAGAAGTAATTGTTGTCTTTTCCTCATAATCAATAACTTCGAGTTTCTCGTTATTGAAACGAGTTATATAATCCATGGTGCTCTCACCTGCCTTTTGTCTAACACTTAACAAGTATGCTACTCGTTTAACCGGTTTTTCTCCAAAACAGAAGTTTCCAATGAAGAGCTCAGCCAGTTGAAAGAAAGTTGAAATCTTACCCCGAGGAAGATTATTTTACCATATTTGAGCAGATCCTGTAAGAGTTCCCGAGAATGCCCTGCATCTCATCTCATCTGGCACAGCATAGATGTCGGCAGCAGCTTGGTATTTCTCTATATGAAGGACATGGTCGGTTTTTCCATCATATTTAGAAGTCACAACAGGTGCTTTGAACTTCGATGGTGTGGGAAAGTTCACATTTGCTTGTATAAAAGATGTCCCTTGGACAAAAGTTCTTTAAAGAGGATTCTTGGCCTTAGCCATTTCCCCTAGTCTATTCTCTACCCTCTGAATAGAGCCTTTCCACGCATCATTTCCCTCCCCGGTTCTATTGGTTCGAGCATTTGATCGTGTTGAAGTCGCTTCCTGGGATCTATCTTGTCGAGCCACTGGTTGTGATCGGGCAGAACCCTCTCTTAGATCGGATGGTTGTCGGAAGTTCCTCGACACAGCTTTTGGAGGACTTCTATTCCTCCTTGGGTCCAAACGATCAAAAGGAGATGCTCTACTTAATCTCTCCAGTGCACTAATCCTTTCTGGAGAGAGAGTGGCCTTTTGTTCAGTATCTGTGGCTCGTACTGACGAAGTTCTACCTGGTTGATAAGAAAAATCATCAGATCTCTCAATACGATATGAATCGGTATGCCTAGTACGCGAAGAAAATAAATGGGTGTTTCTTTGAACACTTCGTTGTCCTGAATGGGTCGGTAATCCACCCTGGATAGTTTGTATGAGTTGTCGTATAGTTTCTTGCATGGATGTCTGGCCCTGAGCCAGACTGGCCATAATTCCAGCCAGATCTTGGACATTTGGCGGAGCGGATTGATTTGGGGGGTTTCGAGCGTTTCGACTGCTTGATTCAGGATTGTCAGCCATTGGTGATGAATTGTTTTTGGTGAAAAACAAAAATTACAGTCGCTTCCCACAGACGGCGCCAATTTGTTGATGTAAAAAATTAGATTATCTCTAATTTTTTAATCACAGATAAAAAATAAATAAGATAAGAGATTTTAAAGTGGTTCAGCCTTGAACGAATGACCTACATCCACTGTTTATATTATTATTGACTGTTTGGGAATTCTCGAGGTAGGATTTATCTTCAGAAATTTCGGCCCCCCTACAATGAGGATGATACAATGTATTTATAGCCCTGAGGTTGTACATGAGAAAGGATCATACATAGCTGTCCAATAAGCGTATACATCCGTATGATAATAATGAGCATTTAATGCGCATTTAATCCTCTTAATTGTCTGATAATAAATGCTCTGATCGAGGTGCATCTCAGACCGCCTAAGTATCTCAGTATCCATTAGTTGCTCGGTGCAGGTAAGTTCCTCGGAGAGCACATACTGCTCGGAGTGTCTGAGTTGGTCGGGGAAATTGAGTTCCTCGATGTCAAGGTGTTGTTCAGAAGTATTTGTTATTGCCACGCAGATTGTCATGTGTCTCCACTTAATTAAGACATCTCAGCAAATTAAATTTGGTATCAACACCATGTTTAATGATTTTCCACTGCTTTTCCTCAGTTCTATGGCCTCCTATCTTTATAGTGGGAATGAGGAGGTGATTCCATGCATTTACCCAAATTTTTCTCCAAAAATGTGGTTATTAGAAATGGTTCTGGATGAATTGGTTGGCTCTGTGAGGTCAGCACACTTTGGGTGTGTAATCTCATATTTTCTTGCACATCTTCCTGACTTTAAACACGCTTTTTCAAAAATCATGGCAGGTCTCCTATTCCAGTAGGGGTTGAGGATAATGTAATTTCCTTTTTCCTACTACTTTCTAAGTGGTCGGCTATTTTTCACAAAATTTGTAGAAAAATAGAGTATGGATGTAGGAAAATAGAGTATGACTAGAAATTTGCAAAATTAAAAATATTGAAATAGTTTTAGGCTAGGAATGAGTGTATATAGGCACGTTTTACACATTATTAGTTAATGGAATAATAAATCAATGATTTTAAGTGAGAGATCAAGCGAATTCACTGATCAAATTAGTAAGATTACTGCTGAAGTGATTTGGGGGATTTTATAATTTTTTTAGGGTTTCTACTTATAGAAATTGGGAATAAGATGATAAACAACTCGGCTTTAGTCATTTCCACCTACGGCACTATTTTGTTATCATTCAAAAATGGACTCAAGGTTTTATCTTAGCTAGTTGAAATTCAATCAGAGATAACAAAAATAAATAAGCAGTGTATGCAAATGAATAGAAATGGAGATGAGGATAAGAATATTAACACTAAGAATTATGTGGTTTAGCCTTTAAGAATGAGCCTACTTCCACATATAGTCTTATTGTACTAGTATTGGATATATTTATATCCTCACTTTATTTGGACAATGAGAATGTTATAATGTCTTTATTCTACTAATGGGATAGTTGGACGATTGCTTGCCTAGATTTTAAGAGGGGATTCATTCTTTTTATATTGAACCCTTGTGAGGGAATGCCTGCTGGCCAATAAGGTACATATTGGATCCTCTTATGAATGGAAAACTCTCCAATAGTTTAATGTTTTAACCAACTAACAAAGTTTCTGAATATGCCACTTGTTTGTCATGTCACACATATGTTGTGGCCAGTCTTTAACAACCTTACTAACGTTTCAAGTTGTCAGTTATCCTTGCTGGCATCCATCCAGTCTAGCTAGATGGAAAGGTTATTGATATTTTTATTGAGCCAAGTTCCGTCCTTAATATCTATTCGGCCGAGGATAAGGTCTTTTACACTTTTGAGTCATTTTATACAATTCTCTTCGAATTTCTACAAATATTATACAACATATACAATTAGTCAAATTTATACCAATAGGTGATCATAGGTGAAATTGGTTGGAAGAATGTTTTCCCTCCCAATTCTTACGCTAAATTCCTTCTATTTTACAAATTTAACCATTCAACATATAAGAGAGGGGATCCTTTTTTTTAATGTCATGTTATACGTGTTGGGAATGATTTAACATTGTCATTGAATTAGATAATCTATATTATACATCTAATACAATAGTATTAGAGGTTAATGATATCTAATAAATACACCAATTCTCTGTTACTACTCTTTCGGTATATAAAAAGTTCCAAAAAAAAACTCTTCAATTGTCCACGTAACTAACCAACCTCTGTATCATTATGCCAAGCATTGCTATAAAATTATACATCGTCTTCTTCAAATTCCTCCTCGAACACTGTATAAAAAACCCTTTCTAAAACCAAACCCCTCATGATATTTGCCAAAATATCGATTTATGTGGTTGTTACACAGAGAGAAAAGGCTTCACTAGATGATGTTTGCTGACCGTGATTATGAAAGAAAAGGAATTATAAAGACCAATGATGCTTTTGCCAAAATGGTCTGAATTTGACCAGACTCCGACCCATTCACTGAGTTACCTCATCCTCCTAATCTAGCCTCACCTTTGTCTTCTCCCGTACGTCCCCATAGCCCAAGAATCACCTCTCCCACTTCTTCTCCACTTGCTCTTGCTCTCTTTGTTCACTTACCCATTTCTCTTCCCTCCTTTTATGAAACTTCCACTCCTCCCTAAAGCACTCACCCTATGTTATCTCTCTCCCAAAACCACCCCCCAAAACATATATCTTTCCTCTTAACCACTACACTACACATTGAACCCCTGTCCCTTTAAAGTGCCATAACTTAGCCACATTGGTCTCTTGCCATAGAAGAAGAATTTCGAGCATTGTGTGTTTACAAGAGCTAGGATTTGGCCGTAGGTTTGTGAGTTTTAGTTTTTTGAGATTGGTGTTTTTTTTAATCCAAATTTTCAGATTTCTTTTTTTTTAGATTGTTGGATGAATTTGATGATAGTTTTTTATCCATTAAAAAACAATTTTTTCGATAAAAATAATTTTTTCTGAAAATCATTTTTATTTTGCTAGAAAATATATTTTTTGGATGAAAACATTTTTTTTCTAGAAATCTGTTGTTAATATTATTTTTTACTTTTTTTAATCACGGTTCGAGTTTTTATTTTAGGAAATTATTTTTCTTTTTTTTTTATTTTTTAAATATTTTTTCTATTTTTTCAGTATATTCTAAAATTTCTATAATTATTGAATTTTTTCTGGTTTTATTATAAATTTGGCTTCTTATTGGAAATATATTTTGTTATTGGAAATTCATTTTTTGCTACATATTTTCAAAATTTTAGAATATTTATTCAGTTTGCAAATTTTTTTAACATATTTTTTTTGTTTATTGAATATTTTATTTATTTTTTTATTAGAAATTTGTATTTAATTGGAAATCTATTTTGTTATTGGAAATAATTTTTTTCACAATATTTTTTTAAAAACTCCTTAAAGTATTTACTCAATTTTTTTCAGACTCTTTAAAAATATTATCCAAATTTTATTTAGATTTTTTAGTATTTTACTAATTTGAATATGAAATATTTTTTTAACTGAAAATATGCTTTTTGTTGGAAATTTGTTTTTTATCTATTAGTAACCTATTTATCTATTTATTTTTTATTAGAAATGTATTTTTTTAATGGGAGTATTTTTTTCATGTTTTTTTTAATTCCAGATTTTTAAATACTTTTAAAATAATTATTATGGAATGTTCATTTATTTCAAGTTCGATATTGATTGTTGTGATTGAATGATGGCATGGTAAAAGCTCTGGAAGGGAAAATATGATGTTCATTTTAAGTTTATGCCCATATTAGTTAGTGTTTATGGGTCTCCTACGCTTTTAGATGACACCATATGTACCTTTAAATTTTTTTTAACTTTGTTAATATCATTTGCTTTTATTTGCATCAATAATCCCATTTTGGTCTTAGTGCAATGAATGTTTAAAAAATTAAAGAAAAAAAATTCTTGATGCCAAAGTTATATATATAGTATGTACTATGTTTGACTACATATAGAATCAAAGGCGCTCTATGAGATTGACTATTTCTGCGAATTGTCAATGATACATTAAATATTATAGTCATTTTACAAGAAAATAGTTCTTATAGCGGTTGAAGTTAAACAAACCATGATTTTGAGTTTTTTTTACCACGAAATGATTGTACAAAATAATTTGTTATCATAATACGCTCTCGATAATCAGTTAAAGACTAATAAGGATTGAGGGAGTATATTAAATAAGTGTGATTAATTTACACGAAGTTCAGAATTATAAAGAAAATGGCTAGAAGTAATATTTTTTGGTAGTAAAAAGATATAAAATATAAAATTGCTCTGGCGATACTATTCACCGCACAAATGAGAAGATTATAACCGCTTCAAAATCTAGAAGATAAACACATATCTATCCAAACAAAGCAACAAAGCTTAAATAATTTATTTTTGAGAATATATTTATATAATATATTTCATTTAACAATATTCGTAACATACATTTTCGCCCATATACTAATGATAGTAGGTTATCATCTCAATTGTTGGCAGTGTAAATGATTTTATGGTACATTTTCATAAATGGAAGAGTTGTGAGTATTGTTCATCAACCGTTTCTTTGGTGTTTCTTCTCTTGTACATATTAATTACTGATGTAAAAAGAAAGAACTTGGAAGCACCAATGACAACCGACCTCTATATGACTGGAGGTTTTTTTTACATATGTATGATGTATGACTAAAGTTGAGAGGTCTTGCTTTAATAAGTGAACTTTTCACTTTCCCTTTTATTTTTTCTAAGATTGCTTTCACATTTACAATAATTCCAAATTCCTACTAATCTATATATATATATATATATATATATATATATATATATATATATATATATAACTCTAGCCTTCAATTGTTTATAGAACATGTGTATAACATTTAAATTCTCCTCTTTTTTAACCAGTCCTCGTGGCTAGCTACCCGTTTTTACCTTCAATCTTCTTCCCTGTTACTCATTTGTTTTTTGGCTTTTGGCTTTCTAAAAAGAAACTTTTCATTTTACCGTCCTTATTCAGTTACTCTCACAATTTACTTTCCTAAGAGCCTTCTGACGTTTCAAATTTCCATCCATTTATCTTTCTTTACAAATGGATGTAATGATCCCTCTTTAGTATTCATTTTGTATCCCTCTTCCCCACTTACCTGCAGCCAGTTCTAATTATAATTGATTATGTAATAACCCATCTCATATTATCTAAATTTTAACATATGTAGTAAAAATTCATGTTATATTTTATATTTCACAACAATGTAATCTAATAGATCCCCTTTATAAAAAACGATGCAGGTAAATGAGGAATGGTGGCAGATATGAATCTATCCATTGGGAGATTCATCATAATTTTGCCTTAAATGTTGCTTTAAATATGATTATTTTAATTATTTAGAGTTAGGAATTTTGTTCCTATATGGTATATGAGATGGTACTGTAATTCTGATTATATGGTATGAAGAGTCAGGTATTGTAATAATTGTTTTTAAAGCTTAGGAATTTCATTTGGTAAGAGTTTGTCCGATGTATTTTTTTCCTTTTATAATTTTTTTTTATAGAAATACGTTTATGGGGATTCAAATAATAGTCTAATAATCAAGCAACGATATTTATATAGTAAATATATGTAATTATCTATATAAATTTGTAGGTTAAATCCTTTCTCTTGTGCCACGTGTTAAAAACATTTAATTAATCCGGCTCAGAATGAAAAGACACATTTCCATCTTCTATTTCCATCAGTCACTTACTTGACTCAGTTAACGCTACTAGAGTTTTCATCTACTGCATTTATTCAGGTAAATAAATGGCCCGACATGAAAACTCATCCTTTATTGTTTCTATCCCCACGTCCATTTTTTCTAAACTATCCCTCCTTAAGTAGACAATCTTTTTTGGTTGCATCAAATTCTATATCCATATTCACAACCCAACGTTTTCTCATATATAATGGAGAAACTCCAATCTTATGAAACGAGGGTGGAACTCAATTTTGAGGGCTTGCAATATCAAGTTGGTGACGTCCGGCTGAGAGTGGGGAAGGTTGATATAATTCACTCCGAAAGTTTGAGGGGAATAGTTATGGGGATGGAGTATCTACCCATTTCTTCATGGGGGCAAATCACATCAAATAATGGAAGAGTTCTTTGACATATGGAAAGATGCCCTATCAAAAAGATCATTACCAGGTCATTTTGTCTATGTAAAACCTAAATTTTTTGAGTTTAGTATTAGAGATCAATACACTTCAAAACACACTTCTGTTCAGTAAATGATTGTCACCGCTCAATTAGCTTAGCCCATTCATTTATTTTCCTTTATGACCCGTATGTTATTTTTGTATCAGTGTTTCTTTATCTTTTTAACCCGAGATTACGTTATTAACTCTTTACTTTGTGTATAATAGCGATGAAATGTGTAAACGTTATTTCAATGGTTGGTGCACCCTTCTTGTAAATGCCGTGTGATACTTGATTAAAACGAATTCTCAAATATCCAAGTTAACCTTATTTAATCGGTGTCAATTTTATTTAGTCCTAAAACATGCAACCACGTGTGGATAAATCAAATCGACATAAATAATTACTGACACATAGATTTCAGGATAAAACTCCTTTTGGGTAAAACCTTTTATTTCACTATAATACTCACAATGATCACAATGAAATATGCAATGGATTAACCTCATAAAACCCACGTATGCCTCAACTTAAATTAGGAATGGAATTTCGCAATAACTCCACACGAACCGCAGTTCAGTCAGCCGAAGAACACCCACGACTACTCACTATTGATGCGCAATCGGTCAGCCCAGTACATCCCTCAAGTGGCACGTAGATCAACAATAGAGATCTTCTCTACAAGAGAAAATCTTCACCAAAGTTGTGTTCTTGGGATCCAAAAAAATTCACACAAAGATTAGGATAATTTGTGAATTGAAAACAATGATAAAACTCTCAAAAGTGAGAAGACAAACGTTTCTGCCAAAGCAGTTTTCGTAGAATGAAATTCTCAGGTCTTCTTAACCAAAACGAAGTTGTACAACACTATTTATAAAAACTTTAAGGCAACACGTCGCTTGAACAAAAAAAGGGCATCTCGCTCAAACAGTGATAGTTGTCGCTCGAATGACTTCTCGGGACATAAGGATGTCGCTCGAACAAGCAGTGTATGTAGCATCAATGACGGATTAAAAAATTAATATTTTTTGTTTCGTCAAAAAGTTTTGCCTCGACACTTTGAAAAAATTCTTTAACGAAAACCTCCGCTCCAACACTTAGAAAATATTTTAGAAAACTTAGCCCAACACTCTAAGTGAACCTTTAAGGTACTTAAATACAACCTTAACAAAATTAATCTCGTGGTGGCTTAAATGTTGAAGAACTTTGATATTCGGGTCCGTAGGAAAAGAAAAGATGGTGGTCGATGATGACCAATATCCTCCAATACAGGATTATTCGGAATTTCTTCGCCAGCGTGCACAGAATAGGGGAAAATTGAGTTCCCCTCCTAATCCTTTTAGCAAAAAGAAATATTCTAAAGAAGTATTGGAAACCATTAAATATGATTTCATTCCTAATCAGAGGACTTCGGAACTAATACTCATTCTCAATGACGAAGATGAAAAGCAGATGTCTTCTCCATGGAAAATTAAGTCCCTTTACCTTGATACACATAATTACGATGTGCAAGAAGGCAAATACCGGACGGTATATGAGGCGATTCTCACTGAGACTAAATCTGTAGTGTTTAATCGTACTAACAAACACCAGAATAATTTTAAGTCTCCTATTGCTTATAGCAAGGCTGCTTTGAAACAGTTTATTGGTCCTCGAGAATGGGGAATTCACCAATTCCTAAGAGTACCAGTAAACCCTGCTATGATCATCTGAGCAATGCTTTTATCAGAAGCCTGAATTTGTTTACAAATGGTGGAATACATGGTCATTTGATGAATCATTTCATAGATTTGATGTTCAGATTTACCATCTATATTCCATTCATAAATGGTTTTACCCTGGAAGTTAGACTGTGGGTTCATCACAGTACTTTCTTCAAAAAGGAGATCCTGAGGGGTTGGTCTGTGATAGTAATTTCTCACAGGTCCAACATAGCCAATGTTATTACTATAAGTAATCTTATTAACATAATCTTCAGAATTTTTGAAAGAATCTTCAAAGTCATGAGCTTCTTTCAAAGGAATGTCAAATTCTGAATCAGAATCAACATGGGATAAAGTATTGATTTTTAACCCTTTGAGATTGTTCTCAATCGCTTTAAGTTGGGATATAAAATCAGTTTGATTTCCCATTTTAAAACATTTAACCTCAATAGGAGGTTGAACTAAAGGTTGGTCAAGACTTTTCTTAAAGTCTTCAGGTTTCTTAGCAGTAAGATTAACCTGGAGCTCAATCCTATTCAGTTGGTTTCCTATCGTATTAAGGATAAGGTTGGTGTAATTTCCTTGTTTATAAAGAGGATTTAATTATTTCTTATGTGTAAGAAGCCTGTCCCCAGTTTCCATATTAAGGAAGGCATTGGCTTCTAACTTTATCTTGAAATTTTATTAAGGAAGGCATTTGCAAAACCTGTTTAACAGCACTACAATCAATTCGTAGTAAAAATTTTTGATTTAATAAATCATCTTGAAATTTTGTTATGCATTTTACGACCGAAAGAATTTCTTTTTTAATGGTCGAGTAATTTTTCTGAGCATCTTTCCAGGTGTCGGAAGTAAATCGAACAAGTTCTTCCATTTTAGTTGAAGAATTAAGTTGTTTTAAAATACCACCATAGCCAAAATCCTAGGCATCAGTTTCAACAATTTTAGAAAATGAGGGATTAGCCAAAGCTAGGCAAGGCAATTTCTTGACTTTTAGTTTAATTTTCTGAACAGCTTTGGTGTCCTCTATAGTCCAAGGAGCAGGGTTCTTTTTCAACCTAGTATAAAGGATTGCACTATATTGTGCAAGATTCTTGTAATAATCACCAATGTAATTGAGACTACCAAGAAATCTTTAGAGTTGAGTTTTTTCTTTTAACTCGTCGGGGAATTTGGAAGCAAATTCGATACTTCGATCAATAGGGAGTATTTTCCCTTCTCCTGTGTTATGTCCTAAAAATCAAATATAAGTTTGAAAAATTTTCATTTTAGGGGCGGAGACAACTAAACCATTAGTTTTAATAACGTCTTTAAAAATTCTTAAATGTTTAAAGTTGTTGATGCAAAAAACTGGACCGAATCCAATTTTTATGATCATAGATAAATAGATAAAAGCAATCCAATCAAGCACATGAGAGACAAAGATTTTTAAAGTGGTTCGGATATAAGGAAAAGCCTACGTCCACTGTTATTTTATTCCCAGGGGTTTACAATAGCACAATGTGATGTAGAGAGAGAAAAAAGGTGTAGATCTTGTGTATGGTGTCTCTCATCCTTGTCGGATCTCCTTGGTTCTCTTGGATCTCCCCATTTTTGGCTAAGGAAATACATGTATTTATAGTGATGGGAGATAAAGAGATTCATTGTATGTAGACATTTATACATTATGTCTACATTCAACGAATCTAATTGTTGAATTGCTTGGTATGCTATGTGTTGTCATCTACAATATAAATGTACATTAAGGCTCATTAAATGAGCTGCCATCTTCATTAATGCACATTAAATGCATAGTTATCCTTTTGATCTTCCTGGTTGATATGCCGATCAATTCTCCTCGGGTGCCGACTAACACTCCTCGGGTGCCAACTAATTCTCCTCGAGTGCCGACTAACACTCCTCGGATATCGAATATTGCCACGTATGATGACATGTGTCCTTTTCTGATTGGTCCTCATAGATGGAGAATTTTTGCATTAACAGAAGCCCCCAATGCTCAATGCTTGATGGTTTACTTGAAAGAATGGAGTATTTATTCTGCAGTGCTGCTCGGTGCTCGTGAAATTCTTGATCTACCTTCTTGAATTGTTCAACATAAAGTGCATTATCTCCTGGACGACATATGATGCAGGCTGATCGATGGTTGCTAATCTTTCTTTTGAGGAACTCCGTGTGCTATGTATCACCCCTGGGAATTTGGATGCAACCATGCCATAGTATGCGGCTTGTAGCTTGTCATAATCTTCAAGTATGTTGATTGGTTTGCTAGCCGACCAACTGCCTCCTGTGCCGAGCAACTGAATGATAACTTTATGTGCTTGATTTTTCTGATTTATGATCCTTTGAATAATTAGTCGAGTAACATACTAGATTTTGAACCCAACTTTTCAATCTGATTAGTACCAAGCTAGTGGTGGACTTCGAAACATTTTCATACAACTTCTTCTTCATTATTGGTCGAGACAGTAGTAGCAAAGATCTCAGTGCTGTAGATGCTGATTTTGACTTTTACCTCTGCTCGGGGACGAGCAAAGATTACTCTAATTATTCAATCACAGATAAATAAATAAGACAAAAGATTTTAAAGTGATTCAGCCTTATATGAATGGCCTACGTCCACTGTTATGTTATTGATGAGTGTTTGGGAATTCTCGATTACAAGTGCTATCAAGAAATTCTCGTCCACTTGAATGAGGGTGATACAAGGTATTTATAGCCCTTAGGTTGTACATGAAAGGGTGTTATATTAAATGATACACATATGAAAGGCTAATTCATTTAATATTCTTCAAACGTGCGCGTCAAGATGATAAGCATTCAATGAATAGTTAAACTGTTGATTATCTGGCAATTAATGCTGTGGTCGAGGTGCAGCTCGAACCGCCTTAGTTGCTCGTCGTCCAAAAGTTCCTCGGAGCATTGGAGTTCCTCGGAGGATAAGATATTCTCGGAGTGAGTATGTTGGTCGGGGAAATAATCTTCCTCGTTGCTATTATGCCACGTAGATTGACACGTGTCTTCTTATTATTCATCCACATCAGCATACTAATTTTGGTGTCAACAGAAGCCCCCAATGTTTCATATTTCAAACTTTGAGCAGTATGGAACATTCTTTCTCGGTATATGGCGATATTAAATGACCTTCCTGGGTTTTAGGAGCATTTTCTTCGTATTTAAATTTCCTTTCAAATTCGCAGAATCCGCCTTTTTGCATTTTTATAGGCGCTTCGATCTTCGTGCCCTTTTTGTCCTTTTAGCCGCCGGTAGCGTAATATTTCTTTTTTGTAATCATTTTTTCGCCGTTTCCCAAGGCAAGGTATTTAAACTTCCCAAGCAATTATACCGTCCTCTACCTTTTCCAATTTTCTTGCTTTCGAATTCTCCATAGCTTTCCTTTCTCTTGTGCGTTCATCCTTGTTTTCGTTCGTTGTCAACAGATCTCCATTCTTCCTGTAAGATCTTCTTCTTTCTCTTTTTATTCACCATGGTTTATATTATTGAATCTATTGAAAAATTCTGTTCTGATTATTCCATTCCGTCTTGGGTAACTTTGGAGAATCTTTCTGAGCCCTTTGACTATTTTCGTTTGGCTGAGGGACATTGGTTCCCCAGCCTCCTTATTGCTGAGTGTGGATTTTCTTTTCCACCTAACCCCTTATGCTTAGAATTCTGTCAACATTTCGATGTTGTTCCTGCAAAAGTAGCCCCCAATACATGGAGAATAGTTAATGGGGTGCATAAGTTAAATCAAACTCACGGAACTCGTATAGGAATTCCTGAGATTATGTATTGCTATAGATGGGCTGTTCTAGATAATGTTTATTATTTAAAAACCATATTTTTGAATAGGGCTTTAGTATTCAACCTCCCTGATGCTAACAGGGATTATTTTGAACATGGATTAGTTTTCAAAAATTGGCAACATGCTCCTTCAGTCGGAGACGACGTGTATGAAGGTCCCAAATGCCCCCCATATGGCAATGAGATAGGTTATTTTCATTTTATTTTATTTTTGAAATTATGATTTCATCATGTTTGAATAAATGCATGATTGACATTTCAATTTATTTTTGTTTGCAGTTGACAGCAAGAGAAAAACTCCCAAAGAATCAGAAGTTAATATAAGGCAATTGAAACATATCTGGAGTTTGCATCAGAAAGTTGCAGACGAGAAGATCAGGTCTGCTTCATACTTGTTGCAGTATAGGAGCTATACGTCGTCCTTTACTGCTCGTCCTGTGGTCAGCATCAGTGATCCAGTGCAAATTCCTGAAGACTCTGATCCAGAATCTCATATTCCTTTGAGCCAAAAAATGGGAAAGAGAAGAGTTCCCACTCTCTTTGAGGAGACTTCCTCTGCTGGAGATGGGAAGAAAAATAAGGTTGATGTCCAAAAAGGGACAAAGAATAAAGATGCCACCCCTCCTGTTGCTTCTCAGAAAGCTGTCGAGAAGCCCCCAGTGGCTCCTATGCAGAAGGATGCACCTGTTGAAGTAATCACTATCTCACCAACCAAAAGTTCTTCTTTGGTTGAGGCTGTTGAAAAAGCACCGAGGAGATTGAGGAAATCCTCCTCAGTCAGTATTTATAGAGCCATTCCTCATCTCCCAGCTGGTGGAGACGGTGTTCCAATCATTGTTCCTCCGAGCTCTACGATGAGCTTGGCAAAAATTTTGCCCATTCCCGAGGTGCAAGGTACTGAAGAAGACCTTACTCGGGATATGGTTACTTCTCTGGCTGCTCGTCATCTTGCTTCAGTAAGTATCTCTACTCTGAGTTTTTCATATTTTCCTTTGTTATTTCCCATATTTGTTTCTGATGTCGTTTCCCTTTTCTGATTATAGTTGACGAACTGTTTCAATATAATCCTTAAAAAGGATGAAGAGATCAAAGCTTCTTGCTCCTCGTCCACTGTGGAAGGAGCACTGGAGAAAGCTATCAAATCTGTGAGTGAATCCCGTCAGAAGTATGACGAGGATAAAATTGAATGGGAGAAGAAGTTGGTTGCGTCTGATGCAGAAAAGGTACAACTCGGTAATAAGGTTAAGGACTTGGAGAGAGATAATAAAGACTATGCCGAGAAACTTTCAGGCTTTGGGGAGCTTGAGAATAAATTGAAATAAGCTGAAGAAGAACTGACCCTCCTGCGAGAAGTAAATCGTCAGAAGGAGGAGGTGGAGACCAAATTGAAGGCCACCGAGAATCTTATGTCCGAGAAGCTCTCTTTGGAAAAAATGAAGAGAAAAACAGCTGTGAAGAAGTCCTTCCGAACTGGTTGGGACAAAGGATGGGATAGGAGGGTAGCAGCGATGATGACCCAGGTGAATTATGGAAGTTTGAAATACTTCCATGATGGTTGGGTTGCTTCCTTAGAGGAACTTAAGGTGAGCGAGGACTCCGAGCTATTTTAACAACATCTCCCTGGTCCTCCTCCAGTTATTCAAGATGAGGATGAAGACGAAGCTGCATCTGAGGAATCCTCAATGACTGTGGGTGATCAAGTCCTTGTTCCACAACCCAACCAGACGGCCACCGAGGAGATTTCATCCTTGCCTGCTCCTCCAGAACAAGTCCCAGCTTCTACTAATCAGATCATTGTTCCTACCGAGCAACCAAGCTCCTCGTCCCAGCCTCCCGAGAAAGTCTTGGGAGACAAGGAAAAGGAGTGAAGTTGTTCGGTACTCTCTTTTTGTTTTTCTTTTACTTATCCTCTGTATTCCAAACGATGTCATCTTGTCGATGATGTAATAAAATCACATCTTTTTGTTCCTATATATTGTTGATGCTCTGTCTGTTTTTATTTATTAACTCTTGCCTTCTCCTCTTTATTAGTTGATGGCTAGAATGGAACTGATATATGCCCATGATACAAAGCTGATGCAACAATGCCGTGAATATTATAAGGCTGGTCACACAGATTTGAGCGTATCAGAAATTGCTGACATCCTTGGCCATGATGCTTTAGAACAAGCAATTGAGGCTTATCAGTACCTGAAGGATTTACTTGACCGAGCTGTGGCCAACAACGTGGCCTACCATGACTTGATCGAGGAGCTTCATTGTACTTTAGAAAATCTTCAGAATCATCACAATGAATCGAATGCCTTGTTGCATGAGGGGTATGAGGTTTGGTATCAATAGCTTTCTTCCGAGACAGGCCATAAAAATATCATTGTTGGGTACGATATTAGGGAGAGGACCCTAAAAGGTGAAGTTGAGGCCTGCAGACAGATCGCCGAGCTGCTGGAACAAGAGAATAACAATTTGCAGAAAGAGTTAGCACAGTATAAGTCCGCAGCTTCATCTTCCACTTCCTTGGTACCAGTCTCCGACGAAGGGTTCTCATTTTTAGAGGTTGAGAATGCCAAATTAAGGCAATAATTGGATACTTTAAGAAGGTCTGGTATTTCTGCTACTGCTCGGGGACGAGGAAAAGGTTCTCGTGGGCGAGGAAGATCTGCTCAGGATGTTAACGAGGAACGAAGAGCTCCAGCTGCTCGGGGTCGATCAAGAACTCCTCGTAGTATTGAAGAGGCTCGTACTCTATCAACATTGGAAACTCAAGCGTACCAGTTGAACGCAAAAGATCGTGCTTTGTCTGAAATGTCCAAGAAAATCCTGACTTTGGAAGATCAACTTACTGCGACGAAGTCTGCTTTACATACCAAGGACATTTTCACCAAAAACCTTCATGAATAATTGGATAGATAAACCTTCCAATTCCATAAACAGCCCAGGGAATTTTGGATGGATGGATACAACGAAGCTCTAGTTCATTTAGATGCTCGTATCCAGAATGCCAACAATGAGGGTTATAAACAAGGCTGGCTGAATGCCTTATGTGTATTAAAGCTCGAGCAAGGACATTTTTTTTGGTATTACTACGAGCCTGGAGTGCTTGACTTGCCTGTGCCACCTTTCAAGTTGGACATGGAATGGATACCAGCTCGCGCCATTCCTCGGAGCTTGATTGCGAATTATCTTGGTGAATATAACCTTCATTCTCAAATTGATGTATCTCGTCCTGAGCATCTCTTGGATACTCCTTCAGTAATGAATGTCATAATGTTGAAGGACTTGAATTTTATCAATTCTCCTCAGACATTAAATGATCCTCCTGCTGGCGAGGAACCTGTATCGAAGGATGAAGGGAAAAAACCAATAGGATTTTCAATGTAATAGTTAGCATACATATATAACTTGTAATTTATTTTGAATTTTAATGAAAGACTTTCATTTTCTGTTTGCAAATCTGTATTGCTATTATCTTGTGCCTGTTAAACACTTTATATTTGTGCTTTCATGACAATATTGTATGGTTCATCGACCAAAATAAAGTATCAGAAATATTGCTCGATCGCTTAATAATAAAGTAATGAGTAAAATAACTGCTTTAAAATTTTTCTAAACAACCAAGGTTGTTAAATTATGCTTGTCGACCAATTATGATTAGTGGGTTTTTATCTCCGACCAACCATACTTGGTAACTTTTTGTCTTTAAAATATGTTCGACCAACCAAGGTCGATAAATTATCCTCGTCGACCAACTACAATTAGTGGGTTTTTATCCCCGACCAATTATATTTGGTTCATTTTGGAATATTTTGTTCTTCAAAGAACTTATTGTATTTTTCTGCAATGATCTTGCCTCCCGACCAACATAAATTGGCATTTTGAGAGCATATTCGTTTCTTAATCAACCTAGAATGGCGTTTTAAGAATGTTGTTCTTGCCCTTTTACCAACCAAAGTTGGTCGTGGGTTTGAACTATTGCCTCCTAACCAAAGGAGTATATTTTGTTCTTGCCCTATTACCAACCGAAGTTGGTCGTGGGTCCAAACTGTTAGGTTCTTTCGAACTATCTTGTCCACAAGCTCTTTTACCAACCGAAGTTGAGCACGCAAGTGTACGCCTCCTAACCAAAGGAGTATAATTTGTTCTCGATATTTTACCAACCGAAGTTGATCACGCTCAAACTATTAGGTTCTTTCGAACTATCTTGTCCACAAGCTCTTTTACCAACCGAAGTTGATCACGCAAATGTACGCCTCCTAACCAAAGGAGTATAATTTGTTCTCGCTATTTTACTAACCGAAGTTGATCACGCTCGAACTATCAGGTTCTTTCGAACTATCTTGTCCACAAGCTCTTTTACCAACCGAAGTTGATCACGCAAGTGTACGCCTCCTAACCAAAGGAGTATAATTTGTTCTCGCTATTTTACCAACCGAAGTTGATCACGCTCGAACTATCAGTGTAGTGTATCACACTAGTATTCCCCGAAAAACTTGTAATAAAAGGAAGAAGATGGTGAAACATCATCGTTTTATTCATAATGAAGGAACTTCTTTACATTTTACATTACTGATAATACTTGCGTAGGTGTTCAGCATTCCATGCATTATTAAATTCCTCTCCTTCTAGAGTTGCTATTCTGTAAGTTCCTGGTCGAACAACTTCTGTAACTCGGTAAGTTCCATGCCAGTTTGCTTCCAGCTTATTGTGCTTCTGAATGACCTTCTTTAGCACATAATCCCCTTCTTTTAATTTGCATTTCTTCACCCTCTTGTTGTAGAACAGAGCTTTGCGTTGTTGGTAAGCAGCATTCCTAATGGCTGCCTCTTCTCTAACCTCCTCGAGCATATCCAAATCCAATCTTCTCATTAAGTCGCTGACTGGGGAATTGAAATTCAGCACCCTGTGTGTTGGAAGACCCAACTCGGCAGGTATTACTACCTCACTTACAAATGCTAACATATATGGGGATTCTCCCGTTGCTGCTCGGGGAGTTGTTCGGTAAGCCCACAAGACTGACTGTAGCTCGTTAATCCAATTAGCTTTAGCTTCACTTAGCCTCTTCTTCAAACCATTTAGTAGTGTTCTATTCGTCACCTCAGTCTTTCCATTGCTTTGAGGATGACCTGGTGCTAAATGGGTCTTCAGGATGTTTGATTGTTGACAATAGGCAGCAAACTCCTCGTTGTCGAATTGTGTTCCATGGTCTGTGATGAAGGCATGAGGGAGACCATATCGACAGATGATATTCTTCCAGACAAATTGGTATACTTTCTCGTATGTCATATCAATAAGCAGCTCAGCTTCTACCCACTTGGTAAAATAATCCACCGCAACAACGAGATACTTGAATCTTCCTCGGGTCGTTGGCAATGGTCCAACCAAATCAATTCCCCACATGGAGAATGGCTAAGGGGAAGTTATGGGTGTCAACAATGCTTGTGGAGTTCGTTGGATGGAGGAAAAGCGTTGACACTTATCACATTTCTTGGCATAGGCTATACAATCAGCCCTCTTCGTCGGCCAGTAGTACCCTTGCGTCATCACTCTTTGCAAAAGTGTCCGACCTGCTACATGAGCTCCACATGACCCTTCATGTATCTCTTCAATTAACTCTTTCACCTCGAAAGGATGTACACATCTTTGTAGTCCTGCCATAATTCCTCGTCTAAATAAAACACCATTAGTTAGTACATACCGAGCAACTTTATACTTCAATTTATTGGCAGTGAGTTTATCATCTGGTAATTCTCCATCCTCAATATATGCCCTGATGGGATCCATCCAAGATGGCCCTAAATCAAGGGTAATAATATTCATCGTCAGGTCTTCATCTATGCTCCGACTTTCTAATATTTCAATTGGTATCATTCTTCGTAGTTCGGTACGAGTAGCTGATGCTAGTCGGGCCAATGCGTCTGCTTGTGCATTTTTTATTCTTGGTATTCTGATCAACTGAGTGGCATCAAATTCTTCCAGCAACTCCATCACCTTGGTATAATACTAGGCCATTAACTCTCCTTTAACTGCATATATTCCCAACATCTGATTCACAATTAACTGAGAATCACTGAATACCATTAGTTGTTGTGCTTCCATAATCTTTGCTAAATTAAGACCTGCTATCATGGCCTCATACTCAGCCTCATTATTGGAGGCTTTGAATTGGAATCGCAGGGAATATTCCATGTCAATCTCGTCTGGGGTTTTCAAAACAATTCCTGCTCCACAACATGTTGTGCAAGATGACCCATCCACATATAATCTCCACGTAGGTATCTCGTCTTTAAATTTCTTATCTGAAAAAGTGCCTCGGTGAAATATGTGATGTTTCCTTTCAACTTCCTCTGGTATTTTTCGCTCCTCGTCGACCATCTCTTCTCACCCTTTTACCAATCGAAGTTGGTCTGGGTTTGAATTTGATGATCTTTCTATATCCACAACTCCTTTTACCAACCGTAGTTGGTCTGGACTGATGTCTATTGGTCCTGTAACATCCACAGGCTGGTCCGCGAGTATCTTTTGTTCCTCGGGAGTATCAGGGTACGTAAACTCTGCTATAAAATCTGCAACAGCTTGCCCTTTTAATGACGATCTGGGTTCGTACACAATATCATATTCGCCAAGCTCTATTGCTCAGTACATCAGTCTCCCCGATTTCTCTGGCTTATGAAGGGCTTGTCTTAGTGGCATGTCGGTATACACGATGATGGTATGGGCCTAAAAATATGGCCTCATTCTTCTACTTGCTTCAATTAACGCCAATGCCAATTTTTCTAGCTTTGGGTACCTGATCTCTGCACCTCGGAAAGCCTTACTTGTGTAATAAATTGGCTTTTGGATTCCATTCTCCAATCTGATCAATGCCGAGCTGACCGCATTCTCCGATACTGCCAGGTATAAGTACAACTTTTCTCCCATTACTGGTCTGGACAACAGTGGAGGTGCTCCCAAGTATTTCTTCAAATCTTGAAAGGCTTTTTCACATTCTTCATTCCACTCGAAAGTTTTTCGAAGTGTTTTGAAGAATGGTAAGCATCTATCAGTTGCTCGGGATACAAATCTGTTGAGCACTGTAACTCGTCCTGTAAGACTCTGTACTTCTTTCTTCGTCGTTGGAGATCGCAGCCCTAAAAGAGCTTTGATCTTTTTTGGATTCGCCTCAATGCCTCGTTGGTTGACGATGTATCAGAGAAACATTCCTTCTCGTACTCCAAATGTGCATTTTATCGGATTGAGCTTCATTTGATATTTATCCAGTTGATCAAAAGTATGGCTTAAATCAACTAGATGATCAACAACTTTCTTTCTTTTTGTCAGCATGTCGTCGACATAGACTTCCATATTACAACTGATTTGTTCAGTAAAAACCTTGTTCATCAGCCGCTGGTATGTCGCTCCTGCATTTTTCAAACCAAAAGGCATAACATTATAACAATAAGTTCCCCTAGGGGTGATAAAAGAAGTACTTTCCCTGTCTTCGGGTTTCATTTTGATCTGGTTGTAGCCAGAGTAAGCATCCATGAAACTGAGTAGCTCGTGCCCCGAGGTAGCATCCACTAGTTGGTCATTTCTGGGCAATGGGAAGTGATCCTTTGGGCAAGCCTTGTTGAGATCAGTGAAATCAACACACATTCTCCATTTATTGTTTTTCTTCTTTACCATCACCACATTTGCCAACCAGTCTGGATACTTCACATCTTCAATGAATTGGGCTTTCTGGAGCTTGTCGACCTCCTCTTGAATAGCTTGATTCTTCTCGGGGCTAAATACCCTTCTTCTCTGCTATACAGGCTTGACCTCTTTATTCACATTGAGCTCATGACATAAGAAGTTTGGATCTATTCCTGGCATGTCTTCATGACTCCACGCAAAATTTTTCTTTCTGTTTCTCAAGAAAGTTATCAATTCCTATTTTATTGAAGCATCCAACGATGAACCTATCTGGGTTACTCGTTCAGGGTACTCGTCGTCCAGAATAACATTTTCTGTAGATTCCACCACCTGTCCTTTTACAAGTTGGGATTCATCTCTAGGATCAAGCGTTTCAATTTCTGTACCTTGCTCTACTTGGTAAGTAGTAGTCTTTTTCTTTGATTCTTCAAACTCTTCTTGTTCGGCAGATGAATAATAACATTCCCGAGCTACTTTTTGGTCACCTTTCACAACTCCAACTCCAAAATTTATTGGGAATTTTAAGCACTGATGTACTGTAGAAGGAACTGCTTCGAACTTATTTAAACCAACTCTTCCCATGATGATGTTGTAGGCTGACTGCACATTCTTATCCATCACAAAGAAGCGTATTCTCTCTGTTCGACAAGCAGGCCAAGTTCCAATGAATATATCCAACTTGATCATTCCAAGTGGAAAAACTTTCTCGCCAGCAAAACCCAGAAGGGGTCTGTGATAAGGTTCCAATTGAGATAATTTCAAATTTAAGCTATCAAAGCAAGAGTATTACATGATGTCTGTCGAACTACCATTATCTACCAGAACCCTTGAAATCACTACCTCTTCCATCCTCATTTTGATCACCAAAGGATCGTCGTGAGGATAAAGAACACCTGCCAGGTCATTTTTCGAAAAGCCAATGACGAGCTTATCTTTGTTTACTTTCCACGGGCGATCTTCCTCCGCCAAATTTATTCGCTGAATGTATGAGCAAGCTTGGGCCTCTCCAAGGTAAGCCTTTCTTTCTGCAGTAAGGTCTCCTCCTCCTGCATCTCCTCCTGTAATGACATTACAATCAAATGACCCAAAACGTATAGAAAATACCTCTCGTTATGGCTGCCTTGGTTTCTTGGGAAGGTCGGGGTCATCATCTGGATCATCTTCATGGTTTCTCTTCTTTTTCTCCTCTGTTCGACGAGGAGATCTAGACCTCTCTCTAGCTCGGTCGTTATTTTTTCTTTCACCTCCCCGATCAACATATTTTGCTAGCTTTCCTCTTCGGATGAGTGTTTCAATCTCGTTCTGAAGAGCTATGCAATTTTTAGTCATATGGCCATGATCTTTGTGGAACTCGCAATATTTGTCCCTGTTCCTCGCATCAGGATCTGACCTCAGTTTCTTTGGCCACTTTACTTCCTTGTTATTCTTGATTTCTTCCAAAACATGATTAATACCCATTTTCAAGGGAGTGTAATTATCGAATTTCTTTAGGACTTCCCATGATGACTTATTATTTCTGGAACGTTTGTCGCCACCATTGCCTTTATGCTCTTTATTTTTAGACTTGTCGACGTCCACCTTGGTGTCTTTATCTGTATTCTTCTTTGCAGCCATAGCTTCCTCGGCATTCATGATTTTGGCCGCTTTTGCCATCAATTCTGACATAGTTTTAGGTGGATCTTTCGCCAAGGTGTAATATAACTTATTAGGCAACAACCCACTCATCAAGGCGGTGATTGCTGTCTTCTCCTTGTAATCTATAACTTCCAGCTTCTCGTTATTGAAACGAGTTATGTAATCTCTAGTACTCTCACCAGATTTTTGTCTAACACTTAGCAAGTGTGCTACTCGTTTTACTGGCTTTGCTCCAAAACAGAAATTGCCGATGAACAACTCAGCCAACTGAAAGAAAGTTCAAATCTTTCCCCGAGGAAGATTGTTGTACCATATCTGGGCAGCTCCAGTAAGAGTTCCTGAGAACGCTCTGCATCTCATCTCGTCGGGGACAACATAGATATCGGCGGCAGCTTGATATTGCTCTATATGAAGGACAAGATCTGTCTTTCCATCATATTTAGGAGTCACTACTGGTGCTTTAAACTTTGACCGTGTAGGAAAATTCACAATGGCCTGAACAAAAGGTGTCCCTTGAGCAAAAGTTCGTTGTAGGGGATTCTTCGCCCTAGCCATTTCTCCCAATCTATCCTCCAATCGCTGAAGGGACCCTTTCCACGCTTCATTTCCTTCCTCGGGCCTATTGGTTCGAGTAATGGATCAATCTGAAGTAGCCGCTTGAGATTTATCTTGACGAGCAACTGGTCGTGATTGTACTAATCCTTCTCTGAGATCAGATGGTTATCGAAAACTCCTCGACATGGTCTTAGGTGGACTCCTATTCCTCCTAGGGCCTAATCGACTGAAAGGAGACACCCTACTAAGTCTTTCTAAGGCACTGGGTCTTTCTGGAGAGAGAGTGATACGTTGATCAGTATCTGTAGCCCTTATTAACGAAGTTCGCCCAGGTTGATAAGAGAAATCATCAGATTCCTCATTGCGATATGACTCAGTACATCTGGATCGTGAAGAAAGTAAATAAGTTTGCCTCTGACCACTTCGCTGTCCTGAACGTGCAGGTGCATCGCCATGAAGGGTTTGTATAAGTTGCCTCATTGTGTCTTGCATGGCGGGTTGTCCTTGAGCCAGATTCGTCATAATCCCGGACAGATCTGGAGCTGCAGAGGGATTTGGAGGATTTCCAACATTTCCAGCGTTTTGATTGCTAGATTCTGGATTATCCGCCATTGATGATGAATAATTTTTGGTGAAAAACGATAATAACAATCGATTCCCACAGACGGCGCCAATCTTTTGATGTAAAAAACTAGATTACTCTAATTATTCAATCACAGATAAATAAATAAGACAAAAGATTTTAAAGTGGTTCATCCTTATATGAATGACCTACGTTCACTGTTATGTTATTGATGAGTGTTTGGGAATTCTCGATTACAAGTGCTATCAAGAAATTCCTGTCCCCTTGAATGAGGGTGATATAAGGTATTTATAGCCCTTAGGCTGTACATGAAAGGGTGTTATATTAAATGATACACATATGAAAGGGTAATTCATTTAATATTCTTCAAACGTGCGCGTCAAGATGATAAGCATTCAATGAATAGTTGAACTGTTGATTATCTGGCAATTAATGCTGTGGTCGAGGTGCAGCTCAAACCGCCTTAGTTGCTCGTCGTCCAAAAGTTCCTCGGAGCATTGGAGTTCCTCGAAGGATAAAAGTTCCTCGGAGTGAGTATGTTGGTCGGGGAAACAATCTTCCTCGTTGCTATTATGCCACGTAGATTGACACGTGTCTTCTTATTATTTGTCCACATCAGCATACTAATTTTGGTGTCAACAAAAGTGTTGATCAATTGATTGAGAAAAGATGAGGATATCATCAATATAGACAATTGAAAAATCAGAATAAGGATTAAAAATATCGTTCATGATATTTTGAAATTCAAAGGGGGCAATCTTAAGCCCAAAGGGCGAAACATTCCATTAATAATGGCCAAAAGGAACCACAAAAGCAGTTTTATACCGATCTTGTGGGACAATTTGGATCTGCCAATATCCAGATTTTAAATCAAATTTGGAAAACATAGTGGCAAAGTTAAGTCGGTCAAGTAAATCATTTTTATTAGGAATTGGATATCTTATCCATTAAAAACATTATTAAGGGGCTTGTAATTAATTACAAGCCTAGGAACACCTCGTTCCTTTTCAGCAGCCTTGTTAACATAAAAAGCTGTACAACTCCAAGGAGAATAACTTTTAGTTATAAGATTTTTATCTAAAGGACTCTGAATCTCCTCCTTACAAAGGTCAAGGAATTCAGTCTTCATTTGACTGGGTCTGGCCTTGGTAGGAATGGATTTTTCATTAAAATCAGTTTCATACGGAAGAGAAACAATATGTTTCTTTGTATCCCAAAAAGCATTAGGGATATCACTACAAACTTCAGTCATTAATTGGGTTTTAACAACATTAATCTTTTGTAGTACATTAGGTAACTCTAGCTTCTTCTTGATAGTTAAAAAAGAAATTTCTTTTTGAAGGAAATTCAAATGGTTTTCTTTGAAAATAATATTATTTGTCAAAGAGTAGATTTTCTTAATCTTAGGTTGGGTAATAAATTCAAGAACAATCTTTTGGTTTTGAACAGTGGCATATATTCCACTGGAATCAATTTTATCTATAGGCATAAGAAAAGATAAAAAAGGAGTACCTAAAATTATCTACTGAGATAAATCGCTAATAAGCAAGAAGGTACTGTCTAAACAAATTCCATTATTACAGATGGAGACATTAGTTAATTTATATTTAATGCCCATGCTATCACCACTAGCATTAAACAAGGATTCAGTAGTCTTCTCAAAGTATTCAGTAGGGACAATTCCTTATTGAATACAATTCATATCAGCACCATTGTCAACAAGAGCAATGATATTACACAAAGTAAATTCTTTATTAATAACAAGGTTGACAGTTGTGTACCACTTCTGGCTGGGTACACGGTTCATAACACCCAAATAATCCACTGAATCTTTCGTTTTAGGAATTTCCGAATTTGAATGTTTTGAAGCATTCTTGAGATTATTAATCTCAATTTTCATGTTATTATGCTGATTCTTAAGAAGTCTTAACTCAATTTTAAGATTATTGACTTCATGTCTTAGGTCTTTAATGTTAGCGGGTTTATTAGATTCTTTACCTTTTTTAAGACGATTAAGTACCTCCGGAAGGCAGTACTGTTCGTTTTGAGGAAGGGTATCTGAAGAATTAGGAAGGCTTTCCTGAATATAGCAAGACTTAATTAGTTTAAGTTTAACGTCTGGGTCAGTAACTTGATTGATGACATCAATCATAGATTGTTGGTCACTAGTAAGAACATTAAGACTTAAACCATTCATCTGAAGAACTGATTAGAGATAATTACATCTCTCAGTTAAAGGCTTCCACTAACAATCTACTTTCTCGGAGATATCTGAGTCACTAGAGCTTTGTATATAATAAAGCTCATCATCGTTCTCAAATGAGTCCTCTAAATCTTCAGAGGAGTCCGAATTAAGTAAGAGTTTACTTAATTGGGTCTTCAAATGGTCATCAATTTGAAGATTATTAATTTTAGTTTCCATTTTACATTTATTAGCAAAGTGGCTATATTTTCCACATTTGAAACATTTAGGGTTTGTTTTGTTAGTTTTCTTATTTCTAACAAATTTCTTTTTAGAATTATCCCCCTGATTAATAAAATTTTTATAATGTTTCTTTTTACGTTTATAGGGCTTTTTAGAAACTTTCTTGTTTCTATGGGAGACTTTTCGATTAGAAGTCTCAGGAGTATTATAAGCAAATTGATCATAAAATTCTCCTAATTCTCTCTTTCCAGAAAGATTCTGTTTCTTAAGCTGCCTCTGAAGCTTAAGGTCATTGCAGAGAGAAAGCCCCTCTTGAATGACAACACTGATAAGTTGGCCATAAGTATATTAATCGTAAGGGATAGAGATGATGCCATTAGCTTCTCTTAATTTCTTACGAACCTTCTCAGCAAAGAAGGTATGAAGGCCATCAATAAATTTGGCTTTCCACTGGTCATGATTTTCTTCAAGTCTCCGAGTGACCCTAGCAAGGAAGACATCATTGTACCATCTGAAATGGCTGATGGTAGGGCATCTAAGGTTTTGTAACAATTCTCTGTTACGTTCTCCAGTATAATCTCTATTTCCAACAAAATGAAGTATAATTGTAAGCATTAAGGTGTAGACAACATCCTGTTCACCTATGTCTTGCATATGTTCATCTTTTATAATTTTTACAGCATTAATGACGTCATTTCTTTGACTGTCAGTAAGAATGTTCGACCACCAATTCCTAAGAGTACTAGTAAACCCTGCTATGATCTTCTGAGCAATGCTTTTATCAGAAGCTTGATTTTGTTTACAAATGGTGGAATACATGGTCATTTGATGAATCATTTCATAGATTTGATGTTCAGATTTACCATCTATATTCCATTCATAAATGGTTTTACCCTGGAAGTTAGACTGTGGGTTCATCACAGTACTTTCTTCAAAAAGGAGATCCTGAGGGGTTGGTCTGTGATAGTAATTTCTCACAGCTCCAACATAGCCAATGTTATTACTATAAGTAATCTTATTAACATAATCTTCAGAATGTTTGAAAGAATCTTCAAAGTCATGAGCTTCTTTCAATGGAATGTCAAATTCTGAATCAGAATCAACATGGGATAAAGTATTGATTTTTAACCCTTTGAGATTGTTCTCAATCGCTTTAAGTTGGGATATAAAATCAGTTTTATTTCCCATTTTAAAACCTTTAACCTCAATAGGAGGTTGAACTAAAGGTTGGTCAAGACTTTTCTTAAAGTCTTCAGGTTTCTTAGCAGTAAGATTAACCTGGAGCTCAATCCTATTCAGTTGGTTTCCTATCGTATTAAGGATAAGGTTGGTGTAATTTCCTTGTTTATAAAGAGGATTTAATTATTTCTTATGTGTAAGAAGCTTTTCCCCAGTTTCCATATTAAGGAAGGCATTGGCTTCTAACTTAGGAGCGTTTCTACTCTGGCTGGTGCTTCCAACATCTAGGGAAAGTGGTTCAGTAGGAGGATGAACCGCAGATATAATCTGTTCATTCGATGTTTTCCATATTTTTAAATGTTTATCTTCCATTTTAAGAATATGTTTATCCTCAAGAATAAAAAGATGCTTATCTTTAGAAAATATTTGAAACCAGACAACAAAGGAAGTAACCTGGTGGTTATCTTCTACCCATTTATAAAATTCATTTTTATAATTATATAACTCGGTTTTGCTATATTTGGCAAAGTACCAAGTACGAAATTTATCATAACCAGGTAGATAGAATTCAGCATTAATTTCTTTCCTATTAACCGTAAAACCCATAAAAAAGGACAGAGTGTTAAAGTCTGACGTTCATTTCAGACGGCGTAGGAGATTCTCTATGCTGAGAAGTATCCTTCTTCTTATAGATACCATGAGGTATTTGTTCATTGGTAAAAATACCATGAAGATTCATATCATCGTGATATGGATGGCTTCTAGGATCTTCACAAACAAAGTGTCGTGAAGTAGATTGAGGATAGGTAACAAAAGGTTTAGAAGACTGGCTTCTAGAGGATTGACACCTATTAAATTTTCTAAAGTTTAGAAAAACATCACCATCTTTATCCTCAATTATATCCCCAATATCTTCATTTTGTCGTGGTTGAGGAGGAACAACATTTTTTATAGCCCAAGTCTCTGGGAAATCAATTTTGTCCCAACTTATAGTTCTAGGTGTGTGCACATTAGAATCTATAAGGTGTGTGTCAATTAACACAGTTTTACCAAAAGGACTAAATTGTTTAATATTGGGAGCCATAGTATTCATTACCTTGTAATAAATCCTATAGATAATCCCAATAGTTTCCGATCCAGGAAGAAAATTATAACCTTTAGTTTGAACCCTAAGACTCAAAGCTTTACAAAGGTGAATATCAGACAAAGATAAAGTTATATTTGGAAACACGTCAAAATAAACAGGTCCATTACATAGACTAGTTTCAATTGCTCCCATCAAAGATTGTCTAAAATTAGTACACCCACCATCACGTAGAGTAGCTTGCAAACAGGCATTCATACTAGAAAGGGTCAAGGGTTTAAAAGCAATTTGAATTAAACCAACATAAATAAAATAATAGTTTTTATCTTTTATATGATCTTTAAGATCATCCCATTTAAAGAGCTCGATAGACTTATCTTGCTCGTTGAGGCTAATGGTTTGTTCCATAGTCTTTATAGCGTACTTGCTACGAAAGTTATACCAATTAGTGTTATAAATGGTTTTAGGCTGGACTTTAGGAATAGTCTACCTGTTCAAATCCTTTTGAACATCAAATTCAATTAAAGAAGAGTTCTTCAGGAACTCTTGTGAGTTTTGTGTATCAATGGTGTTTAAATCCATAATACAAATGTTAATATTTAGGATATTAATAACCTTATGAACTTAATTAGGAAAATATTATACAAATAAAAAATCTAGATTTAAAAGAATATAATAAGCCGAATTAGAAATCACTTCTGACACCCAGTGGTCAACGATTTACTTCGGGAATAAGCCTCAATGCCACACACGGCAACACGGCAACCCATTTACGCGACAAATACCAGTCCATATGAAAACCAGATTTCTATTTCTTCTTATTATTATCATTTAAATTAGGTTTTTAATGTGAATAGTAAATTACTATTCACGCACCTGAATAGTAATTTACTATTTAGGTGAATAGTAACTTACTGTTTGTACATAAATTTCAGACCATAGTCATCACTAACCTAAACATTAATGCACAGTTTAGCCAATCATTGCTCTGATACCATGAATAAGAGGATAGAAAAACATCACCATCTTTATCCTTGGTATCTTGATTAAAAACAATTTCCGAAATATCCAAGTTAACCTTATTTAATCGGTGTCAATTTTTAATTCAATTTTATTCAGTCCTAAAACATGCAACCACATGTGGATAAATCAAATCGACATAAATAATTACTGACACACAGATTTCATGATAAAACCCCTTTCGGGTAAAACCTTTTATTTCACTATAATACTCATAATGATTACAATGAAATATGCAATGGATTAACCTCATAAAACCCACATATGCCTCAACTTAAATTAGGAATGGAATTTCGCAATAACTCCACACGAACCGCAGTTCAGTCAGCCGAAGAACACCCACGACTACTCACTATTGATGCGCAGTCGGTCAGCCCAGTACATCCCTCAAGTGGCACGTAGATCAACAATAGATATCTTCTCTACAAGAGAAAACCTTCACCAAAGTTGTGTTCTTGGGCTCCAAAAAAATTCACACGAAGATTAGGATGATTTGTGAATTGAAAACAATGATAAAACTCTCAAAAGTGAGAAGACAAACGTTTCTGCCAAAGCAGTTTTCGTAGAATGAAATTCTCAGGTCTTCTTAACCAAAATGAAGTTGTACAACACTCTATTTATAAAAACTTTAGGGAGGCACGTCACTTGAACAAAAAAAGGGCATCTCGCTCAAACAGTGATAGTTGTCACTCGAATGACTTCGTGCGACATAAGGATGTCGCTCGAACAAGCAGTGTATGTAGCTTTAATGACGGATTAAAAAATTAATATTTTTTGTTTTGTCAAAAAGTTTTTCCTCGAAACTTTGAAAAAAATCTTTGACGAAAAACTCCGCTCCAACACTTAGAAAATATTTTAGAAAACTTAGCCCCACACTCTAAGTGAATCTTTAAGATACTTAAACACAACCTTAACAAAATTAATCTCTTGGAGGCTTAAATGTTGAAGAACTTTGATATTCGGATCCGTATTGACGCATAATTGAACCTCAATAAGTCTTCGACGGTGTACCGGTACAGGAAAAAAACATCTGAATTATCAAATAAAAATGTCTATATAAATCTAATACCCTCCCATTGACCCAAAACGGAAAAGGTATAAAAAATGCAAGTCCAAAACTTGTATTCAAAAAATCTTCAACTTCAAATCTTTAAATCATTAATCTTTTCTCATTAGGGTGTGAAAACTAATGATCTTCAATCTTTGTACCTACACACATGAGACAAAGAAAATACTTCGTGACGCATCGAGTTTGAAATGATAGAAGAATAAATCAATCAATAAACAAATCTCCCCCATAATGCAAAAACTTCCCCATAATTCGTTCTCACCCTTTTTATTTGACCGAAATAGACAAGGAAACAAAAAAAAATAGGAGTTGCCACAAAACATATGCATAGCAAATATGAATCAAACTACGCTCATGTAAAGAGTAACTCAAAAGCTTCAACAAACTATTTTTTATTTTCAAATTTTCATACAAAAATTGCAAAAATAATTTTACAAAAATTACACACTATGAATTTACACTAAGACAACCAATTCATGGAAACGGAATGAATGGATGTGAACATATTCAATAGGCAAATCAAAGAAATCAAACATAACATATGTGCACGATGAATATGATAATGAATCTAAAAATGATCCTTAGGTGTTGTAAGTGATGAATTTAAATGGCATCGACTCAATTAATCAACACATCAAAGTCAAGAATGAGCCCAACACCAATAACGTCTAAAACTATGTAATGTTTTTTCATTATGCTGTTAGGACGTGCAAACCCATTTTTCATTACTTTCCATCCAAACTCCCTCATAAATAATAATCATTTATATTTCTTTTGAGGTGGTCTAAACTAAATGGCCCCTTATATATATATATATATATATATCTTTTTATCACTTCTTAAATTTTTCGGGCTCTTTTCAAAACGGTGGCTTTCACGATGAGTTAATTTTTTACTCTCGCAATCCTTTTCCGTGAACATTCATTATATTTTATTGTAATTAGATCCTCACGGTAAACGGTTCTTAAATACACTACTTCGATCATCAAGTTTTATCTCATATGGTTCATTTTAAAGACAAAATTGAGATGACAACACTCCGAACAATATGTGATAAAAAGTACAATAATCAAACAAATTCGTGCAAATTTACATTAATGGAACTCATGAGTCAAACATGTAGGTAGTAACAACTAATCACATCTCAATGACTCCAAACATAGTAAACCACATAAATGAAATGATAACGCATATCAAAACACTATCAAATTGTCACATGGATATGGAATGAAATTATGACTCGGTCATCCTAAATGTCCATTCATATATGGTGCAAAACAAACTTAAAAAATCTTTTTGTATTTTTCCAAAATTTTATCAAAATAAAATCTTTTTGGAATTTTCAATTTTTTCTAAAAAAAATGAAAATCTTTTTGTAATTGTCCAAAAAATTTTAAAAGCAAAAATCTAATAAAAAAATGATACATACTAGCAATAGGCAAAAAAATCAACATGCAAATCATCCTATGCTAGCAAACAAGTCTAAACCTCAATCGTAAGGTGAGGTGGAGTTTTCTAAAGGTGGTGACATCCTATGAAAAGCATGCATCAAATCATGAGAAGTCTCGACTAAAAATTTTACCTGCTCTCTAAGATTTTCATATTCTCTTGTGTAATCATCTGGAGCATCATGTGTGGGTGCGTATGTATGAACACGTGTAGTAGAAAAATGTGACACATAACCCATCTTAAAGAAAAACTCCCTAAGGTTTCCTCTCTTCTTATAGTGTGTGCAAATATAAACATGCCTAGGTACACCTCTCTCAAAAGGTCTCCTATGCACTCTCCTATTAGGTAAGAGACACCTAGGTGGGTTAGATTAAGAGCCATATGGATCTATTACAAACTCAGAACCAGCTCGGGTGCAATATGTAAAGTGGATGCACCGTCATGACCTATTCCTAGTCTCTCAACATTACCCAAGCAGGATTGAGGAACATCATTCCTACCTTCTTAGATGTGTCCTTTATAGTGACCTTTACTTTTCGAGCACGTTCAGGATCTCTCTCTAATTGTGACGCATGGGCTATAAGTTCACACTTTTCCAGATCTAAAGAAATTAACTGTTCGCTCAAAGAAATATTCACCTTCTCTAGTTGATTTGATTTCGCCTCAAACACCCTCAAACGCTCTAACCCTCTCTCCAAATCTCTCACCCTAAGACCAAACTCCTAATTCAATTTCTTAGTCTTTAAGGTCTCGGCGTACAAATCTCTAAACGCAATTTGGAGTGCACTTTCATCTCCACTTTCACACTCACTATCACCCTCATGCAAAATAGTAAAACTATCATCCTCCTCAGGGGTCTCATGGGCACAAGTATCCTCATAATCGTGGGATAAACTAGGTGTGTTCACGTGGCTAGATGAAAAGGAAAGAAACTTATCATGTGAAGACTTATCCCCAGAATATTTCACCTCATCCTCACTATCACCAAGAGTGGTTGGCATGGAAATTCTCTTTCACTTTCTCCTTAGCCTAGTGGGACACTCAAAAGCTCTATGCCCCTACCTTTACACTCAAAAAACTTCTCTTTCTTCTCTTTCTCACCGCTCTCTTTGGCCTCATTTTTATTTTTCTCAAAAAATCTTTTATTGGAAGAATCTTGTTTTGAAAACTTGAGAAACTTTTTAAAAAAATTCGCAAGCATGGCCATATCAATAATCAACCTCACCCTCAGAGTTAGACTCTCAAACTTTCACTTTCTTTTTCTTCTCTCTCGCGGACACTTCCTCTCCCTTCCTATATTGGCTCTAAGTGCTATCCCTTTTATCCTTAGGCTTGACAGTGTCAGGAAACTTGTCAATTTCATATGTCTAGAGGTCTACTACCAACTCTTCTAATTTTAAATTTCCCAAATTACGTTAGGTATTCAAAACAGACACTTTTGGGATAAAACGTGTGGGTACCTAGATTTACCATTATGGGCCCGGACGAGTAGCCTAATAAAAACGGCCCAAAGTCCGGACCCCTCACCTTAATTAAATATAGTTACGAGTTAGTCTTCTCATAGAATTTCGTCAAGAGATATTCCAGGAAAAGAAGATGGATGTGGGGGAGTCCAACACCCCCACTCCCCGAAAATAAACATGTATATAATAAACCCTAAGCCTGGGGCAAGAGGCACACACTGTATTCTCTGTAAACGCTCTCCAGAGTATGTAGAAATATTACTGACTGCACCACCATGGATGTGGGCATTCTTGCTGAACCACATACATACTATGTTGTGTGATTGGCATTTCATGTTCTTTATTTTCCTTGGTGATTGCGCTTTTCTCATTTATTTGTGTTGAATATAATTGTCACCACAATTTGCGCCATCTGTGGGAACGTTTGTCTTCCTTGAGAAATCCCCCACCAACAAAGAAGTTTGAAATGTCTGGTCACAGCAGTGATGATCCTCAGGTAGGAGATATCCAAGAATAACCTGCTCCTCGCAGGATCAGATCTGAAGTTCGGCATTCAGATCAGAGGGATCGCCCAGAGAGGCCAGCCTCAAACGAAAGCCATGGACCAACGAGATCCATGCAAATCTCCAGATTAATTGATGCCTATTAGGCAAGGCTCCAAGAGCAAAGGGAGTCCGCTCGCAAGCAAGAGGCTAAGAATGCTCGCCTCAAAAGGAAATTAGAAAGGATGCTAGGCGACGTCCATACCGCACTCCTAGCTCTCAGGCGAGCAAGTCTCGTAGCCGAGGAAGGATCCCAAGGCGTGGATCCCAAAAGAGTGAGAAGCACGAGTCAATCGATGACTCTCTCGAGCACCAGCGACCGGCTCGCCGTTACAGGAGCCCAGCTCACAGCAATGATAACATACAAAATCTAGTCCAGAAGGAGATGGACCAACATTCGTCACACCGTGGCATAAGATCGACCAGAGAGCTTGCTAGATGAGCTCTCAAGACCCAAATGAAATCCCCTTTCTCAAGGGAGATAGAAGAAGAGGAATCCCCCAAGAAATTTGCTATTCAAAGATTCAAGATTTATGACGAAAAAACTGACCCCATTGATCACATTACGCAGTACAGGCAAGCTATAACTCTCTGGAACAACCGGGATGCACTCATGTGCAGGATTTTTTCCCTCAACCCTGCATGACGTGGCGCAGAAATGTTTCGAGAGGCTCCCTCACAGGTCTACCAGGAGCTTTGAGTCCCTGGCCGAGCTCTTTATGGCCCGCTTCATTACTAGTATCTCCCATCCCAAAAGGATGGATGCTTTACTAAAATTTAAAAAGACGCCTTAAGAGAGCCTTCGAGACTACGTGAAGAGGTACTGGGAGTTATTCAATGAGGTCAAGGACTTCTCGGAGCCAGTGGCAGTGGCCTCTTTCAAAATTGGGCTACCCAGTTATTGCCTTTTGTACCAATCCCTGATGAAGAAAGAGGCTACAACCATCGACGACCTGATGGCTCGCATCGAGAAGTACACCAAAGTGGAAGATGTGACTCACCTCAGCACAGGGGAAAATGGCCGAACGAAGCTCGCTGCCAAAGGCAACGACAATGCTGAGAACCAGAAGAAAGGAGGCAAGAGTGGGGGCAAGAATGGCTCCAAGAACGGAGGTAGGAATGATGTTTCAAAAGCATTTCAGGTAGTCAACATTGTCTACAAGATTCTGGCGAAGATCAAAGACGATCCATTTATTAAGTGGCCCAGAAAGATGGGATGAGATCCCTCAAAGAGAAACAACGCATTGAGATGCGCTTTTCATAAAGAGGGAGGACATAAGACTGAGCACTACAAAGCTCTTAAGTCTCACCTCGAAGAACTGGCCTAGTCTGGGCACCTGAACGAGTTTATGGAGAAGAAGGCAGAGAAAGTTGCTGCCACTGGAGAAGCAAGACCTGACAACGTGCTCGAAGACGATGCTGGCCATGAATTCGTAATAATTTATAGGGCATCTGATATGAAGAAAATTCAGGTGAATTCAACTCGGATGGAGGTAAAAAAGCTTACAGTAGTAATGGAAGCTTTTCAGATCGATCCAGTAAAGACCAAATCAAGAAAATGTCAGCAAGCAGATGACGTCGACTATACCAAACATATCGTGTTCACAGATGAAGATCTGGTGGGAGTGAGAACCCCACACCATGATGCCTTGATCATTACGCTCAGGATTACCAATTATGGCATCGATAAGTTGCTCGTTGACCAAGGAAGCTCATCTGAGGTAATGTATCTCAATCTGTTCAGAAAATTAAAGTTGAGCGTCGCCGACCTGAAGGAGGCCACTGTCCCTTAAGTTGGCTTCCCTAGAAAAGTGACTATCCCACTGGGAAAGATTATGCTACCAATAGGGGAAGGAAGTATCTCCAAGATGATTGGGTTTCTAGTAGTCGACGTTGACTCGCCATACCAAGATATCCTCGGTAGAGGATGGCTACATGCGATGAAGGCAGCCCCCTCGACCTACCATCAGAAACTCAAGTATGTGACTGAGCGAGGAGTAATGGAGATCCATGGCAATCAAGCGATGTCAAGAAGGTGATTCATAGGGGCCATCCGTCCTAGACCAAAGAAGAAGGCTGAGAAGACTAATGAGAAGGTCGAGGAACAAGAAGGTCTAATACCTTCAAAATAGCAGTTGAGATACGGAACACCTGAAATGGAGGAGACCAGGATCCTCCCCTCTGAGCGGGTTGTGGAAAACCTGGAGGAAGTTACAGTTGGAGGTAGCAAGAAAGACGGGGTATTCTTAATTGGAGCTTCTCTCAAAAATCAAGAAAAGAAGGAATTGACAATTCTATTGAGAAGCAACGTAGATAATTGCTCGTGGGAACCATACGAGCAGCCTGGAATTGATTCCAGTGTGGTTTGTCATCGGTTGCATGTCAACCCCACTTTCAAACCTATCACACAGAAAGCACGGTGAACTGCGCCCGAGAAGGCAAAATCCATAGAAAAAGAAGTTGAAAATTTATTGGATGCAGGATCCATACGGGAGGTTCAATTCCCTAAATGGTTATTCAACCCAGTAGTAGTTCCAAAGAATAATGGGAAATGAAAAGTCTTCATAGACTTCACTAATCTTAACAGGGCTTGACCTAAAGACAATTTCCCTCTCCCAAAAATTGACCAATTGGTGGATGCCACATCAGCTCACAAAAGAATGAGTTTTCTGGATGCATATTAGGGGTATCATCAGATCCCTCTGTATTCACCAGACCAGGACATGATAGTATTCATCAGCACCATGGGATTATACTCTCGTTGGTCTAAAAAATATAGGGGCAACCTACCAGTGGCTAGTCTCCAAGATGTTCATACACCAAATGGGAGACACCATAGAGGTCTACATCGACGACATGCTCGTCAAGAGCAAGAACAAAGAAGACCACCTCTCATACCTATCAAGAACCTTCGAAATCCTCAGGAAATAACGAATGAAGCTCAACACGAGCAAGTGTTCTTTCGATGTTTAGTCAAGAAATTTTTTTGGGTACTTGGTCAGTAAGAGAGGAATTGAGGCTAACACGGACCAGATCGATGCAATCAATACGAGACGTACAGAAGCTCACAGACATGCTCGCTGCCTTGAACTGTTTCATCTTGAAGTCCTCCGAGAAAAGCAAACCATTCTTCCATCTCTTGAAGGGAAACAAGACAGTAGAATGGAGTCAAGATTGCTCGCAAGCATTGAACGAGCTTAAGGATGACCTTCGCTGACCACCCCTGCTCGTCATACCTCAAGAAAGAGATTCCTTATACTTATACCTCGCCGTTTACAACCACGCCATGATTTCTGCCCTGGTGTGAGAGAAAGCAAAAATCCAGCCCCCAGTCTATTACACGAGCAAGACCTTATTAGAGGCTGAGCAGCGGTACCTACCACTAGTGAAGCTCGCCTTTGCACTTGTAGTAGCTTCAAGGATGATGAAGCACTACTTTGAAGCTCAGACCATCATTGTCCTTACATCGCCCCCACTTAAAACTATCCTGAGGGAAGCGAATTTGTTGAGGAGACTAACTAAATGGTTAGTCGAGCTCGGACGATTTGACATCCAATTTCTACCAAGGAATGTAATCAAGGGACAAGTCCTTGCTGATTTCATAGCTGAATTTATGGACAAGAATCCTCTAGACCAACTTCAACCCATGAAGCAAGGAGAAAACCATGCAATAGAGGAAGTTTGGCAATTATTTATTGATGGAGCCTCCAACTCAAAAGGGGCATGAGTGGGCATTTTACTTGTTACTCCAGAAGATACAATCCTCGAACAGGGAATCAGGCTTGGATTTGAAGCCTCCAACAATGAGGCTGAATATGAAGCTTTGATAGCCGGCCTCCAGAAGGCACACACTTTAGGGGCGAAGAAGTTACAGGTGTTTGGCGACTCACAATTAGTCTCGAATCAGATAAGTGGGGACTACAACGCAAAAGATGATATAATGGCAGCCTATCTCGCCTTGGCGAAGAGGCTAATGGCCACCTTTGAGGAAGCCAGTGTCCAGTAATTTCCTAGAGGACAGAACATCCATGCTGACGCCCTGGTAGCCCTGAGTTCGGTAATTAATTCTGACTTGAAAAGAACGATCCTCGTCGACTTCCTCGCTCACCCGAGCATCAATCGGAGCGATGAGGTGCCAGGCGTAAAACATGTGCTCTAGATTGAGTCAGCGCCCAGTTGGATGGACCCTTTAAGGGACTATTTGAAGGATGGCGTACTTCCAATCGATAGGAAGACCGCACACTAAATAAGAGTCAAAGTTGCTCGCTTTCACTTATCTCCTGAGGGCAAGTTGTATAAGATATCGTTCTTTGGCCCTTACCTACAATGTGTTCACTCGAGGGATGTCGAGAAAATTCTACACGAGCTCCACAAAGGAATCTGTGGAGTCCATATTGGAGGAAGATCATTATATTTTTGAGCTGTGAAGGAAGGCTACTCGTGGACATATATGCAAAAAGATTCAGTAGTACATGCTTGAAAGTGCAAGAAATGTCACGAACACGCCCCTATGGTTCACCAACCTGCAAGAGATCTAAGATCACTCACCAGCCCCTGGCCTTTCGCCCAATGGGGAATGGACATCGTAGGACCATTTCCTACCGTTGTCGGGAACCGCAAGTATTTGTTAGTCACAACGAATTACTTCACCAAATGGATTGAGGCAGAGCCACTGGCAAACATCCAAGATGCAGATATGATCAGATTCATATGGAAAAGCATAATTACCTATTTTGAAATCCCCAGAACCATCATCACTGACAACGGAACACAGTTTAAGAGTGGCCCTTTCCATAACTTTTGCAATGAACATGTGATCATGCACTATTTCAGCTTGATGGCGTACCCTCAGAGCAACGGTCAAGCCGAGGCTTCTAACAAAATAGTGATCGATGGTTTAAATAAACGATTAGAGTGAGCCAAAAGCGTATGGGTGAATAAACTGCCGCATATTCTGTGGGCTTACCGCACTACCCCACGTTGGGCAATAGGGGAAACCCCATTTTCACTAACATATGGAATGGAAGCCGTCATCCTATTAGAAGCAGGCCTACCAACTATGAGGCCCACCCTTGTCGACCAGGGCTAGAATAATGCAGCAATGCTCGTTGAACTCGACCTAGCCGATGAACGTAGAGAACTTGCCTTTGTGAAATTAGCAAGCTATCAGTAATATCTCGCAAAACACTATTACAAGAAGGTCAATCCAAGGGCATTTCAAGTTGGTTACTATATCCTAAGGAAAGTCCTTGGCAACGCAGTAAAACCATCAGATGGAAAGTTGGGGCCAAACTGGGAAGGACCATTCAAGATAACAAGAGATGATCTGCAAGGAGCCTATCACTGGGAAACGCTGGAGGGCAGAGAGATACCCCGAGCATGAAATACGACAAATCTCAAGAAGTTCTATTTCTAGTTTTTTCTTTTGCTTTTTACCAGATTTATATAAATGGCAGCTCATTTACTTGTGATTAATAAAAGTTGTTTGGAAGTTGCATTCTATGAGGTGTCAGTTAACTAATATATAAACTTTATAACTTGCACACCCTTTCCAAGTGACAGGCACACTACTCAGTACACGATATCAGGGAAAACACCATCCTCCGGTTTTCATTATGAAGCATGAACAACCTCTTAGCATTGCCCCTAGCAATATATGAAGCCCTACATGAGATCCTTAGGCAATTCGGCCAAGTCAAATTAGTCGCCAAACAATGTTTGGTTAACAAAACCCTGATCGGATAGAACATCCAACACCAGGTGTGTCATCGCCAATTTCCGTACTTAGGCCTAATGGAGTGTGATGACACGACCTAAAAGGTAAAGTAAGGAAGAATGGTATCTCATAAGAATATTGGACTGGAGGGACACTTACTCGACGATGCAAACTTACCAATCTAGTCGGCCAAGAGACGTCGAAGATTATTAAGAAAAGAATAAATTATGTAAAAAATATAGAACACTTGTTTAGTCAGCGAGTTCGCCCAAAACATAAATTTTATATTACTTCATCACATTTACAACAAAAACGTACAACCCATGTTTAATCGGCCAGAGAGCCCAAAACATTAAAATTACATTGCTTCATTACATATGTATACAGAGTTACAACTGATAAAAACTTAATGAGGTTGAGGCCTCTGAACAAGATAATCAGCCACTTGTGCTCTTCGATCATCATCCGGATGAGGAGATAATTCCTCCTCGACCTCATTCGCATTTGACTCCAATAGCTGCCAAGGGATGGCATCGATAGGGATCCACTGATCATCCCTCCTGAAGGGGTTAGGCCTTAAAGTGGAAGGAGAGATCTCATGACGATACCAGTGTATTGAATTCCTTGGAACCTGCAGCTCCTTTAGGGCACTAAACCATCCCCTGATGAAAGCAAGCTCTTCAAACTCTGTCAGCCTCGTCAGAGCATCTACCCAACCTTGGTCATAACCATCAGCCCATACTCACCGAGGTCCTCTCTTAAACAGATGCCTCAGCCATGTGACACCCCTCTGAAGCCCAGCAGCAATCACATATGCTCGACGACCATATTTACGAAGCTCATCCATTTCCCTAGCTGGACTTCTCACGTTTGTATTAGCTCACGGAACAGTCGATGGGGTGGAACCTCGCAGCACCGGAGGAACATCGCTTGGTCCTGTGCTAGCTCGTGATGAGGAAGAACCCCTTAAAACACGAGGTGTAGTGCTCGGCGCATGCTCCCTGAGGCGTAACACTTCCCTCATCAAGGACTCATTTTCCTGTTGTAGAACTTTTCCAACTTGGTAAATCTCAGTAGCATCGAGGAGTCTTGCTTTAAAATTATTCACTTCCTCTTGAACAGAAGCTCCAACTTCTTCCATCTCCTGAAGCCTGTTTTTTATCTTAACAACGAGCTCCATCTGCTCTATGAAACGCTTATTCCTCAATCGCAGCGATTTGTAAATTCTTACGAAGATATGACGAACTTGAGGACTCAAATCAGGACCAATGATTCTTCCCAATTGGGAAGTGGATGGTATATAGTCATCTACACCAATCGACTACAGGCCATAAAAGAGCAGTAAAGGATAAAATGAATCAGTGCATTGAGGGAAAAAGTCTTTTCATTTCATTAATACATAAAGGATCAGAGTACATTGAGAAATATAAAGGAACATTACAAACAAAAATATAAAACCAAATCCTAAGAATAGATTAGCTGGCGACCTCGGGTTGTTCAAAAGAAGCTGGCTGCTTCCCGTTATCAACAGCAGTGGGAGCATCTCCCTCAGTAGGGACAACATCTATCGCCCGAGTAGGAAAGGAATCAACAGGAACAGACTGGGAAGCAGGGTCGACAGGTTTAAAGGCTGGGGCAGGAGCTTCATCTACAATAGGCTTTGGGCCCGTATCGTGCTCATCGAATAAGGGAGAGGCAAAATCCACCCCGGCAGCTAAGAGGTCCTTGTTCCATCCCTTCTTGAAGTTCAGACGACTGATGTAGCCTAACTGAACCTCAGCATCTTCATATGCAGTAGTCCACCCGGAGTTATATGAGTCTTCCTTAATGGTGGCTGCCTCGGACTCCTTTTCGTTCAGCTTCTCCATCAGCACCTTGTTCTCCTCCACTATCGCTAGCTTTCTCGAGAAGACCAAATTATAGGTCTGCCATAGTTCATTCAGTTCTTTAATCGCTTCCTCCCTCTCTCGATTGACTTTAACAAGGGCCAGGTCAAAAGACGCCCGACCAGCATTAGTGGCCTTCAAGCTAGCCTCAAGCTCGGCACTCTTCACTTTCAGACCAACGTTCTGCTTCTCCAACTCACCATTCTTATTAACCAGCTTGTCGCAAGAGCGATAAAGCACGACAAAGTCAGTAACAAATTGCAAGTAAAGGAAGGCATTAGAAGGGAGAAATAACAGAATTTAACAAGCATTAGAAAAGAGAAACGAACTTACCAAGGCTAGCCTCTGACTCGCTTGCAAGTCTAACTGGTCAGTCCCCATCGCCCTTTGGCGATAAGCAGGAAGGACTGCTCTCTCGAGCAACGCAGGGGCTAGTTGAGGAGAAATGGAAACCGAGGTCCCCTCCGACAATGCAGACACAGGCACTAAGGCCTGACCAGCCTTCGTCTTCGCTTCCATTCTCCTTCTATACTCCTCCCTCTTTTTCTCCTTCTCTACCCTCTTCCTCTCCTCAACCTTCTTCTTCTCTTCAGTCTTCTTTCTCTCCTATTCCCTCTTCCTCTCTCTCAACTACTATTCTTTTTTTCTCTTCTTCTCCTGCTCCTGAGCAACAGATCGAGAACCAGTGGCAAAAACCCCACTGTTGGATTTCTTCTTCTTCGACCTCTGAGCGAGAAGAAAATCATCATCATCATCAAGGATCAAGTTTCTCCTTGGGGGAACCATTTCCTCGCTAGAAATGCTAGATGTACTTGAAGAATCTTAAGCTTCAAAAACCTCTTCTGAGGTGGAAGAACTGTCACTACTAGAGCTCTCCTCACCAGAACCACCTTCAGCACCTCCTCTGATATCACCCTCAGAACTGCTATCTTCCTCGTCCAACTGAATGTGATCAGCACCAGCTTCTTTAGAAGTATCTAAGTCAGGAATGCTATCCACATGCCTCGCAATAAAACTGGATCCAATTTTCTTGTACTCGAGCAGGAAAGCAGTAGACCGGGGATGTTCACCTTCAGCCAAAGGTTCCCTGATATTTCAAGCCTTAATCAGCTCGAAAGCTCGAACCTCGCTAAGGGCAGGATCCAAATTCTTTGTCCTCACTGAAAAGAAAACAGGAAAGTGTCAGAAGAATCACACAGTAACAAGGAGATAGAAAGGCCAGAGCAAAGACTACCTATATAATCTTCCCCATAAAAGGGAACAGTGAATCTATCAGACCTCGCCCCCTCACTCTGGGGGGATAACTGCCAATTGCTAGTAAGAAAGACATCTTGCCAGTAGTCCTTGTGGGAATCCGATGAATTTACTATCAGTACCCTGTTAAGACTCCTGGCCTTGAGGTAAAGCAGACCAGAGCTAGTTCGAGGGAAGGAATAACAAAAAAAAACTTCAGCGAGCCCTAATTTAGTGCCATAAAGTTGATTTATTCTATGGACACCATTGATTATCTTCCATACGTTGGGCAAACATTGTGCAGGGACAATGTTGAAATAACTAAAGAAATGGAGAAATAAATTATTTGGAGGAAAAGTAATCCCCCTTGTGAAAGGAACAGAACATGGATCCAATGAGCGCCCTCTATCTCTCTAACATTCTTAGGGAGAGAGGCGCACTCAATCTCTACCTACTTTGGGACATTATAGAACTTTCTAAACTCTCACATCGATCTATTACCTATCTTTGTCATTTGTAAACCCTAAAATTGCAAATTCAAATAAAACTCAACAGAGAAAGCACAGAGAAAGAGCAAAGGGGACTTACGAGATAAAAGTTTGACTTGGACGATGCAAGATCACAAGCCCAGGTGATGATGGAGATTGAAAGTGAAGAAAATGAAGACTTGGAGAAGAGGGCACAACAGCTAAGGTTCGCAGAAGATGATGGAACACTAAGAATTTTGAAACGATAACTATGAAACGCTGCTCCAAATAACTTTTAAATGCTCCCAATCATCGCGCACAAGACACGAAGCAACTGCTGCCTAAATCAGTTCTCAACTTTGGGAAGAGTTACACGATCTACAAAAATAGCCATTATGGCAAATCATTTAAATTTGTTGAGCTCAAATTGTGGCCCAACAACTTTAGGGGCAAATGTGGGTACCCAGATTTACCATTATGGGCCCAGATGAGTAGCCTAATAAAAACAACCCAAAGTCCGGACCCCTCACCTTAATTAAATATAGTTATGACTTAGTCTTCTCCTAGAATCTCGTCAAGAGATATTCCAGGAAAAGAAGATGGACGTGGGGGAGTCCAACACCCCCACTCCCCGAAAATAAACATGTATATAATAAACACTAAGCCTGGAGCAAGAGGCAAGCACTGTATTCTGTGTAAACGCTCCCCAGAGTATATAGAAATAATACTGACTGCACCACCGTGGATGTAGGCATTCTTGCTGAACCACATACATACTGTGTTGTGTGATTGGCATTTCATGTTCTTTATTTTCCTTGGTGATTGTGCTTTTCTCATTTATTTGTGTTGAATATAATTGTCACCACAAAACATTTTGGCAACGATCTTAAAATCTTTTTAACCACTCATGTATTAGGTATGGGCTCACCAAGATCAAAACTAGTGTTGACAATGTTAGATAAACATGCGTAGAAATCATCAAAACACTCAGTCTCGAACATGGTAATCATTTCATATTGAGTAGTGAAATTTTGAATTTTAGACTCTTTGACCGCATTAGTGCTTTCATAGGTAAGTTGTAAAATGTCCCACGCTTGTTTTGACGTGGTGTGCATCATGATATATCGGAACTCCTCAGGAGTGACGGCACCAGAAATTTCACTTAGCCCATGAAGGTAGTCATGGGTTTTAAAGATGTTACGTTATCTACAGTGACAGTGGTAGGCATCCACCCTCTTTCACAAACTAACCAAACACGCTCATCAATGGCCTTTAACTGTGATTTCACATGTGCTTTCTAATAGACATAATTAGACCCGTAAAAAACGGGCATCCCATTATATAAGTTCTCCATTGGAAAAATTGCGATTTTTCACAAAATAGATTTAAAAAAAAAAATCAACATCACACAATTTTTGTGGAAATAGGAGTACACAATAAATTAGTGTAACCTGCTCTGATACCAATTTGTAACTGCCGTGTGATACTTGATTAAACTGAATTCGCAAATTTTTAAGTTAACCTTATTTAATCTCTATCAATTTTTAATCCAATTTTATTCAGCCCTTAAACATGCAACTACGTGTGGATAAATCAAACCAACATAAATAATTGCTGACACACAGATTTTAGGAAAAAAAAACTTTCGGGTAAAACCTTTTATTTCACTATAATACTTACAATGATTACAATGAAATCTGTAATGGATTAACCTCAGAAAACCCACATAGGTTGCAAGCTAAATTAGCAATGGAATTATATAGCAAATCCACATGAATCGCAGTTCAGTCAGCCCAGGAACACCCACGATTACTCGCTATTGACGCACAGTCATTCATCCCAGTACCTCCCTCAAGTGGCACCTAGATCAGCAGTAGAGATCTTCTCTAGAAGAGAAAATCTTCACCAAAGTTGTGTTCTTGGTCTCCAAAATAATTCACATAAAGATTGGGATGATTTGTGAATTGAAAATAAAGTTAAAACTCTGAAAAGTGAGAAGACAAATGTTTCTGCCAAAGCAATTTTTGTAGAATAAAATTCTCAGGTCTTCTTAACCAAAACGAAGTTGTACAAAACGTTATTTACAAAATTTTTAAGGTGGCGCATTGCTCAAATGAAAAGGACATCTTGCTCAAACGGTGAGAGATGTCACTCGAATTCGAACGACATAAGGATGTCGCTCGAAGAGCTGTGTGTGTTGCTTGAATGACGAATTACACAATTAATATTTTTTATTTCATCAAAAAGTTTCACCTCAACACTTAGAAAAAATTCTTTGACGAAAAATTCCACTCCAACACTTAGAAAATATTTTAGACAACTTATCCAACACTCAAAGTGAACCGTTAAGGTACTTAAACACAACCTTACCAAAATTAATCTCGCGGAGGTTTAAATGTTGAAGAATTTTGATTTTCGGATCCGAATTGATGCATGATTGAACTTGAATAAGTCTTCGAATGTGTAATGGTATATAACATACTCAATACAAAGTACAGACTATACAAAATATGTCCTTGCACTTCTCGTACATTATAGGTTGGGTCTCTTTAACTCCATTTCTTCCATTTTTCGTGTCAATTAATGACTTCACACTTACGTTGAAATTTTTCTAGTTGGTGACCAATTCAAGATGTCGTTAATCTTTTTCTCCTTAAAAGCTAGAACTTTTCATTTCCAATTCTAGAGTTGTTGTTACTTTGTTATGCCGATGAACTAAATTAGCCTCGTAGTATACAACGTATGAAAAAAAAAACGTACAACACTAATTTTAATATTCCAAGAAAATAATTCAACCCACAACATATATTGAACATAAAAAATAGAATGGAATTCCTAAAATTCTGCACTCACAAAAACCAAAATCATGAGTTGCATATCTAGAAGTTAGCATCCCAACAAAAGTGTATTGTCCAAAAATACTTAACAATAGTATAATCCCTAACAAAGAAAAACAAATCCATGAATCTGAATTGTATCAACAAAAAATATGGTCATTCATATCCACCTTAGCCTTCGATCTGCAATTAAAAAAATGCAAATAGATTAAAATTTATTACAAAATTACCAGAATTAGGATATAAAAAGAAATGACAGTTACACCTTCATTCTATTACAATATTAGTTTTTACTGTGCATACACTTATAAACAATATTTTTCTCAAAATAATTTTAAATAATCTTAGTGCTATAAATTGATGATAAGGAGGTTACTTGTAGACTATTTTTTAGCAGGTAATGTGCCTTAGATTGGAATAAGTGATGAAAGAATTGTCCCTAGGGCCATCATCGCTGGAAATATCTTCTCATATTGTGACGCATGAGCCAAAACAGCATCCATCTTTCCGTGTTGTCTACTGCAACTAAGAACTCTATTATGATGATGATAGGGATATAGTTGGCTTTACACAGTGCTCAAGTCCTATGATATATCCAGATTTCGTACTAAGGATTTGGTCCGTAATCTCATCCAGGGTCATCAGAGTTCCCCCCACTAATGTAAACTGAGACTTTAAGCATTGAATCTCAATATGCGAAAAATATTTCAAAAATTGATTAAATCATAGCTTAATAATTATACTCCATGACATAATCAGCAAACAAATGCATAAAACATATAAATTATTTAATAGATTTATAGATATGGACGTATATTATTTAGGTCTTCAACTCTATCATACTCCATTCTAGTCAACTTATCACGTTATACAATAAGTAGCTTCTTAATCAAGACTTTTTGTTATCATAAAATCATATATCAACCACAATGTTATATCTCGATTTAAAAACAATTTTTTCACGAATCCGGGATGTTTTATCTTCATCCAATCACAAAATTAATTATTCTATATAACTATGATCGAATACCAACCTTTGTCCATTGCTATTGATTGGAAAAAGGTGACTTGAATGTACCTACTAATTTCTCCTAAGAACCCCTTGAAGAATAGCCCAAAATTGTCTCTTGGTGTGCCCAAAAATTTAATGATAAAATATGTATAATGGGAATTTTGGATTTTCTCTCCCACCTCAAAAATAGTGTGTTATGAGATAACCCTAGATGGTGCAGGGCTCCTCTATTTATTAGGGTAAGAGGGCCAAAAATCCTAGTCAAAGTAGAACTCTTTTTCAAATCTCCCACTAACCGTCAAGTGGCTAAATGATAGGAACAACCTAATCCTTTAATATTTGCATTTATCATGTGCCTAATTAATTAGATGATATTTATCAAGACCACATAATTAGGAAACTCATAATTTTGGAATTTAATATAATTGAAATTAAAAAATAATTTCAAACTATAATTATTAATTTCCAACAGTCTCCCATTAGGTCCTAATAATCCTTATAATTAGATTAGGTATAATAAGGCGCATAATAACTGATAAATATAGTTTGCTAAATCAAACGATTCATGGACGCGAGCCATGGTGGTTCCATGATATCCAAGAGCATGTTTCCTTCCATATACTACAACACCAATTCTTCATTCAACCAAGCCTTTAATATTGGGTATCATAATGGCCTCATAATGCCCTTTTGAATAAAGGACTATTTCTGTCAACTAGTAATTCATAATCATATGCATGCATTCATAAAAGATAGAAATAATAGAAACCATAAACACTTTTATTGAATTCAAGTAATAGTCTCAATCAACTACGCCAAATAGCAATCATAATCTAACTAATCGAGACCCATCTCTTTGACATGTTCCATAAAGGTCTTTAAAGATAGTCCTTTTGTAAGAGGATCTTCAATGTTATCACTCGCACTGATGTGATCAATCAACACTCTTTGTTTATAAGCCTCTTCTTTCATTGATAGGTATATTCATATCGATATGCTTAGCTGCCTTAGTATACCTATCGTTCTTTGAAAAGAAGGTTGTTGCGATATTGTCACAATAAATCTTCATCTACTTAGATATCGATCCCATAATTATAAGTCCTAAAATAAAAAATTTCAACCATAATCCATGATTTGTATCTTTTAAGCAAGCTATGTATTCATCCTCTATAGTAGACAATGCAATGACGCTCTGCTTAGCACTTTTCTATAAAACATCTCCTTCAGCCAGAAAGAAAACATAACCTGAAAAGCTCTTACTACTGTCAAGGCATCCCCCAAAGTCTTAGTCTGAATAACCAATCACCTTAAGGTGATCAGCCTTCCTATATGTGAGCATGTAATCCTTGTTCCCTTGCAGTTACCTCAACAATTTCTTTGCATCTTTCTAATGGTAAATTCTTGAATTTATTTGATATCTGCCTAGCATCCCAATGACAAAACTAATGTCCGAACTATTGCAGACTTGTGCATACAATAATCTCCATACGAGGTGAAGCATAAGGCATGCCTTTCATGTGATCCCTTTCTAAATCACTTCGTGGGCATTGACTTAAGTTGAACTTATCCCCTTTATAAAGTGAAACATTAATGGGATTACAACTTTGTATGTTTAATCTTTCTACAACTTTGTTAATGTAAGCTTTCTGAGATAATTATAACACTCCTCATGATCTATCCCGATATATATTATATCATGATCATGAAGGATGCCTCACCTAAATATTTCATTTTAAAGTTTTCAAAAAGGTGTTTCTTGGTTTCACTTAAGAAACCAATATCAATACTAACGATAATAAAGTTGTCAACATATAGTACTAAAAACATAAACTTACGCCCACTGATATTTTTGTACATACACCGATCAATTGTGTTTTCCTTAAACCCAAAGTATGTAATGGTATCGTGTAACTTAATGTACCATTGACGAGAATCTTGCTTTAGACCATATATGGACTTCTTTAACATACATATCATATTTCCTTTCCTTACTTTATGAAGCCTTGTGGTTGTTCCATGTAGACTTCTTCTTCTAAACTCCCATTCAGAAAAGCTACTTTCACATCTATTTGGTGTAACTCTAGATCATAATGAGCCACCAAAGATAATATGATTGTTAATGAGTCCTTCTTAGAAACTGGAGAGAATGTCTCATTATAATCAATGCCTTCACTCTGATTAAAACCTTTGGCAAAAGTCTAGCTTTATGTCATTCGATATTACCTTTCGAGTCAAGTTTGGTCTTAAAGATCCACTTGCACTTAACTCATTTTTATCCTTATGGCATTTCGACTAACTCCCAAACTTTATTGTCATACATAGATTTCATTTCTTCATTCTTTTCATTAATCCATTTATCAAAATCATCACTATTTACAGCCTTTTTATAAGAAATGGGATCATTAATATTTCCCACGTTAAATTCAGCCTCTTGAAAGTATACCACATAATCTTCCGGAATTGACGATATCCTTTCCTTTTGAGATCTTCTTAATGGCACTTCCAGTGGTGCTTCAATAGGTTAATTGACTACAATATTATTATGTGGCTTTTCAGTTGGATGATCATTCACTTATTGTTCATTATTATAGATTGGGTCAACGAACGGTTCAACAACTACATTAGGAACAAATGGTATGTTATGAACTCTAGGTATATGAATTTATAACCTGACTTCTCGAATGATTACCTCCCTTTCTTTCATACTCCTACTGACTTCACCTTATTCAATGAATTTAGCATTTCCATTTTCTATTATTCTACTTGTGTGATTAGGACAATAGAGTTTATATCCCTTCGATTTTTCTGGATACCCAATGAAATGATAAGATAATGTCCTAGGATCCAATTTCTTTTCATGGGGATGATAAATTCTAGATTTCGTTGGGCAGCCCCACACACGTAAATGTCTTAAATTGGGTTTCCATCCTTTCCAGAGTTCAAAAATGGTTTGAAACTGACTTACTAGGAACCCGATTTAAGATGTGTGCAACAATCATTATGGTATGTGTCCCAAACAATGTAGGCAATTGAGTCCTACTTATAATACTTCTAACCATCTCTATGAGGGTACACTTATGCCTTTCAGCTACACCATTCTGCCAAGGTGATCCTGGCATTATGTATTGGGCGCATATACCCAACTTTTCTAGGAGTTTAGCAAATGGTCCAGGGCGTTGCCCTGACTCATCATATCTACCATAATGTTAACCTCCTCTATAAGAACTAATCATTTTCACCTTTTTGCCTAGCTGCCTCTCAACCTCATTTATGTATATTTCAACAACATTCACAGACTAAGATTTATCATGCAACAAGTAAAATATGCAATGCTGTGAAAAATCATCTATAAAGGTGATGAAATATTTTTCTCCACCAATTGATGGAATATCAAAGGGTCCACATATATCTATGTTCCTTTAATACAATCCGCAGGTACATCATAATTGGCCCAATCCAAGTTATGGAATATTCCATCTTTAATAATCCTTTCAATTCTTGGCCTGGATATATTCCCCAATCTTTTATGTCACAAATAAGCATATTTTTCATCATTAAGTGTACGTTTCGTACCAACATTATGATGCAGGGTTACAAGGATTTTAGAAATATTCTTTTCAAGATTCAATTCATATAACCCTTCTAATAAATATCCAAAACAAACATTAATAGAAATTTTTAATTAAACCAAAACCATTATCCTTAAATTCAATCGCAAAACCATCAAAACCAAGTTTTTAAACATAAATTAAATTTAAATTTCTAGAAACCGAGGGAACATAAAAAGTCTCTTGCAAATATAAAATAGATCCATAACTTAAAATTAGGCGAAAGACTCCAATAGCTTCTATTTTAGCCTTCGCTTTATTACCCATGTAGAGAAAATGATCATTTGGATTTGTTTTGTGGATCGAAGTGAAGGCATGCATCGAATTAGAAACATGACACATAGAACAAAAATTGATCCAACAGGTGTTAGAAGGAACATTAATAAGGTTTGATTCAAAACAAACATAAATAAAAGGATTACCCTTTTTCTCGAACCATGCCTTTTGTTTTGACAATCCTTCTGGATTGACCCTTCTTTTTACAGACACTTATCGTTCTTTTCTTTCTTCGCAGCAGATGATGGTTGAGCTTGATGAGATAGCTCATGACCTTTCTTAATGCCCTTTTCAGTCTTCTTCTTAAAACTAACTCCTTTAACTGTGAAATTTTTCACCTAGCCTTTAGTCGCATTGCCATTATGTTACTAACATGCTTTGAAAATAATTTGCATTCCAATTATCTTTAATAGTGTTGTAATTGATTTGGAAAGGCTCGAGAGTTTAGAATGAGTTGGATGATAAAAGACTCGTCCACTGTCATGCCCAAAACCCTAAGTCTAGCAACCAGATTGGTCATCTCTATAATATTCTCGTCCATGATTCGAGTACCATCGAATCTCATAGTGGTCAGGTCCTCCATCAATTTCCCAGCAAGGGATTTATCAGTAGTGCGAAAGCGTTCCTTAATGTTGTAGAAATACTCCTTCGCCTTTGTGGTTTCAGGTAGGGTGGTTTTAACATTAGCAATAATGCACATTATCATAAACATAAGGGCCAACCTGTTGGATCTACACCATGCTTCATGGACATCAATTTCATCCATGCTAGTTGTATCAGTAATATCATTGGGTTCATCACATGAAATTTCCATGTCCAGGTCAAGAACCCCTAGGCTAAAGTCGATTTGCTCATTTCATTCAGAAAAATTAGTTCCATCAAATTTGGAATAGGACTGAGCACGCGAACATAGGTTAAGGGGAACTGCAAATTAATAAGAATGTTCACAAATTAAATTTTGCACACAAAAATGATTGCAAGGGATGAATACTGAATTTTTGACTAAATAAAATTTAGGTAGATGTATCAAATAGTCCAAATATCACAGAATCTATATTAGTCATCTCATAATATTTAGATTGTAAAGATATACTACCCTTTAATTCATTTATCATGGTCCCATAATTTTGGTATCTGTGTTTATTGCCTGAAAATTTCATACCATGATTAATGAACTTAATGTCAACTATTCAACTTTTACAAAATAAGTTATAATGTTGTTTAATCCTGATATTAGAATGTGTTTCGCCTCAATTCAATTTTACAACGAACATTAGAATAAACTTTAATGAATGTAAGTGTAATATTCGCACATACAGTCTTAGACTGTGTTTGGACTTTGACTAAACTTATATGAATAAATCCTTACACGTCTCAACTTAAATAAGGTTAATCATGTATTAATGTCAACTATAATATGTAATCTACAAGTAATCATCAAGATACGAACAATAGCTTATATGCCACAAAATAGAATTGGAAGTAAAATCCCATAATACAAGAATTTTGCCAAAAATGGCAAAATGGGTTTTCACCATAGAATTGAAGTAAAGCATGCTAGAAAATCAAAAATTTGTGCGGAACGTTAAAATTAATTTTGTGTCAAAAGTTATAGGTTATAAGATTATTTCCCAAAACGGCAAAAATGGGGTTTTTAGGGCCTTAACGAACTCGGATCGCCGAAAAATATGTTACAACATGACCAAAGGCAATGAAATTTAATCATTGTCACGTTTTAAGTCAACCCACCAAGTTTCAAGTTAATCGGACACTAAAATTTTGAAAAATACTAGTCATTGTGGCAAAAATAAAATACCCTCAAAACTCTATTGCCCTAAATCACAGTTTTCTTCTAATTAATCTTAAAAACAGAATCATTTCCTCACTATTGTTATTATAAGTTTTTTCCGGAATACTTAATAGACTCGAAGCATATGAATCACTAATGGAAAGTTTATGATTCTTAACAACACAAAAGGGGGTACAATTATTTGACAGATTCATAAAAAAATAAGAACTGTTTTATGTGATTTTCGTTCTCAATTTTACACAGATATGAGGATTAAAAATTTCGAAAAATTAATTTATATTAGTTATATAACAGTCCTATACCAGTTCAAAAAAAATCGAAAACATAAAATTGTAGAATGTCGAGCATGGAATGGATCAATATTGTTATAAGAAAGTTTTCATATATGGACAACATGATATTGTAAACTTAAGGCTCTGATACCACATGTTAATCAAGACTATTTTGTTATCATAAAATCATATTTAAATCAAAATGTTATATCTCTGTTTAAAAATGATTTTTTCATGAATCCAAGATGTTTTATCTTCATTCAATCGCAAACTTAATTTTTCTATATAACTATGATCGAATACTAACCTTTTTCCATTGCTATTGAATGGAAAAAGGTAAATGCTCTTACTAATTTCTCCTTAGAACCCCTTGAAGAATAGCCCATAATTGTCTCTTGGTGTGCCCAGAATTTTTATGAGGAAATATGTATAATGAGAATTTTGAATTTTATCTCCCACCTCAAAAATAGTGTGTTATCAGATAAACCTAGATGGTGTAGGGCTCATCTATCTATAAGGGGAAGAGATCCGAAAACCCTAGTCAAAGTATAACTCTTTCTCAAGTTTCACACTAACCATTAAGTGGATAAAAGGTAGGAACAACTCAGTGTTTTAATATTTTCATTTATCACGTGCCTAATTAATTATATATAATTTATTAACACCACATAAATGGGAAATTCATAGTAGCAGAATTTAATATAATTGAAATTAAAAAATAATTTCGAACTTTAATTATTCATTTCCAACATAACTAACTTGAATTACATATCATACCAAATATATGCCAGGAATAAAAATGTAACTTGAATTACATGGTACACCAATCTCTGTTGTTCTACGATAAATGGCCTCGAGCCTTTATTGTGATTGATAGTGTGCTTGTACCGATTGTCTTCATTTATCTTGCATGACAAAGATAATAAAACATTCAATTAATATCCAATGTTTGGAACCTTATATTTTTCAGTTTTAATCAATTCACACAATTTATTTCGATTAACTTTAGTCAAAATCTCAAGGGGATAATCGTGTTCTTCTTGATTTGACCTATATATTTTTAATATATGTAATATCTGTCATTGATATATACTCCTATGGCTTAACAAGTCGTCCAAGCATTTTTTCAAGTAACCCTCATTCAAGTTCATTTCAAATTTGTCTTGCACATCTGAAATGGCACCCCTATAACTCTTTTGCTTTATTATTAGTACAACTTTATTCTTTAAACTAAAAGTGATCGCAACATTCATGTTGCTACAATGATGCTTTATTTGAATTCCTTGTGTATGGATTGACGATACTAAGATTTAGCTCCACCAGATAACAGATGATGAGCTAAAATAGTAATAACAATGGCAGCATTAGAGTTGTATGTTTATAAGTATATAAAAGGGGATGAGTATAATAGGAATGAAGACACTGATGCATAGTGGTTCAGCCAATCAGGCCTGCATCCACTGTGGGTCTGTGATCCACTAAATATGGGCACTAGTGGCCTTGGATACAATGCTCATAAGCTCACTTTCACATTACTGTGTGTACAAGAAGAGTTTTAGCTAGGGTTACAATTATCGATCCTTTTTTAAGGTTAAAGATGACAAATATATAAAAGGCTTGGGTGGTGTAGTGTACCCCCAAGCATGCATTGAGCATGTGAATAATGATATAGCCAATTCCCTGCTGACACCTGGATGTGCCACTTGTAATCAATGATGACATAATATTCTCTCACGTTAGGGGATGATATTGTTATAACGATTTAGTCTACGTTCTATATGAGTCCCACACGCACTGTTCCACGCGTCTCCCAAATCACTTGCTGTGATGATGTCACCCTCGGCCTAGGATGCCAGGCCAAGGCTAAAGTTCATGATGGCATTGGGTTCGACTGGATGTGGGCCTGAAACTGTCGTCCCCTCATAGGGTCATCCGGCCTGTGATGAAGGGTCGTCCCCTTATTGGGTCGTCTGACCTATGATGAGGGGTCGACCTCTTATAGGGTCGTCTGACCTATGCTTTGTAGTCGGCATGTCTCCCTGTCATTCGATCTAGGATGAGGGGTCGGCATGGCCGACCCTTCCTTCAATGGAACTATAGTTGGACCCCTCGTCCTAGACTTGATCCCTCATCTGAAATGGGGATACCCTCGGCCTGTCCGAGGGTGTATTTTTGTATATCAATCACCCCTAGCCCTTAGCTATCGATGTTGTTTAGATGGATGAGGGATAATGTTGCCTTTGAATGCCAACTGAGTGGTTAGGTTTATGAGTGACATTTATCAAGTTGATTGACATCTTGTCAGGTGTCCATCATCGTTTATATTTCCCAGATGCAACGGTTGCACACGATTCTTTGGGACTTTGTACCCTAATGATGCTTCTCCTCGTGGGTTGGGCACTGCTTTGATTAATGGTACCACTAACAACAAAGTATTTAAATGATTTTTCAAATAATCATTCCTTTTCTTCTTCTTCTTTGCGCATAATCTCTCTCTCTCTCTAGCTCCTTAGCAATTCAAACGCCATTTTTGCACTTTCAGCCTTTTCTTCCATGTTCTAATCTCTGTTCAGTCTTCGTCTTCATCCTCAGGTATTTTCTCTACCCTATATTCCCTTTTCATCTTCCATTTTTACTTGTTTCTTTCTTTGGGGTTACTTTTCCATTTTCTTGGTTGTTTTATTTTTTCGGCATGAGAACCCGCCCTCCTGTGGCGGTTATAGGACTAAATATTAGGTTTAGTGCCTATTCGTGACTTTCTTAGGTTCTCTGGTGGTTCCCCGATGTTCTTCTCTGGTGAACTATATTCCCCTTGTTCTTGAGTGTTCATCCATGAAAAGCTTCCATTTCTTTAGGTTTGATCCATAAGTTAACTTAGTCAACTTGTTTAATTTATTTGTAGGTCACTTTGAGAAAATTCACACAAGTGTAGGGTCTCCCTCTTAATGCTCAAAAAACTCTACGGTTTAGCCGATGAGTTTACAACTTTGAGGGAGAAATTCTTTACAGAGATTAGGTGAGTCGAGGAAGAGAACGAGTGAAGACGAGGGGCGGATCCTAATTGGGTACGACCCATCGTCCCCATTCCTTTAGCTATAATTTTACCATCTGAGCCCTTTGGGTCTTCCTATCGTCCAACCGAGTGTTAGATACGTGAGGGAGAAATGAACGAGAGAGCATCGTCACTAACGGGTGCTGGGCCTTCTGGGATAGGAGAGACATCAACACTTAGCCCAAGCCGATAGGCCGAGGGGATAGTTCATTATGAGGCTATCCCTGTTAGAGCCCTCTCACCTCTTACTTTTCAAGTGGACTTTCCAGATGGCCCACCGACAGGCGATGAGGCTGAGAGATCTGGGGACTAGAGGGCTGAGGACGATAGTGAGAATTCTGAGACTGATCAAGTTGACAGTTCTAGTGCCTCGGCCTGCGTCTCATCTGTTAGGGATCGTGACCTCATACTGTTTAGGCACCTCTTCGGTATACAACCAAATGTCAGTATAAGGGTCTCGAATAATTATGAGAGGGTCTCAAGGGGAGTGAAGGGGAAGTAGCTATTTACTAGCAGATGCTAAGAGTAGGCGTTATGTTCCCTCTGCACCCTACAGTAGTTGATATAATTTCTGCCCTTGGGGTTGCTCCTTCTCAACTTTCTCCTAACTCTTGAAGGACCATCCTCGGCTATGTCTCCCTCTAGAAGAACACTTTCACCGATGATCCCTCGATCGATTTGTGTATAGCCAGCTACAATATAACTTCTTTGCCCAAGAAACCTAGGTATTTTCATCTAGGAGCGAGGAAGTCCGATAAAAAACTCCTTCATGCAGCACAAACTTCTAACCATGATTGAAAGAAGAGGTTCTTCTTCATCTATGGGGATTGGGAATTCCCCACCGGGGTTGATCCCTTAGAAGATAGTCTGAGGGTCCCGAGGGCATGGTCCAACCCTTTAATGAAATCACGGTCAGACCCCGGACTCAGCTTGGATGAGAGGGATATTGTTGACTATCTGGGGGAACAAGGGAAAAAAGGTGGACTTGCCAAATTTGAAGATTATATGACCACTGATTTGCTTAAAGAATTTGATCTGAGGGTCGGCCCCTTGACAGAATTATGTGAGTTAATTTTTGCTCCATTTATTTCCAAGTGTTTCCTCGTTATTACTGCTTGTTTCTAATGTATCATCTCTTTTCAAGTCATTCTGCAAACGTATCTAATCAGCTTTGAGAAATGACTGCTCCCAGCTTAATGTCTGACCTAGGCAAGAAGAAAGGCAGGGAACCTCAGCAGCCTCATTAAAAGATAAAGTTCATGGGGCCGAAATCGGTAGAGCTGACCGCTTATAATAGAAAATGCAAGGAGCCAGAAGTCCCTGATGGCACTCGGCCTGACTCTCATACGAGGGCAATGGTAGAGGTTCCTCAAACACACACTGAGGGGAGCATCTCCTTAAGCATGGGTGCCTATTGGTCTCAGAATCTGACCTTCCTTCCTGAAGGCCAAACCCTCCTCCCTCATAGCCAACTTGAGGGCAGCCAAGGCCTCCATGTTTTTGGCGCCTTCGGTCGCAGACTATGAATTCCTATCAAAGATGCCACCGGCCAAGGTTTATGACTACGGTTTTCACACTCTAGCTCAAGTATTTCCTTCAACTCATCTTTTGGTTCACTAATATTTTATAAATTGTTCCCTCGGCCCTTTAATATGACCTTGTCATATACAGTTTGTCTACGCCTTCACATCTGCCACTAAGTGGATGGATTCAAACCAACAGAAGTTTCATGAGGCTGAGAGAGCTATTCCGAATGAGGTCGAGCTGAGGACTGAGTTAGATACTGCCAGGGTCAAGCTAAATAGTGCGGGGATTGAGCATGAAAGGTATCTGGACGAGCTTGTGAGGCAGCATGAGGCGAACCTGAAGTTGAAGGACAACCTAATAAAAGATAAAGACGAGGCTCTGACCAACCAGGGGGTCCAATTCAATAATGAACTTGATGGCGCACTGAATAGGGCCAAGATTGATGATGTGGAGGCCTACAAACTCTCTGACAAGTTCCATGGCTTCGGTCTTGAGTACTTAGAGAGGGGAATCAAGACGGCCTGTTGGTGGGTCGTCTTGAAATTTGTTGATGCTGTGTCATCTATTCGCCCTTCTTTGGAAGCTTTGGAGTTGGATGACCCCCTGATAGTTGATGATCTAGCCCATGTAGAATCTCAAGTCCACGTCGAAGGCACCATCACATCTGATGATTGACCTTCTATTTTGGTCATCGAAGAGACTCCTCTTATTGATGTTGAAGCCCTGCCTTCCGATGTTGCTCAATAGGGTAGTCGTCTGTGGCCCATACCCTCTACTTGTAAAGCTTCTGTATTTTACTTTCTTTAGGAAAAATATTGTAACACTTGATTTTATAATGGAATTGCTCTTATAATGGAATTGCTCTCTTCCTATCTTCTATATTTGCCTCTTTTACGATTTGTCTTGGCTATGATATGTTGTGTTAATCATCTTCAAGTACTCCCTCATCTTTCTTTAGGGTGAATGGAGGGTCGTCCCTTCCATTCGTCCTCATTATAGCCGAGGGTGGATTTCCACCAAACTAATGATGCTTTCAAAATGCAAGTCCTCCCTCATCTTTCTTAAGAGTGAATGGAGGGTCGTCCCTACCATTCACCCTCATCAGAGCCGAGAGTGTACATCCACCAAATTAATGATGTTTTCAATTTTATGTCTTCCCTTGTCTTTCTTGAGAGTGAATGTAGGGTCGTCCCTACCATTCACCCTCATCATAGCTGAGAGTGGACATCCACCAAATTAATGATGTTTTCAATTTCAAGACCCCCCTCATCTTTCTTGAGAGTGAATGGAGGGTTGTTACTATCATTCACCATCATTATATAGTCGAGCGTGGCTATCACAAAATTAATGATGTTTTTAATTTGAAGTCCTCCCTCTTCTTTTTTGAGAGTGAATGGAGGGTCTTCCCTACTATTAACACTCATTATAGTCGAGGTTGGCTATTACCAAATTAATGATGCTTTCAATTTCAAGTCCCCCCTCATCTTTCTTGAGAGTGAATGGAGGGTCATCCCTACCATTCACCCTCATTATAGCCGAGGGTGGCTATCACCAAATTAATGGTGTTAAATTTTAAGTCCCCCCTCGTCTTTCTTGAGAGTGAATGGAGGGTCGTCCCTACCATTCACCCTCATTATAGCCGAGGGTGTCTATCCACCAAATTAATGATTTTTTCAATTTCTAGTCCTCCCTCGTCTTTCTTAAGAGTGAATGGAGGGTCGTCCCTACCATTCACCCTCATTATAGTCGAGGGTGGCTATCACCGAATTAACGTTTTCAATCTTAATTCCTCCCTCATCTTTCTTGAGAGTGAATGGAGGGTCGTCCCTACCATTCACCCTCATTATAGTCGAGGGTGGCTATAACCAAATTAATGATGTTTTAAATTTTAAGTCCCCCCCCCCCCCATATTTCTTGAGAGTGAATGGAGGGTCGTCCCAACCATTCACCCTCATTATTGCCGAGGGTGGTTTAGCAAGAATAACCCAACGTATCTAAATTGACAAACACAAGATGAAGGGCCAATATTCTCATTAATATTTCAAGTGTTCTGTTAGAGCAACACATTTACTATAACTATGGTCCGTTAGGATGTTACAACATTATTGATAGTATTTTTCAAATGATCTATATTCCAGGGGTTCAAAAAGGGTTCCGCTTCAAGGTTCTCTAGTCTATAGGTTCTAGGGACAACTTCATCAATGACTCTATATGGTCCATGCCAATTTGGGTGGAGCTTATTAGGTTTTTTCCATGTCTTTTTCATGACTAGGTCCCCCATAGCGATTGGTCTTTGCTTCACCCTCTAGTTATAAAACTTGGAATTCCTCTGTTGATTGGTTGCCTGTCTTATCTCATCATCTTCTCTTCTCTCCTCGACCAAGTCTAGATCAAGTATCCTTTTTTCCATATTTCTCTGGGGTCATACATTTGGACTCTATGAGCAGGAAACCCTATCTCAGTGGGGATGACGGCTTCTGAGCCAAACGCCAGCATGAACGGGGTTTCCTCGGTAGGAGTCTTGGTCGTAATCCTGTAGGCCCACAGTATAGCGTATAATTCCTCAACCCATCTTCTTTTTGCCTCCTCGAGTTTTTTCTTGATCCCTTCTAGGATTGTTTTTTTTGTAACTTCAGTTTTCCTATTAGCCTGAGGTCGTCCTGGGGTAGAGAAGAACTGTTTGACCCCCACTCTTTCACAGTATTTCTCCAGGGATACATTCTTAAATTGAGTCCCGTTATCTAAGATGAGGGTGTTGGGGAGACCATATATGCATATAATTTTTTTCCAGATGAACTGGAAGGTCTTCTGCTCGGTAATCATGACCATCGGCTCTGCTTCCACCCACTTTGAGAAATAGTCAATTGCTACGATCAAGTACCGATAGTTATTGATGACCCTAGGTAGGGATCCTACCAAATCAATTCCCCATAATGCGAATATCCATGGGGATGTGATGGAGTTAAGAGGTTGACGGGGCTGATGAGGGATGATAGAGAACCTCTGACATTTATCGCACTTCTTAACATATGCCATAACATTCTTCCCCAAGGTCAGCCACCAGTATCCCTAGGTGACTATCCTCTTTGCTAACGACCTGCCCCCAAAATGGCTCAAATAATACCTCTCATGCACATCTTGCAAAATGTGTGGGACTTTAGTCGGTTGCACACATCTGAGTAAAGGGAGCAAGAATTCCTTTTTGTACAAGGTGTCTCCGATGAAAGTGAACTTTGCAGCTCTGTATCTCAACTTCTTCCTTTCTTATTTTACTTCTGGCATCTGCCCCTCTTTAATGTATCTAATTAGAGGGTCCATCCATGAAGCTTCCCTCATAATATTTAAGCAAGAGATAAGTGTTCCATATGCATCTTCAATCGTTGGTCAAAGCAATATTTCCACTGAACTGTCCTCTTGATATCTGTCCTAGTTTCTAAGGTCAGCCTAGCAAGTAAATCGTCTCGGCTATTATCAATCCTAGGTATCCTCTTTATCTTTACTTCTCTGAAGCTCTTCAATAGTGACTTCACTCTTTCAAGATATTTTACCATTCTCTTATATTTAGCCTCGTATGCTCCTAGTATCTAATTCACTACCAGTCTTGAATCACTATGGACCAAGATTTGGTCGACACTAAGAGATCTAGCCAAGGAGAGGCCTACTATCAGGGCCTCATATTCATACTTATTGTTGGAGGCTTTGAAGTTTAACCTCAAGGCGTACTCAATGTCGGTGCCGTCAGGCATTGATACTATTAATCTAGCCTCACTTCCACTCTCGTAAGAGGACCCGTCAATGAAGAGATTCCATACTGCCCATTCTTCTGAGAAATTTCCCTCTATGAGGGATCCCTGTCTAAAGATATATATTCCGTCATCATTTTCGACAACTTTTTCTCTAGCGGTGCTTGTCTGAGCCTTATCAGTGGACGGGTCAATAATTCTGCCTTACTAGGTATCTGTTTTCTCGAGGTTCTCATCTTCAGCCTCATCCTCTTCCCAAGTAAATTCATCCATGAAATCTTCTAATTCTTTCCCCTTAATGGACACCCTAGGTTGATACACAATGTCAAACTCTCCCAACTCTATAGCCCAGACCATTAGCCTCCGTGATTTTTCTGGCTTGTGTATGACCAGCTTAAGAGGAGAGTCAGTGAGGATGACAATTATATGGGGATAGAAGTACGGATTCATCTTTCTTGATGCATGGATCAAGTCAGAGTCTAACTTTTCCATCCTAGGGTATCTTTTCTCTGCCCCTTAGAGTGATTTACTATTGAAATACACAGGCTTCTGCACCCCATCTTCTTCTCTCACAATGGTTGTACTGATGGTTGACTCTGAGACGGCTAGGTACACGTATAATCTTTCGCCCTGCATTAGTGATGCCAACAGTAAGGGAGACCCTAGTTACGACTTTAGTTATTTGAAAACCTAGTCACACTCTTTGTTCCATTTGAAGGCCCATCTGAGAATTTTGAAGAACGGGAGACACTTGTCTGTGGCTCTGGTTAAGAACCTATTCAAAGCAGTCACTCGCCCTGTGAGCCTCTAGATGTCTTTAATGATCCTAGTGGTCTTCATTTCTAGGAGGGCCTTTATCTTCTCAGGATTGGCCTCAATGCCTCTATGATTGACGATGAACCCCAAGAACTTACCTTCTCCAACCCTAAATACACATTTGGCTGGGTTGAGATTCATCGGGTACTTATCCATAGTGTTAAAGGTCCTCTTAAGGTCGGCCACATGATCATCGACCTTCAAACTCTTGGTCAACATGTCTTCCACATTGACCTCCATAGATTTCCCAAATTTGGTCTTTGAACATTTTATTCATAAGGCGCTGATACGCTGCCCCCGCATTCTTTAGGCCAAAAGGCATGACCCTATAACACTATGTACCCTTGTCGTTAATGAAAGCCGCTTTTTTTAGTCCTAAAGGATCATGAAGATCTGGTTGTAGCCTGAATAGGCATCCAAAAAGCTTATTAACTCATGGCCCGCGGTAGCATCTACCATGTGATCAATGCGGGGGAGAGGAAAATTATCTTTTGGACACTGTTTGTTGAGGTCGCTGAAGTCTACACACATTCTCCATTTCCCATTGTCTTTGGGGACTATGACCACATTAGATAGCCATTCGAGATAGATGGCCTCCCTGATGAACTCGGCATCTTTAAGCTTCTTGACCTCATACTTTTCTTGAGAATAAATCCTCGTATTTTGCTTCACTGGCTTTGCATCCACTACCACATTGAGCTTGTGACACATGATTTCGGGGTCGATCCCCAGCATGTCTGCATGACTCCATGCAAAAACACTCTATCTCCTCCTTAGCAGCTTGATGAGAACTTCTTTTATTTCTATCTTTAGAGCTTTGCCAATTTGGACGGCTTTTTTCGACTCATCCTTATTGAGGATGATGGATTCTAACTCTTACACGAATTTTCCTTTCTTCAGCTTTGTCTCATCCCTAGGGTCGAGGGTATCAATATTGTAAGTGGTGGTTGCTTTCTTGTGCGCCTCTCTTTCTTCGGTGGAGTTGAAATAGCATTCTTTTACCGTGGTCTGATCTCCCTTAACTTCCCTTACCCCGTAAGGGGTCGGGAGTTTTACCATCTGATGAACCGTGGAAGGCACGGCCTCAAATTCCTTGAGGGACACTAGCCCTAGTATAATGTTGTAGGCTGAGAAGACTTATTCACCCATCACGAAAAATTTGACCTTCTTAGTAAATCATCTCAGCCACTCATCCCCTATTCTAACATTAGCCTCATACACGCCTAGGGGATGAACTTTTTTCCCACTGAAACCAATCAAGGGGTGATGGTATGGGACGAGCCTAGCATGGATGAGTCCTAAGGCCTTAAAGCACGACCAAAACATCACATCTGTAGAACTACCCCCATCCACCAAGATCCTTGGCACCTCACATCCGTGTACCCTGGTGGTGATGACAAGAGGGTCATTATGCGGAGCTAAGAGGCCCTTGAAGTCCATTCATGAGAAACCCACTATCAGAGTATCCATATCAACTTTCTTCCTCTTTTTAACTTTGCTTTAATAGAGGTAGAGTGTACAACTTTTTTGCTGCCTTGGCTTCAGCTACATGTGCCTTCCTGTCGGCAACCTCTGATCCTCCTCCTTCTAATTCCCCGAAGATCATCCCAACATCGAATGAGATCATATTAAGTCTTTTTACAGGGATGTGGTCATCTCTCGGTGGGAGGTCAGGGTCATCCTCATCATTCGAAGGGTCGTCCCTTCTATCTAGAGGATCTTCTCTACACGTGTCACCTCTCTTCTTCCTGGGGTCATCCCCTTGTCCCCTCTTTAAGGAACCCTTGTCAACGTATTTCCTTAACTTCCCTTCTTTTAGCATTTTTTCAATTTTATCTTTCAAGGCAAAACACTTGTCAGTCACGTGGCCATGGTCTTGGTGAAACTCATACCACAAGTTTTTGTTCCTCTTGTGAGGAGGTGATCTCAAGTTCTCGAGCCATTTTAAGGATCGATCGCTCTTTATCTCATTCATAATGTTCTCGCAGCTGATTGTCAGAGGGGTGTAATACCCCGTAATTTTTATGACTTTTAAAATGGGTTATATTTTAAATTAATGGATTAATTGGATTTTTTTATTAATTCATTCATTTGGGTTTTATCCGAATTGAGGATATTAAAATGTATGATTTAGAATATTACTTAAAGATATTTAGGTAATATATGAATGTGATGTTATTGATATTACTGTGAATTGTTAATTCAATAATTTGGATTTTTAGTCGGACGCGGTATGAGACGTGTCGGGGCTAATTTGTTAAATTAAAAAGTAAATTTATTTTCTATCGACCTTATAGTCATTTTGACTGCGTTGTTGCATCCGGAAGGTTTGAAATAGTCATAAAAGTCTATTTGGATGTTGGTTTTGGGTCTCGGGTCATTTGGAAATGAAAAGACAACCAAAAGGGCATTTTGGTTATTTTTACAAGGGGGATGAATAGTGATTTTGGATATTGTCCTATTATAAGTATTTGGAGATTAAGTGTATGTGGGTTATTCATCTCCTCTACAAAAAATAGAGAAGTCATCTTCCTAGACATAGTGAAAGTTTGCTTGGGAAGAGAAAAGCTTACTTGGGAAGGAGAAGATCAAAGACCAAAGGTCACCACCACCACCCACCACCGGAAGGTCACCGGAGAAGGGAGAACCACATGTGATATACAACCCCAAAGGATCAGATCTTTATTAGAGGCTAGTGTTTGGGAATTGCAATCTAAGTTTGTATATTGTCCATGTTAGAATAGTTATAAAGATGATATTTTTCATGTTTGGAAGATGAAAAGATAGAGTTGTTAATGGATTTCTGGAATTTGAAAATATATAGGAATAAAACTCATGTTATAGGTAGATAGTAGTCCATGAAATAATCATAAATCTCTTGAAAGACTTCTGAGAATCAATGGTGTGTTCTTGAAGATATCATGTATATAATTTTCTGGAAAAATAAGATAAATATATGCTTTTAATTCAAACTCTTGATAATGAGATGTTGGGAATGATTTATAACCTGCTAGGTGTTGATGGGTATTGATGATGAGATGTCGGGTGTTGAAGCTTAGAGGTTTTTAGGTTCAAAATGGTGAAAAATGCAGAATTCTGCGAAAAGAAGACGAACAGTGACATCTCGTGCGAAGTCATTCGAGCGAGATGGAATCTCGCGCGAAGTCGCTCGAACGACACATGGAAGTCGTTCAAACGACAATCATTCTGGTTTGAGCGACAAAGGAAATTTTTGGAGATTTTATCACAGTCCAGTTTTTGAGTTGTTGATTTATTGGAGTGAAAGAAATTGACAAATAGTAAATTCAAATAGGAAAGAATTTTCGGAAAAGTATATGAGAATTCATACTTTAATTATTTAAGTATAGAGAGAATGTACCTTAGATATAATGGGACCTAGGTAAGAACAGTAAGCCCTAGATAAGAATCGAATTAATGTGATTGGGATTTAATTGATTAGCATGATGACAATTAAATTGAAAGAAATTTAGGTTGCTAGATTCATGTGATGGATTCTAATTTGTATGCATGAGGATTAAGGATAGGTCCAGCAGGGGAGATTTAATATAACACCTAGTTAGCCTTAGGGTTACAATTTGAACATCAAGGACTGAGTTTAAGCTCATTACTGATTGCACAAGGACTGAGTGTAGTATAATCGCTTAGTGGTATGGCTCCTGGTTAGAGATGGGAGTTCATACCACATTTGGTTGAAAGAGGTGATGGGGTTATCCCGATTGCGTATTTGAAGTTGACAGACCTCCACGATCGACAAAGTTTGGTAGTAGTGTATTGGAGGGGTTCCTTGTTTGGATTTCGCTTTGCGAGACGCTCCGCGCATGAACCTTAACGACGTCTGTAGTGGAGAGATATTATAGGATTCGAGGATGTTGATTTTTTTTGACAAGTCATATAGTGTGAATGAAACACTATAGACTATGAGCCGTGTGATGATGGTATTCAATCCTAGTTGATAGAAGATGTGTTTATAAGAGATTTGAAACTATCGGTTTTAACCCTAATTAAAGGAGAGTTTAATTCATGGTAATTCGGGAGATAAGATGATATGGACTAGTAGGATATTAGTGATTTCTTACTGAATAAATACATTGAGGAAAAACCTATTTGAACCTTGAGTAACGAGTGAGACTCTGAATTATAAATTTGAGAAGTAAAGTCATAATGATTGAATACGTAGGATTTAAAGAGATATAATGCTACGTATGGGAATTATCTTAGGGTAGTGTCAGTACCTTGTTGATATTATATTATAGGTATATGATAATGCCTACTTGATTGCTTGATGATTTGTGTGTATGACATACCTAGCTTACTTGCTATCGACGGGAGGTTTGCGCGTGAGGGCAGTCATATCCTGATGAATCCATGGTATCTTTGATTTTTCGCTCGAGAACATAGGTCTATGAAAGACTTATCGGGGAGTTGATAAGTCCGCTGACTATGGGAATGTAGGTATGTGCGTGACACGTGGGTATGAGAACTATGTTCGCCTCCAAATGTTTGTGTTGTTGTTTGTGGTTTGTGGAATCCTTATCAAACCTTTAGTCCTTTATTCGACGACCAGCGATATTGGGACATGATAGCAAAGTAATGCATTGCACCACAGCTGTGACTCGGGGTGCCGTATTATATATATATATATATATATATATATATAATGAATTGTATGAATGTATATAGTGGTTAAATCTATCTGCGGTGATAATTGTAGCTAACAATTAATAGAGAAAGAGAATGGAATTAAGTTAATGAATGTTTATTCTTATAGAATTGAAAAGTTTAATTCATATTAATGAGAAACGATTCATGTTAATGAGAAATGTATATGAATGATTATAGTACGTATGGTATGGGACATGCGGGGTTATGTTATGGGACGAAATCATAATATGGAAACTAGTGAAGAGGAACCATTGACAAGGAGGATAATAGGAAAGTTTTTAACACCAGCTGAATTGGTTATTGGGTGAGCTGTAAATATTTTCGACAGTGATGCTAAGAATGAGCTAACTGTCTATTTTGTTTTAATTTGCTATTGGACTGGCCACCCGGTATTTAATTAAGCGGGGTATTACAGGTGGTATCAGAGCATCAGGTTCTAGTGTCCTTTAGGATCTGTACAGCTTACTGTGTTTTCAGCTTAGCGTTCTTTGATGTAGAGCCCTATGTTTAGGATTGTTCAATTTCTTTGGTAAGATTTCGTATATATTAGTGAATCTTTTTTGCGTTCGGGCGTGATCGAACACAGACGTATGATAGATGAGGGCCATTGGAAGGATAGCGGAGAACGTACTTAGGAGGTTATGAAGTGTGTTCGAGTATGATAACCATAGTCGAGGTCACCCCTATTATGGAAAATTGAGGAGTGTCATCACTAAAAGTTCTTGAAATGCAGGAATTGTGTGTGTTACCTAACGAAGGCAATATATTCAAAGGCTTGGGCATATATGAAGTGTGGTGAACTAGAACTGAAAATTTGGCGTAAAATTTTTCTTAACTCATCGGAGCAAAGTTATAATAGTGGGAGTTAACAACCACCGCCCACGAATGAGGGTATGTTTTCTATCTAAGGAGTTATGAGGCGTATATCACTACAAAAAAAAGTTGCTTTTAAGACCCTATTTTTTTAAACAGACAAAATATAGTCTTTAAAACATAAGTTTTTATATGGATATAATGAGTCGTCTCAAAAACTGTTATTTTTTGGGACTGCTAATTATATCCGTCTAAAAAAGGCCATTTTTTTATACGGTTAATTATATCCGTCTCAAAAAAGGTCACTTTTTGATACGATTAATTATATCCATCTTATAAAGTAAAGAAAATAAGACGGTAAATACTTAATGTATCAAAAGATAAACAAAATAAGACGGCTAAAAAAATTGATTCCCACCACTAATTGTTTTCATCTCCCGCTCTAACACTTTAACCTAACTTCCCACCTCAAAAGAAACAAAAAACAAAAAACAAAAAACCCAAATCTCGTCTCCAAAAAAATCCAACAAACCCAAACCGCCCCCTCCCCACCCCCACCCACCCACCCACGGCCGTTTCTTCTCCAGCCCACAGTGGCGCGCTCCCCCTGCCCCCACCCACCACAGCTGCTCTCTCTCTCTCCCCCAGCTGCGTTATCTCTCCCGTTATTTTCTTTTCATTGTAAGTTTTCATCTTTACTTTTTTTTTTAGGAAAACAACATAGAAATTCTTGTTATTAATTTATTTATTATTTTTCTTCTCAAAATATGCTACTGTAAATAGTCTGTTGCACAATGGTAACAATGGGTGATAAAAAATTATTCTTTAGACATAATTAATGATGCCATATACATAAAACTGTAAATAAATAACCATATGTATAATACTTATATAAAATGTAAATAAATAGTGGATGCTTATTTGTTGATTTTAATTGTTTTTGTAGCTTTCAATGTGACCTAATAAGAAGATCTATAATAGGCTATTTATTTTGTTTGATGTTATATAGCATTTATGGTTCATGTTGGCTCAATGATTCTATAATAATTTTTATTTAACTTTTAAAGAAATTCTTAAATGCATGAACCAATTATTCAAAGATCTTAAAATTATTCTTCTCCCGAACCCTTAATGTGTTTTTTTATGTATTTGAGGTTTGTAGAACGAATTATTAGGTTTTTGATTTAAAGTTATGATTGGTAGATCTTTTTTTTATGTATTTCTAAGAATGAAGTTAAATGATATTGGGCCTTATTACTACAAAGCTAAAGGCAAGGATAAAAATTATTTAGGGATCGTTTGGTTCAAGGTTTAGAAAAGGGATGGGAATTCTTGATTCCAGGAATTCTAAGTTCCTGGAATCTTGAATTCCTTTCCATTGTTTGGTTCGAACGGGAATTCTTTTTTTTTTTGGCATCTAAATTATTTTCCCATATTAGGAATAAATATCATTTAATTAAAATACCCTTCTACTTGATTTGAGTGTGTGCGCGCGAGTGTGTGGTGAGTGTGTGTGTGTGTGTGTGAGTGTGTGTGAGAGAGTATATGTGTGTGTGTGTGTGTGTGTGTGTGAGAGAGAGAGAGAGAGAGATAGTGTGAGAGAAAGAGAGAGAGTGTGTGTGTGTGTGAGAGAGAGAGAGCGTGTGTATATGTGAGAGTGTGTGTGTGTGATAGAGAAAGAGATTATGTGTGTGTGTTGTGTGTGAGAGAGAGAGTGTGTGTATGTGTATGAGAGAGAAAGAGAGTGTGTGTTTGTGTGTGTGTGTGTGTGTGAGAGAGAGAGAGTGTATATGTGTGTGTGTGTGTGAAAGAGAGAGAGAGAGAGAGTGTGTGTGTGTGTGTAAGAGAGAGATAATGTATGTGTGAGTTTAAGTGAGGTGGTATTTTTGTCTCACCACAAAAGTAAACTAGAATACCCGAGAATATAGGATTCCCCCATTTTAGAGGGGAAATGAGAATTCCAATTTTGTTGGAATTATAAATTCTAGTAATTCTAAGTTCCTTCCAAATTTTCAACCAAACATTGTAATTCTAGATGAGGGGAATTCTAAATTCCTTTTCCAAACCTCGAACCAAATGAGTCATTAAAGTTCTACAACTACTTTGGGAGAAAGTATAGAAATGAAATTAACATGTTAAAGAAGTAGTATGATTCTCATTCCTTCTTTAATTACATATCTTTTCTCAGAAAAAGTTTGTGACAATGAAGGAGTACGAGAAAAAAAAGAGGAAGAGAATAGAGCAAAATTGAAGGAATTGGGAATACATGAATTGTATTCGGCAATTCAAAACAAAGATAAAAATAAAAAAAGTGGTTCAAAGAGTAAAAAAAAATCATTGGTGATGATGACGAGTTTGTGCCACGTGAAGAAGAAAATGATCATACGGATTCAAACGAGGATGAAAATGGGTATGTGCCTTGTGAGTTTTTTAATGTGTAAATGTTTAGTGACGTAGATGTTAATTAGTTGATTGTGTGAATTTTTGTTTGATACTTTCCATTATCATGCCTGCATTAATACTTCAATATTTCAATTTTGAATTGCTCGGTTTAGTTAGCCATAATAATACTTAAATTGATGTGATGAATTATGTTCTTATTTTATAGTTTGTTCTCCTTTTATGTGCTAATCTTTTTAGGAATTCATCTTTGCCATTATTAATCTTTTTATCTTTTCATCATCTTACGAAAACATTATTAATCTCTTTATCTTTATATTATGAAATATAAATTTACTGACATTTTTTTTAGATTCATAGATGGAAACCATGGATAAGAGTTGGATTGATTTTCGCAATCGGTGTTCAAAGGAATACATTTATGGGATTGAAGGGTTTTTTAACTATGAATATGCAAATAAAAACATTGAGATAACGAAAATCTATTTCCCCTGTAAGAGATGTGCAAATCGAGTGTACCACGCCCGACAAACTGTGAGAGATCACCTTGAGATGCATGGTTTCGACAAGACATATAAGGTTTGGATTTTTCACCGAGAAACTTTTGGTGGTGTAAGTAGCAATATAAATACTTCGGGGGATGATATGTTAGTTGATGATACACATATACCTGTTGAACTGAGTGCTCGAGATAACATGGTTACAATGGTTCAAGAGGGAATAGGTATTTCCCAGGCGCATGACAATATGCGTGAGGAGGAATATAACACCGAAGATGTTTTTGAATCCGACAGAGATGTTTTAGAGTACTATACTCTTATGAAAAAGGCTCAATACGACTTTTATGAAAATTGTCCGCCTGGGATTACCGAATTATCATTTGTTATTGAACTCTTGCAAATGAAGCAACTTCATGGTTGGACAAGTTGTTCTCTCACGTCTTTATTGAAATTTTTGGGGAGGATGTTTCCGCATGCTAGAATTCCTAAGTCTTACTACAAAGCCAACAAGATAAAAAAAGACTTGGGATTCAAGTACGAGACATGGGATGCATGCCCAAATAATTGTATGTTGTTTCGTAATGAAACTGAGGGTCTTGAAAAGTGTGGCATATGCGGATCTTCTCGATATAAAGATGAGGACTCAAGTATTGATGGTGTCCATGTTCCGAAGGTAGCCATAAAGAAAATGAGATACTTCCCTTTGAAATCGAGATTGCAGAAATTATTTTGGTCATCCTATTCAGCTCCTTTAATGAAATGGCATGCTGAAGAAAGGATCGACGATGGTGTAATGAGACATCCCGCTGACTCTCCTGCTTGGAAAACTTTTAATGAGAAAAACCCTTGCTTTGCGAAGGAGATTCGCAATATTGGACTTGGCTTAGCTGCTGATGGATTTAATCCGTTTGGTAATATGAGCATTATGCATAGAATATGGCGAGTTATCCTCATTATTTACAACTTACCTCCGTGGTTGTGCATGAAGCAACCTAACTTGATTTTGTATATTCTTATAGATGGACCAGAAGGACCCGCAGATAAGATTGATGTATTTTTACAGCCATTGATTGATGAGTTGATTGAGCTATGGGTTGATGGTGTACACACTTACGATGCGTCAAGTAAGGACACTACAAAAAAAAATTGGTTTTTGAGACCGTGGCTAAACAGTCCCAAAAGATGGTTTATTCGTCTCAAATACTTTTTGGGACGGCTAGGGGGGGTCTTTTTGATAGGGGGTTATAAATACTATTTGAGACGTCATAGCCGTCTCAAAAGAGTTTTTTGAGACAGGAACATATCTGTCTCAAAAGGTCATCATTTTATATGACCCTTTTGAGACGGCAAGAGAACTGTCTCAAAAGAGTGCTTTTGAGATGGGAATTAATCCGTCTCAAAAAGTTACTATTTTATAAGACTTTTTTGACACGACAAGAAATCCGTCTTTAATATATTTTTGGGACAGTTTTAACCATACCAAAAAAGGTGAAGAGATCTTAAAATTTTTGTGCCAATATATTAGAGAGAATAAAATCTATCACTAAAATTTAATATATAATTGAATTACATTTGAGACAATTTATTAATTCATCACCAAATGATAAAAAAATATAAGACATAAGATGATTTTCAACCAATACAACGAATCATTTTCATTCAATAATAGTTAGAGTTCTTACAAGCATCTCTAAATATCTATCAAAACAAAAATTATAACACTAAGTTAAAATCTTCGACTTGACAAAAAAAATACATGAAATTCTTATGCTCCAAAACACGGAATGCTTTTATCCAAGTAATCTTGCAATCTTAAAGTGTACGACCTTCAAAATCACTGATTAGCATTGCATGTTCTACAAAAGTTTCCACCTGCAATAAAAAAGTGTCATTTACGTCAAAATCAATATCCCACTCCTCAACAATACAAGGTGAAATGAATCAATATAGCATATTATCATCACAAACAACATAAATTTTAAACCGCGATATCTTTTTAATAAATATATAACTACTATTATTTTTTTTAAAATTGGCAAAGTCTCCTTTATTTATTCATGAAAACCACAGGTAGCCAACCTGTTTTAAACATTCAAATTGATTCTAAGAATATTATACACCAAGCAATAAAAAATTCTCACCACCACAATAACAAATTCTCAACACCACCATAGCAAATTTTCACCACCATCATTGAAAATTTAATTTTAAAAGAGAGAATTTTCCACCAGTTACGACAAACCTACAACAACCGACAACTACTATTTCAAAAAAAATAGAAAGAGTCTTCCTTGTTTATTCATGAATACCAACATGTTTATAGGTTATAATTCACCCAAAAAACTCAACAATCAATTGCCACAACACAGTAACATGTAAGTTTAAAATGGAGAATTTCCCATTTTAAATAGTATGAGCTACATCAATCTCATAATAAATAAAATGTATTATTACCTAATCGGTACAAGTCGTGGAGATTCTGGAAGCATGGTGTGGGACAATAATTAGAAAAAAAACTTTTGCATTTCGCTCCTCATCACAGTCTGCATCTGTAGTGGAGCTTATTGGTTGTTAATTTTTAATTCTTTGAGCTCATGTCGATGTCGAGCATCTCGATCTTCAATGTCCCGCTGATGTCGAACATCCCGCTCATCGGTTCCTTTCAAGCATTACCTATCAAATAAAATTATGTCAAAATTAATGAATCTAACCAATTAAACATATAACTTTGATGAACAACGATAGTTTTAGTTGGTATGCATACCGCTCTATTTCGTTTCAGAGAGATTGTTGACAAATTTATCAAAACAAAAGCAAACTTTGTGCTATTTCACAAATTTAGGATTTACGCCTAGATTTTTAGAAATTTAAGGTAATTCTTCGACTACACATTGTAGCGAATAAGGATAAGGGTAGTTTTCAGTTTTTAAATATAGTTTTTCTTATACGAAATTCAATTCAGTTAAATTTGACTAAAACTTGTGACAGTCTAAAGCTAAGCTACGAACAAAATTATGGAGCACAATATCTCCAAAATGGGAAGATGATAACAGCATTGCATACATGCCGTTTTCAATTTTGGAATGTCATCTAGATTTGGATATTGATGGCCAAATACACTGAGGAACTCTTGTCTTGCCTTCTCTTGTTAATCTGTACGAATTAAGAGTAGTAGAAGGGTAGTGAATATGCAAATTTGGAAAGGAGAGAGGAGATCGTTCTAATATATATGGCAGATGTAATATTTAAAATAAGGTAATTATGACAAATGTTAAGGGAGGTCCATGATATTTAGTTAATAAAATAGAAGAGACAGATGAAATATATGATGTGTTAACCTTATACTTTAATCATAAGATAGCAGCATTTTCAGATGTAATTCAAAATTCATAACTTTAATCACAAATATAATTATATAATGCATTATTATACTTCAAGAATGAAAATATATTCATGAGAATCGACATATCTCATAAATAATCAATCTTCCTATGCAATGAATTGATTTCTGATCAGACCGACGTGACTGAATGACAGTCTTAACAGTATCCACGGGATGTAGATAAATACTAACAAATATACCAGAAAATGTTCCAGTAAAAACATGCTCTTGATTTGCAAAAGCATAACATGGTTTTTCCCGTGTTGATGAGAAATCTCCACGAACATCATGTTCCTCATTTTTTTTCTTGGCTTTTATAAGCACTTGTGTCTGAATCTAAAACATTGACGAGGTTGCCTGTATGAAGTCTAGAAATTGGTATCCTAGAGGCACTACCATATTTACCTCCATGTCTTAAATACGCTCAAGAAGATAATCCAAGCACAGAGAGGTAATAGATGCACTTGTGTTCAAAATAGATTTTGCACTTCGACAAAAAAAAGACAACGAAATATAAAAGGGAATGCACTTTTTTAATTACAGAAAAGAAATGAAACGGGATAACTATGAACAAAAATAGTTCAATTTATATTTATATAAAGACATAAAACTATATACAAAAGAATGTAAATGTCAAAGGTTCACATACATAAACCACCTTAATTCTTAATCTTGCACTTTAACATTAATTTCTTCCAAAAAATATAACGTAATATGAGTTAATTACATAAATAAGACAATACTTAGTACAAAAAATATGATATTGTGGAAGAATTTCGTCTTTGTTGTCGAGTCGATGTACACTCCAACTCTATTTAATGGCATTCCAGAATAGTCATCAGAGTGGATGTTTGTTGGTGACGGTTTCTCAAACCCAGACATGTTCAACCTTGTGGATATACGGATGCGCCAGTTTCAAAATACTCTAGGCACTGTAATCCGACTTTAAAGTTGAAGGCGATGGTTCTTCAAGACCAGCTTTGAAAATTGATTGAGCGAGAAAGAGGCACAAACCACATTTAGAATGGACAGAACGTATTAAAACATGTAGTGTAGTAATTTTCATAATATCCATTTGAAAATTTACTGAGTTGTCTTTCATCCTATTTCAGGCCTCAATGTATAATCAAATGATTATGAAAATTATTATTTTTTACTTTACAAGAAAGATCCCATTTCAGCTCGATCATTCAAAGAACTGTCATAATAGCTCATAGCAAAAAGTTCATATCTAAATTCAGAGAGCAAATCTACAATGATTGACTTATCATATGACACTTAAAATAAATTTAACTATGATATTTGAATCATATACATTAGAATGGAACCACAGAGTTGATATTTTTTTAAAGGAAGAGAAATTGGGAGAATTGAAAACAGAGATGTGCTGGCTCAGAAAAAAATATGATACATTGATTACAAAACTTTCCTATCGCACAATCTTATCTATACAAAAGCATACATTTACAAGAGGGGGATTATCATGGTAAATATTGTTGAAGACACTATCTTCAGTTTTGAAATGTAATAGGCTTTGAAACAAAATAGTCCATACCATTTTCAAAACACTCTTCTGTATTCTCTGATAATGCATTTTCTGTCATTACAAAACACTCTTCTGCAGCAGTGACGTGGGAGCAATGCTGTTGAATTTTTTTTGCACACGCTTCGCCTATGCCTAACACAAAAACATACAAACAAAAGAAATAAAAAATCCATAAAAACAAAGAAGAAAATTCCTAAATCGTAAATCTGAAAATATATTTGGATGACATACCCAAGTACTTCCAAATGACATATACGGATCTGCAAAAAATAACCTCAATTTAAAGAAATAGCAGTGTGGTGCTCTGATAAACTCTCATTTATCAGCTTTATCATATTTCTCTAAAATTTGCTTTATTAGCAACTTCTCCATCTCATCATCATCTTCACCATCATTCTCATTATCATCTTCATTCGTAACAATATCATTTAATGAGGTACTTATGGGATGGTTCCTTCCATGTTTATCAAACAGATGAAAATATTCATCATGGTCCTTTGAATCGTCTTCATTCACGTCGTTTATCTTTAAGAACACGTCATAAACCTCATTATACGCATCTAAAGCTTTGCCCGATAAATTAATAACCACTAGCTGGTCTACAAGGCTTTGATCTTCTTCGACTGAACTTTGTTGGATAGAAGAAGCTCCTGAGTTGCTGTTTGAGAACTCTCTCTAATGTTTCGTGCGTTCTAATTCCAGGTGCTAGCGAAGAGCCTTTATCTGGCTGTTTTGAAATGTTGTCTCGAGATCCATGACACGTTCCACTAGTATGGATTGAAGAAGTTCATGTAAATGCAATCTCAGCTCTCTAGGGGAGACTGCATAGTTAGCAGAGTGAGTGATGGAACTGCCGCTGCCATCTTATAGATCCTGAACTAAGTTCTCAGTCTATTTCAAAAACTCATTCAGTTTATCTACATCCCGGTTACTTGCCAATAATGAAGATATTATACCAACAGATATCCCAAGGAAAAAAAGAAGTGCTCCATGGGATGATCCATCTTGTAAATTGGAGTGCTTCCCATAGGCCATTTTACTTGAACTGCTCAATCTTCCACCCCTCTCCTTTCCTTTATTAACTCTCGTTTTCCTTCGGATCACCCTAGGCGCAGTTTTGGTAATGGAGGAACTCCAAACATAGTCTTATTCTCCTCTGAGTAGCTTTCCTTCTGCATCTTATTTTCCACTGTTTGGGTATGACCACCAAAAGAATTTACACTTGCTCTACTGATTATTCTGCTCCCATCAGTCACAATTAACGGTCTCATTGTTGGCATAAATGGGGAAGGAATTTTACCAAACATCAACTCATCCATTTCAGCTCGTTCCAGGTATAACTGAGCCATGGGGCAGCTTTCAAAAGAAGTTACAAGTTTAATCAAATGCTTACTGGTTCCTTTACGTCTAAGAATGCTTCGCCATCATCCCCACTTGTAGAAGCTATTTCTGTGGTAAAACCATCTTGAGGAACAGTATCAACAACAATACAAACCCATTAGATTGAAAAAATTCAGTAAAAGCCAACTTCGGAGCATTGTCTGATCAAAATTGCTTAATAGAACCTTGAAACTGGTTTTATACCATAACAATAAACTTAGTAATAATAGACTACACATAAGATTAATTCTTCATCAAAAAAGTACAAGTAAACAGAGTACAATCATCCACAAGAGTAATAAAATTTTTGTGTTCTGTATGAGAAGTAAGATGATTTGTTCCCCAAACATCACAACAAACTAAATCAAAAGGGAACTTGGAAGGATGATTATGAGAAACAAAAGAAAATCTTCTTTGTTTAGCTAAAGTACATACAAAACATGGTTCATTTGAAATACCAGCAAAAGACAAGTGTAAATGAGTTTTCAAACTCTCCAACCTCTTAAAGTACATATGACTTAAGTCTATTATGCCGCAATTGAAGACAAACGCTATTATAAATTGTATATTTTTTTATTCATAGAAATAGTAATTTATAAAACATAAAGATCCTCTATTCTTTTATTATTGCCAATCATCCTCTTGTCGTTGTGATCCTGAACAAGGCAACAATCCGAAAAGAAACTAATTATATGTAATGAGTACTTAGCAAGAGCACTGACAGATAGAAGATTAGACTTGAATTAGGGCAGAAAAAACACATCCTTACGAACCAAATCATCATTCAATTTAACTGTCCCGAAAAAGAACACTTGAATTCAAGCATAATTACACAAAGTGACAAAAGCATTTTATATAGGATAATGGGCAGTAAATAAAGCAACATAAGAGAGTATGACTTATTGCACCAGAATCCATAATCTAAAACTCATGAGAAGAAAAAATTGGATTTATAGAAACTGAAAAACATAGACCTGTAGCATAAGGGGTAGATTGATTCTCGATATCAAAAGAAGCCTTAGCTGAAGTAGTAAAGTGGTTAGTCAACATTGACATAAGTATCTGAGTAACTTGTATTGGGATTCTACTTTATGCAACTATTCTTGGTTAGTTTGATTTTCAATGGTTTATTCATGTTCAAACTGTTATCCATGTACTTTACTATAAGCAGTAACGCCTTTACGATGCAAAGGATGGCAACCTCACCAGGGGGAATCCCCTGCTATCCTCCACAAACTAAACATATTCCTACTCATATACATTCATATGTTCTCCCTTCCTCCATATTCCGAACTTTAGCAAGGACTTGTTTATGTGTTTTTGTAAAATTATCGAATGCAAAAATTCTAGCATATTCTAGCGAGAAAGATTCTTTGGGGTCCTACGAATATGTCCGGAAAGACTTGAGGGCCATGTACTTGGAAAAACTATTTCGAGCGGGAACATCCAGTGGGGTATCCACTTCGTCTGGGAATTCCTCATCTTCAGCATGAGCCTCTTTAATTTTTTGAATCTCATCCTCTGTTTGCTCCTTTGTCACGTCACCTTCCATCATCACCGAATCAACTTTTGTTTCTTCATCTGAATCCCTTAAATTAAGTGAAGCTTGGTCATAATCAAGGTCAAATTTTCCATTGCCCTCTTTCCCAGGAAAACTAGTATCTCATTCATCCAGTGTCATACCATCGTCTTCATCTTTATCTTCATTTGAATCGTCCACATTTGAATCATCCACAATCCAAGCTATCTAGTATTCAGAAGTCCCCCGAGGAAGAGCCCTCTTTTTACCTTCTTTTTCCTTGTGGATTTTATCAGCATCACCCATTTCTGCCTCTGTTGGCTATGTCTGTTCTCCTACAAGAGGATCAATAATATTTTCAACAAGTAAAGGCTTTGCTTCAAAGGACTAGGGGTTAAAGAACTGATGGCATGTACATCATTCGCTTCATCTGAATCTATTAAGTCCCCTTCTTTTCTCACATTTAAAGTACAATGGTCCTAGATAATTTCAATTTTCGACAACTGAAAACCCCCTGCACTTGAAGTGTGAAGCAGCTGATTTGGAGAGAGACTGCGAGCATGCAGATACATTGAGAAAGGTATAGTTTTTTTAATAGAATTCATCAGCTATGACATCAACCTTTTGGGACTTGAGATAATACCGTTGATTTCTCTAATGATGATCCGTGAGCCTTTGCTCCTCAAAAAGCCACATGAGCTTATGCAACTCATCCTTTGTATTCGCAAGATAAAACTTACAATTCTCGAGAAATTTAGAAGCAAGGATTGAAGTGCACGTCTTCTTCAAATCATTTTTTCCACGTTAGTAGGTAGATCATGAATGAGCACAAAAATTCTAAGCACATAGAGGTATTGAGAGCTAAATGAATCGATGTAATAATCAGAACATGTCTTCTTCACATGAAGAGTTTTTCGATGCAACAAAAGTAATCAAATCGGCAACCTTGGCCATTTCCATACATGCTAGAAAGTCACCATGAGGTGAAATTTGCTTCAAAAAAGCGACCAAGGTTGCTTCTACGATGTTCGCAACTATGTTTTCTGCTTCCTGAATTATATAAGGTGTTGTGATATGCTTTGTCGTGCAATAGTAGTTTAGATATGACTGCTTTTATTGTCTGATCTCTTTACTTTAGAAATGTGTCTCTCTTTCATCAACTAAACCAAACACTTGGCTTCTCAAAATATGAAATCTTATTTGATTATGAGCCTTCACCATTAACTTTTGAGGCTATTACGCGTCAATTAAGTTAGCATAGACATGTTCTTGAAGATCCCCTGCAGTGCACAAATGCAGAACAATTTTATCCAAAAGCTAAAATCTTTGACATTTACATCCGCATAACATTTGTGCTCGTTTGTGTAGTGGCATGACGGACAATGCTACTGGTAGCATCTTCTTTTGTGACTGATGAACGACTATTCTGGGTGAAAATCTAAGCAAATGTTTGCTGAATTTGGAGGGCAAACATGAGATCAAACTTGTGGTCGATTCGGGAGGACACCCCCCACCCCATGCCCCTCAATATTAAACACATCAATTTTTCTAGGACGTATTGGTTCTTGGCTCATATAAAAGAATAAAATGTCTCCTCTCTTAAAGATAGGTTCCATGCTTTAAGAAATAACAACAACAACAACAACAACAACAACAACAACAACAACAACAACAACAACAGGAGATTCACCCCAAATCTAAAATCTACAACATAAATCAAATGAGTTCCAAACATAACCAAAAAGAATAACAATGCACCCTGCTGGGGACCATTTAACTTATAGCTTACCAAAGCTCGGTATAATATTAAATTATTCATCAGTTGTCCCTCGTAACCCAAAGCCTTAGATAGCATACAACTGATAGGGGAGAAGAAATAAACTACAAAAAATAATACAAGAAAGTACTAGATTGACCCTTTTAGTTAAAACTTAAGCAACAGTAAATGCTGAAGACAGCAAATCGGTCTAGGCATTTCAAATTTTACAATTAAAAAAAACAGGCATGCTTAAAATACAACTAAATTTGCAATATCTCAGGGTTCCAATTATTCAATCATATAATTTCTAATGTCTACATAAGTAAATCCATATGTTTCATTATTTTCAATTAAGTTGATGCTTTTTCGCCATTGATTTTCTATTTTAAGAAATAAAATGTATTCTTAAGTAGATAATATTATAGTACATATTGTAGAAGAGATTGTATTTCATACTTGAAGAAGTACAACTTAATAACTATGACAAAAACACTTAAATTTGCCCCAGACATATGCCACAAATAGAGTTGTTGCTTAAATATTGTTTTTAACAAGGTACAACTTACAAAATAATTACTAAGTGTCCTTCAATACATAGTAATCAATTAGATTAAACTACAGATTCAAAAGTTGAGCTCAATGGTATACAATTCTTAAACAAATAGTAGTTGCATATTTCAAATATAACATGAATAGAAATGAAAGTTAAACACCACTCAACTTCCTTTAAAAAATAGAAACTCCTCCACTTCCTACATATAGACATGCACACAAATACAGATAATATGCTTCAAGAAAGTAATCAGTCATTGGTAGTTAATTTCATGTTCTATACAAAGCATCTCCTGGTATAACTAAAATAAAATCAAGATACTACCATATATTATTCGAAGACCTTATGAGTGAAAATTTCGGCAGCGAAAATTTCAATGCACAAAATGGGCTTATAATTAAAAGTAACAATTTCAGCATCGACAATTCCAATGCACATAAAAAACCACACGTGACTTTTAGAAGAAGTTGTCAAAGTATATAGAAATAAAGTAAACAACTAAACAAATAACGAACATGTTGATCATGACAAGAGTTCATGGTCAATAACCAAGTACCTTGCATCAACAAAAGTAAAAAACATTAATCCTTCTTTATTTGAGGATTTGTTCCCATGTACTTGTATTAGTTCTTTTTGTACTTGTATTAGTTCTTTTTGTTCTCCCCATTTTGTTCTTTCAGATTAAACTAATAGTGTTGATCTAACAATTGAGGATGTTTTACATGTTTTCAACTCTTCAACAGTGATGCATGTTTGAATTAATTTGGGTCCATCACATATATCATAAAATAAAATCATAATCGAATAGTAAATCAAATTAATGGCATGAAATACTTGCAAAGTACATGAATTAATTAACACAAATAAACATATCAATAATTCTAACTAAATTTCACACAAACAAGTACACAAATATTTTCATAAATTAGTCTTAAAACTATAACACAAAAACTAATTAACAATCCGGGTTTTCAATTAACTCACCCTCAACCTCGTATCACCACTGATAATCTCAAACATAAATCTTCACTCCCTAACATACCAAATCCTAAAAAAATAGAAATTGCACTGAAAACGAATCTATATGTAACTCGAGTAATTAAAAAAACACATGATGCCAAGCAATCAAAATTGTAGATCCAACACACACACACACTTATACACAGTAGTTTGTGTGTTTATGTGTGTATATATATACACACACTAATCAATTATCAAGATCAAGACTTGTTTACTATCGTGGAATTTGATTCATTGATTACGTCAAAAAAAGTGGATTTTTAATTTGGGACATCTTAGAAAGGAATGTAGGATTCTTAATTTTGGAAGTTTATGTAATTTAAAATCCCAAAACACATAAAGTATTATGTTCAAATACTCAACAAATAAATAAATATTCTTCATATGTTCAATCCATATACAATCCATATTTCATGTCATTAATTTCACTGTTGTATACTCAAGAAATAAATAAATACTCAACAAATAAATAAATATTCTACATATGTTCAATACATATACAATCCATATGCACATTGGGTACAATCCAAATAAATAAATAAGCATTATCAACTACACCATCCATATACAATCAAAACAATATTCAAATACTCAACATTTTGTTCAATAGAATTTAAATTCCTGTTAATTATCTCTCCTAGGACCTATCATATCTTGCATCAAGATTCTTTTAAAAAAAATCGATCCAATATATATATATATATATATATATATATATATATATATATATATATATATATATATATATATATATATATATATATATATATAGAGAGAGAGAGAGAGAGAGAGAGAGAGAGAAACCTCTTGCCCGCAAGTTGACTGGAAATCGAGCTAGGGCTAGAGAAATTTAGGGCGGGGAGGAGTGGCTAGAGCTAGGGTGGGGTGAAGGAGAAATCGGGGTGAAGGGTGAAGAGGCATTTAGGCGCACAATTATTTTCCATAAAATGTTTTTATTTCTAGTGATTAGAAGAAGCGGGAGACGTAAAGTTTCAAGGGGGAACCAAAAATTTTTACAACTGTCTCAAAAGGTATCTTTTGAGACGGCTATTAATTTGCAGTCTTTTTAGGTATTATTTTTTGAGACGGGAAATAAAAAGGTTCTTTTTAGATAGTACTTTTTGAGACGGTAAATAAAAGGGGTCTTAAAAAGAGTAGTTTTTAAGACAGTTAATTGTACCCGTCTCAAAAAGTGAGTTTTAGAGACCCAAATTGCAGCCGTCTCAAAAGGCTACGTCTTAAAAAGTACTTTTTTTTGTAATGGGAGTTCTTTCAGTTGCATGCATCGTTGTTGTGGACCATTAACGATTTCCCCACTTATGCGATGTTATCGGGATGGAGCACAAAAGGTACATTTGGTTGCCCTTGCTGTAACGAAGACTACCAGTCAATGCGATTAGATAAGGGTGAGAAGTTTTGTTATTGGGGTCATCGTCGATTCTTAGACTCACGCCATAGGCTTCGTAGGCAGAAGGTGCCATTTAATGGGAGGGTAGAATTACGTCCAGCCCCACTTAAACTTTCGGGCTTACAAGTATTGCAACAGTTAAATGATCTTGACGTTGAATGTGAATGTAAGATGGAAGATGTCTTTAGAAGGAGGGAAAGTGAGACGTTAGAAAAAAGTAAACAGGTAGTTCGAAAATGTAGATTTGGTTGGAAAAAAAGGAGCATATTTTTTGAATTGCCATATTGGAAGGATAATCTTATTCTCCATAATCTTGATGTCATGCATATTGAGAAAAACGTCTGTGATAATATCATGTTTACATTGTTGGGTACTAAAGGGAAGACAAAAGACAATTTACAGGCTCGAAAAGATCTAAAAAATTTGGTATTAGATCAGAGCTACATCCTCAACCACGAGGGTCTAATCTAGAGTACCTCCCCCCAGCAGAGTACACGATGAGTAACAAAGAGAAGGAGATTTTTTTAAAAGTGTTACAGAATGTTAAAGTTCCTGATGGGTACTCTTCGAACATTTCACGGTGCGTGAACATGCAAGAAAGAAATATTTCAGGATTAAAGAGCCATGATAATCATATTTTAATGCAATAATTACTTCCAATAGCCGCGAGAAGGGTATTGCCCACTCATATTGTCAAAGTCTTGATTGAATTGAGCAATTGCTTTGTTATACTGTGCTCAAAAGCAGTTATCGCAGCTGATTTGGAAAGGTTTGAAGATCGGATGGCCCTTACACTTTGTAGCCTTGAGAATATATTCCCTCCGAGTTTCTTTGATGTGATGGAACATTTGCCTATACATTTGTCGAACGAACTATTAATTATTGGTTGTGTCTTTTACCGTTGGATGTATCCGATTGAAAGGTACCTCCACACTTTAAAAGGCTATGTTGGTAATCAGGCTCATCCCGAGGCCTCGATTGCCAACTCTGTTATTCTTCAGGAATGCATGACTTTTTGTTCCTAGTATGTGGATGTGGAAACTAAGTCTAACCGAACGGCTAGAAATGATGACTGGGGGCATATAAATGGTCGTGCAATTGGGAAAAAAAGTTCAATTTGAACTTGCATCTGTAATGTATATGCAAGCTCATCGGCACGTTATTACCAACACTGAGGCAGTGGTGCCATTTGTTGAGTAAGTTTTATTATAAGTAATTGGTGTTTTTGAAAACCATTTTTATATTTTTTGTGGAATTGACATATGGCTATTTGTTTACTTGTAGAAATCATCTTGCGGAACTTTTATCAATGTATCCTCAAGATTCACAAAAGCATCGTGTTAATCGTCTTCACAACGATGAGTTCCACAAATGGTTTAAGGATTATATAAGCGAAAATATCATAATTAATAGTTGAATTATGAATAAATACTATACTTTTATATTGACATTTACTTTAATATACAATAGGTTAATAAATTGGGACGTGACGGTGTGCAAGTATCCGAAGAAATCAAATGCTTGTCTTTAGGTCCTCTTAAGGATGCGGTCAGATTCAACACTTATATTGTTAGCGGTTTTAGATTTCTAACAAAGAGACTTGATAAGGGAAAGAAAACTCAAAATAGAGGAGTTTTTATAAAAGCCGAACAAATGAGTTATTCTAGCCGGAAGGATAAAAACCCCATTGTGGGTGATATTACATACTAAGGGGAACTAACGGATATTATTGAAGTTCAGTATCTTAATGGCATAAAGTTTGTGTTATTCAACTGTGATTGGGTTGAAAATCGCATGGGTACAAAAGTTGACGAGTTTAACTATACGCTGGTGAATTTCAAGCATTTGAAATATAAAGATGATCGAGAGAGTAACGAACCTTTCATACTAGCATCCCAAGCAGGACAAGTATTTTACATGCAGGACCCTATCGATACAGATTGGCATGTTGTTGTTCCCATGACACCAAGAGACCAATTTGATAGGTACACGACAGTTCAAGAAACTGGAGAAGAATTGTTGCTTAATGGAGATGAACCGTTTGTCATGCAAAATTTGAATGAAGATCACAACTTACAGTGGGTGAGGGATGGAGATGGATTAATAGTTGACACTAGTGTTGTTCAAGATAATGATCACGAACATGCAAATGCAGATGAAGACGAAGATGGAGATGAAATTTAGAGGGACAATGCTTGAGGGAGATATAGTCATAAACTAGTTATTTTTGTTTTTGAACTGGAGCATTTGTAGTTTTGTTTTGTACTGATGCATAACTGAGTAGTGCTTCTTATAACAAATGAATAACTGAATAGATAGTTTGCTGCATATCTGAACATATATTTTGTTAGTTTTCTGAATTACCTAGTTTGCTGAATTTTCTTTGTTATTACTGAATTCGCTATATCATAATTCAACTATTAGTTATGATATGGGTTGATGAGTTAATTGTTTTTTTTTTTGTAAATATTCCAGAACACCACCTATATCCCCTGACTTCATTTCTCTTGTTCTCTTTGAACGCAAATAATTTCTATAATCTTCTGTAATGAATCCAAGATTTTCATGTCCGTCGGCTTGACTGCTCATAAGCTCGAGAGTTTCTTTTGGAGAATTTCCAGAATCAAAAGCTGCCATATCAGCATAATGCACAAAATGTTTGTCGTCCATAAACTAAAGTCCATTTCTCCTTCAATTCAAATAGCCGACTCAACCACTTATTTTCTTAAATATTATATATTCAAGCATATTCTGCCAAGAAGACAGAAAGTCTTCAACATCCTCATAATCATATATGACATTACTAAAATCTTCAGCAAGGTCCTTAAACTTCCCAAATACACTGCAAATATTCTTAGCTGCATTTTGATATATGTGCCAAATACATAGTCGATGATGTGTTCCTGGCCATTGTGAAGCTAATGCCTTCGCCATTGCATCATCTTGATCAATTAAAATGGTTTTTGGTATCTTTCCCAAAAAATTTTTGGCAAAAGTATCAAACAACCAAATGAAAGTATCGACAGTCTCATCGTATAACAATGCAACACCAAATATCAGTGTTTTCTTGTGATTATTGACACCAAAAAACACTGCAAAAGGTCTTCCTTCTTTGGTTTTTCTCTAGGTGGTATCAAAACTTACTACATTACCAAAATAGTCATAGTCTACCATCATTTTTGCACCAGCCCATAAAATATTAGTAATTAGATCATTTTTATCAATTTGGAAATCATAAAAAAAATTGGGATCTTCTAATTGCTTTCTTTGTAAATATTCCAGAACACCACCTGTATCCCCTGACTTCATTTCTCTTGTTCTCTTTGAACGTAAATAATTTCTATAATATTTTGTAATGAATCCAAGATTTTCACGTCCGTCGGCTTGACTACTCATAAGATCGAGAGTTTCTTTTGGAGAAATTCCAGAATCAGAAGCTGCCATATCAGCTTGTGCACAATGTGCAAGAGAAAGTTTCCGGTGAGACCTAAAAACATGGGTCGTTCTAGGAGTCGTAGTCAAGTGTGTATATTCAGCAAAAAACTCCATAACACTATACTTCCCAACTGATAACTGATGGAAAATTTTCATCCTTGCTAGGCACTCAAATCTTGTTTTGGCACGATGTGATCTGATATATGCATATCTCTTGTCTTGTCCACATTTGGCTTCAGCAGAGCAAACAAAAGTTATGTCCCTCACAGTGCCATTTTTATATCTGTGAACCTGTTTAATCGAGTACTAAAACCAAAACTATATGCATACCGATTGTAAAAAAATGCATCATCTTCTGTATCAAATTCAATACCAATTACTGGAATTAGTCCTTGATGCATTCTGGAATGAATTGTATCAACCTTTTCAATCGGATTTGCGACTTCTTCTAATTTTTCTCCACTATTATCTGTAACTTCAAGTCTCTTTTTTTTAATAAATAAATGAATTAAAATTAATACAGCATTGCAAGAACATTCTTGAGTTGCGAAGAAAGAAAACGGTTAATGCTTCAGAAAGCAAACGAGATGTCAATCAAAAAAATAAGCTTCAACCCCCCAATTGGAATTTTTTGTATCTACACTCTGATCAGCAGATGAGTTGTATTCACTTGGAGATTCTACACTATTAACTATTGCTTTCACCATTTATGGATTCAACGACCGAGTTCGGATCTTTAGCTTCAAGGATAGATATTGTGTCTGGGACGCATGTCTTCTTTAGCTCCTTCAATAAGGATTTGTTTTCTTTTTTAAGCTTCATGCAAAGCTTAGAAAGCGTCCTCAGGTTGTAAGTGAGCTTGGACATTTCATTGCTTAACACCTCCACCCTAGCCTGTAAGTAGTCCTCAGAGTTTTGCTGTCTACAAACTCTTGGCTTTTTGGCAGATTCTTTTTTGGAGAGCCTCTTCCTCTCTCTTCTCAATACATGTACATCCCGACCCAATTGTTTAAACTTAACCTCTTCAATCTGACTCATCATAGTTGAAACCACTGTGACGCCATGTGCATTAAGTCTCACCATAATCGATTTGGATCTAGCAGATGATGCATTGGAGTTCATCTCCATGTTCAGATGGGATTCTGGCATATATACCAAATGATCCATAGTGCTTGAAGTTTGATTGTTCGCACCATCACAACGAGAAGCACTATTGTTCTGTGAATTTGATCCTGCGAGCATCTGATTGAAACTTCCTTCCATTGAAGAAAATTCCTGTATAGGATAGCAACCCTAAGAAATTTGAATTGAGAGTGGAGGTTTTTTAAGTCTCGTTTCATCTCCACTGTTATCTGTAACTTCCATGTCCTAAAAAAATTGAACAAAAATTGAACACTACTGGAGATCTAAATGAAACTTAATGAAAAAAAAAAGAACACTACTAGAGATCTTAATACAGTACTGGATATAAGTTTAAACTGATTAGTTATATACGTATGTATATGACCATCAAAGCAATAAAGAAGAACTAAATGAAAATTAATGAAAAAAGAAAACTTCAATACTTATTGCTGTTATTGATGATGGATTTCGAGCTACTGATTGGAGACCCTACATATGATATGGATGGTCCGTAATCAGAAGTGATTGAGTTAAGGTTGAGTTTTGGGTTAGAGTTAATAGGTAAACAGGGTTAATGGAAGGTTAAAGAGTTATTTGGTTAGTTGGTTAATCATTGACATGTGTCAAAAATTGAGAGGGGGACAGGGAAGGGGATAGGGTAAGGGGGATCAAATCTGAATAAACACCTTGGTAAGAAATTAAGATTCACCCAAACATAGATTTCAAAACCTCAAAATCTGGCTCGAGATTTAAAACATTCAGGGGACATGGCAAGAAGCATGTCAGATACACAATCACTGAGATGAGGATAATAGGAACACACAAATGCATGAAAATATGAGTAGGCTGGTGAAAACCCATATATGGTCTCAAATGGTGAGTGCATGCCAGGGACATGAGTAAGTAGGTGATTAATTTAAAAGAAACACTTCTATGAGAGCAGCCACAACTCAAAAGGGTAGAGACATGAGAACTGTGAGCAAAGGGATCATGTCATATCCCCAATATGATGATGATTCCTCTAGGCAACCCCCGCTTTGAGCAGTGGTGTGAGGGAATCATAGGCGGTGGTGCATTCCTAATTTAGGGTGGAATAAAATTTATTAGTAATTATTGTTGAGAATGTATCGCATTGGATATGTTGCGCATGGATTATATCCAAGAAAATAAAATGCAAACATCATTAAAAAAACATGATATCTAAAACTAGTAGCAGAAGCCATAGTAGACTTCCAAACGTTAAAATGGCAAAGGGGATAGTGGAACGTTTATACATAAAGAAGGCAATCACATGGATATTCCCAAAGCATTTACTTAAAACATCATAACTCAAGTACTTGAAACATTGACCATGAAAAGTGTAGGACCAGAGTGTAAGTCATTGATAGAGAAACCCCGTGGATAAAAAGTATATGTTACTGAATTATCGCAGGTAAAATTAGTAACAGATATCAAGTAGAGTCAGACATATATCAACCGAGTGTGTGACAGAGTGCCACTAAGGGCAGGTGGAACCAGTGGAGGGAGATTCTGTGTGTAAGAAGGTAAAGGACTTGAATTCTGACAAGATTGTGAAAACTTATGTAGACATCCATGACCACGAGTATTGATTTGCGCCTGTCTAGATTAGCTTGAACCAAAAATCTTAGGCTTAATTGGAAATGGTTTCTGAAGAATCTGTAGTAAAATAGGCATAATTCCAGATGTTAGCTATGGAGACGGGTGGAATGGTTGCAAGAGTTGTGGGAGTAGCAGGACTAGAGGATGTATTAGTACTAGGAGACATTGTGAACATGGGAGTATGTTGTTTTGAATAAGAAAAAAGGAAGATTGGCAATGTGGTAAAAGGAAGCAGGTGATACGAGGAGATAATGAAAAAGGTCTAGTGGATTGTGGTCATTATGCTTAAAAGCGGACTGTAACGGGATAATTTCAGGTCATATGGAACTTTGATATCGTGTTAATAACCGTTTATTTTCTGTATATATAGATAGATAGAGTGAAAAATAATAGTTCCAATGATCATAGGTCTCTGCAAGATAAATAATATCTATATAATTAGTCCTCGTTTGCTTGCGTTTTTGTGTTTTCTGGGAATCTAGGAAGTGTCATAACCATCTCAAAACTTTAAAAAACAAGATTCATTTTCTATAGCTCAAAATTTATCTATAAATTTACCAATTTATAATGTCAGGAATGCAAAAAAGCTTGAATGAAACGATCACTAAGAGACTGAGATAATTTAGGTAGATTGTAATCCTCATGTGATATCGCCAATTATATTCGAAAATTATTTCGAACTAACATCTTTTGATTCCAAAATTGTACATGTGTTAACTGTGTGTATAACATTCCAAAATTTTTATTAAATTTATCAGTAGATATTTTGAGCTTAAGTAAGGATAAGAAAGGGAACTTGTGATCTTTGATTAGTTTCAAATGAGACTACATCTCAAATATGCTTGACATCATCCCAATGCCAACAACTTTTGCAAATTCTAAATTCGCAAATTGCAATTTCATCCACTGATTCCCAAACTGATCAATCATTATCATTGAATTTCATTCAATCGGGCAGCACATCTATGACAGGTTTTATTAATTCTACAAAGTCTTTATGTTCATCAGCTATTTTTTCTTCCATTAAAGATATGCATATTGAGACTTGAATGTCTCAATTTTATAAAAAAACATTTCATGAGTTTTTAAATACTGAGACTTCTAGGATAGTTGAAATTCAACACCTTAAATAAATAGGCACCCTTGAGTGCAGCCCCTTCTTTTTTTACTAAAGTGTGCGCAATTTAGTTATTACTTTCTTGTCTTCGATATAACTGTTTGTTTTACACAGAGATGGATGAAATCAAGATCTCTACGACTCAAATTAATAAGTATTTATCAGTAATGGGTTTAAGTTGCTCCTCTTATTCTTGGAAATGATTTTGAAATGAACATGATCATTTTAATGTAATGATCGATCATTTTATATTTTGTTTCATGTTTGATTAGTTTTATAACTGATGTTGAAATGTGATATATAACTGAAATGTAACTTCTTGCTAAGATAAATGCAAATATACAGATCCATGACATTGAGGCGTCGTCATCGTCGTCGGTTGACTATGTCCGACCTCATAGGCGAGGAAAGACTACTCGAGAAGCAACCACTCACAACTCCAGTGAGAAATGATATAGAGAGGACATCTCAAATTACTTCTGTGAAACACAACATAAGGAACCATGGAAATAAAGAGATGCAACCACAACTTTCCCCAAATATTGAATTAACATAACATAATACACACCGCAACTTAAGAGCTCAAGTTTCTTTATTTCAAACACCTACAAGTCAACTTTCCCCAAATATTGAGCATATTGATAATTCAGTTGGGAATGCCAATCCTCCATCTGCTTTAGATGGTGAGGATCTCACAGGTATGCTGTGTTACACAGTGTTTGTATATCTCCATTTGTATTACTATTATGTTTATATTCATATTGAATAAAATGTATAAACATTATTTATCAACTTTTTTTCCAGGTGCAATGGCTACCCTTACTAATAAAAAAAGGGTTAGAAAGGGGGTAAGGCCTTGGCTCGAATGGAATGATGACAAAAAGAAGATATTGGAATGGAATGAACTTTGTCAGTTAGTTTGTAAACTTGAAAGTAAATTGATGTCACATTTAGGTTATTACGCAAGCTGTGGAAATTTATTTCCATTGACAATGTTGGATTGGAGAGAGGCGGACGAGGAAGCACTTGATAATATTTGGAAGGAAGTGAAGGTAACTTATTAGTTTGATTTATTTATTTGTTCTGTTGTACATTATCTTGTCAAGTTTTAACTAATTTATTCTTTTTGTTCTTAGAATAACACAAATGCACCGGAAGGTTTTAAACAAATCTGCTTTGCAAGGATGGGACTTACGTGGAAGCAATGGAAGCATCGAGTGAAGGCGAATCACTATAAAAAGTTTCAAACAGATGAAGAGCGGTTGAGTTATATGCCTGAACGAGTCGAAAAAGATCAGTGGCCTGAATTGGTGAAATACTGAGGTCTAAAGAAGATTAAGGTATAAATATCACATTTATTAAGAATTTTATACATACATTCTTCTTCACTAGTATCATAATTTTTATTTATATTTATTCAAATATTTAGGATATTGCCAATCAAAATACTAAAAACCGTGAAGTTGAATGTGCTTACTCAAGGACAGGATGAAAGCCACATGCTAAAATAGCCAAGGAGGTTGGAATTTTTATTATTATAAATATTTCTGATTTTAATATAAGAGTATTAATATACATACATTGTTTTTTTCAGAGGATAGAACTGGGGGAGCCCGTCGACAATATTAGCATGTGGAAAGCCACTCGAGCTCCAAATAATAAACCTTTTAGTGTTGAAGATGGATCATTTGATAGAGCGGTATGTATAAATATTAATTCATAAGAGATGATTGAAAGATTTATTTAATATTTGTTATAAATTGTGTTCTTGAAAATTATTTTATGTTCATTAATAATAATATTAATTCAATTGGTAGAAATGCTTGAAAGACGACTAAATGAGCTACCAGAAGAGCAACAAAATGACCTAGAAGTGCGGAACAAGATTTTTACTGATGTAGTAGGATATGGAGGGTATGGGTATGCTTTACTAAAGGGAGCAGGTATTAGACCAACGTCGACAAAAGCATGTTCATCTCAGTTATTATTGGAAGAAATTAACCAGTTAAAGAAAGAAGCTGAAGATCGAGAGACTCGACTTCTACAGGAGCTTGAAGAGTTAGAGATTCGCAACCAACAAGCTTCATTACAGATGAATAATGATATGCGAAGTGAAATTCAAAGTTTGTTCCAAAGTTTTACCCTTCAGCAAGCTTCCACTACCTCGACGATTATGTCCGACTAGGTAATACAATATAATTCATACATATAACTACTTATATATATATAATGAAAAATTCTCTTGTTTAAAGTTAAATTTTCAATGGCGGTGGGGAAAATTTGTTATGGTGGTGAGAATTTATTATGGTGATGGTTAAAATTTGTTGTTGTTGGTGTATATCATTCTTAGAATCAATTTTGATGTTTAAAACAGGTTGACTACCTGTGGTTTTCATGAATAAACAAAGGAGACTCTGCCGAATTTTTAAAAAAATAATAATAGTTGGATATTTATATTGTTAATGATGAAAATATACTATACTGATTCATTTTGCACATTGTATTGTTGACGATGGGTATTAATTCTAACATAATCGAAACTATATTTTTTTGTGCAGGTGAAATTTTTTGTAGAACATGCAAATGTTAATTAGTGGTTTTGGAGGTCGTATGCTTCAGTGTTGCGGAATTAGTTTGATAAAAGCATTTCATGTTTGGAGTATTAATAAATTAATGTATTTTTGTTGTCAAGTCAAATATTTGAACTTAGTGTTATAATTCTTGTTTTGATGAATATTTGGAGATGCTTGTAAGAACTCTATTTATTGTTGAATGAAAATGATTCCTTCTGTTGGTTGAAAATCATCTTATGTATTATATTTTATGATTATTCATTGTTTGGTTTGTTTCAAATGTAATTAAATTATATATTAAACTTTAGCGGTAGATTTTATTCTCCACAAAATATTGGTGCAAAAATTTTAAGATCCCTTCACCTGTTTTGGGATGGATAAAACTGTCCCAAAAATATTAAAGACGGCTATGTTGACGTCTCAAAAAGGTTTTTTAAAATAGTAATCTTTTGAGACAGATTAATTTTCATTTCAAAAACAATCTTTTGTGATAGCTCTTATGCCGTCTCAAAAGGGTCATATAAAATGAGGACCTTTTGAGACGGATTTGTTCCTGTTTCAAAAAACTCTTTTGAGACGGCTATGGCATCACAAAAAGTATTTAGAACCCCCTATCAAAAAGACCCCCTAGCCGTCCCAAATAGTGTCACAAAAAGTATTTGAGACGGATAAATTATCTTTTAGGACTGTTAGGCCACCGTCTCAAAAGCTATTTTTTTTGTAGTGTATTGATTTTTGTAGCAATTAATATTGTATGGGCAAAAGGGTTACTAAACTTAGCCAATAGAACTATTATTTACGCAGACTCACCGAGGGGTGTGGGATACCTATATTTTCCTGACATCGCGTGGGTTTGATTTTTATCATGGAATTAATTACTTTGGGCATGTTCGATCATGATGTGACTATTGGCGTGAATTGACTTGTGGTATATGAGAACGTATAGCCAGTATCTTGTCTTTAATAAGAGAGTAGATGAGTAGACTTTTATTTGAAATCGATAAAACATGTAGAGAGGTTATAAACTATTAACTAAGGACCTGAGTAGTTTTGATGACCGGCTACTTTAGGTAGTAGTGTATCGGGGGGGGTTCCTTGTTTGGATTTCGCTTGCGAGACACCCCACGCATGAAACTAATAACCGTTGGGAGTCGAAATAAGATAGGTCTTTAGGATATGAGTTTATAACCTTCGCTATAAGTATTATAATGGAAGCTGTACGATAGGGTGTATGGGCGCCCTGGATGGTTGGATTGTTGTAGTTTTCAAAATGGTGAAATTGTAAGTAATTGGACTTGAGGATTTATTTGTTTAATACGTGAGTATAGTTTTTCCCAAAGTTTTTCACGAGGATGGTATAGGGAAGATTGCGTAGAGTTTGTATTCGATTTAGTTGAAACTATATGGTGAGGCTTGGCGTATAACATCAATAGGAATTTTTGATAATGTACTGTATGGGCGGTACTACTTAGATTTCTTGCGATGTGAGATTTATACTCAGAGTTGACCTTACCGGTATGATTTATCTTTTTGAATTTTGGGACGAAATTCTGTTATAAGGGGGGAAGTATGTAATACCCCGTAATTTTTATGACTTTTAAAATGGGTTATATTTTAAATTAATGGATTAATTGGATTTTATTATTAATTAATTCATTTGGGTTTTATCCGAATTGAGGATATTAAAATGTATGATTCAAAATATTACTTAAAGATATTTAGGTAATATATGAATGTGATGTTATTGATATTACTGTGAATTGTTAATTCAATATTTTGAATTTTTAGCCGGACGCGGTATGGGACGTGTCGGGGCTAATTTGATAAATTAAAAAGGAAATTTATTTTCTATCGACCTTGTAGTCATTTTGACTACGTTGTTGCGTTCGGAAGGTTTGAAATTGTCAGAAAATTATATTTGGATGTTGGTTTTGGGTCTCGGGTCATTTGAAAATGAAAAGACAACTAAAAGGGCATTTTGGTTATTTTTGCAAGGGGGATGAATAGTGATTTCAGATTTTGTCCTATTATAAGTATTTGGAGATGAAGTGTACGTGGGTTATTCATCTCCTCTACACAAAATAGACAAGTCATCTTCCTAGTGAGAGTGAAAGGTTGCTTGGGAAGAGAAAAGCTTACTTGGGAAGGAGAAGATCAAAGACCAAAGGTCACCACCACCAACCACCACAGAAGATCACCGGAGAAGGGAGAACCACCTTTGATATACAACCCCAAAGGATCAGATCTTCATTAGAGGCAAGTGTTTGATAATTGCAATCTAAGTTTGTATATTTCCCATGTTAGAATAGTTATAATGATGAGATTTTTCATGTTTGGAAGATGAAAATATAGAGTTGTTAATGGATTTCTGGAATTTGAAAATATATAGGAATCAAACTCATGTTGTAGGTAGATAGTAATCCACAAAATAATCATAAATCTGTTGAAGGACTTTTAAGAATCAATGGTGTGTTCTTGAAGATATCATGTATATAATTTTCTGGAAAAATAAGATAAATATATGCTTTTAATTCAAACTCTTGATGATGAGATGTTGAGAATGATTTATAACCTGCTAGGTGTTAATGGGTATTGATGATGAGATGTTGAATCTTAGAGGTTTTTAGGTTCAAAAATGGTGAAAAATGAAGAATTCTGGGAAAGAAGACGAACAGTGACGTCTCGCGCGAAGTCGTTCGAGCGAGATGGCATCTCGCGCGAAGTCGCTCGAACGACACGTGGAAGTCGTTCAAATGACAATCATTCTGGTTCGAGCGACAGAGGAAATTTTTGGAGATTTTATCACAGTTCAGTTTTGAGTTTTCGGTTTATTGGAGTGAGAGAAATTTCCAAATAGTAAATTCAAATACGAAAGAATTTTGGGAAAAGTATTTGAGAATTCATACTTTAATTATTTAGGTATAGAGAGAATGTACATTGGATATAATGGGACCTAGGGAAGAACAGTAAGCCCTAGATAAGAATCAAATTAATGTGATTGGGATTTAATTGATTAGCACGATGACAATTAAATTGAAAGAAATTTCGATTGCTAGATTCATGTGATGGATTCTAATTTGTATGCATGAGGATTGAGGATAGGTCCATTAGGGGAGATTTAATATAACACCTGGGTAGCCTTAGGGTTATAATTTGAACATCAAGGACTGAGTTTAAGCTCATTATTGATTGCACAAGGACTGAGTGTAGTATAAGCGCTTAGTGGTATGGCTCCTGGTTAGAGATGGGAGTTCAGACCACATTTGGTTGAAAGAGGGGATGGGGTTATCCCGATTGCGTATTTGAAATTGATGGACCTCCATGATCGACAAAGTTTAGTAGTAGTGTATTGGAGGGGTTCATTATTTGGATTTCGCTTTGCTAGACGCTCCGCGCATGAACCTTAATGATGTCGGTAGTGGAGAGATATTATAGGATGCGAGGATGTTGATTTTATTGATAACTCATATAGTGCAAATGAAACACTATAGACTATGAGCCATGTGATGATGGTATTCAATCCTAGTTGATAGAAGATGTGTTTATAAGAGATTTGAAACTATCGATTTTAACCCTAATTAAAGGAGACTTTAATTCATGGTAATTCGGGAGATAAGATGATATGGACTAGTAGGATATTAGTGATTTCTTACTGAATAAATACATTGAGGAAAAACCTATTTAAACCTTGAGTAACGAGTGAGACTCTGAATTATAAATTTGAGAAGTAAAGTCATAATGATTGAATATGTAAGATTTAAAGAGATATAATGCTACGTACGGGAATTATCTTAGGGTAGTGTGAGTACCTTGTTGATATTATATTATAGGTATATGATAATGCCTACTTGATTGATTGATGACTTGTGTGTATGACATACCTAGCTTACTTGCTATCGACGGGAGGTTTGTGCGTGAGGGAAGTCATATCTTGATGAATCCATGGGATCTTTGATTTTTCGCTCGAGAACATCGGTCTATGAAAGACTTATCGGGGAGTTGATAAGTCCGCTGACTATGGGAACGTAGGTATGTGCGTGACGCGTGGGTATGAGAACTATGTTCGCCTCCAAATGTTTGTGTTGTTCTTTGTGGTTCGTGGAATCCTTATCGAACCTTTAGTCCCCTATTCGGCGACCAGCGATATTGGGACATGATAGCAAAGTAATGCATTGCACCGCAGCTGGGACTCGGGGTGCCGTATTATATATATATATATATATATATATATATATATATATATATATATATATATATATATATATATATATATATATATATATATGATGAATTGTATGAATTTATATAGTGGTTAAATCTATCTGCGGTGATAATTGTAGATAACGGTGAATAGAGAAAGAGAATGGAATTAAGTTAATGAATGTTTATTCTTATAGAATTGAAAAGTTTAATTCATATTAATGAGAAAAGATTCATGTTAATGAGAAACGTATATGAATGATTATAGTACGTATGGTATGGGACATATGGGCTTATGTTATGGGACAGAATCATAATATGGAATCTAGTGAAGAGGAACCATTAACTAGGAGGATAATAGGAAAGTTTTTAACACCAGCTTAATTGGGTATTGGGTGAGTTGTAAATTTTTTCAATAGTGATGCTAAGAATGAGCCAACTGTATATTCTATTTTAATTTGGTATGGGACTGGCCACTCGGTATTTAATTAGGCGGGGTGTTACAAGGGGTATAATCAGGAAATTTGTCATCTGCTAGAAAATTTGTCATCTGCTAGCCTCTTCTTCCCCTCCTTATTCTTTTTCTGGTACTTACTCCCACTAGTGCCTCCTTTTTCATCTTCATATTTTATGGTCATCGCCTCTTCGGCGTTCATTACATTTCTCGCTGTTGCCAGCAATTCAACCATCATCTTCGGGGGGTCTTCAGCAAGCATCCTTAATAGCTTCCCCTTCTGGGGTCCTCCAATGAGGGTTGTCATGGCTATACTCTCTTCGTAGTCTTCGACCTCTAAATTTTCTTTGTTAAATCTGGCTATGTATTCTCTTAGGCTCTCGTTCCTCCCCTACTTAACATAGAGCAGGTGTGTGGTCTTCTTCCGTGGCCTCACTCCAAAGCAAAAATTATGGATAAACGGGTTTGTTAATTGCTTAAAGCTTTCAATGGAGTTCTTTGGAAGAGACATACACCAGACATGTGCGGCCCCAGTTAGAGTGTCAAAAAAGGCACGACACCTCATCTCATTTGAGATATAGTATATGTCTGTCGCTAATTGGTACATCTTAATATGATGGACAAGTTTTGTACTCCCTTTATACCTTGGGGTGACCATAGGTGGCTCAAACTTGGATGGGGTTGGGAAGTTGACTATCTTCGCCACAAAGGGTGAGCCTATGGAGTATCCTCTTTGAAGGGGGTCCATTATTATCAAGATATCACTAATTTTATCCTTCAGCCTTTGGATCGAGATGTTCCAGGGCCTCTTAGGTTCGGCTTGGCCGATGTTATCGTCTACCGCCTCTTTAGGGTGAACTGAGGGTTCTGCTACGACAGGTCTGTGTAGGCTGTTCACTTCCCCCTGATCGTCGTCCCGTCGGGGTCGGCCCCCATGGGGTCGGCCATCTGCTACCTCTCTTCTGGACCTCGTAATACTTCTCGATCTGGATAATTTTTCCCACTGGTCATTTACTAGGCCCAGCCTCTCAAAGGCCGCCCCCTGCTCAGACGATCGAAAGTAGAGACCCTCGGGCGATCATTGGGATTTTGTTTTCCACACTTCCCTATGCTTTCCTAGATAGGTCGCACAGTATTATTGGAAACCTCATACGACTCCCAGCATTCTATTGGATCTTCTCCCCCCTTCCACGTCATTGTATATATCCTACGAGCAAGGGTTTCCTTTCCTCCCCAGGCGTAGGCGCCGGGGGTCAACAACATCCCTCCGTTGTTGTGGAGGTGGCAAGTCTTTGCGTGGTGCCTGGGGTGATCCCTTGGCCGCATGCTTCCCTGGAGCTGCTATCGGAGTAATCATCTCCAGTGAGACTCTGGGTGGTCTCAATATGTTTTGGCTAAGAGATGCAAATTGCTCCTGCATAATCTGCTGCTAAGGACTTTAAGGCAGCAGCCACATCTACCATCTCAGACTGAGGTGGTATTTGACTGGAAGAAGGTCCTACTCCACTAGCCAGTGGAGGAGGTGGTGGTGGTAACTCTGGTGCCATATGCTTGAGCTATGATGATCGAAAGAGTTTCAGAACCTTAATGGGTCTCCTTTAATGGTGAAACAACCCCACACGAAGGTGGATAACTAGTTCACCACGAGACTTTCCGGTGAGGTGAAGTTGTATAAAGGAAGAGAGAGCTTCTTGTTCCCACATATGGCGCCAAACTGATGATGCTAAGATTTAGCTCCACCAGATAACAGATGATGATCTCAAATAGTAATAACAATGGCAACAATAGAGTTGTATGTTTATAAGTATATAGAAGGGGATGAGTATAAGAGGAGTAAAGACACTAATGTATAGTGGTTCAGGCAATTAGGCTTACATACACTTTGAGTGTGTGATCCACTAAATATGGGCACTAATGGCCTTGAATACAATGCTCATAAGATCATTCTCACTTTACTGTGTGTACAAGAAAAGTTTTATCTAGGGTTATAATTATCGATCCTTTTTCAAGGTTAAAGATGACAAATATATATAAGGCTTGGGTGGTGTAGTGTACCCCCCAATCATGCATTGAGCATGTGAATAATGATACAACCAATTACCTGCTAATACCTAGATATGCCACTTGTGATCAATGATGACATAATATTCCCTCACGTGAGGGGATGATATTATTATAACGGTCTAGTCCACGTGCTATATGAGTCCCACACGCACTGCTCCACGCGTCTCCCAAATCATGCATTGTGATGATGTCACCTCCAGCCTAGGATGCCAGGCCAAGGATAAAGTTCATGCTGGCATTGGGTCCGGCTGGATGTGGGCCTCATACTGTCATTCCCTCATAGGGTCGTCTGGCCTGTGATGAAGGGTCGGCCCCTTATAGGGTCATCTAACCTATGATGAGGGGGTTTGCCTCTTATAGGGTCATCTGACCTATGCTCTTTGGTCGTCCTATCTCCCTGTTGTTCGATCTAGGATGAGGGGTAGGCATGGTCGACCCTTCCTTCAATGGAACTATAGTTCAACCCCTCATCCTGGACTTGAGCCCTCGTCTGAGATAGCGATACCCTTGGCCTGTCCAAGGGTGTATTTTGGTATATCATGTATATCTAAAAATTCGAAAATAAAATAGCATATGTTGATGAACGAGTGATAATTGTCAGAATGCAACCAGTGTTCTAGTCACTAGACTTTTTTTATGTAGACTCTCCTACAACCAGTGTTAACTTAAGAATTCACATTAAACGTGAGAATGAGAATTACTAGGTATGAAACATATAACATAATGAAATTATTTTTAAAAAATATAAATTAGAAAAATGTGTGTGGGGAAGGAAGATAAAACATGGGAAAATAAGAGAAGAAAAATTACTATAGAAAAAGCTTAGGCATTTTTAGCATCGAGAGACATTTTTAGCCCGATATTTGTTGCTCAAAATCTTAGGCATTACATGTTATCTTTCACGGTCCACATCATAACTAAATGTGACCCCATAAATTTTTTTCTAGCTAGAACTGTGTTAATAGGCAGGGATGCACGATGGTTCTTAATTCTTTCGGAGTATGATCACAAATGTGTGGTTCCTCAAGAAATCAAAAGTCAAGCTTTTGTAGATCTATAGGCCATATTGCATTTGGGGACATTCAAGCCACCTATTGAGGAGCTTCCAGGAGATGATCTTCAAGACAACTACCTCGAGACCAATCTAGAATAATAGAGCATGCAGTTTAATGGTTCTTCGGATGAAGGTACGGCAGGGGAAAGAGTTATTCTACGCCAAGAGGAAGAAGAGGTCCGATTTTCCTTCAAGTTAGACTTCAAATGTTTAAATAATGAAACTGAGTATGAGGCTTTAATGTTGGGACTTTTGGAGACTTTGCGAAGAGGTATCCATATGCTGACAATAGAAAATGATTCTAATCAGGTACTACAGCCAGTGAACGACGAGTACGCTCTCAATCATATGATCTTAGCACATTATCTAATAATTATATAGAGGCTGCTCGTCCAGTTCCACGAAGTGAAGATCAAGAGGCACCCCAGGACGGTGAATGGACATGCCGATGCTTATGACATGATTGCTTAAAAATTTCTTTTGATGGAGAATCAACAGTTATTCGAATAATATAGAGAATGGAAACCTCAACTGTCATTGAGATATTTCCTTCTAATGATAGTAATGAATAGAGGGGACAAACACGAAAAAGAACTAGAAATGGGTCAGAAGGCCACTGAGGTTGATTGAACTGGCACAATATTTTACAACCTCAGGAAACATATACTATAAAAACAAAGGGGGTAGCTATCTAGGTGTGTGGGCCCTAAAAAATCTAAGAGGAGGTTGATAGAGATACATGAAAAAAGCTGAGAGAAAACATAAATCTCATTGTATTGAAGAATTTAGAGGGAAATATACTTTTGTCCAATAATGAAATAAGATGTCGCGTTACTACAGACACGTTATGGGAAGTGCTTACTATATTACCGAGCTGCGAAGTGTAACTTCATAGATCAACGATCATATTGGAGACAACCATACCTAGACATGCTAGTTGACGAGATTGTTTCCATTGATAAAGATAATTCCACAAGGATGAAACAACAAGTGTTTAGCTATTATGTATAAGAGAGGTAGCTATATCGAAAAGGTTACCCTGATAGGCCCTTAAGATGTATCCGGCTAGAGGAGGCAAATGAGGTACTAAAGAAAGCACACGAGTCAGGCCACAATTGGGGGAGCAAAACTCTACGATCAACAAATGACATTAGTGTATTTGTTTCCCACCATGGAAAGATTCAGTGAAGTTTGTTCAAAAATGCAAGTCATGTCAGCTCCATAGAAATATGATTCATGCTCCCTCAATTGACCTATATTTTCTTTACACTCCTTTGTCATTTCACGCATGGGAATTTGATCTAGTAGAGGAAATCAACCCCTCTTCGAGGAGAAAGATTTGTATAATAATGGCTATGGAGTGTTTCACCAAATGGGCAGAGGCCATACCATTGAAGAAGGCTATGGTTGTGTGGTCACGCGCTTTATGAAGGAGTACATTATTTGCAGATTTGGTGTCCCAAAGGTGTTCCAGTCAGACAATGGGTCCCCATTTATTAATAGCCATGTGCGGTTGCTCACAGAAAAGTTTTCTATTCTTCACCATAAATCAATAGTGGCGTACCCTACGTGCAATGAACAGTCTGAAGCCACAAATAAGACTCTAGTGAATATCCTTACGAAAATGTTAGAAGACTTCGCAGGAACTTGGGATGCTAAAATACTAGATGTCTTGAGGGAATATATAACCACAAAGAGGAAACCAACGGGATTCACCCCTTTCTCATTAGTGTTTAGCGCTCAAGAAATTGTCCCAATAGAGGTCGAGGTACCTTATGCGTGCAATAACCTACGAACTACAATGCTCCCCCATAGTCATCATGTACAACTGGAAGATTGGAAAAGCACGTAGATAACGCAAAAAGGCATTTTAATATGTATAGAAAGTAGTTGTACAGATATTATGACCAAATGGTAAAGAGAATAAATTTTAAGGAAGGCGATCTAGTTTTGAAGGCTTATACAAGACACATCTGGGGTCTCTCGCTGCTTAAGTTCGAAGCAAATTGGGAAAGTCCTTATGTTGTGCGGAAGTCCAATGAATCAGGTTATTGTGAGATCTCGAAGGTTGAGGATGAGGAGACTTTTAAACATAACAACAAATATCTCAAAACATATATTATTTAGTTGTTAATTTATCCTCGCTTCTTTATTTCGGGGGGAGGGGTTGTGTTTCTAGTTAACGCTATAGATATAAGTAAGTTAAAAATAGAGCATGTTCTTACAACTTGTCAATATATAAAACTTTTGGGAATTATATATATAGCATGAGGATAATGTTGAATCAACCACAAGTTTTTTCTCACATACAGTTTGCATGAAAGTAAAAGTCAATTCAATCCTATGTATTAAAAAAATAGTTCATTCAAAAATGAAAGAGGATCCACTCTCTCGAGATACATGGAAAAAAAGCAAGATGAGGCAGTACATTTTTTTAACTCCAAGGTCCTTTTAATAATAAATTACGTCTTCTATAGAAAACCACAAGATGGAGGAGTCTAAAATGCCACGGTGGTGATGGGTTAGAAGAGAGGCCATAGAAGATTACTCGTTGGACAAGTCTTCCATATTTTGCTGATAACGGCTCATCTCTTGTTGAAGTTGATCAACCTTCGTCTCAGCCTTAGCCAAAGACTCGTTGATAACCACAATCTCCACCACAGCCATAGAAATTTCAGAGTTTAAAGTGGCCATCTTCTCAGCTAGTGTAGTTTGCGAGCGGGTAGTATCCTTCATCTTCGCATAAAAGGAGGGCATGTTACCTTTCTTCAAAGACTTCAACAAATCGATGAGCCATTTTAGGGAAAAACCCTTACCCGTAAGGACATTGATTTATCCCATCATCTACTTGATCTTCAAGGGAATTAAAGAGGGCAGGGGAGTATGTAATAGGTTAGCTAAAACTATGGTAAATCCCAAAAGCCTACAAGCCATCATGACAGGGATGGCTTGAATAACGAGAGGTAAAGGTGGAAGGGTGGCGTTCCAACAGCCACTCAATCAGCTCATTATAAGGAGGGGTTAAAATATAGGTAAAATCCTTCAAAGTATGCCTCACAATCTCAACAGGAGTTAATTTTAGAGGATGCACACTGAAAGCATTGTCATAGGAAGAGGGAAAGATAAAATTTGAGGTCCTATCATCTTCTTACAAAATGGGAGTTGTGTCTCATTCCCCTCCCTCCACGTTTTGGGTTGTCAGAGTTATAGGGTTGGGTTTCATAAAGTTCCCAACAGACTTCGAAGGATCATTCTCAGGACGCACTTGCTCGATAGGGCAACAGCATCCCCTAAAGTCTTTAGTTGGCTCATTTCAATATGAGAGAATGAGGAATGAGTCAAGTTGGAAGAAAACAGAGTATGGGCATAACAGATGTTCTTAATCCTCAGTTTTCCTGAAAATACCTTTATGGTTGCTTGACTAGGTAAACTGTTATCTCTTCAAAAGTGCTAATTTTTCTTTAAGCACCTTTATGGCTACTCAACTAAGTAAGACTTGGCATTCTTAAGCCTCAATTTGCCTAAAGAACCTTTATGGTTGCTCGACTAGGTGAATTATTATCTCTGTAAAAGTCCTAGTACCTTTATGGTTACTCGACTAAGTAATATTGGGCATTCCTAAGCCTCAATTTGTCTAAAGCACCTTTATAGTTGCTCGATTAGGTAAACTGTTGTCGCTTTAAAAGTCCTAATTTTTCTTAAAGTAGCTCTATGCTTACTCGACTAAGTAAGAATGGGCATTCTTAAGCCTCAGTTTTCCTAGAGCACCTTTATGGTTGCTCGAGTAGGTAAATTTATTGTTGCTTCAAAAGTCCAAATTTTGCTTAAAGCACCTTTATGGTTGCTCGACTAAGTAAGACTAGGCATTCTTAAGCCTTAGTTTTGCCTAAGAACCTTTATGATTGCTCGACTCGGTAAATTATTATCGGTTCAAAAGTTCCAGTTTTACTTAAATCACCTTTAGGGTTTCTCGACTAAGACTAGGCATTTTCAAGCATCAATTAAAATAAAGGATGGCGTGACTAAGGAAATTAAGAATAGGGATACCACCTCGGGACATGATTCCTTAATAACTACTGGATCTCAAGCAGCCTCAGGAACCCTAACAAGAGAAATAATCATCTTTTCCATAATTTTGGCTTCAGCTCTAACTTGTCCCTCCTCTAGGGTGGCTTCTTTACCTTCTAAAATAGAGGGCACAAACTCCACAAAAAATTGTTCATTAATGTTGACCTTGGGGGGAACAGCTAAAAGGTACTGACAAGTGTTGGTGTTAACTTCGTCAATGGGATAAATCTGCGAAGAAACATCACAAAGTTTAAGTATAATATACACACAGAAGAGAAACATAAAGATTAAGAAATGGTGCACACTCACCATAGTCATGGGACTAGTATTTGTTGTTGATCCAACTTCAGCTAATTCTTTGCCCTAAGGAACAACTGCTAAAGAAGGACTGCGCTCTAGGATCAGGGGAAGATTTCTTTCATGGTGGGGGGGATGACAAATGAGAATCAACACTGGAAGACAGCTGGGAAGAAGGGTCGTGGGCACTTGGAGTTATCTTAGATCTATCATGTTCTGGGTCATTGCTATAGTCATCGAGAATGGTATAATCCATGGGAATAGAACCAGGCTTCTCACTAAAGTACATCCGATTCAGCCTCCCGGATGGTCGAAGTAAAGGGGTGTCCTCCTCCACCTCTTTAACCCTTTTGGATGAAAACTCATCCTCAATATCTTCACGAGGAAGTTTAACCCTAGGACTAGATCTCACCGTCTTTCGACCAATAGTAGGGGAAGGGGGAGTAAAGGAGATACCTCTTTTAGCCATATATTGGGCCAAAATATCCCGGGCATTTACAAATTCGTGATCAAAATACCTTAAAAAATTATCAAGCAACACCGTGCATTAATCAACCAATTATGGGGTTATAGAAGAGTGGGATTGAGATGATTTAGAAGGGGTGAAGGGTGCAACCATATTTTTATGCTGGAATTCTTTTTCTTGGCCTTGGCCACAACAACACTGGAGACATCAATGGGGGTTTCCTCTGCAACAACATCTCGAGAAGTAGAAGGAGGATCAATAGCCTCCTCAACCTGTTGATAACTAGAAGTTCCTTTCTTCCTCTTCAAGATGGCTTCATTTGGAGGTGCTAAAGGAGGTAGTTCCTTGGGGGTGGTGTTGTTGGTTTCACTACAAGGAAATTGGGCTTGGTCGATGGAACAAGTTTGTAATCCCAACTCAGAAGGGGGAAAACGTTCAATAACTGGGTAAATGGGTTCTCGTTCAACATCATTGAGGAAATGACCAAGGTTGTTGGGCCAGAATACATTAAGGTATTCGGCAATCATACTACCCCGTGTACACATGGAAGGGATAACAGGTTGGCCTTGTAACTGGCCAAAAAGAGTGGCAACTGTCTCGGTTAAGACTACAAGATAATGTAGTTTTGGTGACATTTTATAAATGTTGGTATAAGGGGAAAAAGTGTCGGGGATACTTTTCTCGACATTTGTTCGACATTTATTACAAATGTCAGAAATTTCAATGTCAGGAAATTTACAACATGTTTTTATAAATGACGGCTTAGGTTTTCCCGACATTTGGTGTCGCATTTAATAAATGTCGTCAAATCTCCACCAATGCAAAAAAATAACTGACATTTATGGTAAATGTTGCTAAAACACTATTTTCTAACACTTTTGAGAAATGTGGGTTTTTACATTTGATTATAGCATGCCATGCCAAAACTTCGTAACACACTTAAAGGGTCAAATTTGGTAATATATGTATATTAATTTTTCTATTTTGTACATATATGTGGGGAAAAATTTACTAACTAAATCATATTATAACAATCTTGTAATAATCCAATCCAATTAATATGCCACAATCAAACAAACAAAGAAATGAAAGAGAAAATAATACACAAAAGCATGTCATTAAGCGATAACATAAACATCTCTAATATTTAGAATTATAAACTAAAGTGTATTGTACCCCTAAAAATACATATAAACTTTTCAAAATATCCTCAAACTTCAAAATCATTCTAAGCCAAAAACAAATCCAATAAAGTAGAATTTCTTCATTTAACCATGCAAAAAAATAAAATAATCCATAGCATGAACATATTATACCAATCCTAAAATATAATAATCTTCATTAAACAACACGAATGAATGCGACATGAGCTGACTAGAACCTTCAAAAAAAATTATACGAAGTTTAAATTTTTAACCAGGTAAAACTTATTAAGAACATACCCATTTCATCATTTAACGTGTCTTTTTTACCTCTTTGCTAGATTAATATGCAATAAGTTCAAATATTAGTACATTCAATCATAAAAAACAGTGCATTTGCAATTATATTTGAGGCTATAACTTGTCATGATTGGTGGCATAAATAAATTCACATTTATTTATTCAGTATAAAATTTTGGTCTCAATTTAGCACATAAAACTTCAAATTAAATATTTGTAATACTCACTTATTATCTATAAAGATAGACTTGGGGTCGACTGGGTTTGCTCCCCAGTTCGACTGCCGGCGCTGTCAAAATAATTCTTGGTCAACAGAAGTCACGAACAGCGAGTGGGGATTAGTCGAGGTGCGCGTAAAACTAGTGGGCCCAGACACCTCATGGTACTTACAAAAAAATCTATAAAGATATCAATGGAGAAATCGTCACTAACCTCACGATAGTTCGACAATTGAGACTATGTAATAACTCGTGGTTGCTTGTCACCCCTTGATTTCCACTACAACTGTTTTTGCACTTGTTGATTTTGTTGAGCTAAGTCCACTCGATCCGCGCTTGATTCAGCCGAAATCTATTTAAAAATGAATGCATGCATAATGTTATGATATATATATATATATATATATATATTATTACCAATATATCAAATTTCTAATAATTATAACATGTTCAGTGCTTAAAGATACATCTCTTGGTACTTGCATTGAAGATGGCATAACACGCAATTGTTTTTGCATCATAGCCTCCATCTCAACTCGCATAAAAGACATTTGATCTAGCATATTAGTCTCCATCTAAGCCTAAATAGTTTCTTTTATTTTAACTTGACACTACATCTGAGTGTGTAACTCATTTCTCAGCCTCTTAACTTCGCATAAAAGTTATGTCTCGGTATCTTTCCTCTCAGTTTGCGATTGTCTATACATTGGGACAAATACCATACTTGGGGTACCACCTAGGCCAAGAGTCCTCACACTTCCATGCCTCTCGGGTCCCATGACTTATGCATAAATATCATCTTGAGCAAAATTATTTGAAGCATGATGTTATGATTCTAGAGTCTCCATCTCAACCTACAAACTCAACAAGTGAACTCGTATACTAATAATATAAATAAAACCATAGGTAATACATTAAAAAAGAAATTATTTTTACATACAATCAGTTGGCTTGCTTTATTGTTAGATGGATTCTTATTTTTGCTTGTATGTGTCACTTTGTATACCTCATTCTGTGTAGTTTCAACTCCATTTTTCTCTTCAGTCATCCATGAATAATAATGCAAGTATTCAGTAAAATAATATAATGAATAAATTTAAAAGTACTAAAAGTTATTTTCCCTTGTCTTGGATACCACTTTAGAAGAAATATTAGAAAAACATTTGAATAAAGAAAAATTACCTCCTCTCTGACTTGAGCATAGCTTTTTCTTCCACATGTGCGGGGAATAGTCAAAAGTAATCTTCTCTCCTTATTTTGATCACTCCTAGACTATTACAAGGATCATAATTCATTAATGCTAAGAATATGTAATATAAGAAAAAAATAAAAAAGTAATATCAATGATACACTGAATGCAACTCTGCACGATCCATTTAACTATTTTATAAATAGATTGACGTGAATAACTTTTACAAGAATATATAATGATGTTAATTAGATATACTTTTGATTAATATTGAGTTACAATAGCGAGATAAGGGAAAATGAAAATTACATTAAGAAAAAAAAAGGAAAGGAAAACTCAAGAAACAGACCATAAGTAAATACCTCAAAGATATGTACATATGCCTAGATTGAAATTAGTACACTGATAAGTGTAGCCTTTCGAAACAACGTTCAGGTCCGAAATAGTAAATTCGTTATTATATTCCCTAAGTTAGTGTTGTGGGCATACCTACCAGCATTGCTAATCTTGTTATTATTATGAAAATAATTAACTTCCGCACGCATCCTCTGAAGATAACAACAATAACTTCGTTATTATCCAGCTCTTTCTCCACTTTGTTCTCTTCCTCTTTTTTAACAACCCCTTGTCCATGACTCTTTGAAATGGGTGGAAAATTGTCAATCCATTTGTATCTTTAGAATTTAAGACTTTGGGTAGAAATGAGTCGAAAATATAAGGAAGGGAATATCTAGGTGAGTTTTCATTAAGGGTGATAAATAGATTGAAGATGAAGAGGATATAAATTAATGACAATGATGTAATATAGTGAACTAGATCTTCTGATGTTATAGGACATGTTCCCCCAAACACCAGCATTCCCCAAACTCATGCATCATTAGATTAGGCTCTTTCAACCATTATATACTGCCTGCCAGATCTCTACCCCCAGACACCAGCATACCCCAAAATTACACACAATTAAAACCAATTTATGATCATCAGTCACATATAGAGACTATTTAAAGACGAAATCATATGGACATCAGCCACTTGTTGGGTGATCAAAACCAATTTATGATCATCAGTCAGATATAGAGTTTATGTAAAGCCTAAATCATATGGACACCAATATTATGTTTGCCAAGAAGGGTAAACAAAATTAAAGAATCTAAAAACACTAAAATGTTATGAAGTTACAGTCAAGTATGCAGTTATGAAGTTACTGAATGTATCCAGTCAAATATACAATAATGAAGTTAGAGTTATGAAGCTACTGAATGTCCATGCATCAAAGTCTTGAATCATTTCAAATATAGTGAATAAGATCTCGTGATGTTATGGATGTGTGAGTATTTTTAGTCCATATAATACATTTATGTATAGATTGTGTTCTCTCAAAAGATAATAATATTAATGCGTGAGTACTTTTAATTGAGTGCATCCTTTAACTGGTCTCTTTTTAGAACAGTTCTTTAATCGATCTAAAAATTATGTGTAGCCTTTAACGGGTCTCTTTTTGCTAAGGCTATAATAGGTTTGTACTACGCTTAAGCGTATTCTAGTGATTTAGAATGGATTGTTTCGTCGAGTTCTCTTTGAATATCATCCAAACTAGACTTGGCTTTAATTAGCTCCTAAAAAATACTCCCAAAAGCATCAACATTACACTATTTTATAACACATTTCATTGTTTTTATCTTTTCTATCAAAATATAAATAGGACATCCAGTAGTTTAAATATCATTCGATTCTCTAAGAACCAACTCCAAAAAAGATTTATGATCATCCATTCTTGATTACACATATATCTATCCAATTTATCCCTCAAAGTTCTAATTACATAATCAATTAAGGCATTTACAAAAGTATAATAGGAGATCATTCCATCAATATTAGCTTCTAGAGATATTTGTCGGGAAGATGAGTGAATAATCTTAGGCATAAGTATTCTCTGAACATAGAATACCAAAATAGAAGGCACCATATTAGGCCTCTTATTCACACATAATAATTTGAGGCCACGAGATTAAAACATCTTCTAAAATGACAAATCATAGTTAACCTTGGTTTCAACAATGCAAACTAAATCAGGTTTGTAAGATGAATCCAAGAAATGAGCCCATTTTTTGAATAAGGATTTCTTAAACCTCTTATGTTCCAGTATAATGACTTTATTGTGGGAGTTGGTAATTTCACTCCTCAAATTGTAACCAACATTGGATAAGACATATCTTTGTAACTTACTCCAATAATTGTAAATTTTTTTTACTTTGCCCCTAAATAATGTTAATATTGACCCTCATTTTCAAAATAGTTAGGGACACCCCCACCTCACACCCGCATTTCCTAACACCATTAAATATTCACATTAATTGATAGTTAGACTTAACCCCTCCCCCCCTATAGTTTAAAGATCGAAATAGCCTCTAAAACAATTCATCTTCTTCATTGAACAAACCTTAATATCAAGAATCCTAATATAAATTATAAATACATTAGTGAATAAATACACACACCCACTTGTTGGGTGATCAAATACATAATAGAATGAAATGTAAGTGAAACACTCCTTTAAATTTTGATGGGTGATCAAAATTACACACAACCAATTGTTGGGCGATAAAAGTCAATTTATGATCATCAGTCAGATATAGAGTCTATGTAAAGCCTAAATCATATAGACATGAGACACTTTTTGGGTGATCAAAACCAATTTATGATCATCAGTCAAATATAGAATCTATGTAAAGCCTAACTCATATGGGCATCGATCTTATGTTTTCCAGGAAAGGTATACAAAAGTTAAAGAGTCTAAAAAGAGTAAAATGTTATGAAGTTACAGTCAAGCATACAGTTATGAAGTTACTGAATGTATCCAGTCAAGTATACAGTTATGAAGTTACTGAATGTCCAGGCATCAATGTCTTGAATCATAGCAAATATAGTGAATTAGATCTCGTGATGTTATGGATGTGTGAGTATTTTTAGTCTATATAATACTTCTGTGTATAGAATATGTTCTCTCAAAAGAGAAAAATATTTATGCGTGAGTAATTTTAATTGAGTGCAGCCTTTAACTGATCTCTTTTTAAATTAATTCTTTAAGTGATCTAAAAATTGTGTGCAACCTTTAACTGATCTATTTTTGCTAAGGCTATAATAGATTTGTACTACGCTTAAGCGTATTCCAGTGATTTAGAATGAACTGTTTTGTCGAGTTCTCTTTGAATATCGTCCAAAGTTCCTTTTATTTGTTATTTTATCAATAAATTCAGGGGATTAATCCCATTTTCATTAAAAAAATGTTATTATTCATGGCTTGAATTTCCAAATAATCATAAATAATTAACTAAGAAAATCCAAATCCAAATATATACCTTAGCCTTAATGGAGTTCCAATAGTGGACGAGCATTTTCCACTGATTCTCCTCAACCCTATCGGGACAATGTGTTAATCGCTTCTTTGTAGTTTTTAATGAAAACCCTGGAGTTTTGAAGTCGCCTTCTAATTTTTCAAAATTGACATGTGAGAGAACAAGCATTTAATACCAAATTGTACATATAATCATTAAGACAGAAGTATTTATGTTCACTTAAAAACATACCTTAATGTGTTTCCAAAATTATCCTTATAATGATTGGTCACACATTGCCAACCATCGTAAATTAGTGGTGCCATTAATCCGTTACGTGCCACAACTCCTAAATTTGAATCAAGCCTAGCTGTTATGCGTTTCCCTATGGGCTGGATGTACTTGTTGACTCTTACCTCCAAAATCACCCATATTCTCCCCATCCACCATGCATCCATTTAGGCCCATGAATTCGCCTATACCTTTCCCCACCTAAGGATTGAGTTTTATCGTTGAGTAGAAGAGTCAATTAAGATCATTGTTGATACCAAATTTAGTCTGCTGACATGGCCCAATTGAGTGAAGACACGTGGAAATCTGCATGGCAATAACAAACACTTCCGAGCAACACCTTGACCCACTCAGATACTCCGAGCAATAGATACCATCCGAGGAGCCATACTACGATGAGGAACTATGCTTCCCCGATCAACTGAGACGCTCCGACCAACAAGAGTTCTCAGAGGAAAGTTAATACACGGAGCAACTTATGAGTATCGAGCTACTTAGGCGGTCCGAGCTGCACCTCGAACAGAGCATTAATTGCAGGATAACCAATAGATTAACTGCGCATTAAATGTTCATTATATACGCCTAATTAACGGCTATGTACTACCCTTTCACATGAACAGCCTGAGGGCTATAAATACATTGTATCATCCTCATTGTAAGGGGACCAAAATTTCTTGATAAAACTTGTAATCGAGAATTTCCAAACAGTCGGCAATAACAGAAACAGTGGACGTAGGCCATTCTTATAAAGCTGAACCACTTTAAAATTTCTTTGTCTCATTTTATTTTATCTGTGATTAAATAATTAGATATAATCTAATTTTTTACATCAACAGATTGGCGTCGTCTGTGATAAACGACTGGTAATATCGTTTTTCATCAAAAACAATTCATTACAAATGGCTGATAATCCAGAACCCAGCAATCGAAACGCTGGAAGCCCTCCAAATCCATCTACTCCACCAAATGTTCCAGATCTGGATGGGATAATGACAAATCTGGCCTAGGGTCAGACAGCCATGCAAGAAACTATGCGACAACTCATACAAACCCTTCATGGCGGAGTATCGACCCATTAAAGACATCAAAGTGTTCAAAGAAATACCCGTTTACTTTCTTCGTGTACTAGGCATACCGATTCATATCGTATTGAGGAGTCTGAAGATTTTTCTTATCAACCTGGACAAACTTCGTCAGTATGAACCACAGATACTGAACAACGTATCACTCTCTCTCCAGAAAGGACTAGTGCTCTAGAAAGGTTAAGCAGGGTATCTCCTTTTGATCGATTAGGTCCTAGGAGGACCAAAATCCTCCTAAGGCTACGTCGAGGAGCTTCCGACAACCATCATACTTAAGGGAAGGATCTGCCCAATCGCAACCAGCTGCTCGTTAAGATAGATCCCAGGAAGCCACATCAACGCGATCAGTTTCTCAAACCAACAGGCCCGAGGAAAGAAACGATGCGTTGAAAGGCTCTATTCAGAGACTGGAGGATAGATTATGGGAAATGATTAAAGCCAAGAACCCTCTACAATGAACTTTTGTTCAAGGAACACCTTTTGTCCAGGATATTGTAGAATTTCCCACACCATCAAAGTTCAAAGCACCTGTTGTGACCCCCAAATATGATGGAAAGACCGACCATATCCTTCAGATAGAACAATACCAAGCTGCATCCGACATCTATGCTGTTCCAGATGAGATGAGATGCAGAGCATTCTCGGGAACTCTTACCGGATCTTCTCAAATATGGTATAATAATCTTCCTCGGGGAAAGATCTCAACTTTCTTTCAACTGGCTGAGTTATTCATTGGGAATTTCTGTTTTGGGGCAAAGCCAGTTAAACGAGTAGTGCATTTGTTAAGTGTTAGACAAAAAGCTGGTGAGAGTACCAGAGATTATATAACTCGTTTTAATAACGAGAAGCTTGAAGTCATTGATTATGAGGAAAAGACAGCGATTACCGCCTTGATGAGTGGACTAATTCCCAACAAGTTGTACTACACTTTGGCCAAAGATCCACCTAGAACCATGTCAGAACTGATGGGAAAAGCGACTAAGATTATGAATGCCGAGGAGGCTATGGATGCGAAGAAGAATATAGATGCCAAAGAAACCAAGGTGGAAAATGATAAAGCTAAGAAGAAAGAGCATAAGAACAATGGTAGTGATAAACACTCAAAAATAAGGTCGGCATGGGAAGTATTGAAGAAATTTGATAATTATACTCCTTTGAAGAAAGACATCAACCATGTTCTAGAAGAAATCAAGAACAACGAGGAATTAAACTGGCCAGAGAAAATGAAGGCAGACCCTGACAGGAGGAATAAGGCAAAATATTGCGAGTTTCACAAAGATCACGGCCATATGACCAAAAATTGCATAGCTCTTCAGAATGAGATTGAAACACTCATCAGACGAGGAAAATTGGCAAAGTATGTTGATCATAGAAATAAAAGAAGAAATAGCGACCGAACAAGAGAGAGGTCTAGATCTCCTCGTCGAGAAGAGGAGAATAAAAAAAGAGACCATGAAGTTGATCCAGAAGACGACCCCGATCTTCCCAAGCGACCAAGGCAGCCAGAACATGAGGTATTTTCGATACGCTTTGGGTCATTTGATTGTAATGTTATTACAGGTGGAGATGAAGGAGGGGGAGACCTTACCACAGAGAGAAAAGCTTAACTCTGTGAGGCTCAAGCTTGTTCATACATTCAACGAATAAATCTACCTGAGGAGGATCACCCTAGAAAGGTAAACAAAGAGAAATTGGTCATTGGTTTCTTAAAGAACGACCTCGCAGGTGTTCTATATCCTCATGATGACCCATTGGTGATCAAAATGAGGATGAAGGAAGTGATGATTTCAAGAGTACTGGTAGATAATGGTAGGTCGTCAGACATCATGTTCTACTCGTGCTTCGACAGTTTAAATCTAAAACTATCTCAACTGGAGCCTTATCACAACCCCTCCTGGGTTTTTCTGGTGAGAAAGTTTTTCCACTTGGGACGATCACGTTGGATATATTCATTGGTACATGGCCTGCTTGTCGAACAGAAAGAATACGTTTCTTCGTGATGTATAAGAATGTTCAATCAGCATACAATATCATCATGGGAAGAGTAGGATTGAAGAAGTTTGAGGCTATACCATCTACGGTACATCAATGCCTAAAATTTCCAATAAATTTTGGTGTAGGAGTTGTGAAAGGTGATCAGAAAGTAGCTCGGGAATGCTATTATTCATCTGCCGAGTAAGAGGAACTAGAGGAATCAAGGAAAAATACTACTACCTATAAAGTGGATAAAGGTGCAGGAATTGAAATATTGGATCCTAGAGATGAGTCGCAACTCGTGAAGGGTCAAGTGGTGGAAGCTACTGAAAACATCATTCTGGACGAAGAGCACCCTGAACGAACTACTCAAGTAGGTTCGTCGTTGGAAGCCTCACTAAAGCAGAAATTGATAACTTTCTTAAGAAGCAGAAAGCAAACTTTTGCGTGGAGTCATGAGGATATGCCCGGGATAGACCCAAATTTCTTATGTCATGAGCTCAATGTGAATAAGGAGATTAAGCATGTGAAGCAGAGAATAAGAGTATTCAGTCCCGAGAAGAATCAAGCTATACAGGAGGAAGTCGAGAAGCTCCAAAAAGCTTGCTTTATTGAAGATGCTAAATATCCAGACTGGTTAGCAAATGTGGTAATGGTGAAAAAGAAGAACAACAAATGGAGGATGTGTGTAGACTTCACCGACCTCAACAAAGCATGCCCAAAGGATCACTTTCCACTGCCCCGAATTGATCAACTAGTGGATGCTACCTCGGGACACGAGCTGCTGAGCTTCATGGATTCTTATTCTGGTTACAATCAGATTAAAATGAAACCTGAAGACAGGGAGAGTACTTCCTTCATTACCTCTAGGGGAACTTATTATTATAATGTTATGCCTTTTGGTTTGAAAAATGCAGGTGCAACATATCAGCGGCGAATGAACAAAGTGTTTGCAGAACAAATCAGTTGCAATATGGAAGTCTATGTTGACGATATGCTGACAAAGAGAAAGAAAGTTGCTGATCATCTAATTGACTTAGGCCAGACCTTTGATCAACTAGATAAATATCAAATGAAGTTGAACTCGACGAAGTGCATATTTGGAGTACGAGAAGGCATGTTTCTCGGGTACATTGTCAATCAGCGATGCATTGAAGCTAACCCTGAAAAGATCAAAGCTCTGTTAGGGATGCGATCCCCAATGACGAAGAAAGAAGTGCAAAGTCTTACACGACGAGTAGCAGCACTCAATAGATTTGTATCGTGAGCAACTGATAGATGTCTCCCATTCTTTAAAACACTCTGAAAGACTTTTGAGTGGAATGATGAATGTGAGAAGGCTTTTTAAGACTTGAAGAAATATCTGGGAGCACCTCCACTATTGTCTAGGCCAGTGATGGGAGAAAAATTGTACTTGTATCTGTCCGTGTCAGAGAACGCAGTTAGCTCAACATTAATAAGAGTGGAGAATGGAGGGCAAAAACCGATTTATTACACTAGCAAAGCCTTCCGAGGAGCAAAAATTAGATATCCAAAGCTGGAAAAATTGGCACTAGCATTGATCGAGGCAAGTAGAAGAATGAGGCCATACTTCCATACTCTTACTATAGTCGTATGTACCAATATGCCATTGAGTCAAGCTATTCATAAACCAAAAAAATCAGGAAGATTGATGTATTGGGCAACAGAGCTCAGTGAATATGACTTACTTAATGAGCCCAGATCATCGCTCAAAGGGCAAGCAGTAGCACATTTTATAGCAAAGTTCACCTATCCTGATACCACCGAGGAGCAAAAGCTGCTCACCGATCAACCTGTGGATGTTACAGAATCACCAAACTCAAGCCCACACCAACTTAGGTTGGTAAAAGGGCAAGAAGTGATGATCGACGAACATCAAGAAATATTATGAGAGGGTGAAAGGAAGCAACACATTTTCCACCGAGGAACTCTGTCAGATCAGAAATTTGAAGACGAGTTACCTATATGGAGTTTATATGTGGATGCTCATCTTGCGCAATAGGCTGTGGAGCAGGGAGTGTTCTTAATAGTCCAGACGAGGTCGACATAGAATATGCCCTACGCTTCTAATTCAAAGCTATAAATAATGAAGCTGAATATGAAGCCATGATTGCAGGTCTTAGTTTGGCAAAAACCATGGGGGCAGAACAGGTTATTGTCTTCAGTGACTCATAATTGATCATAAATTAAATGATGGGAGTATATGCAGCCAAAAGAGAATTAATGATCAGGTATTATGCAAAGGTAAGGGAATTGGTATCAGAATTTGCTGCTATTCAGCTAGTTAGAATACCAAGAATGGAGAATGCAAGGGCCGACGCCTTAGCTCGATTAGCATCAGCTACTCGTACCAAGCTACGAAGAGCAATCCCAATTGAAGTTTTAGCTAGTCGGAGTATAGATGAAGATTTGACGATGAATTTTATTACCCTTAATTTAGGACCATATTGGATGGATTCCATTAGGGCATATATTGAGGAGGGGGAATTACCAACTGACAAACTTGCAGCTAAAAAACTAAAGTTTAAAGCTACTCATTATGTACTGAATAATAGTATTCTGTACAGGCGGGGAATTATAGCAGGTTTGCAAAGATGTGTGCATCCCACCGAGGTGAAAGACTTGATTGAAGATATCCATGAAGGGTTGGACGCTATTGCAAAGAGTTATGACGCAAGGATACTACTGGTCAACGATGAGGGTTGATTGTATAGCCTACGCCAAGAAATGTGACAAGTGTCAATGCTTCTCCACTATTCGAAGAACTCCCCAAGCGTTATTGACACCCATTACTTCCCCTTGGCCATTTGCTATGTGGGCAATTAACCTGGTCGGACCACTTCCAACGACCAGAGGAAGATTTAAATATCTCATCGTAGCAGTGGATTATTTTACTAAGTGGGTAGAAGCTGAGCCTCTTGTCAACATGACGTACGAGAAGTTGTACCAATTTATTTGGAAAAATATCATCTGTAGATATGGTCTTCCCCATGCATTCATTACCGACCATGGAACACAATTTGACAACGAGGAATTCACTGCCTATTGTCATCAGTCAACTTTCCTGAAAATCCAATCGGCACCAGGCCATCCCCAAAGCAATGGACAAACTGAAGTAACAAACAGAACGCTGCTTAATGGCTTGAAGAAAAGACTGAATGATGCGAAAGAAAATTGGATCAACGAGCTACAATCAGTACTATGGGCTTACCGAACTACTCCCCGAGCAGCAATAGGGGAATCTCCATATATGCTGGCATTTGGAAGCGAAGCCGTTATACCTGCCGAGTTGGGTCTCCCGACACACAGAGTACTGAATTTCAATTCCCCTGTCAGTGACTTAATGAGAAGATTGGATTTAGACATGCTTGAGGAAGTTAGAGAAGAAGCAGCAATCAGGAATGCTGCTTATCAACAGTGAACAGCTTTGTTCTACAACAAGAGAGTAAATAAGTGCGACCTGAAAGAAGGAGACTATATTCTAAAGAAAGTGATTCAAAAGAACAACAAATTGGAAGAAAATTGGCATGGACCTTACCGAGTTACAGAAGTTGTTCGACCACGAACCTATAGAATAACAACTTTAGAAGGGCAGGAGTTTAAGAATGCATGGAATGCAGAACACTTGCGCAAGTACTATCAGTGATGTAATCTCTCATGTAATATATTTTCGACAGTATGAATAAAGTGACAGTGTTATGCCCAGTTCTCTCCTTTTGTGTGAATTTTTTTGATGAATATTAGTGCTACACACTACTCAGCAAAACTCAGACTACTCAGAAATCTATTCCCAAAATCGCCAACTAAGGTTGGTCGGGAAGTAAATCTATTCCTAAAAATGCCAACTAAGGTTGGTTAGGAAGTAAATCTATTCCTAAAAATGCCAACTAAGGTTGGTTAGGAAGTAAATCTATTCCTGAAAATGCCAACTAAGGTTGGTCGGGAATTAAATATATTCCTAAAAATGACATCTAAGGTTGGTTAGGAAGTAAATCTATCCCCGAAAACGCCAACTAAGGTTGGTAGGGAAGTAAATCTATTCCTAAAAATGCCAACTAACGTTGGTTAGGAAATAAATCTATTCCTAAAAATGCCAACTAAGGTTGGTTAGGAAGTAAATCTACTCCCAAAAACGCCAACTAAGGTTGGTCGGGAAGTAAATCTATTCCTAAAAATGCCAACTAAGGTTGTTTAGGAAGTAAATCTATTCCTAAAAATGCCAACTAAGGTTGGTTAGGAAGAAAAACTATTCCAAAAAGTGCCAAAGTTGGTCGGTAAGAAAAATCCACTAACTGTGGTTGATCGGGAATAAAAACCCACTAAATGTAGTTGGTCGAGAAGAAAAATTTACCGACCTTGGTTGGTCGAAAACATTTTATGAGTACGAGAAAGTGATCGAGCAAAATTTTTTATACTCATGACTTTTTAAATTACTACCAACTTGGTCGAGAAACAAAGTATCATCAATTTTGGTTAGTCGTCAAATGATTACCACAAATTCAAGATAGTTGACAATAAGTTTTAACAAACTCCAGTTGATCGACAAATAACAAAATTTTATTATCTTTTTAACAGATATACATGCACAAATGAAAAGTGTTTTATGATTAAAAGACAATGGCAGTCAAGATTTGCAAATAAAATTATTTCATTAAATGTAGAACAAAATACATCAAGAATGAAAAACAAATTTATTACATCAAGATTCCTATTCTATTGGTTTCTTCCCCTCTGCTTTTAAAATAGGTTCCTCACCAGCAGGTGGATCATTCAAAGCATAAGGGGAATTTATGAAGTTAAGATCTTTAAGCATCCTGATGTTCATCACAGATGGTTGATCGAGTAGGTGCTCGAGATGAGATATCTCAACATTAGAATGGAGATTATAATCGCCAAGGTATTTGGAAATCAAACACAGAGGGATGTCCCGAGCAGGGATCCAACCCATGTCAAGCTTGAATGGTGGCACTGGTAGGTCGAGCAGCCCAGGATTATGGTAATCCCACAGATAATGACCCTGTTCCAGTTGCAGTACACCTAAGGCATTCAACCATCCCTGTTGGTAACCCTCATTATTTGCATTTTGGATACGATCATCCAAATGGTAGAGAGCCTCATTGTAGCCAGCCATCCAGAATTCTTTGGGCTGCTTGTGGAATTGATATGTCAATCTTTCCAGTTGCTCGTGGAGACTTTTTATAAAGAGTTCTTCATTATCCAAGGTATACTTCTGCGCAGAAAGTTGCTCGTCCAGATTCCTGATGTTCTTAGACATTTCAGCCAATGCCTGGTTCTTTGCCATCAGTTGGAAGGCCTGCTTCTCCAGAGCAGATTGAATTCTCTGTTCCTCGACAGTAATCTGAGCAGCTCTTAGTCGTCCCCGAGGAGCTCTTGCTCGACCCCGAGTAGATGTAGAAAGGCCAGCACTCTTCAAGGTTTCTAATTCATCCCTCAGGTTGGCGTTTTTGACCTCCAAGAAAGATAATCTCTCGTCGTTCACACGGACCAAAGCGTTTGAGTGGAAGCTACAGACTTCAACTGAGACACCTCTCTTTGCAGGTCATTATTTTCCTACTCTAACAACTCAGCTATCTGTCTGTGCTCTTCGACCCCAGCCTTCAAAGTTCTCTCCCTCACATCGTAAGCAGCGAACAGTTTATCGTATCCCTTATCAGCATTGAGTTGCTGATACTTCTTCTCGTATCCTTCATGCAAAAGGGTTGTATATTCCTTATATTGTTGCTGAAGTTATTCAAGAGTGACCTGGAGACCTTCAATCATATCATAGTATGCTATGTTGTTAGCCACTGCACGGTCGAGCAGGCACTTCAAATACTGATATGCTTCAATTGCTTACTCTGAAGCACCTTAATCAAGGATGTCAATGATTTGAGTTGAACTCATGTCTGAATGACCAGCTTTGAAATACTCATTGCATTGCCTTAACATTTTTGTATCATGAGAGATAATAAATCCATCTTGTCCAGAAACTAGTAAAGGAAGAAAAAGCAAGAATCAATAAGAGTACAAACAGAGCATGAAGAAGAGAATCAACAGTATGCATAAGCAAAAGTTCAAAATTTATTACATCATAAAGGAGAAGTACAAAGTTCAGAGTTACATTTGACAAAGAAAAAATAAAATAGAGAGAAATCTGAAAAACTCTACACCTTTTCCTTGTCTCCCAAAACTTTCTCGGGAGATTGGGACAAGGAAGTAGGTTGCTCGGATGGAACAGAGGTTTGCTCGGGAAGTTCTGGAGGTTGCTCGGATGAAGTAACGGGTAGTTGAAGTTCCTCACCAATGGGATGGATAGCTGGGGGATGAGAAATTTGATCTCCCATCACGATGGAAGATTCCTCAGAGGCAGCTTCGTCCTCTTCTTCTTCTTCAGGAGTTAGAGGGGGGTCCAGGATGTGTCGCTGAAATAGTTCAGAATTTTCATCAACTTTCATCTCTTGCAGAGAAGCGACCCATCCATATCTAAAGTATTTGAGGTTGCCATATTCCACTTGCGACATCATGGAAGTCAAACCTTTATTCCACCATTTATCCCAGCCGGCGCTGAAGGATTTTTTGACAGCCAATTTCCTTTTTGTCTTCTCTGAGGAAAGCTTCTCGGAAAGAAGATCATCAGCAGCCTTCAATTTATTCTCAACTTCCTCCTTCTGATGACTTACTTCCCGAAGTTGACCCAACTCCTCCTCAGCAGTCTTGAGCTTATTTTCAAGCTCCCCAGCATTTTTGAGCTTCCCTTCGAGCTATTTATTCTTCTTCTCCAAATCATTTATTTTTTTCTCCAACCCCTTAGAGACCTCAATAATCTGAGCCTTCACCTGCTCGGACGAATTGAACCTCTTCTCCCAAATCACCTTATCATCAGCATACTTCTGACGAGAATCCTTCAGGGATTGCGTCAGACCTACTAAGTCTTCCTCTACACCTGATGAGGAGCTTGAAGCTTTAATAGCTTCATCTTTCTTCAGAATTGTATTAAAATAGGTCACCAACTGGGAATATAAAAGCAAGTCACTACACAGATACAAAAAGGAAGAAATGAAAATTTAAGACTATAGGACTTACAGAAGCAATATGACGAGCTGCTAATGCGGTAACCATGTCTCGAGAAAGGTTTTCTTCAATACCTTGGATCTCGGGAATGATCCAAGTCTTCACCGAGTTCATAGCAGAGCTCGGGGCAACAAAAGTGGGAACACCACTAGTCCGGGGCTGAGAGATGGATTTAGCCAAATTGATAGAGGAGCTTTTCTTCAGCCTCCTCAGAGGAGCATCAACGTTATCGACTAACGATGTAGTCTTAGTCGTAGAAATGACAATCACCTCGCTTGGAGCAGTAGCCTTGCTCGGGGCCACTGGGGGCTTCTCAAAAACCTTCACAGGATCAGTCGAAGGAGGTGCATCAATTTTCTTTGTCCCCTCTCCTGGTACATCAAGCTTACTTTTCTTTGCCTCTCCAGCACCAGAGGCAGATTTCTCAAAAAGGGTAGGAGGTCTTCTTTTCTACATCCTTTCACTCAAGGGAATATGTGACTCAGGTGAAGAACTTGTAGAGGCTGGTATTGGTTCTGCGTCGCTTATCACTGGACGAGCAGTAAAAGAGGAGGTGTAACTCTTGTACTGTAGCAAATATGAATCTGACCTAATATGCTCGTCGGCAACAGTCTGATGCAAACTCCAGATAAGTTTTAAATTCCTTAGTTAACGTCTGTCTCTTCTGGAGATTTTCTTTTGCTGACAACTGCAAATAAATAAAAATTAAAATATGAGTGACACATTTTATCAAACACAAAAGAAGCATAATCTTGAAAATAAAAGAAAAACAACCTATCCCATTGCATAGGGAGGACATTTGGGACCCTGGTAAACATCAGCTCCAGTTAATGGAGGGTGTTGCCAATTTTTCATATCAACATCGTGCTCAAAGTAGTCCCTATTGGCATCTGGGAGATTGACCACTAAAGCTCTATTTAAAAACCTAGTTTTTAAATAAAAAGTATTATCACCCACAGCCCATCTATAACAAAACATAATCTCAGGAATTCCTATACGAGTTCCATGAATTTGATTTAATCTATAAACTCCATTAACTATTCTCCATGTATTGGGGGCTATTCTTGTAGGAACCACGTCAAAGTATTGACAGAATTCCAGACATAAAGGGTTTGGGGGAAAAGAAAAGCCACATTCAGCGACAAAGAGACCGGGGAACCAATGTCCCTCAGCGAAACGAAAATAGTCTGAAGGCTCAAAAAGCTCTTCCAAAATAACCCATGAGGGAATAGAGAAATCAGAGCGAAACTTATCAATCGATATAAACCATGATGAAAGAAGGAAATCAAAGAGAAAGAAGAAAATCTTATAGGAAAGGGATGAGTCTGTTGACAACAAATGATGAAAGAGATGAACGCACAGGAGAGAGAAACAATGGAAAACTCAAAGAGACAAATTTGAAAAACTAGAAGAGGAGGGGATTTTCTGCAACGCTTAGTTCTTGGGAATGTGTAAAGATAATGATTACAAAAAGAGACGATTACGTTACCGGCGGCTAAAAAAGATAAAAATGGCGCGAGAATCGAAGCGGTCATAAAAATTCAAAAAGTTCGACTCTACGAATTTGGAAGGAGAAATAAATACAAAAGAAAATACTCTTAAATTTCAGGATGACTATTTAAAACCGCCATATTTCGAGAAAGAATGTTCCACACTCCTCAAATTTCGAACTGTGAAACATTAGGGGAGCGGTCATAAAAATTCAAAAAGTCCGACTCTACGAATTTGGAAGGAGAAATAAATACAAAAGATAATAGTCTAAAATTTCAGGATGACCATTTAAAACCGCCATATTTCGAGAAAGAATGTTCCACACTCCTCAAATTTTGAACTGTGAAACATTAGGGGCTTCTGTTGATACCAAATTTAGTCTGCTGACATGGCTCAATTGAGTGAAGACACGTGGAAATCTGCATGGGAATAACAAACACTTTCGAGCAACACCTTGACCCACTCAGATACTCCGAGCAATAGATACCATCCGAGGAGCCATACTGCGACGAGGAACTCTACTTCCCCGATCAACTGAGACGCTCCGACCAACAAGAGTTCTCCGAGGAAATTTAATACACTGAGCAACTTATGAGTACCGAGCTACTTAGGCGGTCCGAGCAGCTTAGGCGGTTCGAGCTGCACCTCGAACAGAGCATTAATTGTAGGATAACCAACAGATTAACTGCGCATTAAATGTTCATTATTATCATACAGATGTATACGCCTAATTAACGGCTATGTACTACCCTTTCACATGAACAACCTGAGGGCTATAAATACATTGTATCATCCTCATTGTAAGGGAACCAAAATTTCTTGATAAAACTTGTAATCGAGAATTCCAAAATAGTCAGCAATAATAGAAACAGTGGACGTAGGCCATTCTTATAAGGCTGAACCACTTTAAAATTTCTTTGTCTCATTTTATTTTATCTGTGATTAAATAATTAGATATAATCTAATTTTTTACATCCACAATCATGATGGACAAAGAATAGAAGATAATGTGTGTATATGTAGTAAGACATGATTAACAATGTAAAATATTTTCCAGTCATGCTCATCATAATCTGAAAGCATCAATTATCAAAAAATATATCTTAAAAACTTGTTAAGGGAATGCAACTTGTGTACCTGCACTTTGATCTTATTCCCGTTGGATACTCTGGGATAATGGATGGTTTGATTCAAAACTAGCAGTAATAGGTGGCACATTAAAAAGAGGATCCAAATTAGTTGTCATGGTAGTCTATAAACAATAAAACACTAATTAGTACATATAAAATTAGCACACAATTGTTTGGTTGACTTTGTTGTTGTACATATGAAAATCAAAGTGCACGCATTATATGGTAAAATTTGTGCTTGCAAAACATTATAAACAAAATCAAAACAAAGGTTATTACATTGGCTGCAATAAAAGCACAAGTGAAAAGGGGAACTTTTGTCTCCAAATGTGTTCTGAAACTGTGTTCACTTGTATAATTTGTTCGCAAGACATATTCTCATTTTTGAATATATTTAACGATTCAAACTAACTTACGTATTGTAAACTAACAAACCCAAAAATAAGAAATTAATAAATAGGACTATATAATTTTCAACCACAACATGCAATTGTTTAAGCGCACATAATCTCGCCCTCAAGTAGGTTCCGGCATAGCTCATGTACAACGTTGGGTTGGATGTCCATCAGCTGTCACGATAGTCTATAAATAACATAATTGTAATAACCTCAAATAATGGCAAATAAAAATTAGAGAGGAAGAGTCAAATAAGAACATCTATGAACTAGAGATGAATAACGTGGAAATGTTCACGCACACCTCTTCTCGCCCATAAGTAGGTTCATGTATAGCTCTTGTGCGGCGTTGGCTCTGACGTCCACTAGCAGTCATGGTAATCTATAAAGAATGTAATTGTATAGAACTCAAATTCATATATAGAAAAATTAGAGATGATATTTTAATTGTATCTGTTTTGGTGCACAATATTTATCTATTAAGAGATAAACATGTGGTCAAGTGTTAGTGGTGCACAACTCTTGCTTGATAAATCGTCCTACATAATGCATATGGATATTTTATATGACCCAACCTAATGTGCCTTCTCAATCATAATGTCAACAAACTATTTTTTGAATTTCATGAATTCAATTTGCAACAATGTATATGTGTATCCATGAATTCAATAGTTGTATATATCTGCAATCAAATAAATATGGATACACAATGTGGTGGGTCTTTAAGTCAACCCAATTGTATTATCAATTAAAATTTCTAATGAGATCATATAAATTGGCAAAATACAATGCAATAACACCTCTCTAGAAATAACATGTAAGAGTAACAGTTAAATAAGCACATATATGAACTAGACGTGAATAACATGCAAATGTTCAAGTTCACCTCATCTCGCCCATAAGTAGGTTTAGGCATAGCTCATGTATGATGTTGTGTTGGAAGTCCATTAGCCATCACTGTAGTCTATAAACAATAAAATTGTATAAACCTTAAATTAGGAGAAATGATAATTAGAGAGGGATAGTTAAAAAAAGCACATATATGAACTAGAGATGAATAAGATGCAATTGTTCATGTGCACCTCATCTCCCCATAAGTAGGTTTAGGCATAACTCTTGTGCAGCATTGGGTCTGACGTCCACTAGCCATCATAGTAGTCTATAAACAATGTAATTGTATAGAACTCATCAATATATTTCACCTTGTAAACAAATGCAAATCACTCGGCTCTTCAAAAACACTAGTCACTAAAAATTATAACAATAAATATCTTATAATATTCTTCGGATTCTCATTCACCTATGAGATTTCATATATGAGAATAGTGTTTCTCGTTATCAATGTCCGGGTGGAAAACATAATCACCTCTCCCAGTCCGCCCCACCAAACCTATAAAATATAAATTTCAGTCATTTTTGTGAGATAATTATGCAACCTCAAGAATCAATCAATTTTACTTCTCTATTTAGAGCTACCACTACAACTGTTTTATATATTTTCTTAAACAACAAATATATTTTTTAAATCTAAACATCAATATCATACAAATTTTTGTAACTCTATCTTTTATAAAATACTCCATACCTCCCTATTGTTTTACTATAAGTCCATTATGAATGTTACAACACTCAAAACACAAAATAAATTTATAGTACAACATCAATATGAAGTTCACAATTAAAACACATATTTTAGCATTCAATCCCCTGATGTTTCAACTTTTTTGAGTTCCTCTCATAGTTAACATCCAACTATATTAATAACTAATTGGCTTTTACGAACTATTAGGGGTGTATCAAAGAAAGGAGAAGTTATTATACAAGTGGAGCGTCCTTTACTTTTATATTCAGTTTAAGTCTATTTTATATGCTAAGTGTTCTAATAAAAATAGGCATCCTCTATGGGATTACTAACAATCAATGGAAATTTGTACCCCTTGTATGGTTTCTTCTAGTGTTGTCCCTTTTATTTTTTTTCTCCTCCACCTTGGGTGTTCTGCAAGACCTCTCTATTCACTCCCTAGAAAAAGAAACGATAAAAATAAGAAGCCCCTACAGACTTTTCGTCCATTTAATATTACGCATCGATGAACAAATGAACTGAATAAAAATTTCACAATTATTCTACTAGTTGTGAACATTGATACTTTTCTCTCTCAATCATTAGCAGTTCAGAAAATATACTTCTATAATCTGAATATAAACTGGCATAATCTTAGCTCTAATTTATAAGCACCTTTCCTGTCAACAACCCCTACATTTCCTCAATCGACTCCCAATTTATGTCTTTAAATCATATACATTAGAGTTGCATTTGATTTTTAGTGTTAAACCTAAGGGTATAGGATGGGAAAACAGCCTTGTTGCTAGAAAAATGGATTGAAAAGAGGTACATGGAGTATTGGAGAAGACCATAAACTCGTGAGTTTCATCCTTAGCAATGGCACACAATGCTGGAGGATTGTTTAAAAACTTGCATATGTTTTATTCTCTATTTCTCTCTTTTACTTATGGGCTATGAAGACGCGACAGTGCTGACCCCCAATGCGGTACATTTTAAAAAAAAATAAAAACTTGAATTTTTCAACCAAATTTGGTGGAGATAGCTCATAAAACAAATAATCAAAATGAGAATGAGACGGTCATCAAAAGGTTTTACTATATTAACTAAGTCTTAATGACCTACAACTAATTGTGCATTAAAATATACATTTTATTATTTTAGGTTTATGATGATGCAGGTTTGCTGAGATGTGGATAGATTAATTATTTGAGGCCAGATCTCAAGATGGGAGCTTTCACAGACATAGAAGAAGACATGATTATCCAACTTCATTCTCAGATAGGGAACGGATACTCTCATAGAAATTGAACCTATTTTTGACATCCCAAATCTAAATCACTCAGAGTTTAAATTTATTAATTATTGTTTGTTTACTTTAAAAGGCCACTAGTCATATTACCTCTAAGTGACTTCACGAGACAATATTAAAATACCAAAATTGATTCTAATGCTTGTCATTCTGACAGAAGAGACAAAAACAAAAAAAATCATAACTCTAAAACATTTATCCTGATAAAAAAATAACTAACAGAATTTTCACATTCAGATTTTTGACTTCATAATGAAGATGCACCTAAATTATAGAAATATGTACAAACTACCTCATTAATAAAAATAATGCACTAAACTTAGCAATAATGTCTCTTATATGTGAAAATCAACTTTTATATTAAAAATGTCAAAACTCTATAAATTAATAAATGCCTAACAAAATAATATTATATTAATGAAAAGAAATGTCATGCAAGTAATATTTCTAAAATTTTCACGCATATTGTCATTTGTTCCTCTTTTATTTAGTATCATCCTTGGTTAATGTAGTATCAACTTCAATTCCTACGAGATCTTGCCTAAACCAATTAACACCTTCATCGCGTGTGAATGTCGTGTCATCTAAATGTTGCTCGCTCCATAACATCATCTGGTCATCATATGCATGTTGTTGGTAACACATATAAAAAAAAAAGTCCCTAGGCTTTGTAGTACCAACAATATGCCAGTCATCCTCCATCGGATCTTGCACATAAAATACTTGTTTCCTTGAGATGCTAGGATTAACGGTTCATCTGATACTTGCTACCTAAAATATAACAAATGGTTGAAATTCACAAGTGTGAATCCAAAGCCATCTCGCTCACTTAGTCCCCTAGTATTATCAACCCAATCAAACTGAACAACATGAACTTATAGTCTTTAGAATAAAACAACTGAATTATATCGGTCAAAACTCCGTAATAATTAACATCTCCCGATACAGGATTCTTATCTCTCTCACTTGCATAACTTTTTGTAGTTGCCTTTAAAATAACTCCACTATTTTCAGTTGTTCTATTACTTTCGCGTGTCTTTATGTGATACCTAACACCATCAATGATACAGCCTGTGAATTTCTTTTCTTTCTTTTGTTTACCCATAGCCAATGTTTGAATTTCTTGTGATATCTCCACATTACCATCCTCAAGTAACTTACCTACTTATTCTTAAGAATAAAAAATGGTAACTTCATATTTATCATATTTAGTCTAATCAAATGTCTTTAATTATGCCATAAAATTCTTATTAGTTAAGTGTTCTCTAAACCATAAATGAAATGTTTCGCTATGGACACGGTCTACATCATATGGTCTAAAACTAGGATTACTCCTTTTGATTAACGAGCGATGAATACTACAATAAATGACATAGTTGAATTATTTTTGTATGAATTAAACAATTTGATACCTTATTTCTAGTACAATACTTTCTCACGAAAAGGGGTTATTGCATTGTTGTTGACAAGTACATATCGATGAGCTTGTGAGTATGTTGTGTTATCGAGCACAAATCCCTCTACTTTCCCTAAAGTACGACCACCTGTTTGATTGAAATAATTGTCTCCACCATCATAATTCCTCTCTGGTCGAGTATCTTTTGTCTCAACATCATGCAAATAACTTGAACAAAAATGTCAAACATATTTCTACCCAGTATCCTTAGGCAATTGATCCCTCGGGATAGGGGTGTGAACGGGTCGGGTTTGGATTGGGTAACGGTATATCCAAATCCGATCCGGGTATTTTTTTAGCGGATCGGGTCTTACCCGATTACCCGTCGGGTCTCAGAAAAATGAATCCAGACCCGAATCCGTTAAGGACCCGAAGACCCAACCCGAATACCCAACCCGAATACCCAACCCGAATACCTGTTATTAATAGTTATATATATATATATATATATATATACACACATTCGGGTCGGGTCCTTATCGGATCAGAGTCATGTATATCCAGATCTGGTCCATTAACTAATCGGATAATCGGGTCTATAAAATTTGCTCAGATCCGTTAATTCGGATCGGGTCCGGGTTCAGACCCGGTCCATTGACAACCCTACCTCGGGATGACTTTGCATTTTCACATACCCTTTTAATGTGAATAGATATCTATGAGTGAATATATTCATATTTTTGTTAGTATAATGCACTTAGTAAGGTAAATAAATAATTTAATAATTAATTCAAACAATATCTTACCTCTCAATAGGAAACATTCATCGATTTTATGGCAGTCCACTAATCTTTGCCTCCTCTGCTAAATGAACAATCAAATGTTCCATGATATTAAAAAAAGGAAGGTGGAAATATTCACACAAGATGGCATTATGTGAGATCAATGCGAGATTTGTGTATGATCTAAATTTATTGCATTCATCACTTTTGAGACAATCTGCCTGAAAAAAAAGGCTTAATTCAATTAGTGGTTCCTAAACATATTTGGTAGCACATTTCTAAGAGAAATTGAAGTAGTTCCTCCATTAAGATGTTGTTATCGTGGCTTTTCAGTCTTGAGATTGTTCGTTGTTTAAGGTTAACACGACGTGATATGTTTGAAGCATAACCATCTAGTACTTTTATCTCTTTCAATACTTTTTATACTATCTTTTTGTCCTCGTTGTCTAATGTAAAACAATCTGGTGGAAAATAGTATTTATTGAAGAGTGCGCGTATATTCAAATATAGAAATTATTTAATTAAACACATTTTTCCAATTAAATCCTAAAAACGTGCATCTAGATGATTTATCAAATAAAATAAAGCATGTGACACAAAATATCTGGAAAAATCTCCGCAGGGCAAAACCATATTATTTTCACTATAATTTGTAAAGAACGGTTACAGAGATTATAATGAAAATAAGTGTGACATACGAAATGCCCGTAGGTGTCGGTTCTGATGTCGTCGACTGGAATCTCTCGCAAGAACTCCAGATGGGCAGCAATGAAGAATGGATCGACTTGTCCACAAAATAATCCAAAATGAGTAAGAATAATCTTTTGAAGGTTTATCATGTGCACTTGATAAATGGGAGTGCAAGTGTGAATTTAAAGAGGCATAAAGCCTTAAAATAATGAAGTCTAAAAAGAGTTAAAATTATGAAGTCAAAAAAGACTTAAAATGATGAAGGCCATTTTAGGTTGGTTGGTGTGGAAATAGAGTTGAATTTTTTTTTGAAACACTTGAGTAGAAAGGGATATAAAGATATTTGCGTCACTCCATTATTATTTTTCTTCTCCATTTTCAAAGGGCCATAACTTCTTCACCGTAGCTCGGATTGAGGTGTCGTTTCTTCAAGTATCTTCGTGGAGTAGAGCTCTTCAACTTTTCAGTTGACCAGTCCTCTCAATGATGTCTATAAAAATTACCAAAACTCCCGTGAACTTTCATATATTGCCTTCTTTCACTGTTTTGACTTCTCTTGCATACCACTTGCATAAAGTGCCTAAAATCGTGGAACGTGAAGTCGTTGAGGCAGAAGAAGGACACATGATGGAGACGTTGAATGCTTAATTCCCATAATTTACATAGATGCTTTCATATGAGATCGTGTAGAGACGTGCCGAATGTAGCGGTATCAGACATACAAACTGTGATCTAGGAAAACAGAAAATTCCTAGATACTACCCGGACATTTATAAAATTATTTCCTTACATTTATTAGCATCCCTTTTCAGTGGATGCAATGCCTTATAAATTTCTATATCTTCTAGATTGAAACGTGCATTTAGATTGTCCTTCCCTTTTCCACCAACATTGAGTAATGTCCAGAGCACATTATCGCACACATTCTTCTCAATGTGCATAATGTCAAGATTATGACGTATTAGGTTGTCCTTCAAATAAGGTAACTCAAAGAATATACTCCTCTTCTTCCAATTAGTTATGTTTCCATTCCATTGCCATTGCCATCGTCATCATTATTATTTTTCCTCTTTCGATATTTTGATTCTATCTCCTTCCCAAACTTGTTATTGAACTCCTTCACTTCCACGCACACTTCTACCCCAGATAGTCGAACGGGATTTGGATACAATTCAAATGTTCCATCAAAAGAAATTTTATCTTCTCAGAATTTATGCTAAGCAAGCAAACATCGACGATGACCCATATAGCTATGTTTACCACCGTTATATATCCAATGAGAATGAGTGTACTTATGACAACAAGGACAAGAGAGTTTACGTTTAGTGCTCCATCCAGAAAAATTTACAAATGCTAGAAAATCACTTATTGTCCAAAGCAACGATGCATGCATTTGGAACATCTGATTACAAGACGCATTATAGGTGCCCATCCAACCCACAATTTCTTCAACTCATCAATCAAAGGACGCAAATAAACATCAACGTCATTTTCAGGTCCACGAGGACCATCTATAAGAAATGTCAATATCATATATGGTTGTTTCATAAACTGTAATGGGGACACATTATATGGGAACAAAATAACAGGCCACGTGCTATGAGTAATACTCATGCTTCGAAATGGATTAAAACCATTACTAGATAAATCGAGTCTAACATTTCATGAATCATGTGAAAATTTTCGATGCATATGATCAAATGTATTCCAAGTAGGAGAATCAGCAGGATGCCTTAATTTTCCATCGTCAGTGCCCTCCTCTGCATTCCATATCATTAGTGATGTTGTCTTCGATGACATGAATAGCCTTTGAAGTCTAGGTATCAAAGGGAAGTACCTTACCACCTTTTGAGGAATTTTTTGGTTTAGCCTGGTATCATCATCGGGGTGTCCATTTAATGGTTTATACATAGGGGCATGACATGTTTTACATTCACTCTCCTTTCAGTACCATTCCAATACAACATGTAATCATTAGGGAAAACTTTCATTCTTCATAGAAAGATTTTGACAAAGTTACCCCCTCAGGGAATGCATCATTTAACAGCTCAAGTAACATCGTGAACATCTTGTTGCTCTATCCACCTAGACAATTTATATGCAACAATCAAACAACAAAAGAGAGTGCAGAGTACTTCTTATACCCCGGTACAACTCTTGTTCAACTTCTTTACTAAATTAAAGAACATTTTTATTACTTTGTCCGGACCCTCCATGTGTTGATGACCCTCGACGTCATTTATACCATTGAGTGGGATGGAAGGAGGAATTCCATAGGCATCGTGTATAATTTCTCACATATCTTCACCAACGATCGATTCAAAATCTGGAATAGATGATGATGAAGACTCCCCATGAAAAATTCAACATGTTTAGCTCTCTAGAAATCCGTCTACTATTATATGTTCCGCCATATCATCTTTATTAATAAATCTCATATTTTTACATTTTTTACACATACATGATATTTTTGTAGCCTCTGGTCGATTAGTAGACGCAAACCTCAAAAAGTCATTTGATCCTTTTAAATACGAGGGATGATATCTATCTTTATTAATCCAAAAATATTAAAAACATTATATATATATATATATATATATATATATATATATATATATATATATATATAGTGAACCTAAAAATCGAACTTTTTAATGAACCTTAACAAAAAAAACCTAACAATCCATTAATTTTAATTCCGATGTTGTAACTGGTCCGCACTAACGGTAACGAACATGCGTGTCGATAGATCTGCAACAGCCCCACTCACCCCCAGCCCCCAACCCCGCCCCTATGGGTGCCCTACTGCCATAAGGGCTGCCGTGGTGATGGTGGTCGTTAGGGAGTTGTGGGGGGGGGGGGATCGATCAACACACGTGTTTGTTGCCACTGGAACGGACCAGTTACAACATTCAAATTAAAATTAATTGGTTGTTAAGTGTTTTTGTTAAGGTTCATTAAAAATTTCAATTTTTAGGTTCACTAAAGAGCCTCTCCCAATATATATATATATATATATATATATATATATATATAAGCCACAATCAAGATTTTTATATAATTTATACTAACAACTTCTCTAATAGAATATACGACATACCTAAAAGATAAAACACAAATTCACCAACATGCACAAACACAGACATACAAATTGAAACCACTTAACCAAATCCACACAATAGAATGCAACAGATATACAATGCACACATCTATATAATATGAAAGTGGGTATTTTATTGCTCCCTTATCAAACAAGGGTGTTATTAGATATTACTACGACTACGACTTCACTAATACAATTGTACAGTGACTGATCGTCCGTGTTAGGCTATCCATTGTCACTGCCAAATATCTATGACTTCAAGTGAAACAGAAAATGAGTGAATATATTTAGTGTGACTCGATTTACATTGACTATTACAGCAAGTGAAACGGTAATTTGTTGCCATACCTTCTTCACTTGATGTAATAGTTAATTTAGATATTTGAAGTCATACATGTTACACTTGCTGTGATAGTCATTTTAGATGATCGTTCGTGCTGCTGAAAATGAACAATTTGTTGTCAATGTAGATTTTGGGCTGATGATTATTTGAATACTAATATAAGAATACTAAATTCTTACTGTAGATTATCAATTGAATCTTTGTATAGCCAATGCGAGGCGTTTGCTGATTTGGAAAGGGAAAATATGGCCGCGATGAGAAAATATATTGAGATACATATAATTCTTTTTTATATTCTTTCTATGATACTATAATGTCTCGGTTCACAACATTCATATTTTGGGTCCTATTTGAGTTGCTTTATATATCTATTTTGGGTTTCATTACACTGTACCTGTACACACAAATTACACTATACATGTACACATAATATAGAAAATTTTCAAGTACTTACATGAGCTACTCAGTTGTTGCAGCATACTGCATAATTAGTTTACTTAACATATTGAACTTGATGGTTAGACTTTCATGGCTATCACATTTCAAAACAAAATCAAAACAAGATGTAATGCTTTATCTCAAGCTATTGATGTGGTTTTCTACAAATGTTGAACATACAATGAATTTGAGAATCTGATAGATGTGTACAATTTATTATGAAGTTGTAATTATTGAAAAGTAACTATCTTAAATGAGGGTTAGTAAGTGAACCTATAACAATTTATGATGCAACGGGGGTCGGATACTAATTGAGATTCTGTTGGTTGTGTCCAGTTTTAAAATTTCCAACCTAATATGCACGGATATGCCTCCCAATCAAATACAAGCCGCAATGCCAAGAATTAAAAATTATCATAAGGTTTAAAATTTACTTTGCAATTAATTAAGTGAGAACTAATCTATTATTATCATCTCAATCACTTTTTTTCATGGAAACATACATACACGACAATAATTGACTTATTACATTACACATTTTAGGAGATTTTCAAGGCCATAAAAGAATTATATTATTGTGGAAAGATGGTGAACACTTTAATGAGATCGAAAGAAAATGTTAACTTTACCAATTTTTTGTCGTTTCAAATCACATCTATATGAATGAATTTAAACTAAACTTCTATTGATAGATATTGAGAATTTCCCTTGTTTGAAGTTATAGAATGCTTATTATCGAAATAAAACTCAGCCTTTTATTTCGATCCACACAGGATTGCAGCAAACTAGTATATAAATAGAGTCGAGAGTATAAAAAAATTATTTTCTATATAACCTATGTGAACTACATGCTTTTTATCATGCCACCTATAATGCACCTTATTATGCACACTTTCAAAATAAATAGAAAACTACATAAATTTTACGTACAAAGTCCAAATAAAAGATGTCAAAACATAATCAGATTAAAGACACGAAGACAAATAACATAAATCAATACAATTACTAGATTATTAATTCAAAAGAACTACCCCCACTTTAGATTATAGCAAAAATCACCAAAAAAATATGGTGATTTTATCTATTAATAATTAATTACAAAATTTATGAACCCGCTACCCATATTTAAATTAAACACAAACAACACAGTCACCATCAAATTCAAAGACAAGAACCCAGCAATCGTGAATATTTACACATACCTAAAATAAATATATGTACCCATCATACATCACATCCTGTATATCTACACCTCCAAATCATGAGCATTCCAAATTGCTGTATCATGTTCAAAATCAATTTCTTCTAAGATAAAGCACTTTTCTCAAAATTTATTGCAAAAGCTATCATTGTGTGAGATCATAATAGGAAACGTAAAGAAGAGTAAAGACTTAATACCTTAAATACTCACTTGGTATAACAAATATACGTGCTACCCACATGGAAACTTAAATACGTAATTACTTCCTCTCTTGTTAAGAATGACAATACAGGTGTGAGCAACATTAGATGTGACCATTTAAGAGAAAATATCACATTACTCTCATTTTGGAAAAGATATCACATTTTAGAAAAAAAATTGGTACATTAACAAAGTTATGGGAGTGAAATTAATTCCACCTAAAACAATTGCCCATATGTAGTATAATTCGAAAGAAAAGAATAAATCAAACAAGAAAAGAAACACAACACCAAGCTCTTTTATAATTGGTTCGCAAAATTACTTAATAGATATAGATTTCACCACAGGCAGTAACAAAGTATGTTCCATTGTTAAATAGAGAGACAATGACTTACATGATACAGAGAAGAAAAGTGCAAAATTAATTGAAAACAAATAGCCAACATATATAGCCTATCAACTGATGTGTTATAGCTCAGTATGACTAGCCATTTGAGGTTGATTGGCCATCAATTTTCATGTAGGGACATTTCAAATATGATTCACTTGATTTCTTTGACTTTCGAGTTAATTACAAACAAGGTTTCAACTACTTAAGTTTTCATTTAAGTCTAATAACCCAAATTCAAATATCACGGGTTTGTTCTATAACCCCTTCCCCATTGTTTTGTAAAAAACTTCTTATGTTTTTAATACTCCAAAGAATAAATAAATTTCGAAGTTAACGCAACCCTAAGCTCACATGTGAAAACATAAAAGAAAAAATAAGGTATATACTAATAAACCTTCCAATATTATCCCACTAACTAATATAGATGAAAGGGGATTAGGGATTAAATTGCTGCAACAAGAGCAATGAAAGTTTCAAGTGTGTAATGTATTATTACTAATTATGTCACTATCCCCCAGAACAGATCGACCACCAACTTTACACATTACACTAGTGTTACACTTTAATCGAAACCCATTTCCATGCCAATACACATGGAACATAAAGGGCATTATGTATTGTTATTATTAAACATGGAATGTCAACACGAATGTTTCCATGCAAAGTCCAGTCCATAATACATATTATAATACCCAAATTATCTTGGCCTCCAATAGTTGCATCACCATCAACAGAAACGTCAACCAAACTCAATACACAAGGCATCAAGAAAAATAATTACCCTGTTGCAACTGGTTGTCATACACCCTATATTTTCATGAAACATAAAGGGTTTCTATCATGTTGCTAACCATGGTACAACCTGTCATAATTTCCATCGTCACTCACGATCGATAGTAATTGTTATCATAGAGGGAACATCGCGTGGGTGGTACTCAACTATCTTCTTTTGTAAAAATTATTTCACATAATAAATTACTCATCGTCTTTTAAGAGACATAACTCTAATGGACCGTACCTCAATTGTGAAACCCTCTTTGTCACCTCCTCCACCCCTCCACTCCTCCCTCCATCTCCCCCCCCCCCCCCCCCCCTAAAATCACCCTTATTGATCTTTAAAGATGATGTTTCTCTTGTCAGTGTGGGCTAATTTGAAGCATGCGATGTTGTTTGGTATTTAATAATTTTTTTAAGGGTGTGTCATATTTAATGAGAATGATATCAGTGTGTGGGTTTTGGTGTGATGCCTTCAATTTTTAGGTAGGGATCTTTCAAATATGATTGACTTGATTTTTTTAACTTTCAAATTAATTTAAACAAGATTTCAACTATTTGAGTTTTCATTTAAGTTTAATATTTTATGAGTGTAAACAGTCAAACTCAATATGTGAACTTTAATATACGCATAACCTTCACACTCTACCGTGATATCACAGACATGGGTCGATTCTACTGCAAAATTATCGATATGAGTTGATACTACTAAAAAATCATTGACATGGGTGATTCACACCAATTATATAAAACGCAACTCGTAACTCAAAATTGGATCGGCTTGTACCGATACCTATTCAACTTGGTCGTATCGGCCTAGACTTTGAACCATTGATAAGTTCATTTATTTAATTATATATCTCATTCAGATAATGTTAATTGAAGTAGTATTGTATCCTTTCTTTTTAGTGCCACTAATTTGTTCATATGCAAAGATTTAATCCTTTAACTTTTATGTTCAAACTCTTATTGATAAGGGAGTTATTCTTTTCCATGTAAATGGATTACATGTTTTAAACAAATTATATATGCTACACAAGTAAAAAATATTAAATAGAAAAGCAATATCATTAATTTTTATAAACTTCATATATATTAGAGAAAAAACATGATACAACAAGAAGTAATCCATGCAAATAACAACTTCAATACCAGTCAAAATACCAGCCTAGGAACAATGGACACTTCTCAAAAGGCAATGTGTTGTGTCAGACACTATGAAGCAAGGACACTCTCTCAAAAGTCACGACCCAGATTTGACTCAAGTCAGACACGTGACACGCTCTGATGTGTTTCCAACACGTTAGGACACACAAGACCTTTTTTATATAGATTAGACACGTTTTGAACATGTAAAATTACATGCAGGGACAAACTTTCGACACGTGAAATTAATTTTTATTTTATTTTTTTTCCACATGGTGATTCTACTTTATTTATGATTCTTAATGTCAAAGTATGTTTAAATTTTATTTTGTATGGTCAATTTTCTTAATTTCATGTTAAGAATTCTCTAATAATATATTTTATGAAAAAAATATATTTTATTTCATTAATGTATATATTTAAATATATATTATATATTACACGTATCATAGCGTGTCATATCCTAGTTTTTGGATCAATCACGCATCGACGTATTATGTGTCTGTGCTTCATAGATGCCAGCTCAAAACTCAAATTAATAAATGAAAAATAGCATAACCTAAAAAAGACTTATAGAGTAACAATATATAAAAAAAAGTTATCCACAAATAAAGTGTAGAAGATAATTGACCTATTTACAATCTTACTAGCAAACAAGGTCACAAAAATATATACTTAACTAAACGGTCATTTTACAAATTCAAAAAAAGAAGCAGAATATGTATCTCAACAAAAAGTACAATTCTTTCCCAGGTGGTTGAGTTTTAATTTATGTTAACAAACTAAACCAGATCTATTAATTGATTTACTACACATAACTACCTTTTACAAACTCTCATAATTTGAGAAAATACATTGATTAATCAGAGAGCCACTCAGAGTTAATAACAATCAAACAAATAACACTAAAAAGTATCAAACCCAAACAAAATTAAAACAAAATTACCTATTTTTTTTATTAAACCCTTAACTCAGATATGATTTAAAGGCCCTTGACAATTATAGGATCAATTCTCAATCGAATATTTGATCGAAGTCTTTTTAGCATATAATATCTGAGAGAGAGAGAGAGAGAGAGAGAGAGAGAGAGAGAGAATGCTTGGAAGTTTGTAGCTTTAGATATACACGAAACCAAGTTATACACGAAATCGATTTTGGAGAAGAAAAAAATAGAAGAGAAAAGCTTGGTTCACGGTAAAAACAAGGGAAATAATATATTTTCAAAATCCCGCCAAAAAAGTAGCTAAATGGCCGAAATAGCCGACATTTATAATTAAAAATGTTGGTATTTGGCGACATTTAAATCAAATCAAAATTTTCAATTCATTTTTATAAAATGTCATTTATGTTCTGATTAAATATGGATCCCCAACATTTATAAAAAAATGTTGGTTATTAAATGTTGGCATCTATACTTTCTTGTAGTCACATGCTTTGGAAAAATTTGCGGTCTCTTAGTGGTATTGTGGCTGAGAAGGGGCACTCCTTGGTCAAAAGAAAATTGCATAGCTACTCGATGGGGTGAGTAGTCTGTACATTAGTTAGACCATTCGGTACATGAGGGAAGATAATAGGCAATAACAACTAAGAGAACATTGGAGGAAGGGAAATTGAGGGCAAAAGATTGCTAGACTTCCTGAATAGGTCGAGAGACATCCTTAAAGAAAGAATTAGTAAAACATTGGTCAAAGACAGAATAAGGGCAAAAATTGAAACATTTAACATTATCAAAAAAATAATGAAAAGATTTCCTAGACTATGGTTCCAGGAAAGGATTCGGGGGACCTTAATATCATAGGAGGTAGGAAGTAAATCAGCTAGGGCATAATCAGGAAACCTAACATAGATGAATGCTATGAGAAGTATGTGGTTGGCATAGTTGGACAAGTCAAAACGGCCAAGAGATCGGGAAAAATCAGTTTGTACCCTGTCAAGCCAAGGGTAAAATAAACCAAGAGTAATGGAAACAAAGGGGACTTTCACCCCAGAGGAAAGGAGAACATCGAGATATATAAGATCCCTCCTTGGGTAGTTATAGGGTTTCCCGGGTAGATAAATCCTCGAAAGGATAATCCAGATGTAGCTAGGGAGCTCAATTTTCCCCTCATATCCTTCGCTGGTTAGGGGCATCTCCAAAACATGTTTTCCCTTTAGATAATTCTTAGCTTGCTCATGAGAAAGGACACTCGCTCTCTCTTCCATGTAAAATAAATACATGATAATCTCTGAACAAGTACATTTATTGAAAGTCTTCATTCACCTCTTGATTATACCTTTCAATTCCTTATGATCGGCAAATTCTTCCTTCGAGATGGATTCCTCAAAGTAAGTAGTAGTACCAACAACTTCCAAACCAAGGAGCTCACATACATCCTCCAAAGTTATTGTGAACTCACCCCAAACAGCAGCAAAATTGTGTGTCCGATGACTCCAACGAGAAATCAATGTCCTCACCGTGTTGTTGTTTTTGGCTAAAGTCAAGTTACCAAACCATTGGTGCAAGATAGGCTAACGGTCAGCAACTCTACATCATATTTCCCATGGATATAATCAGTTCTGGTGCCAAAACCTTCACACGATCCACCAGCTGATTCAAATTCCACATTTGAATAGGGATAGTCCCCCCGCTCAATCCTAAACCTGGTAATAATATAACTAGGGAGATATGCATAATTTTTTTTAACGTCATCTTCACTCACAAGCAGGTTCAAATTTTTGTCCTTAGAAATAGGGGAGCCAGGAAAAGTATTAGCAAACTCCTAGAACTTGTCTACAGCGCAAAAATAGGGGGCAAAATGGTATTTTTCCCACTACAGACGACCATCAGTAATATCGGAGGAAGTTTCCCTGGTGGCGGTACCCATAACGAAAGGAGTTTTTTCTATGACAGGTGCCATGACAAAGAATAGAGAAACGAAAAGAATAGAGGAATATAAGAATATTTGGGTAACTTGAGAAACAGTGAATATGGCTTTCTCTTGTAACTAAAGAAATGCTTTGCTTATGCATAGCATATGGAGCACTCATTTTTAGTCAATTTGCAAGGGGCTAAGCAACTCTGTATAGAATGCATTAAACTAAAATAAATATTTTAGAAAAGAAATAAATAAGCTCTCAATATTACCCAGCATACACCATCTTTATTTATAAAAACACTTTCGAATAAAAAAAGAGAAATGGTAGATGCTCGATCAATCAGTTTCCTATCTTCCATCCGACTAAAGATCTCATGTTCATCGTCCTTTAGATAGTGGCGCCATTATCAATACAGCACAACGGAAATTCTTATCAGTCGATCAACTCCTCAAGAACGAACTACAAACTGATAATAAAAATAATTATTATTATAGTAGTTATTAATATAATGATTATTATTGTTATGTAAAATTCACATTCAGTAAAAATGTCAAGGATTAATAAATAGGAAGAAAAGCTTTAAGTAACTTTATAAATTTGTTGTTTCACCCCCATACTGTTACTGAGAGAGACTATGGGTGACAACTTCAAAGAAATCCATCCTATACAATTTCATAGTCCAATGGCAACGCCATAATTTCTAGCTTCAGCTGCTTGTGAACAGAGATTGGAGTTTCTTCCGCTTCTTTAAGAAACTTTGCATTCTATAAAAACGTCAAATAAAGTTAAGATCCTCACCTCCACCCCGAAGACACCTCAACGTCAATTACTTGATTTGGTATCACAATAAAGCTTTCAGAAAACAACTAAACTAATAAAAATAGGATTCTTTGAGGAGCTTCCATAGTTGTCTTCCAAAAATTTGCAATCTGTATGATAAGAAGTACTAATAGTTAGATAGTTCAATTATTGTCATAAAAAAGATCAAATAATTATATAAAGGGTTATTCAAACCCGTGTATATTGTTACATATCCTATAATAACTACCTTTTCATTCACACCACACTTCCCCATGACACATTTGACCAGTCTCAAATCTATAAATAAATTCAATTATTAGAAATAAATTTTAAGTTTATCGAGAAAATTAAGGTTTCCTAGTTGTAACCATTTGTCCATAGTAGCCATGGTACTTATCATTTCAGAAATTTGAAATGAACAAACTATACTATCCATTTTTAAACTAAAATTGATCATCACTAGTCAAAGCATCAAAAATACATTCATGATAAAAACAATTCCCAGAGGATTCCAAATACCTTTATCATGCGAGGGTATGAGGAAGGGGGGAGCTTGAAAGATTACGCCTTTAGATAATGGGGCCAATAATATGTTTCAAGTTTCCAACAATCCCCTCGCGTGCGCCCTACTCACACATGAAAAGGAAAGGTGAGGACTAAATGCAGCACATGAGACTTAAACCCAAGACATTTGGAGACTAAATGTCTTAACCATTGCTCCTCACCATCTTTTACAGAAGTTCAAGATAAATCTTTTCATTATTCTTTTCTGCCATATACCAGCTACGATCAACTTATGGTGGTACCAAAGGAGCTAAGTGAATTTGTGCCTTTAATTCACAATACATGTGATGAAAGTAATAGTCCATGTTAGATAAATGATTAGTTCGTAAAGGATAGACAATTTTTTGTCTAACTTGAAATGTCAAGAATTTAGGATCAACACTTCGTTATGATAAGCAAAAAAGAAAAGGAATAATCATTTAACAAATAAATAACTAATAAACCATGTAACTATTAAATACCTTTTTCTGACAAAAGTCATCATTTAAAATAGCACCACATACCATAATACAATGTACATTTAGGAAAATATGAGTTCAACTAAAAATATAAAAAATAAAATCCATGTGTTAGTACTTAGTGTCTGTAGAAACTGAACATTATCTAAATATCACCAAGGCAATCAACAACATTTAACTGAAAGTTGCTTCATATAAAAAAATTGGTGCAAATATCACCAAGGCAAAATTATATAGCGGAACTCAAAAGCATAAAAAATTCCATCCCCCACAATGTTAACACAATAAGACATGCCATGTAAACTCGTACAAATATCACTGTTGTTGGTACCATATTGAAGATTCCACATAAACCACAGGAAAAAAATGATACCTCTTAAAGACGAACTCGAATAAATGAAAGTAGGTGAAAGTAGTTGATAGCTGATATGTTTTGTTGAAATAAATCAGCATCATCTTTTTTAAAAGAAGCTAATAAAGACACAGATATGATAATGATAAAGTGCCAACACTATTATGTTTCAATATGATTATAATTCATAGCTATGTTTTAGTGTGAAGTCCCAGACTAAGGGAATAACAATATACTTGGTATCCAAAATTATGCGGTGCACTTCTAAAACCAGATTTGAATAAGAAAAACTCTTTCGAGACCCAAACATTTAACCCAATAAACACTGATTTCTAACTCAAAAAATCACAATTTCTTAGGTAATAATATGCATTGTGAATGATCCAACAAAAAAAATTGAATATAATATGTTAGTATAATGCATATTAATGAATTCAACATTACAAGAAGCTTTGGAAAAAGTAAATAATACACTAAACTGAAAATAATGTACAATGTCGATCAGCATAACTCAAATGACGTTGTTCCATAAAAAAAATCAATTGTTTTGCCACTCTTAATTAACTTTTCTTCCATATACAAATTTTACCCACTAAATGGACTAAAAACAAAATGTTGACTGCTCTAAAAATAAGAGACAAGAGGAAAGCGTTGTTGATTCTTGTTTGGTTTTTAACCTAACTATTCTCAGTTGTAAAACTGTGTTTTTATTGAAAAAATAGCCAACGTGGCATAGCAGGAGAATCTGCCTACTTAGCATGAAGTATATGTGGATGAATGAGATTGGGAAGGAGAAAGTCTCTAACATTGTTATGTTGGTAAACTGTTCTTAGTATAAAATATACTAGTAATGTTGATAGTACGTTAAAATGTAGAAAACTCCAATTATCTCTTCAATTTCACATTTTGATACCTCATTGCTATAAACTTTTAATTTTAAACGTCCGAGTATGTTATTTTTTTATTACATTTCAAAATTTATAATTTTTTCATGAAAGAATGGAGCGAGACTCGAACAAGCACAATCAGGGATGATTTGAGTGAATTGGGCAGGTTCCCCCACCCAAAAGATGAATCTTGAGCATGGCCACGTACTACTTATGTTCATTCTTGATAAAGTTACTAGACTATCCTAAGTTTACCTCTTCAAAACTACTTGTACATTCAAAACAACTCGTACATTCAAAAAAACTCGTACCTCTGCCCACATACTCACGATAATGTGAAACATACTCGTGATATCAAAACCAATAAAAAACCAATGTTTTGCCTCATTGAAAATGTAAGCCCCCTAGTATAAAAAATTATTTGTGTAACCTTAGCAGTATTTGATATTCAATTAAAATCACCCAAACTTTGTACATTGAGTGAAACACTAAAGGCACAAATAATAAAGAAGTCAAAATGCTAATTTATTAAATGTAAAGGTGCAATAACTAGCCTTTCAGGTTGTCAAAATTATTTATTTTTGTGACATGTCACCCAATTTGATGGATACTTACACATTAGCCTCAAAATATAGTTGATTATTCAACAGATGATTGATTCGAAAGGCGTCGACTTACTCGAGGAAAAATCTAACTGGATTATTGTCGAGGAAGGATCAAAGTAAGGTAACATGTATTATGGGTAAGATGGATACTAAAGTAGGAGGATATACCGAAGGATATCAAATATTAGATGTTGAGGCGTATTCAGTAAGGATTTATTTTCAACATTAATATTGTTTAATATTTGTTATGAAGCTTATTCAATGTCTCCAGTTAGATTAGACATGACAATTTGTATCCATATCAACATATTACACGCACCAGTGGGTGGGTACTTCTACAAATAAAGAACATATGTTTGCACGAAACTGTAGGTAGAATCAGAGCCTAAAAAGAGATGTAAAAACACATTAAAATAAGACCCCAAATAGTATGAAAATCAATTTTAAAAATCTACAAAAAAGTCTTACTGCAATGACTAGACGATATAAGTGGCACTGGATGCAATTATGAAAGGAGCTTTATATACCTACCAATTAGATTAAGAAAATAAATCATGTTAATTACTTTCAAAAAATTAATACTATAATAATGCACACCTAACCAACTTTCCACATCACCAAAATCAACTAACCTTTGAGGGTTGGTCGAAAGCTTTATGAAAAAACACTATTTATATAGTGTGTGAAACCATTATAACACACCCGCAATCAAGTTTGCAGTGACCATGAGCCTTAAATAGTCAATAAGGATAATGAAATAAAATATATTTCACTAAAATGAATCAAAATCACCAACACATATTTTGAACTTACAACATAAAGTAAGAACGCAACACCCAGACTAAATAAAGAAGAATATATTCCATATGAAAATATAACATAAAGTCCACACTGCTCTAATACATGAACAATAATCATTCAAAAAGAATTAATTATGGCAGTAGGAGTACTTTGAAATGGTATCTAAAAGAACATAAAGTGAGAGAACATGCAAAAAAAGATATATATACAATAAATTCATGAATAAGTATTTTATTATGTTAAGTAAATTAATAAGTTTTGAATAACTCAAAATTAACATTAAATTCATGAAATCCTTTTTTCTTAAAAGTAAAGACTTTAATTTTATAACTAGTTGGTTTTGTTCAGTTACCAAAACTAAAATAACAGAGTAGTTTAACCAATCTAACCTCTCTTCTTCAATGTATTCCAACCTTCGAAATAAAAAAAAATTAGGCACTATCACTTTAAATATAGGGAAGGTTAGAATGCTCATTCGGGCTTTACTCAGTCTTAATCGCTTCACCAAAATAATATTGCTCTTTATTTCCTATATATATCGTCTTTCCTAGTTGAATCTTTTATTAAATAAAACTTGATGTCCAATCCCAGTCGCTCTAGGGAAGATGGTGGTTCTAGCAATACTAAATCTTGATGGTAACAGTAACTATGGTATAATTATGCCAGCCTTACTTAGTTCCTCCATTGTTACTACATTTTTCATGCGGTCTCATCGTTCTTAAATTAGTGGAATCAAAATTTTGATTCATAACTATCAACTATCCAACTTTTACTATTGTTACTCATTTAAACTGAAGGAAAAAATTACCTTACCTTGCAATAATAGCGACTTAGCCAGCCTCTTTCTTACAACACCAACTACTTCCCCCCATCCCCACTTGTGGATTTTGATGCACGGGTAACATATGGACCAGTGTGAAACATGTAACAAAATGTCATTAAGTAACAAAATTAATTCCTACGATGCATGCAAGAAACATACAGTGATCAACTCTTTTAATCCCCATACCTCACAATTTCTCATATATTCTTCTTCAATCACAAAAACTATTAATAAGTCTTAAATTTTTCAGCAAACAAAAATTAATAATAAGAAAAATTTAGAACAAATCAATTAGAATTAGTTTTTCCTCGCCAATAACTTCATCATAGAAATCGGTACAATCTTAATTCTAAAAAAGTATGACTATTATGTTATATACTTCTTATTGAGAAGAAAAAAGAAAAAATAGCATCCAAGTTGCTCAGAATAAGATAGGTTCGATTTGAAAGAACTATTTCCAACTTAAATATAACTTCCTCAAAACTATTGTCAACTTTAATATGCAAAATGTTTCACTTAGCAAAATCCATATTCCTGTTAAGAACTGTTATAGAATATTTACTTTTCAAGCTAACATGAAGAGACTTGATAAGGAATTTCATAATGAGGGCTTTACCTCTAGTGTCATTCAGACTCATAAACATTATATTTTTCAAAAAGCCTACTGCAAAAAAGTGTTCAAATATCCTACGAAATTGCAAACACATGAAGGTTATCATTTTAAGTCGGATGCAGTGGAGGTATTTTATTAAGAGCCTGGGCGATGAAATATTTCAGCAATGAACAATGCCCCAAGGCTCATCATCAATCTTGCCATCGGCACATTAATTATGAGAGTTATGGAACCAAGCAGTTGAAGAAGCACATCAAGCGGCACATATGCACTCATGAAGTAGGGGTATCATAATAGAGGATAGGCCTATCAATGGGTCAGAGTCGGGTCGAGTTTAGAGAGATCCAGATCCGTATAATCGGATCTTCATCGGGTTCGAGTCGGGTCTTCAACGGGTCTACAATATTAGATCCAGACCCGGATCCGTTTGGGTCTTCGAGTCTCGGGTTTGGGTCCGGGTCTGGCTAAATATATACATTTATTTTATATTATCCCCCTTTTTTATTTTTTTATCTTAAATTAAAATGTTTTGTAATGTATTATAGAATATTATTAGTATAAATAAAACATATATTATTTATATTTATTATATACATAAATATATATTTATATATATATTACTTACATGTTATATTGATAAGATATATTTATAAATATATATAAATTTATAGTATATGTATATATATTTAAAAAATAATAATGTACAATTCGGGTCGGGTCTTCGGGTCTGTGTCTTGTATAAGATCCAGACCCTACCCGTTTAATAAACGGGTCTTCGGGTATTCGGGTCTCGGGTCCAAAAAATATGCGCAGACCCTATTATACGGATCGGGTCCGGGTCGGGGTCGGGTCCAGCCCCGACCCATTGACAGGCCTAACAGAGAATAAAATGCAGCTTCATGGACTGTGTCCACACATTTTCAAATAAACTAAATCTCAATCAACACATAAAAGAGGTGCATTTAGGAAACGAACCTTTTGTATATAGCATGGGATTTTCGTTCAAGAATGTGAGAGATAACCAACTGAGAAATCTCCCTAGCGTTGAAGAAGTGTAGCACTTATATAGATCATGACATTCCAACTCAGTTACAAAGCATAACAATTCATATTTCAATACAATATAATGTTAAATTTTTATCACCATAATCATGTCCCATTAAATTTTTATGGAAAATCAAAACAGAATCAAAGAATTGCAAAAATTCTCTAATCTTTCTAACCGTGATTTAAATAAAAAAAATGGGAAAAAGGAGATAAATACCTAAAAAGTATATCACACAAACAAAAAACACAAACATATAGAGTAAGATAATGGAGGTTTAGAAGCAAAAATAATTCTAAATCATAAAAACCAATCATTTTAAAAGAAAAATATCCCAAAACTATTTTGAATAAATGAAAACGAAGAGAAAAAGACAGATGGGATGGAAATAGAAATCTTGTGACTCTTAGGATCTAATAGAAAAAAATAATACCCCAAACAATCAACTTCAATGCTTTATAAATATTAAACACCACCAGCTCTACTAAATCTGCAATATCTACCCAAATAACAAACAAATAACACTCATCAAACACTACAATAGAAAAAATCGAATGTAATATTCATAAAAAGACAACAGGTTTTAATTAACGGGAATTAATCCTAAAGAAAAAAATATCACAACAACTTGGGGGACATATAAACTGAGTATTACATATCATATAAAATTAATCAAGTAAACTTTTGGATACTGTTGATGTCTGAAAATGGAGTGATTCAATTTATAATCATAGATAAGTAATAAAGGCAATCTAATCAAACACATGAGAGACAAAGATTTTAAAGTGGTTCATTTATGAAGAAAGCCAATGTCCAATGTTAGTTTTATTTATGTTGATTACAATAGCTCAGTATGGTTTTCTTGAGAATGATTGAATTATCCCCTTGAGCTAAGGGAGACTGTCTATTAATAGGGATCCAGAACCCTAGGGATGGAATGACTTTATATATCCAGGCATTTACATTTGTATACAATAAATGTGACTATTGGTACTCAGTGTTGGTCGCCTTTCTAGCTGAGTGACTTTTGTTATTCCTGATGGTTCAAATTCTAGTGTCGGTCGGCCTTCCATCCGACTAGGTTCCTGTGATGACGATAAAGATAGCTACGTGGACACCTAGGATGACAAGTTTCTATCGTTCATTGATCCACATGCGGAGATAATTTCTACATACAATAAAATCCCCCAATTCTCTATGCTTGATGATTGATCGGAAGTAGGGAGTATTTGTTCAAAATGGTGCTCGATATGTGACTAGAGAGATGGTTGGCAGACGACGTTCGGGACTTGTAAATTTTTTTGCAAGCACTATAGATAATGGAACTTTTGCAAATACTTTAAACTTTTTTGAATCGTTAAAGGGTACACTAATCTTTTTGTGCTTTGAGAAGCGTGCAGTCAATGGTATTTCAATTGTTCGTGCAGTTAAAAGTTTTATCTCTATTATCGAGGCAACCTATAAATAGGTGGAATTTTCCCTCCTTTTCTCTCCATCTCAAACTTTCTTCACTTAGAGTTTTTCATCCTTTTTGAATTTTCTTTTTGCAACTCTTTGTTGTCTGTTACTCGTCATTGCCATTATCTTGGGTTCCTGTAAGCTTTCTTTCCTTCTTCCCTATTTTAACCTTTTTTCTATTTCAACCATGATTTATGTTATGGATTAGGACTCATTGGAAGAGTTTAAGAAAAGAGGAAAATTCATGACTAGGTAGACTTAGAAATAGCTCAGGGTCCCATCAATGTTTATTCTTTAGGAAAGGGTCACCAGATTCCCATATTTTCCATTACTGAGTGTGGTTTAACTTTCCCCCCAAATACTCTATTTCTCCCATTTTGTCAGTACTTTAATGTAGTACCCACTAGAATAGCCCCAAACAATTGGAGAGTAGTAAATGGAGTTCATAGGCTGAATGAGATTTATGAGATGCATATTGGGATCCCTGAATTGATGTTTTACTACAAGTGGGGACCCATTTGACATCATCCATGACAAAGTTAGACTGATGAACCTTTAGAGTATAGTAACGTCCAAGCAGACCATTATTAAAGCTTCTTCAGACGGATTAAATAGTTGTCACTCAAAGATTGAAGAAGTCGTAGTCATCCTTCAGATATGACATCATATTACAAGAACTTTACGAATATTGTGGTAAGTCTTCTTTAGAAGTGTATTATATTCCAAAAAAACTCGATGAAATTTGTAAGTAGTTTAACCACGGTCGTTTTAACTTGACTCTTTCGAAGAAGTTGGTCATTGATGCAAAGAAACGAAGGACCATGCTCAGTTTGTCATTCAGCATGTATGGGCTCCCATCCTAAAAAGTGATACAAAAAAATGAGTTTACAAAAAATCTTAATAAGTGGTTTTCATTTTTAAGCCACCATTATAGGTGGAGTTTACGAAAAATCTTAACAAGTGGTTTTCATTGGTAAGTCACTATTATAGGTGGAGTTTATGAAAAATCTTAACACGTGGTTTTCATTGTTAAGTCACCATTATAGGTGGAGTTTACGAAAAATCTTAACAAGTGGTTTTCATTATTAAGTCGCCGTAATAGGTGGAGTTTATGAAAAATCTTAAGAAGTGGTTTTCATTGTTAAGTCACCGTAATAGGTGGAGTTTACAAAAAAATTTAACAAGTGGTTTTCATTGTTAAGTCACCGTAATAGGTGGAGTTTACGAAAAAAACATAACAAGTGGTTTTCATTGTTAAGTCACAGTTATAGGTGGAGTTTACGAAAAATCTTAACAAGTGGTTTTCATTGTTAAGTCACCATTATAGGCGGAGTTTACGAAAAATCTTAACAAGTGTGTTTTCATTGTTAAGTCACCGTAATAGGTGGAGTTTATGAAAAAACTTAACAAGTGTGTTTTAATTATTAAGTCACCTCATAGGTGGAATTTGCAAAAAATCTTAACAAGTATTTTCATTATTAAATCACCTCTAACGGTGGAGTTTGCGAAAAATCTTAACAAGTGTTTTTCATTGTTAAGTCACCTCTAACGGTGAAGTTTGCACAAATCTTCACAAGTGTTTTTTATTGTTAAAACACCTCTAAAGGTGGAGTTTGCGAAAATTCTTAACATGTGTGTTTTCGTTGTTAAGTCACCTCTAATGGTGGAGTTTGTAAAAAAAATCTTAACAAGTGTGTTTTCATTGTTAAGTCACCTCTAACGGTAGAGTTTTCAAAAAAAATCGTAATAAGTGTGTTTTCATTGTTAAGTCACCTTTAACAGTGAAGTTGTGTTTTCATCGTTAAGTCACTTATAATGGGCAAGTTTGCGAAAACCTTAACAAGTGTGTTCTCATTGTTAAGCCACCTCTAATGGTGGAGTTTGCAAAAAATCTTAACAAGTGTGTTTTCATTGTTAAAACGCCTCTAAAGGTGGAGTTTGCGAAAAATCTTACATGTGTATTTTCGTTGTTAGGTCACCTCTAACGGTGGTGTTTGCAGAAAAATCTTAACAAGTGTGTTTTCATTGTTAAGTCACCTCTAACGGTAAAGTTTGCGAAAATCTTAATAAGTGGTTCTCATCGTTAAGTCACCTTTAACGGTGAAGTTGTGTTTTCATGTTAAGTCACTTATAACGAGCGAGTTAGCAAAAACCTTAACAAGGGTGTTCTCATTATTAAGCCACCTCTAACGGTGGAGTTTGCAAAAAATCTTAACAAGTGGTTTTTATTATTAAAACACCTCTAAAGGTCGAGTTTGCTAAAAATCTTAACATGTTTGTTTTCATTGTTAAGTCACCTCTAATGGTGGAGTTTGAAAAAAAATCTTAATAAGTGTGTTTTCATTGTTAAGTGACCTCTAACGGTAAAGTTTGCGAAAATCTTAATAAAGTGGTTCTCATTGTTAAGTCACCTTTAACTGTGAAGTTATGTTTTCATGGTTAAGTCACTTATAACGAATGAGTTTGCGAAAACCTTAACAAGTGTGTTCTCATTGTTAAGCCAACTCTAACGGTGGAGTTTGCAAAAAATCTTAACAAGTGTGCTTTCATTATTAAGTCACCTCGTAGGTGTAAGATTGCGAAAAACCTTAACAAGTGGTTTTTATTATTAAGGAGTCATATTTTACTTTTTAATATTCGTTCTAGCACGTATATGGACATAACTTATGCAAAAGAATGAGAAGGCAGAAGTTACACCAATAGCAAGAGAAGGAATAATAACTTCAACAACCCCATGGGCGAGTCAATATTATGTGTGTGCACAAGAAACCTCGTCATGATCTAGACAAGTCAAAAATATGTGGGTGAACTAAAAGATTAATAGAGAACAATGAACGAGTAATTATGTAAACCATAATAATACTTCCACAAAATTTGATTGAGAATGATAAAAGAAAACGAGGAAGTAGTTATTACGTAAACCATAATAATACTTCCACCAAGCTTGGTTGATAATGATGAAACTAAACAATGAAGTAGTTATTATGGAACCATAATATACTTCCAAATAGCTTTGTTGGGCATTATGAAAGAGTGATGAAATAGTTATCATGTGTCCATGATAATACTTTTTACCAAAGCAAAGTTACGACTAACCACAATAAAATCGTGGATGCGTGTTCATTTAAATAGGAATGGGGGAAACAATCATACTATATCATTTGTATGAAAAGAATGATCACGAGGTCCTTCTAAATAACCCATGAGATCAAAGCCTAAAATATGAGATATGAGATTTATGTATATAATGTAACTGAGATATGAAATATGAGATTGTAGTATATCATAAAATGTGACATACGAGGTAAAAGTATATCATCAAGATGAAATGAGATATGAGATTATTAGCCACAATCCAAAGGTTGATCGAACATATCAAAATCGACTAAAGGTGTTTTGTACATAGAGTTGATATATTTCAGAAATATATCAATATATCAACTATACGTACAAGGGAGAAAATGTAGGAAGGTCATAATAATAAGCCTCTCATTAAAATATTAAATGAGATTAGAGATTATTATTATCAACAAAAGCCCATGTGTTTAAGCGACTGATATATTATTATGCGCGTTCGACATATCAAGTGTATTTGTGTATTATTTATAAATTAACTAGACGATATTCTAGTGTTTAGGGTGCAACATATGTTATGCGACACATGCCACTTAAAATAGGACATGTGTCACCACGAGTTATTTCACATGTGGCGACCCACTTATGTTAGTTTTCGCTATAAATAAGCCTCGCCCTCACACATTTGAGAGAGAGCTTGTTTGGGAAGATAAGAACTTTTTGGTTTTAGAGAGTTTTAAGAGTTATTTGGAGAAGATTTTTGAGATGAGTTATTTAAGAAGAGTTTCCCCACCTACCACATCGATTTCCACCATAATGATTTTTTCAACGAATAGTGAGAACCTACGAACTACGTTGACTTTGATTCCGACTATGATGGATACGTAGGCACAACTAAAGTTTCTCAAATCAAACCAATACAAAAATCCGATATTTCCCCATATTAAACTACCCTCTCACATAACCCAACTAGAATGGTCCCTATCGTATCTTGGTGAAAATCCGACTAGGAATATATCGCCTTGAAACATTAGAAGGCGAGGAGTTTAAGAACCCCTGTAACGTCGATCATCTTCTATCAATAATTTTTTTTCATTGTAATCAGTTATTCAAGTTAATAAAATTTCATGTTTATATTCATTATACTTCCATTTTATGTTTTGTTTTTTGGGGTATGATGTGATAAACCATAAATTAAAATATAAATTATAATTTCAAACTTTTCCAACATTAGAAAAGTTCTTTATCTTTGTCAAACTTTTCCATCTTCAGAAAAGTTCTTTATCTTCATAAAACTTTTTCAACTACAGAAAAGTTGTTAAACTTTTCCAACTTTAGGAAAGTTCTTTATCTTTGTCAAACTTTACCAACTTTAGAAAAGTTCTTTATGAAACAGAATGGTTATTTATCTTTGTCAAACTTTTCCAACTTCAGAAATTCTCTTTCTCAAGCTTTCGTAACTTCAGAAAGGTTATTTGTCAAACTTTTCCAACTACAAAAAGTTTATCATAACAACTTCACGAAGTAGAGGTTAGTAAAATCTCTTGTAAGACTCAAAGTCAAACATAAGAGATTTTACTCGACTAAGTTAAAATATAGGGATAATTATACATTCCTAATACACTTGGTCACCACTAAAAACTAATTATATAACCTAGTTCAACAAAATTATTAATAGTTTTATCAAATAACAACATTAGTAGAATCTAAGGCAGTACAATTAGATTCAATCATGAATTAAATATTTAACATTTAAGAACGACATTTATTCAATACGTCGACTAATTAGTCAGGGTACAGAATACCTAGTTGATAATAAGAATAATAACAACCACAAGCTTCAATATGAAGGATAAAAGTGTCTCAAATAACATCATGTCATTCCAATAAACTTGAATTAAAAAATAAATATCAATCAAGTACAAGATACAAGTTATTCTATTGGACACTTTCCATCAGCCTTGCTCATCCCAACAAGAGGTCCATCAAGGGTGATCAAATGATTGATAGACCTGAAGTCTCTCCTCCTAGTATGCCTAATGTTGCTCATCCGGTCAAGCAAATGCTGAGGAGGAACATATTCCACTTCTGCTTCTAAACCATAATCCCCAAGGTATTTTCTAATTAATCACTGAAGGATGAAATCAGGAGGAATCCAACTAACATCAATAGAGAATAGAGGATGAGGGCAATCTAAAAGTCCTGGGTCGTGCCGGTATCATAGTACATTGTTCTTAGGAATATTCATCAAAATGAGCAATTTCATCCAACCCCATTGTAACCCTCGTTCCTAACTTGCTTTATGTGCTTATCCAACTAAGTTATGGCCTCATCATACTCATCCATTTTAACAACCCTGGGTTGGTTATGGAAATGGAAAGTAACTTAATCCACAATATCTTGAAGATTTTTTATAGCCTTGTCTTTCTCCTTGAGCAGAGCTGTTTGGTCGGCTAGGGTTTTCTTGGTTCTCTCCTCATCAAAAGTTAGCCAAACAACTATACCTCGCCTTGGGGTTTTCCAAGATTTTTTTTTTCTTCTTCTTCAAAACTTACAGGTCCTCCAACAGCTTGGCATTCTCACTCTCCATGAATAAAACCCCTTTGTTCGGACCAGTGGTGGTTGATTTCTTTAAACTATCAAGTTTATTCCTCAATGACTTACTTTCTTTCGCTAACATGACAATAATTGATCAGTAATTCTCCAGTTCTTGGTTTAAGACCAATTCCTTCTTATTCAGGGTAGAAGTGATGTCTTCAAAATTCTTGTGAAAGACCCAACCTTCACTTAATGCATTATACTTGGCCTCATATTCATAATGGAGCAATGCCTTGGAAAGTTTATGATCCTACTGCATCTGCTCAATCATTTCATAATATCCATCATTATTGGTTATCGCTATGTCCAAAAGGCAATAAATATGGATATAAGACTCCCTCACTTGGTTAGAGACATCTGGGTCGAGCAAACCAGATAAATCTTCCTCGCATAAAGGAACATAGCCAGACTCAAATATATTTTTGCACCGCCTAAGCAGGTCAAATTTAGCATAAATAATATCTTTCTTCCTTGTATCAAACTGGAAAATTATAAGTATGAATATATGGGAAAATTAAGAAAGACAAACAGTATAGAAGATACCAATTACGAGAAATCAACATGATTTGAAGATTGTAAACAATTGAGTAAAAATTATTCTTTCATTAATCGAAGTCATGATTACAACGGTGGGTACATAAAAAAGAATGAAGAAAAAGAAATGGAAAATACATAAAAGAAAGGATAAAAAGAAACTAGCTAAAAAAGGAGCTAAACCTTCTCCTTATTTTTGGCTTGGTTCTGGTTGGCAATAAGTAGGTCGACAATAGTGGTTGGCCCCACTCAAATATTAGTGGGAACCATTGAGGATTATCCAGACCCTTCATCATCATTAAAATCTTCATCCAAATTACGAGGAGTTCTTGGATCATGTCTTTGAAAAAGCTCAGATTTTGCCTCTGTGCTGACCACCTTCAATGCCTCCGACCAACCTTCCTTGAAGGATAAATTTTTAGCATATTCAATTGGGGCAAAAGCTATAAAAAAAATGACTTATCCCATCCCTTGGAAAAATCATCCTTTGTATCTTTTTTTTACTTTAACCTTCAAAGAATCAACTTCAACTGTTAAATCAACCACTTTATCATCAACAACTTTGGCTAAGTTCTTAGTCTCTGTCAGCTTGTCTTCTGCAGCTTTGGCCCTATTTTTAGCCTCCTTCAACTTGCTCTCGATAGCTTAGGTTTTCTCCTTAGTAAATTAGGCCAAACCAAATTTTAACACATTAAATTAACAACTTTAATTAACTACACATTACCCAATATTTAATTAGCACCAGATTAAACAAGTAGTGATTATAAACCAATTTTATCTTTTTATCCAAGCATGCGTTCTAGGTGAGTATTGCGAAAGATAAAATAAACAATAAATCACTACGCCGCAATGTACGAGGAAAAACCCACAACGGGAAAAAAACCTCGGACGGCCCTAGCCTCAAATCCACTAAGTATGGTTTTATAAATTCAAGACAGAAAGATTTACAACACTCGATTCGATCCCTCTCAAGCCCCGACGCTTCTTCTTGTAGACACCTCCACCTAGCGAATAACCACGGAGATCCACCACGGTCTCTGAATCCACCGATCGGACTTTATATGGTCACTGTCACCCAAACTAGGAGCCTTTCTCCAAGTGGGTAAATCAACTCAAACTTCTTCTTCTTTGTGGGATATAGAAGAAAACCCAAGAAATCTCTTCTTCAATATGTAGAGAAAAATCAGTGCCAAACTCCAAGCAAAGTATATATATATGGAACTTGGATTAAACAATATGAGTAAAACAAAGTGTTTAGAGGATTTTTCTTTAAAAAATGAACACTTAAACTTGAACTTTTTCTTAGGAAAGATGAATTCACAAAACAATCTCTAGGAGTTAGAATATTATGAAAAAGTTAATTAGAAAAAGTTAATTTCCGCACTTAAGAAGTTCTGTCCAAAGATAGTGGGAAAAAGTGGGAAAGTGGGAAAAAAATGTCAAAAACTGTTCCCACCAAATCTCGTTCGAACGAGATTTTCATTCGAACGAATTCTCGTTCGAACGAGCTTCTAACGAAGTTCCAGTGTGAACTCATTAGAAATCTCATTGGATATCTCGTTCGAACCATCATTCTCATTCGAACGATACTTCAAACGACATTCCAGTTGCCAACCTGGGAACTCGTTAGCAAACTCGTTCGAACGACATTGTTGTTCAAACGACAAACTAGTTCGAGCGACACTTTGAATGAACTTTCAGAAAGTTTAAAAAAAATTCTATTTTTAGCCCAGAAACTTTATATACTTTATATTAAAGTTTTAATAAAATCTTTCTGAAAATAAGCAACATTTTTAAATAAACGTTCACCCAATATAAAATGATCCAATCTCATATATATATATAATGCATTCATACCTTGGGATCAATTATAACTCTGTTGGTGACATAGAAACTAGGCACATTAAACTCGACATTTGATGAAGCTTTATACTCTTGGCTGCTACGTCTTCAATAAACACGTCATAGGCTTGAATGGATAAACGTGAACTCTATCCTTTGACTCAAATGTTTTTGTCCAGAATTGAGCCAAAACTACAAAGGACTCAATTGGAATTTTGTGTCCTTACAAATCTCCCCCTTTGGCTATTCCGAGACAAAAAATAAACAAAAATCCTAAAGGGACGTCAAGCTCTACTAGACTAATACAAAGTCCCACCCAAAATAAAAATACAATGCTTGAATCAAACAACCCAAGGATCAATATCTTTGCCGGTGAAAATTTCCACTTAGAATATAATTCCTGCACACTTAAGCAAACACATTAAATGCATAGGGAATATCAAAACATTGAATGCATTTAAATAATTACTCCTCCTAAGTTAATTCTCCCCTTTATCAAATAAATGACCTACTTAGAAAGGCGTCTCCCCCTAAGATAAATCTCCCCCTTTTTGTTCAGGAATAGACAAAGGCTACAGAATCAAACATTAACTTATCTTCCCAAATTAAAATAAATACACCCCTTAAACTAAACAAGGGATAAATAGAATGGGATAACAAGCTAATCATGATGTGTGCATATAGTGATGAGAACATTAAAGAACATAGGCAACAAAATCATAACTAATCCATACAAATGAATACCAACTATGATGCGAAAGCAAATGATAACAAAATAGACAAATAAGATTCTAAGCATGTGATATCAAACAAACTACGCAACAAACAAGGTACCAATTATGAATTGAAGCATAAATGGACTAACTAAACATGGCAAAGACATAGACAAAATATCATATATATGTAAACACAATAGATACAAGTTAATCATAAGTACACACATATAGATATAAACACCGAAATGACACAAAATAAGATAAGCTCTCCACACTCGTATGGCAAAAATGTGTCATGTGGAAACAGAAGTGTTGGGGTGTGAACTAGTAATAATTAAATTTAGACCCAATCACTTAAAAACATGTTCAATGAGTTCTCAATTGATTGCAAACTTCATCAAATTTGAATATAACCTCATGTGACAATATAGATTGAACTCAATGAACAAACATACACAATGCATACAAGCCTAGCATGTTGATGATTCTACAAACCAATACAGTCATGACATTGAAAATGCAACTAGGATAAACAAACATTGTGTAAACCGTTGATATACCATTGAAACTCCCTCAATTTAAGCATATAGAGTTTAATATTTTGAATAAATAGATCAACTAAACAAAATAGGCCTTGGAAAATATTTTCTTTTAATGCCATATTTTCTTTTAGGCCTTTGGACCACGTATTTCTTTTAGCTCCAAGCAAACGGTGGCTTACTATTCGCGAAGGATAATAAATCCTTTCGGACCCCTTCCCCGTGAACATTTATATTTATCATTTTTTATTTCTCACAAATCTCACGTGCAACGGATTTTGACATGCACTAGTCCTCCTAGGTGACAAATATGTAGATGACAAGATTGGTAGGAGAACACCTCACAAAGCTCAAATATACATATGAACTTAAAATCTCAAAAGTACTCGTTCATGTGTGAATAGAGGCATATAAAAATAGAATCCATTATATCAACACAAAATCCAACTACTCCACGTAAGCATGGTAAAGAACACAATAAGGATTAACAATCTAAACCAAAAGTTCTAGCCACATGGGAGCGAAAAAGATGGGATTCTAACACAAGTATATGCCACATAAAGTGTGTCAAACTAAAATACAAAAAACAAATCTTTCTGAGTTTTTGAAATTTTTAACCAAAAATAAAAATATATACTCAAAAGAAAAACAAAAATCATTTGAATTTTCGTTAAGCTTAAATAATCAAGAGATAAAAACCCAAATGATAAACAAAAATCTTTTTGTATTTTTCATTTAATGCAAACAAAAATGAAGGAAATATAATACAAAAGATGAACATGTCATGATTTCTAGCATAAGATATGAAATAAGGCAATGACTAGAAAATGACTTAACATGCATACACCTAGCAAGGATATATAATATGAAGAACAAAAACCTAGAGTATGAAATAAAACTATCACATTCAATCTTTAAATTTTTCAAGGGAGGAAGCATGTCAAAGTAAATGAGAGTCAAAAACCCTATCTTGTAAAGCTACCAAGTCGGATCTCCTAACCCAAACTAATGATGAGTGACTATCTCAGGGTGTAGGAATCTTGACTACCTTTGTTTCCTTAGGATGGGATATTCTAGGACCTCATTCAAAATCAAAACAAAATTTTCTAAGATGACCTTTTCGACCACAATGAGCACAAGTAAAAACACGTCGAAAATTGGTACCTATGGATTGATATCTAACGTCTTTCCTAGATGATTCTCCTAAGACATGGGTTTTGGCTTTATGAATAGATTCATTACAAGTATCGAAGCCTAAACCACAAGTATCATTTTTTATTTTGGCTGTGCCTAAGATTTTATTTAGTTTTTCGGACCTACACTCCAAATCAAATTTGACTTTTCTAGAGTCTTTTAATTTTTTTTTAATTCTAAAATATTAGACTCTAATAAAACATTTCTCTCTTCAAACTCAAGAAGCTCCTTTTTCAAGGATTCCATTGAACCTCTAAGGCAATCTCTCTCGTCTTATGCATATTCAAACTTCTCTCGAAGAGTCCTCTCACGTGTCCTACGGTCTTCTACCAACATACTATCATCAACGACCTTGACACGCTCTCTTAAACTTGCTTCTAACTTCAAATTAGCTCTTTTTAATTTAATAGATTCTTTGTAAAGTTCTTGAAAATTATTTTGAAGTTCACTCACATTAACCTCTTCTTCATTTTCACACTCTCTTTCTTCTTCACTCTCACTACCATTAAAAGTAAGAGAATCATAAACTATGAACTTGGAAGTGTCATGTGTTAAAGTTTCATCATTAGACGAGTTCTCACTATCACTCACATGACTAGCCATAAAAGCCACAAAGTTGGGCTTAGTGGGGGAATCGGGTCCCTCTTCATTGTCACTATCACTAAGGGTTGCATTAAAAGAAATTGTTTTCTTACACTCTCTCCTTAGTTTAGTGGGGCACTCAAAATCCCTATGGACATACCCTTCACAACCAAAACACTTATCCGACTCGTTCCTATTTACATTTTCATTAGAAGTTTTAGGGATCTTATCGACTTTGTCATGCGTAGATTTATCAAATTTCTTAAAATCATTTTTAAATTTATCTTTGTTCAATCTAAGAAATTTTCAAAATTTTCTGGCAAACATAGCCATGTCTTCCGAGTCACTGTCACTTTCACACTCTACTACTTATTTTTCCTCTTTTCGGGCTTTTAAAGCAACACCCTTTTCTATTTTCTCTTCAGTTTTAGAGGGAAATATGTCCAGTCCATAGGTTTGTAAATCACCTATGAGCTCTTCTAATTTCGTATAGGCTAAAGTTGGTAAAGAATTTAAAACGATCACTTTTGGAATAAATATATCGAGTAAGGACCTTAAAATTTTCTTTACTACTCGGTTGTCGGGTATTTTTTCTCCCAAGTTAAAAGATGAATTAACAATATCAGAAAGTCTAGCATAAAATTCATCAAAAGTTTCTTTTTCGTTCATTTTGATGGTTTCAAATTGAGTGGTAAGGTTTTGGAGTTTCAAAGCTTTAACAACACTTGTACCTTCATGAGTGAGTTGTAAAATATCCCAAGCTTCTTTAGAGGCCTCACACGTCATAATGCGTCGGAATTCATCCAGTGTGACAGCACTAAACAAGGCATTTAAACCACGGGAATTAAAATTTGAAAGTTTAAATTCATTCTCACTCCATCTATCGGCCCGTTTGGGAACACGTTCATTATCTACTAAATGAGTTGGTGGAGACCACCCCTTAACTACAGATAACCAGACCCTCTCGTCGATAGATTTAACTGTCGATTTCATTCGAGCTTTCCAGTACGCGTAATTAGAACAATCAGAAATAGGAAATTTGAAAAACGGGGAAAATTCCATTTTAGCAAAAATATTCAAATGATCTGAAACGCAATAATTTAGCGATCCTGCTCTGATACCACTTGTTGGAACAATAGGCCCCCAATTTTAAATTATTTTACTTCAAAAAGTAATAATATCTTATATAGATGTGGAAGCGTAAGATGATGGTTCCAATTCAAAACAAATAAACAAATTTTTATTTTTATTCAATTTAAAATTAAACCAAGTGAAATATGATGAAAAACACACATATTTAAATTTTACTTAAACCAATTAATTAACCCAAGTCCTAGAAATTTTCCTAACAAGGTATTTACTTCATTTTAGTAAATTAGGCCAAACCAAATTTTAACACATTAAATTAATAACTTGAATTAACTACACATTACCCAATATTTAATTAGCACCAAATTAAACAATTAGTGATTATAAACCAATTTTATCTTTTTATCCAAGCATGCGTTCTAGGTGAGTATTGCAAAAGATAAAATAAACAATAAATTACTACGCCGCGATGTACGAGGAAAAACCCACAACGGGAAAAAAAAACCTCGGACGGCCCTAGCCTCAAATCCACTAAGTATGGTTTTATAAATACAAGACAGAAAGATTTACAACACTCGATTCGATCCCTCTCAAGATCCGACGCTTCTTCTTGTAGGCACCTCCACCTAGAAAATAACCACGGAGATCCACCGCGGTCTCTGAATCCACCGATCGAACTTTATATGGTCACCGTCACCCAAACTAGGAGCCTTTCTCCAAGTGGGTAAATCAACGCAAACTTCTTCTTCTTTGTGGGATATAGAAGAAAACCCAAGCAATCTCTTCTTCAATATGTAGAGAAAAATCAGTGCCAAACTCCAAGCAAAGTATATATATATGGAACTTGGATTAAACCATATGAGTGAAACAAAGTGTTTAGAGGATTTTTCTTTAAAAAATGAACACTTAAACTTGAACTTTTTCTTAGGAAAGATGAACTCACAAAACAATCTCTAGGAGTTAGAATATTATGAAAAAGTTAATTTCCGCACTTAAGAAGTTCTGTCCAAAGATAGTGGGAAAAAAAAGTGGGAAAGTGGAAGAAAATGTCAAAAACTGTCCAAAAAACTGTTCCCACCAAATCTCGTTCGAACGAGATTTTCATTCGAACGAATTCTCGTTCGAATGAGCTTCTAACGAAGTTCCAGTGTGAACTCATTAGAAATCTCGTTGGATATCTCGTTCGAACCATCATTCTTGTTCGAACGATACTTCGAACGGCATTCCAATGGAAAACCTGAGAACTCGTTAGCAAACTCGTTCGAACGACATTGTTGTTCGAATGAAAAACTCGTTCGAACGACACTTTGAAAGAACTTCTAGAAAGTTTAAAAAAAATTCTTTTTTTATCCCAGAAACTTTATATACTTTATATTAAAGTTTAATAAAATCTTTCTGAAAATAAGCAACAGTTTTAAATAAGCGTTCACCCAATATAAAATGTTCCAAGCTCCTATATATATATATATATATATATATATATATGTAATGCATTCATACCTTAGGAGCAATTGGAACTATGTTGGTGACGTAGAAACGTGGCACATTAAACTCGATATTTAATGAAGCTTTATACTCTTGGCCGCTATGTCTTCAACAAACATGTCATAGGCTTGAATGGATAAACATGAACTTTATCCTATGACTCAAATATTTTTGTCCGGAATTGAGCCAAAACTACAAATGACTCAATTGGAAATTTGTGTCCTTACACATTTTATATCCCCTCACCCATAAACATACATATTACCCTAGGTGTTAGGGCAAATGAAAGTCAACGTGGTGAATAACTCGACATTCTCACTATAATGATTAACATTTCTTTCATGACATCAATTTATTTCTTAATGTACGCTCTTTCTTATATGTGTGTGAGACATTTGACCTTGATTATATTTACTCACCTCCTCACACACAAGAGCGATACACTAAACCTAATATCGAGAGTTCGTTTGAGAGAGATATATCCTGTGAGATTTGAAGTTGAAGCGTTGATTCCAACAAGGCAATCTAGGAATTACTCTTGTGATACTCGACCCGTTTTGACTGATTCACACACACACGTTGAGTTCTAGGAAGGATGTGCCTTGTGTATTTACTTAGCTAACATTTTCTACATTTTCTACACGTTGAGTGCTTAGTGATTAGGCTAGCTCAAAACCAGTAATTAATGCTTCGTGCTCTTCATTGTTGGAAGACTAAAATTAAAATATCAATGCATACTCTATGTCTAGTTCATTTGGAGTATTAAGGATGAGTCCAACACCATTTCTAATTGTGCATGAAGATCTATCTATGAACAATTTCCAAATTCGAACATCACTTTTGAAATCTTCGTCAATTAGTACTCCATATTTGAAAACCTTCTGGATTTTCTCAGCTAGTCGAAGAGTTTTTTCTTGAACAACTGATGATTCTGGTTCGTCAGCAACCATCTTAGTTTGCCTTTGAGTTGAGCTCTCTTTCGAAGAAGTCTTATCGACAAGAAAACTTAGTGTGCTAGGTACCTCTTCATAAGTGAATTCTACTATAAAATCTACAATTGATTTCTCTTTCAATGAAGTTCTTGGTTCATATATAATTCTATAATCTCCCAACTCAACTACCCAAGGCATTAACCTTCCAGACTTTTTCAGGCTAATGCAAAGATTATCGCAAAGGTAGGTTAGTGTACACTATAATGGTATGGGCCTGAAGTAGGGTCTCATTCTTCTAAAGGCTTCAATGAGTGCCAATGATAATTTCTCCAAGTGTGGATATCTGATCTTGACTCCCCAAACACCTTACTAGTGTAATACACTAGTTTTCGGACACCGTCCTCTAATCGGATCAAGGTTTTACTTATAAAAGACTCTGACACAACCAAATATAAGTATAATTTCTCAGCCAAAACTCGTCGAAAGAGTAGTGGGGGAGACCAGAAATAGTTCTTCAGGTCTAAAAAATATTTTCACATTCGTCTTTATATTCAAAGGTCTTTTTAAGAACATTGAAGAATGTAAGACGTTTGTTGGTAGCCGGAGATAAGAAATGATTTAGGGCTTCTCCTCTTTCGGTCAACTTTTGTACATCTTTCTTACTAGTTGAGGATTGCATTTCTAGTAAAGCCTTTATTTTATCAGGATTGGCTTCAATTCCTCTTTGATTTAGAATATACCCTAAGAACATACCTTCGGGGACTCCGAATATCCATTTCGTCGGATTGAGCTTCATTTAATGTTTTCCCAACTAGTTAAATATTTGGGCCAAATCTGCAATGTGGTCGGTGGAGAACTTGCTTTTGGTGAACATATCATCTACATAAACCTTTATGTTCTTGCCAATTTAGACTTCAAAGACTTTGTTTACCAACCTCTGATATGTTTCTCCAGCGTTCTTAACCCTAAAAGGCATTACATTGTAGTAGTAAGTTCCTCGGCTGGTGATGAAGGATGTTCTCTTCTTATCCTTTAACTTCATCTTAATCTGGTTGTAACCAGAATAGGTATCCATGAAGCTGGGTAATTCATGACCTGCTGTGCATTCTACTAATTGGTCAATCCTTGGTAAAGTAAAGTGATCTTTTGGGCATACTTTGTTAAGGTCAGTAAAATCCACACACATTTGCCATTTGTTGTTGTTATTCTTCTTGACCATTACTATATTGGCCAACCAATTTGGATATTTAACATCCTCAATAAACTATTCACTATTCTTCTTTGGGATGAATACTCTACGCTTCTGCTTAATCTTCATAGCATCTTTGTAAATATTGAGTTTGTGGCACATAAAGTTGGGATTAATCCCTGGCATATGTTCATGACTCCAGGCGAACACAGTTTTCCTATCTTTAAGGAATGTAATTAATTCTTGTGTTGATAAAAGGTGTTAGTATTGAGCCAATTTGGGTGGTTTCTCATCATCAACTGTAATAGTTTCTTTTTCTTCCATGACTTGTCCTTTCACCAACTCCGCCTCTTCGCGAGGATCCATAGTGTCAATGTGGAAAGTAGTTGTGCCCCTCTTTATCTTCTGCTGGTGGGCTGAGGTATAATAGAATTCCCATGCTTCTATCTAGTTACCATTTATTATGCTTACTCCATAGTTGTTAGGGAACTTCATGCATTGATGCACAGTAGATGGAACAACCTCTAGTCTATTTAACCCCACCCGACTAAGAATTATGTTGTACACTAAAGGTACGTTTTTGTATAGTTCGAAAAATGAATTCGTTCCATCCTTTTCGCTGGCTAAGTGCCGACCAGTATGCCCAATTTGACAGTTCCTAGGGGATATACCCTTTCTCTAGAAATTCCTTTAAGAGGCCTGTGATACGGTTCTAACTTACCGTCTCTTAGCCCTAAGCTTTGAAAATAATTATAGAACATTACATCAGCCAAACTCCCATTATCGACCAAAACTCTGGCCACTCTGCCATGGTAAACTCTATAAGTAATTACCAACAGATCATCATGAAGATAAATTACCCCACTCAGATCATTTTTAGAAAAGACGATCACCAATTTATCTTTGTTGACTTTTCTGGGTCGACCATCACTACTCTTAAACATATCGATCTGCCTAATAGTGGGACAAGCTTTGGATTTATTTAAATACGCCTTTCTTTTAGTAAGTCCATATCCTCCATCTGCATCTCCTGGTCCTACGATATACTGACAACCAAAGCAAATCATACCTACATCCATTTCTGGCTCGCCGGGCTTCTTGCGTAGGTCAGGGTCATCCTTATAGTTGTTGTTATGCGTCCTTTTTGTGTCTTCTTTTCCTCATCTAGGAGATTCAAATCTTATCTTGGTATCTCGACTACCATTCCGATCAATAAATTTTACCATCTTTCCTCGCTGAATAAGAGTTTCAACTTCATTCTTGAGGGCTATGCAACTATCAATGGTGTGTCCATGATCGCGATGAAACTCACATTACATGGACTTGTCTCTTTTATTGGGGGCGTCCTCAGTTTTCTAGCCCAGTTCAAATCTTTATTATCCCTATTTTCTTCAAGGATGTGGTGAACACCCTCAGTGAGTGAAGTATACTTATCGAAATTCTTAATCCTTTCAAACTTCTTATCTTTTTTTATCTTTATTGAACGAATTGTTCTTATGTCCCTCAGCTTTGCTTTCGATGATTCTTTTGTTGACATGAACTCTTCGATGTTTATGATCTTTCCAGACTTCTCCATCAACTTTTTCATAGTCTTGGATGGGTTTTTTGCCAGGTCGTACTAAATATATTTTTCCAGTAATCCACTCATTAAAGCTGCAATGGCTATTTTTCTTCATAATCCACCTTTTCTAACTGAGCAATAGCCCAAAAAAGCACTAACGAACATCATAAGAAAATTTTCTAATTCTGAAGTTCCCAACCTTTCCCATATTATCTAATACACCTTTAACCCAAAAAGTTCCCAACTGAGTCCAAATTGCAAAATTGGTTACCGCGTGGAGAGTTAAAACACAAAAAGACAATACAAGAGATTACATGGCGTGAAAAAGAGATGATATTTCCCGTTTCCCTATGATCGTATTCCGATGAAGAGATCTTTTCACCAAAAAAAAATTTGTATTTCAATTTGTGTGTGTGACTTTGCGTCCATTATATTTACTCTTTTTATCACGCATACCGAGAGAATAGCCGCAATCTGAGAGATTCCTTTGAGAGAGCGTCCCGTGAGTATTTGAATCAAAACAAATTTTCAGAAAGTAACGTAATGATCAATCGGTGGAAGGTCGCGGTTTGATTTTTGGCTTTGCACACACACACTATGGCTTGAGACTTGTAATTATGACTTTAAGGTGACTATTTTTGGGGAGTTTAAATTGTACAATTTTTAAGTATTTTGATTTTTCTTTAAGTCAATAAAGAATTTTGTGGGTATATTCACTACAAACCCTCACAAGACACCACTCGTCCTACTAGGGTAACCTAGGGCTTTAATGGCTTATTGCATACGCTAAATGCAATCGCTTTCCCCTGAAAAAGGTATTTTATCCCAATAAAGTTTTGAAGGGTCCTTAACACATACTCTCATTCCTTTACATTGCTCGGGACGCGCAAAGTTCTAAGTTAGGGGGGTTTGATTAAGCATAAATTCTTCACATTTATCCCCTTAATTTCGGTATTTTTATGATCCCGGGCAGTGTAAATAGATTGGATTTGTCTCATATTCATGTTACTAACCCTTTTTGGCAAGTATTTTATATTTTGTGTATCTCTTATGTGTTTTACAGGAATTTCATGAAAGAAACATGGAAAAGAGAACTCAAAATAGTGAAAGAAACCAAGAATCAAAGATTTGAAGGGAATTTTCATAACTTTTCAGCCCTATTCCGGAGGTGGATCCAAATTTAAAGATGAAGATATTTCAATTACAAGAACACTGGAAAAAACGGCACCTCAATCCGAGCTACGGTGAAGAAGTTATGCACATTTGAAGTTGAGAAGAAATCCAAGAAAAAAGCTGTCAGACCCAAACCGAACCAACGCTGAGGAAAAAGAATCGGTCCGCCCATTTGTCACACACCAGATCCGTTACAAAATTATTCATGTTCCAGATCCGTTACAAAATTAGTCAGGCTTTCTAAGTGAGACAAATTGGCAGATACAAGATTTTTATTTTGTGCTAATTTTTTAGCCAAAAGAGTTTTATGTTTTGGGGACTCTTCTAAATGACCTCTAGACTATATATTTAGTCATTAAGACTCTCTTTATTAAGATTTCATTGAGGTAAAAGCTCCATAACAAGTAGGAACATCTAGGAGAAGAATTTACGTACTTTGCACCATTAATTCAAGAGCTTTTTCGGTTTTTATTCAATCTTTGATTTCTTCTTGCATGTTCTTATTCTTCAATCTCGGTAACTTTTATTTCCAGCACTTTTATTATTATTTCTCATGTTAGGCTAGGTTTTTAAAGGTTGGGATGCATGAACCCAACCTGATGTGGTAGTTGCATGTGTATAAAATTAGTCCTCTAAATTTAATGATTTATCACGACCGTATTGCATAGAAACGCGACAATTATAGGTCTTTGGATCTCGTTTGCTTCAGGGTAACCGGCATGCTTCAGAATGCAATTCGAGTGTCACTATAGCAATACCAATTTACTCGTCCTCTGATTAAGTATGGTGCGGGCTTGAACCTTATATACGTAATGCTTGGGAGTACTAAATTATGGGTCTAATTAATCACTTAAATTTACGATTAGTTTTATACCATCAATACTCTAGGGTTGGGGGATTGTGTCCCTACCTTAATTTTTCAATTAGTTTTAGTTAACTTCTTTATTTTTCCCTTTCTCCTTTCTCACTCAATCATCATCTTTTACACTTTATTTTTTGAAGTAATAAATTATTTAAAATCTATCAAGCATTCCCTGTGGATTCGATACCCAGACTCGCCACTATACTCCGCAAAAGTGTAAAAGTTTAGTTTTTTTTTTTTATTGTGGTCGGAAGACGATAACAACGACTAGCGTATTTACACGAACGCTCGGTTTTCAACTCGATCAAAATGGCGTCATTGCTAGGATTCTTTTACATTGATCGGGATGCGCAAAGTTCTAAGTTAGGGGGATTTGATTAGGCATAAATTCCTCCCAATTTATCCTTTAATTTAGTTACTATTAGCATCTCTAACAATGTAATCGATTTGACTTTATCTCATAATCTTGCTACTGACTTATCCTAACGAGTACACCAAGTTTCTGGTATTTCGTATTGATTTTACAGGTATTTGATGTCAAGAAAGAAAGAAAGAAACCGGAAGAATCGAGAAATGAAAAGAAGGAAAGTCCAAAGGGCAAAAGTGTAATTTCTACCCAGAATTCATATGAGGAACCTAAAGAGAAGTTGAAGATATCAAGTTCATGAGCACATAGGAAGAAACGGCACCTCAATCGTAGTCCTGAAATAAAAGTTATGAGCAGTCAAAGTTGGAGAAAAAAGTCAAAGAGACAGACCGGTCCGCAGTAGCACCGGACCGGTCTGCAGTACATATTCCAGAAGACCCCGGATCAAAAGCAAACCGAAGAGGGATGAAAAATAAATGAACCGGTTCGCCCCGGACCGATCCTCCATAAAAATAAAAGAACCAATCTGCATTCAAGGCAGACCGATCCGTAAGGACCCCAGATCGGTCCGGGTGTCGGGTTTTGTAATCTTATCCTTCTCTAATGGGGAGTCCTAGTGAAGCTAAAACTCCTGAAACTTTGTAGGATATATAAATCCAAGTTATTATCATTTTTTAGGACAAAGAATTAGTATAATTTTCCTTTCTTTCCAGAAAACCCTACTTTAGAAATAGTTTATAATTTTAATTTCAAGATTGAAGGTTATTCAAAATTTTGTGTTCTTAATTGCTGTTGTTACTTCTTTGATAAGATCAGTGAGTTATTTCATCTATTTAATTCCTTTCTACATCAGTCTACAAATTTTCCCTAGTTCAATCATTTTTTTCTGCAATTCAAAGATTGTTTTCATTACTTTCAACATGCTAGGCTAGATTTTCTAAGGTCGGGATACATGAACCCAGCCTGATGTGACAGTTGCATGAGTATAATATTAATCCTCTGAATTTAGTGATTGATTACGACCGTATCGCGTAGGAACATGACAATTGTAGATCTTTAGATCTCGTTTGCTTCCGGGTAACCGGGATGCTTTAGAATGCAATTCGAGTGTCACTATCGCGATACCGATTTACTCGTCCTCAGATTAAGTATGATGCGGGATTGAACCTCATATACATAATGCTTGGGAGTAATAAATTATGGGTCTACTTAATCAGTTAAATTGATGATTAATATTATACCTGCAATACACTAGGGTTGGGGGATTATATTTCCGTCCTGTTTTTCTCATCTCATAGTTTAAAGTTTCAAACTGTTCTTCATCAGTAGTATAGGTAATTTAGTATAATTGCACCTTTTCATAATTTCATAATTGCATCTAGTATAGTTATTCCACGATTCAAATCATTTTTCCTTTCCTTTAGAGTCAGAGTTAGGATTTCCTTATCTATCCAACGTCGTTATAACTCTGTTGTCCTATTTCCCTGTGGATACGATCCCGACTTACCGGGTTTATTACTATCGCGACAGGCTTGCACTTGAGCCTAGAGTGAACACACATTAAAGACACTTTCTGAGTCGCGTCAAGTTTTTGAGTACTAAATTATGGTTCTACTTAATCAGTTAAATTTATGATTAATATTATACCTGCTATTGATACCAAATTTAGTCTACTGACGTGGATCAATTATGTGGAGACATGTATCAATATACATGGCACTCACAAACACTTTTAATGAAAAACACACTGACCCCGAGGAACTTAATCTCCCCGACCAACTCAAGCGTTCCGAGCAATAAGTGTTCTTCGAGGAACTTCATTGTTCTTCAAGGAACTTCATTGTACCGAGCAACTCATGCATGCCGAGCTACTTAGGCGGTCCGAACAGCTTAGGCGGTCCGATCTACATAGCGTATAGAGCACTCAAATCAGGATAATCAAGGAGACGACTGCGCATTAAGTGCTTATTATTATCATACAGATGTATATGTCTACTAGAGAACAGCGCGTTTTCGTTTCATTTATATAGCCTCAAGGCTATAAATACATTGTAACCTCCTCATTAGAAGGGTACCAGAATTTCTTGAGCAAACCATTCCTCGAGAATTCCAAACAAACAATCAGCAATAACAAAAATAGTGGACGTAGGCCATTCTTGCCAGGCCGAACCACTTTAAAAATCTATTGTCTATTGTTTCTTTATTCTTTTTATCTGTTATTAAAATAATTAGGTCAAATCTAATTTTTTACATCAACATATTGGCGTCGTCTATGGGAAACGACTGTAATTATCGTTTTTCACCAAAATAATTCATCATCAATGGATGATAATCCTGAGTCCAGTAATCGAAACGCTGGAATATTTCTAAATCCATCTACTCCCCCCAAATGTCCAAGATCTGGTTGGTATAATGGCTAATTTGGCCCAAGGCCAGACGCCCACGCAAGAAACCATGCGACAACTCATGCAAACTATCCAGGGTGGAGCGCCAGCCCAGTCAGGACAACGAAGCGTTCAGAGAAATACTCGTTTGCTCTCTTCGTAAAATAGGCGAATGTTATTCCCAGAGGAATCTCAGTCCAGACGCACCGATTCATATCGTACTGAGAGATCTAATGATCCTTCTTATCAGCCTGGAAGGACTTCCTCGGTACGAGCTACAAACACTCAACCAAATGTCACTCTATCTCAAGAAAGGACCAGTGCCATTTAAAGGTTGAGTAGAGTCTCTCCTTTTGATCATTTGGGCCCTAGGATGAATAGAAGTCCTCCTAGGATCATGTCGAGAAACTATCAATGATCATCCGATCTAAGGGAAGGCTCTGCCCAATCACGACCAACTGCTCGTATTGAAAGATCCCAAGAGGTAAATTCAACGCAATCAATTGCTCAAACAAATAGGCCCGAGGAGGGAAATGATGCATGGAATGTCTCTATTTAGAGGTTGGAAGACAGATTAGGGGAAATCGCTAAGGCCAAGAATCCTTAACAAAGAACTTTTGTCCAAGGGACACCATTTGTACAAGCAATCGTGGATTTTCCTACACCATCAAAATTCAAAGCTCCTGTGGTGACGCCTAAATATGATGAAAAAACTGACCCTGTCCTTCTTATAGATCAATATCAAGCTGCTGCCGATATCTATGAAGTTCCAAATAAGATGAGATGCAGGGCATTTTTGGGAACTCTTACCGGATTTGCTCAAATATGGTACAACAATCTTCCTCGGGGGAAGATTGTGACTTTCTTTCAACTGGCCGAGCTCTTTATTGGGAACTTCTATTTCAGAGAAAAACCAGTCAAACGAGTAGCACACTTATTGAGTGTTAGGCAAAAGGCAGGTGAAAGCACTAGGGATTACATTACTCGTTTCAATAATGAGAAGCTCGAAGAAATTGATTACGAGGAAAAAATAATAATTACTGCTCTGATGAGTGGACTGTTGCCAGATAAATTATACTACACTCTAGCCAAATACCCGCCTAGAACCATGATAGAACTAATGGAAAAAGAAGCCAAGATTATGAATGTCGAGGAAGCTATGGCTGCGAGGAAGAATATGGACACTAAGGAGACCAAAATTAAGGCGGATAAGGTTGAGAAGAAGGAACAGAAGAACAATGGTGGTGAGAGGCAATTAAAAGCAAAGCAAGCATTGGAACAGTTGTAGAAATTTGGAAACTATACTCCTTTGAAGGTAGATATAAACCACATTCTGGAAGAGATCAAGAACAGCGAGGAGCTAAAATGGCCTAAAAATGAAGGCAGATCCTAACAAGAGGAATAAGTCCAAATATTATGAGTTCCATAAGGACAATGGTCACACGACCAAAAATTGCATAGCTCTCCAGAATGAAATTGAAGAACTCATCAGACGAGGAAAGCTGGCCAAGTATGTTGATCGTCGAAATGGTGGAAAGAACAACGACCGAGCAAGGCAAAGGTCTAGATCTCCTCGTCGAGCAAAAGAAGAGAAGAAGAGAAGTCATGAAAAAGACCCTGATGATGACTAAGACGACCCCGATCTCCCCAAAAGACCTAAACAACCAGAGCGTGAGGTATTTTCTATCCATTTTGGATCATTTAAATGTAATGTCATTACAGGTGGAGATGGAGGAGGCGGAGATATGACTGTTGAGAGAAAAGATTACCTCAATAAGGCTCAAGCTTGCTCGTACATTCGGCGAATAAATTTGGCTGAAGATGATCACCCAAGGAGGGTGAATAAGGACAAACTGGTCATTGGTTTCTCTAAGAACGACTTGGCAGGTGTACTATATCCTCATGATGACCCATTGGTGATCAATATGAGAATGAAGGAAATGGTGATTTCACGAGTACTGGTGGATAATGGTAGCTCGGTAGATATCATGTTCTATCCATGCTTTGACAGTTTGAATTTGAAGTTATCCCAGTTGGATCCATATCATAGGCCCCTCCTTGGTTTTACTAGCGAGAAAGTTTTTCCCCTTGGGACAATCAAATTGGATATGTTCATCGGTACGTGGCCTGCTTGTCGAACAGAAAGAGTACGCTTTTTGTGATGGATAAAAATGTTCAGTCAGCTTACAATATCGGTTTGAAGAAGTACCATCTAATGTGCATCAATGTTTAAAATTCCCAACCAATTTTAGGGTAGGAGTTGTGAAAGGTGACCAAAAGTAGCTCGGGATTGCTACTATTCATCTGCCGAGAAGGAGGAGGGCGAAGAATTCAGGAAAAAGACTACTACTTATCAGGTAGATGAAATAGAAGATGCGAAGGTTGAAACTTTAGACCCTAGAGATGAATCTCAACTCGTTAAAGGACAAGTCGTAGAAGCCACTGAAAATATCATTCTGCACGACGAACATCCAGAATGAATAACTCAAATTGGTGCATCATTGGATGAATCAATAAAACAAGAACTGATAGCATTTCTAAGATGCAGAAAATAGACTTTTTCATGGAGTCATGAAGACATGCCAGGAATAGATCCTAATTTCTTGTGTCATGAGCTCAATGTGAACAAGGAAATTAAACCAGTGAAGCAGAGAAGAAGGGTATTCAGTCCCGAGAAAAACCAAGCCATACAAGAAGAGGTAGAGAAATTGCAAAAAGCCTTTTTTATTGAGGATGTCAAATATCCTGACTTGCTAGCAAATGTGGTAATGGTGAAGAAGAAAAACAACAAATGGAGGATGTGTGTAGACTTCACCGACCTTAACAAGGCATGCCCAAAGGATCATTTTCCTTTGCCCCGAATTGATAAACTAGTGGATGCTACCTCCGGGCACGAATTACTGAGTTTCATGGATGCTTATTCTGGTTACAATCAAATTAAAATAAAACCTAAAGACAGGTAGAGTACCTATTTTATCACCCCAAGGGGAACTTATTGTTATAATGTTATGCCTTTTGGACTTAAAAATGCAGGTGCAACATATCAACGGTTGATGAATAAGGTGTTTGTAGAGCAAATTTGTCATAACATGGAGGTTTATGTTGATGACATGCTTACGAAGAGCAAGAAAGCTGCTAATCATCTAGTTGACTTAGGTCAGACCTTTGATCAATTAGAAACATATCAAATGAAGCTGAATCCCATTAAATGCATATTTAAAGTATGAGAAGGCATGTTTCTCGGGTATATTGTTAACCAATGAGGTATTGAGGCGAACCCTAAAAAGATCAAGGCTCTATTGGGGCTACGATCTCCAACAATGAAGAAGGAAGTGCAAAGTTTCACAGGGCGAGTTGCAGTGCTTAATAGATTTATGTCACGAGTAATTGATAAATGCCTCCCATTCTTCAAAACACTCCAAAAAACGTTTGAATGGAACGATGAATGTGAGAAGGCCTTTCAAGAGTTGAAGAAATACCTGGGAGCACCTCCATTATTGTCCAGACCAGTGATGGGAGAGAAATTATACTTGTATCTAGCAGTTTCAGAGAACGCAATTAGCTCAGCGTTGATAAGAATGGAAGGTGGAGTGTAAAAACCAATCTATTACACTAGCAAGGCCTTCCGAGGAGCCGAAATCAGATATCCAAGACTGGAAAAACTGGCACTAGCACTGATTGAAGCAAGCAGAAGGATGAGGACATATTTCCAAGCTCATACTATAGTTATGTATACAGATATGCCGTTAAGGCAAGATCTGCATAAACTAGAGAAATCAGGGAGACTGATGTACTAGGCAATAGAACTTGGCGAATATGACATAGTTTATGAGCCTAGATCGTCACTTAAAGGGAAGGTTGTGGCAGATTTTATCGCAGAGTTCACCTATCCCAACACCTCCAAAGAATAGAAATTGAATACCGACCAACCTGTGGATGTTACAGAATCATCAAATTTAAACCCCGACCAACTTAAGTCGGTTGACGAGCAAGAGAAGATAGTCGACGAACAATAAGAAGTGTTAGAGGAGGATATAAAGAAGCAATAAATATTTCGCCAAGGAACTTTTTCTGATAAAAAATTTGATGATGAGGTACCTATATGGAATCTATATGTGGATGGCTCTTCTTGCACTACAGGTTGTGGGGGCAGGGATTGTTTTAAACATCCCTCATGAGATCGACGTGGAATATGCTTTGCGCTTTCAATTTAAGGCTTCTAATAATGAAGTCGAATATGAAGCTATGATTGTAGGTCTTAGTTTATCAAAAACCATGAGGGCAGAGCATGTCATTGTATTCAGTGACTCACAGTTGATTGTAAATCAAATGCTGGGGGTATATGCAACAAAAGGAGAATTAATGATCAAGTATCATGTGAAAGCAATGGAGATTGTATCGAGATTTAACGCAGTGCAGTTAATTAGAATACCAAGATTGGAGAATGAAAGAGTAGATTCCTTAGCTCGGTTAACCTCTGCCACACGCACCGAGATACGAAGAATAATCCCAATAGAAATCTTAGCTAGTCGAAGCATTAAAAAAGATCTGATGATGAACTTCATTACCCTTGATTTAGGACCATCTTGGATGGATCCCATCAGGGCCTATATTTAGGAGGGGGCCTTACCAACTAATAAACTCACAGCCAAGAAGCTAAAGTTTAAAGCTGCTCGTTATGTATTGACTAATGGCATTTTATATAAACGAGGAATTATAGCAGGTTTGCAATGGTATGTTCACCCATGCGAAGTGAAAAATTTGACTGAAGAGGTCCATGAAGGGTCCTGTGGAGCCCATGTAGCAGGTCGGACACTCTTGCAAAGAATGACAATGCAAGGGTATTACTGGCCGACGATGAGAGCTGATTGTGTAGCTTATGCCAAGAAGTGTGATAAATGCCAACACTTCTCTTCTATCCGAAGAACTCCCTAAGCATTATTAACACCCATCACGTCCCCTTGGCCATTTGCTATGTGGGGAATAGACTTGGTCGGACCACTTCCAACGACCCGAGGAAGATTTAAATACCTCATGGTCGCTGTGGATTATTTTACTAAATGAGTAGAAGATGAGCCTATTATTGAAATGACGTATGACAAGGTGTATCAATTTATTTAGAAGAATATCATTTGTAGATATGGTCTTCCCCATGCATTCATCATAGATCATGGAACTCAGTTCGACAACGAGGAGTTCTCTACATATTGTCATCAGTCAAACATATTGAAGACCCACTCTACACCAGGCCATCCCCAGAGCAATGGATAAACTGAGGTGACGAACAGAACGCTACTTAATGGTTTAAAAAAATGACTGGATGATGCGGAGGCAAATTGGATTAATGAGCTACATTATTTGCTGTGGGCTTATCATACTACACCGCGAGCAGTAACAGGAGAATCTACATACAAGCTGGCATTTAGAAGTGAAGTTGTTATACCTGCCGAGTTGGGCCTACCCACACACAGGGTGTTGAATTTCAATTATCCTATCAGTGACTTGATGAGGCGATTAGATCTAGATATGCTTAAAGAAGTTAGAGAAGAAGCAGCAATTAGGAATGCTGCATACCAACACCGAATAACTCTATTTTACAACAAGAGGGTAAAGAAGTGTGATTTGAAGGAAGGAGATTATGTGCTGAAGAAATTAATTCAAAAGCACAACAAACTAGAAGCTAACTGGCATAGACCATACAGAGTAACAGAGGTTGTTCGACCAGGTACATATATGATTGAAACCTTGGAGGGAGAAGAATTTAAGAATGCATGGATTGTAGAGCATCTACACAAGTATTATCAGTAGTTGGGATTCCTATGTAAATGCAGTTTTCTTCAGTATGAATAAAGTGTTGAATTCTTTACCCATTTTCTCTCTTTATGTTGAAAATTTTTCAGAGTATTAGTGCTACACAATACGCATCAAGATCTAAACAAATATCCACCAACTCCGTTTGGTCGGGAATCAATATCCAACAAATCCGGTTGGTCGGCAAATTAATCTCCTCCAACTCCAGTTGGTCGGGAATCAATATCCACCAACTCCGGTTGGTCGGTAAATTAATCTCCTCCAACTACGGTTGGTCGGGAATCAATATCCACCAACTTCGATTGGTAGGCAAATTAATCTCCTCCAACTCCGGTTGGTCGGGAATCAATATCCACGAACTTCGGTTGGTCAGAAAATTAATCTCCTCCAACTCCGATTGGTCGGGAATCAATATCCACCAACTCCGGTTGGTCAGCAAATTAATCTCCTCCAATTCTGATTGGTCGGGAATCAATATCCACCAACTCCGGTTGGTCAGAAAATTAATCTCCTCCAACTTCGATTGGTCGGGAATCAATATCCACCAACTCCGGTTGGTCGGAAAATTAATCTCCACCAAGGAAAATTAATTTCCACCAACTCTGGTTAGTCGGGAATCAATCTCCTCCAACTCCGGTTGGTCGGTAAATCAATTGCAATCAACTCCGGTTGGTTAAACTAAGCAGGATCATGGGATGTAAGTCGTTTCATTGCTTAGAATCAAAGAGTGATAAGTCACTATAATCAAAAAATAAAATAGAATGGCATATCAAAACATGCATGTATTCATAAATAAAGACATTCTGCAAAATACTTAGAAGAAAATAAAATAGCAAAAGATGAAAAAATTTCTTCATTAAGACCAGAACAAATTACATATGATATAAATTACAGATCGCATGTGATATCAATTGAACAAATTCTACTCTATGGGTTTCTTTCCCTCTGCCTTTGATACAGGGTCTACCCCAGCTGGAGGGTCATCAAGACTATAAGGGGAATTTATGAAGTTCAGATCTTGCAACATTCTGACGTTCATTATAGATGGACGGTCAAGCAGGTGTTCTGGGTGAGATATTTCAAAATCTGAATGAAGACTATAATCATCAAGATAATTAGAGATCGAAATGCAAGGAATGGCTCGGGCTGGAATCCAACTAAGGTCTAGCTTGAAAGAAGGGACGGGTAAAACAAGAACTCCGGGATTATAATAATCCCATAGGAAATGACCTCTCTCCAATTTTAAAACACAAAGAGCATTCAACCAGCCCTGTTTATACCCTTCGTTGTTCGACCGTTCTAAACGAGCATCAAGATGACAAAGTGCTTCATTATAACCAGCCATCCAAAACTCTCTGGTCTGTTTATGGAATTGGTAGGTTAACCTATCCAATTTCTCGTGAAGATTCTTCACCAGAAGCACTTTATTTTCCAAGGTAGAGCTTTGTGTGGAAAGTTGCTCGCTGAGGTTCAGAATCTTCTTGGACATCTCTGCTAAAGCTTGGTTCTTCTCTTGGTTCTTGGAAAGGTCTGATTCTCCAAGGACGCTTAAGTTCTCGCTTCTTCAATAGTAACCCGAGCAACCCTTGCTCGTCCCCGAGAAGAAGATTTTGCTCGTCCGCGATCAGAGGTGGAAGGTCCAGCTCTTTTTAAAGTTTCCAATTCATCTCTTAAGTTGGCATTTTCAACTTCCAAGAAAGAGAAACCTTCATCAGTGACAGGGACCAATGCCCCCGAGGAAGATGAGACAGACTTGAGTTGTTTAATCTCTACCTGCAAAATAAGGTTTTCCTGCTCCAATAGCTTAGCGAGCTGCCTATGCTCTTCAACTTCAAGCATTAGAATGCTCTCTTTTTTCTCGTAAGCAGAGATAAATTTATCATACCCTTTTTCAACACTTAAGTGTTGATATTTCTTCTCGTACCCTTGATGCAAAAGTATGGAGGACTCTTTGTACTGCTGCTGGAATCCCTCTATAGTTCCTTGGAGATCTTCAATCATCTCGTAATAAGCCACATTATTGGCAACAGCTCGGTCGATCAAGCACTTTAGATATTGTTAAGCTTCAATTGCTCGTTCAGAAGCATCTAAACCCAGGATATCAATGATTTGAGCATCATTCAAATCTGCACGACCTGCCTTGAAATAGTCATTACATTTTTTTTGTCAGATAAGAGCTCCATCCTAGCCATAAACTAGTAAAGAGAAGAGATAGAAAGAATCAATAATAATGCAGACAGAGCAAGTAGAAGAGAAAAATTAAGCCGAACGACCAAAGTTCAAATTTTATTTCATTACAAAAAGAAGTACATAATCCAAAATTACATTCAACAAAAAAGAAAAAGAAAGATCCGAACAACTCTACACCTTCTCCTTGCTTCCTAAGATTTCCTCAGAAGGCTTGGACGAGGAGGTTGGTTGCTCGGAGGGCAATGAAAGTTTCTTGGCAGAAGTGTTTCCTGGTTGGGGATACTCGAAGCAAGGTTCAACAGCAGGGACCTGGTCCTCAATTATCATGGAAGATTCTTCTGAGGCAGCTTCGTCCTCTTCTTCTTCTCCAGGAGAGGGAGGAGGGCCATGAGTGTGTCACTGGAATAGTTCAAAATTCTCAGTGATTTTTAGCTCCTGCAGAGCTGTAACCCATCCATCCCTAAAATATTTAATCCTGGAAAACTCCATTTGAGAGGACATGGCAGCCAGGCCTTTGTTCCAGCCTTTGTCCCAACCAGCGCTGAAGGACTTTTTAACAGCATTTCTTCTTTTTTCCTTCTCTGAGGAAGTCCTCTCAATAAGAAGTTCCTCAGCAACCTTCAATTTCCCTTCCACCTCCTGTTTTTGGCGACCAACATCACGAAGTATACTAACTTCCTCTTCAGCAGTTTTAAGCTTATTCTCAAGCTCTTCATCATCCTTGAGCTTCTCCTTAAGCTCTTTATTGTTCTTCTCAAACTCTATCAATTTCTTCTCTAATTCCTTGGAGGCTTCCATAGCTCGATCTCTCTCTTGCTCAACGGACTTAACCTGCTTCTCCCAAGAAACTTTATTTTCCTCATACTTTGATGAGAGTCTTTCAAAGACTGGGTTAATCCAGTAAAAAACTTTTCCACTCCATCCGAGGAACTGGAGGCCCTGATGGCTTCATCCCTTTTTACAATACTGTTGAAACACATTACCAGCTGAGAAAAGAAAGAACTCCAAGTCAATGTACGTAGTATTAAAAAATAAAAGGCTCAGATCAATAATACTTACTGAGTCAATGTGTTGAGCATCTAGGTCAGTAACTTTCTCACGAGTGAGAGAGTTTTCAATGTTAGGGACCTATGGGATAGTCCAAGATTTTACTAAGCCCACAGTGGAGCTCCAGGGAATAAAATTTGAAACACCACCTTCAACAGTTGATGATTGAGAGATTGGTTCAACAAGTCTCTCAAAAGAATTATTCTTTAACCTCCTTGGAGGAATAGGAACATTCTCAACTAAGGACGTTGTCTTAGCTGGTGATATGACAATAACCTCACTAGGAGGAGTGATAGAAATAGCCTTGCTCGAGATCACAGGGGACCTTGGTATACATCATCTCCATTTAATGGAGGGTGTTGCCAATTTTTCATTACCACTCCATGTTCAAAATAATCCCTATTGGCATCAAGAAGATTGACAACTAACACCCTATTCAAAAACCTAGTTTTTAAATAAAAAGTGCTATCACTGACAACCCATCTGTAGCAATACATAATCTCTGGGATCCCTAAACGGGTTCCATGAAGTTGGTTCAACCTATGAACTCCATTAACTATTCTCCAGGTATTTTGCGTCATTTTTGCAGGTACAACGTCAAAATATTTACAGAACTCCAAACATAAAGGATTTGGAGGAAAAGAAAAACCACATTCGGCCATAAAGAGACTTGGGAACCAATGTCCCTCAGCCAAAGAAAAATAGTCATAAGGTTCAGAAAGTTCTTCTAATAGGACCCATGAAGGAATTGAAAATTTAGAACAAAATTTGTCAAGAGATTCAACAGGGTAAACCATGATGAACAGAATAAGTAAAAGAGAAGGAAGAAGAGCTTACAGGAGAAGAGTGAACGAGTTGACAATGAACAATGAAAAAAACGAATGCCCAAGATAGAGAAGAAATGAAAAGTTCGAAGACACAGGTTTGAAAAGTGAAGGACGATAGGATTTCTGCAGCGTTTAAATACTTTACCTCGAGAATAGAGAAAAACAATGATTACCAAGGCAGACGTTTGCGTATCCGGTGACTAAAAAGAAGAAAAAGGGCACAAAAATCGAAGCGGTTATGGAAATTCAAAATACTTCAAAAGCCCGATACTATGCACTCAAAAAAGGAGTTATATACAATGAAAGTTTGCCTAAAATCCATACAAACCGAAAATCTAAGCAGCAGAATGTTCCATACTTTTCTTCAACATCAAACTACGAAACATTAGGGGCTTATGTTGATACCAAATTTAGTCTGATGACGTGGATCAATTATGTGGAGACACGTGTCAATCTACATGGCACTCACAAACACTTTTAATGAAAAAAAACTGACCCCGAGGAACTTAATATCCCCGACCAACTCAAGCGTTCCGAGCAACAAGTGTTCTCCGAGGAAATTCATTGTTCTCCGAGGAACTTCATTGTACCGAGAAACTCATGCATGCCGAGCTACTTAGGCGGTCTGAACAGCTTAGGCGGTCCGAGATACATAGCGTACAGAGCACTCAAATCAAGATAATCAAGGAGACGACTACACATTAAATGCTCATTATTATCATACAGATGTATATGTCTACTAGAGAACAGCGTATTGTCTTCTCATTTGTATAGCCTCAAGGCTATAACTACATTTTAACCTCCTCATTAAAAGGGGACAGGAATTTCTTGAGCAAACCATTCCTCGAGAATTCCAAACAAACAGTCAGCAATAACAAAAATAGTGAACGTAGGCCATTCTTGCTAGGCCGAACTACTTTAAAAATCTATTATCTATTATTTCTTTATTCTTTTTATCTGTGATTAAAATAATTAGGTCAAATCTAATTTTTTACATCAACACCTGCAATACACTAGGGTTGGGGGATTGTATTCCTGTCCTATTTTTCTCATCTCATAGTTTAAAGTTTCAAATCGTTCTTCATCAGTAGTTTAGGTAATTTAGTATAATTACACCTTTTCATAATTTTATAATTGCATCTAGTATAGTTATTCCATGATTCAAATCATTTTTCTTTCCTTTAGGGTCAAAGTTAGGATTTCCTTATCTATCCAATGTCGTCACAACTCTGTTGTCCTATTTCCCTGTGGATACGATCCCGACTTATCGGGTTTATTACTAACGCGATAGTCTTGCACTTGAGCCTAGAGTGAACGCACATTAGAGACACTTTCTGAGTCGCGTCAAGTTTTTGGCACCGTTGCCGGGGATTTAGGTAGACTTAGGATTAGATCGAATCAATCTAAAAGTTTGACCAAAAATTTCAAAAAAATCCAAAAACATAAAAAAAAATTCAAAAAGAACAAAAAGATTCATCATCATCTCTCCTAAGCTATTAATGTAAAATTTTGAACTCACTCCCACACCCTATAATAATCCAACTAGTATTCATGAAAATCCAATAGTTGAGTACAACCCCGATAGCCCCCACACTCCTAACGCCCCACAGTTCTGGATTCCACCTCCCACACCATCACACTCAATCTCAAACAACACTTTGTTTTCCTTCTTAGGACACATCTCCGAGCACACTTTCTGAGTCGCGTCAAGTGAGGACACCGGGTCTTTAAGAGAGAGAGAAATGTCGCAACACAGTAGTGCAGCCACCGGTGAGGAAGAGGCCCCATACCGCCTGCTGAGAGATATCTTATTTCTCGAGCGCACTGTCACACCGAGATGATTATACTCCCGTATAATGTCGGGCAATTTCATTTTAAAAACGGAATGATCCAGATGTTACCCAATTACCATGGTATGGATTCTGAAAAGCCATATCTTCACATTAGGGAATTTGAGGATGTGTGCGATACTATTAATGATCAAACTTACACACAAGAGGTGATCCACCTCAAACTCTTCCCCTTTTCGCTGAAAGATAAAGCTAAGACCTGGCTATGGTCTTTACCTCCAAGCTCGATTCCATCTTGGAACGAGTTGCAATCTAGATTTCTCAAGAAATTCTTCCCACCACATCGAACAATCTCCATAAAGACTCAAATTTAAGCGTTCAGACAATCAGAAAATGAGCCATTTCATCGATGTTATGAGCGTTTCAATGAGTTAGTTACTTCATGCCCCCATCATGGATTTGATACAGCGCAAATCATTTCCTTTCTCTATAATGGGCTGAATCTTAGCTCCAAGCAACTCGTTGAGACTATGGGTAGTGGTCCCTTTGTCGACTAAGATGCCCACGATGCTGAGCTTCATCTGAGGTTTGTCGCCGAGACTACCCAATCCTAGGATACATTGGTCAAAATCGAAATCGTCAAGTGACCACCACTCCAGCGGCGTCCGAGCTATTTCACGTAGATAAGAATTCTATGACGGACAGTCGATTGGATACCCTTGAGAAAGGATTTCGAGACCTATGTGAGGTATATGGAAGAGGACCAACTGGATCCATACAAAACCCCATCGAAAAGGTGTGTTCGATTTGTGAGGCGGATCATTCAGCTAAGGAATGCGCGACTATACCCACCTACAAAGTGATGCTTCAAGAGCAAGTTAGTGGTATAGGAGGATTTAAGGGTAATTTCGGTGCACCGCACAGGAATTCTTACAACCCTTCATGAAAAAACCATCCTGGTTTTAGCCATGGGCAACAACATGCTGCGATGAACCCTCCTTCACATGTTTCCCCTCCTCCACCACAACACTTTCAACAAACTCCACACATGCAAGGACATGTGCAAGCACCACCACCTCAAGGATCATATATCCTGTCATTGGGAGAACTCTCGAGGATACTATGAATCAATTTATTAATAGCCAGGATGCAACCAATGCTAGATATGATCGCCTGATTAGCGACATAAATGAAAGTCTGTCAAAGATACAATCCTCGTTGAGTGTCCAAGAGAAGGGCAAGTTTCCTGCCCAGGAACAAAGACCTCCCCAAGGTCAAACTAGTGTTAGCTCCACCTCGACAGAACATCAGGAGAAATGTTAAGCTGTAACCACTCTTCGTAGTGGGAGAGTCGTTGATTTATCACCTCCCCCACACGACACAACGAAAGACAAGGAGATTTTGCCCGGCACGAAAGAGGCCGAAGATGTCCCCTTGAAAGAGGGTGATAAAGACGACACTAGTGAGTCTGAGGTGGTACTGAAACCACCCTCCGCGGCACCGTTTCCTCAAAGGTTGATTCCTTCCCATAAAGAAAACCCACGTGATGACGTGCTACACGTGCTAAAACAAGTAAAACTCAACTTAACTTTCCTCGATGCCATTAAGCAAATTCCAGCTTATGCAAAAGTCATCAAAGACTTGTTGACGGTAAAAAGAAAGATGAAGGTAAAGAAGAATGTCTTTCTAGCACAGAACGTGAGCTCCATTCTACTGAACGATCTCCCGCCTAAATTTAAAGATCCCGGTGCACCCACCATTTCCTGCATCATTAGAGAAAATAAAATCGACATTTTGATCGAGTTAAAAATCGAGCGTTCGTGTAAATCCGCTAGTCGTTGTTATCGGCTTCCGACCATAATACAAAAAAAAAACTAAACTTTAACTACACTTTTGCGGAGTATAGTGGCGAGTCTGGGCATCGAATCCATAGGGAATGTCTGATAGATTTTAATTAATTTATTTCTTCAAAAAATAAAGTGTAAAATATGATGATTGAGTAAGAAAGGAGAAAGGGAAAAATAAAGAAGTTAACTAAAACTAATTAAAAAAATAAGTTAGGGACACAATCCCCCCACCCTAGAGTATTGATGGTATAAAACTAATCGTAAATTTAAGTGATTAATTAGACCCATAATTTAGTACTCCCAAGCATTACGTATATGAGGTTCAAGCCCACACCATACTTAATCAGAGGACGAGTAAATCGGTATTGCGTTAGTGACACTCGAATTGCATTCTGAAGCATACCGGTTACCCTGAAGCAAACGAGATCCAAAGACCTACAATTGACGCGTTTCTATGCAATACGGTTGTAATAAATCATTAAATTTAGAGGACTAATTTTATACACATGAAACTACTACATCAGGTTGGTTTCATGCATCCCAACCTTTAAAAACCTAGCCTAACATGAGAAATAATAATAAAAGTGCTGGAAATAAAAGTTACCAAGATTGAAGAACAAGAACATGCATGAAGAAATCAAAGATGGAAGAAAAATCGGAAAAGCCTTTGAATTAATGGTGCAAAGTATGTAAATTCTTATCCTAGATGTTCCTACTTGTTATGGAGATTTTACCTCAATGAAATCTGAATAAAAAGAGTCTTAATGACTAAATATATAGGCTAGAGGTCGTTTAGAAGAGTCCCCAAAACATAAAACTATTTTGGCTAAAAGATAAGCACAAAATAAAAATCCTGTATCTGCCAATTTATCACGCTTAGAAAGCGTGACTAATTTTGTAATAGATCTGGAGCGTGACTAATTTTGTAACGGATCTGGAGCGTGATAAATGGGCGGACCGATTTTTTTTCCTCAGCTTCGGTTCGGTTTGGGTCTGACAGCTTTTATCTTGGATTTCTTCTCAATTTCAAATGGGCATAACTTCTTCACCGTAGCTCGGATTGAGGTGCCGTTTTTTCCAGTGTTCTTGTAATTGAAAATATTAAACTTTATAGTTGGATCCACCTCTGGACTAAGGCTAAAAAATTATGAAAATTCCCTTCAACTCCTCGATTCTTGGTTTCTTTCACTATTTTGAGTTATCTTTCCCATGTTTCTTTCATGAAATACCTCTAAAACACATAAAAGATACACAAAATACAAAATACTTGCCAAAATGGTTTAGTACCATAAATATGAGATAAATCCAAGCTATTTACACTACACGGGATCATAAAAATACCAAAGTTAAGGGGATAAATGTGAAGAATTTATGCCTAATCACTAACTTCTCATTATTAAATCGTGTAATATAATCTCGGATGCTCTCTCTCCATATTGTTGGCACACAATTAAGAGATGAGTAGTACTCTTAGTCAACTTGGCCCTAAGGTAAAAGTTATTAATAAATAATTTGTCCAATTGGTGAAAAATAAAAATTTTACCTCTAGGTTGATTGTTGTACCAGATCTGGGCTGGACCTGTGATGGAACTAAAGAAAGCCCCTAACCTCATCTTGTTCGGGACAGAATAAATGTCAGCAGCAGTTTAATACTGCTTAAGGTGTAAAATTGGATAATTTTTCCCATCATATTTAGGAGTGAAGATCGGTGGCTTGAATTTGAAAGGTGTGGGATAATCCACAATAGCCTGGATGAAAGGTAAGCCTTTAACAAAGCTCCTTTGCAAAGGATTTTTTATTTTGGCCATTTTCCCCCGTCGATCTTCCAGTCACTGTATGGATCCCTTCGAACAATGTTATTCTGGTTTGGATTTGATAAAATTGGATTTAGTGCCTTTGTTGTGCTTATGTGCTGAACTCTCCTCGTACGACGTCTGTTCAGTATGGACAGAGACCCTCATACTAACTCTTGATATCACAGATCATTTTCTTTGCTCACGATGAAGTTCTTGCTCCATGTTATAACCTCTGATTACTCGGGGACCTAGACGGTGAAAAGAAAATTCCCTGCTTAGCCTTTCCAGGACACTAGGTCTCTCCTTAGAAAAAGATCCGCCATTATAGTAGTCTGTTGATCGAAATGAAGAGGTTGCGCTAGGACGATATGACCTTTCATGAGAAGACCAGGAACGATAACTCCCTTCGTTCCTAGCTGGTGGAGGTGGCATATCTCTTCTAGAATTGGAAGATTTGTCTTGCATTGTGAGAGCTCATTGTCTGACTGACTCTTGCATAACCTGCTATCCTTTAGCCAAATAAAATAGGATCCTCTCGAGGCCTGTCTCACTAAGGGAGAGAGCATTTCTAGATTATTGTCTGCAGCTGCCAAACTACTTTCAGGAACAGTAATCATTCTTCAAACTAAAGAATTAATAAAGAAATATATGAGGTAGAGAACGGTGACAAATAGTCTTTCCCACAGACGCCAATCTGTTGATGTCTAAAAATAGAGTGATCCAATTTTATAATCATAGATAAATAATAAGGTCAATCTAATCAAACACGCGGGAGATAGATTTTTAAAGTGGTCCGACTATGAAGAAAGCATGCATTTGTTGTTAGTTTTATTAATGATAATTACAATAACTCAGTATGGTGTGCTTGAGAATGATTGGATTGTTCCCTTGAGTTAAGGGACACTGTCTATTAATAGGGGTTTGGAACCCTAGAGATGGAATGTCTTCATATTTCTAGGCATATACAATGGCATACAATAAATGTGACTCTTAGTATTCAGTGTTGGTCTCCTTTCCAGCCGAGTAACTTTTGTTATTACTGATGGTTCAAATTCTGGAGTTAGTCGGCCTTCTAAGCGACTAGGTTCCTATGATGACGATCAAGATAACTACATGGCCACCTAGGATGAAAGGTGTCCGTCGTTCATTGATCCACGCGGGGGGATAATTTTTACATACAACATATATTAAGAAACATAATTAAGAAAGTAAATATTTTTTGTAAATGAAGCTTACCAATTAGATCAAGCTGACATTAACAAAAATTATGTTTAACGCATTTAAATTGGAAAAAAAATTTGAAACCACAATAAGGGAGTAAAAGTACTTATTCTTCAAAGTTAATTGCATGTAACATTGGAGTTGTATTTGGGAGGCAATTTATTTACACATCCATAACTATCAAAGCAAGCATAAAGTAATTGAAAACCCCATTCTCTCTTTGTTTGAGACAACCTGAAATATAATGAGAAAATTAGAATATTACAATGAATAAAAATTATCAGTTGGAGATTAAACATAGGGGATCCATATTGAAGGAGTAGTTTAACTGAAAGAACACACAATGAGGATCTATTTTTTTTACAAAATTACATATTAAAATTTATTAAAAAAAAAAAAGAGAAAAGCATAGAATATATGTAGGCCCAAAAACATTATAGACGATGCTTATGACACACTTCTTTCATATAACACAGCAGTACCTCGCAAATTAGTTCCATTACACATAATTTATATTTAATAAGAGGCTGATTAGGCATTCCAAATTAGTTCCATTACACGAACATAACAAAACATTCACCAATCTACTTCATTGTCTTCTACTTATTCAAGATTGCATCTTATCCCGAAACATCAAATTTTTATTATGTAAACTAATTGCACATGAGAAGACACAGCATGACCAACATCTTCATTTAACCTAATTTCATTTTCAACTAAACATGTGTGTTATTATATAAAAATAAGGTGCAAAAACATAGAGAAAATAATATACTTTGTTATACCACTATTTAGTAATTTAAAACCAATAGGATATGCCGTGTCTGAGTACATTAGGTATGTGGGATCCACTCTAACAAATATTCCATTAACAATGAAATCTCTACTATAATTAGAGTATCATAACACGTGAAAACACTTTTACAAATTCATGACCTAATTAAAAAAATTACTCTTAAAAACTTGATATACAAATCTATAATAACATGTCATAGTATCCATCAACAATTTTTTTATAATCAAACATCAAAAAATAATAAGCGCACCATAGAGAAAATTAAGATCTTTATTGATAATTCATAAAACCTAATTGTTCTCTTTTATAAATCGTAAGATCAAACAACACAAACTTTATAACAATCATGAAAACTTCGTAATCTTAAATCAAAAGGGATGTTAATTTTGAATAGTCCTCAAAATAGGGAAAATGTGTGTAATAATTTTATGCCAACCCCCATTTACACGTACTCTTTGAATTTAAAAATTTTAAATTTGGAATGAAAATGCAAAGAGAAATGGTTGTTAAATAATGTTAGAGTCAAATATGAATAATGGCCACCTTAATTAATCCATTTTGTCTAGTGGAGAAAGTAACTGAATAATGGCCACCATCGGAGGAAGAAAAAGACATCATGTGGAGTTTCTTCACTAATGCAAAAAACGGGTTTTCTCACAACCTGTGCATACGTCACAATAATGTTATACATCAGAGGAAAAAATGTTCAGAGAAATAAGTAAGAACTTTATAATTTAATAGCAAATGCAAATATGCAAACCGCAAATGAAATGAGTTTCAACTTAAGAATTAAAAATTGTAACAACAATCACAAATATTACTAACTAATACCCAAGAGACTTGGAAAATAACACATTATAGTAATGAGCTGTACTTGAAAGAGACTGAGGAATATGAAAAATGAGTAGTACCTGGAAAATCAAGAACAAAATTAGTAAGTACCTTAATATCAAAATAAAAATCATAATAACCCATAAATCATACCCAAAATACTTATTTACTTAAATCTAAATGTTTGAAATCTGGAAGGAGAAGAAATTCTACAGAAAACCAAATACCCTCCCAAAAATTAGCAAAATATACCCCCTAAAAACATAAAATTTAAGAAACTCAAAACAAAAAGACTTATTTCTAGAATAAAAAAAAAAATCCTTAGACCCAAATATTCACTATAGGATATGAAATTCAACAGTAACAACCTTAAAAATTATACACCCAAAACTACAAAATAAAAATACAATTAAGAAACGCTACAACAGTTACTAAAACCCCTAATTTTAAGCCCCAAACAATTGAGCACACCTATTTTTTACACCCTTGAGTTTGAGTATGATATCTACAAAATCAAATCAAAATCAAAAACCTTAGAATCTATACAACAAAAACACTAAAATTTGCAAAGAAACCGCACACTGGAGAGAGGAAGACTTACGTAGGTGGAGAATACATAAGAGAGACCGAGAGATCTATGAGAGGATCAAACCACTAATTAACATGATCAAAACACTATAAAGATGGTGACGAAGAAATGGTTGAAACATATACAGATTTACAGAAACCCACCATTAGAGAAAATGAAATAAGAAAAAATAGAGAACACAAAACTCACACAGACACATAGTAGGAAGATATTTAAAAAAGGCTACCGTGTCATTAAGTTATGAAAATGGCGCTGGTGGTGAAGGTTGTCGTTGAGGGAGGGTGATAGCGCTTGAGGTGCTTGTTGAAAGAGGCGTTGGAGGTAGAGGTAAGAGCATGAAAGATGAAGGTTGTGAGAGGGAGAGTTGTGACTTAAGAGAGAGAGTTGTATATTGGTAATTGGGATGGGTTCAAGTTGAAGTGGAAATCAAAAGAGGGGGAATATATGATGCTTTGGAGTGTAATTTGACCCTTGAATTCGAGCTTTCTTCACTTAAATCTAAACCATTAAGTATCTTATATGTTTATAGAATTGTAAATGGTGGATAATGGTATGCCCTAAGGATTTATATATACACACATATATATTTTTGAAAATGTTTATGTCCTACAAAAAATGAAAAAGTAGATGTTTAATTTATTGATTTCTTAATTTCATGCTCAATTAAACTAAAATACTTAATTAAACTAAAATAGTAAGAATAATAAGAATAAAAAACACGACAAGAGACGATAACAAGACTCATAATTTTGACCCGAACACGACACGATACAATTTCGTGTAAAAACAGACATGAACATGACAAATCGTGTCAATTTTAGGTTACTTTTGCGCCGTTCTATGTCGTATTTTCGCGTCATTTATGAAATATCCAGTGCTAATCTAAATATTTATATATGGTTTTTTGCTGTTTTATTCAGTGTTTATATTCATTATTTAAAGTTTCAGGAGGTGGATTGTTTTTAACTTATAAGAGTTGATGTTGTTGATTTATTATTTAATCATTTATGTAAAATATTATATAAGATAATTTCCTTTTATATGTCTATAATAGTTTATTCTTTCATTTTTCTTAGATTGTGTATGTATTTTCTTTTCATATAAATCACATTTTACTTTTATTGTATTTATAGGAGTATGTGACTCTTAAGTGTTTCATATATTTTTTTTGCTAGGGATTTTACATTTCAACCGTGATTGTATATGTAGACTTTCCTTTTATATATTTTCTAAACTTCACTCGGTCTTTAATTTTACATGTAAGTACGAGTTTCATATGAAATATTATTATGAATATAATACATATGTTTCATATTTTGTATATTTGGAAATGATATATATTACAAAAAACACTACAAATTGTTCGCGCATAATGCACGGCTAAAATCTAATTATAATAATAACCAAACATACCTAAAATGCTTCAACTTAAAGCCCCCACTCCTGCTGCGAAAAGGAGAAGGAAAAAAGGTATTTAAAAAAAAAAAAAAGAGAAGAAAAAAAAAATGAAGCGAAGATGCCAATCGTGACCTAATCATTGATTGTGGAAACTGTAATTCGGCCTTATGGAACCATTGCTCGGCACAAATGTTTCCAGAGAAGTGGTTGGGTAGGAGAAGAAAGTTAAAGGAATAAATGTCATTCACCACTTAATAGTCAGAGGAAAATAACATCTCTTCATAGCATCGTCACTTGAGTTGACAAAAACAAGATTGAGCCTGTCACTGAAATTTGCTTGCAAGAGACAAAATAAAGTTGTAAGTGAGACAAAATATATTTTTTTTGGTTTATACCACGGGGTGTTCGGATCAGCTTTACGCGCACCTCGATTAATTTTCGCTCGCAGTTCGTGACTTCTGCTGATCAAACATTATTTTGACACTGCCAAGGATCGAACTGGGGATCAAACTCAATTCACTTTCAAACAGTATCCCAATAACAGCCTTATACCACTCGCGAGGAGGCTTGGGTTATTTTGTCTCAGTTACAACTTTATTTTGTCTCTTGCAAGCAAATTTCAGTGACAAAAATATATTCGGGGATAGAAATTTATGCAGTGATAGTGACAGTAAATAGTGACAGCGACAGTAACTACGCTCTTAAAGCAAACTAGCTGATGAAAATACCAATAACCAGAGATTAACCTGAGCAGTTAGCTCAGCTGGTTGCCCTGGGTTTGCTCCCCAGAGGTCGCCAGTTCGAGTCCTGCGAGGGCCAGGGTGCAGAGGGTGTTTATTATCCCTCTGTAAGAGTATCATCCGGCCGGAGGGATTAGTCTCGAGGTGCGCGCAAGCTGCCGGGGATTACCCTACGTCATCAAAAAAAAAAAAAAAAAATAAAAATAAAAATAAAATAACCAGAGATTCGATTTTAAATGAAAAAATATCAATAGTTTGTAAAGTGTCGCATTTATGTGACACCTTTTATGAAATATGTGCACCGTACAAATTAATATAGCATCACATGTTTCAATTTAATAATGTTGAGAGTTAAATTTTATATGACTAAGTACGATTCAAATGAATATTTTAACACTCTAAAATAATATATAATGTTCTTTTGTGAGACTATATCAAACCACGCCCAAAAATAAGGTTGTTTTTTAATAAGTCCATAATTTATGTTAACCGCCCCAATTTTTAATATGCCCACCAAAATGGTTTTAAACCCATTTATAACACCCGGTCGTTGGGGTTTGGTTAATAAAAATAGAAATCCGACATTTCCCTAAAAGCCATTTTTAGAAAATCACCTATTATTTTTCCTCCTCCAAAATCACCCTATTATTTTTCCTCCCAAATCGCCATTTTCCTTCTTCCTCTGAACTCTCCCTATTTCTTGTCGTCAATCTACTAAGAGGCAATCACTTGGTTGGGATTTAGATGATGAAAATGAGAATGATGATCTTATTTTTTTGTTTCTGTGAACATTGGGATGGTGAAAATGGGTTGCGACTGTATATGATACTGTTACCTCTAGTACAGACGATGGAGATCAAAGGCATTTCAGGCCTCAACGGATTTGGGTGTCTTTGGCTATTTTTGCATTTTGGCACTTGATCATTGATATATAATATATACTTGTAGTTATAGCTACATCAGATTTACAACAAACAAGCATATAAATTGGTGTAAATATCTGACGAATTGCAGGACGTAGACGATCCAAATGAAAAGTTTTTGATAAAAATGCCTCACTCGATTTTAGAGTTACACAGATAGGAAGGTTTTTGAAGTTCTGTGCGTTAGATTCATAACTGTCGGGGGTGTCTAAAAGGTCATCTTAGTCTTTAAAAGAATTTTGTAACTTAAAATATAAAAATCCGTTCGGTAGTGCTGTTAACAGAAATTGTGGATTTATTCAAAATCACCCAAAAATAAGTTTCATAAATTATTAGGTAAGACCTTGCCTTACACTCACTTATATTTAATTGATGGGAAATGCTATGTGTCCCAAATAACTCCCCCAAATCGTCCCCCAAATAGCTTTAAGTGTTATACCTTGTTGTATGGGACCCGCCAGAGCACAACTCATTAATGCTATTTTGGAGAGATTTTGGGGAGTTCTTTGGTACCCATAACACCACTCTTGATGGATATTACATTTAACACTCCAACTTTAACATAGAATTGGAGAAATTTATCTCATGTCTCAATTAGCTATATACTCCACATTACCGAGTATAATTTGTGAACATGCCTAGTTTGCTTATTGTTCGATACACACGAGGAAACTAATGACAATATACGATCTGGCATTGAGAAACTGAAGATTAGCACCAAATATGAAATGATTTTGAGCCATTTGTCTTATTGCAAAGTATTTCAAATAAACATAAAAAACATTGCTTATTACCAAATATAATTTGTTCAGGGGTTTCGATTTAATAAGGTTTATTTAATATCATACCTTTTTATGCATTCGCACCTCATATGTACTCCATCGTTCTCAAACTAAGAATCAATGTCTTCATTTTGTAAAAATTAAATATGCACTCAATCAATCAAAAGAAAATACTAACTCTTCTTTCCATATTCAGGAGCTACTCCAGGACTGTCATATGGAGGCGCGCAAGTTTCTTAAAGTTTGAATATCTTTTTGTTACATGGAGGTCAACGGAGTGGCGTACATCTTGGCCAAGATTGAAAATGCTAATAGATATATGAATATAGTTTTTTGTACCCCGCCTTGGTTTATCCACATACCTCTTTTGAATGATATTGAAGGTACTTTGTGTAGTTGGTATATGGATAAACCAATAGTTTGTAATTCCATGCTGATATAATATAGTGTTTCATTTTGTTAAAAAAATATTAACTCTTCTTGATTTTCAATAGAACTTGGTTTGATAATTATGTCTAAAAAAGGAAATTGAAATCTTAATATGGGACATAATGAATATAATATTTTATGTAGTGTAACCTTCATACCCTCTAGTATATTTGCTATAAAATATACTTTATAATATTTTAGGGCATAACTATTCACACTCCACAAACTCTTTTAGCACTCCACTTTGTTTTCAAAAAGACTTTTATACCTTTATGATTAATCATTTTCATTTCCTCTCTCACAAAAGAAATAAACTTCTTCTTTACCCCAAAAATTATACACGTAATTTTAAAAAATGAATTGTTAAAAAAAACAAGGATTGTAAAAAACTATTATATAGTTTTAAAAAATGAACTATTGAAAAAAAGGAAAACCCTCTTCTTTATCCCGAAATCATTTTTTTAAACAAACAAGAACACAATTCAATTAAAAAGAGACATGACACGACACATAATTATTTTTTTTCCACCTAAAACGAACACCACCCAAATAAAAACAATACGACGCAAAATCTTTTTTTTTACCGAACACGAAAACGATCAACTAAAAATGCGGTCCGACATGAAATCTTATTTTTATTTAGCTAACACAAATAAAACTGACACGATACAATAGGACATGCCACAAAATATTTTTTTAAAAATAAGATACGAACACGGCCTAGTTAAAACGCGGCAAGCCATGAAATATTATTTTTTCACCTAACACGAACATGACTCAAATAAAAAATGAAAAAAAACTAATAATTAGATTATGTGAAAAAAAAAAACTTTAATAGGTATTAGATTTTGTGATTATTATGTGTTAAACTTTAATAGGTATTACATTTAATAATTCACAATATCTAATTATTAAAGTTTAAGAACAATAAAATCTTATTTTTATTTTGTGATTATTATGTTCACAAAATCTAATTATTTTATTTAATTGGTAATTATTTTGTGATTATTATGTTCACAAAAACTTTAATAATTAGATTATGTTAAAAAACCTTTAATAATTCACAAAATCTATAATTAGTATTCGTGCTAGATAAAAAATTAAAATATTGACATTTTTTTATATCTAACACGAATACACGAATTCGTGTTAGAGTGTATTCGTGTTAGATATAAAAAATGTCCATATTTTATTTTGTGAATATGTCACGAATACTAATTATAGATTTTGTGAATTATTAAAGTGTCTTTTAACATAATCTAATTATTAAAGTTTTTCTGAACATATTAATCACAAACTAAATCCCTATTAAATAAAATAATTAGATTTTGTGAACATAATAATCATAAAATAAAAATAAGATTTTATTTTTATTAAACTTTAATAATTAGATTTTGTGAATTATTAAATCTAATACCTACTAAAGTTTACACATAATAATCACAAAATCTAATACCTATTGAAGTTTTTTTTTACATAATCTAATTATTAAAGTTTTTTTTCTTTGCATTTTTTATTTGAGTCATGTTCGTGTTAGGTGAAAAATAATATTTAATGGCATGCCGCATTTTAACGAGGTCGTGTTCGTATCTTATTTTAAAAAAAATATTTTGTGGTATGTCGTATTGTGTCGTGTCGCTTTTATTTGTGTTAGCTAAATAAAAATAAGATTTCATGTCGGACCACATTTTTAGTTGATCATTTTCGTGTTCTGTAAAAAAAAAGATTTTGTGTCGTATTGTTTTTATTTGGGTGGTGTTCATTATAGGTGAAAAAAAATTAATTATGTGTCTAGTCGTGTCTCTTTTTAATTGAGTTGTGTTCTTGTTTGTTTAAAAAAAATAATTTTGGAATAAAGAAGAGGTTTTTCATTTTTTTTAATACTTCATTTTTTAAAATTATATAATATTTTTTTACAATCCTTGCTTTTTTTTTAATAGTTCAATTTTTAAAATTATGTGTATAATTTTTGGGATAAAGAAGATGTTTATTTCTTTTTGTGAGAGGGAATATAAATGATTAATCATAAGAGTATAAGAGTCATTTTAAAAACAAAGTGGAGTGTTAAAGATTTTGTGGAGTGTGAATAGCTCTGCCCATATTTTATTATTAACTTTATATTTGTTTGTGTTATGTGTACTATTTATAAACAACAATTGTATAGAATTATGAATTATTAATATAATTACAGAATTACAGAAATGAAACACTTACTTGAATTTGCAGAAATAATATAAGAATAAAAGAAATAATCCGAGCCCTGTTAAGAACAGTCTCCTTAAGACAATTTATTCCCTCCAATGTGCTCCGAGGTTGATGAATATTGTCTCTCAAGATAGAACGGATTTTCAAATTAATTATGTAGCACGACAATAATTAATTACAACGAACTCAAATTCTGTGTCTCATACTCAACAACAATGCAACAGATGCTATGCAGAAAAAGAATTTTCTGAAAAAGATATGACAGGAATTTTCTGGAAGAAATATGACAGCAATTCTGGAGGAGGGAATTTTTTTATTATTTAAAAACAGAGGGAGACATCTGTATTTATACCAAAGTAGGTGGCGGTTGGCAAACAACTGTCAAAAAACAGTTAAACGAATTAACTGGTGGCAATAACTGCCAAGAGTTTATTAATTAATTAATAATTAAAGTCCAGAAAGTTAAATAAATTTAGCCAAAAAATGTAGGAGATTTTTATAAGCCCGAGCCGAGCCGAGCCGAGCCGAGCCGGGCGGACATGCGCGGACTTTTGACCGAAAGTCAACCCGTGCATAGCTTAGGTCATCTCCCCTTCAAAGAGTTGGGATACCCCAAGGCATCCAAGCCTTAGTCCATACTTGGGGTGTTATTAACTCATCAAATTTTCACTACTCTTCTAATGTGGGACAAGAGTTAAAACATACCCAATTTATTAACTTTCATTGCTTTGTTAGTCACTTTGGGGACATATTTATTATTCAAAACTTATTGAAATTGGACATATGAATATACTACGTTAATCTCCTTGCGGAGGAGAACGCGTTCGTATATGGTCCCACGATTTTCGTAGTGTGAGTCCCACCTAAATTTGAGCTCAAAGTTACTCAAAAATCTGTCTTCTAGACAGCTTTCTAAATATTTCAATTTTCCAACAGTTTGCACATGTCCATTGTTGTGTCTGTAAAATCATTCTTAAGAACACCCTAATATTAATCATGAACACATTAATATGATTAAAGTTTAACATACAATTGTTCTTAATAAAAGGATCTTGGATCTTCATGTTTTCACAATAAATACGTCTAAAAGATAGAAAATAAGACATACCTTGATCAAAGATCAATCTTGATTAATTGCTCCATCGATCTGCCTTCTTGGAAAAAATGCACTCTAATGGAATCTCGGAGTTTCTCTCCCACCTCAGAAATAGTGTGTTATGAGATGACTCTAGATGGTGTAGAGGTCTCTATTTATAAGGGGAAGAGGGCCGGAATCCTAGTCAAGGTGGGACTCTTTCAAGTCTCCCACTAATGCCACTAACCATCATGTGACTAACGGATAAGGTTTACCCAAATCTTTTAATATCTTTATTTATCACATTCCTAATTAATTATCTGACATTTATTAAAACCACATAAATGGGAAATTCGGAATTTAATACAATTGAAATTAAATAATTAATTTCGTCACTTAACATTAATTTCCAATAGTCTCCCACTTGGTCTTAATAATTCGCATAATTAGATTAGGTATCATAAGGTGCACAATCATTGATAAATTTATTTTGCTGAATCAAATGATTCACGGATGCGAGTCATGGCGGTTCCATACTATTCAAGAGCATGGTTCCTTCCATGTACCACAACACCAATGTTTCATTCAACTAAGCCTTTAATATTGGGTATCATAATGGCCTCATAATGTCCTTTGGAATAAGGACGATTTCTGTCAACCACACTTCATAATTGCATGCATTCACAAATGACAGAAATAATTGAAATCAGAAACACTTTTATTGAATTCAAGTAATGGTGTCAAACAACTAAGCCAAAATAGCAATCATAGTCAAACTAATCGAGACCCATCTCTTTGACATGTTCCATAAAGGTCTTCGGAGATGGTCCTTTCGTAAGAGGATATGCTATGTTATCACGCGTACTGATGTGATCAATTGACACTCTTTGTTTCTGAATTTCTTCTTTAACTGATAGGTATTTCATTCAACGTGCTTAGTTACTTTAGGAATACCTAACATTTCTTCATAAAGAAGATTGCAGCGACATTATCATAATATTTCAGCGACTTGATAATAGTGTCGACAACTCCAAGTCCCGAAATGAAGTCACGCTGCCAAAATACATAAGTTGTAGCATCAAGCATACTACAAACTCAGCTTTCACAATACTTAATGGATGGTTTGTGTTGCACTCCTTCATTATATTGGTTGATAAACCAAAACAAACATACTTAAGCAAGAGTGAACTTCGTACCATCCGTACAAACAATAAATCTGAGTCACAATAATTGTTCATATTTAAATGAACACATACATCATAAATGTGAGCATATAGTCCTTTAAGTATCTCATTACTTCATACACAACTTTTAAACCCATAAAATTATTTTGATTCTCTACTTTCTAAATCCGTGCTCGTATATAGAGAAAATATATAAACTTACTCCCACTGATCTTAAGGTGTATACAAATATACAACGATTAAAAAAAATAATGATATTATTTCTTAAAATGCCTCATGTGGGAAACTTATGTTTATAAAATGATCTCCTAAACATATACGCATGGTTTATTAGAATTCAAAAAATAATTTTCACATCCACTTCATGTAACTCTCAATCATAATGAGCTACTAATGTCATAAGAATTACATGTCCTTACATATAATTGAGAAGGTTCATTTATAACCATTTCTTCATTAATAGTGAAATATTTTACTACAATTTAGCTTTATCTCGTTTAACTACCGTTAGTGTCGCGTTTGGTCTTGATGACCCCCTTATACCCGACTTTAGTGCATCAATTATGTAATTCAACGAGATTTCAACCTTAGTTGTAGTCCATTAGTTTCACTTCTTATGACTTTTGAAAATACAACCATGTCATTATATATTCCTTCGCCAAATTCATGTTCATGCAGATACCCCACATAATCATTTAGGATAGTAGTCCTTTTAGGATCTTCTTCATACTATTCCTTATGATTTCATCTACATTTCTCTCACGGTGACAATACTATCATTTAGTGGTTGACCATTTATTTGTTCTTTGTTGTTTAGACAATCTAACAACTAAAAGAACAAGGATTCAAGAAGGTTATCGTTAATGGGATAAGTACCCTACCTTCCTTTATAATCATATTTCATGATTTTCTACTACCACTAATTTCACCTTTCATAATGAATTTGACTTTAATGCAATAAATACGTGTCAATGACAATTATATGATCTATGTAGGTCCACTTTAAGGGAAGTTTCTCATAATCTCCCACTTGGGCCACATAGGTCATCTTTATATTAGACATCGTAATACCTTAAGAGCACAACTCGACTATCAAAATTTGTAAGAGACGTTACAAAAATCTTGTCCACGAAAATTATGAAAAAGAGTCTAGATTTAATTTGGTACAAGATTTAAAGAGTTTCATAAAAAAAAACGCTACGATTATGATGCAGGATCAAACAAATCTTTAAAGAACTACGTCCAAACTTTATTTTGTACAAAACATCAAAACTAAAATAATAACCCTTGAAAAATATACATCAAAAGATTCTTTAGAACATATCCCTCACGATCAAGTCTAGACAAACATTTTCCAAAAGAAATTGAGGGTTTATGAAAACAAATGGCGATTTGATTCCCCAAAAACAAAAGAAAAGAATCTTATTAGCATTTCTAGTTTGTTTTGTAAGAAATCCTTGCATCAAAAGTAAATACTTTCTATAACATAGTAAGTATAACTTGAAAACTCTACTGAGATGAAAAACTCATTTCAAATCATAAAAGATACATATTATCTTTATCATTATTAGTCCGAGTGTGCAACATGTAAACAAACTTAATTTGTTTAACCAAATTAAATATGAAATTTTAGAGAAATAAAATGGGATACAATAATATGTGATAAGATAATGAGATAAATTGCTCACTTCATTAATGCTTTGATTTAACAACACACACATCGATTACATGATAAATTGAGTGCATAACCGTGAGTTTTTGTCAGTAGTAACCGTGAAATATCGATTATATGATGCTTGTAGATTACTTTATTGGGTATAATTTTATTTCATTATATTGTACACGACATTTGTGCACAACTTATTTTCACATACTATAATAATGTATGTGATCTATGATGTTCATTCAATCACTCAAAATTGATTCCCTGTAAGGAATAACCTTGCTTGAAGAAATAAACTCAATATACCCCATTAATATCTTTACAATTATAAGCATCATGAGTTACTACTACCATCATCTTTACATTTAATATTCATTGCCATTCTAGTTAGGTCACTGTAGTGACTACCAAACATTTCATAATATGAATATTACATTACGTAAAGACTTACATACACAAGTCAATAAATTTTTCACTTATTTTCGTTAAATATCGCATGATCAATAAGCTAAATTATTCATGTTTATGGGTTTCATAAACTTAATTGGTGATATGATAGTGAAAGAAACTATGGCATCTGTGTTTGACGACCATTATTACCTTCCCAAAATATATATCACCACTAACATTTTGTTCAATTATTGTAATCACAATAAATGAATAAACAATAATATGTATGCAACATCATAAAGTATCATCATCCTAGCATTTAATATCATACATGGACCCGTAGGCAACCAAAATATGCATGATATTAATGCATTAGTCCAATATTTATATATTCTGGAATGGAGCACTTTAATGAACACCAAACCATATATTATATAAATATAAGAGATACGCATACATGTGCAAAATACCCGTAATACATGAATAATTATATTATTGTCTATTCCTTAATTTGAAATTCACGAAAAATTAGACATAATGTGAAAATCAAATAGACAAAGAGTTTACATGAGATATTACTCAAATAATAGTAAATGGAAGACATAAATCATTTACTTTCGCTTCATCACTTATGTATGAGTAACAAATCAGAAATATTGACCCAAATCATTCATGGTCATACTAATGCACAATATGGTTATAATCACAATTATCATACTAGTGACATATGTAAATATGACTTTTTAACATTGATGTCAATTATTTAACATTTACAAAAATTCCAATGTTTATTTGATTCAAATTTCAGCATGTGTTGCGCTTCAATTTAACCTTATAACAAACATTAGGATAATCTGAAATGACTACAAGTATAGTATCTTCACATGTAATCTTAGCCTGTATTTGACATTTGATTAAACTGAATGAATACCTACTTATGAGTCTCAAAATTTGCAAGTCATGCATTCAAATATGCATGCATGCAACGAATAAATCTAGTATCCACACATATGAATTGTAGCCTGTGTTTGGCATTTAATTCAACTTAATGGGAGTACTAGCCTTAAAATAAACAATAATTCTGATTTTCAACCACATGAATCGTTGGCTTGTGTTTGGCACGAGACTCATTAAAACATGAATATCATAATTGAATTGTTGACTAAAATTTTGGTATATTTCATCTACATTCCGAATATCACGGAATCTGTGTTAATCATCACATAATATTCAGATTGTAAAGATATATTACACTATAATTCATTTATCATGGTCCCATAATTTTGGCATCTGTGTTTGTTGCCTAATTCATTTAATACCATGATTAATGGACTTAATGTCAACTATTCTGTTTTTACAAAACTGGTTCTAATGTTGTTCAATTCAGATATTAGCATGTGTTGCGCCTCAATCCAATTTTATAACTAACATTAGAATAAGTCTTTAATGAATGTAAGTATATTATTCGTACATGCAGTCTCAGCCTGTGTTTGGCCTTTGACTTAACTCAAATGAATAATTGTTTACATGTCTCAACTTAAATATAGTTAATCATGCATTAATATTAACTATAATATGTAATCTATCAGTAATCACAAAGATACCAATAGTAGCTCGAATGCCTTAAATATTCGACGGAATTCAAAAATAATTTTTCTCAAAGTCATAAACATTATTTATGTAAAATCAATGCCCCAAAAATATTATACTCAAAACTTAATGTATAATTAATGGTCCAAATATAAATGCATACACAATAATCTAATATTTACAATTATAGATTAAGATACTTTTATGTCTTCTCCATCCAACATCATATAAATATTATTGTCGAAACATCAATTCATAATTACATTAGGACCTTTGGGCAACCAATTATAGATTATGCACAATAACCTAATATATCGAAATGTTATTGTCAAACACATAATCATACATCTAATATCCAAAATTTTATATTGAACCCTTTCATCAATACAAAATAATACATAACATGAATATTAGAACAACCATGAACATAAAGAAAAACATCCCCTGTGGTAAAAAAAAAAAAAATACATAATATTTGGAAAAAATCGTGATTTTTGCCAAAAATAGAAAATTTGAGTTAGCACCACAGAGATGTAGATAATTACTCCAGGATCTCAAAACAATTTGCGGAATTCAAAAATCAATTTTCTGGAGTGAGATATTGACGTAAACATTATTACCAAAAACGGCAAAAACGCAATTTTAAGGGTCTTAACGACGTCAAAACGCAAAAGTAAGATGGTGCCCATTGTGAACAATGGGTTTTGTTTATTTCGACGTTTCCAGTCGACCATGTCAGTTTCGTAAAATTCCGAGCAAGTTTTGACCTTTCATTCTCACCAGTGAGTATTGGCGACAGAAGAAAAACGTCACAGAAAATCTCAGACACACTTTAAGAGCAGATTTAATGACAGAAATAAGACGTCGCAGAAGGTCTCAGGCACAAAAATAATTTAATGACATAAATAAAATGTCGCAGAAAGTCTCAGGCACATATATCATTATAGACGAACATCAATAAGGAAAATCATGAGAACTTAAACTTTAGCTCTGATACCACATGTAAAATCATTCTTAAGAACACCCTAATATTAATCATGAACACATTAATATGATTAAAGTTTAACATACAATTGTTCTTAATAAAAGGATCTTGGATCTTCATGTTTTCACAATAAATACGTCTAAAAGATAGAAAATAAGACATACCTTGATCAAAGATCAATCTTGATTAATTGCTCCATCGATCTGCCTTCTTGGAAAAAATGCACTCTAATGGAATCTCGGAGTTTCTCTCCCACCTCAGAAATAGTGTGTTATGAGATGACTCTAGATGGTGTAGAGGTCTCTATTTATAAGGGGAAGAGGGCCGGAATCCTAGTCAAGGTGGGACTCTTTCAAGTCTCCCACTAATGCCACTAACCATCATGTGACTAACGGATAAGGTTTACCCAAATCTTTTAATATCTTTATTTATCACATTCCTAATTAATTATCTGACATTTATTAAAACCACATAAATGAGAAATTCAGAATTTAATACAATTGAAATTAAATAATTAATTTCGTCACTTAACATTAATTTCCAATAGTGTCATTTTTGAGCTTGAGCTTGAGTTGTATATACAAATTTAAATGATGATTTGTTAGCAACATCAATTTATCTAAAAAGGAAAATGAATTGGAACAGAATGAGTATAATATTTTAAGTAGTAGTGTTAACTTAATTCCCTCTAGTATGTACGACTTAAAGGCAGTAAACAAAGATAGGAAATTACCATCACTATTTCTCAAGAGTAGTTAGCTATGATTACTTTTCTTTGAAGACATTGACTGTTGTGCCTACAAATTAACACTGTCATAGACAAATAGAGCATGCATGAGGAAAATAATATCAAAGTTTAGTCAATGACTTGAGTAAGCTTCTCTACAGGTTATTGCGTTACATGAAATGCTTGATTATAGTCAATTTTGATCATAGTTTTCAAAGTAGCATTCATATAGAAATGGGATTTGGTTAGATTTCTTCTTCTCAATTTTCATATTGGAAAAAAGGTTTAGTTTTAACCAACTAAGCCTACCCCATTTGTTTGATACTACTCAAAGTTTCTTGTGTCATAGAAAATATGTTTAATATGACAACTCAGGAATAATTTTGTCTGATGATGATTCGGTTTACTTAAGATGAACATAGAATATATAGTTGGTGGCAATAAGGTGGAAATGATGGCCTCGAGTGGCAACATCAAGAAAGAGATGTTCTGTTTTGCCTCAAATAAATTAAATGCTATAGTTGGACCAATCAATCCTAACTTAATTGACTGAGAGTGAAAAAATCCCAGTATGTAATATAATAATGTCTCTCCTTTGTGCAGAGAGTAAAAAAGTCCGTAAGATTTAAGGCCATTTTCACTTACGGTCAATTTGTAATTATTTGGAAAATAATTTACAATTAGATCCCTTCGTAATAATTTTTAAACATTTAAAGATATTTTATTATTAGGTCCACTTACTATGTCATTAACGTGAACTTATACAAGAAGAGAATTAATGGACCTAGTGTTTAAAATTTGTCAAAATTCCTTTAATATTTAAAAATTATTTGCAAAGGCCCTAAGAATATTTTTCTCTTATTTGGGTGCTCTTTATTTGGTACACGCTTATGTCAGAAAGTGGAAACAACACATATTTGGTGTTAACAAAAGATATAAGGGGTCGTTAGGTTGCTAACTTTTACCATGAAACTCGGTAAATAAGTTGACAAATGTAGGATTTGCCAATATTTTGGTCTGTTTGATTGCATAATTTGTCATGGCAAAATTTTTCATAGGTACCCATGTTTTATTATCGTTTTCCTACTTTTTGTGAGCAAATTTTGCTTGTCTATTTGGTTGAGAAAAAAATTTCAACAAATTTGTCAACTTTGAATGAATACTTTTTTTCCCATTTTTATGTTATTCTCAAATGTTTTCTAATATTTTAATGATTGTTTAATAAAACTGCTCTAAATAACTTTAAAAAAATGTTTAAAATATTTTAATAAACTTAAAAAAATAATTTTCTGAAATGTTTTAAAAAACTATTTTAAATATTTCAAAAATACCTTTTTAAAAACTGTTTTTAAAAACTGTCTTTAAAAATTAATTTTAAAAACTATTTTTTATGAATTGTTTAGAAACTGTTTCTAAAAATTTGCTTTTGAAATTATTTAAAACACTGTTTTAAACACTTAAATACTATTTCAAAAATGCTTTATATTTTTGCATAACCGTTAAAATTATTTAAATGTTTCAAAAAATGTATTAATTTACTTTTTTAGTAAGTACCATTTATTTTAGTCTTTCAATTTTTATTTGTTTCTGAAATAATTATTTTACTTTTTAACTCATTGGGTTGATTTTAATTTTTGACTCATTATGTTGTTTGATAGTCTAAAGTGGGCAAACTTAACATTTGCCTATTAAAATTTTGCCATAGAAAATTTTGTCTACTTAGCTATTTGCCCACTTCGCAACCAAACGGACCTAACATGATCGTATGTATCTCGTATGTTAAAGTTGAAACATTCAAATTAAAACCAAAAAACAATCGCTGGAAAGAAACTGTAATATTATATATTAATATGTTAAACACCCCAAGTAAACATCATGCTATCATATAAAATTTCAAAAGAAGACCACATAAAAAAGTCATTCCAATGTATAAAGCTCTCATTTAACTGCAGGATCTGGAATGACAGATGTCCCTAAAATAAGTTGCAACTTTACAGGACTTCGGCCAGAAATACTCTCTGTTTAAATGGGACACTGCCACAAATATATTAGTTCATTTAAGGGTTGTTTCTTAAAATTATTATTAATAATAGTTAATTCTGAATATTTGCTTTTGAGGTAATAAATAATGACGTGCAATGATTGACACATTTTTTTCTCTTAAGGCAAATATAATCACATCGATGACATATAATATCAATTAATTGTGGAATAAGTCATTATTGATAGTAGTAATATGTATCGAAACGAATGCATATATGCTTACTTTATGGCTTTTGTACATTTTACCAATTAAGTTTGTGTTTTGTAAACTTTTCGATAAGGGTCCATCAAAGATAACAATAACGTGCCTTGCATCTTAGACCTTATAATTTGCAAGAAATAGTTTATTTCATATTAACATTACTAAATGTGGCTCATTTACGTCTTGCCGTCCTCATTCCACTTGTCCTAAAGTATATCCTAGGTAGATGTACAACTACACTAGACATAGCTACAATGCATAAATCTTAGTCCAAAGACAAACAAGTATGATCCACGATATTATTCTAAGGCTACAACGTAATAAAGTAACTCTAGTAATACCCTAAGAGTAATAACCATATGTAGTTCGTGTACTACCTCGTAACCAATAAGTAACAACATCACAATAAGAATACAAGCACAATCCACATACTCATATCCATTATCGAACCAACTACATATTATCAAATGAAGGTTGTAACCTTCGGGGGCCTCTTGTGCATCAATCGAGTCAATCTTCATGAGATCCCACTCCCAACGGATTGCCAAACATCCACACACAAAGAAAAAGGTAAACCATACGTTGTCACACCACTTTGTAATCACATACCAAGACTACCTGATGTATCAAGCCTCCTTTGTCTCTCACTTGTGAGACAGTTAACCAACTACACCTAAGATCGAGATATAGACATCCTACATCATCAGTCAAGGGCATAGTACCCGGTCCTATGAAACAATACCTTCAAATCTACATCGATAGATTACCCACGAATACGTACATACTCTTGGTATATTCACAAATAACACACATTGCATATATTTACCAAAATGTGTAATAAAATACGATATACCGTCCTAACTGGGCACATCGGACTAAATGTCCCCCTAATGTAACCTCAATATCGGATTCATAATACCCACAAATAAATATAGGATCATCAACCTAATAACCCAACTAAAAATAAATGAAAGCCCCTAGGTCCAAAACTAAACTCCCATGTTAAAATCCTTACGAAAACCCGCAAAATTCCACCCTATTTCCTAATCCCGCGACTAAGTACCTTTGTGATTGAGTGCCTTTGCAATTGAGTGCCTAAGTTTGCGACTGCGACCCTTGGTGGCGCGATCACGTACATTTTCCTCCTCTATATAGGTATCCTAAATAAACTCAGGCCCAAGTAGCTTGTTCCACCAACCTTAATCATGAAAACGGGAGAACATCAATGTCACACCCCAAACCCAATATCCATACTAATAATTTGTTATTAGAATAATTGGATCATAATCTTGAGCCCATTGGAAATTTAATTCATTTATTAATATTTTTCGGCATAATGAACATAATATTATTCTTGTGGCATAACGATGTCAAATCAGAGTCACAATTAAAGATTATACAATACTATGATTAACTATGATCAACTCAATCCATGCTAACTCAATATATACAATGTGTGAGTATATTAAAATCTTCAGTGTGACAATGATAAAATCTCCATATTTAAACCCCAGCTCTTCTAATGGTGCAACTCTCAAAGTTAACGATCATATAGTATCCTAGCTGGCAGCATACAAACCTGAAATTATTAAAATATTAACCGTAAGCATTAAGCTTAGTGAGGTACTCATTCCCTGCAATGGAATGACAATTCTATATCGAATATATGGATATAAAATCCGAACAATCCTGCCTATTGGCAATAACAAATCCTGGATCATAAAATCCAAATAATTCTGCCCATTGTCAGTAACAAATCCTGGATCATAAGACCTAAATAATTCTGCCCATTGACAATAAAAAAATCTTGGATCATAAGACCCAAACAATCCTGGATATTGGAGTATCCAAACAAATCCTGCTCTTAGAGTTATATTCATATATCTGTATATATGAAACAATCATAAGTACACTCACCTTGGAAATTTAACAAGCCTTCCCTTTTCCTTTATCTGGCTCTTGTTCAGTCGGTTCTTTTTCTCTTCCTATCATTCTTACAATATTGGTATCATCATAAGAATATTAACAATTCAAAGAACAACTTCAACATAACTCAATTCATAAGCATCATATGATCAACCTAGTAACCCAACTACACCTAAGATCGACATATACAGATCCTACATCATCAGTCAAGGGCATAGTACCCGGTCCTACGAAATAATACCTTCAAATCTACACCGATAGATTACGCACGAATACGTACATACTCTTGGTATATCCACAAATAACACACATTACATATATTTACCAAAATGTGTAATAAAATACGATATACCGTCCTAACTGGGCACATCGGACTAAATGCCCCCCTAATGTAACCTCAATATCGGATTCATAATACCCACAAATATATATAGGATCATCAACCTAAAACCCAACTAAAAATAAATGAAATCCCCTGGGTCCAAAACTAAACTCCCATGTTAAAATCCTTACGAAAACTCCCAAAATTCCACCCTATTACCTAATCCCGCGACTAAATACCTTTGTGATTGAGTGCCTTTGCAATTGAGTGCCTAAGTTTGCGACTGCGGCCCTTGGTGGCGCGATCACGCACATTTTCCTCCTCTATATAGGTATCCTAAATAAACTCAGGCCCAAATAGCTTGTTCCACCAACCTTAATCATGAAAACGGGAGAACATCAATGTCACACCCCAAAACCAATATCCATACTAATAATTTGTTATTAGAATAATTGGATCATAATCTTGAGCCCATTGGAAATTTAATTCATTTATCAATATTTTTCGGCATAATGAACATAATATTATTCTTGTGCCATAAAGATGTCAACATCAGAGTCACAATTAAAGATTATACAATACTATGATTAACTATGATCAACTCAATCCATGCTAACTCAATATATACAATGTGTGAGTATATTAAAATCTTCAGTGTGACAATGATAAAATCTCCATAATTAAACCCCAGCTCTTCTAATGGTACAACTCTCAAAGTTACCGATCATATAGTATCCTAGTGGCAGCATACAAACCTGAAATTATTAAAATATTAACCGTAAGCATTAAGCTTAGTGAGGTACTCATTCCCTGCAATGGAATGACAATTCTATATCGAATATGTGGATATAAAATCCGAACAATCCTGCCTGTTGGCAATAACAAATCCTGGATCATAAAATCCAAATAATTTTGCCCATTGTCAATAACAAATCCTGAATCGTAAGACCTAAATAATTCTGCCCACTGGCAATAAAAAAATCTTGAATCATAAGACCCAAACAATCCTGGATATTTGAGTATCCAAACAATTCCTGCTCTTAGAGCTATATTCATGTATCTGTATATATGAAACAATCATAAGTACACTCACCTTGGAAATTTAACAAGCTTTCCCTTTTCCTTTATCTGGCTCTTGTTCAGTCGGTTATTTTTCTCTTCCTATCATTCTTACAATATTGGTATCATCATAAGAATATTAACAATTCAAAGAACAACTTCAACATAACTCAATTCATAAGCATCATATGATCAACCTAATACCCCAACTACACCTAAGATCGACATATACAGATCCTACATCATCAGTCAAGGGCATAGTACCCGGTCCTACGAAATAATACCTTCAAATCTACACCGATAGATTACGCACGAATACGTACATAGTCTTGGTATATCCACAAATAACACACATTGCATATATTTACCAAAATGTGTAATAAAATACGATATATCGTCCTAACTGGGCACATCGGACTAAATGCCCCCCTAATGTAACCTCAATATCGGATTCATAATACCCACAAATAAATATAGGATCATCAACCTAATAACCCAACTAAAAATAAATGAAAGCCCCTAGGTCCAAAACTAAACTCCCATGTTAAAATCCTTACGAAAACCCCCAAAATTCCACCCTATTTCGTAATCCCATGACTAAGTTCCTTTGTGATTGAGTGCCTTTGCAATTGAGTGCCTAAGTCTGCGACTGCGGCCCTTGGTGGCGCGATCAAATACCTTTTCATCCTCTACATAGGTATCCTAAATAAACTCGAGCCCAAGTAGCTTGTTCCACCAACCTTAATCATGAAAACGGGAGAACATCAATGCCACACCCCAAACCCAATATCCATACTAATAATTTGTTATTAGAATAATTGCATTATAATCTTGAGCCCATTGGAAATCTAATTCATTTACCAATATTTTTTGGCATAATGAACATAATATTATTCTTGTGCCATAACGATGTCAACATCAGAGTCACAATTAGAGATTATATAATACTATGATTAACTATGATCAATTCAATCCATGCTAACTCAATATATACAATGTGTGAGTATATTAAAATCTTCAGTGTGACAATGATAAAATCTCCATATTTAAACCCCAGCTCTTCTAACGGTGCAACTCTCAAAGTTACCGATCATATAGTATCCTAGCTTGCAGGATACAAACCTGAAATTGTTAAAATATAAACCGTAAGCATTAAGCTTAGTGAGGTACTCCTTCCCTTCAATGGAATGACAATTCTATATCGAATATGTGGATATAAAATCCGAACAATCCTGCCCATTGGCAATAACAAATCCTGGATCATAAGATCCAAATAATTCTGCCCATTGTCAATAACAAATCCTGGATCATAAGACCCAACTAATTCTACCCATTGGCAATAAAAAATCTTGGATCATAAGACCCAAACAATTCTGGATATTTGAATATCCAAAAAAATCCTGCTCTTAGAGCTATATTCATATATATGTATATATGAAACAATCATAAGTACACTCACCTTGGAAATTTAACAAGCTTTCCCTTTTCCTTTATCTGGCTCTTGTTCAGTCGGTTATTTTTCTCTTCCTATCATTCTTACAATATTGGTATCATCATAAGAATATTAACAATTCAAAGAACAACTTCAACATAACTTAATTCATAAGCATCATATGATTTAATTCAAATCATTCATCATAAATGAAGTCCCATTTATACTCAGGTAATGACATCTAACATATTCAAATTACATGCCAAACCTACTTGAATTCTTCTTGGTAATATAATCCTTATCATATTAGGTTTCCAGCACAAAAGACGAGACATCATTCTGAGTTTCCTAGAGCAAGATATGCTCATTTCTTTACTACATAGCAAATCCTCCCTATAGGCTCATCTGTTGTTCTGTCATCTTCTAAGAATTTTCATAATTTTTATACATCATAACTTTCTATAATATTTCTCCCAATTTCAGAAAACATATTGAATAATACAAGGTTAAAATTTCATAATTTATATAGTTCCTTTGTTATGTCAAGCAAAACATCAAATATATGGTACGCATATTTACTCTGTTAGGGTAGATTTCATACCCGATCATCAAATCATCACCCAAGATTCATTTCTTGATATTTTTACATGATTTTAGGATATGTTAGAATATATGGGTCTATGTTAATCTCCAAAGGGAATTAATCAATTTCAGTAATCATACAAAAAGATATGAAAGTTTGAATAAATAAGGTTACTAAACAAAGCAATTTAAGGGTTTACACATTCAACTTTGTTTAAGCTTTCCTATATCCATACATATGCACCCAAGCATTAAAGGTCAATAAACAATGAAGAATATCTATAATATAAATCATAAATACAAGAAAAATAACAAGATTCATGGGTGGAATTACCTTAGGGGATTTTACGTAATTTTCTATGAATTTTTCTGAATGTTTCTCCTCACTTTCTTTTTCCTAACCCTCACAATTATTTTTCCTCAACCTAAAACTCTCCCAAACTGAGTTTTCTGAATAAAGGAGGATATCTCAAGGGTTTAATTCGGCCAAACCAACCTCCATCTCCAACCAATCAATTTAAGACACTTATTGGGCATAAAGGACAAATTACCACTTAAATGAATGGATAGATTTGCCATTCATTAGTAATTTTGGTATAACTTCTTACTTGGACCTTCGTTTCACACACCGTTTATTGTGTAAAACCATAACTCACCCATCTACAACTATCTAGTTTTCACCTCAAGTCAATTGTTATGTCATAAAGGTCAAAACTAGTCTTAAACATGAACATTCCTACCGAAAACTTCAAAATTTCACATTTGTAACTAATTCGATATCTCATGCTTTATGAAGGTAGGATTAGAATAAAAATAATGACTTAACATTATATATACTAATACCATATTATCCATATCACATAAGCTAATCATGATTTAAACATAATTTATCATAATTATATACGGGTTGTCACAATTCTCCCCCTGTTAGGAAATTTTATCCCTGAAATTGACATACCTTGGTTGTCTAAATAAAACAAATATTGATAACGCATATTCATGCTATCCTCACTCTCCCATGTAGCTTTTTCCATGGAATGCCTTCTCCATACAACTTTCACAAGTGGGATCACTTTTGATCTCAATATTTGTTCTTTCCTATCGACGATTGCAAGTGGTTCTTCCACATAGCTCAAATCTTCCTTTAACGTAATAGGTTGTTCCACCAATACTTGTGAAGGATCCACTACATACTTTCTCAACATAGAAACATGGAAAACATCATGTAATCGAGCTAACTCCTGTGGTAACGCTAACTTGTAAGCAACCATCCCGACTTTCTTAAGAATTTCATAAGGTCCAATGTAGCGTGGATTTAATTTACCTTTCTTTCCAAACCTCATAACTCCTTTCCATGGAGATATCCGAAGAAACACGTAATCCCCCTTCTAAAATTCTAAATCTTTTCGTCGCTTATCCGCATAACTTTTCTGTCTGCTTTGATCCGTTCTCATTCTATCTTGAATAATCTTCACTTTTTCAGTGGTGACTTCAATTAACTCTGGACCCTCTATCTTCCTTTCACCAACTTCACCCCAGCATACGGGTGTATGACACCGTCTATCATACAGTTCTTCATATAGTGCCATACCAATAGTAGATTAAAAACTATTGTTAAATGCAAATTCTATCAAAGGCAAATATTCATCCCAATTTCCTTTAAAATCAAGCACACAAGATCTAAGCATATCTTCCAAAATTTGTATTGTCTTTCCGACTTCCCATCTGTCTGAGGATGAAAAGCCATACTAAACTTCAAGTTAGTACCCATAGCATACTGGAAGTTATCCCAACATCTAGATGTAAAAGTAGGGTCCCTATTTGAAACAATAGATACCGGTGCTCCACGCAATTGAATAATCTCATTAACATATAATCTAACATACCCATCAACTATATACGTAGTGTTAACTGCTAGAAAATGAGGGAACTTGGTCAATTTGTCCACCACTACCCAAATCCAATCTGACCCCTTCTGAGATCGAGGAAGCCCAACGACAAAATCCATCGTTACATGATCCCATTTCCATTTCGGTATTGGCAATGGCTGAAGCAGACCAGTAGGTTTCTGATCCTCCACTTTCACTTGTTGACATATAAGGCACTTAACAATAAAATCAACTATTTCCTTCTTCATATTATTCCACCAATAATGCTCCTTTAAATCCCTATACATTTTAGTACTATCAGGATGCATAGTATAAATGGAATTATGAGCCTTATCTAAAATTTCCTCTTTCAATCCACACACATTAGGCACACATAACCGCTACTTATACAATAAAGTGCCATCATTCATAATACAAAAATCTCCAGACTTACCATCTCGGACATCTTGTCATTTCTTCTCATTAAAAGGATCCTGACTTTGCAAATCACGAATACAGGTAGCTGACAAAGGCCTCACGCTTACATGAGCAAAAAACCTGTCCCCATCTGCTAGCTTCAATTCTACTCCCATCAATCTCAACTCCATGATGTGGGAAACTCTAGCACACCGAATACAAGATAACCTGCCCGAAGCCTTTCTACTCAGAGCATCTGCAACTACATTTTCCTTCCTTGGGTGGTATTGAATTGTACAATCATAATCTTTAATTAACTCCATCCATCGCCTTTGCTTCAAATTCAACTCCCTTTGAGTAAATAAATACTTAAGGCTTTGATGGACAATAAAAATTTCACATACCTCACCATATAGATAATGATGCCATAATTTCAAAGCAAACACAATAGCAGCAAGTTCCAAATCATGTGTAGAATAATTACGTTCATGTGTACATAATTGCCTCGAAGCATAAGCAATAACCTTACCATGCTACATAAAAACACAACCTAACCCCTGATGTGAAGCATCAGTATAAATAACAAAACTATCTCCACCATGCGGAATTATAAGAATAGGTGCAGTCACCAATTTCTTTTTCAATTCATCAAAACTATTTTCACAATCAGAATTCGATTCAAACTTAACATATTTCGGAGTTAGTTTAGTCATCGGCAAGGCAATCGGAGAAAATCCCTTAATTAACCTTCTATAATACCCATCTAAACCCAGAAAACTCCTCACCTCAGTCACATTATTGGGCCTCGCCCATTTTACAATAGCTTCTACCTTTTTAGGATCAACACACATATACCATCTACAGAAATAACATGGCCTAAAAATACAACTTGTGATAGCCAAAATTCGCACTTGCTAGACTTAACATTCAACTTCTTATCTTTCAATATATTCAAAATAGTTATGAGATGCTTTTCATGTTCAACCATATCACGTGAATAAATCAGAATATCATCAGTAAAAACTATCACAAAGGAATCAACAAAAGGATGAAGTACTCGGTTCATAAGATCTATAAATATAGCTGGAGAATTAGTCACCCCAAAAGGCATCACCAAAAATTCAAAATGACCATACCGAGTACAAAAAGCAATTTTAGAAATATCACTCTCCTTGACCCTCAACTGATGATAACCCGAACGCAAGTCTATTTTTGAAAACAGTTTAGCACCCTGTAATTGATCAAACAAATCATTTATACGAGGTAAAGGGTACTTGTTCTTAATTGTAGCTTTATTCAGTTGCCTATAATCAATACACAAACGCATGGTACCATCTTTCTTCTTCACAAATAAAACTGGTGCACCCCATGGAGATACACTAGGTTGTATGAACCCCCTATCAAGTAAATCCTGCAACTGAATCTTAAGTTCTTTCAACTCAGCAGGTGCCATTCTAGACGGTGCCATAGAATTGGGGGTTGTCCCCGATGCCAATTCAATACTAAATTGAACTTCTCTCTCTGGGGGTAACCCCAAAAACTCACTAGGAAACACTTCTGGAAAATCCCGTACAATAGGAATATCGACTAATTGTAAATCCCCCTTCCTAGTGTCAAGAACATATGCAATAAAATCCTCATAACCCTTACTTAATAATTTCCTTATCTGAATAGTAAAAATGATGCAACTGGCAACAATTTTCCTTTCCCCCACAAATTTAAATTCAGGCTCACCAGGCATATTAAAAACAACTTCCTTACAGAAACAATCCATAGATGCATGATATTTAGATAACCAATCCATTCCCAGAATTATATCAAAATCAGAAATATCCAATGGAAGTATATCTATAACTATATCTCTAACCCCCACAGTGAAAACACAATCACGAAAAATATACTCGTCTACAATCATATCCCCCATAGGCATATAAATACCCAACCCCGCATCTAAACGAGTACACGGTCTATTCAGGTATACAGAAAAAGTATAGGACACAAAAGAATGTGTCGAACCAGGATCAATCAAAACAAAAGCACTTCTATCAGTAATAGAAAATGTACATGTCACCACATATGGGGTAATCTGAGCTTCTTTCATTGTAAAAACTCATCCACCTGGTCTGGAACTACTAGCTTGTCCCCTACCCATAATTCTCACTACACTGACTGGAGATAACACTCTGCTTTCTACTTCACTATGTGTTGTTGGAGTCTCTACCAACTGTGGACAATTCTTCTTAATATGCCCTACTTGGTGACAATGGCAGCATTCCAATCCCTTAAGATTAGGACACTCAGATTTATAATGTCCTTCCTCTTTACAAAAGAAACATGTAACACCTCCTATTAGGGTCTCACCTCTCCCTGACTTTCTAACCAAACCAAAAGATCCTCCAGCTCTAGTATCTCTGCCAAATCTCCCCTAACCTCTACCACTATCTCCACCATATCTCTGAAATTTATGAGGTTCCATCTTAACACTTCCACCCTCACCTCCCTTAGAGTAAGACCCTTGGTTCATTTGCCTTTCTGCTATAGTGGCTTTGTTTACCAGAGAAGTATAATCTTCTAACTCATGAGTGGCAACTCTATTTTGAAAAGGCCAAATCAGTCCATCTTGAAACTTACTACATTTAGCTTCTTCATTCTCCATATACTTAGTAGAAAATCTAGACAAAGCAGTAAATTTAGCCTCATACTCCCTCACAGACATTTTTCCTTAGGTCAAATTGATAAATTCCCTCACCTTCTCTCTCCTATAAACTTTAGGGAAATACTTAACATACAATGCTTTAATAAATTCAGCCCAAGTAATAACATCAGTACCTTCCATCTTGGGAACCAAATGGTTGCTAGATTCCCATCAATATTTGGCCTATCCTTTCAGCTTAAACACAACTAGATTCACTTTCTGGTTATCTGGAACCTTCATAACTGCGAAGATAGTTTTTAGATCTCTGACCCACATCTCAGCTTCTGTAGGTTCAACTGACTCTGAATATTCTGAAGGATTCAACTTCAAAAACTTCTCATGCATGGAATCTTTCATTTCTTTCCTTGCCTCTTTCTCAATCCTGGCCACAGTCTTTGATTCTAGATATTTAGCCTATTGTTATGCCATTTGCTCCATATTTCTTTCTTGTTGCTCTGCCATCCTCATCATTTTTAGTGCCATTATTTGCATCTCTGTAGGCTGCTCTTGCTCTCTAGCCCTTCCAGCAACACTCTGCTCTACTTCAGTATTGTTTGTACAAGAAGCCACTCCCTATTCTCTAGGTTTTCCATTCCCAGGTTCCATCTGGAATTATCTGTAATATAACAAAGTTCTAATAACCAGTATAAACAATTTGTAATACTAAACTATTGGTTAGTATAAAAAAAATATTCATAAATATCAAATCAAATGAATGACTGCCATCTAATCGTCACACACGTCCAAAATTAATAACCTAGAAGCTCTGATACCACTAATTGTCACATTCCTAACCTAATATCCATACTAATCATTTGTTATTAGAATAATTGCATCATAATCTCGAGCCCATTGGAAATTTAATTCATTTATCAATATTTTTCTGCATAATGAACATAATATTGTTCTTGTGCCATAACGAAGTCAACATCAGAGTCATAATTAGAGATTATACAATACTATGATTAACTATGATCAACTTAATCCATGCTAACTCAATATATACAATGAGTGAGTATATTAAAATCTTCAGTGTGACAATGATAAAAATCTCTATATTAAACCCCCGCTCTTCTAACGGTGCAACTCTCAAAGTTACCGATCATATAGTATCCTAGCTGACAGCGTACAAACCTGAAATTGTTAAAATAAAAATCGTAAGCATTAGGCTTAGTGAGGTACTCCTTCCCTGCAATGGAATGAAAATTCTATATCGAATATGTGGATATAAAATTCTAATAATCCTACCCATTGGCAATTACAAATCCTGGATTATAAGATACAAATAATTCTGCCCATTGGCTATAACAAATCCTAGATCATAAGACCCAAATAATTCTGCCCATTGGCAATAAAAAAAAACCTGGATCATAAGACCGAAATAATCCTGGATATTTGCATATCCAAACAAATCCTAAATACCGAAGTGTTCAAATAAATCCTTATCTTAGAGCTATATTCAAATATCTGTATATATAAAACAATCATAAATACACTCACCTTTGAAATTTAACAAGCTTTCCTTTTTCCTTTATCTAGCTCTTGTTTAGTCGGTTCTTCTTCTCTTCCTATCATTCTTACAATATTAGGATCATCATAAGAATATTAACAATTCAAAGAACAACTTCAACACAACTCAATTCATAAGCATCATATGATTCAATTCAAATCATTCATCATAAATGAAGTCTCATCTAGATTCAGGTAATAACATCAAACATATTCAAATTACAGCCCAAAACTACATTAATTATTATTGGTAATACAATCCTTATCATATCAGGTTTCCAACACAAAAGACAAGACATCATTTTGAATTTCCTAGAGCAAGATATCCCCATTTCTTTACCACATAGAAAATCCGCCCTATAGGCTCATCTGTTGTTCTGTCATTTTCCAAGAATTTTCATAATTTTTATACATCATAAATTTTTATGATATTTCACCCAATTTCAGAAAATGTATTGAGTAATACAAGGTTAAAATTTCATAATTTTTAGAGTTCATTTGCTATGTCAAGCAATACATCAAATATATGGTATGCATATTTACTCTTTTGGGGCAGATTTCATACCCGATCTTCAAATCATCGCCCAAGATTCATTTCTTGATATTTTTACATGATTTTAGGATATTTTATGAACATATGGGTCTTTGTTAAGCTAAAATGGGAATTAATCAATTTCAGTAATCATACAAAAAGATATGGAAGTTTGAATAACGAAGGTTACTAAACAAAGCAATTTAAGGGTTTACACATTCAACTTTGTTTAAACTTGCCTATATTCATACATATGCACCCAAGCATGAAAGGTCAATACAAAATAAAGTATTTATATCATATAAATCATAAATACAAGAAAAATAAGAAGATTCATGGGTGGAATTACCTTAGGGGCTTTTACGTAATTTTCAATGAATTTTTCTGAATGTTTCTCCTCACTTTCTTCTTCCTAACCCTCACAATTGTTTTTCCTCAACTTAAAACTCTCCCAAACTGAGTTTGCTGAAGAAAGGAGGATATCTCAAGGGTCTAAGTCGGCCAAACCAACCTCCACCTCCAACCAATCAATTTAAAACACTTATTGGGCATAAAGGACAAATTACCACTAAAACAAATGGACAGATTTGCCCTTCATTAGTAATTTCGGTATAACTTCTTACTCGAACCTTCGTTTTATACATAGTTTGTTGTGTTAAAACCATAACTCGCCTTTCTACAACTATTTAGTTTTCATCTCAAGTCAATTGTTATGTCATAAAGGTTAAAATTTGTCTTAAACATGAACATTCCAACCGAAAACTTCAAAATTTTACATTTGTAACTAATTCGATATTTCATGCTTTATGAAGGTAGGATTAGACTAAACATAATGACATAAAATTATATATACTAAGAACATATTATCCATATCACATAAGCTAATCATGATTTAAACACAATTTATCAGAATTATATTCAGGTTGTCACAATCAAGGTCTCCCATAAAAATCCTTATAGAGTATAATGCCATTGGTTTGTTGATGACTATATTTGTAGGTAAACTCCACTTAAGGTAATCAATTGCAACTCAGTCCCCATAGTCTGCTGAATACTCCACCAAAAGTAAGACACAAAAGTGTTGTCCCTATCAGAGATGATATCAAGTAGTACTTTATGTAGCCTCACAATCCCTGCTATGAAAATTATAGCATACTTCTCAGTTCTAAGTCTGTCTAAACTGGAAGGAAATGTGCTGCCTTAGTTAACTAATTCAGGATTAATTGTGACCTCTATGTGATATAGGAAACCCTGTAATAAACTCCATAGAGATGATCTCCCACATCCACATTTGGAAAACACAAGAAATTATAGAATACTCGGCGATTTTTAGTGACCAACCTTCACCATTTGGAAAGTATCACACTTGGGAAAAAAAAGCAATGCAATGTACTTCTTCATGCCTTCCCACCATTATCAGTGTGTTATGTCGTCATACATCTTATTCATACCGGGATGAAATGCAAATTGATACCTATGCCCCTTTGTCAAACTGCTTATCTGAACTCTTTATATCTTGGCACAAATAAAATGTCGTGAAATCGAAAACCCCATCAAACCCAATTGCATATGATTGGTTCCCCATCGATTAAAAACTCTATGTCATTCTCTTCGAAAGAAGAGTCTACATTCTCTACCTTTATAAGCAGATTAATTATCTCAAATGTGATGATAAGAACTGACATACATAAATCCGTTTAATCAACTGTTGTCTAAAGATAACCATAGTGTGACTTCTAAATCACATATATAGTCATTGTCAGTCTACGTCTCAAGGCGTATGCCACCACATTCTCGATGTCTGGAGGATATTGGATGCCAAACTAATAGTCCTAGTTCAACTCCCTCTGCGTGAACAAGTATTGTAGCCTTTTATGGCCAGTGAACAAATGAAATCTCTGTGACACCCCGACTAATTAAATACCGGGTAGCTACTCCTTTATTAAATTAATTCAAAATGTCAAGTTGGTCCAGTTAATAGCATCACTGTCGAAAACATTTTTATGATTACTAACCACCTAGTATTTAAAAAGTAAGTTGCCAAATTTTAATTTAAGTCGGATTAACATGCAACAAGTGTAATGAAGAATAATAACACCATTCACCATAACGAAGTAAATAGAATAACCATCACATAATATAAATAAAGTCTGGAGGAAAAACTCCTCACTACAAAACCACAAACTGAAATAACTAAACGAAATACTGAATCAATACATGCCAAAGTCTGAAAACTGTAATGGAAAGATGTCTCTAATAGAAATGGGCGACATGCCCTACAACTGATAGATAATGACTCTTGACTCCAAATGATAGAAGCGTCTACAAGCAAATCCCTGTAGCTTCCACAAACAGCTACAGCTCGTCACCTGAATGAGTATCCTATGCATGGTGTCCTTGTGGCTGGGCACCTAAAATGGTTTTACAAGAAAAATAGATTTGAAAGCAAACGGGTCAGAGCCCGAATGTGGAGATATTTTAAAAACCCGCAAGTGCTTTAAAAACATTTAAAACATTAAATGCAAAGTACATGTTAGGACGAGCACTCACATGATATTCTCACCTCTCGCCAAACTGTGCACTCCTAACGTAAGTACCCATCTACAACGACACAAACCACTAGCTAAGTGACATCATATCTAGCTAGACTGTCATAGGTCCTACCCTTATTACTTGGTTCCATTAACATTATAACGATCTCAGTTAAAATAGGTGCTTAACCTAAATTCAGATGCTCAATATGCAATATATTTCACTATCGGTTAACCCGTTATGTTTTTCTCGAAACAATACTGTAATTATATTCACAACATTAACATGAGGATTCCCATTAATTAAGTGTATATTATTCACATCATAAATATACAATACAAGCACCCCGAGAACTAAGCTGCGGTGCACACATACTCTGTTATCCATCCCGGTACATCACGTACATAAGGATTACATATTCCGAATCTCTCAGGAATAGTTCACAAATAACAACATCACAAGTAATGGAGGCGAACATAGTCACATCACATGGGTCACGCACATACCTACGCTCCCACGATCAGCGAACTTATTAATAACCCAATAAGTCTTTCTATGACCTATGTTCATTAAGGTAACCAGTCTAAATACGGGAAACACAAGGATTAGAGGGCCCTAAGCGAACGCAAACCTCCCGTGATAGCAAGTATGGTAGGTATGTCATACACACAATTCATATACCAATACTAAGTAAACACACGTCTTAGTAATCCCGTAGTTTAATCGTAGTACTATTCTCATTCTAGTACCAATATATAATATATATACAACTTATATAATCCCGGTCCCTAATTACACGCGCCATAATTTATTCTCACGTCGTAGTAGACACTCACGTCTCAACCCAAACGGTTCATTGATATAAATCACTCGTATACAATTTACTCCTCATAATAACCCAAAAGTCCCAAATCTATCAATACATCATCAAAGGAATGTTAACTCTACCCTCGAACAAGTTTACGGGACTCCAAAAATCAAAACAGGCCAAAAAGGCCCAAACTGCCAGCTCGTTAGAAGTCTCGTTCGAACAAGGCTGTTCGAATGAGATAAACTGTTAGCTCATTAGAAGTCTTGTTCGAACGAGGCTGTTCGAACGAGATCCAGTTCGTTCAAACGAACTGTACCTTCTAACGAGATCTCGTTCGAATGAAGTTCCCTTTCGTTAGAAGTGACTGGTCAATTCGTTAGAAGCTCATTCGAACGAGTTCGTTCGAACGACCTGGGGAGGGGTTTCTAACGACCTACCAGTTTCGTCCCAGATTTGTCTTAATCTCATTTTTCACCATTTTTACTCCTCAAATCTCCTCCAAACTTAGTCCCAACCATTGTTTTAAGGTCTCTAATCAATCTTAAACATATTATAGGCACCCCCTAACACGTTTTAAAGGATTAAATCACCCTAACATCAATCAATATACAAATCTCTACAATTTTTCCCCAATTATTCAAGAACATAAACCCTAGAATTTGTAATCATCAATTAGTCCATTCTAGATCCGTTTTTTTGTTACATCCTACGTATACTAACACCAGAACAATCATCTCTATATGGTTCTACATGCAATTTGTCCTCAATATTCAATTTCTTAATCCAATTAACATGGGTTTTCATTCATCTTTCAAGAATAATTGGAATTCTTCAATTTTCTAACATGGGAAGAACATTCTCTGAATTTAAATGTAAGTAAATCACTTGCCTTTATTGTCTCTGAATTTGGTGTTGATTTCTGTAAAGATTTCTGCAGAATTCCTTCTCTTTCTCTCCCTCTCCAAGCTATCTTCTCCAAAGGTGGCCATGGTGGCTAGGGTTTTCTTTGGGAAAGTTGGAAACCTAAATGATAACCTCCGTAGCTTAATGGGTTAATAAGGGTTGGTTAGTGGGTTTAGTGGGTCTATTCCCAATCAGATTTACTTCTCTAATTTTCGTCATTTTTAATTCCTAAAAATACGAAATTACCAAAATACCCTTTATATTGCCGGTATGGCCTAAAAATACCCCGGGACCCAAACTACACCCCCGGCTAGTGTTTTCTGACTATCTCGGCCCTTCCGGATGCGTTGGCGCACTCAAAACGACCATACGGTTAATAGAATTTAAATTCACTTTATAAATAAAATAATACACCATGACGCAGCGGTCACACGCGTCTCAACAAAATTCCAAAATGCCGTATATAAATCTCACGACAAATTTTTCATAACTCAATATTCGTATAACATCATATATACTCAATATAGTCAAATACCAACTCACAACTCGCTAGTATTTTACCCGGATTAATTTCCAAATAATTCACATTTAATTAATTAATCCCAAAATAAATATAGCCAAAAGTATGGGGTATTACATACTCCCCCCCTAATAACTGAATTTCGTCCCGAAATTCGAAACTAGAAAGTACCTGCTAAAAATAACTCTGGATAACGATCGCGCATCTCATCCTCGCGCTCCCATGTGGACTCCTCGACATTGTGATGTCGCCACTGAACACGCACTAACGGAACTATCTTTGACCGCAGCTTCCTCTCGCTTCGGTCCAAAATAGCAATCGGCCCCTCCTCGTAGGAGCTATCCGGCTGGAGATCCATGTCCTCCACAGCAATGTGAGAATGTGCCAAATTATCTCTAAGGTATTTCCTTAGCGAGGAAATATGGAACACATCGTGAATCCGATGCAAATGCTCCGGTAACCCAAGTCTATACGCAACCGGTCCGATCCGCTCAATAATAGGAAACGGCCCCACATACCTTGGTGCCAACTTCCCCTTCTTCCCGAAATGCATAATCCCCTTCATAGGAGACACTCTGAGCAAAACCTGGTCCCCCACTTGGAAGACTCTGAAAAACCTCTTCGCATCAGCATAACTCTTCTGTCTATCTTGAGCTACCCGAATGCGACTCCGAATCAACTCAATTCTTGTCGAAGTATCCTGAATCACTTTCGGCCCAAGTAGTTTGTTGTCCCCCACCTCTAACCAACATGCTGGGGAACGAAAAGGCCTACCGTACAATGCCTCAAACGGAGCCATGCCAATAGTGAATTGATAGGAGTTGTTATAAGCAAACTCCACCAGTGGAAGGTATTGCTCCCATCCACCTCCAAAGTCAATAATGCACATGCGCAGCATGTCCTCCAACATCTGATTTGTGCGCTCGGTCTGCCCATCGGTCTGCGGATGATAAGCCGTACTCAACCGCAATTCCGTGCCCATGGCCTCCTAGAAACTCTCCCAAAATCTCGAAACTAATATCTTGTCTCTGTCAGACACGATATTTAGGGGCACACCGTGAAGTCTCACAACCTCTGAAATGAAGAGCTGGGCATACTGTCCCGTAGTGTAGTCAGTCCTTACGGGTAAAAAGTGAGCGACTTTGGACAACCTGTCCACAATTACCCAAACGGAGTCGTGACCCCTCTGCGACGTAGGCAACCCCGTGATAAAGTCCATGGATATGCTCTCCCACATCCACACCGGGACCTCCAACGGCTGTAGCAATCCTGCTGGTCTCTGATGGTCCACTTTTACAAGCTGACAAGTGGCGCATTTCGAAACAAACTCAGCGATATCTCTTTTTATACCGCTCCACCAATACTGGCATCTCATGTCTTGGTACATTTTGTCCCCTCCGGGATGCACCGCGAACCGTGAGCCGTGCGACTCTGCCATCACCTCGTGTCGTAATTTCTCCCCTTCCGAAACTACCAATCTCCCATTGAAGCGTAATTCCCCGTCTGAGCTAACGGTATAGGACTCGGCTCCCTCCGCTAGTAATCGAACTATCTGCTCCTGACAGAACGAGTCATTAGCTTGTGCTCGTACTACCTTCGTGATAATCTGCGGTGTAACAGTCATCACAGACATGAAAGATCGGGCCACTGCATCCTGGTGTCCCAATTCCTTCCACTTTGCCTTCCACACCTATGCCACCTCATCTGCTGGCCTATGGCTCAACGCGTCTGCCACCACGTTAGCCTTACCCGGGTGATACTGGATGTCGAACTGGTAGTCTTTCACAAACTCAAGCCACCTCCTTTGCCGCATGTTCAACTCCTTCTGCGTGAACAGGTACTGTAGGGACTTGTGATCCGTGAACAGTTGGAACTTCTCCCCCAAAAGATAGTGCCTCCAAATCCGTAGGGCAAGTACCACTGCCGCCAACTCCAAATCATGCGTGGGGTAATTCTTCTCATGAGTCTTAAGCTTACGGGAAGCATAAGCTATGGCCTGTCTCTCCTGCTGTAATACACCTCCAAGCCCTTGCAAAGACGCATCGGTGTAAACCAAATACTCAACTCCCGGTCTCGGCAATGCTAACACAGGTGCTGAGGTCAATTTGTCCTTTAATATATTGAATGCCAACTGACAGGCATCACTCCAGATGTAGGGCACACCCTTACGAGTCAGATGTGTCAAAGGACCTGCTATCTCCGAGAAACCCCGAATAAACCTCCTGTAGTATCCTGCTAGACCCAAGAAACTACGAATCTCCATCGGTGTCGTGGGCTGTCCCCACTCCCTCACTGCGGATACCTTCCCCGGATCAACAGATATTCCCCGGTCGGAAATAATGTGTCCCAAAAATTGGACCTCCTTCAGCCAAAACCCGCACTTCTCATATTTTGCATACAACTCGTTCTGACGGAGTGTCTGCAAAACTTGCCTCAAATGCTCGGCGTGCTCCTCCTCTGTCTGGGAGTAAACCAGAATATCATCGATGAAGACAATGACAAACTGATCTAGGAAATCCCTGAACACTCTGTTCATCAAGTCCATAAACACTGCTGGAGCGTTAGTCAAACCAAACGGCATAACCCGAAACTCGTAAGAACCATATCTCGACAAGAACGCAGTCTTCGAGACATCCTCCTCCCTGATACGCAACTGATGGTATCCCGATCTCAAATCAATATTTGAGAAGAAAGAAGCTCCTCTCAACTGGTAGAATAAGTCATCGATTCGAGGCAACGGATACTTATTTCGTATCGTGACCTTATTTAACTCTCGGTAGTCCACACACAATCTCAGTGAACCGTCCCTCTTCTTCACAAATAAAACTGGAGCGCCCTAAGGTGAGGTACTCCTGCGAATAAATCCCTGACCTAACAGCTGCTCTATTTGATCCCGTAACTCCCTCATCTCAGCTGGAGCCATACGGTACGGTGCGCGTGCTATAGGTCTCGTACCCGGTAGCAAATTTATAACAAAGTCTATCTCTTGACTGGGTGGTAAGCCTGGTATCTCCTGAAACACATCCGAATACTCCCTGACTACTGGGATAGAATCTAAAGGAATCACTACCTCCTTAGAGGTATCCTCCTCAATGTAATCCAGATGGGCGGTCGATCCTCCCTCTGGGCGAGGCATCGCCACTACAAACATCTCTTGCCCCGGAATGACAAAAACAATGCTCCCACTGAAGCAATCAATCATGGACCTATAAGCTATGAGCCAATCCATACCGATAATCACATCGTGAACATGCATATCAAATACCAACATGTCTGCAGGTAATACCAAACCACCAATCTCTACCCCCACTCCCCGGCATATAAAGAATATAAGTGACCCACTCCCTAATGGTGAGTCGACACACGTCACTGTGCTCTCTGCCATAACTAACAATCCTAAAGCTTTCGCGAAATGTGTAGCTATAAAATAGTGTGTAGCACCCGTATCAAATAATACCCGACCTATAGTGCCATGGATAGAAAACATACCCTCAATCGCGGGTGGTGCCTGTGGAACTGCAGCCTGGTGGACGTTATAGACATGTCCATTCTGTAGCTGCCCCTGTTGAGCTGGGGCTGCTGGAATGGGTGGCAATGATGCCATCTGTGGCGGTGTGGGGAGAGCGGCGGGAAACATAGGCCTATGTGGCTCCTGGCGAGCACCCTGCTGCTGCTGCTGTGGGGCCCTGCCCCTATCAGGACAATCCTGTCGCTTATGGCCAGTCTTGCCACAAACAAAACACTTCCCTGGGAAGTTCCCTCCTCTCTTCCCCTGCTGTCCCCGGCCTTGGTGGCCGTTACCGTTCCTCCCTTGGCCCTGCTGGCCCTGGTGAAACTGCTGCCCATTCTGCCCCTGTTGGCCCTGATGGCCGTTTGGACCCTGATGGCCCTGACGGAAACCTCCTTGTCCCTGTCTGTAGTTCCCTGATCGGAACCTCTTCTGATCTCCCTGCTGCGAACCCTGCTCACTCTGTCTCTGCCCCTGAACAGATTGTGCCCCACCGGCACTATGTCCTCCTGTCCTTCCCTGATGGCTAGACACTCCCGACCTCTTGCCCTCAGCCATATGAAAACGGTGGTCCTGGTAGTGTAACAAAGCAGCGTTAACCACATCAGAATACGTGGCCAACGAAAGGTTCCCTAACAGATGCTGACGGATCCTCCATGTCAACCCGTCGGTGAATTTCTCAATCTTCTTCTTCTCTGTTGGTATCTCATCTGGAACGATATTCAACAGATTTGTGAACTCGGCCTCATACTCGGCCACAGTCTTACCCTCCTGCTTTAGACTCATCAATTTCCTCCTCATTTCCGTGTGAACAGCTGACGGAAAGTACTTGCGGTCGAACCGCACCCAGAAGTCCTGAATAGTGAGAGTATCCCTCTCCTCCATAGTGGTAATAGACTCCCACCACTGTAGCGCAAATCCAACTAGCTTGAAAGTAGCTAGTACCTGCTTCTGGACGTCCGTGCACTCATACATCCTTAAGTGCCTCTGCATATCCTTCCTCCACTGGATCGAGACTACCACATCTGAGCTACCTGCAAACTCTGGCGGATGCGCTTTCTGAAAAGCGTCACGTACACGTTCCCAAGCAGATGGGAATGCATTTGCCTGTACTGGCGCGGCAACCGGCGCCTGAGGTGGTGCCTGCTGAACAACGGCAATTGCGTCATTTACCGCTTGGGCTACTATAGCTGCAACCTCAGCGGCGTTCATCATGCCCTGAACTGGAGCAGGCTGGGGTTTGGGCTTTGCATCCCTGGGAACTCGTCGTGCACGTCGTGGAGGCATCTGAAATAAGAGCAAAGTTTATAAGTTCGCTGTTATAAACTTAAAATAGCTGAAGAACGAAGCATACACAAAAGAGTACAACAGTCCTAAAATATAGGGCCCTATATCAAAGAAAGCTTAGCGGAAACATAATAAGTCGTCAGATCCTAAAGGACACTAGAACCTGATGCTCTGATACCACCTGTGACACCCCGACTAATTAAATACCGGGTAACTACTCCTTTATTAAATTAATTCAAAATGTCAAGTTGGTCCAGTTAATAGCATCACTGTCGAAAACATTTTTATGATTACTAACCACCTAGTATTTAAAAAGTAAGTTGCCAAATTTTAATTTAAGTCGGATTAACATGCAACAAGTGTAATGAAGAATAATAACACCATTCACCATAATGAAGTAAATAGAATAACCATCACATAATATAAATAAAGTCCGGAGGAAAAACTCCACACTACAAAACCACAAACTGAAATAACTAAACGAAATACTGAATCAATACATGCCAAAGTCTGAAAACTGTAATGGAAAGATGTCTCTAATAGAAATGGGAGACATGCCCTACAACTAATTGATAATGACTCTGGAATCCAAATGATATAAGCATCTACAAGCAAATCCCTGTAGCTTCCACAAACAGCTACAACTCGTCACCTGAATGAGTATCCTATGCATGGTGTCCTTATGGCTGGGCACCTAAAATGGTTTTACAAGAAAAATAGATTTGAAAGCAAACGGGTCAGAGCCCGAATGTGGAGATATTTTAAAAACCTTCAAGTGCTTTAAAAACATTTAAAACATTAAATGCAAAGTACATGTTAGGACGAGCACTCACATGATATTCTCACCTCTCGCCTAACTGTACACTCCTAACGTAAGTACCCATCTACAACGACACAAACCACTAGCTAAGTGACATCATATCTAGCTAGACTGTCATAGGTCCTACCCTTATTGCTTGGTTCCATTAACATTATAACGATCTCAGTTAAAATAGGTGCTTAACCTAAATTCAGATGCTCAATATGCAATATATTTCACTATCGGTTAACCCGTTATATTTTTCTCGAAACAATACTGTAATTATATTCACAACATTAACATGAGGATTCCCATTAATTAAGTGTATATTATTCACATCATAAATATACAATACAAGCACCCAGAGAACTAAGCTGCGGTGCACACATACTCTTCTATCCATCCCGGTACATCACGTACATAAGGATTACATATTCCGAATCTCTCAAGAATAGTTCACAAATAACAACATCACAAGTAATGGAGGTGAACATAGTCACATCACATGGGTCACGCACATACCTACGCTCCCACGATCAGCGAACTTATTAATATCCCAATAAGTCTTTCTATGACCTATGTTCATCAAGGTAACCAGTCTAAATCCGGGAAACACAAGGATTAGAGGGCCCTAAGCGAACGCAAACCTCCCGTGATAGCAAGTATGGTAGGTATGTCATACACACAATTCATATACCAATACTAAGTAAACACACGTCTTAGTAATCCCGTAGTTTAATCGTAGTACAATTCTCATTCTAGTACCAATATATAATATATATACAACTTATATAATCCCGGTCCCTAATTACACGCGCCATAATTTATTCTCACGTCGTAGTAGACACTCACGTCTCAACCCAAACGGTTCATTGATATAAGTCACTCGTATACAATTTACTCCTCATAATAACCCAAAAGTCCCAAATCTATCAATACATCATCAAAGGAATGTTAACTCTACCCTCGAACAAGTTTACGGGAGTCCAAAAATCAAAACAGGCCAAAAAGGCCCAAACAGCCAGCTCGTTAGAAGTCTCGTTCGAACGAGGCTGTTCGAACGAGATCAAACTGTCAGCTCGTTAGAAGTCTCGTTCGAACGAGGTTGTTCGAACGAGATCCAGTTCGTTCGAACGAACTGTACCTTCTAACGAGATCTCGTTCGAACGAAGTTCCCTTTCGTTAGAAGCGACTGGTCAATTCGTTAGAAGCTCGTTCGAACGAGTTCGTTCGAACGACCTGGGGAGGGGCTTCTAACGACCTACCAGTTTCGTCCCAGATTTGTTTTAATCTCGTTTTTTACCATTTTTACTCCTCAAATCTCCTCCAAAATTAGTCCCAACCATTGTTTTAAGGTCTCTAATCAATCTTAAACATATTATAGGCACCCCCTAACACGTTTTAAAGGATTAAATCACCCTAACATCAATCAATATACAAATCTCTACAATTTTTCCCCAATTATTCAAGAACATAAACCCTAGAATTTGTAATCATCAATTAGTCCATTCTAGATCCGTTTTTTTGTTACATCCTACATATACTAACACCAGAACAATCATCTCTATATGGTTTTACATGCAATTTGTCCTCAATATTCAATTTCTAAATCCAATTAACATGGGTTTTCATTCATCTTTCAAGAACAATTGGAATTCTTCAATTTTCTAACATGGGAAGAACATTCTATGAATTTAAATGTAAGTAAATCACTTGCCTTTATTGTCTCTGAATTTGGTGTTGATTTCTGTAAAGATTTCTGCAGAATTCCTTCTCTTTCTCTCCCTCTCCAAGCTATCTTCTCCAAAGGTGGCTATGGTGGCTAGGGTTTTCTTTGGGAAAGTTGGAAACCTAAATGATAACCTCCGTAGCTTAATGGGTTAATAAGGGTTGGTTAGTGGGTTTAGTGGGTCTATTCCCAGTCAGATTTACTTCTCTAATTTTCGTCATTTTTAATTCCTAAAAATACGAAATTACCAAAATACCCTTTATATTGCCAGTATGGCCTAAAAATACCCCGGGACCCAAACTACATCCCCGGCTAGTGTTTTCGGACTATCTCGACCCTTCCGGATGCGTTGGCGCACTCAAAATGACCATATGGTTAATATAATTTAAATTCACTTTATAAATAAAATAATACACCATGACGCGACGGTCACTCGCGTCTCAACAAAATTCCAAAATGCCGTATATAAATCTCACGACAAATTTTTCATAACTCAATATTCATATAACATCATATATACTCAATATAGTCAAATACCAACTCATAACTCGCTAGTATTTTACCCGGATTAATTTCCAAATAATTCACATTTAATTAATTAATCCCAAAATAAATATAGCCAAAAGTACGAGGTATTACAATCTCCCCCAATAGGTAATGCATATACACTCGAAGAAAAAATAACACTATTGCTAAGTCTAGATCATGGGTGGGGTAATTCCCCTCGTGATGTTTAAGAATACAGGAAACGTAAGTTACAGGCCTCCCCTCCTACATCAACACCCCCAAGTCCCTATAGTGAGGCATATGTATACATCATATAATCAGCCCACTACAAGGTAAGGACAAAACTAAAGTTGAGGTTAATTTTAGTAGTATGATTGACATAAAACATATAAAATTTTCAGCCTAAAAACTTTTACTGATCATGCATTAGAAATTGAAAACAAGAGCTAGGTTTAAGGCATAAAATTAGGGTTTTGAATCACAATACCTTTACAGATTTTGTTGGTGATCCAAATAAGGAGAAATATGTTGATGAATATGTTGATCTTGTTGTCCTTCCTATGTCTCTAAAAACCTTCCTAGAATACCTTGAAAGCCTCAGATGTTTAACTACATGATTCATATAAGTAAGTCTTGTGTGTGGGAACTCCTGAACATTACAACATGGTGAAATATGAGATAAATCGCATTCTCTCTTCATTCCTTCACAAAAATGTGAATAGTATTTTCCCACTCTTTTGATGACCCTCTATAATGGATGTGATTCTTGAAATCCTAACTTACACCAATATATAGATATAAAACATGAGCTTAGCCTAAATTGGGTTTTCACAGAGTTTGGACCTACTACTTGGGTAATGGACTATATTAGGAACCCAAGACTAAATATTTAAATTGTCTTCAAAATAAATAATTGGAAAGACTAAATTACATCCCGATAATTTGTTTTCTTTCTTTATTTAATCGAGATTAATTTCATTAGATAATCATGATTGTACTTCAATTTAATTATATCAAAATCATTCAAAATAATGATGTATTGTTTGAAAAGTTAAAATAATCCATAATATGATTATGCGATTAAGTATACAATACCCGCTTGATCAAATCAATTCGATGCAAATAGATTTTAACTAACATCTTATTTATTTCTTGATTCTAAGACCTAACTTATTTTATGATCTACTGAATTATAAAATCTATAGGATAGGTTTACTTGTAGAATCAAAACATTTAAGTCTATCAAGGGGTCAAGCAATCTAATATCTTTCTTGGACGCATATTACTTTGAATTATGATCTCAGACCTACTTACACAATGATTGCCCAACTTGCGGGGATGTATCGATCCCATAAAAAATTGAATCATACCCATAAAAATCAAAGCAATAATTGTGCTAACAATCCAATCCTTATAACCTTCGATAATAAGAACATATGTAATATTCGCAAACATTTTGAGATAGTTCAAGTCTAATTTAATTAGCACCTAGAATTTTTCTCATGGGTGGTCTTATTCAATACATTCCTAAATGTACCGATTATAATACTCTTTTAAACTATGAGAAAAGTTCTTAAACCATCATGAAAGTTGCAGTAGTTTAAGATAAACTATTAGGATTGCAAACACAACTATACCAATAGGATGTCAACTCCCTATCTAAGTTGTGAACTATTTAATTGTACTAGTATCGAAATTTTGATCTCCCATGATCAAGCCTAACATAACTCACCATGATTCCCGTTGAGTCCAATTGGTGAATATAGTATATAATTTATTTAACCATTAATATAAGGTATTCTCATAAACATGATTCTTATTTTAAAATGAATTGACACACCTTTAATAAAAAGTAAACGTCATACATGGTTTTAAGAATAAAACCTAAACAATCTCCCACTTAGTCTTAAAGTCATGTACCCATGAATATAACTTCCAACCCATCTACTCGAAAATCTATTACCCGAGTTATATAAGGATTGATCTGGTTTTATTTGATGCAACCTTAGCTATAAAATTACCACCTACCGTGTTATATCTCTCTAACTAGATGAAACATACACTCTATGTGTTTAATACTTTTATGGGTTATGGATTCTCTAGAACTTTTAATTGTTCTGATACGAATAACATAAAATGTAATAAACAATTATACTTAAAGGAACCTGACCCAAGTAAAATAGGAAGTTATCAAGCCATATAGCCTCTTTAGGTTCTTTTTAAGTGGAAATAACTTTCTTCTTCATGGTGGAGTCATCAATGAAAGATTCCTTCTCAGTCCTCCAACTTATATCTCCACCTCCTAGGGTAAACACATATTCTATGGTAAAAACTCAAAGGCCTTATCTGATTGAAAACAAGTGTTTGTACCTAAAAGACACAAGACATTATATTGAAATCTGTAGGCCATGCCAATATCATAGAAGATATTATGATTAAAACATAACATTGGGCATAAATGAGGGTTACCACCATCAAAGCATTACATACATTCCTCATTCCTTCCATTTAATCAAGTTTTTTAGGACACTGATCCTTAGACAGAGTGACTCCATACATCAAAGTAAAATACTTCCATGGAATCTTAATTCTAATCATATTAGTAAAATATTGATATATGTTCTTTGTATGAGCCTAATATCCTCTTTATCTGATCTTGCAATACACCCACCTCGGTCTTCGATAATCACACTCTTATATAAGAAAATATACCTACCTCGGTCCTCATTAGAAATATACTATCCACATATTGTAATCAAAATAACACCATGTTTTCCTCATGATTCTTATACAAACATGTATTATGAGGCTTTTATCAAAATCAAAATATTGATTCCATAATCAAATGGAATGTCCCAATGCCTTGGTATTACTTAAATCCATAAATGATTTTTTTAATCTTACACACTTAGCTCTCTTAACTTCTTACTATGTTCTTGTCAAGAAAATCATTTAAGAACATAGTGGTTACATTAAAAAGAATATAGATAGACTTTATAATGGCTACCGACAATAAGATTTTCTAACAGTTAATTCCTTTCTTTCTGAGTAAACTCTTTTTGAAACAAGCCTTAACTTGAAGTTTTCCACCTTCCTATCCATCTTTCTTTTAATTCATGTAGTTCCACTTACACCTAATGGTTTTTATCCCATTAATAAGTCTACAAGTTTCCAAAACTTGAGTCCAATAGATCGAATCCTTTTTGAATCCATAGTCATAAGACAAAGCTAAAAGTCATTGTCTTGGAATGCCTCATTGTAGTTCCTAGTACTCGATTCATATTTTTTTTGGATCATATATAAATTAGTCAATATGACTCCTCATGCTCCCACTCCGGTGTGACGCCACTTGTTAACCAGTATAAATGACACGTGTATCCACATAATTGGTCATACTCCCATTACCACTAAGAAGTGTAAGGTCTATATCAAGTTATATTTCATCCTGTACTGGTGGTCTAGCAACATTAGTAATTTGAGGTTCCTTTTTATTTTGTAAGACTAGCTTACGCCTGTGAACCTTATTTATTATATAATCCTCTTCCAAAACTCGGTAATTAACAATGACCCTTTTGTGCTTAGAAATATAATATAAATTACATTTTTAAGTTTTAGAATAACCAACAAAGAGACATACTTTTGTCCTTAATTTAAACTTCCTTTGCTCCGTTCATAGCACCCCAAAATCCAAACATGTCCTAGAATGAGCTTGCGCCCACTTTAAAGTTCCATAGGAGTTGAAGAGATGAATTTTGATGCAACTAATTTCAGAGAGTATATAGTAGTCTTTTATGTAAAATCCCAATACGAATATTATAGTCTTTAATAACTAACCATCGACCTAATCATAGTAAAAGAGTATTATTCCTCTATTTCTCCTACACCATTTTGAAGTGGAATACCTAGCATAAACAACTGGAATGTAATTTCAATATTCGATAAATGATTCCTTAACTCTACCAAGAGGTATCCAATCCCACAGTTAGATCAAAGCGTTTGGATTAGTTTACCTTGCCTATGCTCCACTTTTCTCTTGTTCACTTTGAACTAATAAAAGGCTTTAGACATTTGGTACGTAAGGTAAACGTATCCATATCTGAAGTAATTATTAATGAGATTAATTAAGAACTCATAACCACCTCTTTACATGTTAGTCATAGGATCACAGAAATCCAAATAAACCATTTCCAACGCATCTTTGTCTCTTTAGCTTTTTGGACATGAAGGGACGCTTGGTCATGTTACCTTATAAATATAATTCATACAATAGAAGTGCCACTAATTACAATGAACTCGATTGTCCATTTTAAACTGGTATTTGGATTCCTTTTAGAATAAAATAGCCTAAGCATAAGTACTAAACTTTTGTTTAGGTCAACTAAGAAAAAAAAGTTCTCTTTAATGATTGTCCATTAATATTATTCATATCAACATTAAGTATTATTGGTGAGACAAACCTTAGAATGTATAAATTATTTTTCAAAGTACTAGAACATGTAAAAGATATCCCAATTTTAATAAAACAGTTTTATTAAAATAAACGAATATAAGTTCAAAACCAATTTAGTAACCGAATCCAACTTATCTTATAAAACTAGGTACATGAAATAATTTACTATATTAACTTTTTATCTCCACTAAAATCTTAAATATCCTACCGCTAATAATGTTGTCTTTTTCTTATTACCATTATTATAAACATCTCTCTTTTAAGTAGTTGCTCGGTTACCTAGAACATCTATAAATAGTTGCATCCTTGCTTTGTGGTTCTCGAGTTTACACACCAGGTCTTATACATCATACTAAAAATCATGATTTTTCTTTCAAGAGAAAAAATTATCATGTTATTTCTATCAATAGGAAAAAACGGACATCACTGTTATAAAAGTTCTACCTACTTGTAGAGAAAACACTCGTCTCTTGAATTTTTCCTTACTATTGAGGAATATGAACATTCTTATCTTCCACTTCCCCTTTGAGAAATAACTAAAGCTATTCTTAACAACTAACACCATATCTTATATACCAATTATGTTCACTCCTCGATTACCATATTGACATGGGTTTCCCCTCCATATCTAACCCAAAGAATACCTTGTTGAAGTAATTATGAAGATCATTTTAAGAAATTGATTCTTATTTAAGCTTCATCAACAACATCAGTGCTTACAAATGTAATACCCGTATTTTTATGGCTTTTAATAATTGGGGATTTATTACAGTTAATTTGAGGTGTTAATTTAATATTAATTCGGAAATTATTTTTTTTATATTTACTAGCATGATGTGAGTTAGTAATTATTAGAAATTTGTTGAATAATACTAAATGAGTAAAGTAATATATGATATTGATTTTATTAAAAATTGTCACGAGTGAATAAAATGACAATTATGGAAATTTAATTCGGGACGCGCCTGTGTTGTGTCAGGACTAAATTATTATTATTAAAGTGAATAAATTATAAGTCATCCGTATAGTCATTTTAGGTGTGCCAAAGTGTCCAAAAGGGTCGAGATATTCAGAAAAGTGTACTCGGGGGGTTTAGTTTGGGTCTCGGGGCATTTTTAGGCCTAATTGAGACCCCGAGAGGGTATTTTAGACATTTGGTATTTTTGGGTAATTGAACCCATGAATTTTCTTAGTATTTATTATCCATTTAGAGTTGTATCTTGGGGTTAAAAAATACAAAGCCTAAGCCAGCCATTAGAGAAGAAAGTGAAGTGATTAGAGAAGAAGGTGAAGAGATTAAGGAAGAAGGTGAAGAGTTTTCCAAGAAATCCAAGGCCTAGAACTCACCCGATTGCACCACCACCACCACCAAAGCATAGATCGCACGACGAGGAACGTAACCATATATTTTTCATCAACAAATAAGACCCTTGAATCCCAGGCAAGTATCTATCTTGCTAATTTCCAAGTTAATATACCTTCCATGTTAGTCTAGGAATGAAAATCATATGTTTTAATGGAAGAATTATATATTTTGGAAGAGAATTTATATGTGTTGTAGGGAGAACCCATGTAGTATAAAATCTTGATCATATGTAGAGGATTACCCATGAATTTATTATAATATTTGGGAAGAAAATCTTGATTAAATTAGAGGGTGGTGATTATTCATGCAAAATTTGGTTTTATAAAGATATTTGAGATTAAACCCCTTTTTGATTGATTCGTTGAGGATTTATTGATGTCGTTACGTTAGAACTTGTTTATGTACATTGCTTATACACTTGGATTACTTTGATGGGAGTTTGGGCTGAAATTATAGAGGTTTGGAGTGGTTAAAATGGTTGAACCCGTACGTTGAATATTACAGAAAACTGGGCAAGAACTACTTGATCGATCGATCGACTCAAGAACATCTATCGATCGATGATCGATCGATCGACCCCCTTTGCTTGATCGATCGACCCCTCCTGGAAAACTGCATATTTTTCCCTTTTTTGTTTAGTACGGTTAAAATGCGTAGGAACCCTTGATCATCATTGATAAAGTATAAACGGATATGAAGAGGATCAATAGGGTCTAAGTAGACTTCGTTGAGTGAAATTAATATGAGATGAAATTATGGGTTAACGGGGAGTTATTTATATATTAGAAATTGTGCGTATGTGTACTAGAATATTGAGACTCGTGAAAGATTTAGACTAGAAGGTAAGTGAGGGTATACCTACTGATAATTATACTTAGTGAGAAAGAATACTTCGAGAGATGAGAAGTAAGAATGAAGTAAATAATAAATGAGAATAAAAGAGACGAATCCGTTATGCGAGATAATTAAGTAAAATTTGTGCTAACCACGGATGACAATAATTATGGGTCATGGTGAACCTAATTTGGAACATATGAATATTTATATGTATGACTTTGTGATTGTGCATATATTATGTATCTGTGTATGAAATACCTAGCTTACTTGCTATTGATAGGAGGTTTATGGGTGAGGGAAGTCATATCCTAATGAATCCATGGGATTTTTTATTTGTCGCTCGAGAACATAGGTCTATGAAAGACTTATCGGTAAGTTGATAAGTTCGCTGACTATGGGAACGTAGGTATGTGCGTGACTCGTGGGCATGAGAACTATGTTCACCTCCATTATTTGTGATTTTATATTGTGTCTCGAGGAATCTTTACCGAACCTATAGTCCCCTATACAGCGATGTGATGTATTAGGACAAGATAGCAGAGTAATACAACACCGCAGCTATGTCTCGGGGTGCAGTATATATATATATATATATATATATATAATATAGTGAATATATATGTTTACATGTGATGATATCTACTATGTGGATAAAGTATAAATGTAAGATAGTTATATGAAAACACTTAGTTGAAGTGAATTAATAAGGGACTTATCCATGTTGAATCTAAATGGATATATATATGTTTATAACATCATTATATGTATTATAAGATTAATACGTGGGAATAATTTGGGCTATAAAGAATGGATACATGTGGTTAATCTACTTAGCGTGGGAACTATAACTAGGATGCCCTAGAGGTACGGTAGGAGTGCACACTATATGAGAGGTGAGATTTCTCAAGAGAGTGTTGCATACTAGCATGGTTGTGATATTAGTCGGTAAGCATTTTAAATACTTGCTAAACTATTTTAATCTGTTTTACACTCGGGCTCTGACCCGTTTTCTATCATTTCTTTCTCTCTTGTATATATATGTATATATTATAGGTACCCAGCCACAGGGGCATCATGCTTAGGTTCTTTGGATTGGACGTGCTGCAACTTATATGGGAGTTGTAGGACCTTGCTTTAGACGACTACGTCATTGAATCAATTCCTACTTTAGATCTCCATAGTTAGGACATGTGTCCCCCGATTTCTTATTCCATTTAGATCTTGTCAAAGATTTATGTTCATTTATATTTCCGGTATTCAATACTCCTTGGGAGTTAACTCTTGTCAGGATGATTTCATTTATGGTTCTTAAACTTGGTTTGGATTATATAGATGGTTTAATTCTTCTGTGTAAATTTTTATCCTTAGTATTTATGTAATTCTTAACTGTTGGGTATCAAAAAGTTTTTATTGGTATTTAATAAAGGAAAAATGAGGTTTTAAATGGTTTTGACACTTAGCTTAATTATTTAGGGTGTTCAAATTGGAAATATTATTTTACGACAGTGATGCTGAGAATGATCCAACCGTTCACCTTGATGTTAATTTAATAAAGGACTGATCACCCGGTATTTAATTAGGTGGGGTGTTTCAACAAATTCCCTTTGGTCAATTATTTATAAGTAAAATGTATATATAGAAGAACTCTATTAGGGGAACCTAGTATACATAACACTTAATTTAAGAGTTATACAATAAAGTTTAAATATCATGGTTGCGTGATTTATTAAATCCGTTGGGGGCCCGACAAAGATGAAGTAGGGATTTTATCATATCATAATTTTAAAATATTGATGGGAATTCTTTATTATCCCCTTAATTTAGAATAATGTCCAATTACATTTTCAATCCTTGAACTTTATTCCAATAAAAACTATTCACTTTAAGACTAAAAAAACAGTGAGTGAAAGTTGAATTCATTTTTGAAAACTTGGAATCATCGTTGAAAAAGTTAATTTCCAACTAAATATACAAGAATTAAATTGAGTAAATTTTAGAGTGGAATCCTTTACTGCCAATAAGTAACAAATCTTGTCGGTCATTCTAGTTCCTTTATGAAGTGAGATTTCTCATTCGGAGCTTAAATCACCCCACTTTAAACTAGGCAGATTTTTATCTTTCAACTATGTTCTCCGGATAGTCAAGGAAACGTGTGTCCTATATAATTGAATATCTGATGTCTTTTGGTCCCACGATTATTGACACTTACTCCATTGGGGAGGATATTATAAATTCTATTTAAGTGTATACCACCGGTTCATTCCTCGAATTTAAATCCACTCACATAGAATTTCTTCATTGGGGGACTGAACTCATCGACATTCAAATTTGATAATTATCACTTAAGAGTTATAATAATACCAAATGTCATGATTAAATCTATCTTTTCGGAGGGCAGTCCAATGTTAACGTGAGGAAGTAATCACATCACATTTTTAAAATATAAATGGAGACCGCGGGGTTTTTATTAAAACGCATCTCCCACTTAATATTTTAAACATGAGAGTATTTTGAAAAATAATTCATTCAATTCTAAATGCCCAAATTAAATCATTGGCAATTCTCAATTTACTCGTACAAATTAAATATTTTGATCTCATTTTTAAAAAATTTTAAAAATAAAACCATTTTAAATTAAAATAAAATTCAGAGATATAATTTATTTTATTCCTTAAAATAATTACCTGATTAATTCAATTAAGAAAAGAATAAAAAAAAAATTATTTTCCAGGAAAATATTATTTCGATCAATCACGATAAAAATCCATATTGTCCATACTGACTTGGGATCCTAATTAATGAATTAATTAACATGCAAAAATAGTGAACATGAGTAATATGGTGGAACCATAATAAAACAAGATAATATGCAATTATATTTCAAATAGAAATCCAATCCATTTCGAGTGATTTCATTTGTTGAGTGTAATCACTAAAGAGGATTGAGTGAAGCAAATTTTAATTGTATCTATGTTATAGGAGTTTTGGCCATATAAAAAAAAATTCACGTGCCTCCCTCACACGGTCATTTAAGTCTTGATTCATATGAAGTTATTCTATTAATGGTGATAATTACGAACTTTTGTATTAATTCTCATTTGATTTGTTAATAACTTTTTGAAATCCTTCTTGATTGTAATCCTGGCACATTGGATTTTGGGGAAAATATTTTGACAAAACATGATGTTTGCGGGTTACAACCTGGAAGCCCTCACGATATAAAACTTGTCTTATAGGGTCAAATAGGGGTTAAACGACTTGCTTTACTAGTTAAATGAAATAGTTCATCTGCAAAGGTTGTACTTATCCTTTGTACATATCTACCTCTTCTCGGCATAGCTTGTGGATCTTCGAAAGATCTTATTGAAAAGGTGATGATAAATACCCATTTTTATTGCGTGTTATTTCTTATTTTTGATTTCTTCCACTGTTAATGATTTATTCACCATGAGTAGCTACGATATATATGTTAAGGATCATAAAACCATAATGGATGTTTGAGCTCTAAAGCTAGGTTTTGATTTTAATTCATTATAATTGAAATCATAAGGACATTTTTTTTGTGTGGTGTTGTCTTGGTATCATGTCTATCGAGTTGTAATGTCTTGGTATCATGTCTATCGAGTTGTAATGTCTTGGTATCATGTTTACTGAGTTGTAATGTTACAATAATTGAAGACAAGGAAATAAATCATCAGGATAGAGAATGCCGAATTGTATCAAACACATTCATTCTGTATAAGAGATTCGATAAAGGTAAAGGTTTTCAAAGTTCTATATTTCCTTGTAGTGTACATTATTTATAGGAAGTGAAAATATAGGGATTTTATGAAAAAAATAAGCAAAAGACTTCTAAAACGTTTTTGTAAACAAAATTTTCAAGGATTACGATCAAATGACCTTGTTCGAATGAGGTCACCTCAATCGAATATGGTTTTGAATGAGGGATTATTTTTCAAGGCAGTGGACCCTAATCGAAACCAATTTCAAATAAGGTTACCTTGACTGAAGTTGGTTTTTAATAAGGGTACACAGTTTTTAAAAAATGTCTCTCGATCGAAAAAACTTTCACATAAGAACCCCTCGTTTGAATGCTCTTATTCGAAGGATGGATCACTAGTTCGAACGAGGTACTTCATCTAGGAAAGTGTTTTTTTAATCTCTTGTACTATGAAACACATTTAAATGTGTATTCCTATAGATGAAGTCCAATATTTCCAAAATTTTCTTATGTTAAGGAGATGAACTCCTATGCTTCAGCTGTGAATCTGCTCCATTCCATGACCAAGAGAAATTTCTCTAACATTATGGACACACCGAGGGGCCGAGTAACCTTTACCAATGCTCTAGAGTTATTCCATATTTTTGGAAAGGTACATTGAAATCCTCTTCAACTTTTCTCTAGTAAATTCTTCCCTTTTGTGCCTTATTCACATATTTTTTTCTCCTTTTTACAGGCTCAACTCTTAACTGAGGCCCTTATGGATGATGCCATTAAGGGTTAGAAAGGGTGGAACAAGGCCCTTGAGATGGATGACAAGTGGGACATGATTCATCCAGAGTTGAACCGAATGACTAATAATCATTGGTTGGAGGTTCATGACTTGGAAAAAGAGAGAGTTGGTCTGACGCCATATATCACTTCACTATAACAGAACCAACTCATCAATGAGGAGACCCACAAGGATAGTGCTTCCCTCTTGGATTAGGATCGGGATTCATTAGATAATGTTGAGGAAACCCATTCTTTGGCTCAGATCGTGCATAAAGTGATGGTGGAGGAATGTAGGATCAAACCCTTAATCTTTAATGTTCTTAAGAAAGCTTCTTCAGGTTAAAAACGATATGAATATTTTGAAGTAGCAAGTAGGGGATATTAATGTTATGAAAGACCTATTGACCTCTAAGGGACTGGAGATTCAGTAGGAGCATGATGAGGTCCTTATGAGGCATACTGATCTTTAGGGTGGATTCACGCCACGATGGACAGTAAGTTGGACGACTATTTTGAATCTGAGGCATATAAAAGGTACCTTTTTAAAAGTATGCCTACGAATTTTAGGCTTACGATGAAAAATTCTAGGATTTCTTTCCTGAGGTGGATGTGTCTAGTCTGCCCTAAAGGCCCTGCTAATGAAAGCTTAGATAGAAAGAGAAATAGTAAGGGATATGAAGCCCTTGCATCGACCGTTCATGAAAAGGAAGATCAGAAGGAAGCCCTTTGAAAAACAAAAATAAAGCCCCTGTGAAGGAAACCCCCTAAATCCCAATCATTAAGGAGACTTTTACGTAAGTTTTTTCTTTTGTTTTGAATTATTTTGGGTTGTGAGCCTTTTGATGTAACCCTATGCTCTTTATTATTAATGACATTGCCTTCGTTTTTGGAATTTTGAATTTTGCACAACTTTTCTTTCCTTTGTACTTTGTTTACTTTGTCTTTTCTAATGAATTTTTTCATAGCATTCATTTGTCTGAGGTCTACTAGTAGGTAGTATTCCTATTTAGCCCCAAAATCACTGGAGCAATAAATTTGTTTAAGTAGATCTGAGTGTTCTAAGACCGCTGTCACTTAGTTGAGCGATTTATGAAGTCCAGACTAAGGCTTTAAAATGGTTCATAAGACCTTAGAACCATATAATATGGTCTACCTGTACTTTTTAGGATTGAAAGCCCAAAATATTTGTACAAAAACTTAACCCCCCAAATTTTTGGGTATGAAGGTCAAAAGATAAATCCATTAAGTGTCTAAGATCTTAGATTTAAAATTGAGACTTGTTGTTTGTTTCATAAAGGGTGTGAGGACCTCTAAAACATGTTTACCTAAGGATGAAAGCCTTAGGATAGAAAATATAGTTATGTTAAGGGTCTAGGGACCTTAGCAATAATGGATTTTTGGGATTCTGAAGCCCCCTAAAGGGTTATAAGTTCTCTATACATGGAAATTTTTACGACCGTAATCCCCCTAATGTGTAACACCCACCCCACGATTTTAATTGTACTCATGTAATTTGGTGATTTTGTATGAACCAATTGGGACTTAGACTTGCTAAGATGGATCTTTGGATCAAATTTGAGTAACTTCATGGCTTTCGTACCCATCGAAACAATTTTTTTATAGCATAAAGTTTAAACCCATGAAAACAGAAGTCGTTCAAACGAGGGATCATACTCGTTCGAACAGGTCCTTCGAACGAGGCTCAAACGTGGCTTCTAACGACTTGAGTTTTATCCATTCCATGCGTACAATGAAATATCATTAGAACCTCAAATTGAAAGTGTTGTTTGAACCAATGAGCAATCTTATTTGAATTATACTTAAAGTTCGTTTGAACAATCAGATATGATTTTGGAAGTTTTGTCCTTTTTATTATGTTGTCATGATGTGAGTTGTTGGATGGGATGACGTGTCGACTTCTCAACGGCTCAGATCAAAATATAGGACAAAATACATAATTACCCTTGGATTGGTGAATATGTCCCTTAGGGTTTGGGGGGTATTTAAGTGTGAGTTAGCCCATTCTAGGTCATCTTCCAATTAGATTTCCCCTCTCTCTCTAGTCCTGAGAGCTTCCTCACCCCAACCGCCATACACTACACTAGTACAACTACGCCCCACCTGTACCACCATGTTTCTCTCATATCCCACCCTATTTAAGCCTTATAAATCCATTTTCACCATTGTGGGTCAAAGATACAAATTTTAGATGTATTATTGATGGTTTTTTGAGGAGAAAAAGAAGAAGAATAAGAAGCGTGGAAAAATAATGGGATTTGGATGGGATTTTCTTAGAAAATTTAAGGATACAAACTTAGTGAATATAATCAACCTCTTCAAGGCCACCTTAGAAGGTGGGAGGTTTCTACATTCTTCTAAATTTCATCCATAATTGCTTAAGCTTCATTTGAGGTGGGAAACTCTACAATTTAGTTTAAGAACTCTATTTTCCATAGTGTTGGTCTTTGTAGAATTTGTAAGTGTTGAATGCATATATGATTTAATAATGCTAATTCTTATGATTAGTGAGAAAGGGTTTACAAAAGGTTTCAATGGTTTTGAGAAAAAATGATATATTTTAATAGAACTTGGTGTTTATACATTTTTATGGAATAAAAATGTTGAAGGAATATTTATCTTGTTAAAGATATTTTATGAATAAATATTTTCAAAGCTTTCTTGTGAAATTTGGGACTTTCATTAAGATAGCATTTATTTGAGTTTTGGAAGATCAAAAAATTTCTTTAGTCTTGAAAAGCATGTTGATGCCAATATTATGAAATTTCTTGAACAAATCATGTGTTAAACTCATTTTCTTGGATTTTTGGACTTAAAATCCTTCTTCCCATGTATAAAAACTTGTAGTATTTTAATGATAAGTATATAAATAATTAATGGAGGTTTAATGAGTTTTAACTTGAAATAAAGAAAAATTAAAATTTTGGCCCTTAAAGTGTGTGAATCAGCGTTGAAAATGTGGTAAGGGTGTTGTCTAAAGACTCTTAATGTTAATAAAAGAATTGGTATTTTTCTTGTTAAGTAGTCTTTGTAATGTCAATGAGCTCTTAGAGAAAGAAATTAATGAAATAAAGAAATTTCCAACTTGAAAAGGGTGTTAACCCCAAAGTATGAAATGAATGTTGATAAATAAAAATATTTGAAAATTCGATTTTCATAACTTAATAATGTTTTGGGAAAATAATAGTTGTGAAAATGGAGGAAATGACAAGTTTGGAAATAAAATGGGTAATTCTACGTAAAGTGGAACATTCTTATGAAATAAAAATATTGGAAAGGGGTGTTACATAAAATGGCCATAAATGAAAGTGATTTTGGGATAAAATCAATGCAATTCTATAAAGGACGAGAAATGATGATTTTAATATATAACACAAGTTGAGGTGAAACCTTGGTTTTTGTCTTCAGCTGGTAAAGGAAAGCATGATAATGTGGACATTTGAAAATGTTAAAGCACATTAATATGGACTGAGATGATACTAAAAATAATTAAGGACGGCCTAGAACATTGGGATGAATGACCCAAAACCACTAGCCAGAGTATATGGTAGCATAGCCGATGGTGTGAACCCCGTTAAATTTTGCAGTTATAGGAAGATTCGAGAAAAAAGATAATGAAAAGTGGAACATGTCAAGAACTGGATTGTGTGACAAATATGAAAAAGATAACCTAACTTGAATGAATTAATAAATGTTTAGCTAAATGATGACATAGATAAGTAATGCAAGAAAATTGATTAAACTCCATAGAGTAAAAGGGATGGTAAAGTGAGGTGACTAAATGGGTAATTAAACAACCTAAAGAGGTTTAACCCATAATTAATACAAATGTGTTGAAAGTCATTTTCAATGAAAATACTAAGGTATAGTTGGCATGAGCAAAGGGGTTATTTCCAATGACGGAAATGCTTTTCCTTAAACAAAGATAATTGTTTAAAGTATTTAACAGGCTGTGTTAAACAAAGGAGTAAATGTCAAGCCAAGTAAAAAGAGGTTCTTTTATGAGATAAGGCCAATTAATCGGAAGAAGTAACGTTTTTGGAAAAAAAAACGATTCATCCCTTATAGTCCATATACGTTTGTACGTATATATATAAGGTAGTTGCATATGCAAGTAGATATAATGTGTTGGAGTCTTTTTCTTGTCTTTCAGTTCTATATTTCATTGTTATATTTTTCTCACTGAGCATTCAGCCCATTCCCTCATCTTTGATATGGCAGGTTGGGTGCAGTTCTGCATTTTGAGAGCTTGTATAAGTAAGAGTCCTTTTTATATTATGTTAGTAGCTCTATATGCTTTGATTTCGAGGACTCTTTTTATGAGTACCTCAAGTAATTTGATTTAAACTGGAACCACATGCTAAAAAAGTGAAATGTTAATAAAATAAAATTGTACTAGCAACATTATATTGGTTGTTTCATTGCACTTCACACCTTATGTTTTGGTTAACCTCATGTAACCCAAATTCGAGTTTGAGCATTACAAATTGTATCCTATATCTAGGTTCAAGGTTCCTTTCAGGAGTGACGTGAGGTTTTGATGGATCTTTTGACATCGATGTTGGTTTTGGGACAATTTCACTAGATTGATGACGGTTTGAATTTGTGTTGTCTATGGTGGAGTCAAGGAGAATAGCAAAACATATAATTCATTGCCAAGTGGAATGCAACCAATTTAATTCTCATTAATTTCTTTCTCGCTTTTGATTTAAATATGTTAGTAATTTGTGAGTGTCTGTGCGAACTGCTAGTGGCACCACCACGATTTTTAGTGTGATCTGCTTGTTTGTTAACTCTTGATGATGTGAGAGGTATATTAATATGTCAATAAATCTAAATGATTTACATTGAGTTACAGACATTAATTGTGTGAAGTCAACTATGGAGATTAGGTGATAAGAGTGTCATGCCTACGCGATATTTATTTATGATAAGAATGTATTAAGCTCCTAAGTACGATACTTACGATTAATTAATGCCAATGATGTGATTAGGTGAACTTAACCCTTGGGTAAGTGTCATATCATAAATAATTGAAGATTTGGTAGGTAGATAGAGACGTGTTAGTCACTACTTAAGGTTGTGTAATCAGGCCCTAGATGATGGGATACTATCATTATAGGTAAGTGCATTGGAATTGTCAATTAAAAGTCATATATCGTAAGCTACGATGAGAGTTACCGGTAGTTTGTGGTAAGTATGTTATATGTGTCAAAATAATGATTAAAGTGACATAGGAGTGAACCCAAGATAACCTTCCATGATAGGTTTTTTACATAATATGATGAAACTATGAGGAATAGGATCCCCAGTGATGTCAGTGATGTAGACCTAGAGGTTTATAGGTTTTATATGGCATCCCATATCGTGCCGGAATCCTTAGTATGTAACTCTGGGATTTGATGTGCGTTCTAGGGCATAAGTTGTTTGGGAGAAGGTCTTCAGACATTCATTGGATCTCAATAGGAGAGTCGTAGGTTAGACTTATGCTAACATTTGGTCAAAAGGAGGATAAGATTGTTATCTAGGTTATCTAGGTGTCATAGCCCATCATAATGGCCTAAATGATGAAGGAACATGAGACTATCTTAGTATATGCATGATTTAGGGAGGTCCTTGTAGTATCCTTGGGATCGATTGTGGGTGGTGTCATTGAGGAATATGAACCAACTTATTATGATGCCTTATGGTATTCAATGGTTTAGCGCACCATGTGTGGGGACTTGGAGGTCAGTATCCTTACAAGCATCTAATGGTCGAGATGCAAATATTGGCAAATTGATAGAGCATACCTGCAATGAGGAAACCATGGGAGATGAAATCTTGTCAAGCCCTTGGTGGAAATTACATTTCAGTGTCATTGGGAACCAATTAAGTTCGGTATCATGGAGTTTTAGTGTTCTAATGATGGTTGTGGTTGGAGTCATGTGATGATCCTAGGTTATTAGTCTAATTTTAAATATCCAACTAATGTACTCCACTGGTACTATCATTTAAATTGGCATAGATGGGAAATGTAACCTTTTAAGAAAAATTGGAAGCTTATGTCATGATTGGGCATGATGTTTAGTTTCCATTGGATGACTAGTGTGGGAGGTGTAGTACTTGGTTTTAAGGAATACTAGAAAACGCATTAGAGACTTAGATTAATGATATCATGATAGAGACTTGAGAATAGCACCCTGAAATAGATATCGAAGCACAACTAGGATATCAACATATGTTGAAGGTGTAAGGGAATAGACTTAAAAGTATAAGGATGAGTTCTTATCACGTCTTTCTAAGTCTGTACGAATTAGGATACTTGTCCTTGTATTGTACTTACTACCCTTATAATTCTAATGACGACTGGTGTGGTCATCATGTAAATTCGGTTTGGGTAGATCTAGGAGATAAGCACAACGATGACCTTGCGTAGTTAGAGGTAATAATAGGTTAAATATTTCTCTTAATTGGGAATTTCATAAAGAGAGATTTAGTATACGATCATGGTAAGATAATGTAGACAATGACCTAGGCGTGTTAGGTTGGTCACGTCATCATGCTGACAGAATATATAGACACGGTCGACATTGACAAGGGCGTTGGGCATGTATCAATCAGAGTGGTTCATGCCTATTAAGGATGTAAAGAAGAATCCGTACCCTTAAGGAGGTAAGTCCAGCATTTGACTTCCCAAAGGACGATAGGTTCGTATAATGCTTAGTCTTGTGGGGATGAATGGTTAATGATCCAATTTTTCATGGTTGGTGATTCGAGATAGGGTGTATGGCTGGGATAAAATCCAATGAGAACATAAGGGAGGAGTCATAGACTTAAAAGCATGTGACATAGGTTCGTCCTTCGTAAATCATAGTCCATCGCTTACGAATGTAATTTTTTTTAGTACGGTTGTTCATTATTTTTTATTTGTTATGTCCCTTTCAGTTCTGGTGATCGGGGATTATGTTCCTAAAATTATGGTAGCTCGGATTTGTACCATGTTGTGGTACTGAGCAATTTGGCCTAGTAGATTATATTTGGAACTATCATGGTCAATGAAACTCGATAACTGGGTGCAACCCAATCTAAGGTATCCTTGCTATTGCACAAAGTTCTATGTATGAGTGGCTGCGCTTTTGACAACATGATTTTCTTATAGTACCCATTCACCTTACAACTAGAGACCTTATGATTGGCCATCATGGAAGTTGGTGGCTTGATTTATAAAGAGAAGGATGGTGATTTGAGGACATTGTATAATGTAGAACTAAAGTAAAAGTAGCACAAACCGTTGTCTGTTACGGTAAGTGGATTAGTGTAATGCCTAGGCAAGTGTTCCCTAGTAGTACACCAAGAGTGACCCCCAAGTTTACGGATGGGTCTTATGGGAAGGTATTAGCTGGATGCATGATTTGGAACTTAATGTCATGTACCCCCCACCCCCGATGTGAGGGACTGGCAATGCGATATTATTATCAAGTTTAAGCGAATTGCATAGTCAAGAAGACTCGAGAATTTGAGGAGGCCCAAGGTAGGTAGTCCTAAAAATTGAAATAATATTTGATGATGAATGGGGAAACTAGTTGCATGTCGTTTGCTGTTGGGTGAGTTTCGACACTTATATATTATTAACCCAATAGAGGCATCGATATGCTCGGGTATTTTAAAAAGAATCCTTAGGACTTGATTGAGCATGATCATCGAGCAAGTGGAGACTCGAGGACTGTTATGTAAGATTAGTGCCTATCTTGATGGCGAGCGTTAGAATTTGATGCATGTCGAGTTCTTCACTGACAACAACTTGTGAAAGGGAATATGATGACTTGTTAGTGATTGAGGAATCTGAGGGCTTAATGTCAAAATGCTCCTATAACCTAGAATAAGAATTAGTAATCCTGGGAATTTGTGGAATAATTTCGTGGATAAAATTCCTTAGCAGGGAAGAATGTAACACCAGCCCCATGATTTTAATCGTACTCATGTAATTTGGTTGTTTAGTATGAACCAATTGCTTTTATACATGGAAAGATGTATCTTGGATCAAATTTGGATAACTTCGTGGCGTTCGTACTTGTCGAATCAAAATTTTTATGGTGCAAAGTTTGAACCTAGGAAAACATAAGTAAATCAAGGGTTATTCTTGTTCGAACGATTCATCCGCACGGGGCTTCTGACGAATTGAGTTTGATTGTGCGAACTGAAATCTCATTACAATATCTCGTTAGAAGTGTTGCTCGAACAAATGAGCAATCTCGTTCGAACGAGACTTAAGGGTCATTCGAATGACCGAAGCTAATTTTGAAAGTTTTGTCCTTTTTAATGTGTTGTCATGACGTTGGTCGTTAGATGAGATAATGTGTCGTCTTAGTGGCTCAGATCAAAACATGGGATAAAAGATTGACCTTGGGTTAAATGGTTAAATGTAGGAGAATTTAGGGAATTTGACCTTTAGGGTTTTAAGGGGTATTTAAGTATGAGTTAGCCCATTATATGGAATCTTCCAATAAGATTTCCCCCTCTTTGTTTAGCCTTGAGAGCTTCTCTACCCCCAACCACCATATACCTCCCTAGTACCACCACCCTTCCACCTTTTACCACCATGTTTCCTTCGTATTACACCATATTTAAGTCTTATAAACCCATCCACACCATTGTTGGGAAAATTTACGAATTTTGGAGGTATTATTGGGGGGTTTTAAAGAAGAAGAAGAAGAAGAAGAAGAAGAAGAAGAAGAAGAAGAAATATAGAAAATTAATGGGACTTGAAGGGGGTTTTCTTGGAGTATTCAAGGAGACAAACTTAGTGGAGCTAGGCCACCTCTTTAATCCCACCTTAGGAGGTAGGAAGTTTCCATATTATTTTACACTTCATCCACCATTGTTAAAGCTTCCTTTGATGTGGGAAACTCTACTCTTTAGCTTAAAAACTTTATTTTTTATTGTGTTGATCTTGCAGTTAAAGTTTATAAGATTATAATGCATATATGATTTAAGAATGTTATTTCTTATGATTTGTAAAAAAGGTTTTACAAAAGGTTTCAATTATTTTGAGAGAAATTATATATTTTAAGAAAACTTGGTGTTCAAACATTTTTATGGATAAAAATATTGAAGGAATGTTTATCTTATTAAAGGTATGTTATGAATAAATATTTTCAAAGCTTCATACAGATATGCATTAATTCAAGTTTTAATGTTAAAAAAATGTCTTTATTGTTAAAAATTATGTTGGTGCAAATATTATGAAATTTCTTGAACAAATAATGTGTTAAACTCATTTTTTTTGGATTTTTGTACTTAAAATCCTTCTTCCATTTTATAAACTTATAGTATTTTGATGATAACTATATAAACAAGTTAATGAAAGTTCAATGAGTTTTAACTCAGAATAAAAAAAGATAAAATTTTTGGCCCTTAAAGTGTGTGAATAAGTGTTTGAAATGTGATAAAAGTATGGTCTTAAGACTATTAATGTTATTAGAAGAAACAGTGTTGTTCTTATTAAATAGTCTTTATAATGTCTATGAGCCCTTAGAGAAAGAAATTTATGTAATAAAGAGATTTCCAACTTGAAAAGCGTGTTAAACCCAAAGTAAAAAATGAGTATTGATAAATAAAAATATTAGGAAACTTGGTGTACATAATTTAATAATGTTTTGGGAAAATTACACTTGTGAAAATGGAGGAAAGGACAAGTTTGGAAACAAAATGGGTAAAATGTAATTCTACGTAAAGTGGAACAATTTTATGAAATAAAAATATTGGAAAGGGGTGTTACACAAAATGGTCCTAAATGAAAGTGATTTTGGCATAAAGTCAATGCAAGTGTATAAAGAACAAGCAATGGTGATTTTAAAGTGTTACAAAAGTTCAGGTGAAATCTCAGGTTTTGGCTTCAACCGATAAAGGAAATTATGATAATGTGGACATTTGAAAAATATTAAAACACATTAATATAGACTCGGATGATACCGTGAATAATGAAAGAGGCCCGGAGACCGGGGGTGAATGACCCAACATCACTAGCATATCATATGGTTTCATAGCCGACGGTGTGGAGCATGTTAACGTATACGGATATTAGAAGATTTCGAGAAAAGATAATGAAAAGTAGAATATGTTAAGAATTGAGTTGTGTGGCAAATATGAAAAAGACAACCTAACTTGAATGAATTAATAAATGTTCCGATAAATGATGACGTGGACAAGTAATGCAAGAAATTTGATAAAGTTCATGAAGTAAAAGGAATGGTAAAGTGAGGTGACTAAATTGGTAATTAAGAAACCTAAAGAGGTTTAACCCATAATTAACACAAGTGTGTGTTTATGAAAGGTTTTTAACAAATAATAGTATTTTTTAACATGATGCTTGCATGTGTTGAAAGGTGATTTTCAATGAAAATACTACGGTAAATTTGATATGAACAAATGGGTAATTTTAGTGGCAGAAATATGTTTCCTTAAACAAAGGGTGATTGTTTAAAGTATTTAACCGAGTGTGTTAAATCATACAATAAATGTCAAAGAAAGTAAAACGAGGTTCTTTTATTAGATAAGGCAAATTAATCGAAATCAGTATCATTTTTGGAATAAAAATGAATTCACGCATTATAGTTTATATAAGTTTGTACGTATATATATAAGGTAGTTGCATGTCTACATAAATATAATGTGCTAAAGTCTCTTTCTTGTCGTTCAGTTCTATATTTTTTCCACTGGGCATTCTACTCATTCCCTCGTCTTTGTTGTGGCGGGTTTAGTGCAGTTCCGCATTTTGAGAGCGTTATGCAAGTAAGTATCCTTTTTATTATACATTAGTATCTATGTATATTTGGATTCTAGGGATGTTTCCCATGGGTCCCTCATGTAGATTGATTTTAATTGGAATCGAATGCTAAACAAGTGGAATGTTAATAAAATAAACGAGACTAGCGACATTATATAGATTATTTTTTTGTACTTCACACCTAACGCTAGGGTCGGACCAGGTTGACCTCGGGTAACCTAAATCCAGGGAGAGCGTTACACAATGGGTCCTAAGACCTCTAGCTTTAGTAATTTAACTTTTTAATTCTAACAATGGTCCACAAGACCTCTGGACTTGGAAATGTTTACAACCTTACACCTCTTAACGGACCCTAAGATCTCTAGATTTGGTAGTTTTTGAATCTGAAGTCCAACAATGGGTCACAATACCAATAGAACTGGAAATTTTTACAACCTTAAGCCCCCCAAATGGTCCTAAGACCTATAACATTAGGATTTATAAATCTGAAGTGGGTCAGAATACCTATCGACTTGTCCTACTAGGATGAAGGCCTTCTGACATATGTATGAGGTTCCATTAACGGTCCTAAGACAAATCAACCTCAATGTATAGGGTTGGGACCCCGCAACCTCAGTGTATAGAGTTGGGACCCTGCATTTCTATAAAAATTAGAATGTTAGACAATTTTTTTAGTGTAAAAACTTAGCCCCGTAATTGTTTTTGAAAATGGAAGTTTTTCTAAGTATCAAAATCTTAACCGTGGTTATAAAAAATGACTTTTGATACTTTAAATTTTGCATTTTGTAAAAAGTTGAGGTTTAAGAAGATGGTTTGCTAAGGTTTTTGAATTTTTTGTTCTCCAGCTATTTTGAAAGCGTTTTCTAGTTCCAAAGAGGTCCTTTAAGTTAAATGTCATGGGTCCTAATACCTTAGTCAATATTAGTGGAATCAAGGATGAAAGACTTGTTAATTCTTTTAGTCCTTTTTAGGTATTTATACCTTCGACTATTAATTCAATCTAAGGATAAAGGCCTTGTAACTCTTGCTTGGTCATTTAAAACCTTGGAGACTTTGCGAGCCAAAGATTGAAGACTTGAAACTCCATGAGTCATTCTCTTAAAGTATTTTGGATCTCACCTATTTGCTTAGAGACAATAATTGAATTCCTGCTACTCGGTGTGGGACCTTAGACCTTGGACTCAACCCATAACCAATGATTAAAGTCGAGTGACCCATATTGGGTCCTTAGACCTTTGGTTTAACTTAGAAACAAGGATTAAAGACTTGTATTTGATATTGAACATGCTTTTGAGACATCATAGTTAGTAAAAAGAAGTTCTTTTCATTTCGTTAAAGTAGCAGAATATATCATTGATAGGTTTTTTTGACATGCTTTATGTTCCAGGGGTGTGGAAGTTTATATCCATCCATATCTTTAATGTAGTTACACCATGGACTTACTATTGTCACTACCACATAGTGGCATTACTAATTAGGGCCTAACTTTCCTTCATTCAGATTTCTAGTTTCAAGTCTGACTTATCTGAAGAATATATTACTCACCTTGAATTCTGTGTGCCAGACCTTTTTATTGAAGTATGAGGTTATCCACTTCCTATAAGTGACCATTATTATTAATGCAACCCCTATTTTTTTCTAATTTATTTAGAGACCTTTTGAGGCCTTCGTTATTAGTCCCTAGTAAAAAACTTAAATACCCTCTCCCGCTGGTCCTTTAATCGTGGTTCTGTAGGCCCATAAGATGCTCAAAAACTCCTCAACCAACAGATCCTTGGCCTTCTCCAATTTTTTCTTCAAGCTATAGATTATGGTTATGTTGATCACTTCGACTTGCTCATTGATTGGTCCGAGGGTGGTCTAGAGAGGAGTAGGGGTTACTTATGCTATAGTTTGAGTATAATTCCAAAAGGTTGGATTATCAAACTATTTTTCCTTGTCCGACATAAAGGATCGAAGCTAGACAAATCTAGAAATGATGTTATTCTAAATAAAATTAGTGGTTTTCTTCTTCGTGATAGTAACTAAGAGCTCAAACTCGTCCCTCTTGTTGAAGTAGTATATATACATAATGGAGAACTTATTTTTTCATTTGTTGAGAGATAGGGGTCCTATAAAGTCAACTCCCCATTGAATGTAGGTCCATGGACTTAGCATTGGGTCCATCTTATCCACTGTAAAATATAGAAATAAAGGAAACCTCCAACACTTGCCATAGTATTGAACTAGGTCTTTAGCTTTTTTCCCTAAGATTGGAAAGAAGTAACCTTGCCTCAAGACCTTATAGATTAAGTTCTTAGGGCTTGTATGTGAACCATAAACACCTTCACGTAAGTATCTAAGGACGTATATGTATTCTTCTGATCTAAGGCATAGCTGTAGTATGGATCAGTATCTATTCTTAAACAATACCCTATTCTCCATGTAGTATTTAGAATCTAAAGACTTCAGCCATTTGGCCTGAAGCTTGTCCTTGGGCATGATGCCATATCTGAGATAGTCTTTAATTAGAGTGGTCCAATATGAGCTATAGTCGACCTATGCTATGTTAATCTAGAGTTAGATGATGCTCGACTAGTCAAAAGTAACAAACAGGACCTTTGGGTTGACCTCATCTCATGAGGCTACCCGTATAAAGTGGTTAGCTTATGAATTTTCTGTTTGAGGGACTCTCCTAATGAATAATCTTGGGATCCTATGGATGAAGTGTTTCACGATATCTAAATATCCATCCAATCAATCATTTTCCCCTCATACATTTTAGTGATATGGTTAACCACTGGCTGAGAGTCGTTTATGGCTTCTACTTGTTCTGCTTGCAAATGGATGGCTAGTCCTAAGCCTAACACCAAGGCTTCATACTCTGCCTTATTTTTAGAGGACTTTATTTAATAATGTAGAGCAAGATAGATTGTACTTACTTTTGGGATTACCAAATGAATTCCAACAACGTTGGTGGACTTATTGGAAGAACCATCCACATGTAAGACCCTTGTTAGAGAGTTAGGGTATATCTGTTGGAATAGTGGCTGCTTGGGCTCCTTTGCCTTGGTTGCTTCAGTTCTAGAGATATTGGCCTCTTATTTTACCTATCCCAGGTTGTTAAACTCCACAATGAAGTCAACTAAGGGTTGTCCCTTAATAATACTCCATAGTTGATACTTGATATCAAATTATTCCCACTTCGTAGACCATTTCACAAGACTTCCTAAGGTATTCGGATTATAGTGGATCTTTCAAAGGGTTTAGTAGTCATGACCACGATGGTACGAGACTAAAAGTAGGGCCTCAAACATCTAGATGGGATGATGAGACAGAAGGTGAGATTTTCCATCCTTGGGTACTTGCTTTTAACCCTTTGTAGAGTGCGGTTAATATAATACATAGGGTACTGAACCCCAAAATACTCTTGGATTAGACCGGAGCTAATAGCGATCGATGAAGCAACAAGGTACAAGTGTAAATATTCCTTATCAATGGTCTAAGACATAAAAGGTGGGGAGCCCAAGTACGTTTTGAGGTTCTAAAAGGCCTTTTTTAGAATCTTGAAGAAATAAAGGCACTAATCTATGGTCTTTGAGATAAAATGGTTGAGGGAAACAGCTCTACTAGCTAAGATATCAACCTCTTTAATTGTTCTTGGAGACTACATGTCTTTTAAAGATTGGATATTCTTCTAGTTGGCCTTTATGAGCTTTTGGGGACCATAAAACTTAGAAACTTTCCTCCAACAACTCCAAAAGCACATTTCTTTGATATAATTCTCATCTGGTTTCTTTTGATGATGAAAAAGGTTTGCCTGAGGTTCTACACATGGTCTTGAGCTTCTAGGCTTTTGATCATCATCTCATCAACATAGACCTCTATAGTCTTGCCAATGAGGTCTTTGAAAATGGATTTTACCACCCCTTTGATAAGTAGATCTTGCATTCTTTAGTCTGAAAGACATAATTATGTAATAATAGGTACTTTTTTGTAATGAATGACATTTTTTCTTCATTAGTATGGGCCATTATGATATAGTTGTATCCAAAATAGATATCCATGAAGGAGATGATGTTATGTCAATATTTATGATAGGTCTTATTGAGTTCAGTGAAGTCAATAGATATTCTCCAATTTTTTGTTGGTTTGTTCACAATTACTAAGTTTAAGATCCATTCTCGATACTTTACCTCTCTGATGAATTTGGCTACTAAGATCCAACCTCCTTTGTTACAGATTTGTTTAGTTCTAGCGAAAGAACCTTTTCTTTAATCAGACAAGCCTATGGTTTGGGTCCACGCTGAGGTAGTGGACTGTGACCTTAGGGTCTAGTCCAATCTTGTCTGACTGGTTCAAAGGGAACATGTCTTTTTTTATTTTAAGAACTGGAAGAGCTCCTCTCAGACAGAGGAGCTCAAGCCAATACTAATTTGCACTTCCTTGGTGGGGTCCTCTACATCAATGAACATATTGATCATATCCTCTATAGGTTCACCTTTATGTTCCTTCTTCTCATCTCGTGGATCTCACTTATCCACATTCATTAACTCTATGCCTAGGCTCTCTAGAGGGATCTCATGCAATGGGGGTAGAGGAGGAAAGCCCTTTAATAAGACTTTGGGGAACTTCTATAAACTTTTTGGGACCTCTGATTGATTTTAGGAAGTCTTAATTTATCTCTTATTTTCTTTCATGGATCCCTGGACTTTTCCTATTCCATGTGCACTTCTCCCACACCCATTGGGGCTGGGAACATCATTACTAACATTCGTGCAGATATGACTGGATTTAAATCATTGAGCAACGGTCTGACCAAGATGATATTGTAGGCCGAGGGGAGGTCACCAGTAAGAACTTATTCTAGATGGTTGAGTACATGTCTTTTAAGCCAAGCCTAAAGAATAGGTCCTCTACCTATTAAATCCGATTAGAGGAGTGGTGATTGGATTCATGTACTCTGTGTTGAGGCCTATGGCTTCAAAAGAGTCTAAAACATGATGTTTGTAGAACTCTTAGTGTTAATAAATACTCTCTTTATATTGATATTCCACATGATCATCATGATTACAAATGGTTCGTCATGCGGTAGACGAACCCTTATGATTCATGTTTCTAGAAAACCCATCATTGGAACTCCCTTTGGGGACTGATGTAGGAGATAAACACAGTTAACCTACACCCCTTCCTACTGGATGCTTCTGAAATGGCCTTTTCTAGAAGTGGAAGAAATTCCACCAATGGCAAAACCCTAAAAAATGGTATTTACTTCAATTAAAGGAACATCGTCCTTTTTTTGCTATTATTTTTGTTGCATTGACCTCTACAGGCCTCTTTGGCTACAAACTCCTTGAAGTATCCCCTCTTGATTACACACTCGATAGCTTTGATGAATCTGAATCAATTGCTGGTGTCGTGTCCATGGTCTCAGTGTAACCTGTAATACTTTCTTTTATCCCCTATGTCCTCTATAGATCTCATGGGCTTGGTTTGAGGTAGGAGTTCATGAGGTTTTCGTGTTGTAAAGACCTCTTAGACAGTTGTTGTGAGCGTAAGTGGAATGCTTGGATTTTATAGGTCCATTATTTTTACCTCTATCTTTCTTATTCTTGGACTCGATTGACTTAGTTAATTACCTAATGAGAGAGAAGACATCTTGCTTATTTCCTTTCTAGGGGATGGCTATGGAATGCCTTGCTGAGATTTCATCCTCAGCATTCATATACTTGTGATCTCTTTCGAGCAACCTAGTCATGGATTTTGGAGGCTTCTTTCTGAAAGATCTTAGTAAGAGGCCTGAGATGATGGAAGATGCACAAATGGTGCCATTCAAATCATCAATAGTAGTGTTGGAAATTTTTGGTTCGGTACCAGTTGAGAAAGTTCCCCAACTAGTCTTATATCTTCTTGATCTTATTATCCCATTGCCTAGCCACACTGGAACCTCTTTGAGACTTATACGTAAGGAGTGATAATTTTTCCTTAACAAGAATATGGGTCACTAATCTCTAGGGAACTAGGCACACCTTCTAGATCATTTTCCCTTCCAACAGGGGATCCTAATTGTCCCAGTACCGCTATGTTCTAGTACATTTGGTTCCCCTATTACTGGTGGTAAAGTAAGCCTTCTGAGAATGGAAGATAACATATCTTGGATCTTCTTTTGTCGATCATACATGTGTTTTGAAAGAATGGTTCAAAACCATATTGGTCAGAATCTTAAAAAGAGTAAGTATATAAAGTCAATGGAATTTATCATTCACATAAATGATGCCAAACTAGTGGGTGTTTAAATCATAAATAACCTCAGACCCAACAAATGCTCTCTTATGGACCTCAAATAGGTAAAAGGGGGAGAAATGTCAAAGGGTAACACAAGTATTTAAATTGGTTCGAATCTCAGTTGAGGATCCTATTTCCATTATTAAAGGGTGTCTTACTATTTATTAGATCATAAAATTGTTGTCATGCTCTATAATACCTCTTGGTCTTTGGTCAAGAGAGTGTGAAATCCTTGCAATCTTTGTCATTAGTCAAAAGGACCTTAGGAATTAACTAATGGACTAAGGGTTCTTCGGTATTAATTTAGGACTCAACAGGGAGTACAATATGTGGGATAGTTGGGAATGATTTGAACTATGGCCATAGACACATGACAATGGGTTGAGAGATTATAAAATAAGGATTGAACACTTGGAGAAGATAAAAATCTATCTATATAAGTGTGTTCATTTCAAGCTTTCTTCAACTATTATCCAACTCCCCTAATATATGCAAGCTCTTGGAAAGAAAATGAGTAAATTATCACAAAATTTTTGTGATGTCTCTGAGGACTAACAACGTCAACAAGGATGTGGAGTGTGAGTTAAAGGTTTTGTAGGTGGTGTAAGGTAGTTATTGGCTGCATTTAATACTGATGGGAGTCTTCAATACATGTGGAGAAGAGTGGTAGCGGTATGTGGAATAATGTTACGCGTTTCACCTACCTGCCAGATGAATTATAGGGTTCTGTTAGTCGTTGGGAGGTCTAAAACTTTATTGGTCAGCTATATGATGCCTTGAAAGTATGTTTTGAGAATATACCCTTGGGGTAAGGGTTAGATGAGCTCTATAGGGCATTTCCATTCAAACTAATGTCTAATATGTGCGTCAGACAAGGCAAGATGTTAGTACTGAGGCGTGTGAGCTTGGTTAAAGAGATAAGTTGAAACGACTGATCATTTTACCAGGTGGATATGGCATGTGGTACCTCTGTGGTCCTTTCTTGAAGTCAATGGAGGTCTCAGGGACTCAACAATGGTCTAGATGAGGTCTAAGGCCCCCTTTAGAACCGTAGTCCTTGCTTGAGGGAAGTAGAAGGGCTTAATAAGTCTTAGAATACCCAGGGTTAAATATGGTTTCATCAACCCTTATTATATACTTATTTCAAACTGGTATCATAATGGGTTTTAAATATGAAACTAGGGGTATGTCTATTAAGGGTCAGTCGATCACACATTCACCTACCTAAATTCCTTTGCCTATCCAAGACCAAAAGGGGGAGAAATTTTGAGCTTTAGGGGGAGTATATGTTAAGTGGGAGTAGTTTAATGCATGCATTTCGTTTTTTAATTCTTGTTGATTTATATACGTCCCTTGTACCTTTATTATTTATAGAGGTTTGTGTTTAAGTGTACAAGACTTACATAGATATTGATGTTAATATACCATGAATTGAGAAAATTATATATCTTTATCGATTCTCTCGGGCACTGGAGTGGGTAGATTGGTGTGTAGGCATTTTGATGCGGTACTTTTTTTTTGGATATTTTCCATTTTCGGTATTATCGTGGAATCGCTAAAAGGTGATATTTATAAATAAATGTTACACTCCCATCGTTTTTTTTTTACTTGATTTCTAAATAAAACTTTGTGTCATAGTGTCTTGGTATCAAATCTAGTGAGTTATAATATTACATCAAGTGAAGATAATAAAACAAATCATCTGGACAAAGATTACCGAAGCAGATCGTACACATTCATTCCATATAAGAGATTTGGTAAAGGTTAAGTATTTTAAAGTTTTGTATTTCCTTGTAGTATAATTTATTTCTAGAAAATGATAAGATATTAAATTGATGAAAACAAATACTTAATAGATTTATTAATTTCTTTTAAACAAAATTTACCAAGGAAAAAAATTGAGTGACCTTGTTCAAACGACTTCAACTTCGATCGAAGATGGTTTCGTACGAGGTCTTATTTTTAAAGGCATTGGACCTGGATAAAAACAAACTTCAAATGAGGTTCCTATGATCTAAGCTGGTTTCAAACAAGGTCACATTGTCTTCAAAAAATGTCCCTTGATAAAAAAAATTAAACTAGAACCCCTCATTTGAAAGCTCTCTTTGAATAGGGGATCTTTGGTTCGAATGAGGTTGGTCGTGTTGGAAATCATTTATAATTGAATATCTCTTGATGGTAAACTATTTATACATCTTTAAATGAATAATCAAATTGACAAAGCCTACTTTTTCCAATATCCTAATTTGGCTTTGCAATAGTACTTCGAGTTTGTGAGATCCTATTAACTCCATAAAATCAAAGTAGACTCTAGGTTTATAAATCCCCTAATATCTTATACTATCATGAAGATATCATGTTGTATTACTTGTAGTTTGATTATATGATTCAAGGAATGGAGTGTACATCTCTAATATGGGATGAGACAGAGGAACAGAACACAAGGAAATAACCATATAGGGGTAACCATCATCATATATGTAAGACGTGTCTTGTAACAACCTGTATATAAAAACCATCAATAATAAATTTCAACATCATAAAACCACCAACTTAAAACACCAACAAGAATAATCTCTAAGAATCCCAAATACAATTATGGAATCATGAGTGACCCACCAATCTAATAATTGTCTCATATAAATAAATAATGGAAATTAAAACTAAGCTATATATAAAATGAGTCTCCAAATGTTTTAGCCTAAACTCCAAGATCTGATATCTCTAGAAGCACACTCCTAACCTGATATATTATCCCCTAAGTATGATAGCTGATAAGTTAGGCTAAATGTAAGAATACTATCTACGTGATCCTATTTAGGGTACATAAACCCATCCAAAAGTACTAACTGAAGTAAATATCATAGTAGAACCTTTTAATTGGACATAAACATTAATTTTAAAGTATTTATTAATATGAACATCATAACAAAAGTAAATAACTATCAGAAAGATAATTAGAATAAACAATGATTCACATATTAATAAGAGTGTAAAGAATTATCCATTTAAAATGGATTTAAATGATTATTCGTTCAATAACATATTCAACCACTAATCAAGTAATGACATGTATCGTCAATTATCTACTTATTAACAAATATTAATATCTATCTACTTTCTTAACTCCTAAATTCATTAGAATCTTTTTAACCATTTTTCCATTTCATATTCCCTTATTATCATCTTTCGCATATTCCATTCGTATTATGGCTGTTGATGTAGAAAATTAGATTATATCTAATTATTTAATCACATATAAATAAAATGATACAAAGAACTTTTAAAGTGGTTCAGCCTTATAAGAATGGACGACGTCCACTGTTTTTGTTATTGCTGACTGTTTGGGAATTCTCGATTACAAGTTTTCTCAAGAAATTCTGGCGCCCCTACAATGAGGATAATACCATGTATTTATAGCCCTAAGGCTGTAATGTGAAAGGGTAATATATTAAATGACCCTTAAGCGTATACATCTGTATGATAATAAGCATTTAATGCGCAGTCAAACTGTTAGGTTATCCTGCTATTAATGCTTTGTTCGAGGTGCAGCTCGGACCGCCTAAGCTGCTCAGACCGCCTAAGTTCCTCGGTGCTCAAAGTTCCTCGGAGAGCTCTTGTAGGTCGGAGCATCTGAGTTGGTCGGGGAAGCAGAGTTCCTCGTTGTAGTATGGTTCCTCGGAGTCGAGGTGTTGTTCGTAAGTGTTTATCGTTGCCATGTAGATTGCCACGTGTCTTCACCCAATTGAGCCATGTCAGCAGACTAAATTTGGTATCAACAAGAGCCCCCAATGTTTCATAGTTCAAAATTTGAGGAGTGTGGAACATTCTTTCTCGATATATGGCGATTTTAAATGGTCATCCTGAAATTTAGGAGTATTTTCTTTTGAATTTATTTCTCCTTCCAAATTTGTAGAATCAGCCTTTTTTGAGTTTCTCTAATCGCTTCGATTCCCGTGCCCCTTTTGTCTGTTTAGCCGCCGGTAATGTAACCGTCTCTTTTTGTAATCATTACTTTTACCCTTTCCCAAGGCAAAGTATTTAAACATTGCAGAAAATCCCATCGTCTTCTACTTTTTCAAATTTGTCTCTTTGAGTTTTTGTATCGTCTCTCTCTCTCTCCTGTGCGTTCATCTCTTCCATCGTTTGTTGTCAACAGAATCATCCCATTCCTGTAAGATTTTCTTCGTTCTCTTTGATTTCATCATGGTTTATCATGTAGAATCAATTGATAAGTTTCGCTCTGATTTCTCCATTCCCTCATGGGTTATTTTGGAAGAGCTTTCTGAGCCTTCAGATTATTTTCGTTTGGCTGAGGGACATTGGTTCCCCAATCTCTTTGGTGCTGAGTGTGGCTTTTCTTTTCCCCCAAACCCTCTATGTCTGGAATTCTGTCAATACTTTGACGTGGTTTCTGCACGAATAGCCCCCAACACATGGAGAATAGTTAATGGTGTTTACAGATTAAATCAAATTCATGGAACCCGTATAGGAATTCCTGAAATCATGTTTCGTTATAGATGGGCTATAGGCAATAATACTTTTTATTTAAAAACTAGGTTTTTAAATAGAGCTTTAGTGGTCAATCTCCCAGATGCCAATAGGGACTACTTTGAGCACGGGGTTGTTATGAAAAATTGGAAACACCCTCCATTGACTGGATATGATGTTTACCAGGGTCCCAGATGTCCTCCCTATGGAAATGGGATAGGTTATTTTTATTTTATTTTCAAAATTATGCTTCCTTTGTGTTTGATAAAATGTGTCACTGGTATTTTAATTTTGATTTATTTGCAGTTGACAACAAAAGAAAGTGTCCAAAAGAGGCAGACGTTAATATAAGGAACTTGAAACTTATCTGGAGTTTGCATCAGACTATTGCTGACGAGCATATTAGGTCAGCTTCATATCTGCTTCAGTACAAGAGTTACACATCCTCTTTTTCTACTCGTCCGGTGATAAGTGACGCAGAACCCATACCAGCCTCTACAAGTTCTTCACCTGAGTCTCACATTCCTTTGAGTGAAAGGATGAAGAAAAGAAGGCCTCCTACCCTTTTTGAGAAGTCTGCCTCTGGTGCTGGAGAGGCAAAAACAAGTATGCTTGATCTCCCAGGAGAAGGGACAAAGAAAATTGATGCATCTTCCTCGGCTGCTCCTGTGAAGGTGGTTGAGAAGCCCCCAGTGGCCCCGAGCAAAGCTGCTACTCCAAGTGAGGTGATTTTCATTTCTCCGACTAAGACTACATCGTTAGTCGAGAAGGTTGATGCTCCTCTGAGGAAGCTGAAGAAAATATCCTCTATCAATTTGGCTGAAACCGTCTCTCAGCCCCCGACTAGTGGCTTTCCCACTTTTGTTCCTCCGAGCTCTGCTATAAGCTCGGTGAAGACTTGGATCATTCCCGAGATCCAAGGTATTGAAGAAAACCTTTCTCGGGACACTATTACCATAGTAGCAGCTCGTCACATTGCTTCTGTAAGTCTTATTATCTTAAATTTTTATTCTTTCCTTTTTGTATCTGTGCACTAACTTGCTTTCATTTTCTTTGCACAATTGGTGAGCTGTTTTAATACAATTTTGAAGAAAGATGAAGCTATTAAATATTCAAGCTCCTCGTCTGGTGTAGAGGAAGCTTTGGTAGGCCTGGCGAAATCTCTGAAAGACTCTCGTCAGAAATATGATGATGATAAGACAGTTTGGGAGAAAAAGCTTTTTTCGGCTGAGGAGGAGAAGGCTCAGTTTATTGAGGTCTACAAGGGGTTGAGAAAAAAGTAAATGATTTGGAGGAGAAGAATAAAGAGCTCGAAGGAAAGCTCAAAAATGCTGAGGAGTTTGAAGATAAACTTAAGGCTGCTGAAGAGGAGTTGGGTCAACTTCGAGAAGTAGGTCGTTAGAAGGAGGAAATTGAGAGTAAATTGAAAGCTGCTGATGACCTTCTTTTCGAGAAGCTTTCCTGGGAGAAGGCTAAAAGTAAATTGGCTGTTAAGAAATCCTTCAGCGCTGGCTGGGATAAAGGGTGGAACAAAGGCTTGGCTGCCATGATGTCGCAAGTAGAATATGGCAGCCTAAAATACTTTAGAGATGGGTGGGTCGCTGCTCTGTAGGAGATCAAGGTTGATGAAAATTCTGAACTCTTTCAGCGACACATCCTTGGCCCCCCTCCAACTCCTGAAGACGAAGAAGAGGACGAAGCTGCCTCTGAGGAGTCTTCCATGGTGATGGGAGATCAAGTTTCTCATCCCCCAGCCATCCAGCCTACTAACGAAGAACTTCAGCAACTCGTTACTTCATTCGAGCAACTGCCAACACTCCCTGAGCAACTCTCTGTTCCCCCCGAACAACCTACCTCCTCGTCCCAGCCTCCCGAGAAAGTTTTGGGAGATAAGGAAAAGGTGTAGAGTTGTTCGGGTCTCTCTATTTTATTTTTCTTTGTCAAATGTAACCCTGAACATGTAACTCTGAACTTTGTACTCCTCCTCTATGATGTAATTAAATTTGAACTTTTGATTATGCATACTGTTAATTCTTTTCTCCATGCTCTGTTTGTACTCTTATTGATTATTGCTTTTTCTTCCTCTACTAGTTTTTGGCCAGGATGGAATTATTGTCTGCTCATGATACAAAGTTGTTACGGTAATGCAATGAATATTTTAAAGCTGGTCACACAGACATGAGTGCAGCTCAAATCACTGACATCCTCGGTCATGGTGCTTCAGAGCAGGTAGTTGAAGCCTATCAGTATTTGAAGTGTCTGCTCGACCGGGCAGTGGCTAATAATGTAGCATATTATGACATGATTGAAGATCTCCAAGGCACTCTTGAAGAAATTTAGCAACAATATAAAGAATCCACTGCCTTTTTGCACGAGGGTTACGAGAAGAAGTATCAGGAAATCTGTGCCAATAAGGGATATGATAAGCGGTTTGCTGCCTATAATGTGCAGGAGAGAACATTGAAGGCTGAAGTCGAAGAGCACAGAAAGATAGATGAATTATTAGAGCAAGAAAATAATAATTTGCAAAGAGAGTTATCTCAGTTGAAGTCTGCAGCTTTCACCACAAATGCTTTGATCCCAGTGACTGATGAGGGATTCTCGTTCTTGGAGGTCAAAAATTCCAACCTAAGGGATGAGTTGAAAACCTTGAAAAGGTCTGGCCCTTCTACTTCTGCTCGAGGATGAGCAAGAGCTCCTCGGGGATGAGCAAGAGCTGCTCGAATTCCTGTCGAGGAACAGAGGACTCAATTTGCTCTAGAGAACCAGGCCTTCCCGCTGATGGCGAAGAACCAGGCATTAGCTGGGATGTCTAAGAAAATAAGGGACCTGTAAGAGCATCTTTCTGCGCAGAAGTCTGTCTTGGATAATAAAGAACTTTTTATCAAAAATCTCCACGAGCAGTTGGAAAGATTGACATATCAATTCCACAAGCAGCCGAGGGAGTTCTGGATGGCTGGCTACAACGAGGCTCTCTACCACTTGGACGATCGTATCCAAAATGAAAATAATGAGGGCCATAAACAGGGATGGCTGAATGCCTTAGGTGTGATGCAACTTGAACAGGGTCATTACCTGTGGGATTACCATAATCGTGGGCTGCTCGACCTATCCGTGCCACCATTCAAACTTGATATGAGTTGGATCCCTGCTCGAGCCATCCCTCGGTGTTTGATTTCCAAATACCTCGGCGATTACAATCTCCATTCCAATGTTAAGATATCTCGTCCCGAGCATCTACTAGATCGACCATCCGTGATGAATATCAGGATGGTAAAAGATCTTAACTTTATAAATTCTCCTCTTGCTTTAAATGATCCACCTGCTAGCGAGGAACCTATTTCAAAAGCAGAGGGGAAGAAACCAATAGAATAGGAATATTGATGTAATAAATTTGTATTTCATTCCTGATGTATTTTGTTCTACATTTAATGAAATAATTTTATTTACAAATCTTGACTGCCATTGTGTTGTAATTATAAAACACTTTACATTTGTGCATGTGTATCTGTTAAAAAGATAACAACATTGTGTTATTTGTCGATCAACTGGAGTTTGTTAAAACTTATTGTCGACTATCTTGAATTTGTGGTAATCATTTGATGACTAACCAAAATTGATGATATTTTGTTTCTCGACCAACTTGGTAGTAATTTAAAAAGTCACGAGTATAAATTTTCTTTTCTCGATTACTTCTTCGTACTCATAAAATGTTTTCGACCAACCAAGGTCGGTAAATTTTCCTTTTCGACCAACTACAGTTAGTGGGTTTTTATTCCCGACCAGCCATAGTTAGTGGATTTTTTCTTAACGAGCAACTTTGGCACTTATTGGAATAATTTTACCTCCCGACCAACTTTAGTTGGCGTTTTCGAGAATATATTTACTTCCTGACCAACCTAAGTTAGCATTTTTAGGAATACTTTTACTTCCTAACCAACATATGTTAGCATTTTTAGGAATACTTTTACTTCCCGAGGAATACATTTACTTCCCGAGGAATACATTTACTTCCTAACCAACATAAGTTGGCATTTTTAGGAATACATTTACTTCATAACCAACATAAATTGGCATTTTTAGGAATAGGTTTGCTTCCCGAACAAGCTTAGTTGTCATTTTCGAGAATATATTTACTTCCTAACCAACCAAGTTGGCATTTTTAGGAATAGTTTTACTTCCCGACCAACCTTAGTTGGCGTTTTCGAGAATATATTTACTTCCTAACCAACCAAGTTGGCATTTTTTGGAATAGTTTTACTTCTCGACCAACCTTAGTTGGCGTTTTCGAGAATATATTTACTTCCTAACTAACCATGTTGGCATTTTTAGGAATAGTTTTACTTCCTGACTAACCTTAGTTGGCGTTTTCGAGAATATATTTACTTCCTAACCAACCAAGTTGGCATTTTAAGAATAGTTTTACTTCCCGAACAACCTTAGTTGGCATTTTTGAGAATATATTTACTTCCTAACTAACCAAGTTGGCATTTTTAGGAATAGTTTTGAGTAGTCCGAGATCTGCTGAGTATCTGCTGAGTAGTGTGTAGCACTAGTATTCCGCAAAAAAAATCCAATAAAGGGAAAGAACTGGGCAAAATATTGTCACTTTATTCATACTGATGAAACTGCATTACATGAGAGTTTACATTACTAATAATATTTGCGCAGGTGCTCTGCATTCCATGCATTCGTAAACTCCTCCCCTTATAAAGTTTCTATTCTGAATGTCTCTGGTCGAACAACTTCTTTAACTCGGTAGGGTCCATGCCAGTTTGTTGTGCTTTTGAATCACCTTCTTTAGCACATAGTCTCCTTCTTTCAAGTCACACTTCTTCACTCTCTTGTTATAAAACAAAGTTGTTCGCTGCTGGTAAGCAGCATTTCTAATGGCTTCTTCTTCTCTAACCTCCTCGATCATGTCCAAGTCTAACCTTCTCATTAAATCGCTGACAGGGGAATTAAAATTCAGTATTCTGTGTGTTGGGAGACCCAATTCGGCGGGTATAACAACCTCACTTCCAAATGCCAGTATATATGGATATTCCCCCATTGCTGCTCGGGGAGTAGCTCGGTAAGCCCATAACACTGATTATAACTCATTGATCCAATTTGCTTTCGCGTCATCCAGTCTTTTCTTCAAGCCATTCAGCAGCGTTCTGTTTGTCACTTCAGTTTGCCCATTGCTTTGAGGATGGCCTGGTGCTGAGTGAATGTTCAAAATATTTGACTGATGACAATAGGCAGCGAACTCCTCGTTGTCAAATTGTGTTCCATGGTCTGTGATGAAAGCATGAGGAAGACCATATCGACAAATGATGTTCTTTCAAATAAATTGGTACACCTTTTCGTACGTCATATTAATGAGAGGCTCAGCTTCAACCCATTTAGTAAAAATAGTCCACAGCGACCATGAGATACTTAAATCTTCCCCTGGTAGTCGGCAGTGGCCCAACCAAATATATTCTCCACATGGAAAATGGCCAAGGGGAAGTAATGGGTGTGAATAATGCTTGGGGAGTTCTGCGAATGGAGGAGAAACGCTGACACTTGTCACATTTCTTAGCATGGGCTATGCAATCAACCCTCATCGTCGGCCAGTAGTATCCTTGAGACATCATTCTTTGCAAAAGAGTCCGACCTGCTACATGGGCTCCACAAGACCCTTCATGGACCTCTTCAATCAAATCTTTCACCTCGGTGGGATGCACACATCTTTGCAAACCTGCTATAATTCCTCGTCTGTATAAAATACCATTAGTCAGTACATAACGAGCAGACTTAAACTTCAGTTTCTTGGCTGCAAGTTTATCAGTTTATAATTCCCCTTTCTCAATATATGCCCTGATGGGATCCATCCATGATGACCCTAAATCGAGGGTATTAAATTTTATCGTCAGATCTTCATTTATACTCCAACCAGCTAAAACTTCAATTGGGATTATTCTTCGTAGCTCGGTACAAGTAGCTGATGCTAATCGAGCTAAGGCGTCTGCTCTCGCATTTTCCATTCTTGGAATTCTGACCAGCTGAATAGCAGCAAATTCCGACACCAGTTCTTTTGCCTTTGCATGATATCTGATCATTAATTCTCCTTTGGCTGCATATACTCCCACCATTTGATTTATGACCAATTGCGAGTCACTGAAAATAATAACTTGTTCCGCCCCCATGGTTTTTTCCAAACTAAGACCTGTAATCATAGCTTCATATTCAGCCTCATTATTCAAAGCTTTGATTTGGAAACGTAGGGCATATTCCATATCGACCTCGTCTGGACTGCTTAAAACTATCCCTGCGCCACATCTTGTAGTGCAGGATGAACCATCAACATACAGACTCCATATAGGCAACTCGTCTTCAAATTGCTGATCTGACAGAGTTCCTCAGTGAAAAATTTGCTGCTTCCTTTCACCATCTCCTGATATTTCTTGTTGTTCGTCGATCATATTTTCTTGCCCTTTTGCCAACCTAAGCTGGTCTGTGCTTGAATTTGATGATCCTGTAATATCTACTTGTTGATCAGCGAGCAACTTTTATTCCTCGCGGGTATCAGGATAGGTGAACTCTACTATAAAATATGCTACCACTTTCCCTTTTAGTGATGATCTGGGTTCATAAACTATATCATATTCACCAACTTCTATTGCCCAGCACATCAATCTTCCTGACTTTTCTGGTTTATGAAGGGCTTGCCTCAATGGCATATCAACATATACTACTATGGTATGAGCCTGGAAGTATGGCTTCATTAATCTACTTGCCTCGATCAATGCTAGTGCCAATTTTTCCAGCCTTAGATATCTGATCTCTGCTCCTCGGAAGGCCTTACTTGTGTAGTAGATTGGTTTTTGTACTCCATTCTCCATTCTTATCAATGCCGAACTAACTGCATTCTCGGACATTGCCAGATACAAGTATAATTTTCTCCCATCATTGGCCTGGATAACAGTGGAGGTGTTGCCAAATATTTTTTCAAATCTTAGAAAGCCTTTTCACATTCATCATTCCACTTAAAAGTTTTTCTGAGCGTCTTGAAGAATGGGAGACATCGATCAGTTGCTCGCGATACAAATCTGTTGAGTGTTGCTACTCGTACTGTAAGACTTTGTACCTCTTTATTCGTCGTTGGGGATCGTAGCCCTAACAGAGCTTTGATCTTTTTAGGGTTAGCTTCAATGCCTCGCTGATTGACAATGTACCCAAGAAACATGACTTCTCGTACTCCAAATATGCACTTCGTCGGGTTCAACCTCATTTGATATTTATCTAGCTGATCAAAGGTCTGGATTAAGTCAACTAGATGATCAGTAGATTTCTTGTTCGTTGTCATCATATCGTCAACATAGACTTCCATATTGCAACTAATTTGTTTTGGAAACACTTTTTTCATCAGCCGCTGATATGTTGCACCTGCATTTTTCAAACCAAAAGGCATAACATTATAATAATAAGTTCCCCTAGGGGTAATGAAAGAAGTACTCTCCATGTCTTCAGGTTTCATTTTAATCTGATTGTAACCAGAATAAGCATCCATGAAGCTCAGCAGCTCGTGTCTCGAGGTAGCATCCACTAGTTGATCAATTCGTGGCAGCGGAAAATGATCCTTTGGGCATGCTTTGTTGAGGTCGGTGAACTCTACACACATCCTCCATTTGTTGTTCTTCTTCTTCACCATTACCACATTTGCTAACCAGTCTGGATATTTAACATCTTCAATAAAGCAAGCTTTCTGGAGCTTCTTGACTTCCTCCTGTATAACTTAATTCTTCTCAGGACTGAATACTCTTCTTCTCTGCTTCACAGGCTTGATCTCCTTATTCACATTGAGTTCGTGACATAAGAAATTTGGGTCTATCCCTGGCATATCCTCATGACTCCACGGAAAAGTTTTCTTTCTACTTCTTAGGAAAGTTATCTATTCCTATTTTAGTGAGTCTTCCAACGACGAACCTACTTGAGTAGTTCGTTCAGGGTGTTTGTCATCCAGGATGATGTTTTTAGTAGTTTCCACCACTTGGCCCTTCACGATTTGCGACTCATCTCTAGGATCCAATGTTTCAATTTCCGCACCTTCATCCACTTGATAGGTGGTGGTCTTTTTCCTTGATTCCTCCATTTCCTCTTGCTCGACGGATGAATAATAGCATTCCTGAGCTACTTTCTGATCACCTTTCACAACTCCTACTCCAAAATTTATTAGAACTTTTAGGCATTGATGTACCGTGGATGGTACATCTTCGAACTTCTTCAATCCTACTCTTGCCATGATGATATTGTATGATGATTGAACATTCTTATCCATCACGAAGAAGCGTATTCTTTCTATTCGACAAGCAGGCCACGTACCAATGAATATATCCAAATTGATCGTCCCAAGTGGAAATACTTTCTCCCCAGCAAAACCGAGGAGGGGTCTATGATAAGGTTCCAGTTGAGATAACTTTAGATTTAAACTGTCGAAGCACGAGTAGAACATGATGTCTACCGAGCTACCATTGTCTACCAGTACTCTTGAAATCATTACCTCCTTCATCCTCATTCTGATCCCCAATGGGTCATCATGAGGATATAGAACACCTGCGAGGTCGTTCTTTGAGAAACTAATGACCAATTTCTCTTTGTTCACCTTTCTCGGGCGATCCTCCTCAGCTAGATTTATTCATTGAATGCATGAGCAAGCTTGAGCCTCACAGAGGTAAGCTTTTCTCTCGGCAGTAAGGTCTCCTCCTCCTGCATCTCCACCTGTAATAACGTTACAGTCAAATGACCCAAAGCGTATTAAAAATACCTCACGTTCTGGCTGCCTTGGTATCTTGGGAAGATAGGGGTCATCTTCTGGATCAACTTCGTGGCCTCTCTTCTTATTCTCCTTTGCTCGACGAGGAGATCTAGACCTCTTTCTTGCTCGGTCGTTATTTCTTCTATCATTCCTCCGATCAACATACTTTGCCAGTTTTCCTCGTCTGATGAGTGTTTCAATCTCATTCTGAAGAGCTATGCAATTTTTAGTCATATGGCCATGATCTTTGTGAAACTCGCAATATTTTGCCTTATTTCTCCTTTCGGGGTCTGCCTTTATTTTCTCTAGCCAATTTCATTTCTCGTTGTTCTTGATTTCTTCTAGAACGTGGTTGATGTCTTTCTTCAAAGGAGTATAATTATCAAATTTCTGCAATACTTCCCATGACGACCTTGTTCTTGGGTGTTTATCACTACCATTGCTCTTATGCTCCTTCTTCTTAGCTTTATCACCTTCCACCTTGGTTTCTTTGGCATCCATATTCTTCTTCACAACCATAGCCTCCTCGGCATTCATAATCTTGGCTGCCTTTCCCATCAGATCTGACATGGTTCTAGGAAGATCTTTAGCCAAAGTGTAGTACAACTTGTTGGGAAGTAATCCACTCATCAAGGCGATAATCGATCTCTTTTCCTCATAGTCAATGACTTCGAGCTTCTCGTTATTAAAACGACTTATATAATCTCTGGTACTTTCACCAGTTTTTTGTCTAACACTTAACAAATGCGCTACTCATTTAACTGGCTTTGCCCCAAAATAGAAATTCCCAATGAATAACTCGGCCAGTTGAAAAAAAGTTGAGATCTTACCCCGAGGAAGATTATTATACCATATTTGGGCAGATCCAGTAAGAGTTCCCGAGAATGCTCTGCATCTCATCTCATCCGGAACAACGTGGATGTTGGCTACAGCTTGGTATTGTTCTATATGAAGGACAGGGTCTGTCTTTCCATCATATTTGGGGGTCACAATAGGTGCTTTGAACTTTGATGGTGTTAGAAAATCTACAATGGCCTGGACAAAAGGTGTTCCTTGAATAAAAGTTCGTTGTAGAGGGTTCTTGGCCTTAGCCATTTCCCCTAATCTATCCTCCAGCCTCTGAATAAAGCCTTTTCATGCATCGTTTCTTTCCTCGGACCTGTTGGTTCGAGCAACTGATAGCGTTGATGTGGCTTCCTGGGATCTATCTTGACGAGCAGCTAGTCGCGACTGGGCAGATCCTTCCCTTAAGTCTAGTGGTCGTCGAAAACTCCTCGATGCGGCTCTAGGAGTACTTTTGCTCCTCCTAGGACCTAATCGATCAAAAGGAGATACTCTGCCTAATCTTTCTAGCGTACTAGTCCTTTCTGGAGAGAGAGTGATACGTTGTTCAGTATCTGTGGCTCGTACTGACGAAGTTCGTCCAGGTTGATAAGAAAAATCTTCAGACTCCTCAGTACGATAGGAATCGGTACGCCTAGTACGTGAAGAAGGTAAACGGGTATTTCTTTGAATACTTTGCGATTCTGAATGGGTTGGTGCACCGCCATGGAAGGTTCGTATGAGTTTTCGCATCGTTTCTTGCATGACTGTCTGGCCTTGGGCCAGATTTGTCATTATTCCAGCCAGATCTTGAATATTGGGCGGAGAAGATTGATTTGGAGGGCTTCCAGTGTTTCGATTGGTGGGTTCTGGAATATCAGTCATTTGTGATGAATTGTTTTTGATGAAAAATGATATTACCAGTCGTTTCCCACAGACGGCGCCAATCTGTTGATGTAAAAAATTAGATTATATCTAATTATTTAATCACAGATAAATAAAATGAGACAAAGAACTTTTAAAGTGGTTCAGCCTTATAAGAATGGCCTACGTCCACTATTTCTGTTTTTGCTGACTGTTTGGGAATTCTCGATTACAAGTTTTCTCAAGAAATTCTGGTCCCCGTACAATGAGGATAATACCATGTATTTATAACCCTAAGGCTGTAATATGAAAGGGTAATATATTAAATCCCCCTTAAGCGTATACATCTGTATGATAATAAGCATTTAATGCGCAGTCAAACTGTTGGGTTATCCTGCTATTAATGCTTTGTTCGAGGTGTAGCTCGGACCGCCTAAGCTGCTCAGACCGCCTAAGTTCCTCGGTGCTCAAAGTTCCTCGGTACTCAAAAGTTTCTCGGAGAGTTCTTGTAGGTCGGAGCGTCTGAGTTGGTCGGGGAAGCAGAGTTCCTCGTTGTAGTATGGTTCCTCAGAGTCGAGGTGTTGTTCGTAAGTGTTTATCGTTTCCATGTAGATTGCCACGTGTCTTCACCCAATTGAGCCATGTCAGCAAACTAAAATTGGTATCAACAATGGCCATCCAGCCTTATATTTGATACAATAAAATCATATTAATTCCTTTGAAATATTTTAACTGCATAATAATATGTTTTCCTTGATATCTATATTATAACTACTTGGCTTCTCTCATGGTCCTTCACATAAGATAATAGAACCCAGATATCATCGTACGAAGATAAGGAACTACCTCGAATAATTGTACCTATCTCACACTTTTAATAATATACACATGTGTAAAATGTAACCTCACAATACATTTTAATCAAACCATTAGTTTCATTAATTAATTTGTCTCTTAATTAATTAAATTTTATCTTGTATGTGTCCCTTCTCCCTAACCATCCAAAACCATGCATTTTGTAGACAAAATTCCTCCACATCATCTAGGCACCACTATTCTTTAGCATGGGCCCACAAAATATGAGTTATATACAAATAAATTGTCCTTCAATCCAGACGCAACATTCCCTAGAATGGGCCCACCACTCATATGGTTGCACTCATAAAATCGTGTTGCATCCTCTCAAATCTGACTACTATCACAGACACATAACAAATAAAGTGTTATCTCTCGGTATACACTCAGATAATCATTTTCGATCCATTATCCTCAATTAAACTCCATCATAATTATCAATATACCATTACACGTTCCATACTTATTTATTACTCCACTTATAATCATAATACATTTATTTATTCCTAATACCCCAACTGCCAACCTTCTTTAGACTCCATTCACTGGACGTCTCATAATTGAAATACAAATAAGGAACTCCCCGATACACTTCTATCTAGATTAGTTAGTCGTCATGACTATAAAACTTACCCAAATTTCCTACCTTCCATCATAACACCATTCTCAAATTCAAAATTTGGAATGTCAGAATTTGAAACAATCATAAATCTCATAATACCATACCTAGGAGTCACCCTTCCATCAATTATTATCAAATTCTAAACCTAGAATATATACACACTTATCACTCCTTAACCATCATCTCCTAACCTTGCCTAGACTCCATGCTTGGGACATCTCATAAATATAATCCAAACTAGGAACTCCCTCCGCTGTCATCAAGAGAAAATAGTTTCCAATCTTATAATTTTACATATCCTTATACATCTAGACTTAATCCTAACTCATTTTCTACATGTAGTCACCTAAAAGATTTATATAATTATTTCTATACTCATACAATTTTCATTAACTACCCAATTTACCTCTATAAATCCATCATCCATATATATAGCCATCGCGTATCCAATCCCCATAACCCATATAACAAAATCGGAGTAATAAAGCTAAACAAATAATCAGCCTAAAGAATACAATATATTATCTCCCTCATATATATCTCTGTATTTATCTCAATTTCTTATATCCCATAATGCATGAAACGCAATTAAATCTCATAATTTAATCTATAATCCCCAATATTCCTAAAGATTTAAATCATCTTTTAAAGCATAAATTTTACTATTCAATCCATAAATTGACATAGTCCATTGATCGTAACTCAACATCCCTTAATTGAAGAATCTTAATATATAATACCTAACCCTTTAAATTCTAAGGTCAACTCTCCCGACTAATACTAGTAACCTCAAAAATCATTTACATAACACAAACCCTACACACAAGACCCAACTATAATCCCGATGACATCAAATGTACATACCCAATGTCATAATTCTAAATTTTAACCTCATATTTTGAACAACATAAATCTATCAGTAGTAACTTATAATTAATGACCTACCAACTCCCCCCCCCCCCCCCCCCCCCCCGATTGAGAAATAACCTAGTCTCATCATCAATAAGAATTAGCAAATAAACATAAGTCCCCCACCATAAAAAACAACCTACAATCAAAATCCTTCGATAAATAATTACTTATCAACCTAATTCTATTGAGACATCAATAATCAATCTCCAACAGTAATCCCATAGTCAACAACAATGAACTAATATCCTAACCCTCCTCGAAATCCATGAGTACACAATGACGTAAATCCCATTGGCAATAACAATTAACCAAATAATAAAACTCCATCGATAACAACAACTAACCCACACAATATATAGTTTACTTTCCAAATCTCATCTTCATATATTATGAGAGAATGTATTGGTATAGAGAAACTACCAAAATTAAAAAATTTACCAAAATGAAGGTAATGTTTATATTTAATCCAAATTGAGGTAAAATTTAACCCCAGGGTATAAGTGACAAAACATGATTTTCAAATTGATTCAAATTGGAAATATGTGTTCATGAAGAATATAAGATAATTCAAAATGCAAAATAGTAAATAAAGCACTTAAAATGAGGATTTATACGAGGGAAAAATCCTTGCAGGAAAAACCACTGGCCAAATGGACACCTTCTGCTATATAGCTAAAGGTTTACAAAAGGTACAAAAATCACTTATTGTAAACTCAATAATTCACAACCTCAGCAAGCTATTTTTTCCTCCTTCTAGTTGGAAGAAAAATCACGAATCACTCTCCAAATACTCTCCACATCACAAGAATCAATTTTCATTGATAATGTTGTGTTTTCACCAATCTTCATTACACCAAATCCTGCGCAAGGTCACGGCTTGGGGTTCACAACCCAGATTCATGACCAACTTGGTAATGGCCTAAAGCCGTGACCACATCAAAATTTGTCATGAACAAGTCCATTACCCTGTGTGGTCATGGATCCTCTTCAAGGTGGTCATGGTCGAAGTCCGTGACCACTGTGAATCACAAACATAAGTCGCGACATGTGCATGGCCATTATGGTGATAAATTCCCTTTAAAGTTCCCTCCAAGATGGTTGCATATGTGGTCAAGATCAAAGTCCATGATCACCAAACAAAATACACATTGCCCTGGTCATGGCTTTGGGTCGTGATGATGTTCTTGTTTCTAGGATGGCGTGTTAAATTTTAAAGGGGCCATGGCATATGGTCACGACTTAGGGATGAAACCAGTGTCTTTATAATAAAATCCTAAACCAATTTTCATATTTCCCTCGAAAATTTTCAAACCCTACAACATTCCTTGCCTCCGACAATTTCGACGAGTTCCAAAGCCTAACATTTCAATCTAAATCTCAATCTCAAAGGTAACACTTAAACACTAATTTTTTTTATTGAAATATACACAACAAAAGCCAGGTGGGTGAATGGGTATTTGTGCATTTCTATATATGTGTGTATTTCTATGTATCTCTGTGTGTATGCGTGTATACATGTGTATATATGTGTGTATACTGTATATATGTGTGTGTATTGTGTATGTATGTGGTTTGTGTATTATGTATTCTCTGTGTGTGTAAGAGATAATTGTTTATAAAAATGGAAAAGTAGTTATATATAATTATTTGAGTAAAAATTAAAATAAGTACAAAAGTAGGTATACACACACATTGTACATATTGCGCGCGCGTGTGTGTGTGAGTATTTCTGTGTGTGTATTGTGTATGGTTTGATATGCTATTTGGTTTATTAGAATTTTATATGTGTATGGTTTGATATGCTATAATTTTTTGGGGATAATTGTTAACATAATATTTGTATGTAATGTGTGTGTATACCAAGTGTTATCATTTCGAAATCTTATCATGGAAATAAAGTAACCATAACCGTTTTCAACCTATCAAAATAAGCATGGAACAAATAACATAGTTAAATTTTGTATCTTATACGTCGAGTTGTTGTTTATATTTCACATCGGTGAGATCCAATATGCACGTGATTAATGTCCTCGTACATAATAACTAATAAATTAAATTAGAAAGTACTCTTAGGTCCCTCGAAACAAATTTTAAACACTAAAGGAATTTTGAAAAATTTTAAACACTTAGGTCCACTAATTATCTTCTTCTAGAAGTCCACACTAGTGGCATAAGAAGTGGACCTAATAGTAAATTTTCCTTAAATGTTTAAAAATTGTCAACAAGTGACCTAATTGAAAATTGCACTGGGTGAAGAGAAGGGTAGTGATTATTCAAAACCTAAATCAAACTAACCTAACTAGTTAATGATTCATTAGAGCCATTATTTATAGGAATCATATTCATGCCATCGTACATTTTTCTCGGGAAAAATGAGTCACGTTGGTAATAAATGGCAACAAGAGTGTGAAAGGTTGCAATTGGACCACACTCATACCTTTTTCATTAATAAGCCTCATTGAGAGGGTACTCCGGCTTATTAGTATGGGAATAGAAATATCGAACAATTTAACTACCTTATTAACCGTGGAGTTCATCCTCAACAAGAGTACTTGTTCAATCATATTCTGTTTTCCCTACCAGGATGATGGGATGAAGTTGTACAATATATATTTCGCGTACATAATCCCGATAGAGCATTGATCTTGCTTACGTCGTTAGAGAAGGAAGAAAAAAATTCATCCATTGTGGATATAATTACGTACAAATAGCATTAACGAAGACTGTGATGTCTCGCGACATATACACGTCAAACTGAATCTTGCAAATAAGCTGAAGAGGATGAGATTTTGAGTTCATGTCGCTGACATCTATGCATCCATTATAGACATGCTTCCTCCTATTTAGCCGCATGAAAAAGTCCATAGGTTTAAAAAAAATCCCGACTAGATGGAGATTAAACACATTGAACTTTTATTAAAGTCTTACCATGAAAAGGTAGATTGTAAGATTTGGTCAAAAACTCTATTTTGTTAGTCATAATTTCATACTGAACTTTGAAATTATGCTCCTATTACAGATACACATTGAAATTTTAATATTTCTGTAGATAATGTCAGACGGTAATGGACACAACACTCCAACTGACGAGATGACACCAACCCAAGGAGAATTCTCATAACCAATTGGTGAGCGATACATACCTCGACCAAGGATTTACTCCACTACTCCGAGTTACAGTAGACAAGGTACTCCCATTAATCCGACAGACACGCCCAACGCTCTTGAAACTATCGGGTTAGTTGAGAAGAAGCTCATTGGGTTCTCTCTATTGGAAAATAACCCCACAAGGGATAAGAATCACATTCAATAGTTTAAAGCCCAAACTCTATCCATGGAAAAATGAATGTGGGACTCGAAGGAGCTGACAATTTGAACCTCGTAAATAAAGATGATAAAGATGACATCTACGAGAAACTAGACAAACAGTTTTCATTTTCTACAAACTCAAAAAATAAGGTTCTTTCTCGGGTTATTGAACAACTCCGAACATATCAGATAAACCTTAGGAAAAAGCATTTCCCTAAGGGAGCATTGAGATCCGACATTTTGGCGCTCAAAGACAAAGTCCATTCGAACGTTGAGATGACAGTTGGTCAATGGAATGATTTTCTGGAAAATGAGGCGAAGGACTAAAAAATGCTACAAAGGGAGAAAAATAAGCATAATAGGAAAAAAAACTGATGTCCACTGTCTTGGGTCAAAATCTTATGAATATTTGAAGAACGAGTGGTCGAGTAAGACAAAAGGAATCCCAAATGAAGGAAATATATCGAATCGGGACAACTTGTACGTGTCTGCAAGATGAGACAAAGATAATAAATTCCCTCCTCAATTGTCTAAGACTCTAGAATCAATAGAGTCTATGAGTAGTCAGTCATCTTCAAGCTCGTTTAACGACCTTGACAATGATGCCCTCGAACAGACCTTGGGGAAGGACCGTACAAGGAGGACGAGAGATTTGGGGTCACATATGTCAAAAACAAAATTTAAACACATCGCAACTCTCATGGACGAGATTTATTCTGTTAATAATAATTTCTCGTCCAACAATGAACATCATTTTAGGACCGAAGGGGATGTAATGGGGCTTCTAAAGGAATTGGGAGGCATGAATGAGAAACTTTCATAAATTGTGTCCCTTTTAATTGGTTGTATTCCCCTGTAGCCCCCAATGCATCCCAATTTTCATTTACCTCCTCAAAATTTTCCTCAACCATTCCCCTCACAGATGAAGGTTCCTCCTTTAACATTCCCCTTCTCAGTACCTCCGAATGTCACAGGTCTTGGATCATCATCAACAACCCACAGTGACTAGGGTGAGAAATACTATATGAAAGACCACAGAGGTAAAAATATCGTTTGGGTGTGCATTCTCATCTCCACTCAAGTAGGAACTTTTGTACATAGTCGGCCTTTTCACAAGGTTGAGTGTCAAATCACGATTCATAAAATATGTGACAGTTTTAATGGTGTGCCTGTGCACGTCAATAGTGGAGAAGGGAATGGGTTGAAAAATTATTTAACTCTTTTATCATTTGGCCACTTTATCGTTTGATAAATATGTAGTGTTATTTTTCTTCTATTGTGATAATATAACTAGACATATTTATTTAGTTTAAGTTTAAGTTTAAGTGGTTGTGTAGTTTCGTTGTTTAGTGTGTTCTTATCTGTAAGTTTTTGCATAGTTTGATTGATTAGTACGTTGTTGACACTATATTAGTGCTTTACTTTGATTTACACTATATTATTGCATAGTTTGCTTGATTGGTGCATTGTTGACACTATATTAGTGCTTTACTATACAAAATGAAAATTTATGCAACATGATATTTATGCAACATGATATTTACTTTATCATGTTAACACATGACTAAAATTTTAAAGTGACCGAATAACTAATAGTTATGTTAAAGGCGTTCCAGAATTTATTAGCTATACTTTTAAGAACCTTAAAAGTGAGAAAAATCCATGTCCATGCACCCATTGTATGAATGGAAAATATAAATCTTTAGAAGATGTTGAGCTACATTTAATAAAGTGTGGAATTTGTCTAGATTATAACAAATGGACATATCATAGTGAAAAACATGTACCTTATGTTCCTAAAGAATTACCGACTAGACTGTTGCCGACGCAGCTAGAATTTTTTATAAAGATTACGATGAAGATCACTCGGTATTATATGCAATGATTGGTTTGCATAATTTGAAGAGTTATTTTGGTTTGTTTGGGAACAACGTAACCAGAATTCTCAAGGGGGTTAAAGAAATTATCCCCAAAGAGAACATGTTACTAGACAATTATCCTACCATGTAGAATATCTTGAAGGGTTTGGGATTAAAAGACAAATATGTTCATGAATGCTATTACGATTGCATATTATACCACAACCAAAACGGAGAGAAATATGAATGTCCAATATTCGATGAGCCTAGATATGTCATTTAAGAAGGAAAAGGACAGTCCTATAAAATATCAAAAGTGCTCGCAAGTCCCACAAAAGGTTTTAAAGTATTTTCCACTTTGGCCATGATTAAAACGATATTTTACTGTACCATGGATAGCGAAGGCCATGACATGGAATGCTCAATGCGAGATGGATGGGAATCTGATGCGTCATCCGGTTGATTTACTCATTTGGAAAATTTCAAATGCAAGACACCATGAATTTGCAAAGGAACTGTAAAACGTTCATCTTGCAATCTCAACGTTCATGTGTGGTAAAAACATGGCCTAATACAAAATTCATTAATAAATGCATCTTATGAAAATAGTTGATGTCTCTTCCAGGCTTGCACGCCTAGCAAAAGGCCTTAGTTTTCATGTGAAAGAGTTTAAGAAATTCCTCACTAAAGATTTTGATTTCATTTCATATCCATATGAGGAAAATCTTTTGACGTAAAATAGTGGAATATCATTTTCTACCTTGACCACCTGTATCGCTAGCAAAAGCGATAAAAATCCAAAGAATACAGTGCTAACCTATTATGAGATAATCCTACAAATCCTAAAACTTCATTACTTAGATTTCACAGAAACTATAATCTACTGTGATTAGGTAAATGTGGAGGATACTAATAATGCTTTCAATATTGATCCTGACTCGAAACTTATTGTGGTAAATATATCAAAGTTGAAGAGTAGAGATCACATAGTCGACCAATGTAACTCGTAGGAATTGATCAAGTAGTCAGAGGGCCCCCAGTTTGAGAGCACAACCAAAATTTGCAAAAAATCTAGACTTAGGCTTAAAAACATTCCGCCAAAGGAAGAAATAATAAAAAAAAACACAAGAAGACCTGGTAAGAGGCAGGAACACCTCGCATGGGACCAATGTAACCCGCAGGAACCAATCGAATTCTCATGGGACCCTCGGTTTGAGAGCATGAACAAAATTTGAAAAATATATAGATTTAGGCATACAAATATACCGTAAAATGGTGAAAATATAAAAATAGCCATAAAACAGCTTCGTAAGAGGCACAGACACCTCACAAGAGACCAATGCGACCCAAAAGAACTGATCGCATAGTCACGGGACCCCCAGTTTGAGAGCATGACCAAATTTTATAAAATATCTAGATTTAGGCTTATTAGCATGCCGTCAAAGGGTCAAGATGGAAACCAACCACAAAATGGCACTATAAGAGGCACGAACACCTCACATGGGACCAATGTAACTCGTAGAAACTGACCATGTTGTCACGAGACCCCCGATTTGAGAGCACGAACAAAATTTGCAAAATATCTAGACTTAGGCTTAAAAATATGTCGTCAAAGGTTGAAAATGTAAACCAACCCTAAAACAACCTCCAAAGAGGCACGAACACCTCACATGAGACTAATAAAACCCGTGGGAACCGATAGCGAAGTCACGAGACCTCCGACGTGAGAGCACAACAAAAATTTGAAAAATCTAGACTTAGCCTTAAAAACATGCCGTTAAAGGGTTAAAATGAAAAGCAACCAAAAAATGGACCCGTAAGAGGCACGGACACCTCGCACGGGACCAATGTAATAAGCAAGAATTGACCGCGTAGTCACGGGATCATCGATTTGAGAGCACCACCAAAAATTGAAAAATGTTAGACTTAGGCTTAAAAACATGCCATCAAAGGGTGAAAACATGAAAGAACCCTAAAAATGGACCCCAAAAAGTCATAGACACGTTGTAGAGGACCAATGTAACCCGCAGGAACCGACTGTGTTGTTAGAGAACCCCCAGTTTGAGAGCATGACCAAAATTTGCAAAACATCTAGACGTAGGCTAAAAAACATGCCATCAAAGGGTGAAAACAGAAAACAGCAGCAAAAGGGCCCTGTAAGAGGTACGAACACCTCACACGAGACCAATGTAACCCGTAGGATTCGATCGTGAAGCCACGGGACCTCCGGTTTGAGAGCACAACCAAAATTTGCAAAATATCTAGACTTAGGCTTAAAAACATGTCGTCAGAGGGTGAAAATGTGAAACATCTACAAAATGGCTCCTTAAGAAGCACATACACCATGCATGGGACAATTACAACCCGTAGGAACTGACCTCGTAGTCACGGGACCCCCGATTTGAGATCACCACCAAAATTTGCAAACTATTAGACTTAGGCTTAAAAATATACCTTTAAAGGGTGAAAACATCAAATAGCCACAAAATGGCCCTGTAGAAGGCACGGGCACCTCACACAGGACAAATGTAACCCATAATAACTGAGTTCGTAGTCACGGGACCTCCAATTTGAAAGACGGATCAAAATTTGAAAAATATCTAAACTTAGGTTTAAAAACATATCGTCAAAGGGTGAAAATGTAAAACAACCACCAAATGGACCTGTAAAAGACATGAACACCTCGCACGGGACTAATGTAACTCGGAGGAACCGAACACGCAGTTATGGAACCTTTAGCTTGAGAGCATGACCAAAATTCAAAAAATATCCAGACTTTGGCGTAAAAACATACAGTTAAAGGGTGAAAACATAAAACAACCACAAAACGATCCCATAAGAGGCAGGAACATCTCGAACGTGACAAATGTAACCGGCTAGAACTGATTGAATAGTCATGTGACCCCCGATTTGAAAGCACGATCAAAATTTGCCAAATATATAGACTTAGTCTTGAAAACATGTCATCAAAGGGTGAAAGCGAAGAATAACCCTAAAACGGACCCGTAAGACGCACGAACACCTCATACGAGACCAATGAAACTTGCAGGAACCGTCCATGCAGTCAAGGGACCATCGGTTTGGGAGCAGGACCAAAATTTGTAAACCATTAGACTTAGGCTTAAAAACATGCCATAAAAGGGTGAAATATAAAATAGTCATAAAATGGCTCCGTAAGAGGCATGAATACCTCGCATGGGACCAATGTAACAAATAGAAGCTGACTGCGTAGTCACAGGAACCCCAGTTAGAGAGCACGACCAAAATTTGTGAAATATTTAGACTTAGGCTTAAAAACATGCCGTTAAAGTGTGAGAAGGTAAAACAACCACAAAACGACCCTCTACGAGGCATAGACACCTCGCAGAGGACAAATGTAACTTGTAAAATCTGACCGCGTAGTCATGGGACCCTGGTTTTGAGAGCACGACCAAAATTTACAAATTGTTAGACTTAGGATTAAAAACATGCCCTAAAATGGGGACAACGTAAAATAGTAAGAGGCACGAACACCTCGCACGGGACTATTATAACTCGCAAAGACCGACCACGAAGTCACGGGACCCTCGATTTGAGAGCACAATAAAAATTTGTAAAAATATCTAGACTAGGGCTTAAAAACACGTTATCAAAGGGTGAAAACATAAAAAAAATCACAAAGAGGCCCGGTAAGAGGCACAAATACTTCGCACGGGACCAATGTAATTCGCAGGACCCGACCGTGTTCTCAAGAGACTCTCGGTTTGAGAGCACGAGCAAAATTTACAAAATAGCTAGATTTAAACTTATTAACACACTGTCAAATGGTGAAAACGTAAATTAGCCCCAAATCGACCCCGTAAGAGGCACGAATGCCATACACATGACCAATGTAACTTGTAAAAACTGACTACGTAGTCACGGGACCCCCGGTTTGAGAGCATGACCAATATTTACAAAATAACTAGACTTAGGCTTAAAAACATGTCGTCAAAGGGAGAAAATATAAAAAAATAAAAAAGGTCCCGTAAAAGACACAAACACCTCTCACGAAACCAATGTAACCCGCGTAGTCACAGGACCCCCGGTTTGAGGGCACAATGAAAATTTGCAAATTGTTAGACTTAGGCTTAAAACCATGCCGTGAAAGGTTGAAGATGGAAACTAACCACAAAACGCTCATGTTAGAGGCATGAACACCTCACACAGGACCAATGTAACCCGTAGGAACCGATCGCGTTGTCATGGCACCCTCGGTTTTAGAGCATGACCCAAATTTACAAAATATCTAGACTTTGGCTTAAAAACACGTCGTCAAAGGATGAAAACATAAAACAATCATAGAACGTCCCCTTAAGAGGCATGGACATCTCACATAGGACTAATGTAACCTGTAAGAACCGATCACGAAGTCACAGAACCCTCGGTTTGAGAGCACAACCAAAATTTGCAAAATATCTAGACTTGGCCTTAAAAACATGTTGTCAAAGGGTGAAAATGTAAAACAACCATAAAACGGCCCCGTAAGAGACTCGAACACCTCGCACGGAACCAATGCAACACGCAGGAACCAACCGCATAGTCACGGGACACCCGATTTGAGAGTGCGATCAAAATTTGAAAACTATTAGACTCAGGCTTAAAAAGATGCCATCAAAGGGAGAAAACATGAATTAACCGCAAAATGGCCCCATAAAAGGCATGAACACGTCGCACAGGACCAATGTAATATGCAGGAAAAGACTGTGCCATCATGGGACTCCCGATTTGAGAGCACGACCTAAATTTGGAAAATATCTAGACTTAGGCTAAAAAACATGCCATCAAAGGGTGAAAACGTAAAATAGCCACAAAATGGCCCCATAAGAGGCATGAACACCTAGCACATGACCAATGTAACCCACAGAAAATCGACCGCGTAATCACGTGACCGCCGATTTGAGAGCACAACCAAAATTTTGTAAACTATTGGACTTAGTCTTAAAACAAGCTGTCAGGTGAAAACATGATATAGCCATAAAATGGCCTCGACAAAGGCACAAACACCTTGCACGGGATAAATGTAACCCGCAAGAACTGACCGCATAGTCGCGGAACCTTCGGTTTGAGAGCACGATAAAAATTTGAAAAATATCTAGACTTAGGCTTAAAAACATTCCATCAAAGGGTGAAAATGTAAAACAACCACAAAACAACCCTGTAAGAGACACAAGCACCTTGAACGAGACTAAGGTAACCTACAGGAACCAATCGCAAAGTCACAGGACCCCCGGTTTGAGAGCACAACCAAAATTTATAAAATATCTAGACTTAGGATTAAAAACACGTCGTGAGAGGATAAAAATGTAAAAGAGCCATAAAATGACCCTGTAAGAGGCACGGACACCTTGCACGGGAAAATGTAACCTTGTAGGAATCAACCGTAAAGTCACGGAACCGCTAATTTGAGAGCACGACAAAAATTTGTAAATTGTTAGGCTTAGGCATAAAAACATGCCGTCAAAGGGTGAAAAGGTGAAATAGCCATAAAATGGCCCGTAAAAGGCATGAACACCTCGAACGGGACAAATGTAACCCGCAAGAACCAATCGCGTCATCATGGGACCTCCGATTTGAGAGCATGACCAAGATTTGAAAAATATCTAGAGTTAGGCGTAAAAACATGGCGTCAAAGGGTGAAAATATAAAACAACCACAAAATGGCCCCATAAGATACACGAATACCTCGCACGGGACTAATGTAACCCGTAGGAACCGATCGTATAATCATGGGACCCTTCGTTTGAGATCACGGCCAAAAGTGGAAAAATATCTAGACTTAAGCTTAAAAATATACCGTCACAGGGTGAAAACGTAAAATTTCCACAAACGGTCCCATAAGAGTCACGATCACCTTGAACAGAACAAATGTAACCCTTTGGAACCGAGTGCACAGTCACGGGATCCTCGGTTTGAGGGCACGATCAAAGGGTGAAAGCGTAAAACAACAATAAAATGTCCCTCTAAGAGGCACAAACACCTCACACGCGACCAATGTAATCCACATGAACCGACCGCGTAGTCATGGGACCTCGATTTTGGAGCATGACCAAAATTCGCAAACCATTGGACTTAGGCTTAAAAACATGTCATCAAAAGGTGTAAACATAAAACAACCATAAAATGGCCCTGTAGGAGGCACGAATACCTCGCAACGGGGCCAATGTAACAAGCAGGAGTCGACCGCGTAGTCACAGGACCCTCAATTTGAGAGCACGACCAAAATTTATGAAATATTTAGACATAGGCTTAAAAACATGTCGTCAAAGGGTGAGAACGTAAAACAACCATAAAATGGCCCCATAAGAGGCCCGAACACCTCGCACGGGACAAATGTAATCCGTAAAAACTGATCGCTAGTCACGGGACCCCCAGTTTGAGAGCATGACCAAAATTTGTGAACTATTAGACTTAGGATTAAAAACATGCCCTCAAAGGAGGCAAAAACATAAACAACCACAAAACGGCCCCATAAGAGGCACAAACGCCTCGCACGGGACTGTTGTAACCCACAGGAACCGATCGTGAAGGCACTGAACCCTCGGTTTGAGAGCATGACCAAAATTTGCAAAATATATAGACTAAAGCTTAAAAACATGCCGTCAAAGTGTGAAAATGTAAAGCAACCATAAAATAGCCTCATAAGAGGCACTACCACCTCGCACGGGACCAATGTAACACTCATGAATCGACCGCATAGTGACGGGACCCTAGGTTTAAGAGCACGACCAAAATTTTCAAATTATTAGACTTTGGCTTATTAATGTGCCGTCAAAGGGTGAAGACGTAAAACAACCACAAAATGACCCCATAAGAGGCACGATCACCTCGCATTGGACTAGTGCAACCCACAGGAACCGATCGCATAGTCACATGACATCGGGTTTGAGAGCACGACCAAAATTTGCAAAATATCTAGACTTAGGCTTAAAACATGCCGTTAAAGGATGAAAACATAAAACAACCACAAAATAGCCCTGTAAGAGGCATGGACACCTCACACGGTACCAATGTAACCTGCATAAACTGATCGCGTAGTCACGGGACCCCTAGTTCGAGATAACGACCAAAATTTGCAAAATATCTTGACATAGGCTTCAAAACATCACGTCAAATGGTTGAAACATAAAACAAACAAAAAATGGCCTCGTAATGGGCATGCACACCTCGCACGAGACTAATGTAACCTGTAGGAACTAATCACATAATCACGGGACCCCCAGTTTGATAGCACAATAAAAATTTCAAAAATATATAGACTTAGGCTTAAAAATTTTTCGGCAGGGTGAAAACGTAAAACAACCACAAATGGGCCCCTTCAGAGGCACGGACACCTCGCGCGGGACCAATTTAACCCGCAGGAACCGACCGCATTGTCATGGGACCCCCTTTTTGAGAGCACTACCAAAATTTGCAAACTATTAGACATAGGCTTAAAAACGTGCCGTCAAAGGGTGAAAACATAAAACAACCACAAAAGGCCCCATAACGGGCATGGACACCTATCACGAAACTAATGTAACTAGCAGGAACTGAGTGCATGTTACAAGACCCTCAGTTCGAGAGTAGGACCAAAATTTGCAAAATATCTAAACATGGTCTTAAAAACATGCCGTCAAATGGTGAAATCATAAAACAACCCCAAAGCGGCCCTGTAAGAGGCACAGACACCTCATATGGGACAATATAACCCGTAGGAACTGACCCCGAAGTCACGCAACCCCCAATTTGAGAGCACAATCAAAATTTTGCAAAATATCCAAACTTAGACTAAAAAAATGCTGTCAAGGGGTGAAAATGAAAAATAACCACAAAACTGCCCCATAAGAGGCGGAAAACTTTGCACGGGACTAATGTAACTCGTAAGAACTGACCACATAGTCACGGGACCCTCGATTTGATAACACGACCAAAATTTGCAAACTGTTAGACTTAGGTTTAAAAAAATACCGTCAAAGGGTGAAAATGTGAAATAGCCACAAAATGGCCCCGTAAAAGGCATGAACACCTTGCACAGGACAAATATAACCCGCAAGAACCGAATTTGTTATCATGGGATCTCTAATTTGAGAGCATGACCAAAATTTGAAAAATAACAAGACTTAGGCTTAAAAACATGTCGTGAAAGGGTGAAAATATAAAATAGCCACAACTGGCCCTGTAAGAGACACGAACACCTCTCACGGGTTTAATGTAACCCGCAGGAACCGAACGCGAAGTCATGGGTCTCTTGGTTTGAGAGCACGACCAAAATTGGCAAAATATATTAACTTAGGCTTAAAAACATACAGTCATAGGGTGAAAACATAAAACAACCACAAAACGGTCCCATAAGAGGCATGAGCACTTCGAACGTGATAAATGTAACTAGCTGGAATTGACAGCGTAGTCACGTGACCCCCGATTTGAGAGAACAATCAATCTTTAGAAAACATCTAGACATAGACTTAAAAGTATGTCGTCAAATGGTTAAAGAAAAAAACAACCCTAAAACGGCCCCGTAAGAGACACGAACACCTCGCATGGGACCAATGTAACAAGCAGGATCCGACTGCGTAATTACAGGACCCTCGGTTAGAGAGCACGATCGAAATTGGCAAAATATTTATACTTAGGCTTATAAACATGCCATCAGAGGGTGAGAACATAAAACAATAATAAAACGGCCCCGTAGGAGGGATAAAAACCTCATATGGGACAAATATAACCTGTGGGAACCGACCGCGTAGTCAGAGGACCCTTGATTTGAAAGCACGATCAAAATTTGCTAACTGTTAGACTTAGGATTAAAAACATGCCCTCAAAGGGGGACAATGCATAACAACCCCAAAACGTCCCTGTAAGAGGCATGAGCATGTCGCTCGGGATTATTGTAACATGCAAGAAACGACCGCAAAGTCACAGGAGCCTCAGTATGAGAGGCCGACCAAAATTTCCAAAATATCTAGGCTAAGACTTAAAAACATGTTGTCAAAGGGTGAAAATATATAAAAAAGAACACAAAACGACCCGATAATAGGAACGAATACCTCACATGGGACCAACGTAACCCGTAGGAACTGGCCATGTTATCACATGAGTCACGGTTTCAAAGCACGGCCAAAACTTGCAAAATATCTAGATTTAGGCAGAAAAACATGTCGTCAAATGGTGAAAATTTAAAAAAGCCATAAAACGGCCCCTTAAGCGGCATGAATGCCTCGTACGAGACCAATGTAACCCGTAGGAACTGACCGCGTAGTGACGGGACCCCCCAATTTGAGAGCATGGACAAACTTTAAAAAATATATAGACTTAGGCTTAAAAACACGCCATCAAAGGGTGAAAGAAAAAATAACCCTAAAATAGTCCTGTAAGAGGCACGGACACCTCACACGGAACCAATGAAACTCACAGGAACCAGCCATGTAGTCACGGGACCATCGGCAACCATTACACTTGGGCTTAAAAATTTGTCGTCAAAGTGTGAAAATATAAAATATCCATAAAATGGCCCTGTACGAGACACGAATACCTCGTATGGGACTAATGTAACAAGTAGGAACCGACTGCGTAGTACAGGACCCTCAGTAAGAGAGCAGGAACAAAATTTGCAAAATATTTAAATTTAGGATTAAAAACATACCATTATAGGGTCAAAACGTAAAACAACCATAAAATGGCACTGTAAGGGTCATAAACACCTCGTGCAGGGCAAATATAACCTGTAAGAACCGAACGCGTAGTCACGAGACCCCCAGTTTGAGAGCATGACCAAAATTTTCAAATTGTAGACTTAGGAATAAAAACATTCCCTCAAATGGGGACAACGTAAAACAGCCACAAAAGGACCCCGTAAGAGGCACGAGCACATTGTACGGGACTATTGTAACCCATAATAACCGACTGCATAGTCACATGACACTCGGTTTAAGAGCACGACCAAAATTTGAAAAAATATCTAGCCTAGGATTCAAAAACATGTCTTCAAAGGGTGAAAACATAAAACAAAATCACAAAACGATAGGTAAGAGGCACGAATACCTCACACGTGACTAATGTAACTCGCAGGAACCAACCGTGTTATCACGGGACCCTCGATTTGAGAGCACAACCAAAATTTTCAAAATAGCTAGATTTAGGCTTATTAACATGTTGTCAAATGGTGAAAACATAAATTATCCCCCAAATGGCCTCGTAAGAGGCACGGACGCCTCGCACGAGACCAATGTAACTCGTAGGAACTGAATGCGTATTGATGGGACCCCCGATTTGAGAGCATGACTAAAATTTCCAAATATCTAGACTTAGGCTTAAAAACATGCCGTCGAAGGGAGAAAACGTAAAACAACCAAAAAAGGTCTCATAAGAGGCATGAACACCTCGCATGGGACCAATGTAACCCGTTGGAATCAATCACATGGGACCCTCGATTTGAGAGCACGAACAAAATTTACAAATTGTTTGACTTAGACTTAAAAACATTCCATCAAAGGGTGAAGATGGAAACTAACAACAAAATACCCCTTTAAGAGGAACGAACACCTCACATAGGACCAATATAACTCACAGGAACTGACTGTGTTGTCACGGGACCCTCAGTTTGAGAGAACGACCCAAATTTGGAAAATATCTTGACTTAGGCTTAAAAACATGTAGTTAAAGGATAAAAACGTAAAACAACCATAAAATGGCCCCGTAAGAGGCATCAACACCTCGCACGGGACTAATGTAACCAACAAGAACTGATCACGATGTCATATGACCTCCGGTCTGAGAGCACAAACAAAATTTGCCAAGTATATAGACTTAGCCTTAAAAACATGACGTCAAAGGGTGAAAATGTAAAACAACCAAATAATGGCCCTGTAAGAGGCACGAACACCTCGCACGGGACCAATGCAACACGCAAGAATCGACCAGTATTTATGGGACACCCGATTTGAGAGTGCGACCAAAATTTGCAAACAGTGAGACTTAGGCTTAAAAATGCATCGTCAAAGGGAAAAAAATGAAATAACCACAAAATGGCCCCATACAAGGCATGAACAGATAAAAAATGACCAATGCAAACTGTAGGAACCGATTGTGTTATCACGAGACCCCCAGTTTGAGAGGCCGACCAAAATTTGCAAAATATATGGACTTAGGCTAAAAAACATGCCATCAAAGGGTGAAACATAAAATAACCACAAAACAGCCCCGTAAGAGGCAGGAAAACCTTGCACGGGACCAATGTAACATGCAGGAACCGATCGCGTAGTCATGAGACCCTCGATTTCAGAGCATGACCAAAATTTGCAAACTATTAGACTTAGGCTTACAGGCATGTCGTCAAAGGGAACAACATGAAACCTCCACAAAATGGCCCTGTAAAAGGCATGAATGCCTCACATAGGACCATTATAAACCGTAAGAACCAACCGCATAGTCATGGTACCTCCGGTTTGCGAGCCCAATCAAAATTTAAAAAATATCAAGACTTGGGCTGGAAAATATCTCGTGAAAGGGTGAAAATTGTGAAACAGCCATAAAACGGCCCTATAAGAGACACGAACACCTTGTACAGGACTAATGTAACGCACAGGAACTGAACGCAAAGCCAGGGGCCTCTTAGTTTGAGAGCACGACCAAAATTGGAAAAATATATAGACTTAGGATTAAAAACATGTTGTCAAAGGGTGAAAACATTAAACAAAAACAAAACGGTCTCGTAAGAGGAACAAAGATCTCGAATGGCACAAATGTAACCAAATGGAAACAACCGCATAGTCACGGGACCCTCGGTTTGAGAGTACCATCAAAATTTGGAAAATATCTAGACTTTCACTTAAGAACATGTCATCAAATGGTGAAAGAAAAAAATAACCCTAGAATGGCCCCGTAAGAGGCACGAACACGCGTATAGGACCAATGTAACAAGCAGGAACCGACCGTGTAATTACATGACCCTCGTTTATAGAGCACTACCAAAATTTGCAAAATATTTAGACATTGGCCTAAAAACATGCTGTCAAAGGGTGAGAACGTAAAACAAAAATAAAACGGCCCAGTAAGAGGCACGAACACCTGGCATGGGACAAATGTAACCCGCGAGAACTCACCACGTAGTAACAGGATCCCCAGTTTGAGAGCACTATCAAAATGTTCAAACTGCTAGATTTAGGATTAAAAAAATGCCCTCAAAGAGGGACAAGGCAAAACAACCACAGATTGGCCCCATAAGAGGCACAAGCACGCATCACGGGATTTTTGTAACCCACAGGAAACCATCACGAAGTCACATGACCTTTAGCTTGAGAGCTCAACCAAATAGTGAAAAATATTAAGAGTAATGCTTAACAACATGTCGTCAAAGGATGAAAATATAAAAAAAACCACAAACGGCCCAGTAATAGGCATGAATACCTCGCACAAGACCAATGTAGCCTATAGGAACTGACCATGTTATCATGGGACTAACGATTTGAGAGCACGACCAAACCTTGCAAAATATATAGATTTAGGCAAACAAATAAGTTGTCAAATGGTGAAAATGTAAAATAACCACAAAATGGCCCGTAAGAGGCATGAACGCCTAATATGAGACCAATGTAACCCATTGGAACTGATCGCATAGTGACGGGACCCCCAGTTTGAGAGCACGACCAAAATTTGAAAAATATCTAGACTTAGGCTTAAAAATATGCCATCAAAGGGAGAAAATGTAAAATAACGGAAAAAACGGTCTTATAAGAGGCACGGACAGCTCGCACGGAACCAATGTAACCCGTTGGAATCGATCGCGTAGTCACGGGACCACCGATTTGAGAGCACGGCCAAAATTTGCAAACAATTAGACTTAGCTTAAAAACATGCCGTCAAAGGGTGGAGATGGAAACCAACCATAAAATGCCCCTGTAAGAGGCACGGACACCTCACATAGGACCAATGTAACACGTAGGAATCAATCGAGTTATAATGGGACCCCCAGTTTAAGAGCACGACCAAAATTTACAAAATATATAGACTTAGGCTTATAAACATGTCGTCAAAGGATGAAAACATACACCAACCATAAAATTGCCCCGTAAAAGGCACGGACACCTCACATGGGACTAATGTAACCCGCAAGGTCTTAGGAGAGGGAGATAAGCTAAATTTTATAGAAGGAAGAGAAACCTTTCTTTTTTTCGTCAAGATTAGGTTGGTGTTCAGAAAACTAGTTTACTTTAGTATGGTTTATGGTTAGCTTCCACCTTGGAGAAGACCAGTCAATTGAATTCACATCATTTTAGTTAACTCTTCTTTTCTTTGGGTCGCTCCATTTTTTATTTTATCTTTCCTTCACAATACTTACGTCTCGTGAAGTCATGGGACCCTCAATTCGTGAGCACAACCCAAATTTGTTAAATATCTTGACTTAGGCTTAAAAAGATGTCGTTAAAGGCTGAAAATGTAAAAGATCCACAAAACAGCCTTGTAAGAGGCACGAGCACCTCACACAGGACCAATGTAACTCGCAAGAACCGATCGTGGAGTCACGGGACCCCCTATTTGAGAGCACAATTTTTTTTACAAACTATTAGACTTTGGCTTAACAACATGATGTGGAAGGGTGAAAACATGAAATAGCCAGAAAATTTCCCCGTAAAAGGCACGAACACCTTGCGCGGGACAAATCTTACCTACAATAACTGACTGCGAAGTCACGGGTCCTCCGGTTTAAGAGCACGAACAAAATTTAAAAATATCTAAACTTAGGATTAAAAACATGCCGTCAAAGGGTGAAAATGTAAAACAGTCACAAAACGGCCAAGTAAGAAACACGAACACCTTGCACAGGACTATTGTTGCCCGTGGGAATTGAACGCGTAGTCACAGGACCCTTGGTTTGAGAGAGAGGCCAAAATTGGCAAAAGATCTAGACTTAGGCTTCAAACATACCATCAAAGGATGAAAATGTAAAATAGACACAAAATGGTCCCGTAATAGTCTCGAACACCTCGTACAGAACAAATGTAACCAGATGGAACCGAATGCATAGTTATGGGACCCCCTAGTTTGAGGGCACGATCGAAACTTGCAAAATATCTAGACTTAGTCTTATAAACTTGTCATCAAAGGTTGAAAGCATAAAATAACCATAAAATGTCACCGTAAGATGCACGAACACCTCACACGGAACCAATGTTACCTGCAGGAACCGATCGCGTAGTCACAGGACCCTCAGTTTGGGATCATGGACAAACTTTGCTAAAAATTAGACTTCGGTATAAAAACTTGCCTCCAAATGGTGAAAACATAAAACGGCCATAAAATGTCCCCGTAATAGGAATGAATATGTGACACCCCGCCTAATTAAATACTAGGTGACCAGTCCTTTATTAAATTAAAATCAAAGTGTCTAGTTGGTTCATTCTTAACATCATTTTTGAAAAATAATTTTCAATATTAATCACCTAATAATTAATTAAGCTAAGTGTCAAAACATTTTCCCTATTAATTATACCAATTAATACATTAACAAATTCCATGCTTTAGGATATAAGTCATTCCCATTCCATAAAAATAATTACTGAACATAAATTAAATACTAAAATAAATGAGACTGGATAAAACATTACAGTTCAAAGTCTCAAACTAATAGAATCATAACACTCAATCCAACCGGAAAAGAAAATCTAATAATAAAATACAATAACTAAAATCACTAAACTGGAAATGGGGGACACATACCCTAACTGAAATGTCTGAACTAAGAACTGAATGAAAAGATAAAAGCGTCTAATATCAATAACCCACAGCTTCCATAACAGCTGTAGCTGGTCAAATGATCCACACGTCTAAGCCTGGTGGTGACCCTTTGGCTGGACACCTAGTATAATATATATATATAGCAAAAGATAAGAGGGAATAGCAAAAAACGGGTTAGATCCGGATTTGTAAAAATATTTATTTTAGCAAGTATTTAAGACTGTATTATTGCAATTATTATGTGGATATTAGTTTCGAACTCTCACATGAGATCCTCACCCCTCTGCTAATGTTCACACCTAGCGTACCTTTACCAGAACCTAGTTATCCAAATTATCCCCAACTAGGTCATAATCATATATTACTAAATATAGCTCTTAAGAGATGCCCTTATCTCCCACACAATACGTTACGTAATACTTTACTCCAATCCACTACATTTGATGTTCACTGTTCTAGTAGTAATTACTTTATCCCCTTAAGTTACTTTGCTTACCAACATTTACTCATTTTCTAATTTCACACATTAGCATCATTCACAATTATAACTATATATATATACTCAAATCATCCCGATACATATACACAAATCCTGCGCCCCTTGGTTAGGACCACTTGGTGCAATGCATACTCTGTTGTCGTGTCCCGGTGCTTCGCTCACTGTATAAAGGACAATTGATTCAGCGCCTCTCACGAACCATAAATCTCATAGCACAAATATTAGAGGGGAGCATACTCACTAGCTAAATGGTTCACGCTCATACCTACGCTCCCATTCAACCCTCAAAACTATCCTACGTAACAGATAGGACTGTTCAAGATAAGACTGGAAAATATCCTACGTATTTTTTCTCATATGTTATGGGAACAAGTCAAATATCCCATCATTGGATCACCCAGGATAAGAATGTCCACTGCGTGAAACCTCCTCCCGATAGAAAGCAGCATAGGTATGCTATACAAACAATAATGATAAACATATAACAATAGGCATTCTCGAAGCCTTATACAAATTTAGGTATTCACCCAACACGTATTATATTTCTACACGTAGTATTTCTCTTTTCTATTTATGCCATTAACACGATTATTCTCACTCTCAAAATTCCCAAGGTTAATTAACCTATTCAATACATAATGTATCATTCTAGGATTGCCTCCTAATTAATTTTGCACTACGCTAATATTAGTAATTGGATGTTCTCCGAACATAATTAACTGGGTAACATGATCTCGGGAAAAATGGGAATTATTGGGTTTTCTTGGGACCTGTCATTCAAACGAGTTAGCAGGTCATTTGAATGACGCTGGCTTCTCGTTCGAAAGAGATAGGGTATTTTCTGGTTTGGCCAGACCTCTTACGTTTTACTGTTCATACTTCATCTTCCTCAAAATTTCAGTCCTAAAACCTCTAAATTCCTCAACCCCAACACCCAAACGACAATCCTAATTAATTTTATAACATGTCTAAATGATTTCCCTCAACTTTGAACCATTAATTCATCATAAATCAGTTATAAAATTCAAAATCTCCAATTTAACAGTTTGAAACCCTAGTTCATCAAATTTACATACAAGAACATTAATTTCCATTTCGTCGATCATCAATACTCATTAATTTGGGATTTCTAAACTATCTACACGAGGGACTTATCCTACTTTAATCTCCAGATTTTAATAAATGTCACTAATCCTTCAATTTCACCTAAACTTATGAATCAAATAATGAATACAATACACCTACACTAATATGAACATGCTTGTTGCTATAAATTGTATGAATTAAATGCTTGCCTTAATTTCGACGGTCTAATCCACTGTTGATATGGGTATGAGTGCGTTCCTCATCTCCATCTACACCTTATTATAGTTTTTTGGTGTGTGTTCTTGAGTTAAGCACTAAGAACACCAATAGCTTCTTCTTCCTTCCTCTCTGCCTTTCTCTTTTCTCTCACATAGGTTTAGAAATGATAAATCCTATTTAACCTTAGTGCATATATCTTTTATTTCCCAATTTTCGTCCATATTATTAGTTTAAAATTCCAAAGGAACAAAATACCCCTACGGGGTGCCGGCTAGGCCTAAACTTACCCCGGAGTTCAAATAAAATGTCCGGAAAGAGTTTTCTAACTATCTCGACCCTTTCAGACTCAATGGTGCACTCGAAATTACCATATGAGTTATACAAAAATAATTTATCTTTTTATTCCATGCAATTTGTCTCGACGCGACTCACACGCGTATCCTGACTTAATATACCTAATTGTCGTATTTCGCACTCCGACAATTTATAAAATTATATAATTATGTATTACATATACCCGCAGTAATAATCAATGATTTCCATCAATAAGTATTAACCCTTGTAATGTTAGTTAACAATTATTTTAAATTTGGATTAATTAACAATTAAATTTCCTGACCTTTTTAATTTAATTAATCCAACAATACTAATAAATCTCATAATTATTTAATACCATAAAAATGTGGGGTATTACATACTTCCTCCCTAATAAAGGAATTTCACCCCGAAATTCGAAAAGTAAACCATACCTGGTAGGAATAAGTCTGCGTATTTGTCGCGCATATCCTCCTCTCGCTCCCATGTAGACTCCTTTACGTTATGATGCTCCCACTGAACCCTCACTAGTGGAACTACCTTTGACCTCAATTTTCTCTCGCTACGGTCTAGGATAGCCACATACCTCTCCTCATATGAGCTATCGGGCTGTAAATCAATCTCCTCAATCGCAATGTGGGTGTGGGCCAACTCATTCCTAAAAAATTGCCTCAATGATGAGATGTGGAATACATCATGAATTCGGTGCAAGTGCTCCGGCAATCCAAGTCTGTATGCCACCGGTCCGATCCTCTCGATAATGGGGATTGGTCCTACGTATCTCGGGGCCAATTTTCCCTTCTTCCTGAACCTCATCACTCCTTTCATAGTAAACACTCGCAGTAATACTTGGTCCCCCACGTTAAACTCTCTGAAGGACCGCTTTGGATCAACATAGTTTTTTTGCCTGTCCTGGGCTACCCGAATGCGACTCCTGATCAACTCAATCCTGGCTGATGTTTTCTAAATTACCTTTGGCCTAATTAACTTGTTGTCCCCCACCTCTAGCCAATAAGTGGGAGGGAGAAAAGGTCTATCGGATAAAACTTTAAATGGGGCCATGCCAATCGTGAATTGGAAGGAGTTATTATAAGTGAACTATACCAGTGGATGGTATTGCTCCCAACCCCCTCCAAAATCAAGGACACACATGCGTAGAATATCCTCCAGCATCTGATTTGTATGCTTAGTCTGACCCTATGTCTATGGGTGATACGTCGTACTCAACCACAGTTCGGTACCCATAGCCTCCAAAAAAATTCCCAAAAGCATGACACAAAAATCTTGTCTCTATCAGACACGATATCCAAGGGTGCCCCATGAAACCTCACTATATCAGCAATAAATGACTTGGCATATTATCCCGTAGTGTATTCTATCCACACTGGTAGAAAATGTGCTACCTTAGTCAAACAATACACCACCACCCATATAGAATCGTGACCACGTTGTGATGTAGGCAACCTAGTGATAAAATCCATGGAAATTCTCTCCTATTTCCGCGTAGGGATTTCTAGCGGCTGAAGTAACCCTAAAGGTATCTGATAGTCCACCTTTACCAGCTGACAGGTTGTACACTTGGACACGAACTCCGTAATTTCCTTCTTTATCCCACTCCATAACTACTGTTGCATCATATATTGGTACATCTTATCGCCTCCGAGATGTGCCGCAAATCGAGAACCATGCGACTCTGTCATTACTGCATGACGTAATTCCTCACCCTCTGGAACTACTAACCTCCCATTAAATCGCAGTCCTCCATCTGAACTAACTGAGTAGGACTTTTCACCCTCCGCTAGAAGTCATACAATATGATAATGGGAAAATGAATCATCTGCTTGGGCCTGGATCACTCTCATAACAATCTCTGACGTGACTATCATGACGGATATAAAGGATCGGTCCACTACATCCTAGTGTCTCAACTTTTTCCACTTCACCTTTCACACTTCTTCCACCTCACCTAGTGGTCTACGGCTCAACGCATCAGCAACTACGTTGGCCTTCCCCGCGTGGTACTATATCTCGAACTGATAGTCTTTCACAAACTCCATCCACCTGCACTGACGCATGTTCAACTCCCGCTGAGTGAACAAGTAATACAGTGACTTGTGGTTAATGAAGAGGTGAAATTTCTCCCCCAATAAGTAGTGTCTCCAAATCCATAGGGAAAACGCGACTGCTGCTAGCTCCAAGTCGTGGGTGGGGTAATTCTTCTTATGAGTCTTAAGCTTGCGGGAGGCATAAGCTATAACCTGTTACTCCTGCTGAAGTACTCCACCAAGTCCCAGAAGAGAAGCATCAGTATATACCAGGTACTACACCCCTAGCTTGGGTAAAGCAAGAACTGACGCTGAAGTTAACTTATCCTTTATCTCATCGAAACCTAACTGACAAGCATCATCCCAAATAGACTTCACCCCTTTACGAGTCAGTATTATAAACGGGCCCATAATCTTCGAGAACCCTCTGATGAAGCGCTTGCAATATCCCGCTAACCCAAAGAAGCTATGCACCTCTGTCGGTGTCGTGGGCTGTCCCCAATCCCTCATTGTTGACACCTTGATCGGGTCCACTGATATCCCCAATTCTGACACAACGTGACCCAAGAACTGTACTTCTCATAACCATAATTCCCACTTTTCATACTTGGCATACAACTGATGCTCTCATAGAGTCTGAAGAACTCACCTTAAATGCTCGACATGATCCTTCTCAGCCTGGGAATAAATCAGGATGTCATCAATGAAGACAATGACTCTGAACTCATAAGACCTACATCTCATTAAGTCCATAAATACGGCTGGAGCATTTGTCAGCCCAAGCGACATGACTCGAAACTCATAGGACCTATATCTCATTAGGAAAGATATTTTCGACACATCCTGCTCCCTAATCCGTAGCTGATGGTATCCTGATCTCAAATCTATCTTTGAGAAGAAGGCAACTCCTCTAAACTGGTTGAACAAATCATCAATTTGGGGCAATTGATACTTATTTCGTATCGTGACTTTGTTCAACTCTCGATAGTCCACACATAACCTTTGAATGTCGGTACACTCGTACATGCGAAGATGCCTCTGGATAACTTTCTTCCATTCGCTCACTATGGTGATGTCAGAATCGCCCGAGAACTTTGGGGGATGTGCCCTCTTGAAAGCATCCCTGACCCTTTCCCATGCAGTTAGAAACTGAGCTGGAATTGGCACCACAGCCTATACCTAGGGTGAGGCTTACTGCACCACTGCTAAAGCTGTATTTACCGCTTGATTAACAATGGCAGCAACGTCAGCTGCGTTAATAATTCCCTGAGGTTGAGCTGCCGACTCCTCCGGCTGGGCTTTTCTGTTTATCGGGCTCTTCTCGAAGGCATCTGAAACGGGAAGGGATTTTATTAGTCCACAATTATTATTAAATCTCACATAGCTAAAGATGTAAACGTATAAATAAGAGTACAACAGTCCTAAAGATAGGGCTCTATATCAAAGAACACTAAGCGAAAAACATGTTAAGCCGTATAGATCCTAAAGGACACTAAAACCTGACGCTCTGATACCACCTATGACACCCTGCCTAATTAAATACTGGGTAATTAGTCCTTTATTAAATTAAAATCAAAGTGTTCGGTTGGTTCATTCTTAGCATCACTATCGAAAAATAATTTTCATTATTAATTACCTAATAATTAATTAATCTAAGTGTCAAAACATTTTCCCCATTAATTATACCCAAATAATCCATTAATAAATTCCATGCTTTAAGGTCTATGTCATTCCCATACCACAAAAATAAATACTGAACATAAATTAAATACTGAAATAAATGAGACTAGATAAAACATTACAGTTCAAAGTCTAAAACTAATGGAATAATAACACTCAATCCAACAAGGAAAGAAAAATTAATAATAAAATACAATCTATGAAATCACTAAACTTCAAACGGGCGATACATACCCTAACTAAAATGTCTGAACTAATAACTTAATGAAAATATATAAGCGTCTAATATAAATAACCCACTGCTTCCACAACACTTACAACTCATTGAATGATTCATGCGTCTAAGCCTGGTGGTGACCCTGTGGCTGGACACCTGGTATAATACATATATATATATATATATATATATATAGCAAAAGAGAAGAGAAATAGCAAGAAACGGGTCAGAGCCCGATTTGTAAAAATATTTGTTTTAGCAAGTATTTTTGAAATTGCATTATTGTAATTGTTATGTGCATATTAGTTTCAAACTCTCACATGAGATCCTCACCCCTCCGCTAATGTGCACACCTAGCGTACGTTTACCCTAACTTAGTGATCCATATTATCCCCAACTAGGTCATGGACATATACTACTAAATATAGCTCTTAAGAGAGACCCGCATTGCCCATACACTACGTTACGTAATACTTTACTCCAATCCACTACATTTGATGTTCACTGTTCTAGTAGTAATTACTTTATGCCCTTAAGTTACTTTGTTTACCAACATTTACTTATTTTCAAATTTCACACATTAGGATCATTCACAATTAGAACTATATATAGTCAATCATCGCTATACCTATATACAAATTTGGTACCCCTTGGTTTGGACCAGTTGGCACAATTCATACTCTGCTGTCGTGTCCTGGTGCATCGCTCACTGCATAAAGGACAACTGGTTCAACATCTCTCACTAACCATAAATATCATAGCCCAAATATTGGAGGCGAGCATACTCACCAGCTAAATGGGTCACGCATATACCTACGCTCCCATTAAACCATCGAAACAATCATATGTAATAGATATCATGTATCCATGCTCATATACTATAGGAACAAGTTAACTATCCCATTTATGGGGTCACCCAGGATAAGACTGTCCACTGTACGAAACCTCCTCCCGATAGCAAGCAGCGTAGGTATGCTATATACACAATAATGATAAACATATAACAATAGGCATTCTTGAAGCCTTAGACAAATTTAGGTATTCACCCAACCCTTATTATATTTCTACACTTAGTATATCTCTCTTCTATTTACGCCATTAACTCGATTATTCGCACTCTCGAAATTCCTAAGGTTAATTCACCTATTCAATACTTAAGGTATCATTCTACGATTGCCTCCTAATTAATTCTTCACTAAGCTAATATTAGTAATTGGTAGTTCTCCTAACATAATTAACTGGGTAACATGATATGGGGAAAAATGGGAATTATTAGATTTTTCTGGGACTTGTTGTTCGAACGAGTTAGAAGGTCGTTTGAACGACGATGGCTTATCATTTGAACGAGACTCCATCTCGTTCGAACGAGATGGGGTCTTTTTCAAGTTTAGCCAGACCTATTACGTTTTACTGTTCATACTTCGTCTTCCTCAAAATTTCAGTCCTAAAACCTCCAAATTTCTCAACCCCAACACCAAAAGAGAAATCCTAATTAATGTTCTAACATGTATAAATGATTTCCCTTAATATTGAACCATTAATGCTTCATAAATCAGTTATAAAATCAAAAATCCCCAATTTAACAATTTAAAACCCTAGTTCATCAAATTTACATACAAGAACATCAATTTCAATTTTGTTCATCATCAATACTCATTAATTTGGAATTTCTAAATTGTATACGTGAGGGATTTATACTACTTTAATCTTCAAATTTTAATAAATGTCACTAATCCTCCAATTTCATCAAAACTTATGAATCAAATAATGAATACAATACACCTAAACTAATACGAACATGCTTGTTGCTATAAATTGCAAGAATTAAACACTTGCTTTAATTTCGATGGTCTAATCCGCTGTTGATATGGGTATGAGTGCGTTCCTCGTCTTGCAATATACACTTTGGTACAGTTTTTTGGTGTGTGTTCTTGAGTTAAGTACCAAGAACACCAATAGCTTCTTCTTCCTTCCTTTGTGCCTTTCTCCTTTCTTTCACGTAGGTTTAGAACTGATAACCCCTATCTAACCTTAGTGCATCTATCTTTCATTTCTCAATTTTCTTGCATATTATTACCTTAAAATTCCAAAGGACAAAAATACCCCTACAGGGTGCCGGTTACGCCTACAATTACCCCGGAGTCCAAATAAAATGCCCAGGTAAAGTTTTCTGACTATCTCGACCCTTTCGAACTTAATGGCGCACTCCAAATTACCATAAGAGTTATAAAAAAATAATTTATCTTTTTATTCCATACAATTAGTCCCGACACGGCTCACACGTGCGTCCGGACTTAAAATACCAAACTGTCATATTTCGCACTCCGACAATTTATAAAATTATATAATTATGTATTACATATACCTACAATAATAATCAATGATTTCCATTAATAAGTATTAACCCTTGGCACGGTAGTTAATAATTATTTTAAATTCAAATTAATTAACAATTAAATTTCCTGACGTTTTTTAATTTTATTAATCCGACATTACTAATAAATATCATAATTATTTAATACCATAAAAATGCGAGGTATTACAGAGTACCTCGCAATGGGACCATTCTAACAAGAAGGAACCGATCGTGTAGTCCCAGGACCCTCGATTTGAGAGCACGGCCAAAATTTGCAAAATATTTAGACACCCGCTTAAAAACATGCCATCAAAGGGTAGGAAAGTAAACCAAACCTTAAAATGGCCCCAAAAGAGGAATGGACACCTCACACGAGACAACTGTAATCCGTAAAAATCGACTGCGTATTCACGCCACCCTCAGATAGAGAGCACGACCAAAATTTGCAAACTATTAGACTTAGGATTAAAAACATGCCCTCAAAGGGGAAAAATGCAAAACAACCACAAAACAGCCCCGTAAGAGGCACTAACACCTCACACGGGATAATTTTAACCCGTAGGAACTAATCGCGAAGTAACCGGACCCTCGGTTTGAAAGCATGACCAAAATTTACAAAATATCTAGACTAAGGCTTAAAAACATGCCGTCAAAGGGTGAAAATATAAAACAACCATAAAACAGCCCTACAAGAGGCACGAACACCTCGCACGAGACCTATGTAACCCTTAGGAATCGATTGCGCAGTTACGGGACCCTCGGTTTTAGAGCACGGATAAAATTTGCAAAGTGTTAGACTTTGGCTTAGTAACAAGTCATCAAAGGGTGAAGACGTAAACAACAACAAAATGGTCCCTTAATGGGCACGATCGCCTCGCATTGGACTAATATAACCCGCAGGAATCGACCGCAGTGTCACGGGACCCCTTGTTGGAATGTACCACAAGAATTTACAAACGGTTAGACGTAGTCTTAAATGCATGCCATCAAAGGGTGCAAACGTAAAACAACCACAAAACGTCCCGTAAGAGGCATGGAGACCTCGCACGGGACAAATGTAACTAGCAAGAACTGACTGCATTGTCACGGGACCCCCGATTTTAGAGCACGTCCACAATTTGCAAAATATCTAGACTTGGGCTTAAAAACATTTCGTCAAAGGGTAAAAGCGTAAAACAACCCCAAAATATCCTTGTAAGAGGCACGAAGACCGCAAATGGGACCAATGTAACCCGTAGGAACCGATCACGTTGTCACGAGACCCCCAGTTTAGGAGCATAACCAACATTTGCAAACAATTAGACTTAGTCTTAAAAACATACTGTCAAAGATGCAAACCATAAAACATCCATAAAGCGGCCCCGTATGAGGCATGAAAACCTTGCATCGGACCAATGTTACAAGTAGGAACCGACCACGTAGTCACGATACCCTCGATTTGAGAGTAAGACCAAAATTTGACAAACATCTTGACTAAGGCTTAAAAACAAACCATCAAAAGGGTGAGAACATAAAATAGCCACTTAATGGCCACATAAGATGCACGAATACCTTGCAGGGGACGAATGCAACCTGCAGGAACCGACCGTGTTGTCACGGGACCCCCAGTTTGAGAGCACGACCAAAATTTGCAAACTGTTAGACTTAGGATTAAAAAATTTCCCTCAAATGGTGAGAAAGAAAAACAGCCACAAAATGTCCTGGTAAGAGACACAGACATGTCACATGGGACCAATGTAACTCACAGGAACCGACCTCATAGTCATAGGACGTCCGGTTTGTGAGGACGACCAAAATTTTCAAATTATCTAGACTTAGGCTTAAAAACATGTCGTCAAAGGGTGAAAATATAAAACAACCATAAAACGGCACTATAAGAGGCATGAGCACCTCGCATGGGAATAATATAAATCACAGGAACCGACCGTAAAGTCATGGGAACCCCAGTTTGAGATCCCTCCCAAAATTTGCAAAATATCTAGACTTAGCCTTAAAAACATTCCATCAAAAGGTGAAAATGTAAAACAGCCACAAAATAGCCCCGTAAGAGGCATGACCCCCTCGCAGTGGACCAATATAGCATGCAAGAACTGACCACGTAGTCACGAGACACCCGATTTGAGAGCACGATCAAAATTTGCAAACTGTTAGATTTAGGCTTGAAAACATGTCGTCAAAGGAAGAAACATGAAACAACCACAAAATGGCCCTCTTAAAAGAACGAATACCTCACACATGACGATTGTAACTCGTAAGAACTGATTGTATTATCACGGGACCCCCAGTTTGAGAGCATAACCAAAATTTTCATAATATCTAGACTTAGGCTAAAAAATATGCCATCAAAGGTGAAAGTGTAAAACCGCCACAAAATAGCCCCATAAGAGGCACGAACACCTCGCACTAAACCAATGTAACCCATAAGAACTGACCGCGAAGTCACGGGACGCTCGGTTTGAGAGCACGACCAAAATTTACAAAATATCTAGACTAAGGCTTAAAACCATGCTATCAAAGGGTGAAAACGTAACACAACCATAAAACAACCCTATAAGAGGCACGAACACCTCTCACGGGACCAATCTAACCCTCACGAATTGACCGCGTAGTCATAGGACCCCTGGTTTAATAGCATGACCAAAATCTCTAAACTATTAGACTTCAGCTTAATAACATGCCGTCAAAAGGTGAAAATAAAAACTAGACACAAAACGGCCTTGTAACAGACACGAGAACCTCGCAAAGGACTAATGTAACCCGTAAGGATCGACCACGAAGTCACGGGTCCCCTAGTTTGAGAGCTCAACCATAATTTGTAAACTATTTAGACGTAGGCTTAAAAACATGCCTGGAAGGGTGAAAATGTAAAAATGCAACAAAACGGCCCCGTAAGAGGCACGAACACCTCGCACCGGACAAATGTAACCCGCTGAAACTGATCGCGTAATCACGGGACCCCCGATTTGAGAGCACGAACAAATTTGTAAACTGTTAGACTTAGGCTTAAAAATATGCCATGAAAGGGTAAAAATATGAAATAGGTTAAAAGTGGCCCCGTAAAAGGCACGAACACCTCGCACGGAACAAATGTGACCTGCAAGAACAGACCACGTAGTCACGGGACCTCTGGTTTGAGACCATGACCAAAATTTGAAAAATATCTAGACTCAGGATTAAAAATATGCCGTCAAAGGGTTAAAATGTAAAATAGTCACAAAACTACCCCATAAGTGACATGGACACCTCGCACGGGACTAATGTAACCCGTAGGAACCGAATGCGTAGTCACGAGACCCTTGGTTTGAGAGCATGACCAAAATTGGAAAAATATCTAGACTTGGGCTTTAAAACATAACATCGAAGGGTGAAAATGTAAAACATCCACAAAACAGTCCTGTAAAAGTCACGAACACCTCGAACGAAACAAAAGTAACCAGCTGGAACCGAGTGCGTAGTCATGAGACCCCGATTTGAGGGCACAACCAAAATTTGTAAAATATATAGAATTAGGCTTAAAAGCATGCGTCAAAGTAAGAAGGCATAAGACAACCATAAAATGTCCCTGTAAGAGGCATGAACACATACACGAGACCAATGTAACACATAGGAAATGACCGCGTAGTCACGAGACCCTCGATTTGGGAGCATGACCAAAATTTGCAAACCATTTGACTTAGGCTTAAAAACATTCCACCAAAGGGTGAAAACATAAAACAACCACAAAATGGACATGTAAGAGGCACGAATACCTCGGAACAGGACCAATGTAACAAGCAGGAACCACCACGTACTCACAGAACCCTCGGTTTGAGAGCACGGCCAAAATTTGCAAAATATTTAGACATGGGTTAGAAACATGTCGTCAAAGGGTGAAAACGTAAAACAACCACAAAATGACCCCATAAGAGGCACGAATACCTTTTACGGGAAACATGCAACCCGCAGGAACAAATAGCGTAGTCACGGGACCCCCAGTTCGAGAGCACGACCAAATTTGTAAAATATCTAGACTTTGGCTTAAAAATATGTCGTCAAAGGGTGAAAATGTAAAACGATAATAAAATAGCGCCATAAGAGGCACGAACAAATCGCACGGGACCAATGTAACCTGTAGGAACTGATAGTGTTATCACGGGACCCTCGGTTTGAGAGCACGATCAAAATTTATAAAACATGAAATAGCTACAAAACGGCCCCATAAGGGCATTGAACACCTCGCACTAGACCAATGTAACCCGCAGGAACCGACTACGAAGTCATGGGACCCTCGGTTTGAAAGCACGACAAAAAAATGTAAAATATCGAGACTAAGGCTTAAAAACACACCGTCAAAGGGTGAAAACGTAAAACAACCATAAAACAGCCCCGCAAGAGTCACGAACGCCTCACACGGGACCAATATAACCCATAGGAACCTACCACGTAGTCACGGAACCCTCGGTTTGGGAGTAAACCATTTGACTTTGGCTTAAAACCATACCGCCAAAGTGTGAAAACATAAAAAAAACCATAAAATGGCCATGTAAGAGGCACAAACACCTCACAATGGGACCAATGTAACAAGTAGAAACCGACCACATAGTCACATGACCTGCAATTTGATAGCACGGCCAAAATTTGCGAAATATTTAGACATGGACTTAAAAACCTGTCCTTAAAGGGTGAGAACATAAAAATACCACAAAATGGTCCCATAAGAGGCGCGAAAACCTTTTACAGGACAAATGTAACCTGCAGGAACCGACCGCGTAGTCACGGGACCCCCAGTTTGAAAGCACGAGAAAAATTTACAAACTATTAGACTTAGGATTTAAAACATGCTCTCAAAGGGGGAAAAACATGAAACAGTCACAAAATGGCCCCGTAAGAGGGAGGAACACCTCGTACGAGACTGTTATAACCCTCAGGAATCGATCGCCAAGTCACGAGATCCTCGGTTTGAGAGCACGACCAAAATTGTCAAAATATCTAGACTAAGTCTTAAAAATATATAGTAGAAGGGTGAAAACGTAAAATAAGCATAAAATAACCCCGCGAGAGGCATAAACACCTGGCAGGGACCAATGTCACCAACATGAATCGACCCCCGTAGTCATAGGACCCTCGATTTAAGAGGATGACCAAAAATTGAAAACTGTTAGACTTTGTCTTAATAACATGCAGTCAAAGGATGAAGACATAAAAAAAATCACAAAATGGCCCCGAAAGAGGAACGGACACCTCGCACGAGACCAATGTAACCCATAGGAACTGACCGCATAGTCACAGGACGTCCAGTTTGTGAGCATGACCAAAATTTGCAAAATATCTAGACATATGCTTAAAGCATGTCATCAAAGAATGAAAACGTAAAACAACCACAAAATAGCCCGAGAAGAGGCACGAACACCTCGCATGGGACCAATATAACATACTTGAACTGACCGTGTAGTCACGGGACCCCCTGTTTGAGAGCACCACCAAAATTTGCAAAATATCTAGACATAGACTTAAAAACATGTCGTCAAATGGTGAAAACATAAAACAACAAAAAAACGGCCCCATAAGGGGCAAGGACACCTCGCACAAGACAAATATAACCCACGGGAACTGATCGCGTAGTCACGGGACCCCCGATTTGTGAGCATGACCAAAATTTAAAAAATGTTTGGACTTAGGCTTAAACATATGCCTTCAAAGGGTGAAAATGTAAAAATCCCCAAAACAATCCCTTAAGAGGCACAACACCTCGCGTGGAACCAATCTAACCAGCAGAACCGATCATATTGTCACGAGTCCCCCTATTTGAGAGCACCAAAAAAATTTGCAAACTATTATACTTGGGATTAAAAACATGTCGTCAATGGGTGAAACATGAAACAACCACAAAATGGCCCCGTAAGAGGAAAGAACCACGGGACCAATGTAACTAGGAGGAACTGACTGCAATGTCACAGGACTCCCGGTTTGAAAGAATAATCAAAATTTGTAAAATATCTAGACTTAGGCTTAAAAACATGTCATCAAAGGGTGAAAGCATAAAACAACCCCACAACGGTCCTGTAAGAGGCACGGACACCTCAAATGGGACTAATGCAACCCGCAGGAACCGATCGTGTAGTCACGGTACCCTCGATTTGGGAGCATGGCCAACATTTGAAAACTATTATACTTAGTCCTAAAAACATGCCATCAAAGAGTGAAAACATAAAACAACCATAAAACGGCCCCATAAGTGGCACGAACACCTCGCATAGGACTAATTAACAAGCAGGAACCGACTACGTAGTCATGGGACCCTCGTTTGGAGAGCACAACCAAAATTTGCGAAACATCTAGATTTAGGCTTAAAAACATGATGTCACAAGGGTGGGAACATAAAATAGCCATCAAATGAACAAGTAAGAGGTACAAACACTGCGCACGGGATCAATGTAATTTGCAGGAACCGACTACATCGTCACGGGGTGCTAGGTTTTACGAGCTAGACCAAAATTTTACAAATATCCAGACTTAGGCTTAAAAATATGGCATCAAAGGGTGAAAACGTAATATAACCACAAAGCGGCCCTGTAAGAGGCACGTACACCTCGCACGGGAGCAATGTAAACTGCAGGAACTGATCGCGTAGTCACGGAATGCCCAGTTTGAGATCACGACCAAAATTCGCAAACTATTAGATATAGATTTAAAAAATGCCGTCAAAGGATAAAAAAGTAAACAAATACAAAACGTACCCATAAGAGACAAGAACACCTCGCACGGGACCAATGTAACCTGGTGGTACTAATCGCATAGCCACGAGACACTCGAGTTTAGAGCAAACCTAAAATTTGCAAAATATCTACACTTAGGCTTGAAAATATGTCATCAAAGGGTGAATACCTAAAATAGATAGAAAATATCCTTATAAGTGTCATGAAACCTCGTACGGGACCAATGTAAACCACAGGAACCGATAGAATAGTACGGGACCCTCACTCAGAGAGCATGACCACAATTTCCAAAATATCTACACTTAGGCTGAAAACCATACTGTCAAAGGGTGAAAACATAAAACATCGATAAAATGGCCACGTAAGAGGCAGGAACACCTCGCACGGGACCAATGTAACCCATAGAAACTAAATGCATAGTCACTAGACCCTCAGTATGAGTGCACGACCAAAATTTATAAAATATATAGACTTAAGCTTAAAAACATGCAGTCAAAGGGTGAAAATGTAAAATAGCCATAAAACGACCCCATAAGAGGCACGAACACTTCACACAGAACCAATGTAACCCGCATAAATCGATCATAAAGTCATGTGACCCCAGTTTGAGAGCATGACCAAAATTTGTAAAGTGTTAAAATTATGCTTAAAGACATGTCGTCAAAGGGTGAAAATATAAAATAACTACAAAACGTCCCCATGAGAGGCCCGAACACCTCGCACATGACCATTGTATCCCGCAGGAATAGACCACGTTGTCACGAGATCTTCGATTTGAGAACATGACCAAAATTTACAAAATATCTAGATATAGGCTTAAATGCATGCCATCAAAGAGAGATAATGTAAAATATCAACAAAATGGTCTCATAAGAGGCACGGACATCTCGAATGGGACCAATGTAACCCGAAGGAACCAACCGTGTAGTCACGGAACCCACAGTTTGAGAGCATGACCAAAATTTGCAAAATATCTAGAGTTAGGCTTGAAAACATGCCGTCAAAGGGTGAAAACGTAAAATAGCCACAAAATGGCACCGTAAGAGGCACGAACTCCTCGCACGGGACCAATTTTACATATAGAAATCGATCACATAGTCACGGGACCCCCGATTTGAGAGAATGACCAAAATTTGCAAACTATTAGACTTAGGCTTAAAAAAATGCCATCAAAGGGTGAAAACATGAACCAACCACAAAATTTCCCTATATAAGGCACGAACACTTTGCACAGGACCAATGTAACCCACATGAAATGATCACGTAGTAATGGGGCCACCTGTTTTAGAGCATGACCAAAATTTGTACAATATCCAGACATAGGATTAAAAACATGCACTCAATGGGTGAAAATGAAAAACAACAAAAAAATAACCCCGTAAGAGACACAAACACCTTGCAAGGGACCAATATAACCCGCAGGAACCGACCATGTTGTCATAGGACCACCAAGTATGAAAGAATGACCAAAATTTGCAAAATATCTAGATTTATGATTAAAAATATGCTGTCAAAGGATGAAAACGTAAAAAAACTACAAAACGGCCTCGTAAGAGGCACAAATACCTAGCATGGGACCAGTATAACATATATGAATAGATTGCGTAGTCATGGGACCCCCAGTTTACACTACACCAAATCTGTCGAATTGTCAAGATCATTAACCTTGACAAGTTGGACTTGTCAAGGTCAATGACCTTGAAAATTCTAGAGGTGACAAATTTTTTTATCAAGGACTTATCACGGTCATTAACCGTGACAAGTTCGTTAGAATTGTCACGGTCATGTCACGAGCCTTGACCATGACAAGCTTTGTCATGGTTAAGGATCGTGACAAAACCATGATAGTGTTTCAAATAATTATCATGGTCAATGACCGTGACAAGTTCGTGACAAGTTTCTTTGTCAAGGACCTGTCATGGTCAATGACCGTAACAATTCTAGGCATAATTGAAAAAAAAAATATACTAGGCAGTATGGCCACTACCATTGCCCAGCAGTATCTATGTACCTGTTATAGTAATGTTGTACCTATTCAAATATTATATATCCAGATAAAATAGAGATAGTGCAATATACATTCAAAATAGAGAGAATATGCATCACCATATAATCTAAAGATAATTCAAATGTAATAATTTAAAACAATTCAATTCAAACTTAAATCAATGTCACTAAATGTCTGGGGTATGGTTAACGTTGAGGAGGTGAGTAGGCAACACGGTATACGAATTAACGCATCCACTAATATACGATGTGCCTCATTATTCGTTCAACCACAATTGGGAATTCTCCTTCCCGGGCATCACATGCGTGATGAGCACCCTGGCTCGATGTATTGAAGCTCACATCCATGAACTAGTGCACCCTGGATGATATTCGGGTCCCTCAACCCCCGCCCTATCCGCTGGCCATCAAATATGTCCATTAGAAACACGCTCAGCCAACTAAATGTCAATATCGGTTTGTTGAAGGGAGCCAAATAGGGAGGTGGTTCATCAAAGTTTGCACGTGTCAGCAATGAAGCAGCGAGGTCCACATACTTATCCTCGTCCTCCCACACCTCCTCCTCCTTCACCTCCTTCTCCTTCCCTTTACCCTTACAGTTTCTGCCCAACGAATGCTTCATGAATGAGTACATATCTTGTACCGTCGCCTCCAAACGGGATAACTTCGGGTCATGTGAATCCACTCTTCGAGCCAACCCGGTGTCACTCATCTCCAATCCGATGATCCTAGATTTGGCCACCCGCGAGCTCACCCCCTTGTTCTCCCCTTACGATTAGAGTCGAGCACTTGGATGAGTGCGTCTATGGACAATGATGCCGTATCGGCATCAGACTGCGACTCATCCACTTCCTTAAGCTTTACCTGAAATGACAAAAAGCACATGATTAGTGAACTAGGTAAATTAAAAAATTATAACATAATTAATAAAAAGTAAACTATCGGATTACTTACAATCGTGGCCACGACGATTGGGGACACCTCCTTGTCCGTCCCCTTCTTTGTTCGAATAGCCACATAAGTATCGAGCCTATGTGACCTACCCCCAGGACCACTCCCCGTCCCCTGGAATAAAATAAAGTAAAATTAGTATCGGCCCTGCAAAGTAAAATAATGCAGAATAATATATTTTATGTAGTTATAGAAAAATTAAATCTTACCATCATCCTATGCACCACCTTGGCGTAAGACGTTCGGCCGGAGTAGTGCATGTCTATCTTTTCTGCGTAGTTTTACCTTTCCGATTGGCACGAACACCTCGTACGAGACCAATGTATCATGAATGAACCAACTGCGTAGTCACACGACACCCAATTTGAGAGCTCGGCCAAAATTTGCAAACTGTTACTTAGGCTTGAAAATATGTCGTTATATGGCAAAAACATGAAAAAAAAACACAAAATGGCCCCATCAGAGGCACAAACACATCACAAGGGACCAATGTAACCTGCAGGAACTGATCTTGTAGTCACGAGACCCTCGGTTTGAGAGAATGACAAAGATTTGAAAAATATCTAGACTGAAGATTAAAAATATGTCGTCAAAGGGTTAAAATTAAAAACAAATACAAAACGGCCCCGTAAAAGGCACTAACACCTCGTATAGGGCCAATGTAACCCTCCGGAACCGACTGTGTTGTCACGGGACCCCCAGCTCAAAAGCATGTCCAAAATTTGCAAAATATCTAGACTTAGTCTTAAAAACATGCTTTCAAAGGGTGAAAACATAAAACAGCCACAAAATGCCCTTGTAAGAGGCACAAACACCTCGCACAGGAATATTGTAACCCGCAACAACCTATCATGGAGTCACAGGACGCCTGATTTTAGAGAACGGCCAAAATTCATAAACTATTACTCACAGGTTTAAAAACATGACGTAAAAGGATACAAACGTAAAAAAAACCACAAAACACCCCCTAAGATGCAAGAATACCTCGATAAGGACCAATGTAACCCGCTGGTACTGACTGCATAGCTATGAGACAATCGGTTTGAGAGTAAGACCAAAACTTGTGAAATATCTAGAGTTAGGCTTAAAAACATGCTGTCAAAGGATGAAAATATAAAAAAGCCATAAAACGACCCCTAAAGAGGGACGGACACCTTGCACCAAACCAATGTAACTATAGGAACCGATCATTTAGTCACGGGATCCACCGGTTTGAGAGCACAACCAAAATTTACTAGATGTTAGATTTAGGATTAAAAACATGTCGTCAAAGCGTGAAAATAAAAAAATCCATAATACAATCCCGTTAGAGGCATGAACACCCCTCACGGGACCAATTTAACACATAGGAACCGATCGCGTATTCACGGGGGGCCCAGTTTTAGAGAACAATCAAAATTTGCAAAATATCTACACATATTCTTAAAAACATGCCATCAAATGGTGAAAACATTAAACGCCACAAGAGGACCCCGTAAGAGGCATGAACACCTCGCACGAGACCAATGTAACTCGCAGGAATCGACCACGTAATCACAAGGCCATAGTTTGAGAGGACGACCAAAATTTACAAATTGTTAGACTTAGGCTTAAAAAGCTTTCATCAAAGGGTGAAAACATAAAACAACCACAAAATGGCCCCGTAAGAGGAACGAACACCTCGCACAACATATGAATGGAGTGCATAGTCAGGGGACCTTCGGTTTGAGAGAACGACCAAACTTTGCAAACTATTAGACTTAGGCTTAACAACATGCCGTCAAAGGGTGAAAACGTAAAAAAATCACAAACTATCCCCGTTAGAGGCACGAACACATCGCACAAGACCAATGTAACATGTAGGAACTGATCGTGTAATCACAGGACCCTCAGTTTGAAAGAATGACTAAAATTTGAAAAATATCTAGACTGAGGCTTAAAACAAGTCGTCAAAGGGTGAAAATGTAAAATAATCACAAAACAGCCTCGTAAGAGGCACAATCACCTCACACGGGACCAATATAACATGTAGGAACCGACCGTGTAAGCACGGGACACCCAATTTGAGAGCACAACCAAAATTTGCAAACTGTTCGTCTTAGGCTTGAAAACATGTCGTCAATGGGAGAAAACATAAAACAACCACAAAATCGACCCATAAGAGGTGTGAATACGTCGCACAGGACCAATGTAACCCGTAGGAACCGTGTTATCATGGGACCCTCGATTTGAGAACATGACCTAATTTGCAAAATATCTAGACTTAGGCTTAAAAGCATGCCGTCAAAGAGTGAAAATAAAAAACAACCACAAAACATCCCCGTAAGAGGCACGAACACCTAGCAAGGGATCAATGTAACCCACATGAATCGACCGTGAAGTCACGGGACACCCGATTTGAGATCATGACCACAATTTTCAAATTGTTTGATTTACGCATGAAAACATGCCATCAAAAGGGTGAACACATGAAATAGCCACAAAATGGCCCCGTAAAAGGCACTGAAACCTCGCATAGGACCAATGTAACCCGTAAGGACCAATCGTGTTGTCACGGGACCCCCAGTTCAAGAGCATGACCAATGTTTGCAAAATATATAAACTTAGCCTTGAAAATATGTCGTCAAAGGGTGAAAAAGTAAAACACTCACAAAATGGCCCCTTAAGAGGCACGAACACTTCACACAGGACCAATGCAACCCGTAGGAATCAATCCCGAAGTCACAGGACCCCCGGTTTCAGAAAAAGAACCAAAATTTTCAAAATTTCAAGCTTTAGGCTTAAAAATATAACGTCGAAAGGTGAAAATGTAAAACAACCACGAAATGACAACTTAAAATGCACGAACACCTCACACGGGAACAATGTAACCCACAGGATCCGACTCTACAGTCATAGGACCCCCTAATTTGAGATCATGACCAAAATTTTCAAATAGTTGGACTTATGATTAAAAACATGTTGTCAAAGTGTGAAAACGTGAAACAACCACAAAATGGCGTCGTAAAAGGCACGAACAGCTCGCACTGGACAAATATAACCTGCATAATAGATCGCGTAGTCACGGGCCCCCATCTTGAGAACAAGACCAAAATTAGAAAAATATCCTGACTTAGGCTTCAAAACATGTCGTCAAAGGGTGAAAAGGTAAAACAACCATAAAATGGTCCCATAAAAGATACGAACACCTTGAACGGGATTAATGTAACCCGCAGGACCTTCAGTTCAAGAGAATAACTAAAATTGGCAACATACCTAGACTTTGGATTAAAAACATATCGTCAAAGGGTGAAAATGTAAAAGAACCATGAAACGTCCCCATAGGAGGCACAAACACCTCACATAGGACCAATGTGACCCACAAGAACCGATCGCATAGTCACGGGATGCTCGGTAGGAAAGCACAATCAAAATTTAAAAAATATCTAGACTTAGACTTAAAACTATGCCGTCAAAGGGTGAAAATGTAAAACAACTAGAAATGGCCCCATAAGAGACACGAACACCTCACACATGACCAATGTAAGCTGCAGGAACCGATCACGTAGTCATGGGACCCCCGGTTTCAGAGCATGACCAAAACTCATAAAATATCTAGACTTAATCTTAAAAACATATCGTCTGTAAGAGGGTAGTTTAGATAAGATGGAGGCGTAGCCCCTTTTTTAGTACAATAATGATAAGTTAAATAGAAACACTATTGATTAACCACAGGACATACAAACACGACTAAATGAAGATAGACTCAATTTGAACTCACAAATCTCTCGTGTATAACTTAAAAGGTAGTAATGAACTTAGAAATAACATAGCTAGAGGGAGAGAGAAGTAATCACCCTAGATACACCTTGGCAGGTAGCCAAACACACCAACCACCCTCAGGAATATCTGTCAAGTGTTAAAAGCTTCGTAATAAATGACAATGGTGGGTGAGTAAACTCTCTGGTTTGTAATAACCCACTCAGATGTATATTATCTCTATTAATAACTTTTGAATTTTCAAAAAGATCATGATGCCTCCCAAAGGTGGTTGGGGTCTTTAAATAGCCCCCACACCACTCCCGAGGCAACTCAGTCATCAATGCCTATGAAAGACATCCCTCATACTTTATGTCACCAATATTAAATACCTAATGCACTAGTTATCTCCACGTCATAGACATTAAATGATAAGGTATGCCTTTTTCCTAACCACTGTGTGTCAGGGGGCTGTCACTACAGAGGTGACTTACAACCGTCTGACAGCCCCAAATACCATGATGGTTTACTCAAGTGAATATTTAACATTGTCTAGCTAGCTAGTGACATCACCTACAATAGATGTGACATTAAATAGAGGGTTGTTTATTTCACAACTCAACTCTCGATGGAACTCCAAGCTTCTCCGCTCGAGGTTCCAAAGTAAGGGTCCTTCAGTATTTTTCCAGGTATATCTAAGATGGTCAGGAAAAGCCTCAATAGTGTCTCACTTCTCAATCCTCCCAACCAAGTGCCTCCAAATTTCCCACGACGAGGTCATTCGATAGAGCATGTAAGCTCTCCCAGGCCCTGCCAAGCCTGGTCTCTCGCGAGTACCATTCAACCTCACACATAATAATTATTCTCGTTACATCTTTAGATTTGTTATAGACCATAGTCAGTACGAACAAAAGATACATTATGGCTAAGTACAACAGCTTAAAATATGAGTTACCACGTTAAACTGCATCGCTGAGTTGCCACACTTGAACTTCCTTGCTGAGTTTCCACGCTACCTTAACCCTAGATAATGTTGTAAATAGGGTAAGTATCCCTAATATCAGGATTACCTTCAAGCCCCCTCTACATTTTCCCCTTCACGGAGAGATTTATTATGGGAACAGGAAATATCTCCATGAAAACTTGTCAATTTGATGAACCTCCTCTGTGTGAAAAAATTCTGACATCTTTCCCTTCAATATAACAATTGCGTTACCGCCTTAACTATTTCAAATTCTCTCTATACACCTGCTTACTTTCATAGATACCCGTTTTGACTCTTGATAAGTGGAATTCTCCCATTTGTGCTAGTGTGGAGTATAGGTGTGAGTAGTGAGTTTTTTTTTTGTTAGGACTGCCCCTAGCATTGTGACTTGTGAAATTATCCCTTGTAGTGTTTCGCCATGTTCAAAAAAGGAGAAATTCTCCCCGATGTAGCTGAGTCCCAATTTAAACAATGTTTGGACTTGTGGTGAGGGGACAACGTAGCTTTTTGAATCGTTTGGACATCAACTTCGTTGGGATTTTATTGGATATGTCTGATAAAAAATTCTGGCGCCAAAACTCAAACTTGCTTAAGAAGGGAACCTCTTCCTATTCCCGAGGCATCACTTCGTAAATGATGTGGCACTATCCTTTTAGCTGTCAAAACACTTTCCGAAGTGCCTCATGTTCATTTGTAATGATTATAGATGGCCTTGCACGTGTGGTGGTGGGAAACTCATTAAACAAGTTTAAAATCTTTCAAATGTCTCTTTTTTCAAAACCTTTATATTTCCTTCGTCTTTTTTAAGCTCCCGTCTTCTTTAGAGAGAGAACATTGTGCGAAAACCCCATTATTGTCCAGCTCTTTACCTAGCTTCTTCATTCTATCATCTTTTACGCCACCACCTGTGGTTGTGCTCCTCCCTCTTTGTTCCCAGCCTTTTTTTACCGAGCGGTTGCGTTCATCACCTACTCACTATGTCTTCTTCAAGTGCCTCAAATGTTACCACCATCGCTGCTCAACCAAGCTCCCCTTCTGCCACCTCTGGCGCCACTGCTACCCCGAGCACCACTACCCTGAATGCTGCTCGTCAAGGGAAATTAAGCTTGTGCCATCTGTCTCCCATATTTGGTGAAGATGATGAATTCTCTGATGCATGTAAGAGCTACCATTTCTCAACCAAGTATGACCTTTTACTGTTAGGTGATGAAGATGAGGATTCGTCGAAGTTGGGCTACCTTCCCCCAGAGGGGACTCTTTACTTTCGGTTGGACCGTGGTGACTTACCCCATTCTCATATCAATTTTGAGGCACCTGGGGGGGTCGCCAGCCCATTTCAATGCCTGGCACACACATATGCAGAGCTCTCACGTTGTTTCTCTTGCGAAGGTTGGTCTTCATCGAGCCTACTAGTTTCGGGAGTTCATACTTTCTAAGCATAATGTTGCGCTCCAAGTACTAGTTTCTAGATGGAACGTCACAACTCACACCTTCTTTGATGCGTGGGGCGAGTTCACCATCATATTGGAGGACGTCTGCGAGATACTTGGGTTTGATCATATGGGTGAGTTTGCATACCACGATGAGGCCTTAGATGCCAAAGAGACTATTAATCGAGTTGAGCTTGATCGAATCTGTCGTAGTTACACTGGGTCTTCAAATAAGTCCACTTTTACTCCCCTTATCAGTTATTTTTTCGAAGCTTCGACTCCGAAGGATGTTAATGCTGCATCGAGCCAAGGTTGAAGTACATCTCTGGAACTGCCAACCTATATTCTTGTGCTTCTTTCACATTTTTTTCTGACTGGGAAACCCAATGACCTGCCCCGGAGGGACCTTATTAATATTTCCATCCATTTTGCCAGGGTTTTCAACCTTCCTCTGGCCGCCATTGCGTTGGGTTCCCTCTATACCTGGATGGATATAACTCATATCGACATGGCACGATCACTGGGTCGTTATAACTTGTCCAATTTTGCCAACACCATTATTCTAACAAGCTTCCTTTACACCCGTTTTCCTGCCACTGCCACTAAGTCTATCCCTTTCCCTGCGAGCCAAGGTATTAAGCCCCCATGCCTCTTATGTATCCATAAAAAACAGAGTCAAAATGAGATAATGGGAGTTTTTTTATCGTTTTGACTCCTTTATAATGAGGCCATACAACGAATCTACTTTTTCCCATTCTTGGGATTTTTTTTCCTTCTATAGCTTCAACGATCAAGTTCATTTTAGTTATAGAAGATCCTTCGCAGGCCCCTTCCCTCCTTTACTGTGTGGGGATACACCTCTGAACCTTATAATCCCGATAGATGCAGTAGGAAATTCGGGTTTGATCAGGGGCCCCCTCATCCTGTGTTTCAAGATAACCATACAAGGGACACTTTTACTGAAGCTTGCACCTTCTATCTTGCAGCAGCAGTGCTTGGTGTGACCTCTACTATCGATGGGCGAGTTATCCTTCCCAATGCCACTAGGAAGGGGGATGTATCTACCTCTAATGCCACCAAGTTCCGTCTGGTGAAACTAACTAGGATTCGTGAGTTTATTCAGAGCCCCCTAATATCCCCTAGTCCTTTCTTTCTTTGCCTTAGAGTTGGGTCTCAAGGGAAACTCCATTCTTGGAGTTGAGTTCCCTCTGAGTAAAACCATCAAATATCCTCCCCACGAGCTTCCCCCTTATTACCCGATGGTCCCCGCTGCCACGCCCAAGCCCAAAGTCGTTGTAACTGCTAAACAGTATGCCCCTTCAACTGAAGCTGCTACAAGCGAAGGGCCTTCCCAGCCACTAACCAAAAAGACCATAAAGTCCAAGAGTGGGATTTCCTCAAAACCCAAGTCCTCAAAATCTAAATCTCAAGCGCAAGTAAAAACTCCTTTGGAGGCATTCCCCATCGCCTTCGTTCCTCCTCCTATGTCTGCAGAAATGGCCGAGGAGTTGAGAAGGCAAGTTCAGGCTGAGGTAAAATGAATAAATGTTGAGTTTCAGCGATACGCCCCTATTGTTCCTCCTTTGACTGCATTTCGCACGATCTTGGTTTATCCCACTGAGCCAATGGCGAAGAGGAGAAAGATTTCAAAGGTTCCTCGGGGTGCTGGTGATGTAGGTACAAGGAAGAAGACTATGGGTACCAAGTCCCAGAAAAATGGACTCTCGGGATACATCCCTCCCCAACTCCTTTTATTGCTTCCTCCTCTCCTCCTTCACCGGTGGTTATATTTTCTCACTCTCCTTCCGGATCTCAGGTATGTGTGCATATTTTTGCTGTTCTTTATTCACATTTTCTTAAGGCAAGATGCATCTATTTAACTCTTACTGACTTTGGTGCATGGAGTTGAAGAAGAAAGACCCAGCCCCTCATGAGCCCTTTCGTTGGGGGACATTTTGGTTCCTCTCAGGCCGATATGTCTCCTCCCCGTTCCCCCATGATTGGGCTTACTTACTCCCTCCATTCGACCTCTCTGCGCACGAAGGGCGCTGCTACCGGGGGAGGTTTCATTGAATCTGGGGGAGTCTCTTCTCAACTAAAAATAACTCCCCCTACCCCTTCTGAATTATCATCGCAGCACGAGGCAACTCTTCCCCTCGTTCTGGTTGAGGAAAGTGCTCCTGAGGTAACATATAATCTTTTACTTGTCAAGGCTCACATCTTTTCCTTTTTCTATCCCTTTTCTTATCATGATGAATTTTAATATGTTGGGATGCCTTAGGTTGAAATGGCATCTTTGTTAGATGGCATTCTTCTTCCCACCATACTTACAAGACCCATAGCTGCGGTTCCTCTTTTTGGTGACATAACGGGGGTAAGTAACACTTTGATGCATTTTTCCCTTTTTCTCGTAGTTGTTCCCTGTGTCTAACTCGTGGCTTTATGTTTGCAGCTTTCACCAAGTCTTACCCCGGCCTTTTCTCTTAGTGTTCTTCCTCTTTCCAAGGCCAGGGTTGATGCTTCATCCTAGCATGATGGTTCTTCGGTGCCTACCCGTGCTGAGGTATCGGTTGGAGATCCATCGTCTTCTTTGAGCGAAACTCCTACGTTGGCCTTGGTACCTTTTGTTGGAGAGGGATCTTTGCCGGCCATTGAGGCTTTTTCAGGTAAGGGCACCATTGAGGCTTCAAGGAAGTAATTCTGCCCCCAACGGTTCCTGCCGCTATGGCTTCCATGGTGACTCCAATTCTCATTCCTTCAACTGCTGAGGTACTTCGCTAATTTCTCTGCATTTCTCAACCTCTAAAACTTCTCCTATGATGGTGACTTGTCACTGAAAATACTTGTTGAAGATTTTTTATGAACTCCACCTATATTGGTGACTTAACAATGAAAACACTTGTTAAGATTTTTCATAAACTCCACCTATATTGGTGACTTAAAAATGATGACACTTATTAATATTTTTCCATAAACTCGACCTATATTAGTGACTTAACAACGAAAATGCTTGATAAGATTTTTCCATAAACTCCACCCATATCGGTGACTTAACAATGAAAATGCTTGTTACGATTTTTTCATAAACTCCACCTATATCGGTGACTTAACAACGAAAACACTTGTTAAGATTTTTCCATAAACTCTACCCATATCGGTGACTTAACAACGAACATGTTTGTTAAGATTTTTTCATAAACTCATTATTTCTTCTAACTGTTCTCAAGTTGCTCGGGAGGATTCTCCACCAGCTCTCTTGCCCATCGCCTCACCCCATCAGGAACCCGTTATATCAGAAGACTCCAGTCACAACGATCAAGCTTCCACGACCAGTGCTGCTGCTGAGAGCGAATCTGGTTGTGAGCTTCCTTTGCCTGACTTGGCTCCTCATGCCTTCTACCTGATGGTGCTTTAGCGTTCTCCTCAGATGCCTGCCAACCATTGCTTGGTAGTTGAGCAGCTTGGAAGCCACCATCTTGAAACGTTCACTATGGATTGACGACGTTCAAACATCTCCATGATGAGTTATAGGCTCTAGGGCATGTCCACCATTGTGGTTGAAAATTCCAGTACTCCGACCTCAAACGTTACCAGAGCCCTCCTTAACCAATTCCTGGGCTACCTGAGGAAGTTGGGTCATGATGGCTTTCATTTTTAATGGCTTATTATGCACTTAGAAACTTTGAAGAGCCGATGACTGGATAGACAGAGGTAACTTCTCCGAAAACATCAATAGGATCAACTGGTATAGGAAGCTAAGTTGGTTGAGTTAGCACATCTCCTTGCAACTGTTGACAAAGAGGTGGGGGATATGTAAGAACTCTGCGTTTTGCCAAGCTGAAGCGAGAGAGACTCCTCACTGAGCATACACAAGCACAAACGAGGTTGAAGGGTTCTATAAATGCCCAACAGTCTTGCCTGGCAGCTTATTTGGGCCTTCCTGGAGATTTTTTCTCTGCTCCAGATCTTTGGTTACTCTTAGGTCAATGATTTGTTGTAAATATTTTCTTTTTCTTCTTTTTATGTAATTTTTGGGTGATAGCTCCCAATTTTGTAATGCCTCAAAGTTTATGAATGAAGAAAAATGTATGTTTTCCCATGTCATTTCCTTGTGTTACAACTGTTTGAGTACATTATGAAGTTCTATAATTCTTTCATCTCCACTTGAGTTATAATAAAAATAACTTGAATACTCATCATAAAAAGAACTTATGTATTCGTAACAATAGCTACATACATCAGTGGTCCAAACATATTTTCTCACACATGATAAACTTTTAACCATTTATTGTTAATCTTGAATGGTTTATCTTCTTCCATCCTAGAAATGCAGAAATAACCTGAGTCATGATCTTCTTTTACAATGAAAGGTCCCTCCCTATTTTCTACAAACTTTGGTAGGGGCAACACTCTGATTTGTTTCACTACTGCTTTCAACACGAGGTTTCCCCCTGCGAACGTCCTCGATCTTACCATATGCCTTAGAAAGGTATTTCGTATACATTTGAAAGTGCTTCTTCGTATTATCTTTGTGTTCATCCAACGCTTCCAGTTGCACATGTCTACTCTTAGGGAGCATGCTACTTCGCAAGGTTTATAGAGCATAGGGAACTTCTAACTCCACTGTAAGGATTTCCCCAGCCCCATAAATGAGGGAGAACGAAGTATACCCTGTAGGCTTCTTCTTGGTTGTTCGATAGGCCCACAATACAATTGGTATTTTGTTATCCCACGATCCTGGGAAATCCTCCATCATTTGGTCCAAAATGTTAACCAAGGTTTTGTTAGTTTCCTCGGCTTGACCATTGCCCTTTGGATATGCCATCATCGAAGTATGATGAATAATGAAGTACTTGTCTATGACCATCGTTACCTCTGAATTGGCGAAAGGGGCTGCGTTATCTGAGAGAATAACATTTGGAATCCTAAAATGACAAATGATGTGTTCTTTGATGAAGTTGCTCACCACCCCCGCTATTGCCCTTCTCAGTGGTATCGCTTCAGCCCACTTTGTGAAGCACTCCATTGCTATAAGTATCCATATCTTTCCCCTCAAAGAAGGATGTATTTCCCCTACCAGGTCGAACGCCCAAGTGTGAAAAAGATAAGGCATTACCAGGGAGTGTAGATCTATCGATGAGTGCATGGATCATATTTCCATGAAGTTAACAAGCTTTGCATTTTCGAACGAACTCAACAGAGTCTTTCTCCATTATTGGCCAATAATATCCCAACGTCATTAATTGGTCATACAACTTAGCCCCTCCTATGTGAGCTAGATCGTGCACCTGTTTAAGGACCTCAGTCGCTTCTTCTTCTGTAATGTAACGCAGTGGCCTATTGAAGTACCCCCTTCGGTAAAGCTGCCCCTCCGGAACATAGAACCTTGGGGCCCTTTGCTTGAGTCCCATCGTGTCAATATTTTCTATTGAGACAACTCCATCTTTAATGAAGTCAATATAGGGCTTCCTCCAGTCAAGTTGAGCTTCCACAAAATGACATTCAGTTGCTTCGAAGAATAACTAGCATTTGTGGCACATCCAATGTAGATCCATCGCACCCCGTTTCATTCTAGGAAAAAAATATCCCTCTCTTTGGATTTTTTGGTAGAGAGGTATCTCTGTTGTCTCGCAGTGCTCTTCATGTGTTTTCTTTAATCTCTTCTCTACCTCTTCTAGGTCGATGCACCTTGACAACCATCCTCCTACATTTCTGAAGTAAAGGTTTCCCTGATTTGTGAAGTATTGGGCTAATTCCCTTAGCTCCTTCATTCTTTCCCCGGATTCTAGTTTCTTTCTAATCTCTCCCCTCTAGTCTGCATCCTCCTCCATCGATAGAATTGACTGTACCACCGAAGGAGATGTTCTTCGTTAGAATATGATGGTAGTTATATCGTTCCTCATGACCATTTTCTGGGCAATGGTGGCATAAGTGTCTGGGTGGCGGTTCATCATTCTGGGATGTCTCTTGATCTTGGTCCGATGGAACTGGCATAGGATCCTCTGAATGTTTATATCTGTATGGTGCCAGACTCATGTGTTTCAACACGTACTCTCTATTTATTTGCTGAATCACCAAATTCGAATGACCTTTGATGCAAAGTGAACAAATCCCCCTTCAAAGAGCCTCTTGCAACCCCAACACTAATGCTTCATAGTTCGCTTCGTTGTTGGAATAAGGGAAATCTAATTTGTAGGAAAGGAAAATCTCCTCCATTCCTTTTGAAAGAATATCCCCTACTCCTCCTTTCTTTTCCGTTGAAGATCCATCGAACTGCATCATCCAATCCTCATCCATTGAACCTAGGTGATTGTCCTGCAAATCGTCTCCTGGAATACTTTCTTTAGGTGGCTCAAACGTTCCCAAGGGGAAGATTGCTAATAGATCGGCGTACGCTTTAACTCTGATTGCGTGAGGAACCACACACTTCAAGTCATATTCAGAGAGGATAAGGAACCACCTAGATGCCATGCCAATCAATATAGTTCTTAGCAAATACTTAATAGGATCACATCTTGTTACAATATGAATTATAAAAGATAGCATATAATGTCTAAGTTTTTTTTCTACAAAGACTAAGGCTAAATAATTCCTTTCCAAGCTACTATATCTGACCTTTGGCCCGTGTATGATTCTGCTAAGGTAGTAAACCGATCGTTCTTCCCCATTAATCTCTTATGCCAATAAAGCTCCAATAGACCTCGTGACAGATGTGAGATACAATTGCAACAGTACTCCTGCCTGTGGGGGGGACCATGATTTGTGGTGAAACGAGAAGCTTATTTAGTCCAACGAGAGACTCCTAGTGGACCACTTCCCACTTGATCTTCATGTTCTTTCGCAAAAGTTGCATCAATCGGTGTGTCATTTCGGCCAGTCTAGGCAAAAATCTCCTAACATAGGAAACTTTACCAAGGAAACTCTTCAGCTCCTTCGCCATTCTTAGGCATGGCATCTCCAAAAATGCTCGCCGTTTGTCCTGGTCCATTTACACCCCTTATCGGTTAACCACGAAGCCTAGAACTTTCCCACTTGTTACTCCGAAGATGCACTTTAGTGGGTTCATCTTCAGTTTATATTTCCTATATCGGGGAAACACCTTCCTTAAATCACTTAGATGGGACTCCTCTCTCCTCGACTTGATGAACGAATCATCCACGTAAAATTCCACAAATTTGTGAAAGAAATCATGAAAAACGGCCATCATTGTTCTTTGGTAAGTAGCCGCATCGTTCTTGAGTCCAAACGACATTACTCTGTATATGAAATTCCCCAATGGGGTTCTAAATGTTATTTTCTCTGTATCCGAGGATTCCATCTTGATCTAGTTGTACCCCACATACCCATCCATGGAGCTATACATATCATGACCAATCGTTGCATCTATCAAGATGTCAATGGAGAGCATAGGGAAATCATCCTTGGGGTAAGATCTATTCAAATCTCTGAAGTCCACACAGATTCTTATTTAGTTTTTGTACAGATTCCTATTTAATTTTTGTCTTTCTTTCCCACTGGGATAATACTAGACAGCCAAAGCGGGTGTTGTATCGGTTTGATGAACCCTCCCGCCAATTAGCGTTGGACCTCTTCCTTTATCTTTAAATCTAGCTCAGGCTTGTATGTTCTTATTTCTTATTTCAGTGGAATGGCTGAAGGCATCACGTTCAAATTGTGGCAGCTGACTCCCTCATCCATCCCTTCCATCTCTGTGTATTTCCACACAAAAATGTCTATGAACTCCAGAAGGAACTCAACAAAAGCCTCTCGTTTCTTCTTATTGAGATCTTTTGCTAGGTTTAACTACTCCAACTCTTGTGCTCGTGGCTTTGGTTGATCTGCCATGTAATCTAGGTGTGTCTAAGATGGTTAGGACAAGCCCCAATGGTGCCTCACTTCTCAATCCTCCAAACCAAGTCCCTCAAAAGTTCCCACTGCGAGGCCATTCGATGGAGCATGAAAGCTCTACTAGGCCCTGCCAAGCCTGGTCTCTCGCGAGTACCATTCGACCTCACACATAATCATTACTCTCGTTACATTTTTAGATTCGTTATAGCCCATAGTCAGTACAAACAAAACATACAATATGGCTAAGTACAATAAGCTAAAATATAAGTTGCCACGCTAAGCTTCCTTGCAGAGATGCCACACTGAGTTGCCACGCTTGAGCTGCCTTACTGAGTTGTCACGCTTGAGTTGGTTTAACCCCAGATACTGTTTTAAATAGGGGAATTATCCATATTCTCAGGATTACCTTCAAGCCCCCTCTACACCGTCAAAGGGTGAAAATGTAAAACAGACTCGTAAGAGGCACGAACACCTCGCATAAGGCCAATGTAACCCGCAAGAACTAACCGTGTAGTCAAGAGACCCCCATAGCATGACCAAAATTTGAAAAATCTCTAGACTTAGGTTAAGAAATATGTGGTCAAAGGGAAAAAACTAAAAAAATGGCCTCGTAAGAGGTACGCACACCTCGCGCCAATGTAACTCGTAGGAATTTACCGCATTATCACGGGACCCTGGGATTAAGAGCACCACCAGAATTCATAAATTAACAGGCTTGGGCTTAAAAACATGTCATCAAAGGGTGAAAACGTAAAATAGCCACGAAACTGCCCCGTAAGAGACACGAAAACCTCACACAGGACCAATGTAACCAGCAAGAATAGACTGCGTAGTCATGGGACCTTTAGTTTGAGAGCACGACCAAAATTTTCTAACTCTTAGACTTAGGCTAAAAAACATGCCGTCAAAGGGTGGAAATGTAAACAAACCACAAAACGGCCCCATAAGAGGCATGAACACCTTGCACGGGAATATTATAACCCGTAGGAACCGATCGCGAAGTCACAAGACCATCGGTTTGAGAGCACGACCAAAATTTGCAAAATATCTATACTTAAGGCTTAAAAACATGTTTTCAAAGTGTGAAAACATAAAACAACCACAAAACAGCCCTGTAAGAGTCACGGACACTTCGCACGGGAATATTGTAACCTGCAACAACCGATCGCATAGTCACAGAATGCCCGATTTTAGAGCATGACCAAAACTCATAAACTATTAGACATAGGCTTAAAAACATGTCGTTAATGGATGAAAACGAAAAAAAAATCACAAAATGGCCCTCTAAGACCCAAAAACACCTCGTACTGGACCAATTAACCTGTCAGTACTGATCGCATAACCACGAGACACCTGGTTTGAGAGTAGGACCAAAATTTGCAAAATATCTAGACTTAGGCTTAAGCATCTGCCATCAAAGGGTGAAAATATAAAACAACCACAAAATGGCTCCATAAGAGGCACAAACACCTCGCATGGGACCAATGTAACCCATGGGAATCAACGACATAATACGGGACCCTCGATCTGAGAGCAAAACCAAAATTTTTAAAATATCTAGACTTAGGCTTAAAACCATGCCATCAATGGGTGAAGACATAAAATAGTGATAAAATGGCCCTGTAAGAGGCACGAACACCTCGTAGGGGACCAATGTAACTCGTAGGATGTAATACCCCATGTTTTAATTAATTGACTTTAATTAATTTGGAGAAAAATAAAATTTTGTATTTAATGGTCATTAAGAATTTAACTTGGTTTTATTAATACATTTTCAATCGGGAATTAATTCGGGTCTTTGAAAAAAAAGGTTATAAGGATTTTTATCGTTTAACTGGCAGGTACGTTTTTAAGAATATTTATGAGATTAAAAAGTTGGATTTTAAAAGGTTTCATTTTTGGATGTGGGGTTGTTCAAATGACATCGTATGTCGTTCGAACGATATAGCATCTCGTTCGAACGACATCGTACTTCGTTCGAACGACAGGGGTGGTGGATGGATTAGAGAGTCCTAATATGGTTTTAACTCTTAAACCCTTTATATACTAAACTAATATGGGTTCGGGACTTTGAAAATACTTTTTCGCTCAAACCTTGCCCAGTAAGGTCCTCAAAACATATTTCTCCCATCTTCAACCCCTAGCCCCAAATTTTATCATGTTTTGGAAGACTCACTTGGTGTTTTCTAAAGAGGAGTTTAACCTTCTACTCATATTTTTATCCAACTAATTTCAGTTATGAATACTCTATTCCTTTCCTTTAATATTATGCATTTTAAGTGTTTCCTAAACCTTAATCTCATGTTTTCTTAAAATCAATTAGCAATCTTATTAGAGAAAGTGGACACATAAAACTTGGGGAACTTTTTCTGAAATCCTTTAATATGATTAATATTCATAACCCCTGAGTACATAGGATTGATGAGTGGATTTTGGGTTTTATTGGTGTAGGTTGCATGTAGAAAAACCCTAGTTTTGAAATAAATTAAATTGGGGGCGTAGAACTCACGTAATTTAGATAGAGATAATGAATTTGGAATTTTTACGTATTAATGATGAAATCTCGGTGTATTTAAATTAAGATAATTATATGAGATTAATTGAGTATTTATGACGAGGTGGTCATTAAATTAAGATTTAATTGAATTGGACTATCATGCGTAGTTTGGTACATCAATTAATTGTGATTGTTTATGTGATTTGTTGGTATTATTTAAATTATCATTGTGACGACGGGTTGTTGGGTATTTTTGCTCTCCCTATATGTTTAGGATTCCTTATAAGTATGGGACTAGTGGGTAGGCCTTTTGACGATTTTCGCCTTCTAGGTATGGGTCTAGTGTGGGTATATTATTACTAATTCATTATGTCGGGGGTGGGCTGATTTTTGTTACTTTATCGTTGTTACGCTATCCAATGCTTGAGACTAGGTCGAGGTTTGTGTTAGAAATTCATCCCATACATAAGTTAGGACGTATTAATAACTTGGGTACCCTTAGCTATTGGACTAAGAGGTATTTTGAGGATCTCACATTGATTAAAAGGTTGGGGTAATGTGAAATTTGTGAAATTGAGAATTAATGTCTAAGATAAAAACGGGTATTAAAATTGGTCAAGACATAAATTGTGGGGAATCGACAGTTTAACCGGATTCAACTGGCGTTTTATGTCGTGTCGTGTGTGGAACCTTGTCAAATTGAGGGGGATCAACAGCTTAAACAGATTCGGCCGGCGTTTTGGCAAGATAAAGTGAACACTTTGGTGGAAATTACCACCCGGGGTGGGAGGACCACCATAATAACAAGTGAGAACATTAATAAAAGTTGGTTAATTTAATTAAATTAACATCGTGAGACTTGGTAAATTAAAATCATATTGGAGTGCCTTTTTAAATGGGGACCTCTGCGGGTAGTTAGTAATTTATATTTATCGCGGTTAATTATCTCGTCTAAATTAAAATATTCTATTGTGATATTTATTGCATATAATCTTATTGTCTGGACTCAAGAATCCTATTTGAGGGAAGTAGTGTGTATTCATTCTCGAGTCTCTTACCTTGTGTGTTGACTAACTTTTTTAGGATATGATTTGGAGAAGCTATATAGGATTATCGGAGTTATCATTTGGAGGTGCAACTGGAGTTTATTCGTTTTATTGCTTTATTTAGTTATACTTTCTTTTCAGCCGTATTTAATTATGAGACTTCATTTGAGTTTTATTGGGCCATTCAGTTTCAATGTTGTTTAGATGATTTCAATTGGATTATTCAGTCAATTTATCATTCAAATTTTATTTAATCATTATGGGAGATTGGATTTATTCAAAGTTTAGCATGTGATGGATCTTTATCCTTCATTTATTTTATTAATTGGGTTTGATTCAATTAATTATCTTGGGGATTGATTTATTTATGTCTCGTGTCTATCTCATGCTAAGAATGGTATTTATTTAGTTCCCTCCTAGCTTAGTTCGGCGGTGGGGGATGGCCACCCCGTTTGTCGAATTTCACGGGTTGTGACAGATGGTATCAGAGCATGGTCTTAGATCTCGTAGGTTATGACTAGGTTTTAGCTTCCGCGTTACTTATATTTGATTCCTTTTGGATGATTTGTACTCTTAGTTATTCCTAGTCCGATGTTGTCTTAATCCTATCTTTTTAGATGGTGAACATAATGAGAGCTAGGAATAGGAGAGAGGAGTTTGTTTCTGGTCCCACGACTCAGGAGAGGCGTTGAGGCCGAGGAGTTAGATGATATTATTCGTGAGGCCACGAAGTCCGGTTTGGAGATGGGGAGATAGATATGGGTGACTTTAGGGACACAGAAGCAGGGTACACCCATCTTATCTTGGGATAGGGCAAGAACTAGTTTTCTTAAGGGCAATCCTCCCACCTTCGCAGGGGGATCTGACCCAACGGTTGCTGCTCACCAGTGGAGGAGAGATATGGAGAGGCATTTGAGGATGGTGGATTGCGCGGATATGCAGAAGCAAATACTAGCGACATTTAAGCTGACTGGGGGTGCTCTGTAGTGGTGGGAGAGTGCCACCACATCAAAGGAGAGAGATCAGTTGGGATATGCAGAATTTCTTATCAAGTTCAATAATAAGTACTTTTCGTATGCAATTGGGAATGCAAAGAATAGAGTTTATGGACTTGGAGCAAGGTTCAAAGTCGACTGTCTAGTATGAACAGGAGTTCACAAATTTATCTATATTTGTACCAGATGAGGTTAGTACTGAGGTGAAGAAAATGGAGTGTTTCATTAAGGGATTGTCTTGGTCGATTAGGTAAACGATGTTGGGGAATCCGACGTGCACTACCTATGTTAAGGTGGATGTCACAATGTTGTTATGGCAAGAGAAGGAAAATTATCAAAATAATTTGGAAAGAGACAATAGTCTAATGGACAAGGATATGAGAATAAGGGAGGGTCGCAATGATCAGGCATAGAAGAGGCAGAGGACCAATAAGGAACAACAAGGTCAAGGAGAGGAGCGAGCAAATACTAGGCGTTTCGAACCTTTTAAAGGCGAATGCTTTATTTGTGGGAAAGTAGGACTTAAAGCGCCTAGGTGTTATAAGAAACCGGGTCAACAAGACCAAGCAACACTGGCCCAACCAAGTTAAGTTACACAAGGGCAACAAGGTCCAGGTGCACAGGGATGGTAAGGATTGAGGCCTCCAGTTCTCATGACAATAGGGGTTTAGGGAGCACCAATAGCACCGAAAGCGTCAGGTGGTCAGGGAGTGACCGTAACACCAAACCAAACTGGTTATGGGAGGTGTTATTTACTTCAGCCTCGGGCAGAGCAAGATAGATTGCGTGGCTAGTAGAGTATCACGGTACGTAATATCTTCTTAGATACTTATACATGTAGGCATTATATAAATTGTATTTTTGTTAAGGATTACGTTCGGGTAGATTAAGTGTATGGGCGCCTAATTATGATACACTACAGGTAGGCATATGTGATCCTTATTTTACGTTGCGTGAATTTATGCGTTGATGTGTATGCTTCGTCTAATTTCGAGGACGAAATTCTTTCCTAGTGGAGAAGTATGTAACACTCCGTGTTTTAATTAATTGACTTTAATTAATTTGGAGAAAAATGAAATTTTGGATTTTAATGGCCTTTAAGAATTTGATTGGGTTTTATTAATAAATTTTCTATCGGGAATTAATTTGGGTTTTTTTTAAAAAAAGTTTATAAGGATTTTTATTGTTTAATTGGCAGGTACGTTTTTAAGAATATTTATCAGATTAAAATGTTGGATTTTAAAATATTTCATTTTTAGATGTGGGGTCATTCAAACGACAGAGTATGTCGTTCGAACGATGTAGCATATCATTCGAACGACATCGTACTTTGTTCGAACGACAGGGGTGCTGGATAGATTAGAGAGTCCTCATCTGGTTTTAACTCTTAAACCCTTTATATACTAAACTGACACGGGGATGGGACTTCGAAAAATACTTTTTCTCTCAAACTTTCTTTAGTAAGGTCCTCAAAACATATTCCTCTCGTCTTCAACCTCTAGCCCCAAGTTTTATCAAGTTTTGGAAGATTCACTTGGTATTGTCTCAAGAGGAGTTCAAACTTCTACTCATATTTTTATACAACTAATTTCAGGCATGAATAATCATTCCTTTCCTTTAGTATTATGCATTTTAAGTGTTGCCTAAACCTTAATCTCAGTTTTTCTTAAAATCAATTAATAATCTAATTATAGAAAGCGGACACATAAAACTTGGAGCTATTTTTATGAAATCCTTTAATATAATTAATATTCATAACCCTTGGGTACGTAGGATTGATGTGTGGATTTTGGGTTTTATTGGTATAGGTTGCATGTAGAAAAAACCCTAGTTTTGAAATAAATGAATTTGGGGGCATATAACTCACGTAATTTATGTAGAGATAATCAATTTGAAATTTTGGCGTATTAATGATTTAATCTTTGTGTATTTAAATTAAGATAATTATATGAGAATTGGGTGTTTATGATGAGGTGATCATTAAATTAAGATTTAATTGAATTGAACTATCATGCTTAGTTTGGTACATAGATTAATTGTGATTGTTTATGTGACTTGTTGGTATTATTTAAATTGCCATTGTGACGAGGGGTTGTTGGGTATTTTTTCTCTACCTATATTTTTGGGATGCCTTCTAGGTATGGGACTAGTGGGTATGCCTTTTGATAATTTATGACTTATAAGTATGGGATTGTGAGGGTAGATCATTACGACTTCATTATGTCGGGGGTGGGCTAATTTTTGTAACTTTATCATCGTTACGTTAGCTTATGCATGAGACTAGGTCGAGGTTTATGTTAGAAATTAATCCTATACATAAGGTAGGACGTAATAATAACTTAGGGACCCTTAGGTATGGAACTAAGGAGTATTTTGAGGATCTCACATCGATTAAAAGGGTGGGGTAATTTGTAATTTGTGAAATTGAGAAATTGAGAATTAATGCCTGAGATAAAAACAGGTATTAAAATTGGTGGCGACATAAATTGTGGGGCATCGACAGTTTAAACAGATTCGACTGGAGTTTTATGTGGTGTCGTGTGTGGAACCTTGTGAAATTGCAGGGGATCGACAGTTTAAACGAATTCGGCTGGTGTTTTGGCAAGGGAAAGTGTGACACTTTGGTGGAAATTACCACTCGGGGGGGGGGGGGGGGGGGGGGAGGACTGCAACAATAACAAGTGGGAACAATAATAAAAGTTGGTTAATTTAATTAAATTAACATCGTGGGACTTGAAAAATTAAAATCATATTAGTGTGCCTTTTTAAATGGGACCTCTGCGGGTAGTTAGTAATTTATATAAATCGCGATTAATTATCTCGTCTAAATTAAAATATTCTATTGTGATATTTATAGCGTATAATGTTACTATCTGGACTCAAGGATCCTATTTGAGGGGAGTAGTGTGGATTAATGCTCGGGGCTCTGACCTCGTGCGTTGACTAACTTTTTCAGGATAAGATTTGGAGAAGCTACATAGGATTATCGGAGTTATCGTTTGGAGGTGCAGTTGGAGTTTATTCATTTTATTGCTTGATGTAGTTAGACTTTTTTTTGAGTCGTATTTAATTATGAGACTTCATTTGAGTTTTATTGGGCCATTCGGTTCTAATATTGTTTAGAGGATTTCAGTTGGATTATTCAGTCGATTTATCATTCAGATTTTATTAATCATTATGGGAGATTGGATTTATTCAAAGTTTAGCATGGGATGGATCTTTATCGTTCATTTGTTTTATTAGTTGGGATTGATTCAATTAATTATCTTGTGGATTGATTTATTTATGTCTCATATATGTCTCATGCAAAGAATGGTATTTATTTAGTTCATACATGGCTGAGTTCGGTGGCAGTGGCTGGCCACCCCGCCTGTCGGATTTCGCGAGGTGTGACATAGGAACTAACCGCATAGTCACTAGACCCCCGGTTTGAGTGCACGGCCAAAATTTTCCAAATATATAGACTTAGGCTTAAAAAATGCCATCAAAGGGTGAAAATATAAAACAGCCACAAAACGGCCCCGTAAGAGGCATGAGCACATGCACGGGACTAATGTAACCCGCAAAAAACCGATTGTAAAGTCATGGGACCCCAATTTAGGAGCACGACCTAAATTTACAAAGAGTTAGACTTGGGCTTAAAACACGTCGTTAAAGGGTGAAAATCTAAAACAACCACAAAACGGCCTCGTAAGAGGCCCAGACACCTCGTACGGGACCAATGTAACATGCGGGAATCGACCGCATTTTCATGGGACCCCCGGTTTGAGAGCATATCCATAATTTGCGAAATATCTAGACTTAGGCTTAAAAACATGCCATCAAAGGGTGAAAATGTAAAACAACCACAAAACAACCTCGTAAGAGGCATAAGCACCTCGCACGGGACCAATGTAACCCATAGGAACTGATCACGTAGTCATGAGACCCCCAGTTTGAGAGAACAACCAAAATTTGTAAAATATCTAGACTTAGGCTTAAAAATATGCCGTTAAAGGGTGGAAACATAAAACAACAAAAAAATGGCCTTGTAAGAGGCATGAACATGTCGCATGGAACCGAAGTAACTAGCAGGAATAGACTGCGTAATCATGGGACCTCGGTTTGAGAGCATGACCAAAATTTTTAAACTCTGAGACTTACACATAAAAACATGTCGTCAACGGGTGAAAATGTAAAACAACCACAAAACAGTTATGTAAGAGGCACGATCACCTCGCAGAGGAATATTGTAACTCGTAAGAACCGATCGCGTAGTCACGGTACCCTCGGTTTGAGAGTACGACCAAAATTTGAAACTATTAGACTTAGGTTTGAAAACATGTCGTCAAAGGGTGAAAATATAAAACAACCACAAAACGGGCCCCTATAAGGCATGAACACCACGTACGGGACCAATGTAACCCGCAGGAGCTCACCTTGTAGTCACGGGATCCCCGATTTGAGAGCACCACAAAAATTTGTAAATTGTTAGACTTTGGCTTAAAAACATGTCGTGAAATGGTGAAAACGTAAAACAACCACAAAACGGACTCGTAAGAGGCGCGCCCACCTCGTACGGGACCAATGTAACCAGCAGGAGCCGATCGCGTAGTCACGAGATGCCTGGTTTGAGAGCGCTACCAAAATTCATAAACTATTAGAAATAGGCTTAAAAATATGTCGTCAAATGGTGAAAATGTAAAACATCCAAGAAACGGCCTCATAAGAGGCACGAACGCCTCGCGCGGGACCAATGTAACCCACAGGAACTGAACGCATTGTCACGAAACCGCCGATTTGAGAGCACAACCAAAATATACAAACTGCTAGAATTAGGCTTAAAAACATGTCACGAAAGGCCGAAAACGTAAAAAAAACACAAAACGGCCCCATAAGAGGCACGAACACCTCGCACGGGACCAATGTAACTAGTAGTTATAGAGTGCATAATCACGGGACCCCCGATTTGAGAGCACAAACAAAATTTGAAAACTATTAGACTTAGGCTTAAAAATATGTCGTCAAAGGGTGAAAATGTAAACCATCCACAAAACGACCCCATAAGAGGCACGAACACTTCGTATAGGAATATTGTAACCCACAATAACCGATCGCGTAGTCACGGGAACCCCAGTTTGAGGGCATGACCAAAATTTGGGAAATATCTAAATTAAGGCTTAAAAACATGTCGTTAATGGGTGAAAACGTAAAACAACCATAAAATAACCCCGTAAAAGGTACAAACTCCTCGCACGGGATTAATTTAACCTGCTGGAATCGACCACATTGTCACAGAACCCCCCAGTTTAAGAGCACGACCAAAATTTGCAAGCTATTATACTTAACCTTAAAAACATATTGTCAAAGGGTGAAGAGGGAAACCAACTACAAAATAGCCCCGTAAGAGGCACGAACACCTCGCAGGGGACCAATATAACCCGTAGGAACCAACTGTGTAGTCACATGATGCTCGATTTTAGAGCAGGACCAAAATTTGTAAAATATATAGTCTTAGGCTTAAAAACATGTTGTTAAAGGGTGAAAACATAAAACAACTCCAAAACAGCCCAATAAGAGGCACGAACACCTCAGACGGGACCAATGCAAACTAAAGGAACCGATCGCGTAGTCACAGGACACTCGGCTGGAGAGAACGAACAAAATTTTCAAACTATTAGACATAGGTTTAAAACACGATGTCAAAGGACGAAATTTACAAAAGTCACAAATAGCCCCATAAGAGGCAAGAACAACTTACAACGATGAATGTAACCCGTTGGTTCTGACCGCATAGCCACAAGGCACACGATTTGAGGGCAGGACCAAAATTTGAAAAATATCAAGACTTAGGATTAAAACATGCCATCAAAGGGTGAAAATTTAAAACAACCATAAAATGGCCCCGTAAGATGCACGAACACCTCGAACAGGACCAATGTAACCCGCGGGAATCGACGACATAGTACGAGACATTTAGTCTAAGAGCATGACCAAAATTTCTAAAATATCTAGACTTAGGCTTAAAACCATGCCGTCAAAGTGTGAAAACATAAAACAACGATAAAACGGCCCTGTTAGAGGCATGAACACCTCACACGGGACCAATGTAACCCATAGGAACCGATCGCATAGTCACTAGACACTTGGTTTGAGTGCATGACCAAAATTTGAGAAATATCTGGAGGTAGGCATCAAAACATGTCGTCGAAGGGTGCAAACATAATACCACCACATAATGGCCCCGTAAGAGGCACGAACACCTTGCACAATATCAATGTAACTCGCAAGAAACGACGCGTAGTCACAAAATTCCCTGTTTAAGAGCACGACTAAAATTTACAAACTGTTAGACATGCTTAAAAACATGCGGTCAAAGGGTGAAAATGTATAACAGCCACAAAACAGCCCTGTAAGATGCAATAACACCTCGCACCGGACCAATGTAACCCACAAGAGTTGACCGCATTGTAACGGGACCCGCAGTTTGATAGCACGACCAAAATTTGCAAAATATCTAGACTTAGGCTCAAAAACATGTCGTCAAAGGGAGAAAACATAAAACAACCACAAAATGGCCCCATAAGAGGCACAAACACCTCGCACATGAATAATGTAATCATTAGAACTGATCATTTAGTCATGGGACCCCCGCTTTGAGAGCACGAAAAATATTTTCAAACTATTAGACTTAGGCTTAAAAGCATGCCGTCAAAGGGTGAAAATATAAAACATCCACAAAACGGTCCCGCAAGAGGCACGAACGCCTCACACGGGACCAATGTAACCCATAGAAATAAACCGTACAGTCACGGAACCCAAGGTTTTAGAGCATGAACAAAATTTGCAAAATATTTAGACATAAGCCTAAAAACATGTTGTCAGAGGGTGCAAATATTAAATGGAAATAAATGACTCCGTAAGAGGCACAAACACGTCATACGAAACCAATGTAAGCCACAAGAATCGACCGCATAGTCACGAGACACCGAGCTTGAGAGCACAACCAATATTTGAAAAATGTTAGACGTAGGCTTGAAACATGCAGTTATAGGGTGAAAACATAAAACAACCATAGAACGTCAACATAAGAGGCACAAACACCTCGAACGGGCCTAATGTGACCCGCAAGAATCGACCGCGTACTCACGGGACCCCAATTTGAGAGCATGACCAAAATTTACAAACTGTTAGACTTAGGCTTTAAAACATGTCGTCAAAGGGTGAAAACATAAAATAATCACAAAATATCCCCATAAGAGACACAAACACATCACACAGGACCAATGTAACCCACAAGAACCAACCGCATAGTCACGAGACCCCCAGTTTGAGAGCACGAGGAAAAAATTCAAAAGATATAGACTTATGCTTAAAAAAATGCCGTCAAAGGGTGAAAATATAAAACAAACACAAAACGGCCCTGTAAGAGGCACAGACACCTCACAGGGGACCAATGTAATCCACATGAACTGATCACTTAGTTATGGGCCCCCCCAATTTGAGAACATAACCAAAATTTGTAAACTAACTAGACTCAGGTTTTAAATCATGTTGTCAAAAGGTGAAAACGTTAAACAGCCAAAAAATGTCCCCGTAAGAGGAATGAATACCTCGCACGGGACCAATGTAACCCGCAAGAACCGATCGTGTAGTAACGGGACCCCCAATTTGAGGGCACGACCAAAATTTGCAAACTGTTAGAATTAGATTTAAAAACATGTCATCAAAAGGTGAAAACTTATAACATCTATGAAACGGCCCCGTAAGAGGCACAAACACCTCACACGGGACCAATGTAACTCGCAGGAATCGACCGCGTGGTCACAGGACTCTCAGTTTAAGAGCATGACCAAAATTTACAAAATATCAAGACTTAGGCTTAAATACATGTCGTCAAAACATGAAAACGTAAACAACCCCAAGATGGGCCCATAAGAGGAACGAACACCTCACACGGGACCAATGTAACCGATAGGAATTAACCACATAGTCATGGAACCTACGGTTTGAGAGGATGACCAAACTTCGCAAATTGTTAGACTTAGGCTTAAAAACATGTCATCAAAGGATGAAAACGTAAAACAACCACGAAACGGCATCGTAGGAGGCAAAAACACCTCGCACGGGACCAATGTAACTTGTAGGAACCGATCGCGTAGTCATGGCACCCCCAGTTTAAGAGCAGGACCAAAATTCGCAAATTGTTAGACTTTTACAAGAGAAATGTAACCCGTAGGAACAAACCGCGTAGTCACTCGAAAAATGACTATAACCCAAGTGGCACTCGCAGTAACTGACCGGTTAGATACTCGGTTGGATGAAAAATTTCTTTGTTTCTATTATTAAAAATAGTCACTGATTGAGAGAGTGATAATTTTTTATTTTAAAATAAAACAAGTTATAAATTTGGGTCGTGACCATGTTTTATGGGCATAAAAAAAGTGGGTCGTCGATTTGGGCCATAACCAAGTCCGTGACCATCATGGGCCATGACCAACAAAATGGTCATGCCTGAATTGGTCACGGACCAAATTTAAGACCCACCACCAATGCTCACGGATTTAGGTCGTGACCATGCGCAGTATTTGGTGCTGTGCTTCAAATAGTTTTTAAACTTGAAGAAAAAAATTTGTTCAAAAGAAACAAGTGAAAATTCAACAATGTGAATCTAACATCCTAGGATGTGAAAATCCTAAAGGTTGTAGGCCGTTTTAAAGTGTTTATCTAATCAAAATAAACTCACAGAGTATTCTTAAGATATAAAACATATTTAAATATTCTCAAGAACAAATTGTACAAAATGTTTGTTCAAGTCTTGAGAAAAACTAATCAAACTTCAAGTAACATTAAATTTTTCAAAATTTTTTAAATCATTAGCTTGATAAAACAAAAAAAAAAACTTTCAAAAAACTTATTTTTTCGTAACCTTATCTTGTTGCGGGGAAGAAGATGATTTAAATAGGAATTTTCAAACTTTTGGAGATAAATATCAAACCCTCTAACTAATTATTTTCCACAAAAAAATATGTTTCTTCTCCACACAATAAAAGATATGACAACAGTAGAGAATATTCATATTTTTCAATGTAATCTTTTCAACAGATTTCTTTTTGCATCAGATCTAGAGCCGCCGCTAGAACTTTACTAGAGTAAAGAAATTTATCATTGTAGTGAACCTGCGATAAAGCTAGGTCATGTAAAGTTTAAAAAAATGGAGTTGGATCAACTAGCAGTGAAACCAAGTTCGTTGTATTGAAGGAGGACCTTCATTGTGGTGATTCATATCGTGCACTTGACCAAAATTGAACTAGTATTTCCCCCAAGATTTTGAAAATAATTTTGGCAAACACTCTAAGTATATTTACTCACAACCTAGAACTTGGTTTCTATCGCGAGGGTTTCCAATTTAAATTCTTTGTTTCTTGTGTGTTATTTCACTTTATATTCCGTTATGTTGATTTCATCACCCACGTTCCAATAGGACATAATTTATTTTATTTAGTAAAATTAAAGTTTGGTTTAATTAAAAAAATGATTTTTTTGTGGACACATAATTAATTAATTTGACTAGATACTCAAGACACATACTTTTACAAAACCCAAAATTCAGCCACTCATATTGCGGACTTGGAAGTATAACCAACTTCTAGAAGCTTCATAAATTTAGGATATCCTTTTCACTTCATTACTCACTTTTCAATTATTTTTCTGCATAATGACATTATAATATGAGAGCATCTTCTTTGTCCTACCGGGACATAGTTTTGTCACACTAAATTGCATCATCAAGATTTTAGCCTTTGAGGATGAATTTTTCCACGAGAATCTAATCAAGATAAATCTTCTTAAATAGTTTAACTTCTTTAACTTCAAGTTTAAAATTTTAGAAGTGAATAGTTTAAGTCATAATAAGAGTGAATGTGAGGATGGACCTTTTAAGGGTGTGACTTAGGAAATATATGAATGACTCTAATATCCTAAACGGTATGAATACGTTATAACTCCAATTTTAGCAAATTAACAAATCTAAAACCCTATATTTATGAACATAAGTAGAATACCAATTTAATCCATTTAATCGAAACGAAACAAGATTGAATAGAATTTTAAATTTTAATAATATATTTAAATTGCTAGAATTTATACTCACACATGCACAGTTAGATCTATTCTATTTAATTGTGAATTAACTAGATTAGGACCTTTAAATTTCAATTAAACTCGTCAAATTATGGATTGACCCTAGATCTAAGTGCATAATTGTGTGATCTGAAATTAACTACAAGATCATCCACATATTAATCACACAACACCAAAATTATGACAAAAATCCCCCCTATGGGATAAAAAACTTATATGCATGTTGATCTCTGATTCGACTTAAAAAGAACAACGTTACAAGATTCAAGAATATACATCTTACTCATCTCGTTTGCAAGAAGTTATCTATACACATCAAAATTCATCAACATTAAAATGGGAAACGAATTTGAAGATCCGTTAAAGTCGTGAGGAAGTCTATTCTACTCTTATACATCACACCTAGTAAATTCCTCCAATGAACTCCTCAAAATAAATATAATAGGTTTTTAGTTGGTATGCATTCATGTGAAGTTAAATATATACTTCTGTAGTTTTGTAAAGCATTTCACTCATAAAATTCCGCACTATACACAAATGAAGCATGAATCTAGTCAAACATCTCAATTTTGAAAGGGAGAAAGAAATTGCAAGGGAGTCACTATAATATTCCTAAAAATGAGTTATGCTTAGAATTTGATTATTTAATTTTTAAAATTAGAGCCAAAATAATGAATTTATAGGAAAATCCAAATATTTGGGCCCTCATGCACACGGTGCCATATTCGCTCAGTGTGTATAGTTCAGATCTCATTAGCCAAAAATATGCCACGTGGATTTGAATTGATTTCACTAAAGTCCTCCATGCAGCTCTCTAATAGTTCCATATGCACGCAAGTGAATGAAAAAGACATATTTTCAATATGACATGGTTTTAATCAAACAAAATGCTTAACATTTTGCAATTTTATTAAGTCCAAAAATACATTATGAAAATGTGCATATGTTCAAATATTAAATTTCATTCAATCACAATTATATAGTGGAAAGTAAAGTCGCGCCTAGTGAGATGCAATATAGTTTAAGCTAGTGTCATTTTGATTGCAGATCGTCTACAAAAATTGATGCTACTCCAACAACATAATGACATCAAAAACGGGATTAATACCCTTCTCATAAAAGTGCAAGAAAAACAAACATGTAATACATGTGGGAAATATGACTTTTAAAAATATAAAATCAATTTTACTTTGATGAATTTATAAAATATTTTTTGAATTTTTTAAAGAAATATTTCTATGTTTTTAGTGTGCAATATTTTTAATGACACGCCTTTAGTAGCACATGAAAATTCCCTTAAAAATTTTTAAAAGTCCAAAGTGAGAAAAAGAGAAATCCTAAACCGTTTGATCCGTGAGAGGTGTAAAAATTTAAGAGTTGCAGTCATGTTTCTTTTCTCAGCACTCGCGTAAAAATATAAAACCACGATTAAAATCACTCGCATATCATGATAGAGGGTTAGGTCGGCTATTGCGGTTAATGCGTGACTATGGCGGAGGTTTGTAGGTGAGATTTATTGTGGTGATTAAGTTTTGTTTCAACCCTTTTTTAATTGATTTGTTTAGTGTTTTAAACATATGGGATTCTTTTATAAACTTATCTTTTAAATCTTTTTAAGGAGATTATTGTAAAAGAACAAGTATTCTCAAAATCTCAATAGGATTATATTTTGTTATTTTCTTCCAACACATTTTGAGTCATAGTCTAAGTTTAGCCGAAAAAGCTTCATGTTCAAGGGTACAAGACCAGGATTCTTCATATTCATCTAAGACCTACCTCATGCCATGACCAATAATAATGCCACTTTAGCAAAAATCTAAAGGGCTTTGAATATTTAGTTCACCCTTGGTTTAACATATCTACACTTGGATTTTGTTAAATTAAAAAATGTGTTAGACTTGTGTGTGGGTTTTTGGATGAATTGGCAAATATGTTGTGCACTATACTTTTCATTTATAAAAACTTTTTTTTATAAATTGAATCTTTATGTATGTATTTTAAGTGTGAGTCTTCTAGGTTACAAACAAAAATACTTAGAGTTTTTGCAAAAAAAAATTCAAACTTTAGTAGTTAAGAATGGGAAACATTCCCTCGATAACAACGTGATCTACTTCATTGTAGCTTCACCACATCGAAGGTTTTCTTCACTATAATGATCAAGGTTTTTGCTAGTTCCATTCTATGATTTTCCTCGGTTACTTATGAGATTTGGTTCCTCCGGCTCCACAGCACAACAAGGAATATTTCCGCTGCAACGAAGGTATTGGATCTAGCACGAAATAGAAATTTTTTCATAAGATTACTTTTGAAAACATGTATATGCTATTTTATAGTCATATATTTTGTTGTGCTGGGGAAGCAACTTATTTTGTGTGGACAAGAATGACTTGGACGCTTTTATAGCTTATGGCCACAAGTTTGAAAAACATATTTAGTTCAACTTTTTCTCTGAACAAATAAGAATCTTGATTTTAAGGTTGTCATTTTTATCAACCTAAATAAATTATATTTTCTTAAGGACGAAAACCATGTTTGTATTTTTTATATATCAATTTTTATCATTACTATTTTAAAGTCATTTGAAGTTTATTTACTTCTTCTCAATACTTGAATGATCTTTTGTAAAATTTGTTCTTAAGAGACTTTAAATATTTTGATATCTAAAAGATACTTGTGAGTCTATTCTGATTATCCAAAAACATCCATTAAGCTTTCGGAATCCCGTATCCTAGGAAGTTATATATACATCGGTTCTTCTTACTTGATCCATTGGAATAACATAGTATTCTTCAACTATAAAGAAGTTTTGGAGTTTGGTTCAATCGCGACATTATCAATGGAAGCTGACACATGAAACGTCGCGAGTGGTTGGAGAGCGATCCTTGCTTTCTACTCCCACTATAAGGCAAAAAAATATCTTATGGTGGTTGTTAATTATTGAGTCAAGGCGAGTTTGAAGTTTGTAAGTCGTTTATCCCTTTTGTACATCTTTACCAATATAATGGAAGGTGTCGATTTGGCCCAAGATTTTTTCTAAGAGGGTTTTTCCCTCGTATAAATCCTCATATCAAGTAAATTATTTAATTTTTAGCTTTTTGATTCCCTTTGTATGCTTCATTAACATATGTCTATAAGTTGAATCAATTAGTAAATCATATTTTTGTTACATATACACTAGGACTAACGTTTACCCGAATTTGGATTAACGATAAATATTACTTTAACTTGGTAATAATTTTTAAACTTGGTATTTTACCTCCACATATGCTCTCTGACTTGTTATCAAAGATGGACATCACTTATTCTAGGCTTAATCACCTAGAGGTAGATATTTTGTGTGTGAAAATTACTTTTGGGTGTGAGATTTTTTATGACGAGCCTAGTAGTATTTTTAATGATTCTTCTACTAGCCTTTATTCTCAATCCAATTTTGCATGTCACTCGTCTCTTGAAGCTGAATATGAATCTAGCGAGAATGATTGTAACGATATTTTTTTCTCAACTCTTGAATCTGAATATGATAAACTTTATGAAGAGTCTTCGAAACTTTTTAAAGACAATACTTTAATGTCCTCCAAATTAAAATAATATGGAAGGGAGAAAATTTATTTACAACTTAAGGCATCTATAATTGATCAACTTTAAGTTAACTATTCTCACATGTGTGAGAATACTAAATTGTTATAAGAAAATTGAGTTCTTCATAAAAAGGTCAAAACTTTTAAAAAATTAATTTTTATTTTTTAAATGAGCTAGCACTTTTAAAAGATGAAAATAATTTTTTGTATAGTTTGGAATCTCGAGGACCTATCCTCCTTAAAAAATTGAAAGTGTTAATTTTTTTTAATTTTTTAGACTTTTTGGATTGCATAAAAGATAAGAACAGTATTTCAAAAGCATAGGATGCAATAATTTTGCAAAAGAAATAAAATATTTTTTACATCCATTAAAATATTAAAAATAGGTCTTCATTTATTTGAAGAGTTCAAAATCGTTTTGAAAAAATAAAGTTGAAAGTCTTCAAAAGGATTTGATATTCTCTAAATAAGTGAAAATAGATTTGATGGCAACATTAAAAAAAATTAGAAAATGCTTTTAGTACAATTCCAAAGTTCAAATAATAAAAGGCGGTTGGGTCATAAAAAAATTGATGTTTCTTCTTCCAATAAAAAAAACTTTTTTTTCAAAATCCTCTTTTCAAATGGAACAATAAAAACTGAAAACTTCATTTAAAAATCGAAGATAAAAAGGAAAATGTTATAAATAATTTAGAAAAGAAAAATAAACTTTTACATCCCAAGTTTGATAAAACAAATCTATTGATTAGTCATAAATGACTTGAAAAGGACTTTGTTAGTTCTTATTATCATAAAAAGGGCCACCTTGAAGATTTTCATTGCAAGTTAAATAATGTTCAATGTTTAGAAACGCTTATTCCTAAGCCCAAAATGTAAATGAGTATAACTTAAACTTTTAAATATAATTATTGTCACAAATTTAGGTTAAAAGAGTAAATATTTTTTTTTAAATGGTCGTTAGAAGCGAGGCAAAGTGATGAAAAATGCGCCTCATGTACCAGCTAATCCCAAAGCTCCTTGTGTGAATCATGTATAGGTTATAAAAGTCACTTTTCATAGATTACGAAATTGATCCCTTCCACCTCTGAGCATTAGAGTTGTTTTGTTTCTGCAATAGACTTGTTTGCACTTCATTTCATATATCTTTCTAGGCTATGTAATTTTTATCCATATATGATTTTCTATAACATTTGCATCATCTTTGATAACTCATATGAGAATTTTTGTCTTCATGATTTGTTCTTGCTTTATATCTTGAATAATTTGAAAAGATTTTATTTTTTAGAATACTTTGCTTATATTTTCTAAAAGTATACTTTTAGGATTTTCACATCTAGTTGATCCTTTATTGATTCGTGCATGTTTTATTCCTATGCATATTAAAAGTGTTTTCAAATGTGCCTTGGTTTAATATTTGTTGTAGCCTATTATTGTCCTTAGATTTCCTATTTTTTATTCAGATACTGCACTCTCTTTTAGTCTTAACCTTTCTGATTTCACTACATTGAATATCTTAAGACTTGATTAGTTATTATCATGATGGATTGAGTTTGTAAAAACATGTTTAGGATTATATGCTTCATGTATATCTTTTAAACTTATTTCATGCTATTTTGTTTTATTTATCTTTCATCAAAAAATTCAAAATATTTTTTTATACGATCATGTTTATGTCTTTTAGCCCTGTGACATATTTTCATATATCAAAATAGCTTATTTAATCATTTTTTCTCGTGCTTGGGAATATGACACGTGCTTCATGAGATGGATTTTGTTTTCTTTTAAGTCTTTAAACTTTAAGAAAATTTATTATTGAGAATACATTATCATATCTTGTTTCACTTTACACTGGACTGCACGTTGAGTTGATGTGACTTTATAAAGAATGCCAAAGATTTATGATTTTCTATAAAGCATTAAAATTTTCATTAGACTTATGAAAGTGTCTAATTCCTATACGTGTATGTGAGGGTTTTAGTTAATAATTTGGAAAAGTTGAAAAGTCTTATTCTATCTAAAAATCACAGGTGAATATGTGGTTGGGGCTATAACTTTGAATTGATTATGCTAACTTTGAAAACTAAAAATAGTATACCATCTTAGTGCTTGAGTGAAGGTGTCCATATGAAAAATAAATTTTGAATATAGCAATGTCTCAAAGATTTTTATCTGCCCAAATTTGGGTAACACCAAACATACAAGGTAACAGGTTTTAACCAATTGCTAGATAAAAATAATCCTAAAAATGATGTCTCATAATTCACTTGAGTCGATGCTTTGTGTTCTTTTCTTTGTGTTCTTTGCTCTATGATTCGTTATCTTAATTGAACTTGAACTTAGATCTTTATCTAAATGGTGATAATTGATTTTATTTTATACGATCGAGATATGATTTTATGTCCTTGGTTAATTCTCTCATCATGTTATTAGCCATTCTACCGATCATATTTTTGTTGATTATGAACAATTGACATAAAACTCGAAGTTGGTAAGTCTGATAATATTTTATATATTTTAATTTTGAAAAGGGGTATTAAATTTGTTCTATTATTTCATAAATGTTGTTGTTCTATGTTAAACCCTTTTATTTGAGATAAATTGCTAGAATCTCAATTGGTATCATTTTATTTCCATTTTATTCTTGTTTGCCCCATGTAGTATATCTTGTAGGTTTCTTAGAAAGATTCATTTGAAATGCATTTTTGAACATGTCAGTTTTTGTTTCGTGATAAACTTTTTGTATACACTTGTTATATTTTCGTCTTAATTTTCTTTAGACTTGATGTTATTTATTTGTATTCTTACATTATGTTGTATTACTAATGAATTTGATAGTGACAACATTTTCATATATGTTGATATCATAGTTTTCACAATTAGGAAAATATGCTACATCCAAATGGTTTTTTATCATATTTGATGGGATGGTAGAATAATGTGTTATTACATTTTAGTGTGTCCTATATCCTTGATTGTTATTATCTATGATATTACCTATAGTTCACCTTTGGATGTTTCTTAGACATATTTTGTATATGCTTGAATTATCATGTGATAGCTTTTGATATCTAGAATTGTGATTATGATTTGAGTTTTACGATTAATCATATAAACTAGTATCCACTACTATCATTGATAAGATATACACTTTACTCATTCTGCTTAACTTGTGTTTACTACATTTTGAGTATTTTTACTAAAATCTTGATAATGGGTTCTCTATATTTGGCTTCTTATATCATTATTTATTTTTATACCTTTATAAGTTATATCATGAGATTTATATCACGTATTTCCATCTTCTCCATGTTCTTATTGTGTCACATAGCATATTTTCCACAATCTAAGCTTATTTTCCATAGTCATATAGTTACATTCTCGGTGTCCTTGGTGATTTGGTTTCATAATACCTTCATTTGTCCTAAGTAGGGATAAGTTTCCTAACGAGAGAGTAGGTATGATAAAGGGGGGGGGGGAATCAACTTGTTGCAAAATAAAGTTAGTAATAGGATCAAAAGAGAAGAAAATTTATTTTTATATTACACTTAATGCCATAACATGTTAGGAAGAGTTTTATTTGAGACAATGTATTTTTAGCATTTGGTGACATATATATATATACACGCCGGCTCAAATACAGACGCAACTTGCGGACGAATTTTTTCGTATTTTTTAAAAATAGTAAAAACAGTTTTTTCGACTTGATTTGTTTTTGTGGTATTTAAACAATCCAAGGGACCCCTATAAAAAAAATAAGCTCAGAATGAATTGTTTTGCTATTTTTAAAAAATCGGTCAAACATATGTCAGTTTTTAAAGCTCTTTAAAACTGACATATGTTTGGCTGATTTTTTAAAAATAGTAAAACATTTCATATTGAGTTAATTGTTTTTATAGGGGTCCCTTGAAATGTTTAAATACCAAAGAAAAAAATCAAGTTGAAATTTGATTGTTTGTTATTTTTAAAAAAATACACAAATATCCGTCCGCAAGTTAAATCCGCAAGTTGCGTCCGCATTAGAGCCTAGCTATATGTATATATATATATATATATATATATATATATATATATATATATGTATATATATATCATCATCATCATCATCATCAATGATAACATATTTTAACTTTGATCACAATTATATATGGTGGCATAATTGTTTTAATCTTTTGGTATATCTTTATTCGCCCATTTCTTTAGAAAATATTTCATTGTATTCCTAATGATGCTATTTTTTGAATCTATTATTTTTTCCGTTGTCAATTGCATGACAAAAAGGGGGAAAGAACTTCCAAAGGGGGGGAGTACCTTCATAGAGAAAGAATATCCTTCGAAGGGTAGGGTATTTTCTTAAAAGGAGATTCTTTCTTGCGGAGATGAATGAATTAAGGGGGAGTATCTTATGTGATACTATGACATAATTTATATGAAAATGCAATGGTGATAATTAAGCTTAGAGAATGAAGTTTATATATCATATCTTGTTGTGATATTAGATACATTTGGTATATTTCTTTAATGATTGTACGAATCATGTTTACATTATTATATCTTGTATTCATGTTATTGCTCACACTATCTTCTCATTCGTTCTACGCAATGGTATCTTCATGTATTATTTAGTCCTTTACATGAAAAATGTTTTAAGAGTTCCGTATGGTTGTGGAATCTCTAGTTATTCATTCAAGTGTGCCTTTTTTTTTATCATTTATGCCTTTGGTCAGGTGAGTCGTATCATAGGTGAAAGATTTGATTCATTTATTTATATTCTTTTATTTTATGTGTTTTATCATAGAATTGGGAAAAGGGGGAGATTGTAAGAGAAAAATGATGATCAAAATCCCCATAGGATTAAATTGTCTTATTTCGTTTTAAAACATTTTAAGTCATAGTCGAAGTCGATCTGAAAGGGATTCATGTTCAAGAGTATGAGATCAAATTTCTTTATCTTCATCGGAGATCTACCTCATGCCGTAACTAATGATAAAGTCGATTTATGATAAAGGTAAAGGGCTAAGAAGATTTAGTTCTCACTTAGTTTAACATAACTAGAACTTGGATTTCTTAAACTGAAAAATGTGTTAATCTTGTGTGTGAGTTTTTGGATAAATTGTCAAATACACTATGCAATATACTTTTCATTTAGAAAACTACTTTCTTAGAAATTTCATCATTCCATATGTATTTTAAGTATGAGTGTTCTAGGTTGAGAAAAAACATACTTAGAGTTTTTCCCAAAACTTATTTTTAAAATTTGGTAGGCAAGAACTGGACGAAATTCCCTAGACAATAGCATGTTCTACTTCGCCACAACGAAAGTTTTCTTTTCTACAATGAGAAAGGTATTTCGTTGTAATGGAACTCCAAAAAAGTACTAGATCTATCACAAAACGAAAATGTTTCAAAAATGTTTCTTTTAAAAATATGTAGATTCTTATTTATAGCCATATCTTTTATTGTTTTGGGAAAATAACCTATTTTGTATGGACAAGAGTGACTTAGAGGATTTGAGAGTTTGTGGCCAAAAGTTTGAAATAGCTATTTAGTTCATCTTCTTCTCCAAACAAAATAAGAATCTTGATTTCAAGGTTTTCATAAAGAAATTTAATTTTCTTAAGAGATAAACTCTTCTTTTTATTTTTTAGATATCCATTGTTGTCATTAATATTTTAAAGTCATTTGAAGTTTAATTACTTCTTCCCAAAACTTGAATAGTCTTTTGTAAAACAATTCTTGAGTTTTTTTTTAGTTTTTTTTTTATTAGCCAAACACTTTTAAAACTTCCATAAACCTTTAGGAATCTCACATCCTAGTTAGTTAGAATTACATTGATGTATTCTCACTCGTTCTATTGGAATAGCATAGATTTCTTGAACTATATAGAAGACTTTGAGTTTGGTTCAATGAGACATTATCAAATGAAGTTGACATCTATGACATGGCGATTTGTCGGAGAGTAATCTATGTTCGCTCTTTGTCCTAAAATGTAGAAAAAGTGTCTTGGGGATGTTGTGAAATATTATGTCCAGGATAGGTTCAAGCTTATAAGTCATTTCTGCCTTTTGTGAAACTTTACCTAATGGTGGAATGTATCGGTTTGGTCCGAAGTTTTTTCCGAAAAGGATTTTCCCTTCATATAAATTCTCGTTTCCAATGCATTAATTAATTTCCCACATTTTCATTCCCTTTATATGTTTCATGAACATATGTTGATAAGTTGAATAAATTTGTTAATCACGTTTTTGTCATTTAGATGCTAGAATTAACTTTTACCTAAATTTGGATTAATGCTCTCAACACACGCTCCCTCAAGGAGATGCCCTCTTTTCCAGCAAACTGCTTGGTATTAGGTTCTTTGTTTTAATGTTTTAGAAAAATCCTTTTGCACATAAAATCTTATATTTTCTTGGTGTTTTATAAAATAAAATTTTCTACACTTAAAATAAAAAAATATAGAGGTTTAGCTTTGGTTTTGATCAAGACTTAAGGAGATTCTTGTACATCGGTGAGCCGATTGACTTAGATTTCAATCCAAGGAACCTTTGCAAGACTGGTGAGCCAGTAGTTGAAGTTAAAGTAGAGATTAAAGGAGAAACACGTGTTTCATAGATTGGTGGATACTGAGACTCAAGGGTTGTGGTTGTCAAGTCTAAACTAAAGTGGATATCTATAAAAGTAGTATTATGGAGGTCGATGGTTCAGAAAGTTGAAAATTTGTGGTTGCAGTTAAATCAAGGGTTGTAAGTCATGCGTGTTCTTTGAAATCCCTTAATTGTTTTACTAGTGTACTTGTATTTTTCGTGGGTAAGTATTGTTTTTCTCAAGAGGGTTTTCACGTTAAATGATCGTGTCCCAATTTTTGTGATAACTTTTATAATATCTCCATCGTTAATTCTTATTACCTAATATGAATTTGGACATTATCAAATAGTTGGAAAATTATAAAATTGACTTACTAATTTAATTGGGATCAAATTAAACATAACTTTTTAATTTTCACCTCACTTAGTTTTATAGGTGGAAAAAATCCTACTAGTATTTGATAAACACAATTGAAGCTGAGTAGAATATAAACCTACACAATCATACACAATAATATTATGTATGTGGTTTAATAATGTGCCTACGTTCACGTGTCGTTGCTCTTCTCTTTATTAATTATCTCTTTATTACGATGACAACATGCCCCTATTTTATGGGGTTAGGTTTAAGTTTATAGGAAAAAGTAAAGTGATTGATTTGAGAAGGACTCCATGACTTTATATAGTTATCCGATCTGATCGAAGCTATTTGAATTCGAGATTTCTGTAGGTCGGCTCCAACCATCCTTATCTTCAAATGTGATATCATTGATAGGATTAAATGTACACGTGTCTTTTCCTAATATGTAGTCGAATAATTCCCCACAATTACCCCAAACCTTTGCACTTGGTTATGGTTGAAGAGGTTTGCTCACTCCTCGAATTTGGATCCTGATCGTGGTCGCCAGTAAGACTTGGTTGTCCATTGGTGCTATGGTCGGAGGATGTTGGCACTTGTGTTGGAATTATTCTCATTTATATTCGAAGGTCATGTAAGTATTTCCCTCCTATTTAAGGGGAACTCTGTTAAATATGCAATAATTTTCCAACGGGAGGTTACGTGTGCCAGCTTCCATTTGGTGGCTTGCCAACTAAGATCATATGTGCCTAAAAAATTTATCCACCCCAATAACTCCTTTCCTACCATTAGTTTGGCTTATTATCTCCTCATTTTCACCTTCAAGTTGAATCATAGCTCCATTTATTCCTTTTCACCTATAGGTCATTTTCTCTCTCTTTCGTCTTTCATTGTTCACAAATTTCTTTCAAAAGTATTGACTCTCTTTTCCTCGTTCTTCATTACTTCAGTCTAAGAATGATTTATGTTATAAATGAAAGAATAATATAGGATTTTAGGTATTGTCACATCCCTGAGTGGGTGATGGTTTAATTATGAGTTGGTCCTCTAGATTATTACCATGTTAAAGGAGTCCCCTAGCTATTTTCCCAGTTTATTGTTGAAGCAGGCATCACCTGCCCCCTAACTAGATCTCCTCAAATTTTGTCAATTATTTGATGTGGCCCCTACTGAGTGTTCTCCTAATACCTGGAGAATTTCCAATGGTATACATGTAATCAATGAGGTTTATGGTACCGAGATTGGGATTCATCAAATTCTTTATTGTTACATATGGATAAAATTCAACGAGGGAATTTATTACTTGAAGGTGAGGAAAGTTGAGAGAGTTCTTATAGTGAACTTATCGAACTCTAATAAATAGTACTAGTCACATGGGTTTCTTGTAAAGGACTAAGAATATTTTCCCATACCAAAGGATGATGAAATGTATAGGGGCCCCAAATGTCCTTAAAGGGGTTATGAAATAAGTTTAGCTTGACTTTGACATATTTCATAATTTTTCTTATATCTCTGCAATATGTCTTTTATGATGTTATGATTATTATTGTAAAGATCTCCACAAGAAAGAAATGAGTACTAGATGAACCAAGTCTCCTAAACTTAAGAAGACTAGTTGTTGAGATAGCCCCAGACATTTGTCAAACACCCAATATCGGACTCCCTTTTTCTATCTTACACCTCTACCACCACATCATTTATTGATCAACTAGTTTATAAGGAACTAAAAAATCATTAGTGGATAGGAGAGAACGACCCTTCATGTGTGAGCACCTCAGTCTCATTTGAATTTTTTAATATTACCACCATCCCTACAGTCACAAATACAACCTCGAAGAATGGAATGGCACCATAAAGAAAACTCTATGAGGGAGATCTTTCCCCCAATTATCCTACTGTCCATCCTTCCAAAAGGTAGGATAATAGGTATCCATCCAACCATGTGACTCTAGGGGATTCCCCTTACAACATATAGTCCCATCCTATGAATAAGAGAAAGACAATTATAGTCTCGTATTCAATCCTCTCACTCAGAAAATGGTATTCCCCCAAAACAAGAGGAAGGTAGCTGATAAAGGTTTAGTGGCCAAGTATATAGACTTAGATCTTGTCTTACTATGGGAGCTTACCTCCCTTACAACCATGCTTCGGTCAAAACCCTATCCTATGATATCCTCTGGTAAGTGTTGAGTTTTTTTTTTCGGATTCTTATAGCTTTAAACATTTTTTGTAACGATTATTTTCCTTTGTATTTAAACTACAATTTGTGGTAGACTTCACCAACCTCCTTAACAAGAGATTTAAGTAGACAAAGGAGAATACTAGCTATATGAAGGAACTAGATTAGGAAAAGAAAGCATTTAATGCTTCCAAGTAAGATCCTCCCAGTCTTTGATGTCGACTTTGGAGGCTGAAAATACTGCCTTTAACAAAAGATGGGATAACGCCTTTGCCCTTACTAAAAAATAGTTGGACTTTGTCCATAAATACTTGATAGGGTGAGGCCTTGGAAAAGACTGGGGTTACTTCTAAGTCTGAGTTATTCACTCAGCACACTTTTATAACTCTTCCAAGCCTGGAGGAAGAGGTCGAAGAATAGATTACTGACCAACAAGAGGAGGCCTATGATCGGAGCAAGGTTGGATCAGAGAAGGAGACTTCTACTAAATAGATTAGCCTACGATCTTCTTATGTTTTCTTTCAATAACTTGTCATTTTTTGGTGATATTCAGTAAGGGCTTGCCCCAGTATTTGATGAATGAAATAAAAGATTATTTTTATCCCTATCAATTTATCACTTCATTATTGTTTACATTGTTGCCAGCCTTAGATTTTAAATGCATTTTCTTTTTTACTCTTGTATTCTAATAGAAGCTTAGCCAAGGTGCCAGTTGTCTAATAGGGTGAAGATCTAGACTTCATCCATGGAAGAGATTCTTCTAATCGATCTCGGTAGGCCTTCTTTATTGTTCTCCAAGAACTATAGAAGATGATGAGTGCCTATGCTGACAAGACTAGAGTCTTTATCCTTGAGGTCGAGATTGGGTGTTCAAAATATAGTTAGTTTGGTGCAAATAAAGAATGTGTCTATAAGAAAGGATAAGAAAGAATTTAGTGAGGACCAAAGAACCAAATGAAGTCATCATCAGAAGGTGATGAGGTTAAGGTACTAATTTCGAAAAGGACCTCGAGCAGTCGGGGGTAACGGTTATGATGGGTTCGATGGATGCTCTGTCCTATTTAGATGAAACCATACCGTTCTCCTATAAGTATGGATGGTTGAAGCTATAGTTATTGTCAAATTATCCAAAAAAATTCAATTGTGGTATTAGTATGGGGTTGACTCCCCATTTGTTCGGTTGTCCTAACTTAAGACTGAGGAATCATGGAGTCCCACGGATGTTATACCGATCTAATTTTTTAGGGACTATATTCTCGATCATAACAGTGATGAAGAGTTCTACTCTAATCTATATAATGGTCGTTAAGATGCTATGATTGTAAAATTAGATCATCGAAGATGATCTTGATGTACCCATTATTTTTCAATGTATTCATTTATGATTGGAAAATCATGATGAACCTTGTATTAGATGAATGTTGTGAATGAAATTATAACTTTCTTTTGTATTCAAATTTTCCCATTTTATATGTAAAGCATATATTCTTGTTGATTTTACCTTTTAGGATGTTGTCGTCATACCACCTTAGGCCTAGAACCAAGCTATGGAGAAAACTCACGTGGTCATTAGGCCAACCACCAGTTTAAGATTTATTTCGATCAAAGTTAGATTACTTAGTGCCCAGGCATCCCCTATTTTTATTTATCTTTCATTGGAATTCTTGATATTTTTTATTTGTTAATGATGAAAACATGTAACCGTAAAACATGACCAGTGTAATCATAATAAGGTAAAATGGTAATTATATTCTGATCGGACAATTTTTAATGATGATGGCTTTCCATTTAAACAATATGAAATCTAATTGCAATAATTGAACTTTAAACATTTAAGAAGATGAAAATAACAAACATAAACTTGCATAAGAAGCTAAAAAATTCAGAAATCAAACTTCCTAAGGTTGGATGCATTCGAAGCCCTAGGTATCTCCCTACCATCCATTATTTCTAGTTGGTAGGGTCCATGTAGGTCATCTTTAATGAATTTGAAAGCACCTTCATAATTAAGTCCTAATTTTTTGTTCGGTAGCTTCCTCATTATGCCAATGGCCTTTCTGAGCACATAACCCCAAACCTGAAACTTCCATGAATTTATGCCTTTGTTGTACTACTTTGTCGACTTCAATTGGTAGGATGCTAGTTTTATCAAGGCTTATTCTATCCTTTATTCTTTTAGGTTAACCTCAGCACTAATTATCTTATTAGTCACACTTTGATAAGGGATTTTTGTTCGCATGGTCGGTAAGCCAGCTTCCAATAGTATTATCGTCTCCATTTCGTAAGATATGATGAAAGGTGTTTCCCTGATCGGCCTCTTAGAAGTTGTTCGGTACGCCTAGAGGACATGGGGAAGTTCATCCATCCAAGTGCTTTTTGATTTTTATAATATATGTTTCATTCCATCGAGCATAATTTTATTAGAGTACTTAACCTTTCTTTTTCTTTGAGCATAAGATATCGAGTGGTAGTAGTGTCTGATGTAATGACTATTGCAGAATTCTTAGAATAGTCCACTCTTAAATTAAGTTCTATTATCAGTCGTAAGCATCCTCGAGGCACCAAAATGTGTCACAATGTTTCTCTAGACAAACCTTATTATGCTGACGTCTCTTATGTTAGACAATGGTTCTATTTCCATCCACTTGGTGAAACAATTCATCTCAATCAGGAGATACTTATCATTTCCATGAGCTATGGGTAATGGGCCTATAAAGTCCAACCCCTATTGTACAATGGTCCACGAGTAGTGTTGATACCAAAAATTATCCAGATACGTGGACTAATAGCAGTGAACACGTATCCTCCTATGTTGTCAAAGTCTTATTCAACAAAAAGAAAATTTGTCGACCAATACATGGAATGTCGATCAATACATTGAATGTAGACAACATAAGGAATGTCGACTAACTGGATAACAAAGCGTCATTATACCAATGGTCATACAACACGTGGTTTATGCAACCAATCATCACAGTTATTATGTAAAGATGTAAATGCTTAATTATATAAAAGCATTGCATCCCTTGTCATTCCAACCCTTAACCTACGGGTCACTATAAATACATTGTATCCCTTTCATCAAGGGATCGATTGAACGGATTCTGGGATATTCTTATCTACAAGAGTACCTTGTTTTCTATAACCATAAACATTAATAAAATAGCAATGGGTGTAGGCTCTTCCCCATAGATAAACCACTTTAAATGTAAGGCAGCAAGTGGAGGAAATTACCAGGGAATACATCACACGTTTTAACAATGAAAAGTTGGAAGTGATTGATTATAAAGATAAAACAGACATCACATCTCTTATGAGTGTCTTGCTTCCCGAGAAACTATATTATACTCTGGCTAAAGATCCTCCCAAAACTATGGCTGAACTAATGACAAAAGCAGCATAAATAATGAATTTCGTGACAAAGCCTGATATGAAAGAGCAAAAGGAGGAGAAGGAGCAGAGACCTAAGAAAGAAGACAAGCTCAAAAAGTATGGAAACTACACTTCATTGAATGTTAGCATTCACCATATCCTAAACAACCAGAACTTGAGGTAGCTATGATCAATTTTGGTTCATTTGAGTGTCATATGATTACAGGTGGCGATGCAGGAGGAGGTGATCACACTACTGAAAGGAAAGCTTACTTGAATAAAGCCTAGGCTTGCTCCTATATCCAAAGGATTAATCAGAATAAATATGATCAACCAAGGAAAGTCAACAAAGACAAATTGGTAATTGGTTTCAAAAAATGATCTCTCTGGGGTACTTTATCCCCATGATAACCTATTAGTTATCAAATTCAAAATCCAGGATATCATCATTTCCAGAGTTTTGATTAACAATGGGAGTTTAACTGATATTATCTTCTATCCTTTCTTTTAGATTTTAGAATTAAAGCTCATCCAATTGGAACCTTATCACAGGCCATTAATAGGATTGTTTGGTGAAAAAGTGTACCATTTGGGAACAATCAAGCTAGAAGTGTTGATTTGAACTTGGCCAGTAATTCGCATAGAGAAAATATGCTTCTTCCTAATGGATAAGAACGTTAAATCTGCTTATAATGTGATCCTCAGCAGGGTAGGATTGAAGAAATTTGAAGACTTACCACCATCCATTAATTCTTGAAGTTTCTAACTCATTTTGGGGTAAGTGCTATGAAAGGAGACCAAAAGGTAGCTAGAGAGTGTTATTACTCATCATCCAAGCAAGAAGATCTAATTTAACTGAAGAAGAAGACTAAAACTTACTAGGTGGATACTATTGAGCCTAATGGTGATTCTGAGGTTGAAACCTTAGACCCATGAGATGAAACAGAGTTGGTTAAAGGACAGATTGTTAAAGCCACTAAAAGCATCATTTTGGAAGATGAAAAACTAGAAAGGACTATGTAGATCAATTCAACATTGGATCCTATCCTTAAATAAGAGTTGATTATGTTCCTAAGGCAATGGAGACATGTATTTTCTTAAATCCATGAGGATTTGCTTGGGATTGATCCCAATTTACTCTATTATGAGTTCAAAGTCAGCGAGGATGCTAAGCTAATCAAGTAGAGACATCGGGCTTTCGGTTCTGAAAAGAATCAAGATATCCAAGAGGAAGTAGAGAAACTTCAAAAATATTGATTTATTAAAGATGTAAAGTATCCAGACTGGTTCGCCAACATTGTAATGATAAAAAAGAAGAATGATAAGTGGAGGATGTGCGTAGATTTCACTAATTTAAGGCGTGCCCAAAAGAGCATTTTCCTTTGCCCATAATTGATCAATTGGTGGATGCTACATCAGTACATGATCTCTTAAGATTTATTCTAGTTATAACTAGATAAAAATGAAACCTGAAGACAGGGAAAGTACAACCTTCATCACCCCCCGAGGAACTTATTGCTATAATGTAATGCCTTTTGGTCTAAAAAATGCAGGTAAAACATATCAAACGTTGGTGAACAAGGTTTTTGAAGAACAAATAGTAAAAAAGATGGCGGTTTATATGGATGATATGTTGAAAAAGAGAAACAAAGCTTCAGATCACATCACCGACCTCAACTAGACTTTTAATCAACTAGAAAAGCATCAGATGAAGCTAAATCCGATCAAGTTCGTGTTTGGAGTACAAGAAGGGATGTTCCTTAGCTTCATAGTTAATCAAAGGGGAATTCAATCCAATCTAGGAAAGATAAAAACTTTGATTAAAATGCAGCCACCAAACTGCAAGAAAGATGTACAAAGGCTCACTGGAAGAGTGGAAGCCTTAAATAGATTTGTGTCCCGACCAACAGAAGTGCTTGCTATTTTTCAAAGTGTTGATAAAAACTTTTGAGTGGAATGCAGAATGTGAGGAACTGTTTCAGGAGTTAAAAAGGTATATGGGGTCAACACCAATGCTTTCCCGACTAGTATTTGGAGAGAAATTGTATTTGTATTTAGTTGTTTTTGAGTCAGCAGTGAGCTCGACATTGATTAGACATGACAATGGAATAAAAAAACCAGTCTACTATACCAGTAAAGCATTAAGAGGAGCTGAAATGAGGTTCCCACATTTGGAAAAATTAGTCCTAGCACTTATTGAGGCTTCAAGACGAATGAAAACTTATTTCCAAGCACACACCATAATTATGTATACTGGTCTGCCTCTTCGGAAAGCTCTCTACAAACCTGAGAAGTCGAGAAGATTGATGTACTGGGGAGTAGAATTAGGAGAGTATGACATAGTCAATGAACCAAGATCTTCATTGAAAGTCTAAGATTTGGCAGATTTCATTGCTGAATTTCCTTATCTAGAGGTTCCCAACCAACAGAGCTTGCTTGTCGAGAAGACTTAGAAAGAAGAAAGCTCAGATCATAAGAAAGACAAAGTATCTGTTGACTAACCTGAATCGTCTAAAATTCAAGAAATGGCCCAGAAATATGTATAGGAGAGTGAAAAGGTATTCCAATGTGCATTACTGATTATAGAAACCTTTAATGACAATGTTTCGATATGGAATTTGTATGTGGATAGATCTTCATGTTCTATAGATAGAACAAGTATTATACTTAATACTACTGATAATAGTGATATTGAGTATGCTGTCAAGTTTCAATTTAATGTATCAAATAATGAGGAAGAATATGAATCCTTGATAGTTGGGCTAAATTTAGCTCATTCATTTTGCGCCGAGCAAGTAGTGGCGCATAGGATTCATAGTTGGTTGTTAACCAAGTGCTGAATTTGTATGGGGCCAAAGGACAATTGACAACCAAGTATCTTGTCAAGGCCATGGAAGTCATTGCTAAATTTCCAGTTGTTCGAATGAATATGATTCCAAGAATAGAGAATGTCAAGTACATGCACTTGCTCGGCTAGCATCATTAACCATAATTGAGCTCTGAAGAACAATACCGATCGAGCTCTTGGATAATTGAAGTATTGATGAAGAACTTATGGTTAATTTCATTACTGTAGATCTGGGAATTCCTGGACGGATCCTAATAAAGCTTACATTACCCTACCACCTAATCTTAAGGAGGCTAAAAACCTCTTATATATAGCGGCGAGTTATATGTTGGACAAAGGACTTTTATATAGAAGGGGTTAACAATCTCCATACAGCGTTGTGTTCATCCAATGGAGATGGAAGATTTGATCAAAGAAGTGAATGAAGGATCATGTGGATCTCATTAAACTGGAAGATCATTTCTCCAATGCCTAATCACACAGGGATATTACTAGCCGACCACGAGGACAAATTATACAGCCTTCATGAGAAAGGGTGATAAGTGACATAAATTCTCTAGCATTCATAGAACACCTAATGATGCTTTAACACCAATAATGTCACCTTGGCCATTTGCTATATGGGGAATTAACTTCGTCGTCCCACTGTCGACCATCAAAGTCAGGTACAAATACTTAGTTATTGCTTTGGATTATTTCACCAAATGGGTGGAGGCAGAGCCATTAACTGATATGAATTATGAGAAGGTGTACCAGTTCATCTAGAAGAATATCATTAGTCGATATGGTTTATCGAATGCGTTCATCACTGATTATGGCACCCAGTTCGACAATGAGGAGTTTGATGCATACTATGACTAATCCAAATTCCAAAATCTGCATTCCGCACCAAGCCATCCTCAAAGTAATGGTCAAACCGAAGTAACTAAAATAACTTTGTTAAATGAACTGAAAAAGAGACTTGATGCTGCCAAGGACTTTGGTGACTACCCTCTGTTCTTTGGGCCTAAAGAACAACGTCAAGAACAACAACTCGAGAAACACCATACATGCTTGCGTTTGGGACAGAAGCAATGGCACCAGTCGAGATCGGCCTACCTACTCATAGGGTATCGAATTTTAATTCATCGGTTAGTGACTTGATGAGGCTTTTAGACTTCGACATGTTGGAGGAGGTCAGAGAAGATGGAACTCTGAGAAATGCTGCCTACCAACATCGCACTGCTCACTTTTATAATAAAAGGTTCAACCTGACTAACTTGAAAGAGGGAGATTACGTTCTTAAGAAAGTTATCTAGAAGAATAATAAAGATTGAGGCCAACTGGAATGGACCATATCGCATCTCAATTGTCATCCGACCATGGACATATCGAATGGAGACTTTGGAGGGTGATGAATTCAAAAATCCTTAGAATTCTGAACATCTTCGTAAGTATTATCAGTAAATCAAAAGATGACCATTATTATATCTCTCTTGCTTTATTTCAGTCTCCGCATTTTTTGACTTTTTTTCGAATTATGGTGGTGATATAACCTCCCCCAAAATAAAGATAACTTTTGATCTTCAGCCCTGACCAAGTCAAAACAAGATTACAATCCTCAGCACTTGGTCGGTAATAAGAAAAATACTGACCAACTAAATCAAAATAGGATTATAAATACCCAGTACTTGGTCGGCGATAAAATTTACTTCATTTCATACTTCTTAAAAACAAAATCATGAATGAGAGGTTGATTACTTCATGTGTGATTTTGTATAAACAAGTCAAGAATAAGAAGTGTAAAACTTCGTATAAAACTAAAAAAAGTTACAAATAATCTTTACTTGACTAAGTTAAATGTAGGAAGACATGTAAAAATTCCTAGATATTGGAATATAAACACTCATTCCTCACACACTTGGTCACCACTGATAACTAATGCTAAATTTGGATAATGATATGTGAGTGCATTAGTAGAATCAATGGCATAAAAAGTGATAACTAATACGAAATTTGGATTGATATATCTAAGTGTATTAGTAGAACTAATTACATTACATTCACAAGTTAACTGAATGATTAAAATAATCATAAGTTCTAAAAAAGAAACACATTTTATTCATACAAATTGTATTACATTCAAAAGAATTACAAAATACAGGATAGTCATTCAATTGGATGTTTTCCCTCAGCTTTGGAAGATTATTGCACTTTTTCTATACCAGCAAGAGGATTATCCAGTGAATAAGCAGAATTGATAAAGTTGAAATCATGTAGCATCCTTCTATTACTGTTGCTCAGCCTGTTGGTCAAATATGGAAGTCAAACCATTTCAAGATCACCATGTAACTCATAATCCCCTATATATTTCCATATCAAGCATTGGGGAATTGATTCAACAAAAATACAGCTGACATCCAACTTGAATGGAGTTTGTTGGCCATCTATGAAATTGGGATAGTGCCAATATAAAAGTTTTTTATCTTCGTCAACCTTCATCACAGTTAAGCAATTGATTTAACCCCATTTATAACCTTCACTATTATATTGAGTGAGCTGATCATCGATATGGCCTAAAGCTTCTTTGTAGCCATACATCCATACCACTCTGGGTTTTTTATGAAATTGGAAGGATAATCTTTCAATTTGATGTTGGAGCCTCTTCAAAACCTCATCCTTCACCTTCAACTGAGAGGATTGTTCATCAAGGTCTTAATCTTTAGCCGCAAGATTTGAGGACAAATCATTACCAACTTGACTCTTCGCCCTTAGTTAGGCGGCTTGATTAACTAAAGTTATCAATGCTTCAAGTTCTTCCCTCAATTTGTCATTTTCCTCTTCCAGAAAAGAGGCACCTTCATCGGCATGAGTAGTAGAAGACTGTTTTAAGGCCCCAAGTTCATCGCTTAGCTTATTATTTTCCTCTTCCAAAAGTTTAGCAATCTCTCTGGCTTCATGAACTTCATAGTTCAGTAAGAACTCCTTTTTCCTGAAGGTAGAGGCATGTTTTTTTATTTTTTCCTCAAATCCCCAACCCTCACTCAAGGCCTTATACTTGGCTTCATAGTCGACATGAAGAAGAGATTTGCTTTCATTATGATCTACTTGTAAATATTCAATTATCTCAAAGTATGCAACATTATTGGGCACAGCCCGATCAAGAAGAAATTTGAGATAAGCGTATACATCCTTTGCCTGATCAGAAGTGTTCGTGTCGAGTAGATCTATTAACTCTTCATCAGTCAAGTCCAAATGACCGACATTAAATAGATTGTTACAGCGCTTGAGTAAGTCAGAATTAGTGGAAGAAATTTCTTACATCTTTGCTAAAAACTAGAAGGATAAAGAAACAATTGATCAATAATAAAAAAAATGGAAAGATAACAAGGCATTTGGAAAAAGAGTTATTTTATTAATAAAGGATCATTATACAAGTACATCAAGAGAAAACAAAATGAAGATCCAAAAAATTTTAAGATATAAGAGGTCGAGCAAGTCTACACCTTCTTTTTACCTTTCTCCACATCAGCGATCTCTTGATCGGTAGGAGGGCTAGCTGGAGTTTCCATTAGTCAACAAGAGGGGCAGTAGAGTCAACATCCAAGGAAAATTCCCCTGAACCAGCTTCATCTTTAATCTCATCATCAAGGTTATGTGGGGACCTGGATCATGCTTGCAGAAGAGTTCAGAATTTTTAGTAGTACCAACTTCCTTCAATGTCGCCCACTAACCTTCCTTAAAAAAAATTTGGCATACCGAACTTGGGCAGAAGTAACAAAGATAGATTTATCCCAACCCCTATTCAAGGAATCTTCCATGGACTTATTACTCTTGGCCTTATCAAAAGAAATGTTTGTGGTCATCATGGCTACTTGACCTTCAACAGCCTTTGCCCTACGCTCAGCTTTAGTAATAGTCGAATTAGCTACAACCAAAGCATTATCAGCCTTCTATCGAGCTTCTTCAATAGTTTTGAGTTTTTCCTCGCAGGCCTTATTTTCAGTTTCCAGAGCTTGTTGGGATTATAGCAAAGACTGCCTCAGACCTTCACAAGATTCTTCTACTTGTTCCGAGGAAGAATGTAGTTGATCATCCTACTCCAGCATTTGATTATAATCAACCAAGAACTGCAAGAAAAATCCAAGTCAATAAAAAAATAAAAAGGCATGAATAGTATCCGACCAATGTCAAATATGAAAGTTTACTAAGGCCAAGCTTTGAGAACCCCTTGTTGATAAATGAGATCGTGGCATTGAAGCAGCAGCAGCCCTATGGTCAGGGAGTGTGTTATAGGTAATTAACTTCCTATCAAAGCTAGGACTAAAGGATATAGATGAACCAGTAATAGGTGGAACCACATTGACTAAACCCTATTGATCAGCATCAATAATTTTCTCAACCTGCTTATCAGAAGGACCCCTCCTCAATCTCTTCAAAGGAGATTCAGTACCCTTATTATCTTGGGGCTTCTTACCAACATCTATCTTCTTCTTCTAGGCAGCAATATCAACTGGTTTCTTGGCACCATCTCCAGTGTCATCTTTCAAAAGGTTAGAGATTTTTCTCTTGCCCATACTAACAACAAGTGGAATATCATAGTAAAAATAGGTGGAAGTACTGACCTAAGTAATAGCTCCAGTAGATTCACTGGCAGAGGAAATAGATACTTGGTCTTTCTCCAAGTCAATTACAATTGATGGAATGCTAACTGTTGGTCAGGCTACAAAGGAGGTGATGGAGATTTTATACTCCAGTAATGTAGAAGATGATCGGGGGTGATCTTCTCCTGTTGTTTGATTAAGACTCCACAAGAATTTCACCTCCTCTAAATTTACTCCAGTAGGCTTGGGATACTTTCTCTTATGTTCTTCCGCAATAAAGTGATAAGAAATAATAGTTAGTTCACATCAGAAGGAACATAAATAGAGAAAGTGAAAAATTAAATAACAACCTATCCCATTCCCTAATTGAGGGAATCTAGGACCCTGATAGGCCACTTCACCCTTAAGTGGGGCATATTGACAGTGTTTAACTATTAAACCATGACTCCAATAATCTTTATCGGAGTTAGGAAAATTTAACACTAAAGCCTTATTGGTCGCTCTAGTTTTTAAATAATATGTCTCCTCCCCTATAATAGCCCATTTATAATAGAACATAATCTCTTGAATCCTAATATGGTTCCCATAGATTTCATTCAATCTATTCACACCATTGATAATTCTCCAGGTGTTGGGAGCCGCTCGTGCTGGGACAATGTCAAAATATTGACAAGAACGAAGGAGAAAAGGTTTTGGTGGAAACGAAAAACCACACTCGTTTATAAACAAAGTGGGAATCTAGTGACCTTTATCCAAGGAATATACATTTAAAAGGCCATGAGGGACTTCTAATTCGACCCAAGATGGAATTTGGTGCTCTGCCCTAAATTCTTCTAAAGAATCATCGTCAACTACATAAACCATGGTTAGAAAGAAAAATGAAGAAAAACAGAGAGAAAGAAAGAATTATTGAAAAACAAATAAGCATTTATCAAAAACTATCAAAAAGAGGAAGAACGATGGAAAACGATCGCGCAAAAGCTTAGAAATGGCTGCTAGAGTTCGAAAATTTAAAGTAAGGCAAGACCTAAAAATGCCTCCTGCCTTTTATAGGTTGCCTCGAAAATAGCAAATGAAATGATTAAAGGTACCAACGATTAACCTTCCGGTGGCTTTGCAAATCAGAAGGTTAAAAATACCCATTTTCCCTTTGGCGGTTCTCTAAAATCAAATTATTTGCAAAAATGCCATTTTCAAACAATGCCAGTAAAAGTTTACAAGTGTGGGAGGTCGGTTGTTGACTAAGCATCATGAAAATGCTCCGAGGTACTTCTAGAATCAAATTTTCTATACTTTCACGTAAGCACCAGGCATGGAACATTGAGGTCTTCTGTTGATAACAAAAATAATCCACTTACGTGGACTAATTAGCAATGAACACATGTCCTCTTACGTGTCCAAATTCTTAGTTAGTAAAAAGTAAATATGCCGACCAATACATGGAATACCGACAAAGAAAACGATGGTTGACCAACTGGATAACGGCGTGTCATTATACCAAGGGTCATACTACACGTGGTTTATACAACCAATTGTCATAGTTATTATGTAAAAATGTAAACACTTAATTATATAAAAGCATTTGATCCCTTGGCATTCTAACCCTTGACCTCCGGGTCACTATAAATACATTATATCCTTTTAATCAAGGGGAAGGATTGAACGGATTCTGGGATATTCTTATTTACAAGAATACCTAGTTTTCTATAATCACAAACATTAATAAAATAACAGTGGTTGTAGGATCTTTCCCGATGATGCTTGAAGTAGCACCGCCAAGTCAAAGTGATAAAGAGATCAAACATGTACAGTAATGGTAAAAAGGAACAAGATATATAGAAGTAAGAGAATGAGATGAGGCAAAGAGAAGAGGAGACAATAATTTAAGTGGTTCATCCAATCAGACCTACATCCACTGTGAGTATGTGTGTGATGAACTAGATAAGGGCACTAATGGCCATGAATAAAATCACTCAAGCCTTTTCTCTTGTCTCTAGAAAATTGGACAGAGTTCTGTTAGGGTTATCAATTTTGGATCCCATCTCATGGAAAAGATGAAATGTATATATAGGGATCGGGTGGTGTAATGTACCCCCCCCCCCCCCCAAGCATGTACTCAGCATGTGCATGAGGAAACTCCCAATAGGATGTAGGCACCTATCTTTGGCACATGGTCACAATAATGAGGTAATATTCCCTCACGTGAAGGAATGATCTTGTTATAACATAATTGTCCACGTGAGTATAGCTCTTCTGTACTTTCATATGCTCGCAATGCTAGGCATAGTCCGATGCAATATCGGCCTGATAGGGTACTGTAACACCCCGCCCGCTCGGGGAGAGAGAACGGAGTGCTAATGCGATAAAATAAATCCAAATCCACAAGTAACAAGGTATAGAGCATCTAAATAAACCCACAATAATATAAATCCACTAATCTCAATCTCTTCAATTACAACAAGTCTCTCGAATAAATACAACAACTAACTCGAAAATAAAATACAAATCTCCAAAGCTCTATACATCAAAATAATACAAATCTTTCTCAAATAATCCTCGCTAAAATCAATCTCCATAGCGCCCCAAAATCCGCGCTAACCTGCCACTAAAAGAAAATATGGGGAAGTACACAATACGACAGGAAAGATGCTCAACAAATATATGTTAGCGATGAATAAAACGTAACAACACGAGTAAGAATATTCAAATCAAAATACAAATCTCAAAGCATTTATCAATATAATTTCTCAATAACACTTTAACCGGGTCACCAGGCCTCACCACATCCGTATATGCTTTATCAAGCCATAGCCCGGGAAACATGAATTTTGGCAGGTGCCCAACATCCGTGCCATATTAAAATCTCATGACAACGTGCTCAATAATAATATAATGATGCCACTTTAATCAAAATAATTTCAACAATTATTTTCCAGATTTCAATGAATTTATCAATTCAAATATGAGTTCAATTAACAAGAATTCAAAGAAAATGACACTCGCGAGATTTAAGGAGCATATTGTGTAAAACCCCATACCTCAAACCATGATGAGAAACCAATTATCACATCCTCAAGATCAACACAAAAGATCTACAAAAGCTACTCCAAGAACCTCCAACAAAATAGCCCTAAGAACACCTTTAATCTAAGGTTGGAACTCACAAATCTCAAGGGCCAATGTGTATATAAAAAGAAGAGGAATATAAAATATATTTGCTGCCAAAATTTGTGCCACAAGTATGTTAAAAGGGTTGCCCACGAATTCCTTTTATAATGCAAAGAAATGAAGAGTTGGAATCCAAAAGACTCCTTTAAATAAGGCAAAGAAATGAAGAGTTGGAAGTCAAAACAACTCCAAGAGTTAAAAACATTTAAAAATCATTTTAAAATCCATTTTAACTCCGTTTTCGAAACCGTTTGAAATTCTCGCCTTTAAAAATAATAACCAACATTTTTTAGCAATAAAAATAATTTTATCAAAAACTTTATTTTCCTCCATTTTCCAGAAATTAATTAAAATAGCCCAAAATTACGCGGGTTGTTACAGGTACGTGGTTGCTAATTCCTATAATATGGTCCCATGATGTCATAAGTATGACCTCGACTGAATAGATCAGGCCAAGGTCGGATTAATTGGTCACTCCTATCATCGATGGTGGCATCGTACGAAGATGGTGCTTATTTGAATAGGTGATGCTTTTTCTGTCTCAACTTTCCATATGGTTGAGGCTAGTTAAGGTGAGGTCGACCCTTATCGGGACGACCCCTCCAACAACATGTGGGTCTCTAATGATAAATCGTCCATTAGATGTGATTACATTCATCCCAAGAGATGAGGATAAACTTTGGTCATATCAATCACCCCTAGCCCTTAGCCTTCTGTGTGAATAGGAGGTTGTGGGGTACGAGTTGTTGAGGGCATGATGAGGTGTATCTTACGTGTTGGCTTCATATGGCTTGGTCCATGAGTGGGTGACACATGTCACTGTTCTGATTAAGTGGTGTCTTCCCCAAGTAAGGTTTGGTGGTTGAACGCTTGGGGCTTGTGCCCTCCATGATGTTATAATTGGGGAGTGGGCATAATCATTAGGGGGTTTAAAAGCCCCAAACAAATACTTAATTTCTCTTTCTTCCCCAAAATTTCCTGCCCATTTCTTCTTCTTCTACAGAAAAAAAAACCACCATAGCTCCCTACTTGTGCTAGGCTTGCAAGACCTTTCATTCCAGGTCCCTTCTTGCCATTCCCTCGATTTCTAGAGTTTGAGTTTACTCTATTAACCCTCTTCATCTCAACTTCTTCATTTCTAGAAGCTCCAGTCATTGCATTAATTTTTCCATTAGCATTTTATTTTGTCGGTGGTTGTTCTGCCACTGTTGGGGAATCTTTTGGCTTGAGTGAGGGGTTTCTTAGTGGTTTGGTGTGTATTTTAGGACTGTAAGGAGTTTTTAGGGTGAGGTTGGTAGTTTTTAGGTTTTCAGGTGTCCTCCGGTCACCATCTTCGGTGGCCAAGGTTAGGCTTATTCTTAGTGTTCTTGGGGAAAACCTTTTGAATTCCCAAGGTTTGATCCTTAAGTCAAACTTTAGTCAAACCTTAAGTTGTTTGCACATTCCTATTTCACCCAAGTGTAGCCTCATCCTTCGGATTCTATGACCCTTGTATAAATTAGAAAAGGACTTCCCTAATCTAAGTGAGAAGTTCTTTGATAAGATTAGGCAGATAGAGGAAACTCAAGCCGAGAGTCGAAAGGTTGAGGCTTTTTTAGTATATCCCCAAGTCTCTAAGACTTATAAACCAATGTATGAGTCATCCGCAGTTGACCCCATGTCTACCTCTCAAGAAGACGAGAGTGTGGATTCACACAAGGAGGCTATGGATTGCTCCCTTATGCAAAGTGCAGGGTCTGACGTTAAAGAGGTTTCTTCTCGTAACTCATCTTCCATAGGAGTCGAGTCATTGCATGACTCTAACGCTGTAGAAATATTAGAACCTAATGCTGCATTCCCCCTCCAATAAATGTCATTCCACTATCGTTCTCAACAAGGATCGAGTTTACTGAGAGGTTCCCTAGTGGTGACCCAGGCAATCCTTAGGCCGAGGTCCCAGTTGGAAATGATTAGGAGAGCGAAGTTGATACCTCCATCGCTAATAAATATGAGAGTATTATCTCTAAGGATGACCTCTTAGTCTTTAGAAAGCTCTACGGAATAGACCCCACTATTTATATGAGGGTACCTCTTGAGAATGAGAGAGCCTTTGACAATTGGGATGGCGAGATCTTCATCTATGAGAAAATGTTCAAGTTAGGTTTTTGTCTACCCATTCATCCCATACTCCAATCCATTCTTGCCCATATAAACCTTTCCCCTTCTCAATTGTCTTCGAATGTGTGGAGAGTGATGATTGGTTCCATTGTCCTTTGGAAGGTTGTACATCAGACCGACCTTATAGTTCACATATTTCTTCGTTTCTACATGCCATCATCTTCCAAGGCTCATCCAGGATACTACCATTTTATATCCAGGAAGTCTAAAAAATAAAATTTTGCTAGTAACTCAGACCTCCAACCATAACTGGAAACCCCAATATTTTTTTATTTTGGGTGCTTGGGATTTTAGCCCCAACCAAGCCTGCGGGACATCTATGCCAAAGACTCCTCTGATGCGGGACAAGGTTCCCATATTAGCCAAAATTGACCCGATCTTGAACCCTAAGGCATACGAGAAGATAAAAACGCCCCGTAGCCAAGGTGACAAAGATCGTCTTGTGAGGTTTTAGCATCTGATGACCCCATATTACCTTGCTCAAACTGGTCTGGGGGTGGCCCCCTGACTGATCTTCGTAAGTTACTTTACTATTATTGAATTTTGTTATTATTGCTAAGTGATGCCTCATACTTTTGTATAACCTATACACTAACTTTGAGAATTTTATTTTGTAGAGTGTTCAAAAGGAATTTCGAACGAGATTTGGAAGATGTCGACCCCCAACCTGAGTAAGCTCATTGACAGACTTGGTAACAAAGATACTCCTCTAACTGCCCTATCAAAGAAGAGCATCGACTACATCAAAACCAATGGTACTGGAAAGAAGAGAAAGGTTCCGCCGACTGACCCAACTTCCACTCGGCCTTCCAAAACTCCGTGTTCTAATTGCGCCATCCCCATTTCAACAGACGGTGCTCTCGTTGCACATCTGTCACAATTAAAAATAAGTGACGATAGAATCATAGGCCATAGTCTGAAGGCTCTATGATCTCAGAAGGATGATAAACATTTCCTCTAGTCTATTGACATCCCTTTGCTGGACGAATTTTCCATCCACCTAACTGTCTAGGTAACTTCAAGAATTTTTACAAATGTTGTCTCTTCATTTGTTATGGATCGTATTTAAGTCTTTGATTCTTGTGTTACATGGTATGGTTTCTCTTCACCACCTGTCCAGCTAAACCCTGAAGAGGCTGCCTATGATCCAAAAAGGGCGGAGATGCCGAGAAATCAGAGGAAGCCTGGAAGGCTGATCTTGAGAATGCCAAGGGTGACCTGAAGAAGGAGAGGGACCTGGTCGTCAATCTGAAGGCCAACCATTAGAAGGCTCTCAAGGCTAAATACGAGAGCATAAAGTCTAGCATTGATGCCGCTACTAAAGATGCCCTGGCCAAGGCTAAAGACAAAATCATTACCGACTACAAAGTGTCCCATGAATTTGTGGACTTCGGCTTTAATTATCTGGAGAGGGTGATTAGGGCTACTGGATGATGGGCTGCCCTTAATAATGCTGAGACCAGAAGCCTATCACCTAAAAAATTCATCGTCCTTGGTTTTACTGACCCTAGTCTCGGTGTTGCTTTAGTCGAGGTTGAAAATGTTGTTGCTTCCCCTGTCAAGACCAGCCCTCTGGAGGTGATAAAAAATAATGAGGAGCTGGTTGACCATAACGATGGTGCTAAGGTCACCAACATCGGGGTTAATGATATTGCTCATGTTGGTGATGGGTTATCCCCGACTGAGGGCGAAGTTCATCTCTGAAGGCTCCTGGATTACTTCTCTTGCTAAGGCAGTTAGCCTTTTTTATTTGTATTTCTTTATTTGTATTTCTGAATTTTTTGAATTCTGTTATCTCTAACCTCAATATTATCGATGGATGACTATTTGTTCTACATATGCTTCCCATTATTTTTCTGTCTTGTTCTTTCTATCTTTTGAAGTACAATACTACCAACTATTGATGTTTGGGATCACGTTAAAATCACACATATCACCATATGTTTAAGGTCTAAGATCATCAAAATAATGATGTTTCAACTCATACTCATCAAGTTAATGATGTTCAAGTAAAGAACCACAACCAAGTGATTTTTAATTCAGACTCAGCAAATTATGGTGTTATGACATGCCCCCTCTCGTCGTTTTTAAGAGTGCATAGTTGAGCATCGTCTCGTCCATGCATTGTCGTCTCGGTCAAGAGAGATTTCTTCACAAAGTATTCACCAAGTTAATGACATTTAAGGTGTGGGATCACCAAATTAATGATGTTTAAGTCCATGCATTGTCGTCTCGGTCAAGAGAGATTTCTTCACAAAGTATTCACCAAGTTAATGACATTTAAGGTGTGGGATCACCAAATTAATGATGTTTAAGTTGACCCTTCTTGGTGTTATTGAAAGTCCATGGATGGGGTTGGCCCCCTGTCCATGTTATCCTTTCACCAAGGTTAGGTTGTTGCTATCTCACCACGACTTGAAACAAATCATTCAAACAAAGTATATAAGATATGAGGGAACAAACCATTCTCACTTTTCTCATTCATAATAATCCCTTTTTACAATGATTAATAATGAAAAGATCCTAAACAATCATCTATTGATAATACCTTTCTAAGTGGTCAATGTTCCAAGGGTTGGAGAATGGTTCCCCCTCCAGGTTCTCCATCCGTTAGGTTCCTGGGACTACCTCACCAATAACCCTGTAAGGACCATGCCAGTCGGCCTTGGATTTATCATCTGCCAATTCTTCTTCAAAACAAGGTCTCCCACTACTATCGGCCTTGGATTTATCCTCTTATTATACAACTTGGTCATCCTCTGCTGATAGGCTATCTCTCTGACCTCAGCATCCTCTCTTCTTTCTTTAATCAGATCTAGTTCAAGTCTTTTCTCTTCCATATTTCTCTCAGGGTCTTACGTCTGAAATTTGTGGGTGGGGAGACTAATCTCTATTAGCACCGCAACTTCTGATCCATAAGGTAACATGAAAGAGGTTTCTCCAGTCAACATTTTCACCATCATTCGGTAAGCCCATAGTACAATATGTACATCTTCAGTCCATTTCCCCTTAGCATTTTCCAAACTTTTCTTGATTCCACGAAGAATAGTTCTATTGGTGACCTTAGTTTGACAATTAGCTTGGGGTCGGCCAGGCAACGAGAAGAACTATTTGATACCAACCCTTTTACAATACTTTTCTAGTGACATTTTTTAAACTGGGTACCATTATTTGAGATGAGTGTATTATGCAAGTCGTATATATAAATGATATTCTTCCATATGAACTGAAAGGTCATCCTTTTCGTGATCTTGATCAAAGCCTCGGCCTCTACCCCCTTTGAAAAGTAGTGTATTGCCATATTCAAATATTAGTAGTTGCCCATGGACCTGGGCAGAGGTCCAACCAAATCAATCCCCAATACTAAAAATGGCCATGGTGAGGTGATAGACATCAGAGGTTGATAAGGCTGGCGAGGGATGGTGGAAAACTACTGGCTTTTTTTTGCACTTCTTTACGTATTCAGCTGAGTCCTTGGCCAGGGTTGGCCACCAATATCCTAGTGTGACAATACTATTTGCCAATAACCTACCCCGAATATGGCATGAGCAGGATCCTTCCTGAACATCCTTTAAAATATCATCCACTTCGGCAGGGTGGACACATCTGAGCAAAGGTAAACGAAACCCCTTCTTGTATAAAACATCCCCTAAGATAGAGAACTTTGCGGCCTTGTATCTCAACTTCCTTCTTTCATCCTTAGACTCCGTTAAGCTACCCTCTTTGATATACTGAACAAGGGGGTCCATCCGAGATGGTCCCGAGTTTAAATTGAAGCAAAAATTAAGATTCGCGTCGTCCTCGTCTATTATCAGTCGAGAAAGGATTTCTATTGGCACTATTCTCTTAGCCTCTATCCGTGTTTCTGCGGCTAACCTTGTAAGAATGTCGGCTCAGCTATTATTCTGCTGAGGCACCCTTTTAACTTTGACCTCACCAAAGCCCTTCATCATATTCCTCACTTTTTTTAGGTATCTAGACATTCTATCATATTTGGCATCATAAATCCCTAGGACCTAATCAACCCCGAGCTGAGAGTCGCTACGGACTAAGAGTTGGCCGATGTTGGGATCCCTGGCGAGGGAGATTCCAGCTATGAGGGCCTCATACTCTGACTCGTTATTGGAAGCCTTAAAATTTAACCTCAATGCATACTCTATATATATTCCATTAGGGGACGACACAAGAAGATCGACACTATTCCCATTTTCATAGGATGAACCATCAATGAACAAGATCCAAACTACACTTTCTGAAAATGGCCCCTCTTCAATAACTCCATTTCTGAGTAAAAACTTGTCAGTCTCAACCGTTGGATGTCTAGCTATGCTTGTCTTGTCCTTTTCTAGTTCGGTATGGGTTTCAGTCAACCTTTTAAGGATGTCATCTTTTTCACTATCACAAAGTCTGCTAGGGTTTTCCTTTTCATTGCCACCCTCGGCTGATAGACTATGTCATATTCCCCTAGCTCAACGGCCCAGGTCATCAATTTACCTAATTTCTCGGGTTTATAGATGACTTGCCTGAGGGGAGATTCCATCAAGATAACCATTGTATGATCTTGAAAATAAGGCTTCATATTTGTTGAAGCGTAGATGAAGGCATAGGATAGTTTTTCCATCGTAGGACACCTCTGTTCAGCCACCTAGAGGGCCTTGCTATAGAAATACACTGGTCTTTCTATACCCTCGTCATCTCATACTATCGTCGCGCTAATAGATGACTCAGACACGGCCAAGTAAAGGTAAAGTTTCTCTCCTTGGATAGGATGTGAGAGTAAAAGTAGAGAGCTGATGTAAGACTTCAGCTCCGTAAAAGATTCATCGCATTCCTTGTCCCAATCAAAAGCCTTTCTAATAATCTTAAAAAATGGAAGACATTTATGAGTGGCTCTTGAGACAAACCTGTTTAATGCATCTACCCTTCCGATCAGCCTCTAAACTTCCTTGGTGTTCCTTGGTGTCTTTATCTCTAGCAGGGCCTTTATCTTATCTGGATTGGCTTCTATACCCCTCTGATTGACAATACATCCCATGAACTTACCAGATCCGACGTCAAAGACACATTTGGCTGGATTGAGCTTCATCTTGTACCCGTCCATGATGTTGAAAGTTTTTTCAAGGTCGGCCACATGAGTGTCGGCCTTCAAACTCTTGGTCAACATAACATCAACATAAACCTGCATAGTCTTTCCAATCTGGTCTTCAAATATCTTGTTCACCAACCGTTGATATGTTGCCCTAGCATTATTTAAACCAAAGGTCATAACTTTATAATAATGCGTCCCCTTATCGATGATGAAGGTTATCTTCTCTACATTGGCCAGGTCCATGAAAATATGGTTATTGTTGGAGTATGCATCCATGAAACTCATCAATTCATGCCATGTAGTAGCATATACTATTTGATCAATTCGAGGGAGAGGGGAGATTTCTTTAGGACAAGACTTGTTCAAATTAGTGAAGTCCACATACATTCTCCATTTGTCGTTGGCTCTAGGCACTATGACGGTATTTGAAAGCCATTCAGGGTATATCACTTCTCTAATGAACTCTACCTTTTCCATCTTTTTGACCTTGTCCCTGATAACCTCTTACTTCTCCCTCGAGTAGATTCTCCTTCTCTATTTTATCATCTTGGCACCATCAATAATGTGCAACTTATGAGATATTATCTTTGGGTCAATCCCAGGCATGTCATCGTGACTCCACATGAAGATGCTTTATCTATTCCTCAAAAATTCAATAAGATCATCCTTGATCACCTATTTTAGGGTTTTTCCAACCTAGAAGGTTTTTTTCGGATCATCCTCATTGAGGACAATGGATTATACCTCTTCCGCGGCCTCCCCTTTTCTTAAGTTTTGTCTTGTCTCTAAGATCAAGGGTGTCAATGTTATACACGGTGGTTTCTTTCTTGTGTGCTTATTTCTCATCTGTTGAGTTAAAGTAACATTCTCGCGCCAACATTTGGTTACCTTGAACTTCCCCTACCCCATATGGAGTCAGGAATTTTATCATTTGGTGGACCGCTGATGGAACGACCTCAAACTCTTTGAGCGCTACTCGTCCCAGTATGAGGTTATAAGCTAAGAAGACGTTTTCATCCATTACAAAGAAGTTAATCCTCTTGGTCATCCTCTTTATCCACTCGTTTCCCATTCTGACATCCATTTCGTACATCTCCAATGGGTAAACCTTTTCTCCACTCAATCCAATTAGAGGATGATCGTACGGGATGAGCATGGCCTGGCTAAGTCCTACGCCTTTGATGCACGACCAGAGCATGACATCTGCAGAGCTTCCTCTATTAACCAAGATTCTCGGCACCTCATACCCATGTACTCTGGTGGTAATAACGAGCGGGTCATCTTGAGGATCTAGGATACCCTTGAAATCTAGTCTTGAGAAGCCTACTATTAGGGTTTCCATGTCCACTTTCTTCCTCTTTTCGGGCTTAACATCAATAGAATCTAAGTTTAAAACCTCGGCCTTGGTTATTGCCTTATCCTCGTCAATGTGCACCTTTTGGTTGGCCAACTGAGAGCCTCCTTTTTCTAGTCCTCCACAAATCATTCCCACATTAAATGATATCATATTGAGACTCTTCGCGGGGACATTATCATCCATTGGTGGGAGATCCACATCATCACTATCATCATTTGATGGGCCATTTCTCTTGGTTGGAGCATCCTCTCTGCACCTGTCATTTCTCCTTTTTCAGAGATCGTCTCCGCGTTAATCATCTTGACCTCGACCTAAACTATCCTTATCAACACATTTCCTCAACTTACCATATTTTAACATTTTTTCTATACCATCTTTGAGGGCGAAGAATTTTTCGGTAATGTGCCCATGATTTTAGTGAAATTCACACCAAAGATTTCTATTTCTCTTGTGAAGAGTTGTTTTCAGCTTTTTCGACCACCTAAGAGACCTATCATTTTTTATCGCATTCAGAATGTGCTCACAACTAACTGTTAGAGACGTATAGTCCACAAACTTGTCGTCTATTGGCCTTTTCTTGTTATCCTTCCCCTTGAACTTCTAACCCTTTCCATCATCGTTGGCTCTTTTTTTTCATCTACTTTTATGTCCATTGCCTCTTATGCATTCATGACTCTCCCGCCGTAGCTAGGAGTTCATCCATGGACTTTAAAGGGTCCTCGACCATCTTCTATTTTAGATTTCCAATCTAAAGACCTACCATAAGGGATATCATTACGATACTTTCTTTGTAGTCTTATACTTCTAAAGTCTCCTTGTTAAAATGGGCTATATATTCCCTCAGAGTCTTATCCTTCCCTTATTTGATGTACAACATATGGATCTTCTATTTCCTAAGTTTTACTTTGAAGAAAAAGTTATGGATGAAACTATCGGCCAGCTTCTTAAAACTTCCTATAGAGTTCTTAGGAAGGGAGGTGAACCATAAGTGGTTTGCCCCTATCAATGTGCTTGAGAATGCTCGATATATCATCTCATCTGATATTTAATAGATGTCGAAGGATGACTAATACATCTCCACTTGATGCACCGAATTCGTGCTCCCGTCATACTTTGGTGTAACTATCGGTGGTTTGAACTTGGCCGGGGTTGGATAGTTTAGTATTTTTTACATGAATGTGGATCCTTCATCATATCCCCTCTGCAAGGGGTCTCAACTTTTTACGATATCTCATATTCTATTCTCCAACCTCTGTATGGATTCATTCCAAGGTTTATCAACTACAACGTCGACTTTTACATGGAAAGAATTTTCTCTGACCCCTTCTCTGTCATCTGGCCTAACTGATCATTCTGTGTTAGCTAGATGGACCGAGGGTACTCTCTACGAATACTTAGTTTGGCTGATGACCTCTCTTTGCTACTCTCGATCTTCTGGAGGTGTGCAGTCGTCTCTTTTCTCATTTCTTCTTAAATCGGCAACACTCCTTTACCTGGACAGACGGTTCCTTGGACCTCCATGAGGCCCAAGGCTATTCATGTTTGACCCTCTACTTAGCCTATCAAAGGCTGATCGCTTTGGTCCACAGTCTCGTCTAGGCATGAACTCTTGGTTGGGCCTCTATCCTTTATCCCTGCTTTTTCAAATAGGATGCACAGTTCCTCTGGATATCTCATGAGGTTCCCAATATTTGAACTCTCCCTTTTCATCGTCGAGGTCTCCCCCAACTAAGTCATCACAAAGTTCTTTACCTTGCGTCCCTAGGTGTAAATACCTAGGGTCAACAATGTCTCTCCATCTCTGACACGATGGAAGGTCTTTTCTGGAGCCTCGGGTGGTGCCCTGGCTTATTGACCTATGTCACCTCCCTTGGCCACCAGAGTTACGAACTCTGCTCCAGCGACACTAGTCCTAGCTGCAAAAATCTAGCTAAACATAACAAACTGGTTGTGCATTTGCTATTGCCTAGCTATAAGGGAGCGTAGTGCAGTTTCCACTTCAGCCATCTCTTACTAGGGCAGTGCTTGGCTGGAGCTTGCACCACCTCTTTGTGGTGGTGCCAATTGATTCTCAAGTGAAGGAGGTGGATCAGTTTTCATTAGTGTAAGCTATCTGAGCTATGAGCTGTAGAAGGAGAGCTTAAATGCTCAACAAGAGCTCCTTCAATGGTGAAATAACTCGACAAATAGGGAGGACTAGTTCACCACCAGAGACTCTAATGAGTATAAGCTAAAAATAGGGATAAGATGGCGATCCTCGTTCCCATAAATGGCGCCAGAATGATAATGCTTGTAATAACACCACCAGGTAAAAGTGATAAAGAGCTAAAACAGGTATAATAGTGGAAAAAAGGAATAACTAATATACCAGTAAGGGAATAAGATGATACAAAGAGAAGATGAGACAAGAATTTAAGTGGTTTAACCAATTAGACCTACATCCACTATGAGAGTGTGTGTGTGATCCACTAGATAAGGGCACTAATGGCTATGAATATAATCACTTAAGATTTCTCTCTCTTTTCTAGATGATTGGACAGAGTTATGTTAGGGTTATCAAAATTAGATCCCTTCTTATGGAGAAGATGAAGTGTATATATAGGGCTTGGGTTGTGTAATGTACCCCCTAAGCATGTAATCAGCATGTGCATGAGGAAACTCCCAATAGGATTTAGACACATGTCTTTGGCACATGGGCATAATACTAATGTAATATTCCCTCACGTAAAGGAATGATCTTGTTATAACAATATTGTCCACGTGAGTATAGCTCTTCTATATATGCATATGCTCGTACTGCTGGGCATTGTCCGCTGCAATATTGACCTGATAGGGTATGAGGTTACTAATTCCTATAGGATGGTCCCATGTTATCATAACTATGACCTCGGCTGAATAGATCAGGCTGAGGTCCGATTAACTGGTCACTCCTTTCATCGATTGTGGAAGAGTACGAAGATGATGCTTATTTGAATAGGCAATGCTCTTTTTGTCTTGACTTTCCATATGGCCGAGGATAGTTGAGGCAAGGTCAACCCTTATCGGGATGACCCTGCCAATGACATGTGGGGCTCTAATGATAACTCGACCATGAGATGTGATGCCACTCATCGTAAAAGATGAGGGTACACTATGGTCATATCATTTCCCATAGCTGAACCACTTTAAAAATCTATTTCTTTATTTTTTATTACATATTTTATCTGTGATTAGAAAATTATATCAATTCTAATTTTTTACATCAACAGGCAGGTCCGTCTTCGAGGTTATTGCTTATCTAATGGGGCATACCTAAAAATACTTAGCATTTCTTACACTTCTTACATATGATACTATATCGCTTTCCATGTAGGTCCACTAATAGTATTCCTTTGTATCCCTTAATGCAAATGATCTTGCACCATTATGGATCCTGCAAATTACATCGTGTATCTCATAAAGAACTTGATTGATGTTGCTTGAATGCACGCATTGAAATATGGCCTAGTGAAAGATTATTTGTAGAGCTTCCTCTCAGGGGAAATATATAATCAAGCATATTTGACATCTATAAGATTTGACCTTTATTTGATGAGCATCTTTATAATTAGCAAGTTCTGTGTCTTACCATAAGTATGAAATGATTGGTTCCATCTACTGGAAGCCTTTTGGATGGAAAGAGCCTAGTTTGCACTCTTATGCTTCATGATACTTGGTTAAGATAGATATTACACTTTGATGGTTCTCTTGAGATCAGAGTAGACAACTGAGGTCAAAGGATCTACGACATCTGTCGGATTGTTATTTCCTCGCGGAAACTATTAGACTTAGATGTCTTTGAATTTGGTAACCATGTCTTGGGAAATCTATAAGTATTAGTATATGAATTCATCTCTAGAATTACATTCTCCTCATATTTGGTTGGATACCATCCATGAATAAAATTAGACTCCAAGGTAACTAGAGACAAGGGATAAAGCCTTCTTTAATCTTCTGATGAGGACATCGTATATGGCCTCGTTATCAAAAACTTCGAAGCCAAGTTATAATCCGTACTCGATCATAGTATATTATGGAGTTATCAAGTTATTTATTACCCTTGATCCTTTTGTATTGGATTCTGCATCATTACAGATTGTCCATATATTGAGTTAATCGGGTTCTCTAGTGTCCACTTGATCGGTAAGTTCCATTTCATTCAGGCTTATGCCCTCCAAAAAATTCAACAATGAAGTTAGCTAAAACGTATCCTGCGATTGCATTTATAAGTTAATAATGAATTTCAATCATTAGTACTTCCACTTGTCACTTGGGCATCCATGCACAGAGGTTTTCCTTTCTAAGGATTTCCTTCAATGGAAAGTAAGTGACAACTATGACGGAGTGCACTTCAATGTATTGCTTTAAATTACATGAGGCGATCACTAATGATTAAGCTAGCTTGTAGAAAGGGAAGTATCATTTGTCAATGTCTAAAGAGTCTTGTTAACATAATATATTGGGTCTGGGTGCCCCTTCTTTTTTCATAACAAGGACGTGATGACTATGTGGTTGGAGATCGAGATACATGTAGATTGCATTAACCTGATTTGCTTGTATCTCACGTGCAATACTTATAGGGTATTGAATCCCCGTGGTATACATACTAGAGGGTATATCCTTAAGGGGAGCATATAATATCGGCCACGATGGTATTCGAATTATAGAGACGAGATTTGCATTGGGTATTTTACTCGAACATTACGGGTTGATCTACTCGTGTTATCCCATGGTGACAAAATAGGGTATGCTTTAACATAGCTTGGGTATGGAGACCTATGACTCGTGTGAAGACATAGTGACTATAACTCTTTGATGTTTTGGGGTTGAAGGGGTGGGACAACCTATAACTATCTCTAGTACACTTGAGATATCCCTGAAGGAATTTGAGTAATCCTTCGTTATATGAGTGCTTGAGTGGAGCCAATTTAGTAATGTACATGGATGGAAATGTCGTTGTGTTTAAAGTAGATTTTGGGACTGCCTTTATTCATATGCTCATACACATGAGAAATAAAGTGTAGAGTTATTAAGGATCCTTTTGTTATATTCGAATTAGATGAATAATATTTAATCACGGGATCACTTAGGCTTGGGTTTAGATGCGTGAGATATCTAGGGTTGTTTGGGTTAGGATAAACATAAAAATAACTAAAAAATGAGTAGGAGGTGCATAGTGATATTGTAGTCCAAATTCAGTTATAATATTATTCTATATAAACTTATTGTTTAGATTGTTGTTATATTTATTTTCACAAGACTTACACTGGTATGTTTCTATAAACTTGAATTGATCATTGGAGGACTATATATAGCGATGTCATATTCATCATTCCTAGGATGCAGGAGTAGAATATTCTAAAGTTTATTTTGATACAACTTGTGTACATATAATATTTGTATTCAGATATGAATACTTATTTAAGATACAATGTATATTCCATAGTTGGTTTGTTTTATATCGGATATTATAAGGTATCAGAGTTAGTTTTGTTTTATTCAATAAGTTCTTTACATATTTATATTACTTGTTATGTTTTCGTTATTTGTTTATGATGAGAATGTTACCAAATGTTTTTTATTCCTGTAATTTTAATATTAGACATGATGAATCTATTTATGAATTTTACAGGGTGTCGTATTTGGTATTAGATCATTCCAAGTTCTAGTGTCATGGGAATCTTGAGTGCATCTGTCACATATATGCGTTTTGTTCGTTGACTACTTTAGAGCATTACCATTTGGGTTTTGTATTCTCTATAACGAATACCGCTTAGAAGGTTTCACATCATTTTTCCAGATGAATGACTTAGATTGACCAAAGTGTATCGCGAGGGTTCCTCATTTAGATTTACTTTTTGAATTATCCCATGTATGAGGTCAACTTCATTCGAGAGTTAGGAAGGGCATGAGGCATGAGACCTTCATTATGCACTTAGTTTATGGTTTGAGGGGAAATTATTTCCTTCACCATAAGGAGGATTTGAACTATCATTCTCTTTTTTCACCAACAGAGAATAATACGGAAGCGAAGAAAGAGACTCGTATTAGTAGTTTTAGTGCGAGGAGAAAATGTTACGTTGACAACTACCATAAATATAACATTTGGAAGCTGTTATTAGATAACCTTATCTTCATCTCTTCCACTTAAGTGGTAAAAGTTACGTTTCAACATTAGTAGAACCATCATAACTATCTTAAGGATAGAGTTCCTAACATTTTAGAGAATTAGACCGAAGTATCCCTAAATGATTAGGTTCATTTTAACATTGGCCTAAGTAGGGAGGACCTCACCAACAGAAGGAAGCTAATGGGGAAACTAGACCTCGAGAAGTTTTCAAGAGTAGACAATGTGATTTGTTATGACGAGTAGATCCAAGAGAAGTACGACCAGTGGGTTCACGAATAATGAGAATATGGCTGACTTGGATAGATTCATTAAGAAAAATAGTAAAGGAAATATCAATATGGACTCCAATAGGGCTGATTTTGATAGTTAACTTTAGAGGAAAGTGGTATAATGCGGTCAAAGAGACCATGTAGTTGATAGATGACTTCAGGAAACCTATATTATGGGGGTAGTACTAGGAGATTATTACAATTTTTCTTATGTCTCACGCAAATGAATCTTAGTTTAATGTCGAGAACTTATCGTTCATTTATTAACAGTGATCTACTATGATGTTGAGATAGGAATTTACTATCTCTAAGCTTTATTTTTATGTGGACACCCTAGTGGGTAGGGGTGTTTACCTCACGATTTTAGAGACATGTATGTTTGGTCAGCTTGGCTTTCATCAGCTTTGTTGAATTTTTAAATGCGATACCATTGTCTTATTAGTGGACATATTTTTATAGTTATTTAATATGCTTATATCGATAGTCGGGGGTATGTTTTTATGTTTTCATTTTTGGGTTAAGGTTGCTTTGTGTAGTTATGCATAAGCTCAGGAGAGGATCTAGCACACACTTGTTTATGTATAGATGTGAACACATTAGAAGGGATAACAATTCCATACATAGGTTACCAAAATTTCAAGATTATTCTAGTTTCGTTCAAATAGGCTTCGGGTTATCACCGACATAAGAGATTAGTTATAGCCTTAGAGGGTTTATCGTGAGGAAGCTTCAAAAGAGAGACGGTTCACTAAATGGGTGTGTGAGCAACAAGAAGAAGGAAGAAATTAAGATACGAGGTCATTGTTCATTATTATATATCAACAACTTATTGGAACATCTCTTCTAACGACTGGATCATTCGCGAACTATCATCAGTGGTAAAATCGGGAGGAGAATATCCTAAAGGCAACTTTCTAACACAACATGGAATGGACACATCATTAGTGAATTTTGATCGAACGAATGAGTAGTTTGCTGTGATTATCAAATATATCTTGTTGAAGAGGGAGTGGTGTAGAAATGGTGGTCTAACACCAAAATTTGTGTTAGGGTGGTATCAGTCCAAGCGTTGAAGTTTACCAATAGATGGTATTCAATTCATAATTAGTAAGATCCCCTTTCTTTAATATAGGACAAGATAAACTTACTTTTCCAAAGGAGGTTATTTGCGCCAAAGGGTTCCAAGCTATAGGAAGTAATTGTGTCCAAGCGCATGATTTGTGATTCAATTTGCATTCCATAGGCGATTATATGTGCAGTAATTGTGAAGTTCGTATTGTAGCTACGGTGAAGCGGTTTTAGCATAATTTTGTCTAAAGTATATTCTTACTCGTAAAGTAGGCAGAGCACCACAGATTTTCGAAGAGTTATAGTTTTTGAAATCCCAGTATAGAATTGGGAGATAAAACCCATTAGTTTTTATAGGGGTGAAGGGTTCCAAAGAGGACAGGGAGCCATTCGTGTCATTTGAGGTAGATTGACCAAACTAGGAGGTGTTCGAGAACTTCAGAATAAGTAATGTTCAATATAGGGAATGTGAGTGTTTTTGAAGCATCATGGAGCTTTTGGAGATGAGAAGAAGCATGGTTTGGGGTCCCAGCAAAGGAGTAAGTGTTGTTAATGATCTCTTAAAAGTTTTTGTTCCAAAAGGGAGTTCGCAACCCGATGTGGAATTTCCCCTTTGTAATCTTATATATGATGAGGTTGGTATCTTTTGACCTTACCTGATCACCGTCAATGTGTGCATGATATTTTCCATGGGTAGTATGCTACGAATGATATATTGTTATACTTTGGGCAAGGAGTATAAAGATTCAAATTTTGAGGATGAAATTCCTTTTTTTAGGGGGGGGGGGGAGAATATAATACCCCATATTTTCATAGTAATTAATTAATTATTAAATTGAGTATATTTGCATGTGACATGTGGTGTGTCACTAATTATATGTGACACCCCGACTAATTAAATACCAGGTAGCTACTCCTTTATTAAATCAATACAAAATGCCAAGTTGGTCCAGTTAATAGCATCACTGTCGAAAACATTTTTAATGATTACTAACCACCTAGTATTTAAAAAGTGAGTTGTCAAATTTTAAATTAAATCTGATTAACATGCAATAAATGAAATATAGAAATGTAACACAACCATTCACGATAAAGTCCAACTATAATTAATCAACAATTAAAGATGAGTCTAGAGGAAATACTCCTCACAACAATCCCAATATGAAAGGAAATAAAACAAGTCTGCATCCTGAATTAATTACAAACCAAAGTCTGAATAACTGAAATATAAAATGAAATGTCTCTAAAAGAAATAGGCGACATGCCCTACAACTGATGAAATCTGAATATAGAGTCAAGGCAAATGAAGCGTACAATAGCAAGGCCCTGTAACTTCCACAACAACTACAGCTCGTCACCTGACTGGAAATACTATGCATGGTGTCCTTGTGGCTGGGCACCTAAAAATGGTTTTTACAAAAAAAATAGATTTGAAAGCAAACGGGTCAGAGCCCGAATGTGGAGAGTATTTTAAAAATAGCAAGTGCTTTAATAACAATTAAAACAATGAATGCAAGATACAAGTTAGGACGTGCTCTCACATGAAATACTCACCTCTCGTCTAACAGTGCACTCCTAACGTTCTTGTACCCATTCATGTGTTATTTATCTAACTAAACCATCATAAGTTCTAACCCAACTACTCGATTCACAATATGAATTCCCAATGTTATTACTTAAATAGATAGCTTTACTTGAACTCGGATTCTCAATTGTTAGCATTACCGTTTACTGGAGGTTATCCCCTTATTTATCTTCTCATGGAGTTACTATAATGATTCTCATAAATAAACATCACAATTCCTTTTCATTCAACCGTATATTATTCGCATCATAAATATACAATATAAGCACCCCGAGGCTAAGCTGCGGTGCACACATACTCTGCTATCCATCCTGGTACATCACGTACATAAGGATTACAAATTCTGAATCTCTCAGGAATTGTTAGAATAAACACCACACACAAAAATGGAGGCGAACATAATTCAACATATACATGGTCACGTACATACCTACGTTCCATAGTCAGCTGGCTTAATAACTCACAATTAAGTCATTCCCTTGAACTATGTCCTCTAGGTACCAAACTAAATCCGAGGACACAAGGATTAGAAGGCCCTAAGCGAACGTAAACCTCCCGTGATAGCAAGTATGGTAGGTATGTCATACACATAAGATCATATACTAAGCATGAACACATCTTAGATATCTCAATATTAATAAAGGTATTTTCTACATCCTTATACGATTATCCCAATTGTATACATTTTTAGTCTTCCGATAATATATAATGTAGACTGTCGACACATCTCACGTCATAGATTCTTATACTTAAAACCTATCTCAAATGGGTTATTAAGTTTCCTATTATTCCCACATATTACATAATTATTCTTAAGGTCCTTACTTCTGCCCCAAACCTCAATTCATCAACTTATTCAAAATTACTCTATTAATCCTAATATTATCTCACTCATCGAGCTTCATTAGTTTTTAGAATAATTCCTCAAATTAAATTCGAATTAAGGTCCAAACTTTATAACCATACCTACTGGTCTTCCTTAAGTCTAAGGATATTCATAAGGTCTCCAATAATATTTTCCAAGGGCTAAAATCATTAAAATTTAACTAGGGAAATTTTACTCTTTCTGGGAAGGTCGATCGATCGACCTTGAGCTTCAATCGATCGATAGTGGTCGATCGATTGACTGATGAATGTCGATCGATCGAACGCACCAGGTAGGCTGCGGACTACTTCGTTTTGCAGTTTTAAAATCATCTCAAAACACCATTAACAAGCATGAAGCTCCAAGATAACGTTATAATATCATCATACCATCATCCTACAATAGTGTTAACGTTCTAAAACCAATAATTCATCATTCAAGGGCTTTGTTTGGATCAAAACTTCATCAAGAATTTCCAGTTTTCTATTTCTTTCAAGAACATTAATAAACTTCTTCTAAATTCTGTTTTTAGATCATCAATGGTTATGTTTTGAATACATAATTCGTCCAGAAAGTTTCTACATGCAATTCCTAACATATTTCATAGTTTTAATCCTCAAATTCATGGGTCTAATCAATCTTCCAAGATAAATTTGATGATTATCCTAAACACGGAAAAGCATAGCATTGAATCAATTATAATTAAACCACTTGCCTCTAATCTTTCTCTGAATTTGATGTTGAATCTTGAAGGCTGAGTTGTTCTCCCTCTCTCTTTCTACAGAATTCTCTTCTCTCTCTCTCTAGAAGTTCTTCTCTAAGGATGATGACAATGGAGGTGGGGTTGGTTTTTGGCAAGTTGGAACTATTTCTTAACTTCTCCCGTAGCCCATTAAGTCCCTTAGTGTAGTTAGTTGGTTTAGTGGATAAATAATAAGTCAGATTTTTGTTTCTAATTTTCGTGGGTTTTAATTCCCAAATTTCCGAAATTACCAAAATGCCCTTTTAAATTACCGATATGGCCCAATAATGCCCCGGGATCAAAACTTAACCCCCGGCTAGTGTTTTCTGACTATTTCGACCCTTATGGACACGTTGGCGCACTCAAAATGACCATACGGTTAATAGAAATAAAATTCACTTTTTAATTAAATAATTACTTTCCGGACGCGACTGTCACACGCGTCTCAACAAAATTTCCCAAATTGCCGTATTTCAATCTCGCGACAATTTCAATAGTTATAATATTCGTATATTGCCATATATACACATTATAATCAAATACTAACTCACATCTCGTTAATATTTTATCCGGATTAATTCTCAATTAATTCACATTTAATTCAATTAATCCCATAAATAAATATCGATAAAAATGTGGGGTATTACATACTTCCCCCCTAATAATAGAATTTCGTCCCGAAATTCAGAACTAAAAAGTACCTGGTAAAAACAACTCTGGATAACGTTCGCGCATCTCATCCTCGCGCTCCCATGTGGACTCCTCGACATTATGATGTCGCCACTGAACACGCACTAACGTAACTATCTTTGACTGCAGTTTCCGCTCACTTCGATCCAAAATAGCAATCGATCCCTCCTCGTAGGAGGTATCAGGATGGAGATCGATGTCCTCCAAATCAATGTAAGAATGAGCCAAATCGTCTCTAAGATATTTCCTTGGCGAGGAAATATGAAACACATCGTGAATCCGATGCAAATCCGGTAACCCAAGTCTATACGCAACCGGCCCAATCCGCTCAATAATAGGAAATGGTCCCACATATCTCGGTGCCAACTTCCCTTTCTTCCCGAAATGCATAAACCCCTTCATAGGAGATACTCTGAGCAAAACCTGGTCCCCCACTTCAAATTCCCTGAAGGATCTCTTCGCATCAGCATAGCTCTTCTACCTGTCCTGAGCTACCCGAATGCGACTCCGTATCAGCTATATCCTTGCCGAAGTATCGTGAATCACTTTCGGCCCAAGTAGTTTGTTGTCCCCCACCTCCATCCAACATGCTGGGGAATGACAAGGTCAACCGTACAGCGCCTCAAATGGAACCATGCCAATGGTGAACTGGTAGGAGTTTTTGTAAGCAAACTCCACTAGTGGAAGATACTGCTCCCATCCACCCCCGAAGTCAATGATGCACATCCGTAACATGTCTTCCAACATATGATTTGTACGCTCGGTTTGCCCATCAGTCTGGGGATGATAAGATGTACTCAATCGCAATTCCGTGCCCATGGCCTCCTAAAAACTTTCCCATAACCGTGAAACAAATATCTTGTCTCGGTCAGACACGATATTTAGGGGCACACCGTGAAGTCTCACTATCTCTGCAATAAAGAGTTGGGCATACTGTCCCGTAGTGTAGTCTGTCCTTACGGGTAAAAAATGAGCGACTTTGGTCAACCTGTCCACAATTACCCAAATGGAGTCATGACCTCTCTGTGATGTAGGTAACCCCGTGATAAAGTCCATGGAGATGCTCTCCCACATCCTCATCGGGACCTCTATCGCCTGTAGAAGTCCTGCCGGTCTCTGATGATCCACTTTTACCAGGAGACAAGTGGCGCATTTAGAGATAAACACGGCAATATCTCTCTTCATCCCGCTCCACCAATACTGACGTCTCATGTCCTGGTACATTTTGTCCCCACCGGGATGTACCGCGAACCGTGAGTCGTGCGACTCTGCCATCACCTCGTGTCGCAATTCTTCCCCTTCCGGAACTACCAGTCTCCCATTGAAGCGTAATCCCCCATCTGAGCTAACGGTATAGGACTCGGCTCCCTCTGTTAATAATCGAACTATCTGCTCCTGACAGAACGAGTCATTTGCTTGTGCTTTTACTACTTTCGTGACAATCTGCGGTGTAACAGTCATCACTGACATGAATGATCGGGCCACTGCATCTTGGTGTCCCAACTCCTTCCACTTTGCCTTCCACACCCCTGCCACCTCATCTACTGGCCTACGGCTCAACGCGTCTGCTACCACGTTAGCCTTCCCCGGGTGATATTGGATATCAAAATGATAGTCCTTCATAAACTCAAGCCACCTTCGCTGCCTCATATTCAGCTCCTTCTGCATGAATAGGTACTGTAGGGACTTGTGGTCTGTGAACAATCGAAACTTCTCCCCCAAAAGATAATGTCTCCAAATCCGAAGGGCAAATACCATTGCCTCTAACTCCAAGTCATGGGTAGGGTAATTCTTCTCGTGAGGCTTAAGCTTACGGGAAGCATAAGCTATGGCCTGACTCTCCTGCTGCAGTACACCTCCAAGTCCTTGTAAGGATGCATCGGTGTAAACAAGGTACTCAACTCCTGGTCTCGGCAATGCTAACACAGGTGTTGAGGTTAACTTGTCCTTCAACTCATCGAATGCTAACTGACAGGCATCACTCCAAATGAACGGCACACCTTTATGAGTCAGATGTGTCATGGGACCCGCTATCTTTGAGAAACCCCGAATAAACCTCCTGTAGTATCCTGCTAAGCCCAAGAAACTACGGATCTCAGTCGGAGTCATGGGCTATCCCCACTCCCTTACCGCGGATACCTTACCCAGATCAATAGATATCCCCCGGTTGGAAATAATATGCCCCAAAAATTGAACCTCTTTCAGCCAAAACCCTCACTTTGCATACTTTGCATACAACTCATTCTGACGTAGTGTCTGCAAAACCTGCCTCAAGTGTTCGGCGTGCTCCTCCTCTGTCTGGGAGCAAACTAGAATATCATCAATGAAGATAATGACGAACTGATCAAGGAACTCTCTGAACACCCTATTCATCAAGTCCATAAACACGGCTGGAGCGTTGGTCAAACCAAAAGGCATAACTCAAAACTCTTAGGAACCATATCTCGTTAAGAAAGCAGTCTTCGAGACGTCCTCCTCCCTGATACGCAACTGATGGTAACCAGATCGCAAAGCAATCTTTGAGAAGAAAGAAGCTCCTCTCAACTGGTCAAATAAGTCATCGATTCGGGGCAACGGATACTTATTCCATATCGTGACGTTATTCAACTTTTGGTAATCCACACACAAACTCAACGATCCATTCCTCTTCTTAACGAACAACACAGGGGCACCCCACGGTGAAGTACTCCTCCGGATGAACCCCTGACCCAACAACTGCTCAATCTGATCCCGTAACTCTCTCATCTCAGCTGGATCCATTCGGTAAGGTGCGTGGGCAATAGGCCGAGTGCCCGGCATTAAATCAATCATGAAATCTATCTCTCTACTCGGAGGTAATCCAGGTATATCCTGAAATACATCGGCAAACTCTCGAACAACCGGAATCGAATCAAGTGGTATCACCACTTCCTTAGAGGTCTCCTCCTCTATGTAGTACAAATGAGTGGACGATCCTCCCTTAGGACGAGGCATCGCCACTAAAAACATCTCCTGCCTGGGAATGGCAAAGATAATACTCCTACTAAAATAGTCAATCATGGCTCGGTGCGCTACTAGCCAATCTATACCAATAATGGCATCATACTCGGTCATCTCTAACACTAACATATCGGCGGGTAAAGTAAACCTCCCGATCTCTATACCCACACCTCTACACATAAGCGAAATCATGGAACCCCTACTCAACGGTGAGTCAACATAAGTAGCGGTGTTCTCTGCGGTGTCTAATAACCCAATGGTGCGTGCAAATCTCATAGAAAAAAAATAGTGTGTAGCCCCCGTGTCAAACAAAATGCGCCCCAGAGTCCCCTGAATAGAGAACATACCCTCAATAGCTGGCGGATTCTGTGGGGCTACGGCCTGCTAAAGCTGATACAGTCTCCCATACTGAAGCTATCCTTGCTGAACTGGGACCGCTGGAATGGGTGGTAATGCTGCCATCTGCGGTGGTGCTGGGAGGGCGACGGGAAACATAGGCCTCTGTGGCTCGTGTCGAGCACCTTGCTGCTGCTGTTGTGGGGCCCTGCCCTTATCAGGACAATCCTGACGTTTGTGGCCAATCTTACCATAAATGAAACACTTCCCCGGGAAGTTTCCCCCTCGCTGTCCCTACTAACCTCGGCCCTGGTGTCCATTACCATTTCTACCCTGGCCTTGCTGGCCCTGGTGAAACTGCTGTTGTTGACCATTTTGACCCTGCTGGCCCTGATGGCCGTTATGACCCTGCTGGCCATTCCAGAATCCTCCCTGACCGTTCCTAAAACCCCCTGATCGGAACCTCTTATGATCCCCCTACTGGGAACCCTGATCACTCTGCCTATACTGACCCTGAGCTGATTGTGCCCCGCTGGCACCATTTCCCCCTGTCCTGCCCTGATGGCTGGACTCTCTTGATCGCTTCCCCTCTGTCAAGTGAAAGCGGTGGTCTTGGCAATGGAGCAATGCATCGTTAACCACGTCAGAATAAGTGTCCAACGAGAGGTTCCCCAATAAATTCTGACGGATCCTCTAAGTCAATCCATCTATGTATTTCTGAATCTTCTTCTTTTCCGTCGGTATCTCATCTGGTACAATGTTCAGCAAATTTGTGAATTCGGCCTCATACTCGGCCACAGTCTTACCCTCCTGTCTAAGGCTCATCAACTTCCTCCTCATTTTCGTGTGAACAGGTGACGGAAAATATTTGCGATCGAACCGCACCCAGAACTCATGTATAGTGAGAGTATCTCTCTCCTCTGCGGTGGTAATAGACTCCCACCACTGCAATGCAGCTCCCACTATCTTGAAAGTAGCTAGTATCTGCCTCTGAACATCGGTGCACTCATACATCCTCAAGTGCCTCTGAATATTCTTCCTCTACTGACTAGATACCACACCATCGGAGCTACCTGCGAACTCCGGAGGGTGTGCTTTCTGAAAATCATCTCGAACTCATTCCCAAGCAGACGGGAATGCATATTCCTGAACTGGCGTGGCTACCGGCACCTGGGGTGGTGCCTGTTGTACAACGACGAGAGCGGCATTTATCGCTTGGGCTACAATGGCTACGACCTCGGCGGCATTCATGGTGCCCTGTACTGGAGCTGGCTGTGGCTCGGGCTGTGCATCCCTAGGAACTCGCTATGCACGTCGTGGAAGCATCTGAAATGAGAAATGAGTTTATAAGTTCGCAGTTATAAACTTAAAATAGCTGAAGAGCGAAGCATACATAAAAGAATACAACAGTCCTAAAATATAGGGCTCTATATCAAAGAAAGCTCAGTGGAAACATAATAAGTCGTACAGATCCTAAAGGACACTAGAACCTGATGCTCTGATACCACCTGTGACACCCCGACTAATTAAATACCGGGTAGCTACTCCTTTATTAAATCAATAAAAAATGCCAAGTTGGTCAAGTTAATAGCATCACTGTCGAAAACATTTTTAATGATTACTAACCACCTAGTATTTAAAAAGTGAGTTGTCAAATTTTAAATTAAATCTGATTAACATGCAATAAATGAAATATAGAAATGTAACACAACCATTCACGATAAAGTCCAACTATAATGAATCAACAATTAAAGATGAGTCTAGAGGAAATACTCCTCACAACAATCCCAATATGAAAGGAAATAAAACAAGTCTGCATCCTGAATTAATTGCCATATATACACACTATAATCAAATACTAACTCACATCTCGTTAATATTTTATCCGGATTAATTCTCAATTAATTCACATTTAATTCAATTAATCCCATAAATAAATATCGATAAAAATGCGGGGTATTACATTATATATGTTAAATGTTGGTATGTGACTCTTTAATATAGTCGCATTTGTGTTTCGTAGAGTAACACTATAATACATGATAATGCATTAACTAAATATTGAAATTGAGTTAGTATTATGGGCGAATATGGAATATCAGGAGCTTGGTGTTCAGGATTTCATTGTCTCGATTATCCCCTCCGTATCGGACTCCTTCGATTGTGAAGTAGTCTCTTATTATATTGAGTCGCTCTGAATTAATTGATAATTAGATTTTAAGTAATTCTAATTGTACCGACTTCTAACTTAAGTTAATGAGTTAATTAATTTAATAAAATTTTCCATATCTCATAGTGACTTTAGGACGTTTAAAATGTTCGCTTTGACTTAAAATGATGGATTTTACACTTATTGAGTTAGTATATGGCTTGAGTAGGGTTTTAGGCCATTTGGGGTATTATTTGGACACTTTAGGTTGAGGCTTTTATTCGGACCAATGGAAATTTCGTGGGAATCTAGTGTACAAGTTGGAAGACAAATCTAAAACACTTATTTGTCAATTAGGTAACCCTAAAGAAGGAGGGAAGAGGTACCAGTAGGAGAAAAGAATTCGGGTTTTGGGGCATTGATTCAATAATCAATCCATGAGGAAAGTTTATTTAGAGTTTGATTTTAATTATTTTGTGTTATGATATTCCTATTTATCGAATTATAAACCTAATCAAAATTATAATCTGGTTGAGAAGATTTATTTGTTAAATTTATAATTAACTTAAACTGAGATAATAATCTTATTAATGGCATGATTTGAAATTGGGTGATTTTTCATGAATTTCAGTTAGGCTCGATATATAATTGTTAGATTTCGTTATTAGATTGTTAATCCTATAAAGTCCCATAGTTATTGACAAATCGATGTAAATCCTCAGTTAATTGTAGAAATTTTATAAAACAAGGGTTTTTAGTTGAATCTGAAATTTACTCCCTTTAATCATGTTAGAATTTTATATAACTGTTAGAAATAAGTTTCGATTGATATTGAAACAATTATATATGAAAAGGGTTGAGTTTGGATCTGATTTAGGAGCTTAGAGTGGCGTTAATAGAGGTTATTGGGGTTTAATTTTATAAGAGAGAATAAGTCAAACCTGGTATAGTCGATCGATAATCCCTATAGGCGATCGATCGGCCTTCCGTGTTTAGCCTAAGAATAGGATAAAGGGTTGTTTGCGATGGAATTTGGGGCATAGGGCTAGGTTAGTTTGGCCTTTAGGTTGTTTATACTTGAAGAGGTGAGAGTAAATTATTATTTTGAGGTTATGGTTTGGATGTTTGGAATATTGGATATGTTGATCGTGTTGATTTGTAGGGGCGAAATTGATAATGAGATATGAGTTATAGATCCGAGAGTGTGATGGATTGTCTTATGGACTGTTGGAAGCTTACATAATTGGATTTGATGACTAGGTTCATAATGAGATAATTTTAGGGCGGTTATCCATTTGGGAGAATAAGATTAAGTAAAAACCCTAGAGCAGGTTCGTTAGTATATTAAATGTTCTTATATAAGTTAGGTGTGTGGTATTACCTCGATGTGGAACCTTGGAAAATTGGGCTTGGATTATATGAGATAAGATATAATGACTATGCATGGTTCTAGTATAAGTTAGGTGTGGGATTATATTTAGACTTGAGATCCTTGGGATTTAGGGGTAACGTTGTATAAGATCGATTACAATAACGTGTATATAATCTTATCTAATAGTGGTATTATTTATGGCCCAGTAGCATTGGTTGGTTTGCGTTTTTTTCCTTAACCTTTTATTAAATGGTTATATTTGTTAGTGTGTCTTATGTGCAATACATACCTGGTGTTAAGACCTCGTGTTATATGTACTATAGGGGATATCCTTATGGAGTGCTTACAACGTCGATCAAATTTGTACCCTGATGATAGAGGCGGCCTTTACCTTGGTTATTCTACCCCGTAGTCTACATGTTGATGTACCCGTCTTATCTTGTGGGGATAAAATCGGAGGAATTTTCGTACATCTTTGGTATGGGTCCATATAACTCTGTGAAGTATGTAACACCCCGTAATTCCGAGGATATTGAATTTAATAAATTTGGTGAGATGGGATATAATTAATCAGGAGGATTTTAATTAATTTAGTGAATTAAGAATTAATTAATTCATTTTTTTAAATTCACATGTTTCGTAATTTGAGGTTGAGGTTGTAGATTTTAGTAAAGTAACTCGGATGACTATTCTAAGTGCACGTTTAATTTCGTATAGGCCGATATAGTCGAAAAAGAGTACCTGAGGGTAGTAATTGGGTCTCGGGGCATTTTTAGGCATAACCGGCTCACACGGGAGTGTTTGGGTCATTTTAATTTGGCCATAAACTTAACTTTGAGATTAACATTATAAAACCTATATTAGGGAGCTTTTGACAGACACAAATTAATGAGAGAACCAAAGCTTTGCATACGAGAAAAGAAGGATAAATTTGGAGAGCTTTTGGGAAACAAATCAAGAAGAGGGGTGTGACCTTAATCGAAGCTTCGTCTACATCAAAGGAAATAAAATGCTATGAATTTATTTAGGAAAGTAGTTGAACGTGCTTTCAATTTAATTGCAGTATTGCGATTCATATCATAGTGGGTATGATAAAGAAATACGTTTTTGGGAGGGGGTTATCATATGAAAACATGTTTTGGGCGAATCGGACGTGTTGTATAGATTTGAGATCTAATTGATAGTGTAACTTAATTCAATGCTGTGGAGATCACCTAATAGTACGATGTTAGAAGTTATTGTTGATTAATCCATATTAGAATATTTCATTTATGTATGAGATCGTATGAAGATGAGGAAAATTCGAATCTGAAATGAGGACTTTAATGGAAATCGTAAATGTTGTAAAACTATTTTAAAGATTAAAAATTGCTTGGATCATTAATATATGATGATAATGATTAAATAAGGTTTGGATTTGAAGGTTTAAAACCTTGAAAGTTCGTTAATGGCAGACATCCAATGTCATGAGGAAGAAGCAGTTGGATGTACATTACTTAGAATGACATCAAGTCGTTCATATATATATATATATATATATATATATATATATATATATATATATATATATATATATATATATATATATATATATATATATATATATATATATATATGACTTACTTGAGTCTAATATATAAAAGCTTTTCTAGTTTGAAAATAGAGACAAAATTTGTGTCATCCCTATTTTTTCCGTAAGCCTCATTGCCTTGTCATGATCTTCAAAGATAGCTACATCAGCAAGAAAATGGTCATACAGGTAGTAGACCAACATCACAACACACTCTAGGATTGTACTTAGCATATTTTTAAACATTTATGAGGTGTGTGTGGTAATATGGGCTAAAAGGAATCTTCTACAATTTTAAGATTTATTTGGAATTTTTAAACATTTAAAATTCATTTTCTAAAAATGAAATTTAGGGGTTTTTAACTGTTTGGGGTTATTGTTGAATTTCCAAAACTGTCTAAAAATTGGGTTGGTAGAATCTGAAGGCTCTAGAGACTTTTGTGGGTACAAATTACAGTTTTTAAAACTTTAAAAACACGCATATGTTAAGCCATTACATCCATACACGTGTTAATCATTTACCCATTGAGATTGTGCTTTATCTATCTCACATAAACCAGACTTAATCTTGGACATTTGATTACATTTATTAGTGGTTTGCATGCATCTTTGTTCAGTCCTTATGATCACAAAAAGAACAAATCAGAATATGTTTATATGCAGTCCATTATAAGCCATTGATCTTGGACTTCGAATGGTCAAGTTGATCACAACCATTGATTTGAATAAAGTTTCTAGATTCTTCCAATAGCACTATAAATAAGACTGCGCATTCCCTCATTTCTAATCTTTGGAGACCTTAGGGTTTGAGAGAAAAGAGAGATAAAGAAATCATGAGAAAAATAGAAATCCAAAACCAAACTCTATTCAAATTTCTTCAGAATACATTCTTGAGTGTTTAGGGTTTCATGATATTCTAAGTTCAATTCCTCTCTGGTTTTAATCTCCTTCCTAACACCATCACTCAAATCAGAACTTGTTTCTCTATATAGAAACTTGTAGGTTTGATTTTAAGTGATACAATCACTTAATCCGTTAGGACTTGATTTATTTAGTTTATAAACCATATTATATTATTGTATTTGTTTTAAAATAATTGTATTTCGTCTATACCCAACAATTTTCTTCTCTGATTTTACATACTGAAAAAGGGTCGGCAAGTTTTCAGGTCTGATTTTTTCATATTATGAAACTTGCGAATAAATACTATTCGTGGAGTCTTTATTTTTTAAAGACTCTCAAGAAGACAGATCTGAAAGTTTCACAGTATTAAAGATCAAATCTATTTTCAGTAGTGTGAAATATAACATTTCATACTTAAAAGCCTTTGTAATTTGTAATAATTGTTTATGTTAGTGTGTGTGAGTGCATGCATGTGTTAGCACTTCACTCACAACACATTTCACACAACACTACTTAAACAGTGTGTTGGTAAAGAGATTTTGACCACATAGAGTCGACGTAAAGAAGGAGCTTAAGGAGACAAGGTACAGAATGACAAGGAACCAAATCAGAGCCTTAACAGTTGGAGTTACCTAACGGAGATGGTATAACTTCTTAATTTAGATTTAGGTCTATTTTTTGCGTGTTTAATTTTAGTTGCTTGCTTGTGACCTAAACCCATTCTAGTGGATTTTTATTTTGAGGTGTAGAGACCTTCGCGGATGTTTCCCCATTTGGGTGGGGTTTTACCACGAAAATTCCCTTCCATTGTGTGGTTTTTTATTGCTTCAGTCATACTATTGCAATGCTAGTCTTTAATGTTGGTATTTTAAAACCTTATTTCTTAAGTTCTGAAATTTCTAGTTTGTAATATTTTCCAAACACATCTTGTGTTAATAATTTGTTCTTTAAAAGAGTTTCCTCAAGAGACAACTTCGGAACCTTATAGATTGTTTTAACTTATGTTAAAAGACTTTGCATGATGTTTCAATTGGTATCAGATCTTGGCATTTGGTTTTCTCAAAATCTTTTAGATCCTGTGTTTGTTAAACTATTTTTCAAAACAAACATATGGACAAAAAATTTGAGAGATTAGGGAATCTATCCAGGCCTCTCCTCTTTGATGGGACTAACTTCCCTTACTGGAAAGTAAGGATGATAGATTTTATCCAAGGGACCTTGTAGATAAAGCCTGGGAAGCCATAGAAAATGGATACATATACCCAACTAAACTTGCTACAAAAGGTAGTACTTTAAGAGTTAAAAAAAACTCCTAAGCGAGTTTACTATGGAAGAAAAATTGGCCTCCTATAATAACAATAAGGGAAAGAATGTTATTTTTATGTCGATCAATGAACATGAATTTAAGAGAATGTTTATTTGTTCTATCTCTAAGGAATTCTTGAACACGTTGGCCACTTCCCATGAAGCTGACAGTCGTGCTAATGATGATACAATAATACAACACACTCATTATAACTAAGACTGATACTTTTGATGACTTTTACAATAGGTTGATAGATACAATTATCAAACTGAATGCTAATGGCAATATGTATGATGGAAAAGAGATTGTGTCTAAAATTCTGAGATCGCTTCCATCTAAGTTTGATAATAAACACTATGTTATTGAGGAGATGGACAATCCTAACTTAACACTTGAAATCCTCAGTAGCAAGATAAGAACAGTGGAAATGGAAATAGAATTTAAGAAACATCTGTCCAAAAATAAGAAGAAACATTTCAGTTCGAATATTATTTTTCAATCTAATGTGACCAAACCTGAATTTATTGTTCCCAACATTGAGTTAGAATCTGATGAAGAGTGTGATTTAGACGATTTGGATAATCGGATTACCTTAATATCTAAACATTTTAAAAAGATTTTGAAATTTAGAAACAATGTTGCTTCTAGACAAGGCAAGGATGATTATTCAAATTTCTCTTTTAATAGACCTCATGAGAGAAAACATGACAAACACCAGACTGAAAACAACAATAGATCTGAAAAAGATATTAAAAATGTTGAATGCTTTAGATGTGTAAAATTAGGTCACATGGCCAACACATGTAGACTTACTCTGAATTAGAACAACAAAAATAATAGAACCAACATTTGTAAGACTTGGGACGATTCAAGTGACTCAAATTATGATGAGCCTGAATCACCCAAAGTGTTTGATCCTTGCATGCCATTCTTTGCTAAGATTGTATATAATGATGATAAGCCTACACTTCATGCTGAACCTGATGATAGGACGTCTAACTTGCTATGTCACATGATATTTTTCCTACTAGTTTGTCTAGTTTATGCCTAGAGATTGCTAATGCTATTGATAATGTTAATAGTTCATCTACGGGGTGTGTGAGTTAAAGGGAACGTTTGAATGAAGAATTGAATGTGTGCATGAGTCCTAAAAATGAAGTGTTAGGGAACAATACTCACACCACACTTAGTGACTCTGATAATGTTGGTCTCTTATACATTCACACACTATATACCAAAACTCTTAGGAAGAGCACTAAAAATTGAAAAAACTGTCAAATACCTTACTGAGAAAATAGAAGCCCTAAGTCTTATGGTAAACTAGAGTGTTAAGGAATACACCACTCAATGTCTAGATCATGAAAATAAATCTAGGTACTTTCTTGAAAAAATCAAAGAACTTTCGAGTGAAATGATATTTTGGAAAAGAACTACGAAGGTACTTTACTAGAATTGGAATAATCTAAAGAGAAATTTTCAACAATTATGAAAAATAATTCTAAATTTGAAAATAATGCTAATTGTTTAGAAGATTGTGTAGCGTCAAGTAAAACCAATTCTGATGATCAAACTGTCATAGGATTTGAACAAAAACCTAAGGCATCAAACAAACCTCTTCCAGATATGAAATTTGTGTCTGGAGGAATAAGACCTAATGACCTATGTCCATATTTTCAAGCAATGAAAACTGACTTTGATAATAAATAGAAAGAACTAGACATTGTTATGGGAAATATGTCTAAGTACAATGTTGAGCCTAAGGCTAAGTATGTCTCCTCCCCTATAAGGCAAGGAGACCCTTGGTTTCAACCTGTTGAAGTTAGACATAAGTCTAAAGTCGAACAAATGGACAAGCTAATTTTTAAAGATTTTCAAAAATATTAAAAAACATCTAGACGTCTATAATGTTCTTACTGTGATGTCTATGGACACTGCCTTCAGGAATGTTTTCAAAAATGTCTGTATAAGCTCATCTTCAATTTACCTGTTTATAAAAACTTTAAATATTCTATACAGAACATAAATAACTACGTCCTTCCTAGACAACCTGATAAGAACTCTAACTATCGTACTAAAAGAAAGTCCAAGAGAAAGAGCCCTAGATTCATGAGTAAACCAAATGCTCAAAAAACTATCAAAAAATAAGAAAATGCGCACAAATTTTAAAAAAAAAATGCTTGCAATTTTTTTTAATATTCGAGCAAATGTGCACAAACGCTTTCTAATTAGAGCAATTTGGGTTAGGAAAGATGATCTAATACCCCAAATGAAGTGTAACATAGTGATTAATGCTTTAAAAGTTGAATACGCTTCTTTTGGATGGTATTTAGACTCGAGTTGTTCCAAACATATGACCGGAGACGATACTAAACTAACTAACATAACTTACTTCATAGCAGGAAAAGTTTTATTTGGAGATGGAGTATCAGCTCATATCATAGTTAAGGGGACACTCGAAGAAAAGGGACTACCTATTCTCGAAGAAGTCCTTTTAGTAAAAGGTCTTAAAGCTAACTTGCTAAGTATATCGTAATTTTGCGACTCCAGCCATACAGTCACCTTCTTAAAAACACACTGTAAAATTTTAAATGAGAATAGAGACTGCATTATTACAGGCCTCAGAACTTCGGATAACAGTTACACAGTAAATCCTGGGACTGATATTTGTAATATAGCGAGGATGGAAGACAATGAAATCTAGTACAATAGGTTGGGTGACATAAATTATGGCAACCTTTGCAAATTAAGCTCCCAAGAAATAGTTAGAGGTCTGCCTAAAATAAAATCTATTTCAAATGTAGTTTGTGGGCCCTGCCAAGAAGGAAAGATAGTTAAAACTCCTCACAAGGAAGTTAAAGAAATATTAACAATAAAACCTTTAGAACTTATCCACATGGATCTTATGGGTCCTTCTAGAATTGTAAGCCTTTGTGGTAATAGTTATATTCTAGTTATGGTGGATGATTTTACTTGCTTCAATTGGGTTGCTTTCTTAAAACAAAAATCTGACACATTTCGTGAGTTTTTGAAAATTCTTGTACGTATTGAAAATGAAAGAGATACTCAATTGAATTGAATTCGTAGCGATAGAGGAGGTGAATTTAAAGATTTGGGTGTAACAGAATATTGTAAGTACAATGGTTACAAACATGAATTCAGTGCTCCTAAAATGCCATAACAAAACAGTATATCAGAGCGTAAGAATCGCACAATCCAAGAAATGGCTAGGGTAATAATACATGCTAAGAACTTGCCAAAATACCTTAGGGTTGAAGAAGCTCAGACATCAAGTCATATAATCAACAGGGTTTATCTTAGGAAAAATACGAAACAGGCTCCATATGAACTCTGGTATGGAAAAAATCCCAACTTCAAATATTTTTGAACATTTGGGAGTATTTGCTATGTTTGGAAAGACAGAGAACATCTTTTTAAATTTGAAACCCGTGGTGACAAAGAAATATTTTTAGGTTACTCCCTTAATAGTTGGGCCTATCATGTTTATAATATCCGTACCAAATATTTAATGAATCTATAAATGTGATTGTTAGTGACACTAATGTTGAGAGTAAAGAACAAGAGACAACTATAGTGGTTGAGTCTGAAAATATTTTAAATTATGACTCTCAATATATAGTTGATTTTTTACCAACTGAGACCCCAGAAGCATGTAACTGGGTTTCTAAAGATCATCCCTTAGATAAAATAGTTGGTAACCCTAATGAGCCTCTTCATATAAGATCCCAATTAAGAAATATTTCTCATTTTGCATGCTTTGTTTCCCTAATGGAACCAAATAATGTGAATGAATCACTAAATGATTCTTTTTCGATTAATGCTATGTAAGAGGACCTCACTCAATTCAAGAGTCATGACGTGTGGTATTTAGTACCTCCGATAGAAAATTAAAGGGCTATCGGCATTAGATGGATTTTTAAATATAAATCAGATGAATCTGGGATGATAGTTAGAAATAAAGCCAGATTAGTGGCTCAAGGGTACTTTCGAATTGAAGGAATATACTTCGAGGAAACATTTTCCCCTGTAACTTCCGTTGAGTTTATTCGATTACTCTTAGCAATGGCATTATTGATGTAAAAAATTTGATTATCTCTAATTTGTTAATCACAGATAAAAATAAATAAGACAAAAGATTTTTAAAGTGGTCCAGCCTTGTAAGAATGGCCTATGCCCACTGTATTTTTTATTGCTGATTGTTTGCAGAATTCTTGATAATGGATTTACCAAGAAATTCCGAGTCCCCTGCTAATGAGGAGGTTACAATGTATTTATAGCCTTGAGGCTATACAAATGAAAGGACAATGCGCAGTTATCCAGGAGGCATGTACATCTGTACGATATTAATGAGCATTCATTTCGCGCAGTTATATCCTGGATTCCCTTGATTTAGATACGTTATATATTTATGTATCTCGGACCGCTTTAGTTGCTAGGACCAATTAAGTTATTCGGGGATGAGCAAGATTTGTTCATCACGCTTGAGTTAGTCGAGGCCCTTGAGTTGCTCGGTGAACTTGAGTAGCTCGATGATTGTGTGTTGCCTGATAGAAGTGTATGTAATTTCCACGTTGCTCGTATGGAGTATTCGTATTTGCCATGTAAGCTGACACGTGTCTTCAGGTGATTGGTCCATGTCAACAGACTAAATTTGGTATCAACAGAAGCCCCCAATGTTTCGTAGTTTGATGTTGAAGAAAAGTATGAAACATTCTGCTACTTAGATTTTTGTTTTGTATGGTTTTTAAGAAAGCATTCATTGTATATAACTCCTTTTTAAATGCACAGTATCAGTCCTCATAAATATTTTGAATTTCCATAACTGCTTCATTTTTGTTCCCCTTTTCTTATTTTTAGCCGTCGGATACGCAAACGTCCGTCTTGGTAATCATTGCTTTTTCTATTCCCGAGGTAAAGTATTTAAACGCGACAGAAATCCTATCGTCTTTCACTTTTCAAATCTGTCTTTGAACTTTTCATTTCTTCACCATCTTGTGCGTTCGTTTCTTTCCTTGTTCGTTATCAACTGGTTCACTCTTCTCCTGTAAAATCTTCTTCCTTCTCTTTTATTTTGCTTTGATCATCATGGTTTATGTTGTTGAATCGCTTAACAAATTTCGTTATGAATTTTCAATTCCTTCATGGGTCATTTTGGAGGAACTTTCCGAACCTTCTAATTATTTCTCTTTGGCTGAGGGACACTAGTTCCCAAGTCTCTTTATGGCCGAATGTGGCTTTTCTTTTAATCAAAACCCTTTATGTTTGGAGTTCTGTCAATATTTTGACGTTGTTCCTACTAAAATAGCACCGAATACCTGGAGAATAGTTAATGGAATCCATAGGTTAAACCAAATTCATGGAACCAGCTTAGGAATTACAGAAATTATGTTTTGCTATAGATGGGTTGTCAGCGATATTACTTTTTATTTAAAAACTAGGTGTTTATATAGGGCTTTAGTTGTCAATCTCCCAAATGCCAATAGGGACTACTTCGAGCATGGCGTTGTTATGAAAAATTGGCAACATGCTCCATTAAATGGAGATGATGTATATCATGGTCCTAGGTGTCCCCTTATGGCAATGGAATAGGTTGTTTTTATTTTTTAAAATGTTGTTTTCTTGGTGTTTGACAAAATGTATCACTGACATTTAATTTTTACCATTTGCAGTTGATAGCAAAAGAAAGTCTCCCAAAGAAACTGATGTTAATTTAAGACATTTGAAACTTATCTGGAGTTTACACCAAACTGTTGCTGACGAACATATCAGATCAGCTTCTTACTTGTTGCAGTACAAGAGATATACTTCCTCCTTCACTGCTCGTACAGTGGTGGTTAATATCGACCAAGTACCAGCTGCTGATACTAGTGTGGAAGGCTCCTCTTCAGAGTCAAATATTCCTATTAGTGACATAATGAAGAGAAGAAAAGTTCATGCATTCTTTGATAAGTCTGCCTTTGAGGAAAAGAAAAGTAAGCAAAGTGCCCCGAAAGAAGGGATAAGGAATATTGATACACCCCCTCCTGCTGCTACTAAGAAGGTTGTTGAGAAGCCCCCAGTGTCCTTGAGCAAGGTTGTTATTGTTTCTCCTCCAAGAGAGGTTATCGTTATATCACCAACCAAGATGACATCCTTGGTTGAGAATGTTCCTGCTCCTACGAGGAGGTTAAAGAAAAGTTATCTTGAGAGACCAGTAGAATCTATCTCTCAATCTTTAAATGTTGAAGGTGGTGTTCCCACTTTTATTCCTCCGAGCTCTGCTATGAGCTCGGTGAAGCCTTGGATTATCCCAGAGGTCCAAGGTATTGAAGACACCCTTTTTCTCGTGACAGGGTCACTACCTTGGCTGCTCAACATATTGCCTCAGTAAGTGTTATTAATCTGAGTTCTCTTTTTGATTTGTTATGTCCTTGAACTAACTCAAAAATATTTATTTTTCAGTTGGTAACATGTTTTAACACTATCTTGAAGAAGGATGAAGCTCTCAAGGCTTCAAGCTCCTCGGGAGGTGTAGAGGAGGCTTTTGCTTTCCTGACTCAGTCTTTAAAAAACTCTCGTCAAAAGTATAAAGAGTATAAAGTTTCTTGGGAGAAGCAGCTCAAGTCCATCGAGCAAGAAAGAAATCAGGTGGTGAGTGACTCCAAGGATCTGGAGAAAAAATTGACAGAATATGAGCAGAGCAACAAAATCTTTAAGCAGAATAATAAGGAGCTGGAAGTTAAACTCAAGTTTACTGAAGAGGAAGTTGTTAAACTTCAGGAATTTGGGTGCCATAAATTATAGGTGGAGGAGAAGTTGAGGGTTTTCGAGGAACTCCTTAGGGAAAGGACATCCTCGCAAAAGGCAAAAAGAAAGAAGAAAGTCAAAAAATCTTTCAGTGTAGGCTTAGATAAAGGCTGGAATAAGTGTTTGGCTGCCATGTCCTCACAGATGGAATACGCCAGCCTTAAATACTTTAGGGATGGATGGGTGCCAGACCTACAAGAGCTAAAAGTTGCTGAAGATTCTGACTTATTTCAGCAACATACTCATGGACCTCCTCCCTCTTCTAGAGAAGAAGAAGTGGACGAAGATGACTTAGAAGAATCCTCCATGGTAATTGAAGATCAGGCCCTTACTGTTCCAGGTGTTCAATCATGCTCCGAGAAACCCCAACCAACCACTACTCCTATCGAGCAGCTACTTTTGTCCACCGAGCAACCATTATCTTCCTCAAAACCTCCTGAGGAAATTATAGGAAATAAAGAGAAGGTGTAGAGTAGTTTGAGTGTTTATTTTGTCACTTTATTGGATGTAACCTCAACTTTTGTATTTTCCTTTATGATGAAATGAAAATTTAAGCTTTTGGTTGTTTATCTTGATTTTTTCTTCTTCTTGCTCTGTCTGCATTCTTATTGATTCTTTCTATCTCTTTTCTTTACTAGTTTATGGCTAGGATGAAGCTCTTGTCAACTCACGATACTGAACTGATGAAGAAATGAAATGACTACCTTAAGGCTAGCCATGCTGATTTAAACGAGGCTCAAATCGTTGATATCCTTGGTCCAGATACTTCTAAACAAGCAGTCAAAGCCTACCAATATCTGAAGTGCTTGCTCGACCGTGCATTTGCCAATAATGTGGCATATTACGAGATGATTGAAGATCTCCAGGGTACCATCTAGGAACTCTAACAACAATATAAGGAGTCTTCTACCCTTTTGCATCAGGGGTATGAGAAAAAATATCAGCAACAAAATGCTGACAAAGGATACGATAAATTCATCATTGCTTACGAGAAGAAAGAGATAATTCTTAAGGTTGAGGTCGAGGAGCATATGCAAATCGCTAAACTGTTGGAGTAGGAAAATAATGTTTTGCGAGAAGAGGTATCCCAACTAAAATCTGGAGCATCTACCTCGGGAGCATTGGTCCCTGTCAATGACGAAGGTTTCTCTTTCTTAGAGGTATAAAATGCCAACTTAAGAGATGAGTTGGAAACTTTGAAGAGAGTTGGACCCTCCACTACTACTCGTGGTCAAGAAAGATCTTCTCGGGGACGAGCAAGAGCTTCTCGGATCTTGATTGAAGAGGCGAGGACCCAATCATCCTTAGAGAATTAGGCATTCCAGTTAATGGAAAAGAACCAAGCCTTAACAGAGATGTCCAAAAAGATTCTGAACCTTGACGAGCAACTTTCTACACAAAGCTTTGCCTTGGAAAATAAAACAAATCTAGTGAAGAATCTTCACGAGAAGTAAGAGAGGTTGACTTAACAGTTCCATAAACGGTCCAGAGAGTTTTGGATGGTTGGTTACAATGAAGACCTCTACCATCTTGATGACCAGATCCAACAGTCAAATAATGAGGGGTACAAGCAAGGATGGTTGAATGCACTGTGTGTGCTGAAATTGGAACAGGGCCACTATCTATGGGATTATTATGACCCTAGATTGCTCGAGTTGCCTGTGCCACCTTTTAAACTTGATATGAGCTGGATCCCTGATTGAGAAATTCCTCTGTGCTTAATCTCCAAGTATCTCGGTGACTACAGCCTTCATTCTAATTTCGAGATATCTCGCCTGGAGCCCTTGCTTGCTCGTCCATCTATCATGAATGTTAGGATGCTTCGAGATGTAAATTTTATAAATTCTCCTTATGCCTTAGATGATCCTCCTGTTGGAGTAGAACCTGTTTCAAAGGAAGAGGGGAAGAAACCAGTAGAATATGATTTTTATGTAATGATTTTTACTTTCCACAGCATATATAATCCTTCTTGATTTGAATGAAAAGTTTGTCTTTCACTATTTTATTTCTAAGTATTTTGCAGAATGCCTTTGTTTGCGAATACATGCATATTTTGATATACCATGCTGTTTTATTTTTTGATCATAGTTACTTATCACTCTTTGATCTTAAGCAATAAAACAATTTACATCCCATGGTCCTGCTTAGTTTAATCAACCTGAGTTGATTGTAAATTGATTTTCTGACCAACCGGAATTGGAGGGTTTTGTTCTCGACCAACCAGAGTTAGAGAAAATTGAATTTGCCGGCCAACTGGAGTTTGTGGATTTTACCTTACCGACCAACCGTAGTTGATAGATTTTATTTACCGACCAATCCGTAGTTGGTGGATTTTATTTACCGACCAATCCGTAGTTGGTGGATTTTATTTACCGACCAACCGTGGTTGGTGGATTTTTATTTACCGACCAACCGTGGTTGGTGGATTTTATTTACCAACCAACCGTAGTTGGTGGATTTTATTTACCGACCAACCGTAGTTGGTGGATTTTTATTTACCGACCAACCGTAGTTGGTGGAATTTATTTACTGACCAATCCGTAGTTGGTGGATTTTATTCTGAACTTGATGCGTAGTGTGTAGCACTAATACTCCGAAAAATTTCATCAAAAAGAGAGAACCGAGTAAAAAATTTAACACTTTATTCGTACTGAAGAAAATTCCATTACATTGAAACTCCAACTACTGATAATACTTGCGTAGATGTTCTGCATTCCATGCATTCTTAAATTCTTCTCCTTCCAAGGTTTCAGTTCTGTAGGTTCCTGGACGAACAACTTATGTTACTCTGTAGGGTCCATGCCAGTTAGCTTCCAGTTTATTATGCTTTTGAATTACTTTCTTTAGCACATAGTCTCCTTCTTTCAAATCAAACTTCTTTACCCTCTTGTTATAAAATAGAGTTTTTCGTTGTTGGTATGCAACATTCCTGATTGCTTCTTCTTCTCTAACTTCTTCGAGCATATTTAGATCCAATCGCCTCATCAAGTCACTAATAGGAGAATTGAAATTCAGCACCCTGTGTGTGGGGAGGCCCAACTCGGCAGGTATAACAGCTTCGCTTCCAAATTCCAGCATGTATGGAGATTCTTCTGTTACTGCTCGCGGTGTAGTACGATTAGCCCACAGCACAGAATGTAGTTCATTAATCCAATTTTCCTTTGCATCGTCCAGTCGTTTTTTCAAACCATTCAGCAGCGTTCTGTTCGTCACCTCAATTTGTCCATTGCTCTGGGGATGGCCTGGTGCAGAGTGGGTTTTCAATATGTTTGACTGGTGACAATATGCAGCAAACTCCTCGTTGTCAAATTGGGTTCCATGATCAGTAATGAATGCATGGGGATGACCATATCTACAAATGATATTCTTCCAAATAAATTGATACACCCTATCATAAGTCATATCAATAAGAGGCTCAGCTTCCACCCATTTAGTAAAATAATCCACAGCGACTACAAGGTATTTGAACCTTCCCCTGGTCGTTGGGAGTGGCCCGACCAAGTCTATCCCCCATATGGTGAATGGTCAAGGGGATGTTATGGGTGTCAATAATGCCTGGGGAGTTCTTCGGATAGAAGAAAAACGTTGGCATATGTCACATTTCTTGGCATAGGCTATACAATCAGCCCTCATCGTTGGCCAATAATATCCCTGCATCATTATTCTTTGCAAAAGCGTCCGACCTGCTACATGTTCTCCACAGGACCCTTCATGGACCTCTTCAATTAAATTTTTCACCTCGGAGGGGTGGACACATCTTTGCAAACCTTCTATCACTCATCGTCTGTACAAAATGCCCTTAGTTAATACATGACGAGCAGCTTTAAACTTTAGTTTCTTGGCTACGACTTTATCAGTTGGTAAGGCCCCTTCTTCAATATAGGCCCTGATGGGATCCATCCAAGATGGTCCTAAATCAAGGGCAATAAAGTTCATTGTTAGATCTTTGTCAATGCTCCGATTAGCCAAGATTTCTATTGGGATTTTTCTTCGTAGCTCGGTGCGTGTGGCTGAGTCTAACCAAGCTAAGGCATCTGCTCTTGCATTTTCCAATCTATGTATTCTAGTCAAATGTACTGCACTAAAGCTTGATACAATCTCCATTGCTTTCGCATGATATTGGATCATTAATTCTCCTTTTTCTGCATACACTCCCAATATTTGGTTTACAATCAACTGTGAGTCACTGAATGCAACGACTTGCTCTACTTTCATAGTTTTTGCTAGACTGAGACCCACGATCATAGCTTCATATGCAACCTCATTATTTGAAGCCTTAAATCAAAAACGCAAAGCATACTCCATATCAATCTCATCGGGTTGTTTAAAATAACTCCTACTCCATTGCCCGTAGTGCAAGAAGAGCCATCTACATATAAATTCCACACAGGTATCTCATTATCAAACTCTTGGTCAGACAGAGTTCCTCGGTGGAATATTTAATGCTTCCTTATATCTTCCTCTAGCAGTTCTTGCTGCTCATCGACTATCCTCTCATCCACAGGTTGGTCAGTATTCAACTTCTGTACTTCAGAGGTGTCTGGATAGGTGAATTCTGCAATAAAATCTGCCACTTCTTGCCCTTTGAGTGACGACCTAAGCTCATAAATTATATCGTATTCACCCAATTCTACCACCGAGTACATCAATCTTCCTGATTTCTCCGGTTTGTGTAGAGCTTGCCTTAATGGCATGCCTGTATACACAACTATAGTATGAGCTTGGAAGTATGGCCTCATCCTTCTACTTGCTTCGATTAATGCCAGTGCTAACTTTTCCAACCGTGTATATCTGATCTCTGCTCCTCGGAAGGCTTTGCTAGTGTAATAGATTGGTTTTTGCACTCCATCCTCCACTTTTATCAATGCCGCTTACTGCATTTTTTGAAACTGCCAGATACAAGTATAGTCTTTCTCCCACAACTGGCCTGGACAACAATGGAGGTGCTCCTAGGTATTTCTTTAATTCTTGAAAGGCCTTCTCGCATTCATCATTCCACTCGAAAGTCTTTCAGAGTATTTTGAAGAATGGTAGGCATCTGTCAGTTGCTCGTGATACAAACCTATTAAGTGCTGTAACTCGCCCTGTGAGAATCTGCACTTCCTTCTTCATCATCGGAGATCGCAGTTCCAATAGAGCTTTGATCTTATCAGGATTCGCCTCGATTCCTCATTAATTAACAATGTATCCGAGAAACATGCCTTCTCGTACTCCTAATATGCACATGGTAGGATTCAAATTCATTTGATATTTATTTAATTGATCAAAGGTCTGGCCTAGGTCAATCAGATGATCAACAGCTTTCTTGCCCTTCATTAACATATCATCAACATAAACCTCCATATTGTGACTGATTTGCTCTGTGAACACATTGTTCATCAACCGCTGATAGGTTGGACCTGCATTTTTAAGTCCAAAAGGCATCATATTATAAAAATAAGTTCCCCTTGGGATAATAAAAGAGGTACTCTCCCTGTCTTCTGGTTTCATTTTGATCTGGTTATAACCAGAATGAGCATCCATGAAACTTAATAGTTCATGCCCCGAGGTAGCATCCACCATTTGATCGATTCGGGGCAAGGGAAAATGATCCTTTGGGGATGCCTTGTTGATATCAGTGAAGTCTACGCACATCCTCCACTTGTTGTTTTTCTTCTTCACCATCACCACATTAGCTAGCCAATCAGGATATTTGACATCCTCAATAAAATAGGCTTTTTGGAGCTTCTCGAATTCTTCTTGTATAGCTTCGTTCTTTTCGAGGCTGAATACTCTTCTTCTTTATTCTACTAGCTTGATCTCATTGTTTACATTAAGCTCGTGACATAGGAAAGCTGGGTCTATCCCTGGAATGTCCTCGAGACTCCATGCAAAAGTTTGTTTTCTGCTTTTTAGAAACGCTACCAGCTCTTGTTTTATTAACACATCTAGTGAAGTATCAATTTGAGTTGTTCGTTCTGGATGCTCATCGTCCAGAATGATATTTTCAGTAGCCTCCATGACCTGACCTTTAATGAGCTGAGACTCATCTCTTGGGTCTTAAGTCTCAATCTCTATCTTCTATCTCATCTACCTGATAAGAAGTAGTTTTCTTTCTGGATTCTTCACGCTTTTCTTGATCGGTAGATGAATAGTAGCATTCCCGAACTACTTTTTGGTCGCCCTTCACAACTCCTACTCCAAAGTTGGTTGAGAATTTTAAACATTGATGTACTGTAGATGGTACTGCTTCGAACTTTTTTAAACCTACCCTTACCATGATGATATTGTAAGCTGATTGGACATTTTTATCCATCACGAAAAAGCATACTCTTTCTGTTCGACAAGCAGGCCATGTAATGATGAACATATCCAACTTGATCGTACCAAGTGTAAAAACTTTCTCGCCAGTAAAACTGAGGAGGGGTCGATGATATGGCTCCAAATGGGATAGCTTTAGGTTCAAACTATCAAAACATGGGTAGAACATAATATCTGTCGAGCTGCCATTATCCACCAATACTCACAAAATCACTACTTCCTTCATCCTCATTTTGATCACCAATGGATCATCATGAGGATATAGCACCCTTGCGAGGTCATTTTTAGAGAAATCGATGACCAGTTTGTCTTTGTTCACCTTCCTCGGGCGATCATCCTCAGCTAGATTTATTCGTTGAATATACGAACAAGCTTGAGCCTCATTGAGGTAAGATTTCCTCTCTACAGTAAGGTCTCCACCTCCTGCATCTCCACCAGTAATAACATTGTAATCAAATGATCCAAAACGGATAGAAAATACCTCACGTTATGGCTGTTTTGGTCTTTTGGGTAGATCGAGGATGTTTTGATCATCATCCAGGTCTTCTTCATGATTTCTCTTCTTATCTTCTTTTGCTCGATGAGGAGATCTAGACCTCTGCCTTGCTCGGTCGTTGCTCTTTCCACCCTTTCGGCGATTCACATACTTGTTCAATTTTCCCCGCCTGATGAGCTCTTAAATTTCATTCTGGAGAGTTATGCAATGTTTGGTCGTATGACCATGATCCTTATGGAACTCGTAATATTTGGATTTATACCTCTTATCAGGATCTGTCTTCATTTTTTCAGGCCAGTTTAGCTCCTCGTTGTTCTTGATCTCTTCCAGAACATGGTTTATGTCTACTTTCAAAGGAGTATAGTTTCCAAATTTCTTCAACTGTTCTAATGCTTGCTTTGCTTTTGACTGCCTGTTACCACCATTGTAATTCTGTTCTTTCTTCTCAGCTTTGTCACCCTCAACCTTAGTTTCTTTGGTGTCCATATTCTTCTTTGCAGTCATAGCTTCCTCGGCGTTCATAATTTTGGTTGCCTTTGCCATTAGCTCTGCCATGGTTATAGGCGGATCTTTGGATAGAGTGTAGTACAATTTATTTGTCAACAGTCCACTCATCAGAGCAGTGATTGTTGTCTTCTCTTCGTAATCAATAACTTCGAGCTTCTTATTATTGAAACGAGTAATATAATCTCTGGTGCTCTCACCTGCCTTCTGTCTAACACTTAACAAGTGTGCTACTCGTTTACCTGGTTTTTCTCCAAAACAAAACTTCCCAATAAAGATCTCTTCCAGTTGAAAGAAAGTTGTAATCTTCCCACGAGGAAGATTGTTGTACCATATTTGAGTAGTTCCAGTGAGAGTTCCTGAAAATGCCCTACATCGCATCTCGTCTGCAACAGCATAGATATCAACAGCTCCCTGGTATTGTTCTATATTAAGGGCACGGTCAGTTTTTCCATCGTATTTTGGAGTTACTACCAGGGCTTTGAATTTAGACGGCGTTGGGAAGTCCATAATCTCTTGTATGAATGGTGTTCCTCGGACAAAAGTCCTTTGTAGAGGATTCTTGGTTTTAACCATCTCCCTTAATATATCCTCCAACATTTGAATTGAGACTTTCCATTCATCATTTCCTTCCTCGATCCTATTAGTTCGAGCAACTGATCGTGTTGAATTAGCCTCTTGGGATCCTCCATGTTGAACAGCTGGTTGCGATTGGGCAGAACCTTCCTTTAAATCAGAGGGTCGTTGAGAGTTCCTCGACACAATCCTAGGGGGACTTATATTCCTCCTAGGACCTAAACGATCAAAAGGAGAGACTCTACTTAATCTCTCAAGAGCACTTGTCCTTTCTGGAGATAGCGTGATGTTTTGTTGAGTGTCTGTAGCTCGTACCGAGGAAGTCCGTCCAGGCTGATAAGAAGGATAATTATATCTCTCAGTACGATATGAATCGGCGCGTCTAGACTGAGATTCCTCTGGGATTAACGTTCGCCTAGTTCACGAAGAAGGTAATCGGGTATTTCTCTGAATGCTTCGTTGTCCTGACTGGGCTGGCGCTTCACCCTGGATGGCTTGCATGAGTTGTCGCATGGTTTCTTGCATGGCCGTCTGGACCTGAGCCAAATTAGTTATTATGCCATCCAGATCCTGGACATTTGGAAGAGTAGATGGATTTGGAGAGATTCCAGCATTTCAATTGCTGGATTCAGGATGATCAGCCATTGGTGATGACTTATTTTGGTGAAAAATAATAATTACAGCGGATTCCCACAGACGGCGCCAATCTATTGATGTAAAAAATTAGATTATCTCTAATTTGTTAATCACATATAAAAATAAATAAGATAAAAGATTTTTAAAGTGGTTCAGCCTTGTAAGAATGGCCTATGTCAACTGTATTTTTTATTGCTGACTGTTTGCAGAATTCTCGATAATAGATTTACCAAGAAATTTCGAGTTCCCTGCTAATGAGGAGGTTACAATGTATTTATAGCCTTGAGGCTGTACAAATGAAAGGACAACGCGTTGTTATCCAGCAGACATGTACATCTGTACGATATTAATGAGCATTCAATGTGTAGTTATATCCTGGATTCCTTTGATTTAGATACGTTATATATTTATGTAGCTTGGACCGCTTTAGCTGCTCGGACCACCTAAGCTTCTCGGGGAGATTGAGTTGTTCGGGGATGAGCAAGAGTTTCTCGGTGAACTTGAGTAGCTCGATGATTATTTGTTTCTTGGTAGAAGTGTATGTAATTTCCACGTTGCTCGTCTGGAGTATTCGTATTTTCCATGTAAGCTGACACATGTCTTCAGGTGATTGGTCCATGCCAGCAGACTAAATTTGGTATCAACAGGCATGTCATTTACATTTCACACTTTATCAAATGGATGTGAAATTTTCTTTTCTTAATGGTATTTTAACTAAAGAAACCTATGTTGAACATCCGAAAGGCTTCATTGATTGAAAAAGGCATTGTATGGTTTAAAGCAAGCCCCCATAAACTGGTACGAATGCCTCTCGACCTTTCTTATTAATAAAAGTTTTCAATGAGGTGGTAATGACCATACATTATTTGTTAAAAAAATTTAAAAACATGTCTTAATCCCCCAGGTTTATGTCGATGACATCATTTTTGGATCAACATCCCCTACTGAAGTTAAAAAAAATTCAAATATTATGCATGGGGAGTTCCAAATGACATTAATGGAGGAGATACAATATTTCTTAGGACTCCAAGTTAAAGAACTATCTGATGGGTTATTTATATTGCAATTAAAATACGCTTTAGAGTTAGTAAAGAAATTTGGATTAGAAAATGCCAAAGACGCTAGGACACCCATGAGTACCTCAGTCAAATTATCGAAAGATGAATATGGAAAATCTATTGATCTTACCTTATATACAAGCATGATAGGTAGCTTACTATACCTCAATGCCTCACGTCCCGATATAATGTATGTTGTTTGTGTGTGTGCCCGCTATCAAAATGCTCCTAAGCAGATTCACTTACTATGCGCCAAAAGGATTATATAATACGTAAAAGGGACTATAAATCTAAGAATTTGGTACACAAATGACACATCTAGCACCATAATAAGATACACCGATGCTGATTGGGTTGGTTGTTCCGATGACAGTAACAACAATCCAGGCTCATGTTACTAGATTGGTAATAACTTGGTAGGTTAGAATAGTAAGAAATAAAATTGCACTTCACTTTCCATAGCCGAGTCAGAATATATAGTTGCAGGTAGCTGTTGTGCTCAATTGATGTGGATAAAGAAGATGTTAAGCAACTATGGCATTGGTGAAGATAAATTACATTTCCATTGCGATAACCAAAGTGAAATTCACATTTTCAAAAATCATGTTCAACACTCGCGCATAAAACACATAAATATTCAACATCACTTTATACGTGAATTAGTAGAATCTAAGGAATTGGAAATAATCTATTTACCCACAGAACTTCATTTGGCAGATTTGTTCACTAAGCCTCTAGATAACTTGCGATTTCAATCTATAAGGAAATCTATTCACATGGTACATCTTGATTAGCATCAATCTCCAGTTAATATATGCTTAAATATGATTTTTTTACCCTTTGTCCATTTGAGATAAAATGGGGGAGAGATATTTCAGTCCACCTTGGACATTTATTGTACAATTCAACTAAAATTATTGATCGTAGTTGTTTAATTTTCAGGATCCAGTACCACTGTCTTCAGTGGATATGTTTAGGGTATGGGTCTATATTTAGTGGAGTTATGTATTTTTTCATTTCTAGGATATAGGGTAGATAATACTTTTGTATTTTTATAGTATTAAGGTTTTCTTATCTTTTTGGTATCCCTACGAGTCCTCAATGACACAAAGAAGATTTTGTCTCATATTTCCAAAAGGGGAGATTAAAGCAAACTATATATATGACTTACTTGAGTCTAATATATAGGATCTTATCTTGTTTGTAAATAGAGACAAAATGTGTGTCATGTTCGTCTGTTAAGCCATTATAGCTATATGCGTGTTAATCATTTACCCATTGAGATTGTGGTTTATCTATCTCATATAAACCAGACTTAATCTTGGACATTCGATTACATTTATTAGTAGTTTGCATGCATCTTTGTTCAATAATTGTGATAACAAAAAGAACCAATCAGAATGTGAATAAATACAATCCATTATCAGCCATTGATCTTGGACTTTGAACTTTCAAGTTGATCACAATCATTGATATGAATAAAGTTTCCAGATTCTTCCAAGATCACTATAAATAAGACTTCTCGTCCCCTCAGTTCCAATCTTTGGAGACTTTAGGGTTTGAAAGAAAAAATATAAATATAGAAGAAAGCAAAAAAGAAATCGTGAGAAAAATAAAAATCCCAAACTAAACTCTGTTCAAATTTCTTCAGAATACATTCTTGAGTGTTTACGGTTTTCTTATATTCTAAGTTCAATTCCTCTCCAGTTTTAATCTCCTTACTAATACCATCACTCAATTCAAAACTCATTTCTCTATATAGAAACTTGAAGGTCTGATTCAAAGTGATGCAGTCACTTAATCTATTAGGACTTTATTTATTTAGTTTATAAACCATATTAACTTGTTGGATTTTTTTTAAAATATTTGTATTTCGTCTATATCCAACAATTCTCTTCTCTAATTTTACAAAATTGAAAAAGGGTTTGCAAGTTTTCAGGTAATAGTTTTTAATTTTGAAAAACTTCTGAATAAATAATATTCGTTGAGTCTTTCTCTTTTAACGATTTTCAAGAAGACAGATTTGAAATTTTTACAGTATTAAAGATCAAAAATATTTTCAGTAGTGTGAAATATAGCATTTAATACTTAGAAGCCTTTGTAATATGTGGGAATTGTTTGTATAAGTGTGTGTGAGTACATGCATGTGTTAGTGAATTCACTCACAACACATTTCACACAACACTACTTAAATAGTTTGTTGGTAAAGATATTTTGACCGCATAGAGTTGACATAAAGAAGGAGCTAAAGGAGACAAGCTGGACAATGACAACGAACCAAATCAGAGCCTTAACAGTTAGAGTTACCTTATGGAGCTAGTATAACTTCTTAACTTAGATTTAGTTTTGTTTTTTGTGTGTTTAAGTTTATTTTCTTTCTTGTAACCTAAACTCATTCTAGTGAATTTTTATTCTGAGGTGTAGAGACCTACATGGATCTTTCCCTTTTGGGTGGGATTTTACCACGTTAAAAAATTCCCTCGCGTTGTGTTTTTTTTCTTCAGTCATACTACTGCACTGCTAGTCTTAGTTGTTGGGATTTCAAAACTTTTTTCTTAATGTAGTGACAAAAATCACAACACAAGAATATACGTGGTTCGACAACTTGCCTATGTCCACAGAGAGGTCTATTTTTTTCTTATTAAGTAACTCTCGAGATAGTTTTTACTACATGCCCCTATGCCCCAGGCCAGGGGCACAATATATATTCAGTTAAGAGAAAGTGTTGGTAACTAACACGTTGGCCATGTATCACTTGAATATCTCTCTGAGATTTTTGGGGATAGACTTGGTCACATCTTTTATTCTAACTGTTATGCAAGACTCATAATTTGGGCCGAGCGCTTGATTCATTTATTTGGGCTTGTCCGGCTACTCTTATGGGCTTGGTTGATAATAAGTACCCACAATTGCCCCTAAAAATTTTGGGGTCATAATATTTTAAAAAGTAGATCCTCATCCCTCAATGATGGAACTGTTGTTATAGATGAGATTAGGGGGTGTGTGTCATCATTTGGCATGGAGTTTAAGTGCCAAGTCTTTTCGATCAGTGTGCACCATCATTAAGGAGTTTAAACTTAAGTGTTATGTGATTCTATCATCACTTCAACTCTTTGCTTCCTCCACTTCCAAGATATCTCTTTCTCCTAAGCTGTCGTTTGCTCTTCGTCTTCCAAATTTACGGTTTTCCACCATTTCAAGTGAGATTCGTTCCTCATAAGTTCTCAGTCCCTTCTCTTTATGCATTTCATTTCATGGTTTTTCTTTTTACTGTAGCTCGGGTTTTGTCATAACAAGGATAGATAACAAATCTTTAGTAGAATTTAGGAAATGTTATAATATCCCCGACTGGGTGGATATTGAGTGTGCCCCTGTTCCTCATAATGTCTGTGACATTGAGGATGGACACTGGATTCATGTTCTTCTGTTGTCTCAAGGGGGTTTAACCTTTCCCCCAAATATCATGTTCTCGTATTTCTTTCAACACTTCGATATAGTCCTAGCTCAGTGTTCTCCAAAAGTTTCGAAAATTATAAATGGCATCCATAAAAGGAACCAACTTTATGGTACTAACTTAGGACTGGTTGAAATCTGCTTTTATTATACCTTTTCTCGTATGATCTCTGGTCTTCTTTATTTGCAAGCGAGGGGTCCAGATAGGGTATTGGTAGTTAATTTACCTAATTACCATAAGGACTACTAGTCTGAGGGATTTATTGATAGGAACTGGAAATTTCCTCCCCGGATAGGGGGGATCAAGGTACAGGGGACCTCAGATACCTACATATGGGGAGGAATACATAGGTTGTTTTCCAATCTTTTTATTTTTTTTATTGCTGCTCTGGTGTATTCTTCCTATTATATTTTCTTCTCTTTTTCATAGAAGTCTAAAAAGCAAGAGCCTGCTCCTCATAAGATAAGGGACTCTATTATAAAAGATGAGCATCCCATTTGGTTTCCTTCTTATTCAAATACAAGAACACTACCACTATCTTCATCACCCGTCGAGTTGACTCCATTCCTAATCTTAATATCCCAAAGGAGTAAGAAGAGGAAGAAGGTTCTATCGAACCTATCGAGCTAGACGAGGAGGAGGAGGAGGAGGAGAGCATCTCAGGGTCTGGTGTTGTTGTAGGTGACATAGGGGGTACTAGTGAGTCAGGATCCAGTGAGGAGGGATCCAGCGAGGAAGAATCTAGTGGAGAGAAGTCCAGCAAGGAAGGTTCTAGTTCGGGAGATTCCATGTTAAAAAATTCTATGGAGGAAGATATGGCTCCCCTAAAAAAAAGAACATGATCTGTGATGATGATGATGATGATGATGATGATGATGTCATTATATCCAGCAGGCTGAAGATCCAGAAAACAAGGTCTGGGGATACTGTTAGTGGTTCCTAGATAACAGCTCATGAGAAGAAGGTGGAGAGGAAGAGGAAAGAAGAATAAAAGAGAGAGAGAGAGAGAGAGAGAAAAAAAGAAAAAGGAATAGAGAAAGAGAAAATAGGAGAAGAAGAAGAAGAAGAAGAAGAAAGAAGAGGAGAGAAGGAGAGGAAAATAGAGGATGAATAAATCACAATCTTCTCTTGTGCATGTGGTTGTCCCAGTTGAAGGGGACTCTATCTTTGACCCCTCATCTTTCTCCCATGATGTTCGAGAGATCTGTGCTCATGGCGTATCATGAGAGGTCCTCGAACATGGGCCCTGACCAGTTAGCCCTGAAAGAAAATCAAGGGCTTGCTTTGGTAAGGCCGATTCCCCTTTTCTCTATTTCTTTAGCTTGTACTCTCTTTGTGCTCTGTTTACTAACTTTGATCTCTTCTTGTATTTTATGTCTGACTATACAATCCTTTTTCGCAATCAAAATGAGCTAGCGAGGAGGAACGCTGAGCTCGAGGGAAGCTTGAAGACTGCTCAAGAGGCCCAGAAGTCCTCCCAGAATGCTCTCACAGAGGATAAGGCTTCTTTTTCCAAGGAGAGGGTTGGGACAGCCAAGGATCTAGAGGAACTCTATGAGGCCTATGTACTGGTCTGACCATCACAGATGAAAATAAAGGACTTGTTGAGAAGGTGAAGATCCTGGAAATAGAGGTGTTCACCGTTAGAGAGAGTGGATACAATGAGGGCTGGGAGGCAGCCTATAAAGATGTCGAAAAGCAGATCGACTATATTAGTCAGGAAAACTTTAAGAAAGGCTAGGATCAAGCCTTAGTTGCTGCTGACTCATCTCTATTCGGTGAGCACAATCTTGGTCCCAAGCCAGTCATTAATGAAGAAGTCCCTGGTGCTCGAACTACTGTGGATCCTGCTGCTCTTACTGCTGATGTCGTTGTTGGAGACCAGAGAGTGAATCTTACCCCGGGCGAGGGAGGTATACCTCGGGTTGAGACGACCAAGGCTGCTGCCAACAAGGGGAAGGATCCAACCCCCACCGAGCAAGTTGAGGTTGCCCAGTAGACTTCAAGGCTTTTTTTTTCTTTACTTGTGTATTTTTTGTTCTTTCTTTTTATCATTCCATGTACCTGTACCTACCTAGTGCCATTTTTTAATGAAATAAAGGAATTACGTTTTTGCATTCATTGATATACATGTCATTTGTATTCCATGTCTTGTAGTTTATCGATCTTGATGATTACAGTCCTGCCACCTCTCGCCTAGGCCAAATCCTTATTTCTAATGTAAGCGACCAAGTTCACCAAGCATTTATCAATATTTACAAATCCCTTAGGTCAAGGAACCAGGACTATAAAGATCGGTCTGAAGTATTCATCAGGCTGAAGGATAGGCTTGCAGAGATGGAGGAGGTTGGTGCCTCTATTCAAGAAGAGATGAATTCTCTGAAGGTTAAGTTGTTGGACGCATCCGAGATCAATCGGGTTGGGGAGGTTCTACAGCAGGAAAATGATGCCTTAAGGAGGGAAATTGCACGCCTTAAGGAAAATTCTCTAATAAGTGCTCCCTGAGTTATTTAAGGTTCCTCAACGTCATCCACGTGACGAGCTAGGAGAGATGGCGGTAGTTCTAAGATGGAGATTACCGAGTTGAAGGGGGACGCATACGTAATTACTGCTGGACTACAAAGGGACGTCATAAATTTATGGCATTTGGTTAGAAAGGGCCCTCGGTAGGTGTGGGTTGATGGTTATGATCAAGGATGGATAGATACCCTCACCAAGCTAAAATAAAGGGAGGATATGACCTTTATTATAGGGTGGCTAAGTTCCCTTAGGGATTGATGGTCCCTAAAAACTCTCCCTTGTGGTATAGGCATGATATCACTCCCCTAATCTTGGAGCCGAATCCATTTAGAAGGACTGATCGCTGGATCCCCATAAATTCTATTCGAAAGTAGTTTTTGGTGCCGAGCTCGAAAGAGGCTGTGGAGAGCTTTGCCCCTCACCCTAATGATGGTCAGAGAGCTCGGGTAGCAAACTACCTTTCCCAGCGACCTGGATCATCTAAGGGTTGATTTATTTCATTATTGTTGTTTATGTAACTATGTAACTCGTAGTAAGAAATAAAATATTTATGTTTTGGGCATAAGTCGACTAAACATGTGTTGCTTACTTTCGTCTTATTAATAAACTCTGTTATTTTGGGCACTTCAGCTCACTAAATGTCATTTAGAGTTTAATTTAATTTAATAATTCCCCTAGTCCAGTATGCCTTAGCCATACCATTCTGCCCACTTTACCTCTTAGGTAGAGTCATCACACTACTTTAGGCCTAAGTAGGGAAATAGTGAAATACACCTGATAAATGGGCGATCCACTCGAGTAGGATTTTGGAGCCAAACTACATTGGCGACAAGCCTAAGTTAGTCGTATTGCCAAAGGATCCTCTGTAGGTCTTTATTTGTTGCCGGAACAACTTAGGAGGCTAATTGTTTTTTGGGACAAAGGCCTGCGGAGGGTCATTGCCTGTCAACCCTGCTAATTATACTTTGAACAAGTTTAGCTAGGATAGTACTAACCGTTGTATTGCAACCATGAGAGGTTAGTTCAAAAGATCCTTTGACTGAAGTAAGTTAACCCTATTTTAATCCAGTATTTCTATTATACACATAAAAACAGTGGAGCTTGTAACTTGGAAAGGGTGCATATAACAAAACATATTATGGACAACCAATACATGTACAATTTTAAGGCCAATCGAGCTTTATTAATCGAAGTTATAAACAAAGAGAAACATTAGTTTGTAAAATAAAACTTCGCCTAGACTGATGGTGCATAGATAAAGATATCTAGAAGTATAATTTCTTCAGGTTAGTTGCATTCCAAGCCCTTAGTATATCCCTACCCTCCAGTATTTCTTAGTGATAAGCTCCTTGTAAGTCATCCCTCACTACCTTGAAAGGTCCTTCCCAGTTTGGTCCCAGTTTTCCATCTGTTGGTTTTATAGCACTGCCAAGGACTTTCCTCAAGACATAGTCCCCAACTTGAAATTTCCTTGGATTGACTTTCGGGTTGTACTGTTTGTCTAGTTGTTGCTAGTAGGATGGCAGTTTAACTAGAGTCAATTCGCGTCATTCATCGGCTAAGTCAAGTTCAGTGAGTAATGCTTCATCATTGTGGCCTTAGTCGACCAACATACACCTCATGGTAGGGAAACCATCTTCTAACGGAATAATTGCTTCCATCCCATATATGAGTGCAAAGGTTATTTCCTCAGTTGCTCGCCTTAGGGTGTGCGATAGGCCCAAAGGATGTGGGGCAGTTTATTTCCCTAAGCTCCTTTGGCAACTTCCAGACGTTTCTTTAGTCCATCGATCATTGTCTAGTTTGAAGCCTAGGCTTGACCATTACTCTGGGGGTACACTACAGAGCTGAAGTAATGCCTAATCCCATGATCGTTGTAGAAACTTTGGAAGGGGTCACTCTCGAACTGGGTGCCATTGTCAATAATGATCGTTCTGGATATGAGGAAGCAGGTAATGATGTTTTTCCATATAAACCTCATTTTATCTGTGTCTCTGATGTTCTCCAGTGGTTCTGCCTCTATCCACTTAGTGAAGTAGTCTGTGGTGACCAATAGATACTTTCGATTGCATACCGTAGTAGGCAGAGGACCTATGATATCCAAACCCCACTTGGTGAAGGGCCACGGTCTAGTTAATAATTTTAGGTCGCTAGTGGACCATAGGTGAGTGTTTTTGGAATTTTTTTCACTTTCGAACGTAGACTCCAGCGTTCTTTTGAATGTATGGCCACCAAGACCCTTCCTTCATTGCTCGAAAGGCTAGCGAACTTCCTCTCACGTGACTTCCATAAATTCCCTCATGAAGTTCGTGCAGAGCTCGATATCTTATGGATGAACGCAATGGAGGTAGGGGCGGTGAAGGATCTCTTATATAAATTCCCATCAGGAGATGAATGAAAGAGAGAATCTTTGACTTTTATGTGATGAGTCGACCTCTTGTCACTTAGTACTATATCACTTCGTAAGTAGTCTATGATGGGGTCTATTAAGCTCGGAGCCTTTTTAATGTGTAGAACTTGCTCGGGATTCAGCGACTCAGTAATCTGATCAATGTTGGCCTGCGTGAGGAAATCTATTTGGATTATTTTTCTCAAGTCGGAGTCTATTGCTGAACTCAGAGATGCTAGGCATGTGCATGGTTGTTATGTCCTCTAGGGAACTATTGAACATCCACTTGATTGAAGTTAGCTATTAGTCCCTTCACAACGGAGAGATAACCTTCCATCCTTTCATCCTTTATTTTAAAATCACCGTTTATCTAGTTGATACTATCTGAGAGTCATTGAAGACTTGAAAGCACCTTGCCCTAGTTGTTGTGCTTTACATAGTTAAGTGATCAATGCCTTATATTCTACCTCATTGTTAGAGGCTTGAAATCCTAGTTTGATGCCTTTCTCGAGCACTGTATTTTCGGGAGTTACTAGTGTAATACCTACTCCTTCCCCCTTTGAGTTGGAGGCTCCATCAACGTACATGGTCCAAATGCTTGGTTCCCGTAAGCTCTCCCTTGTTCGACTGGTTTTTGGTTGATCGGCAGGTTGTTCTCCTGTGAATTCAGTGATGAAATTAGCTAGGATTTGTACCTTAATGACTGTTCTTGGTTGAAAGTGAATATCAAATCTTCTGAGCTCGACTGAGCACTTTGGCAGTCGTCCAGAGAGGTTTTCTTTCCTCAGAACAACCTTTAAAGGGTGAGAATTAACCACGAAGATGGAGTGGGCCTCAAAATGATGTTATAGTTTCCTCAAGGCTATCACCAATGAGTAGGAAAGCTTCTCAAATGGTAGGTACCACTTCTCAGCTTCCAAAAGAGTCTTATTTTCATAGTAGACTAGATGATGGCTTCCCTCTCTTTTACATACCAAGTAAGAACTGACAGCATGGCCTGACACAATGAGGCAGAGGTATAAAGGATCACCCTCCTTAGCAATCACTAGCAAAGGGGGCCTGCTGAGGTAGGCTTTGAGTTCCTCTAAAGCTCTAGAGCAGTCCACGTTCCATGTTATGCCTTTATTTATTTTCAATAACTGAAAGAAGGGTTGACATCGTTCTGGGGATTTTAAACTGAACCGATTGATTGCGTCAAGCATTCTGGTGAGCTTATGTACATCCCTTACTATATGAGGAGGATGAAGTTTGTTCATTGCATTAATTTGGTCGGGTTTTGCCTCTATTCCTCTCTTGTTGACCAAGTATCCAAGGAATTTTCTTGACTAGACGCCGAAAAAGCACTTACTTGTGTTAAGTTTCATTCAGTAATTGCTAAGAATATTGAAAGTCATCGCCAGGTTAGAGGGATGATCGTCCTTAAACTTTATGTTGATAAGCATGACGGAAATATAAACTTCCATGGTATCCCCCATTCGCTCTTTAAGTATCTTTGTAATTAGCCGTTGATAAGTCGCTCCTACACTCTTAAGACCGAAGGGCATAACGTTATAGAAATACAAACCAACAGTGGTTATAAAGGAGGTCTTATCTTGATCTAGCACATGAAGGGGGATTTAGTGGTCTCTTGAGTAGGAACCTACAAAGTTCATCCTCTCATGAGTTTCTATAGAGTTGACTAGTTGATCATTCTTCGCAAGAGGGAAACTGTCTTTGGGACAAGCCCTGTTGAGGTCGGTGAAGTCGATACAAACTCTCCATTTTCCATTTCTCTTAGGAACTTCTACGGGGTTGGATAACCATTTAGGGAACTGAACTTCCCGTATGGAACATATATCTAGTAGTTTTTTGACCTCTTTCTCTACTTCTTTATCTATCTTTGGGGTTGTTTGGTGAGCCTTCTTTGTGACTGTCTTGAAGGCTGGGTCAACATGCAATCGATGACAGTAATGGTGGGATCAATCCCAGGTAACTCGTAGGGTTCCCATGCAAAAATATCCAAATTTCTTCAGAGGAGGATAACTAATTCTTTCTTCTCGCGATTGGTCAAAGACGTACCAATCAAAATCTTTTTCTCAGTCGAGCTATCTCTAGCAACAACTTCCTCTAAGTATTTAATGACCCTTTGAGAAGGATGGAGCCTGGTCTCCTCCACTCTTGGTTGACCATACCTTAGCTTCTATTTGGACGGTATCAACCCCTCCTGGGCTTCTTCCTTGCTTTTTGATTCATCAATTTTCCTTTACTACTTAGGGTGAATGGCCACAATGAAACATTTCCTAGCCATAGATTCATCGCCATGTATCTCAACCACTCCCCGATCTATTATAGATTTTATCTTCTTAGGATACGTTGAGGGAACGTCCTTCATTGCATGGAGCCACCCCCTGTCAGGGATGGTGTGGTGTGAAGATTCAATGTCAACTACTAGAAACTCGATCATTTTTTCAATGCTTCCTACCTTGAATGGTAGGATAATCTTTCTTAAAGGAACTATAATCTTTCCAGCGAAGCCAACCAACAGAATTGTGGCTTCCTTTAGGTCATCTACGCTTAGTTTCATCTTTTTGAACAACTCTAGGTACATCACTTCGGACGAGCTACCTTGGTCAATGAGCAACCTGTCGACGTCCCAGTCGGCTATCCTCAGTGTGATGACTAGTGCATCATGATGATGGGTTCTTACCCCAATCAAATCTTCATCAGTGAACACAATGTGCTTATTATAATCGATGTCCTTCGGTTGTCGTTGCTTCCCTCCTGAGTTTGGCTGGGTCAATCTGAAAGGCCTGCATGACTGCAGTAAGTTGCTTTACTTCCATTTGAGATACATTTCCTCAAATTTTCTTGATGTCTGACGCCTCATGTATCACTGTGAACTCATCGACGATATCCTCCTCAATGAAATTATCGGGCCTTTGCTCACCATTTACTGCTACCTTCTCTGCCCTCTTTTCTATGAACTCATTAAGATGGTCGTCTTGGGCCAACTATTCAAGATGAGATTTTAGGGCTTTATAATGCTCAGTTTTGTGGTTTCCCCTCCTTGTGAAAGGGGCATCTTAGTGCATTATTCCGTTTGGAGGGGTCCCCTCCCATTTTCTTCGACCACTTAATAAACGGATTGTCTTTGAACTTAGCCAGAATCTTTTATATTGGCTTCTTGAAGACTGTATTCACATCATAAAATGCCTTCGAGGTGTCATTTTCATTTCCATTCTTGGAGCAATCCCCCCCCCCCCATTCTTGTTTAGTTTCTTCTGAGGTTCATTATTCTCCACTCCTTTGCCAGCCTTCACGTGCCCATTATCCCCTGTATTAAGATGGGTCACATCCTCAACTTTGACGTACTTCTTAATATGAGTTATCAAGTCGTCGATAGATGTATCCTCCTTCTTAGTTAAGGACTGGTGCAGGAGGTAGGAACTCGGTAAATCAATTTTGAAGTATGTAACGGTGACCTGCTCTGAGCAATCCTCTATTTCATCAAATATTTCCCAATATCTCTTTGCGTACTCTCTGAGGTTCTCCTGTGGCTTCTTCTTTATAGTAAGTAGTGCATCTATCCTCTTCGGGTGGGAGTTGAGTGTTATGAAGCGATCTGTAAATTGCTCAGCCAAGGATTTGAAATTTTGGATGGACTTATAAGGTAGCTTCTCAAAACACTTCTGGGCCACATCGTGTAAGCTCAAAGGGAATATTCGATACATGACTGCATTATTATGACTCTATAGAGTCATTTCTTGTTGGTATTGCCTGACATGGTCAATGGGATCAGTCTTCCCATAATAGATTTTGAACCTGGGAATCGCGAACTTCTTTGGGGCCTCTTCTTATTCTACTGCCTTTAAAAAAGGGGACTTCATCTGGGTTTTGAGATCTCACCTGGCTAGCTCTCTCGTAGATATGGAACTGCGATGAGCTAGGTCCGGGTCCATCTCCCTCCAAACCAAACTTTGTATATCATCGTTCTGCTGACCAGAACTCCTTTAATGGCAAGCTAGTTACAGTCATTCAGAATGGTCATTATCTGACCAGTGCTTTTCGATTCTTTCTGACCCATACCACCGACTCCTTCTTCGGTTGTGAGATTTGCTTGCCTAAGGGATAGGGGTTCGGTTATGGCGTCGCCTTGGGCTTCGACGGAGTTCTCTCTCCATCCTTTCCAGGTGCCTCTTGAGGAGATAATTTTCATCTTGGTATTGGCGAGTAGACTCCTCCTACTCATGGAGTCTGTCCTCATAGGCGTCTATCAATCTAGAGATCTGCGTTGACCTGGGCAGACCCTATATTTCTTCGGAGAGTTGCCTCTCCTGGAGCAGTCTTGGGTTTTAATGAAGAATCTCAGACCTTACCCTTGAAGGGTCTCGCTACTACTGAATGTCACCTGCTTGAGGGGCGTTACTGTTGTTGTGGGACATTATCGGTTCTCATTGATGAAGGTTTTTGTAGGAATAACAATCGCTTCCAACAAATGGAGCCAATTGTGGTGATAAAAATCAGAACACAAATAATAATGAAAGAAAATAAGAACATCAAATAATCACAATCACAACACAAGAATTTATGTGGTTCGATAACTTGCCTACGTCCATGGAGAGGTCTACTATTTTCATATTATGTAACTCTTAAGATAATTTTTTCTACATTCCCTTATGCCTCGGGCTAGGGATACAATATATATTCAGTTAAGAGAAAGTGTTGGTAACTAACACATGGCCCTGCATCCCTTAAATATCTATCCGAGATTTTTGGGTATAGACTCGATCACATTTTTTATTCTAACTATTACTCAAGACTCATAATTTGGGCCGAGCACATGAATCATTTATTTGGTCTTGTCTGACTACTCTTATGGTCTTAGTCGACGTTAGGTACTCGTTCATAATATTTTCTAAACACATCTTGTGTTAATAATTTGTTTTCTAAAAGAGTTTCCTCAAGAAACAACTTCAGAACCTTATAGACAATTTTAACTTTTGTTAACGAATTTTAAGGTATTTTCAATTAGTATTACAGCTTGGCATTTGTTTTTCTCGGAATCTTTTAGATCCTGTGTTTTTTAAACTATTTTTCAAAACAAAATATGGACGAGAAATTAGAAAGATTTGCGAATCCGTCAAGTCCCCCCCTCTTTGATGGGACTAACTTCCCTTACAGGAAAGTAAGGATAATAGCCTTCATCCAAGGGACCTTGTCGATGAATCCTGGGAAGCTATAGAAAATGGATACGTATACCCAACTAAGCCTGTTGCAGAAGGTAGTACTATAAGAGTCAAAAAACTCCTAAGCGAGTTTACTAAGGAAGAAAAATTGGCTTCCTATAATAACAATAAAGGAAAGAATGTTTTGTTTATGTCGATCAATGAACATGAATTTAAGATAATATCTATTTGTTCTACCTCTAAGGAAACCTAGGACACGTTGGTCACTGCCCATGATGGTTTCACGATTGTTAATGCTGCCAAGACCCAAATGTTGATACAATAATACAACACACTCATTTTGACTGAGACTGAGACTTTCGATGACTTTTACATTAGGTTGACTGATACAATTACCAAACTATATGGTAATGGCATTATGTATCATAGAAAAGAAATTGTTTCTAAAATTCTGATGTTTCTAAAATTCTGAGATCACTTCCATCTAAGTTCAATAGTAAACGCTATGCTATTAAGGAGCTGGATGATCATAACTTAACACCTTAACTCCTCAGTAGCAAGCTAATAACGGTGGAAATGGAATTAGAATTTAAGAAACATCTGTCCAACACTCAAAAGAAACATTCTACTCTTAATATTATTTTTCAGTCTAAAGTGACCAAACCTAAGTTTGTTGTTCCCAACATTGAGTTAGACTCTAATGAGGAGCGTGGTTTGGACGATTTGGATAATCAGATTGCCTAGATGTATAAATATTTTAAAAAGATTTAGAAATTTAGAAATAATGTTTCTTCTAAACAAGGGAAGCCTGCTTATTCAAATTTCTCTAACAATAGACCTCATAAGAGAAAACATGACATGCACCAGACTAAAAACCACAATAGAGATGACAAAGATCTTTGAAATTTTGAATGCTTCAGATGTGTAAAATTAGGTCACATGGCCAAAATGTGTAGAATTAATCTGAATAAGAACAACAAATATAAATAGGGCTAATATTTGTAAGACTAGTACCTGTATAATATGAGTAGATAATTATATACGGATTAATACATAAGTGTAAATGTATTTCTTATAAAACTAGTGTGAAAGTTATATAATTTAAAAAGGTGTTTCCTATATAACTCAAGTTAATGTTATATGATTTAATATAGTTGAACCGATTAATAAGTTAATGAGAAGATAACTTAATAATCAAAGTAATAATACTCGAGTTAGAGTAGTGCGGTAGAAAGAGGTGTGATACGGCTCGTTAAGTGGTGTAGAATAACTATAAAGGTTAAAAGGCAAGCGTTAGGTGTGCACATTTGATGAGGGGTGACTCATACCTCAAGAGAGTGCAACACCATCTTAAATATGAAGAGTGTGCATGCATATTTAATTATTGCAATTTAACTTCTTACTAAATATTTTCAAAATGTTTTATTAGGGCTCTGACCAGTGTCAAAATCTTTTTTCAAAACCTTTTAGGTGTCTAGCCATAGGGATGCCCAGTTTGAGGATTCTATCTAGGGATGTGTAGTTGGAGCTCACATGGAAGTTGCAGGACTTTTCTATAGACGCCTCTTTCATTCATTCCTAGTGTAGGGACTTTATTTCATTACTCTTTTGGGCATGTCTCCTTTAGATTTAGTATTTAGTTATTCATTTGACCTTGTGTATCCAATTTGTTGTCTAGTTTATTATTGAATTTTATTATTGAATTGATAGTTGATACTGACATCTTTATTTATATTATTCATCTGTGTTGGATTTAATTACCAGGTTGTGTGGATGTTTCTATTATTATATAATTCTGCATTTTGTTAATTATTGAAAGATAAAATTTTGCACCAGTCTAATTAATTTACTAGGTGGTTAGTAACTTTAAAAGGTTTCCAGCAGTGATGCTAAGAATAATAAATATGAGACCAATATTTTATTTTGATCACGGGCTGGCCACTCGGTATTTAGTAGGCAGAGTGTAACATATGGTATTAGAGCATTAGGTTCTAGAGTTATTAGGTTCTTTGCGGCTTATTACGTTTCAGCATAGATTTCTTAGATATAGAGCCTTATTACAGGATTATTGTATTCCTTCACATATGTGACTTATATTTTCCTAGTACTAAGTATAGTTGATGCGATTCATATACGAGTTCGGTTAACATTCGTACACGAAATAATTTTCGACTGCCAATGAGGGTCATTAAAGGGATTGCAAGGGGGAGAGGATTGGCAAAAGCCATGGAATATTCTACGAACAATGAACGCGATAGAAGTTGCCATAATTATTGTTCAGGCAGACGGCATTGGGACAATCACTAGGGTGCAATAGTTTCCCTAAGAACCATTGTAGAAAGAGATGGTGCAAATTCAGACTCACCCAACGTAGTTAGTGAAAAAGGGGGAGTTGGAGCAACTCTTTCAAAAAGCCATCCATGAGGATTCAGAGGAGAGATGGAGTGTCATGGATCAACGTAAGGAGACAACCCAAAGGAAGTTTTGCAGGGTGGCATGCAGTGGCACCCAGGATTAAATTTTGGGCGAAATTTTGGCTCATAGGAGCGGCGTTGTAGTGATAGGAGTCAGTCACCACAACCATGGAGAAATACCATGAATAATGAGGAATTTGGGGTGTGGTTTGATCACAAATCCTCTCATCAGTTGTTTAAATAGAGAGGCAAAGCATATTTTAATACTGGTTTCGAAAGGGGTTGTACAATGGTTGGTCATGAAGGAAAGTTGACATGTTTAGCGAACTTCGTACCCGACGAGGTGGATACGAAGAATCAAGTAGGTCCGTAAGTTAAATATGTACTCATGGGTAGAATATATAAGCATGGATTGGGAAATTCGAATAGAATGACTAGTACCATTGTTGTTAATGTCATGAGCAGGGGTCCAAGAGAGTTCAATCGAAGGGAAAGACGGGATTTAATGGTTCTAGCGAGGCACCATAGGAGGGCATACCAGTAGAGGATCCATTCTAGTGATTGAGATCGATAAAATTCTTGCCAAGTGATAGTGGATTTAGTTAAGGCCGTTAAGGCCAGCAACGAGTCCCATAGGTCCAACGGAGCCAAAGGGGCAATGGTGGTAGCAACCAAGGTAAAGACTATTAGTTCTATGAGAAGAAAACCTTGATATGGCCAGTGGGACCATGGAAAGGGAAATGACATAGAGATGTGTCTTATGTGTAAAGAGTAGGAACACATGTGTGGATATTGTCCGGAGCGAATTGGGGAACAAGGACGGGATGCCCAGTAGGGACAACAATTTTTTGGATGGGATGAGGGTGTTATGTCCAGGAACCATTTGAACTGCCAGTACTATTAGCAATTGAAAGTATGAGTCTTATCCATGAGTCACAGTAGTTTGATAGTGATAGATTCGCATGTAAAATGAATTTAGTATAGGTATCGTTAATATCATTATAGTGTGTGTATATTTACCATAGAGTAGCGGGGCACGATTCAATTCCATCTATAAGGGAGAGGGAGAGGACACTGAGAGGATATATATATATATATATATATATATATATATATATATATATATATATATATATATATATATATATTGAGGTTATCTCGTTTTGAGAGGTGATATTAGAGATATGATTTTATCCCGGGTACGGAGTGTTGAGCGATGGTGGTCGATTACATCAAGACTATCGTGTTCGTTGTTCTAGGGAAGGATGTATATTTTTTGAGGTTATATCACTATAATTCGAAGAGTACGGTTGTCTACTTACATTGGATCCCGATACGTAGGGACTTTTACTGATGTGATACAAGGTATCTCGGGTTTACCGTTGAGTGAAGAAATTTAGCTCATTATTATGTGTTGAGAACTTAGTGATAGTGAGAGCATCGTATTGTGTGACGCCTTGAGAGACATGGGAATAGACGATTAGGTTATTGTGTTGGGAGACAAAATTTGTGATATCTTAGTTATGTGCTTTGAACCCACGAATTTCGATGATTGACAATGCTAGGTGATAGTGCATTGGGGAAAGTTTTTAGAGAATTATTATGGGATGTTACACGCATGGATCTTAATAAACGTTAGGAGTAGTGAGATGTTGTTGGATCCTAGTGCATCAATTTTAAATGTTGAATTATTAAACGTGTAGAATTAGCACTTTAAGCTGAGAGCTATTACAATATATGGCTAGTGGAGCCGGTTAGTGCTATGAAGGAAGCACTGAGAAAACTTATGCACCACAAGTTAATGGGTGGGCCGTATCGGGAAGAATTAAATTGCAAATTATGAGGTAATGGAGAATACCCATATGATATATCCACCCCGAGAGTGCGGAGCTGAGCTTGAGATAAATGTGTTACATACGAGACATTAGTAACTATTATGTTGGGATGTTTGGACTATAGTATTTAGTATTATGAGACCTTGTGTTCGTTGTTCCAAAGGATGATCTACTCATGCTAGTTATCACCTGAAAGAGGGTCTAGTATATATATGTTATGGTTTGTTGCATAATATACTTATAATAAAATGTTTGTATTGTTATATTTGATCCCAGTGAGTAGGGTTACTGATGGGATTCAGGGTGAATAGGTTTATTATCGAGCAGGGAGATATATCTTATGATTGATTCATGCTAAGAAATTAGTTATAGTAATGGGAACTGTGTTGTATGATATCTTTTGTAAGATGAGAGTGGACGAGTATACTTTTATGTCAGGAGATTAGAATTTATGGGTACGTGCTATGGTCTGGGGGCTAACGAATCTCAACTACTGGTAATGTTAGGTAGTAGTGTATTGGGGGGTTCTTTGTTTGGATTTCACTTTGCGAGACGTCCCACGCATGAAACTTAGCACAACGTTGGAAGTTGGGAGATGTGTGTTGGAAGTGGGGAGATATGTGGTCAGTAGGACATGGGTTTGGTACCTTGGTTATTATACACATATGTGTTTATAACTGTGAGTTGGAAGTTATATGACGATTTAAGGCTAGTAGAGACGGGTAACATTCGTGCTGATGAGCATGGGTACAGGGTGTATGGGCACCCAGGGTAATTAAACTAATTTTAATATAAGACGCAATTAGAAGGGGTAGAGATATGTGTAGCGGTCTTAGGGGCATGTGAGTAGGGAAGTATTTGAGGCTTGGAGTACTTGACTCATCCTAATTTTGAGGACGAAATTCCTTTATAAGGGGAGAAGTATGTAACACCCCGTAATTCTGAGGATATGGAATTTAATAAATTTGGTGATATGGGATTCAATTAATCAGGAGCATTTAATTAATTTAGTGAATTAAAAATTAATTAATTCATTTTTTTAAATTCACATGTATCCTAATTTGAGGTCGAGGTTGTATATTTTAGTAAAGTAATACGAATGAAGATTCTGATTGCATGGTTGATTCTGACTAGGTCAAGATAGTCTAAAAAGAGTACCCAGTGTAGTAATTGGGTCTAGGGGCATTTTAAGGCATAGCCGGGCTCACACGAGGCTGTTTGGGCCATTTTGATTTGTCCCATAAGCTTAATTTAGGGATTAACATTATAAAATGTGTATTAGGGAGTTCTGGAAGACACGGCTCAATAAGATAACCCTAGCTCTCCATAGGAGAAAAAAGGGATAAGTTGGGAGAGCTTTTGGCAGCCAAATCAAGAAGAGGGGTATGTCCTTCATCAAAGAGTTATCTACATCAAAGGAAATTAGACACTATGAATATATTCAGGCAAGTACTTTAACTTGCTTTCAATTTGATTGCGGTATTGCGATTCATGTCATAGTGGGTGTGATAAATAAATATGTTTTGGGGAGTGGGTAATCATATGAAAACGGGTTTTGGGCGAATCGAACGTGTTATATAGATTTCAGATCTATTTGATAGTGTAACTTGAATCAGCGTTGTGGAAATCGAATAATTGTATGATCCCAAAAGTTATTATTGATTAATCCAGATTAGAGTATTTAATTTATGTATGAGATTGTATGAAGACGAGGATAATCCAACTGTGAAATTGAGGACTCTGATGGAAGTCATAAATGTTGTGAAACCATTTTGAAGATTAAAATTGGTTTGGATAATTAATATATGATGATAAAGAGTAAATAAGGTTGGGATTAAAAGGTTTAAAACTTTGAAGGTTCGTTAATGGAAGACATCCAACATCGTGAGGAAGAAGAAGTTGGTTGTACGTTACTTCGAACGACCTTGCAAGTCGTTCGAATGACATTGACATTGTGAAATTCTTGACGATATCGTCCTTTCTACCTTATTTCCTTTAAGGACTTTTAAAAGGATTTAATTGGAGAAATGTTAAATCAAGGTTAATTCCTAGGATACTGGGAGATGGATATTAAGGAACATTTAAAATTAATAAGGGTGTCGAACTTATTTACGGGACTTTGTGCGATAAATCCTAAAAGGTTAAATTATGAACTAAGTAAGGGAGTCTGGGTATTTTGGTTGGGTGGCATCACTTAGATAAAATTAATTGAAGTGAAATTTATTTGATTAAGGGTCGGGGATTCGACTCGAATATTTTTAGGTTGTGTTCTGCGGGAGTTAGGCACGGGGAAGTCGGTCTAATTTATTATAGAGATATATAATAAATTATAACACATTAAACTTGACAAGAGGTGTTAATCTTAGTAGTGGAATTTTGTGTAGTAAATTATAAGGGATGAAGATATGGACCGAATGAGTGAGTCTTACTATTGTAGTTTGGTGACACAAATTGAATGAAAAATCATTAATGTGTGATTAATTAAATTATGAGTCGGGATATATACTTAGGTATTCTCGGGCTAGTGCTATGGGTGTTAGGCATAGGTTAGCAAGACTTTTATTAAATATATGTACACGGTAATGTGATAGTATATATATATATATATATATATATATATATGTGTGTGTGTGTGTGTGTGTGTGTGTGTGTGTGTGTGTGTGTGTGTGATTTATAGATATCGGCGTGAATGATATTTATAAGAGTACATACCCATCTAGTGCTATCATATGAGATTGCGCGATGTGGGCGAATCCCTTGGATTGAGGAGCAGGGAGAGTATAATCCCCAGGCCACAGAGTTCAGTATATATATGATACGATTCTTTTCGGGGTGAGACGTCTTGGGTATTATTCAGTCTCACAATCGGGGAACTATGATCGCCTCCACTATGCTTATTGTTATTTTTACTCAAGCTTGAGAGTGAGTCCGACTTGAGTTGGTCGGGTTAGAGTGAGCATGCATGGGACATGATAGCATTTTAGATAAAGCATTCGGTTAGTTATTACTCGGTTGTAGTATACTAGTACGTAGATACTATGAGTAGATAATTATATATGGTATTAATACATAAGTGTGAATGTATTTCTTATATAACTAGTGTGAAAGTTATATGATTTAAAAGGATGTTTCCTATATAACTCGTGTTAATATTATATGATTTAATGCAGTTGCACTGATTAATAAGTTAATGAGAGGATAACTTAATAATCAAAGTAAGAATACTTGGGTTAGAGTAGTGCAGTAAAAAGAGGTGTGATATGACTAGTTAAGTGGGATATCATAACTAAAAAGGTTAGAAGGCAGGCATTAGGTCTACACATTAGATGAGGGGTGAGTCATACCTCAAGAGAGTGCGACACTAGCTTAAGTATGAAGAGTGTGCATGCAAATTTAATTATTTTAATTTAACTGATTGCTAAATATTTTTAAAATGTTTTACTTGGGATCTGACCCGTGTCAAAATATTTTTCAAAACCTTTTAGGTGTTCAGCCACAGGCATGCCCAGTTTGAGAATTCTATCCAAGGACGCGCAGTTGAAGCTCATGTGGAAGTTGCAAGACTTTACTATAGACGCCTCATTCATTCATTCCTAATGTAGGGACGTTATTTCAGTAATCTTTTGGGCATGTTTCCCTCAGATTTAGTATTCAGTTATTTATTTGACCTTGTGTATCCAGTTTGTTGTTCAGTTTATTGTTGGATTTGATTGTTGAACCGGTGGTTGATTCGGTCATCGTTACTTATATTATTCATCTATGTTGGATTCAGTTACTAGGTTGTGTGGACGTTTTTATTATTATGTAGTTTCACATGTTGGTAATTAATGAAAGATAAAATTTGGCACCAATCTAATGAATTTACTAGGTGGTTAGTAACTTTGAAAAGTTTTCGACAGTGATGCTAAGAATGAGCCATATGATACCAACGTTTTATTTTGATCACGGGTTGGTCACACCGGTATTTTAGTAGGTGAAGTGTCACAAAGTAGTGATTATCCCTCATTGATGTTTTTGGGTTATAAGGGTGAGACAACCTATCTTTACCTACTACACACGAGAGATCCCCGAAGGCATTAAAGTAGGCCTTCCTTATGTGCAGGTTTGACTGGAGCCCATTTATTTTTTTACGTGGTTTGAATCATACTTCTATTAAAATTAAACTTTCTGACTCCCTTGATTCATATGCTTATACACTTGAGACATTTAGTGTAGAGTTATTAAGGATCCATTAGTTATATTCAATTGAAATAAATAATACTAAATCATGGGATCACTTGGTCTTGGGTTTAGATGTACGAGATATCTAGGGTTGTTTGGATTGGGATAAACTTAAAAACAACTAAAAGATGAGAGGAAGATTCGTAGTGATATTGTAGAAAAAATTAAGTTATAACCTTATTCTACATAAACTTGTGGTTTACATTGTTGTTATATATGTTTTCATAGGATTTACACTAGTACTATGTTGTTAGAGAGTTGGATTGATCGTTGAACGATCATCTCTAGGGATGTCTTACTCATCATTTCTAAGATGTATGAGTCAAACAGTATATAATTTATTTTGAATCAGCTTTTGTAAATGTAGTACTTGTATTCAGATATAGATATTTATTTGAGATACATTATATATTGCAAATGTCGTTTATTTTGTATTGGCAGTTATATGGTACCAGAGTTAGTTTTATTTTATTCAATAAGTTATCTACATTTTTATATTATTTATTTAGTTTTAGTTATGCGTTTATACTGAGAATGTTAGCAAATGTTTGTTATTCGCGTGTTTTTTGTATTAGCCCTATTCAATCTATTTATGAATTTTATGAGGTGTCACAAGGATAGGGTGCCTTTACTTTTATTTTTCTTAACCTTTTAGGAGTTCATAAAAATAACTCATGTCGCATATATAGTAATCATTTCCTCATCACACACACACAAGAGGAACTAGGGTGTATATCAATTTTGATCCGAAACGTTTTACAATACATGTGTTTTCATTCAATCTAGTCATAGATTTTTTTACTAGATTGTTTAAATTGTGCATGTAAGAACCATTACATGTGAGGATAAATGAAAAAATGGTGAGGGTATAATGCGAAGTGCTGCCCAAAGTGTGGTGAAAGCTCTAATTGACAAAAAAATTATTTATTTGATTAAGGGAGAAAAGAAAAAATGAAATATCTATGTTAAATCATACTCTAATAACATAAAAAGAAAAATGAAAAGGAGCACTTTTGAGAATATATAAGTTGAAGAGAAATGGGTGCGCATTTATTTCATCTAGCATAATTATTTATGGCCTTATTGACTTGCTTAACTTTCATATGTTAACTTTATGTCTTAGTTGGCATGAACCCTTTATGAACTTAACCATTTACAATATGATTTGACCTTTTGTTTTTCCATATATGTTAGTATTTTTTGTTTGTATTGATGATCTTTCATTGATCTTTAGTGGTTGAGCATATTGATGGGTGCATATTTTGGTTGGTGTAGTTGGGTTGAGTTGGTTTTCTTGATGAAGTTGTGTGGGGTGATTTGTGGGAGAAATTTCATTCAAATGAGTGAGGAGGTTAGAGTTTGACTTTCTTAGCAAGTGCTTTGTTTGAGTTAGTGTGCTTTTTATGTTTATGATGAGATTTTCTAGGAAAACCTTTCGAACCACTCAAAGCTTCCCCGTTTTCATGGATATTGTTTTATTAGATTTTGGTGTCTTCTGCCTCATTTTATGTGCACGATGGACATTGTGCATACCCAGTCCTTTGCATGATTCAGTTCAGCCTTGTCTGCATAGTTCCCCTATTTTTCCAGATTTTTGTTTGATTCCTTGATGTTTCTAACATAATCTATATGTATTCATTATCATATAAGTCATGTTCCACATTTTTGATCCCTTGTTTTTATATATCTTATGCGCATTGTCTTCATACCTTACTTTGTCTTATTTCGGTACAAAAGGGTGGCGATGATTTTGATATGCTATTTGTTGTTATTTTTTAGTAAGGGCGTAAGGGGGAGATTTATTCCTCATGTTTCTTATGCTTTGTGATTGGGGGATATGCTTTCATGACGTATCTTAATTATCCATGACAAAGCCCAAGGGGAATTTTTCCATGGTAAATATGGAGTGATCATTGCTTGTCATAGTCAAGTTTATTTTAGGTTTTGGGGGATTTTGCCACGGAATAGCCAAAGGGGGAGATTAAAAATGTAACAGTTTTATATAATATAATTTTCTATATTCTATGTTAAAATATTTGAGTCATGCACTACATCGAGTCCAAGTGTTCACAATAGATAAGTGAGATTGTCTTTATCCTTTATCAATGGAGATTGTGATTTAAAGACATGGAGACCACTCAAGTTTGAAGCTATTTGTTACTAAGTTTGAAGTATATCTTCTACGGAGTTTGATTAAACTTTGGCTATTGCACACACTCACGTGTTTTGAAAATTCAGGGAATATTTTCGTAAAATTATTTTTGAAATATACTTTTTTGAGTAATGTATTTGTTATGAGAAAATGTGCTCAAGGTTGACTTTGAAAAGTTTCTTGGTTTTATTTTTTATAGGGTTTTTTTACCTTCGCCATTCACACTACTTAGATCTAAACCGTTCACACGATTGGTGGAATATCATGCACATGGTAATGCTTTACCTCCAAGCACATGACACTACCTCATTTTTTAAAATGTGCCTTACTATCCAACATCATGCGCAAGATGGAGCTGGAATTTAAAAAGTTTCTATAAATAGCCTTATTTCTCTTCAATTGTTTACAAAACATTTCCTTCATTTCAAAATACTTTATCTAAGTAAGTTTTCGTATTTTGAGAGATTTTATTTCTCTCCATAATTCAAATTTGATAATTCAATTGAGAGATTGGGAGATTTTTAGATCTAACATGAGATCTAGGTTTGAGAGTTGATTTTATGAGGCTTTAATCCACATTTAGCCAAGTTTACATCTGAATTCTGAATGAACCACTTTATTTATACTCCGAAATGTAAAATGGAGGTGTTCTAGCTATTAAGAGCTAGAGCATGGTGTGGATCTAGGGAAGATAATGGAGTTCCGTATTCGAGTGACGGAGCTTCAGTTGGATTTTTCATTGAATCAGGGGAGAGTCCTAATACTAATCGATAAATTCGTATGAGTGCCTATGATTGATTTATTTTCCTATATCGTGTAAAGGAAGTTTTCAAATTTAATGAGATACTAGGTCACACTGAGGTTTTTTACCCATAGGTTGGGGTTTTTCCTCGTATAGCCGGTATTGTGCATTTTTGTATGGTTGTTTGTCATTTTTGATTGCTTGATTCCGTTTGTATGATAGAAATTTCACTAGATCAACTTATGATTTGAAAATTTGGTTTCGATCTAGGTTTTGTGAAGTTCAAAATTAAAATTGAGAAAATTTATTGTTATAACCTATTCATCCCCCCCCCCCCCCCCACCCACCCGCCCCAACCCACCCCACCTGCGGGTAATTTAGGGTGCACACACTTGTATTTTTAATTGGTATTAGAGAAAGGTTGCTCTATTAGGCTTTACATCCTAAGCAAATCCTTGTTTGTGTGTGTTTTTGTTTATTTATACTTTGTCCATGGATATATCAAAGTTTTATGCATTAGGTGTAAAACTAGAGAACATGCATTCTTCCTCACATTAATCATTTTCTAAAAATAATGCACATTCATCGAGTGTGTCTAGTTTAGAAATTCCTCAAAATGAAAATGATGTGAGTGATGAAGAGGAAATGAGTGAAATCAACTATGCCTATAATAAATTGTTTCATGAGTCACTCAAATTGAAAAGTAAGTCAAACATAAAAATACAGAACAAAATCAAAGTGTTTGAGGAACAGAGTGGCTTGTTGAAACAAAGGGACGAAATTATTTTATAACTTAAGCATGAGTTAAATCGTGTCAATGGACAAAATTTGTTTTTTAAAATTTAAAAAGGTGAGCTCCTTAAAATGAAATGTACACTTGAAAAAGAGCAAGACATGTTTGAAATGAAGGAAAGAGGATATCAAAAGGAGGTCGTTTCTCTCTAAAAAATTATTTGTCTAAATATTTAACGGTAAAACTTGATTTAGATGAAAGATCGAAAAGATGAACAAAATGGTTTTTGAAAAATCCATGATTACGAATGGTATGAAAGGTATTGGATTTGACTATTTTGATTCTCCTTCTAACTCTTCTATTACATTTGTGTGTGAGAATAAAGATGATGAAAAAGGAGATTATACTTTAGTGGTGAATAGAAAATTGGTTCCTAAAGGAAAGAAACTTAAGAAGAATGCATCGCCTATGAAAAGTAAAAATGTAAAGGTTGAAAAGTTGTGATAAATTCGCATATCAATCAACCTAAGTTTGTTCAAAAAAATCAAAAGTATAATAATGATAGAAATTTTTTTAACAAACAAAGTCCCCACTTTAAGCATTATGCAAGTTAGTTTAAAAGAGAAAGAGTCTTTCAAAACAAAAGAGTACAATGTTTTACTAAAAGGAATGTGAACTTTGTTGCTAAACTAATTAAAACCTATAAGTGTTTTTATTGTTTCATGAAAGGACACTTGAGTCATTTTTGCTACAAACTTCAAAGGGATGAGAAACATTCATATTCAAAGTTCTTAAGTAGAATTTAGTTTCAAAGAATGAACAAGAAACTTGAAAATGAATTGAAGAAACTCCAAAAACAAGTTAGTGATTTGAGAAAAGAAAATCAAGTGAAACCAAAGTAGGTGAGAAAGGAGAGTTACATGTGTTGTATGGATTTTAAAATTTTTGAAACTTCAACTTCTCAAAATTATTAAAATTTGAGTAATTGGTATCATGATAGAGGTTTCTCACGTCAAATGACGAAACAAAAATCCTGGTTTACTTCTCATAAATTTGTGATTGTGGTTCAATTTTGTTTCGAAACAAAAAGAAGTCAATAGAGAGTGGTATAGCACGGTGAAAATTTCAAATTAAATCACACTTCATAATGTTCATTTTATTAAAAGGATTCATTTCAACCTCTTAAGCATAAGATAACTTTGTGAGTATGGTCATTGTGTGAGATTCTCTAAGAGAGAATGTTTGGAGAGTAATAAATAAAATGGTGTGTTAATGAAAAGTGTTAAAATGGTGAAAATTATTATGTTTTGGAATCAAATGATGTGTATCAAAAAATGAAAATTGATTTTGTTGACCAATGGTTAGAAGACATAAATTTTCATGATTTGTAAATTTTTGATAAAGTTGAGGCTACTTCTTATAAATCTAGATCAACTAGTGTAGAAAGTATTTCAACAATGAACTAATGAAAATATTACAATCTTCTTCAGATAAGAGCTAGAAGAATCAAGTTTTAAAGTAAAATGTGTTTGTTGATCCAAGTGTTTTGAATGTAAAGAAAATAATCAAGATGTTTCCAAAGGTAAATGTTTTGAAAAAGGAAAAACAAAAGTTTGAAAAGACCTTCCAGTCTTACATTTGCATATTTTTCCACAAAGGGTCATTTGAAAGAGTTTTGCTACATGTTTTTCAAAAGACAGAGAAATTCAAGAGTTTTTCATAAAAATCATTTTAATGTGGTTCATTATGAAACTTATGTGTGAACTTATTATCATAGGATCGATCACCTTAGATCTTTTTTCTTCATCTTTGGGAATTCTCAAGTTAGTTCACATGATCATGATCATGATCATGATTTGAAAAATAAATTTAATGTGCTTCTGAAGAAAGTTAATGAGTTGAAAATGGAGTGTGGTGGAGATTTTAATTAGAAAAACTTAAGTTGTGTCTCTACTCACAAGCATGGTTATGAAAATTTGGTTAGAAGTGTGGATTGTGTGAGAAGGGAAAGTATTGAAAGAGGTAATTTGAAATTGAAACCCCATATTATGATAAGGGTTTCCTCTAAACCCAAGAATCCCATTTGTGTTTCTACATATCTCTTTAATGCTTTCTTATAAAACCCCCAAAAATATTTATCATTTGTTTTGAGTTGTAGACACACCATTCTATTACCCCCTAAACTCTCCTTAGGTCCTTAGCACCTCCCGGCATCACTACCAACCCAAGTCATACCTTGAGTACTGACCTAGAGGCCATCGGACGCTCACAGGCTTCGTTTGACCAAAAAGTCAAACTCTTCATCTCGATCGAGACTAAATGAATCTTCAAAGAGTACCGAATCCCCTTTCCAACGGTCCATCTCGTGCACGATTCTAACTTACCATACGGACGAACGACCCATTTTCCCCCGAAACTCGATTATGAGGCCACCGAGCGCTCCCGGGATCCATTTGACAAAAGTCAACTCTTAAGGTCGACCAAGACTGAATGAATGTTCAAAGGTCACTGAAACCCCTTTCCAACGGGCAGTCTTGTGCGCGATTCTGACTTACGGTACGGATGAACGGTCCCTTTTACTCCGAGAGGTCATCGAATGCTTCTAGAGCCTGGTTGACCAAAGTCAACTCCCCAACCCGGGTCAAACACTTTGGAATGTCGAAGTAAATCTCCTAACCTTTCCAATGGTCCACCCCATGTGCGATTCTGACTTAGCATACGGACAAACGATCCGTTTGTGTCTGAAGTTTCCCCATCCAAAGGACCGATGAGTGCTTCAGAGCCACATCTAACCCAAAGTCAACTCCCAAACTCGGGAGCATTCTAAAGGAATTTTTAAGGTCTCTGAATTATCTTTCCAATGGTTTGCCATGTGCGCTATTCGGATAAACAGTTTGCGCTCTACAACCGATTTTCTGAAGGAGCCTGAAAGAGACTACCAAATGGCAGGTCCCAGACCCTGCCTATCAGTAGTGTGCCTAAACTCACATGTCGATTGGCAGGACTAGGGCTATGTCGATCGGAAATTCCCCGGGCAAATAAAAAGTAGGGCCTGACCTCATTGCAAAGGGAGACCAGATCTTAAATACCTCACTCTCAGCGAATCTAGAAAATCTCTCTCAAAGTCAGCGTGATTTCCACATCCAAATCCCTTTCCAAACTTCACTTTTCATCATCATTTTCATCAAACTTGGTGAATTAACTTCCCTTCATCATCATCCAAGTGCAAGGGCTACTCTCCAACATTCAAGATCAAGCTCAAGATCTTCAAGAAGGTCCAATTTTCTCAATTATCTCCTTAAATTCTCATAAATTCGCATTAACTTGTTTTTATTACTTATCACTTTTATTCTCTCATTTCACATATCCTAATATACTTTTTATTTAGTATTATTGCACATCTCATATTTTCATATAAATAAAAATAAGAAAAATAGGGTTTGCTCATAAATTCCAAATGGGAATTCTCACACTTTTTTTCAAACTTTTCTCACAACTAAAATACTTTTTTTACACACACACATATAAGAGAAACCCCGGTTGGATTTATGGGATAAATCCCACCCCTCGTTTTGCATGCGAACTACGTGAACTTGGATGCCTCTATAGGCTACGTAGGCATCTCGGGGTAAAACCTGAGACTCGAGTCCTATTCTTATTTTTTCTCTCATTTTCTATTTTCTCTAAACTCAATTCACTTCGATTCTATACATTTACACACACACACACACATACACACACACACACACACACACACACACACATATATATATATATATATATATATATATATATATATATATATATATATTTGTTCTTAGTGGCGTATTATGCCACATGCGTTATCGTTCCATTATAACGATCAACGCAAGGATAATCGCGTAAATCCTATTTTCTAATATTATCTTTATGAACATTCCTACGGATGACTGGATTTATCCCTTCCATAATACAAGTCGATGATTCCTATCTCCACTACATATACACATGCACACATATCATGGGGAAAATAAAGGAAAATAACAAAAAACTCATGAGAGACCGTAAGGGCGGAATGGGTGACTAACACCTTCCCATTTCTTAACTTAGCCTCCGGACCCTTTTTGAATCATTTTGGTTTCATATGTATCAGTATGTCTTTGGATGCTGTCCTTCGGGATGGCTCCCTTTGTTTTGTCTGTTTTGAGTAAAATAGATTGGCGACTCCATCTCTCTACATTTTTCACCTCATTCACGACGTCGGCCGAAGCGCTCCCGAGAGGGACGCGCAGGACCTAGGATCCTCCTCTCTCACCCACCGCGAGGATCGGGGGATGGCCACATGAGTATTTTCTTGGTTAAATCCTATGCTTAACATGATGATAAATCTATATGATTGCATAATTTAAAGTTTTCTTACTTAAATGGCTTGTTATTGATGTATGTTTTTAGTACGTTTTGTCAAAGTAAACTTATTAAAATATCACGACAACAATTGACTTTAGTTTGACTTTGACGACTTGAAAGCTTGTAATCATTCTACACAACACGAATTCATAAATGGTATTAATAAATTGTCATTTTTACAAGCATTTGTGAGCATTTGGGAATTTTAATTGTGATCATATGAGAATTTTACATGTTGGATTTGAATATGGACCACTTTAAATGTGTTGATAAGGGCTACTATTGTTGTGATAACACCCTATTTGAGTTCAAGTATCATTGGGTAGGTGTCAACTAGGTGTGTGAAAATACTATCAGCAGCAAAAGCCAATGTGTTGGAAAGAGTTACACGCCAAGTTCTTAACCGAAAAAAGAAGAAGATAGGGTTTAAGCATTTGAAAAGAAATTGCTTTTTTAGTTTGGCATTTAAAAGAAAAAATCAACACTTGTGTCGAGGGAGTTTGTTGATGAAATAGTCTTTAAAGAAGAACTCATGATCTTATTGCATTTTTCGTATAAACATTTGTTAAGTTTCCAAAGAAAAGCAATTTGTTGATTATTTTGTGATTTTCCATTTTATGCACATGCAATCTCATAAGATTCATAGCTTACTCTTGTTATATTTCAATCTAAATTGAAAATGTTAAGTTTGCACAACATTTGTAAACAACTTTGTTTGACAAATCTCTAGTGATATTGCATTCTACTTTATGTGATCTTATATAAATTTCATGATTGTTTGGTTTTGTCATCTCGCAGACCACAAATGCAATCGAATGATAGTGAGAAGAAAACAAACGGTAATTAAATAAGTGTCTTATATGCTTGATATAGAATATCCCACACGGAGTCTTCTCAAAAAGAACAAGATCAACATCTCTATCGTTTTGCACGAGTCGAGTGGAAAAAGTTTCCACGAATGGCCTGACCGTCACAAATGATGAGAATGGTAGATCGATGAACTATCGACTGCTCTGCTCTAACCTGTGTGTTCGTGCCAGGAAGCTAACATGTGTGTTCCTTAATGATGTGACTCACTTGGGCTATTACATCCTCCCTTAATAGATACTATATTTTTTTATCTCGTCATGTTTAAAAATGAACATTAAAATCCTCCTAAATGAAATCTACCAAACAAAAATTCAATATAAGTATGGAATCACCCAAATGCATGCAAAAAGAATTGATAAGCCAAAAGAATCACTCACTATATGTGACAACACATAAATCGGAAAATAAATAGTGATAAGGTGCACTGAGTAAACTAAGAACAGATCCATAAATGAAATGATCAATCACCACTACCAACTCTGGTAACTCAAAGTTAAACAAGAAATGACAACAAAGATTGAAAATTGATTACCTTTGTCAAATTGTGAAAATCCCCAGATCTTAACAAACTAGGGTTTGAAAACCTAGAACTACAAATCCACCATCAAAACTATGAAATTAGCACAATCAAAGGACATAAATATGTTTAGGATGGATTTTGAACTAGAAATAGATATTTAGATAGAGAAATAGATGTTATAAATTATTTGAATCAGGTTTGAAAACCCATTTTACTGGTTAGAATATAAAGGTATAATGGGATAATCCATGCATATGAGGGTTATATAGAATCGTGCTTACAATATTCAAAGAAATGCCAATAGTAGATAGCTGTCAAAACGCCCATTTTCCATAATCTTAGGTTGCGTTTGTTTTGTTGTCTGAATCTAAAATCTGAAGTCTGAATCTGAAAAAATTATTTGTTTACTGTCTGAATGAAACTTCTGAATGTATATTGTTTGTTTGCAGATTTATGTCTGGAATCTAAATGCAAATTATTTAGACCATTTTACCCTTATATTTATTTTATATACAAAATGTATATTTAAAATATTATGAAAACAACTTCTTTTATTTAATATAAAAAAAAACAGCTTCCTTTTTTTATGAAAATAGCTTTTTTTTTATTTAGTAGAAAAAACAGCTTTTTTCTTAGTGAAAATAGTTTTTTTTTATTTAGTAGAAAAAACATTTTTTTTTTATTTATGAAAACAGCATTTTTTTTTATTTAGTAGCAGAAACATCTTTTTTTTAAATGAAAACAGGCTTTTTTTATTTAGTAGAAAAAAATGATTTTTTTTTATGAAAAAAACTCTTTTTTATTCAGTAGAAAAAATAGCTTCTTTTATTCAGTAGAAAAAATAGCTTTTTTATGAAAACATCTTTTTTTTTATTTAGTAGAAAATACAGCTTTTTTTATTTAGTAGAAAAAACAGTTTTTTTATTATCTATGGATTATCTACACTACTGTCATTTCAAGGGTTTTACTGTCATTTCAAGGGTATTATTGGAAACAAACTTTCGTTCAGATTTAAGTATTCACATTCAGAGGGTTTAGAACCTCTGAGCCATTAACTCAAAAATATTGTCGTTGCTATCTGAATCTTATGAAAAACAAATATATTTTTGCTCCCTCTGAAATCTGAATGGCTTAAGTTTAGACTTTAGAGGTGCAAACAAACAGGACCTTAATCTATGCAAATCAATTTGTTAAGAAACTCTCTACTTTAACATACAATTATCCGTGCGAGTAGATACAATTATCAACCACGAGAATCGTTTTGTCTAGAAACTCAAGTACATTGAAATAATGAAATCCTTGCGAAGTTGAATCATATGCAACTGTGCGCATTCTTTTGGCCAGAAGCACAAGTCAAGGGAAACATTAAGAAAAGACTTAGTGCATAAAAATCCCCAAGAAAACAAACTCTCTCAAAATATGCAATGTAATGCATGCTTGTGAATATTTTTGTAAGGTTTTTTAACATTTTATTTATGAATAAAAATCAAATCGAAAACAAATAGATAGATAGATAGATAGATAGATAGATAGATAGATAGATAGATAGATAGATAGATAGATAGATAGATAGATAGATAGATAGATAGATAGATAGATAGATAGATAGATAGATAGATAGATAGATAGATAGATAGATACATACATACATACATACATACATACATACATACATACATACATACATACATACATACATACATACATACATACATACATACATACATACATACATACATACATACATATAAACGAAACACACAATTAAAATATAAGACTTTACCAAATATCAACATTTAAAATCTCATAATCACTTTTAATTGTCATAGTTAATTAACATATAGAATATGTTCAAACACGTGATATACTTATCTCAATTCACATATAAATTAAACCTTATCATGATTGATTAGATATGATATCTTGTAAGCAGAAAAAGAACAAATAAATTAATAAGTTTTTAAAATGGCATTCGATTCCAATAATAGGAAAACTAGTCTAAGGGATCATACACTACAACAAAACAACCAATTTGTCATGGTCCCTAATCATGACAACAAAGAATTGTTATAGTTAAGGACCATGGGAACTTTGGGCCTAACATCGTGATAAATCTTTATTATCGGTTCTTTTAAGCTTGGATTTTTTGTCAACCTAAGGGTCGATCAAATTCTTCTCATGATCCTTTATCGTGAAAATATAGGAATTATCATGGTCTTATCACTGTCAAGGACCGTGATAAGAATCAGGCCTTATCACAATCCTTGACTATGAAAAGCCCTAAAAATATTGTCAGTGACTTTTCACGATCAATGATTGTGACAAAATTGGAACCAAAATAAAATAAAAATACTGGGATGTAACTATTTCCCAATAGAAAACTTTCTTCAAAAGAGCCAAAAAGTCTTATTTAGTTCCTTCATATCAACAAAATCTAAACTACAATATGCAATTAAATTAGTCGAAACAAATCACATTGAATACAAGTTTAATTACATCAAAATATAAGTATAATTACAATATCACATAAGTCATAAGTATCAAATACAAAATCTCATAATGGCTCTAGAAGAAAACTTGATCAAATGACAAATGACCCAACCATGTTGTCGATATGTCAAATACCACCTTGCTAGTTCAACCACGAACAATTGTGTACCACGGTACCCAAAGTGGTACTCAGATCGTTCTCTCCAACAGTAATCCGTAATCCTCCATGTGTATCACAAATATAAATAATTTTCCTAGATGTCTCAAATGTCGTCGGGATAGTGGAGTTGGGGGTAAAGTATATATCGTAAAGTGATGATGAGTCGACCTCCATCGATGAGGGGGTGAAGTAGTGGTTCCCTCACCAACCTTCTTCTTACCTTTTCCTTTATCCTTATCATTCTCCTTCCTCTTCCCCTATACTTTCTCCCACATCTGATCTCCCATTTGACTCATTCGATCACATCATTCATGGTTTCTTAGATATTATATAACTTTGACTTAGTCTCCGACCATGTGCATTTATACCTTAGAAGATAAGGCACTTTGTCCACAAGAAGGCCAATAAGATCTGGCTTTCCTATATGCGAGTTGGCATGCCGAGTATGACCTTTTCTATCTTAGACCATCACTTAGCTCGGTGCATCCGTACTCAGAGATTCCTTATCATCGTCACTCTAGATATTGTGCACCCCCTAAGACTCTCTTTAAAAAGTATAAAATACGGGATTAACCTTGAAAGAAAATATTAATAAATTTTTGAAATTGACAATCTAATTTAAATTCCAACTTACTAGACTCTCAACGACCTGTATATTAGCTATTGCGCCCTTTTTCAGCCAGACTTGTACATAGGAGTACATTATGTGTAGCTTCCCCCTAGGCTACTGCCATACTCCTACACCAATTAAATTAATCATTAAATTTTGATTTGAACATTAAACTAAACGTGACTAATATAAACCAATTTACTTACCATGTTATGCTCTACCTCCACATAAGATGTTCGGAAGGAGTAGTGAACATGCACTTTCTTTACCTAATTAGTCCTCACTAACTCTCGGGTGGACAAATGGCTATGAGATAGCTCAAAATCAATCAATTTCAGCCAGTTTTCTAACATTACATGATCCTTACCTAGTACTTGGTCTCTCTAGGAATAAATAGTAGTTCTAACGAAAGAAGTTATAATGTAGACTCACAATCACCAAAAATTATTTGGCAAATATTAAAAAGAAGAAACACTAGATTAGTCGGTAAAATACATTGTTTTCGAAAAAAAAATCATTGAAAAAATATACATCGATATTTTTCTAGAATTTCAGCACGAACTCTCGGTTCTTCCCGAGATAGCGGTTGCGTAGATTCCTCTTCCACTGCTCTTGTATAATGACTAAGATATTGTCTCGTTGCTCGGGGGGAAAGCCAAATTGGTTATTCCAATAAACATATAATATAAGAAATTTAGTTGATTAACATTCCACAAACATATAATAAATTTTGATATTAAAGTCATATATTTAATATAAACAAAGTAAATTACACCAAACCCTCTAACTATATTGGGTTTACGGATCACCCCTTGAAAAATTTCACCCCGTAAACTATCAACCCGTTACAAATAACCCCAAAAAATGAGTTTCCACATTTTAAAGTCTAAATGAAAAATCATACCCCTGAGACGAAGTTTAAAAACCTAAAAGATACACAATAAAAACCCAACCCATTTCAACTAAAATCTCACCCGACTAAGTAAATCCCATCCTTTCTCTCTCTTCACACCTTGCCAAAATCACCCACTTGAACAAAAATCGAAAACTCATCCTCAACCACCATCTTCTACCACTAAAATATAGAATTTTTTAAATTCAAATTTACAATTCATTAAGTTTCCATGTTTTATTTAAAATGTTCGATAACAAGAGCAGTGTTTCTAAGCTAAGACCCTAAACTTGTTAGTAATTGCCACTCTATACCATGGCTCCAGTTAAGGACCGAACACAATAGATATTGAAACAATGAGTGTGAGATAAATGCTTTTGACTCAATTTACTCACGAATAAAGGTTGATGTGAAGGACCAACTGACCACACTATTGCTACTTCTGGTAATCGGAGGGATTAGGGAATCTATTATGGTGTTGATCGATCTCTGAGTGAGATGATGAGTGAGGATCATTGTATGGGTTCTCTTTACAAGGCTCACACTAAGTATCGGATTAAGAGAAACATGGGGAGGATTGATGGTTATTATTCATTTTGAATTCAAATAATTTCAGAATTTTTGTGTTACCATTTTTGCTTTTGAGGGTATGGAGTAGTAGAGGGTGGTGGTTGAGGGTGAGTTTTTTATGTTGCTCCAAACGGATAATTTATGTCGCATGTGTGTGTGGGTGGGGGAGAGAGAGGGGGTGTTGGGTTTATTTCGTCGGGTGTGATTTTGGTTGAAATGGGTTAGGTTTTTTACTTTTTTAGTTTTAGGTTTTTAAATTTGGGTTCGGGGGTATTTTGGTCCATTCAAACTTTAATAGGCGAGAACCCTATTTTTTGGATTATTTGTAACGAGTTGATAGTCTAGGGGGTAAGTTTATTAGGTAAAATATTTTAAGGATGACCTGTAAACCCGAGATAGTCCAAGTTTTTTTTTTGTAATTTACTAATATATATATTGAGATTTCAATACCTCTAGATCCCCCTAAATAACCAGCTTTATCTCCTGGGGCATGTTCCTCTGATCCTCATACATGGGTACAGTTATTTCTTTCATTTAATTTTGTTGACCTCATCATATAAGTCTTATTATTCTAAATGGATCCTCTGGTCTTGATAAAAGTAAAAAAATCTATTTGGCGAACCCTCATCCCCCTGCTTTGGTCGAGTGTATGATGGCCACATGCACCAAATGTAGACATATTCTGCAAAACAAAAAAAATAGGATTCAGTAGCATAATATATAACATATATCAAATATAAATTCTCAGTTTCAATATAAGAATTTAACTCACACAAAATCAATCCAATTCGTTTGAGTTGTTTCTGCAAGTTAGTTTAGTCTCAAATGACGTGATCATGCCTCTTTTCGAGCAGTTTTGTTGTTAAATTATGTTTTCACCCCCACCCCCTCTCAGCGCCCTATCTTCAAGCTCAAGCCGTTGATTTTTAAAAAAAGTCCCCAATTCTATGATTGTGAGTCACACGACTGAACAAGTTATTTATACAAGTTAGTTTTGTCCTGTGTGAAGTGATCGTACCTCTTTTTGGGCAGTTTTGTTGATAAATTATATTTTCACCCCCAAATGCCCTATATTCAACCCAATTCTCATCCCATGATTCTGACTGCACCAGTTATTTCTACAAGTTAGTTTTGTCTCATGTGATATGACTTTTTCGCTTTTCAGACAATTTTGTTGTTAAATTATGTGTTAAACCCTTAACGCCCTATATTCAAGCTTAAGTCTTTGGTTTTTGAAATTTCTACCCAATTCTCAACCCGTAAGTCACACGACTACAACGGTTGTTTCAATAAGTAGTCCCGTGTAGCATGATCTTGCCTCTATCAGATAGTTTGGATATTAAATTATATTTTCACCCCCTAACGCTTCTTTTCAAGCATTAGCCTTAGATTTTCGAAATTTTTACCCAATTCTCACCCTGTGAGCCACACGATAGCATGAGTTGCTTCTAAAATTTATTTTAGTCCCGTGTGACATGATCGTTCCTCTTTGATCATCTTTGTTATTAAATTATGTTTTCTGCCCCTAACGTCTTTTTTCATCATTAATTAAGTTTATAGTTAGGTTTTAATTAATTTTTGTTGGGTTCCTATTCTTTTGCGCTTGTTGGGTTGTGCTTGTGTCTAATTTAACTAATGATGTAAATACCCTACGTGACTAAACTAACTTGTTGAAATAATCGGTGCAGACATGTGACTCACTGAGTGAGAACTAGGTGGAAATTTTTGAAATTTGAAGTTAACATTCTATTAGTAATTTGATTAATATGTTCTATAATCCAAACAGTGAAGCCAAAATCATCTTAGTATAAACAAAGAGTAGTTCAGAGGGGATTAATCTTGATGAGGTAATAAGAGTAGTTATAATCGATGTTATGTGGAACGTGTCGGTTGAAACACGGGCTATTATCCTAGCTTATACGCATGGTCAAATTGTATCTATACATAACCTTCTTTTGGCTAAGCCTATAATCCTAGATAATAGCCTGGTTTCACCCTAAGGGTTATAAAAATTGGAATGTGATTGTTTCATTGAGAAAATTGGTATTGATCAAGGGTACTCATAAATCTAGTTTTCATTTTATGTAAGCACCCTTGAAGTTTTTCTTTGAGGTATAAGAATTTTAACTCACTCAGGGTTCCTAGTTTCATAACAAGACTATGGCATAACCTTGTTAAGCTTAAAATCCCGAATGAGTTTGACAGCTAATACCTCGAAAAAAAACTTCAAAGGTACTCTAACAAAACTAAAAGAATATTTGTGAGTACCCTTGATGAATATAAATATTCTCAATAAAACTATCACATTCCTAATTTTTGGAACCCGTTAGGTAAAACCCGTGCTATCAAGTGGACTATTAATCTTGGACAAAAGAAGGTTGTGTATATATACATTTTGGCCAAGCTTATAAGTGAGCCTAGTAGCCTGCGTTTCAATCGAAGAGTTCCACACATCATAGATGAGAACTACTATTGATGCCCCAACTAGATTAATCCCCTACGAACAACACTTTGTTGATGCTAGAAGGATTTTGGCATCATTATTTGGATTATTGAACACATTAATCGAATTATCAATGAACATTAACTTCTAGTTTTGGAAATTTCTACCAAATTCTCACCTCATGAGTCACACGACTACATCGGTTGTTTCTACAAATTAGTTTAGTCCCGTGGAATAGTTAAATAATTAGATAAATTAGATACAAGTGCAACCTAACAAGCATTAACCAACAACAGTCTAATAATAACCTAAGTAATAACTTAATTAATGAAATTAATAATAATAAAGAGGTTAAGTCCTAAGAGGTATAGGTTAATAATAATGTGTTTCGTCAGGACCGTGACATTATCATGCTGAAACCCTAAGCCGCATATACAAGCCAAATTGATTTTAATTCTACTTTATACCCTAATTAAATCAAACTTTCAAATATTGAAGAACGTTCATTGTGCGGTTTTCCATTTTCACCAAAAATCCTTCACATTTTTAGATAAACCCATAAATTATATGTTTTAACCAAAATGATTACCTTTACAATTAACTAATACATAATAATGAAGCCCAAAAAAATATCAAAGTCTATTATTCACATTCTAACGAAGAATAGATTGAATGTTTAATCCTAGTTTTTGCACATATTGATTTCAAAGAATAAGAAGATAATACATGTATATACAACTAGCTTACGACATAAATTGAAAAACTACACATACACTTATACATATATATATATATATATATATATATATATATATATATATATATATATATATATATATATATATATATATATATATATATATGTGTGTATGTATGTATGTCTGTATGTATGTGTGTGTGTGTTTTAACTAAAATGATTACCTTAGCAATAAACAAATACATTATAACGAAGCAAAAAAAAATATTAAAGTCTAATATTTACTTTCTAATGAAGAATAGTTTGAAAGTTCAAACCTAGTTTTTGCACAAATTGATTCCAAAAAATAATGAGATAATAACTAGCTTACAACACATATTGAAGAACTACACATACACACACATATATCCAAACCTAATATGACACCCCGCCCAATTAAATATCGAGTGATCAGTTCTTTATTAAATTAAAACAGCATATCCAGTTGGATCATTCTTAGCATCACTGTCGAAATTCATTAATTATTAACCATCTATTTATTAATTAAGTCGGTGTCAAAATTTTAATCTTATTTATCATGTAACAATATAATTAAAGAAATAAATAACCACCATCACCATTCCATTAACCAACATACTACATAATGAAATAACTAAATAAAATAGATAGGACTAGAATAAACACTCCAGCGAGAAACACCAATAAAGTAATCCATAAATAAAAACTAGTCCAACAACTGAAAAGTAAAGAGATGAAATACACTATCAGTGAAATAATGTCTGAATAAGAGTGGGCGATATGCCCGAGTGAAATACATATCTCATGAGGAAGAAATGATAAGCATGGAGGCATCTACTAAAATTGTTTTTGCCAAAAAGGATTTGAAACGGGTTAGACCCAAAGTAAAACAGTTTTAAAAATGTATCAAGTGTTTAAAAATCATTAAGAGAAAATATTATATACATGTTAGTACTACGTGCTCTCACTTGAGATCCTCACCCCTCAACTATTGTGCATGCCTAACGCACTACGCTAACCCACCTAGTTATGCTACCCACCTAACTAGTCTGAATCATATCTCTTCACTTCTAATAATTCATAAAGTCTACTTGTATTATCCTTATAACACTCTACCACATATCCCATTAATTTATATTCGTTACGGGTTACAAGTTTATAAATTAATTCTCTTACTCGTTGAATAATTTAGACATCACAATATGTCTTACCTACTAATTCACTCGTAGTATAATTAATAACACGTAGATATATATATTTATATCACTTATATATATACACATACACGGCACCCCTAGGTGGAACCTGCGGTACGTGTCTACTCTACTATTAAGTCCCGGTACGTCACGTACTAACTAATGACATCGGTTCAAATAATATCCCAAGAATCATAAATCAAATCACACATATTGAAGACAAACATACCTCTAATCCTTTGGGATACGCTCATACCTAATGCACCCAAATAACCGATCACACCGTCATTCACACAAGTGGTGCTCAATCTCTAAGGTCTATGTCCTGAGGTATAAGTCAATATCCCCCCTTACGGATTCATCAGAATAAGACTTTCCACAACTCGAAACCTCATGTGATAGCAAGTAGCCTAGGTATGATTACACATACATATATTAAATAATAGGTATTCACACCACGTATATATATATATATATATATATATATATATACATACGTAGTATAGTAATTCTCAAATATTCTACGTATCATTACTTTACTATTATACTTCCCACCGTATAAGTCCATACACCTCTCGTTCCCTAAAGGTTACCAATATTCCCATCAGGAAATTTAGTAGGTATCTCACTAATGTCTAACTGGTCTAATCATACGTTCTCTCAATTTGTTTATGACGCGACGAAATTGCCCAAATTACTTTTTATTAACACATTACCAAATCGGTTATAACCTCAAGTTCTCTTTATGTGACTAATTTTAACCTCAACATTATCCTAATGATCAATAGAATATCTCTCATTAGGTTTTAGAATTACTTCAAAGGTTAACCCAATCATTTCTCATGAGTTATAAGAAAAAAGGGCCAAAATTGTGAAATTCTGGGAAACCTAATCGATTCAGCCTTTTATCATCTTCTTCCCTACACTATTATGGGAATCCTCCGTGGTTAAACCTCCAAATCCACATTACACCTTCCCAAACTCCAAACTAAGTATACCCAACATCCTAGTAACATATAGAAATGAATTCCAACGTCATAGAATCATTAAATCCACTTGAAACACCTTTGAATTAAATTAATTCCAACAATAAATATTAAAAATCTTAGATATCCATATTTGTCCAAGAACTTCAATAAAGATTCAGATTTCTTCACAAGTTTACATCACTAATATGTCAGATTCGTTATACATGCATATTAGATTAAACCTAACATAATTTTTACCCAAGAATAATGATTTAATCTTCTAATTTCAAGCCAAGTTCCTTTATTCATTCATGTAATCATTCCTACACTAACATGGATAACATATGTACTCAATTTGTAGAAAGATAAAAGCTTGCCTTTTTTCGTAGGTCTGAATCTCCGTAGAAGAATGGTATGTGTGTGATCCTTTCCCCCGATCTATGCAATAACGATATTTTGGTGCAAGAAAGGTGTATGATAAGCTTTGGGGCTCCTCCCTCCTTCCTCCTATGGCCTCTCTGTAACTGGGTAACTTTCAACCCTAGAAGACCTAACTTATTATATTATATAAGCCTATGAATTTCGTATCTCCTACTTCTTCAAAATTACAAAAGACTGAAATACCCTCCTGGGGTGTCAGTTTGGCCTAAAATTGCCCCCAGACCCAAACTAGACCACCGAGTACACTTTTCTAACTATTTCGACCCTTCTGGACACATTGGCGCACTCGAAATGACCATTTAAAATATCAAAAGTAAAATTATATTTTATTTCCCAAATTAAGTCCCGACACGATTGACACGCACGTACCGACTAAATTTATCGTAATTATTGTATTTTCACTCTCGACAATTGTAATAGTTCCTTATCATTTTATTATTCATTCAATAAGTAATATTAAATATAAATAAATATTAACCCTTATCTCGCTAATTAATATTTATTTTATCGAATTAATTTCTAAATATAATTTAATTAATCCTAATTGATTCCCAATATAAAAATCAATGAAATTATGGGGTGTTACACTCTTCCCCCTTAATAATGGAATTTCGTCATGAAATTTGAAAAAAGGAAAATACCTGGTATGAATAGCCATGTATGATTTTCGAGCATCTAATCCTTGCGCTCCCAAGTGGACTCGTCGACATTATGATGCCCCAACTAAGCCCGTACAAGTGTAACTACCTTCAACTAGAGTCTCCTCTCGCTATTGTCTAAGATAGAAACTGGCCTATCCTCATGTGAATTATCGAGTTGCAAATCGATATCCTCCAAATCAATGTGAGTGTGATACAACTCATCCCAAAGATACCCCCTCAATGAGAAAATATAAAATACATCATGAATCCGATGCAAATTCTCTGGCAACCCAAGTCTGTATGCAACTAGACCAATCCTCTTAATGATAGGGAATGACCCCACCTATCTCAGCGCCAACTTCCCTTTCTTCCTGAAGCTAATTATCCCCTTCATAGGAGATGCACATAGCAGTACCTGATCCCCCACATTAAACTCTAGGAACTACCGATTAGCATTCGCATAACTCTTCTGTCGGTCATGGTCTATCCGTATACGACTCTGAATCAACTTAATCTTGGCCGACGTATCCTGAATCAATTCTAGCCCAAGAAGCTTATTTCCCACCACCTCCAACCATTAAGTGGGTGAACAACAAGGTCTACCATATAACGGATCGAATGGTACCATGCCAATCGTGAACTGGTAAGAGTTGTTATATGCGAACTCCACCAGTGGAAGATATTGCTCCCAACCTCCCCCAAAATCAAGGATACACATCCATAGCATATCTTCCAACATCTGATTAGTCCTCTTCGTCTCCCATCTGTCTGCGGGTGATAAGTTGTACTCAACCACAACTCAATACCCATATCCTCCTAAAAACTCTCCCAAAATTAAGACACAAAAATATTTTCCCTATCGGACACAAGATCTAATGGCACCCCATGCAATCTCACTATCTCAGAAATGAAAATTTGGGCATATTGTCCATTAGTATATCAATCCGAACTAGTAGGAAGTGATATACCTTAGTCAATCAATCCACTATCACCCATATAGAATCGCAACCCCGTTGTGAAGTACGTAACCTAGTAATAAAATCCATGGGAATAATCTCCCATATCCACATTGGGATTTCTAATGGATGTAGTATCCCTGTCGGATTTTGATGGTCCACTTTCACCAGCTGACAAGTAGTACACCCTGAAACAAACTCGGTGATGTATCTCTTCATCCCACTCCACCAGTACTTCTGTCTCATGTCTTGGTACCTATTATCCCCTCCAGGATGTACCGCAAATTATGACTCGTGTGCATCTATCATCACTGTGTGGCGTAAATCTTCTCCCTCAAGGATAATCAATCTCCCATTGAATCATAATGCTCCCTCTAAACTAACGGCGTACGACTCGGTTGCCCAACTAATATCTGTCTAATCTAATCTAACAAAATAGATCTACCGCCTGTGCCTGTACCACCCTCGTGACAATCTGGGGGTGATGGTCATGACTTACATAAATAATCAGGCAACTTAATCCTGATGTCCCAACTCCTTACATTTTGCCTTTCACACCTCAACCACCTCACCTGCTGGCCTACGGCACAATGTGTCTACCACCGCATTAGCCTTTCCTTGGTGATACTGGATATCGAACTAATAATCCTTCACAAATTCAAGTCACCTGCGCTAACGCATATTTAGCTCCCTCTGAGTGAATGAGTACTATAGTGACTTATGATATATAAATAGGTGAAACTTCTCTCCTAGCAAATAATGCCTCTAAATCTGCAATGCAAACACGACTGTCGCTAACTCTAAGTAGTGGGTGGGGTAATTCCTCTCATGAGGCTTAAGCTTGCAGGAAGCATACGATATTTCATGTTCCTCCTATTATAACACACCCCTAGTGAAAACAATATACTCTACTCCTACCCTGGGAACTGCGAGTACGGGTGTTAAAGTCAACTTGTCCTTCATCTCATCAAAAGACACCCGACAAGTGTCATCCTAAACAAATGGTACACCTTTGCAAGTCAAATTAGTCAATGGACCCGCAATCTTTGGGAATCCCCTGATAAATCATCTCTAGTACCCGAATAACCCTAAGAAACTATGCACCTCTATTAATATCATGGGTTGTCCATATTCCCTCACCGCTGACACCTTACTTGGGTGCATAACTATCCCCAACTTAGAAATGATATGCCTCAAAAACTATACTTCACGTTGCCATAATCCGCATTTTTCAAACTTTACATACAACTGATGCTCACGTAATGTCTATAAGACCTGACGCAAATGCTTGTCTTTCTACTCCTTAGTCTAGGAATAAATCAGAATGTCATCAATGAAGATGATGACAAACTGATCCAAGAACTCTCTGAACACCCTATTCACCAAGTCCATAAATATAGCTGGCGTATTAGTTAGCCTAAATGGCATAACTTGAAACTCGTAGGACCCATATCTCGTGAAGAAGGAAGTCTTAAACATGTCCTGCTCCTGGATACACAATTGATGATAATCGAATCTCAAATCTATCTTAGAAAAGTAGGCGCATCCTCTCAACTTATTGAACAAGTCATCGATTCAGGACAATGGATACTTATTCCGTATGGTGACTTCATTCAACTCCCTAAAATCCACACACAAGCATAAATACCCATATCTCTTCTTCACAAACAATATGGGGCACCCCAAGATGATGAACTACAACGTATAAATCCATATCCCAATAGCTGCTCAATCTGATCTCATAGCTCCCTCATCTCCATAGGATCCATTCGATATGGTGCATGAACTATTGGCTGAGTTCCCGGTGCCAAGTTAATGACAAACTATATCTCTCTACTAAGGGGAAGTCCTGGTATTTCCTGAAACACATCGACAAACACACATACGACTAGGATCGAATCAAGGGAAATCACCACCCCTTGAGAGTTCTCCTACTCTATGTAGTATAAATGAGTGAACAATCCTCCCTCAGAATGAGGCATCGCCACTAAGAACAAAACCTAGTCGGGGATCACAAACACTATACTCCTACTATAGCGGTCAATCGTGGCCCAAGACTCAGCTACCCAATCCATGCCAATGATGGTGTCATACTCTGACGTATCTAATACAAGCATTTCAATAGGTAAAACTAACCTCCAAATATCTACACTCACTCCCCAGCAGATAAAGAATATCGACGCCCCATTACCCAATGGAAAATCTACACATGTAACTGTACTGTCTATTGTATTTAATAACCCTGTGGTCCGTGCAAATCTAGTAGCTATGAACGAGTGTGAAGCCCCAGTGTCAAAAAAAATATGCCCAAAAGTACCATGGATAAGAAACATACCCTCAACAACGGGTGGAGCACGTGGAGCTGCAGCCTGGTAGTTGTGATACACGTTTCCATACTATAACTCCCCTACTGGGGTGGGAGTACTAGAAATACTAGTGATGCAGGTAAGGCTGGTAAGAGTGCTGGTGTTGGGAGGGCGGTAGGGAAAATAGGTTTCTAAGGCTCCTAGAGGACTCCCTGTTGTTTCTAAGGCCTAACCCTATCAGGTCAATCCTGTAGCTTATGTCCAGTCTTACCACAAATGAAACACCTGCTCATAAAATTACCTCCCCTCTGGCCCTAGTGACCTCAACCATGTTGTCCATTACAACCCCTACCCTAGCCCTACTAGTCCTGGTGGCCCTACCTGAATCCACCTTATCCCTATCGATAATCCCCTGAATGAAAACTCTTAGTAGCATCTCTCTGGTGGGGAACTTGCTCACTTTGCCTCTGTTGATTCTGAGTCGACTATGGCCTGTCAGCATTGCTACCCCCAGTCCAGCCCTATTGGCTGGACTCTCCTACTCGTTTTCTCCCCTTAACATGGAAGAGGAAGTCATGACAATGTAACAGAGTAGCATTCAATACCTTAGTGTATGTCTTCAAAGCGCGATTACCCAACAGATATTGTCGAATCCTCTAAGTAAGGCCATCCATGAATAACTGTATCCTCTTCTCCTCTGTTGGTACCTCTCCCGGAACAAAGTTATCTAACCTCGTGAATTCTTCCTCATCCTCAGCCACGGTCTTCCCCTCTTGTGTGAGATCTAATAGTTTCTGCCTCATCTCCATCTGGATGGTGGATGGAAAGTATTTGTTATCAAACCGCTCCCAAAACTCATGTATTGACATATTTTCTGTCTCCTCCATGGTAATAACAAACTCCCACCACTATAATGCCTCCCTAACTAGCTTAAATGTATCTAGAATCTTCCTATGAACGTCTGTGCACTCGTACATCCCCAAATGCCTCTGGAATTCTTTCCTCCATTGGCTAGCAACCACCACATCTGAACTCCCCTAGAACTCGGTATAGTGTGCCTTTTGAAAGGCATCTCTAACTCGCTCACAAGAATAAGGGAATACCTGTATCTGATCTGGTGCCACAACTTGTGCCTGGGGTGGTGCCTGCTGCACAACTGTAGCGAGTGTTGCATTAACCATTTGTGCCATTATAGCGGCAACCTCTACAGCATTCATGGTACCCTGTGCTAGAGTTGTCTAAGGCTCTGGGGTGGCTCATGGTTCACGTCGAGCACGCATCTGAAACGAGAGAGAATTTTCCATTAGTTTATAATCCAATATGTATTAAAATAGTTGAAGACGTAAATGCATAATAAAAAATACAACAGTCTTAATAATAGGTTTCTATATCAGAGGATGCTACGCTGAAAATCTTAGTAAGCTCACAGATCCTAAAGACACTAGAACTTGATGCTCTGATACTATCTGTGACACCCTACCTAATTAAATATCGGGTAATCAGTCCTTTATTAAATTCCAATATAATATCCATTTGGATTATTACCATCTATTGATTAATTAAGTCGGTGTTAAATTTTTAATCTTATTTATCATGAAACAACATAATTAATTAAACAAATAAATAACCGCCAGCGTCATTCCATTAACCAATATATGACATAATGAAATAGTTGAATAAAACAGATAGGGCTGGAATAAACACTCCAGCTAGAAACTCCAATACAGTAATCCATAAATAAAAACAAGTCCAACAACTAAAAAGTAAAGAGATGAAATCCACTGTCACTTAAATAATGTCTAAATAAGAGTGGGCTACATGCCCGACTTAAAAAGATATCTCATAAGGAAGAAATTATAAGAATGTAGGTGTCTACTATTGTGCACCTCTTTACTATTGAGCATGCCTAACGTACTACGCTAACCCACCTAGTTATGCTACCCACCGAACTAGTTTGAATCATATCTCTTCACTTCTAATGATTCATAAAGTCTACTCATATTATCCTTATAGCATGCTATCGCATATCCCATTAATTTATATTCGTTACGAGTTATAAGTTTATAATTTAATTCTCTTACTCGTAGAATAATTTAGACATCACAATCTGTCTTACTGACTAATTCACTCTTAGTAGAATTAATCACATGTAGATATATATATTTATATCACTTATATATATACACGTACACAGCACCCCTAGGTGGAACCTGCGGTACGAGCCTACTCTACTATTAAGTCCCGGTACGTCACATACTAACTAAGGACATCGATTTGAATAATCTCCCACGAATCTTAAATCAAATCACACATATTGAAGGCAAACATAGCTCTAGTCCTTTGGGATACGATCATAACCTGACGCACCCAAATGATCGGTCACACTGTCATTCACACAAGTGATGCTCAATCCCTAAGGTCTATGTCCTGAGGTACAATTCAATATCCCTCCTTATGGATAACACTATCCACAACGCAAAACCTCCCATGATAGCAAGTAGCCAAGGTACGACTACACATACATATATTAAAAAATAGGTATTCACACCACGTATATATATACACATACATTCAGTTTATACACGTAACCTATCTTATGTAACCATACGTAGTATAGTAATTCTCAAATATTCTACGTATCATTACTTTACTATTATACTTCTCACCGTATAATTCCAATCACCTCTTGTGCCCTAAAGGTTATCAATAGTTCCATCAGGAAATTCCGTATTTATCTCACTAATGTTCAACTGGTCTAGTCATACGTTCTCTCAATTTGTTTGTGACACGACGAAATTTCCCAAATTACTTTTTATTAACACATTACCAAATATGTTATAACCTCAAGTTCTCTTTATGTGAGTAATATTAACCTCAACATTAGACTACTACTCAATATAATATCTATCACTAGGTTTTAGAATTACTTTAAAGGTTTACCCAATTGTTTCCCATGAGTTCTAAGAAAAAAGGGGTAAAATTGTGAAATTCAAGGAAACGGAATCGATTTGGCCTTGGTCAGAATCAATTCGACGTAGCAGTTATCATCTTCTTCCCTACTATATTATGGGAATCCTACATGGTCAAACCTCCAAATCCACATTACACCTTCCCAAAATCCAAACTAAGTATACCCATTATCCTAGTAACATATATAAATGAATTCCAACGTCATAAAATCATTAAATCCACTTGAAACACCTTTGGATTAAATTAATTCCAACAATAAATATCAAAAACCCTATATTTTCATATTTTTCCAAGAACTTCAATAAAGATTCAGATTTCTTCACGAGTTTACATCAGTAATATGTCAGATTCGTTCTACATGCATATTAGATTAAACCTAACATAACTTCTACGCAAGAATAATGATTTAATATTCTAATTTCAAGCCAAATTCCTTTATTCATTCATATAATCATTCCTACACTAACATGGATAGCATATGTACTCACTTTGAAGCAAGATAAAAACTTGCCTCTTTTTGTAGGTTTGAATCTCTGTAGCAGAATGGTGTGGGCGTGATTCTCTACCCCCGATCTACGTAACAATGGTATTTTTGTGTAAGAAAGGTGTAGGACAAGCTTTGGGGCTCCTCTCTCCTTCCTCCTATGGCCTCTTTGTAATTGGGTAACTTCTAACCCTCGAATACCTAACTTATTAGATGATATAAGCCTATGAATTTCGTAGGTCCTCCTTCTTCAAAATTACAAATGACCAAAATACCCTCTTGGGGTGTCGGTTAGGCCTAAAATTGCCCCCAGACCCAAACTTGACCCCCGAGTACACTTTTCTAACTATTTTGACCCTTCTGGACATATTGGTGCACTCGAAATGACCATTTGAAATATCAAAAGTAAAATTATATTTTATTTTCCAAATTAAGTCCCGACATGATTGACACGCACGTACAGACTAAATTTATCGTAACTGTCGTATTTTCACTTTTGACAATTATAATATTTTCTTATCATTATTATTACTCATTAACTAAGTAATATTCAATATAAATAAATATTAACCCATATCTCGCTAATTAATATTTATTTTACTGCATTAATTTCCAAATATAATTTAATTAATCTCAATTAACTCCCAATATGAAAATCAATGAAATTATAGGGTGTTACACCTAATAATAGTGATATGAATATGTATATATACCCAAAATGGTATATAGATATATACACCATATATATGTAAATAATACATTTTAAAAGAAGGAAAGTGGAGGTTTTTAACCCATGAGGGGGGGGGAGAGAGATGACTTGAAGAGAAGTAAGAGGGATGAGAAAATTTAGGAGAATAGGGTTTTTAGGTTTCGAGTGTTGGAACTATCATGATCCTTAACCGTGGCAAGGACCGTGATTAAAATCTTTATCATATACGGATCACGGTCAAGGACCGTGGGAAAACAAACTCGTGTGTTTTTGTCACGTTCCTTGACCGTGACAACCTTGTTTGAAAAGTAAGGCAATTTTGGTGATTTGGTGTAGTGATAAAATCATATTATAAACTAGTAAGAAGTTTTCACGCACTATTTAAAATCCCTCGTGAACATATTGAAAAGAATGTTTTCATCCCAAAGCTAGATACTATTTTCTTGTGATTTTGTTTGCCTTTTCTTGTTTTTATAATGCTTGTTCATTTTTAGAATAAGGCTTTTAGATTTTACACAACACGGGATTTTGTTGTTGTTTGACTTTTCACCTATGTTGTGGATGACACGTAACTAATGATACTTAGATTAAATTTAGGCATTATCACTTCAATGGTATCATTTTTCAATGCATATAATCATAACATATTTGACTCCTTAAATTATAAACGTGATAAATCATAGCTCAATCATCAAAGTAAGTATAAAAGTAGCCAAAACAAGTGTGATAGTGCGATGTAATGATGTAAAAGTTAAGAACATGTAATACATCCACACAAATTGTATTTCATGGCTTTATAAGATATCTGTAGACATGTAAATCATAAACACATGAAATCCGGCCAATCAAATCCTCTTGCACTTAAAAATGAACCAATTGACATTTAGACATGTTAAACACAAATAAAAAATACACAAAACAAGTAAAATCTTTTTAGATGTTATCTACACATATAATTAATATTATAATACACATAAATGCATGAAATGCAACTTATATGAAAAATAAATCTCACCAAAGGTATGAAAAGATCTAATATATTTTAATGATAACTCTCAACATAAAATATCCCAATATAATCAAGATTTTGTATGAATGGACTAGTCAACCTATGAAGAACACAAGGCAACCTACAAACTACCTATCTAGTGAACAAAAAAAAATTCGATGATATTTTTTTCAAATCTAGGATCAAAAGTAAATATAACCTCCTGGCACCATGGGAGTGAACCTTTTGGATCTGGTTCATGAGTGAAATCCTCATGGAGCCACTATAAGGAATTTTTCATGGTCTTTAGGAGAGCAAACATAGAGATGTGATAAGTGGCAGAGAGAGTTTTGTGGGGATGGATGGGAGGCTCAAGGTAGCGGTGAGAGATGGGATGGGTCGGAGGCTCGAGGCTCACAATTAAAAACAAAAGTAATAATTCATATGTCATAATTTCAAACCATCATGTACAAATTTTCAGCATTCAATCTGAGCCATGAGTTAACCAAGACAAAAGCCCATTTATTATTTTATATATATATATATATATATATATATATATATATATATATATATATATAGAGAGAGAGAGAGAGAGAGAGAGACGTACCAAAATGTGTGTAGAGAGAGAAAGATGGTCTCCAGAATATGTGAGGAAGAGGAAAGGGGGTCGCAACTACTGTAATTTGAGATACAGAGAGAGTTGTAAAGGAAAACCCACTATAAATCAATTTATACCAGTTACCACAATATATCAATTTATACCAATTACCAATTTTAATATATAAATTTTAATTTCAGAATACCAATTTCAATATACAAATATTAATTTCAGAATACACACACTGAAGACCGCATATTTCCTCCATCTCCTCTAAAGGGTGAGTGGTCCTATCCCATTCAAGATCACATATTTCTATAACATACTTAGTAGCTCATGCACAGTGTTTTAATTTGATGAAAACTCGGCAGCATATCCTTATAGTTCTCCAAGTACACGACATAGATTCACTAGTGTATGTGTTATTTCAATTTATCAATTAAAATAACACTTAGCACCGCATCATCTAGTATGTACCCAGAGAACATTAAGAGAAGGCAGCAAAACTTCCCCCAAAAGTAACAAGTTTAAGCCACTAAGAATATTATTATACAAAAACTATGTCGTCCCAAACTATCCAAACGGGACAATTTGAGAGATGTCATTCAGTGGTAATGACTCATGAATGGGTCTAAGGGCTATTGAATAAGTACGCATAAGAACTAGAAGGCTAGTATCTATGCGCACTATATGCAATTCAAAGTATCTAAAAAATAATGAAAAATATTAGAAACGCCTAGGGCCAACCAACTCAATGGCCATCTAAATATTCAAATCCACCAATCAACAACAATTCAAGAATACCAATAAATAATAAGGTTACATCATTTTTAAATTAGCACAATAAATGAACAATGAATAATAAATTAGCACAATAAATGTTTTTTAGGGTTTTCAAATTAATTTCAAATTAATTAGGGCTTTCATTTGAAATCATTTTAGGATTTTCATTCTAGGGTGGATGCGTGTGCGTGGTGTGTGGGTTGTGGTTTTTTTTAGGGTTTTTAAATTAATTTTAAATTAATTAGGGTTTTCGCTTAAAATCAATTTAAGTTTTTCATTCTAGTGTGTGTGTGTGTGTGTGTGTGTGTGTGTGTGTGTGGTGTGTGTTTTTTATGTGTATGTGTGTGTGTGTGTGTTTCTATGGGGGGTGTATGGGGGGTGTGAAGGGGGAGAGAGAGATGTACCAGAATGAAGGAGAAGGAGGAGATATGGTCAGACGAGAGGGAGGGGAGGGAGGGAAAGATCACATGTTCGTGCAGAGAGAGAGAGAGAGAGAGATAATTGCGAGGGGAAGAAAGGAAGGAAAGAGGAAAGGCTGAAATGACTAATGTTATATTTTAATTATGTTATCACAGACGTGTCATGGCACTTTACAAGGTTATCATGGTCTTTGACCGTGACAAGTCTGTGACAATATTACTTATTACGGTCTTTGACGGTGACAAAAAATGCATGTTTTTTTATCACGGTTTTTGACAGGGACAACCTTGGTTAGGTGAAGAGTGACATTTTTATCAATTTAGTGTAGTGATAAATGAGAACATGATTTCAGGGGCTATCACATAGTTATTAAAATGAATACAATAATTTCAAGAGCATAAGCTCAAACTATGATAGTGAAATAAAATCACCTACCTTGTAAATACAGGTTGCGATTTTATGGATATTCTTAAACCAGGGAGAATATACGTAGGTAGTGTAAGTATAAAATAACATTTATAGGAGGCTAATGGCATGCAATGGAGTGAAAATTTAAATAAGGTTTTAGTGTAGAGATACTAATAGGATATAAATGTATAATTTAAAAAGTTTAAAGTCTAATATTTTGTGACACCCCGCCTAATTAAATACCGGGTGATCACTCCTTTATTAAATTAAATCAAGGTGAACAGTTGGTTCATTCTCAGCATCACTGTCGATAAAAATAATTTTCCAATTTAACACCCTAAATAATTAAGCTAAGTGTCAAAACCAATTTTAAACATAAACTTCCAAATTTTCTTTAAAGAAAAGATTTATTTATTTTATTAACAAAGATCAATGAATAAGATTCACGCCACACTAAACTGGAACCAAAAATCCAATATATAAAACATCCATCAACGAATGCCAACGTACGAGAAAATAAAGTAATACATCCATCTTGAACAAAATCCCATAATAACGAACTAGGAAACAACTGAAATAACAATGTCCCAACATAAAGAAATAATGGAAAGGGCTACACATGCCCATCTGAATGAAAATGCTAGGAGTGGATCTGAATGAACGAAGTCGTCTAATCAAAAGACCTGCAACTCCCACCTAAGCTGCAGCGCGTTCCTTCCAAAAGATCCTAAGCAAGATGTCCCTGTGGCTGGGCAGCTGAAATACATACATATATATATATACAAGGGGGAGAGGGAGAGAAGAAACGGGTCAGAGCCCGAAAGTGTGTGTTATTTAAGATCAGTTTAGCAAGTATTTAAATTGATACAGGCCAATGCAACAACATATTAGTTCGACACTCCCTTGAGAAATTCTCACCTCTCTTCTAGTGTGCACGCCTATCGTACTAACCTTCCCAAATGGTTTAACTTAACATTTAGATCATACTAACCTCCCCAACAATTTAATTTATCTTAACTTACACATAAGTTTTAAAATCGAACAATGTCAACGTGTAAAAAGGTTAATTTCTAGTTGTAGCACAACTCTCATTTTAACTTCATTAATTTATAAAGTTTCCCAGTGTCATATTATACTTTCGCAAAACAGTATTTATTATTTGAGTCAACAACCATGTCCTACTTATCAAGTCACAGTAGGTAGTTTGAATTCCATAATCTCATATATATATATATATATAAACTACTCGGATAATATATATATATATATATATATATATATATATATATATATATATATATATATATATATATTAGCACCCCAACTAAGATTATGGTGCGGGCATACTCTGCTATCCAATCCCCGTATCGCTCACACAAAGGGAAATACAAGTTCGGAATCACTCTCGAACTGTATTAACATATACAAAACAACATTGAGGCGAAGCATATATTCCAAGTCTCTAAAAGGTCAGTACATACCCTCACGCCTCATAGGACCGTCTGAACTATCTAATCGATAGCCTGTACCAAGGATATCTATCTCCTAGGGTACGAACCAATATCCCCCAAAAAGCAACACAGGATAAGGTCGTCCCAGCGCGGTAACCTCAGGGATAGCAAGTAGCGCGGGTACATTTTTCACATGTATATAATATATGCACACACACAATCATATAAATATACCAATTTCATCATATTAATATAGGTTCCTCTCATTACCCATAATTATAACATTTATCCTTAATTTCACATTATTAAGATTACGTATAAGGTTTCGTCTCTAACCTTAACTCGAAGGGTTTTCTCACTAATTATGTGATACTCGTGGATTCTAACTATCCAAGTAGTAAATTCAGTAGGTAGACGTCTATGCACTATCGTAAGTATTCGACGTAATCTCTCACTTAAAATACGTAGTTTCCTCGTTCTTTAAATAATTGTCCCTAAAACCCAAATATCGTCACATAATAAAGTTCTTCAACACTTAATCATATGTCCTACTGGTCTCTCCTATATCCCAAAACATTTTATTCATAATCCCAAAAGTTATTCCACGGTAAATTAATTCAACTAATTAAACAAGGGAAATAAGAGGCTGCCAGGAAGGGTCGATCGATCGACGACTGGGGTTCGATCGATCGAACCTTCGATCGATCGACGCTCTAGGGTCGATCGATCGATCAAACAGGTGTTTCGATTTCTGCAGAAGTGCAGTTACAGGTTTCATCACAATTCTTCATCCAAATGCATATTTTTCAACACTAATCGTCCCAAAACTTATACCACAAACATAATAACATATTACCAGATGTTTCTAACGTTAAGCATGCGTATAACCATCATTAAACATGATTAAACAACCTAAAATCTCATCTAATCATCAAGAACCCTAAGTTTTCTTAACTTCTGTTCTAATCAGTTTTTCTCCAGAATTTCCTTCTGCATAATCATCAAAATTCGTGGGTTAATCATCTACATCATATAAGACTTCCAGAATGTGGTTTTAATCTTTTCTACATGCAAATTCCTATCAAAAAGTGGGGTTTTCTTCCATAGATTATACTCCTAATCATTCCTAACTAATATGAATATTGCACCAACAAAAATACGCAAGTTAAACACTTGCCTGGGATTTCAGAGGTCTGGTTTCCTGTTGATTTTGGTGTGGTTGCGTTCTCCTCTTCGAGATCTACGTGTTGGTGGTGACGGCGGTGCAAACGGTGGTGTATTTGGCCTTGAATCACCTTGAGAGCTCTCTCCTCTCTTCTCCAATGGCCGTACTAGGGTTATGAATGTTCTAACCCTAAAAGGCTGACCAATATAGCTGCTAAGGATGGCTGAAATTCGTGGGTTTAATTACCCTATTTTGTAAAATGACCAAAATGCCCTCTCGGGTCACTAATTAGGCCTAAAAACACCCCGAGACCCAAACTAAACCCCCGGGTACACTTTTCTGACTATCTCGACCCTTCCGGACGCGTTGGCGCACTCAAAACGACCATACGGACAATTTATAAAATATTCCCTTTTTAATTAACATAATTAGTCCCGACGTGACACGGGCACGTCCCGACTTAAATTTTCGAAATAGTCATATAATTTACTTATGACATTCAATATAACCAATATAATATATTACTATGCTCATTAGTAATATTCAACAAGTTTCCCATAATTACTAACTCTAGTCACGTTAATAATTATAGCATAATTAATTTCCGGATTTTTATTAAATAAATCATCACATTAAATTTAATAAATCCCCAAATTAAAAATAGCATAAAAATACGGGGTATTACATATTTTTCCTAATTTCTATTTGGATTTAGGTTTAGTGGAAAGATAACCATTGGCTATATTTTATCTAAGGAATTTATGGAAAGAGTTTAGGGTTGTTTTGAAATATTTGGAAAACTCATCTGGGGATTATGTATAAAGTAAAAGATTTAATTTTTAAACCTTAAATTTGTTTTCTCGAAATTATGCTTTCTAGGAATACAAACAAGGTGATGTAATACACCAATCTGTTCATAATTTAAAAATAGAAATTTTGTCAAAAAATTAGATTTTTCAGATAGGAGATGCTCTCGCACGCGCTGGGTCACACCTTTCACATGCCAGGTTTGACTCCCACTCACGTGTGTGTGACTCACTTCATCTTCAAACCTTGACTGGTTGATTTTAGCATTTTAAAACTTTCAATCTATATATTAAATGTTTTAGAATACCATTTAAGTTGGTACCTGAATGAAAGTTCAGTAATATTTTAAGACAAATCCAACCATATAAGTTTTAAAGATTTTGGTGGGTTGGTTCGAGCTATTGCATTTCTATTAAAATAGCAAGAATTTAACCTAACATAAGTGATTAAAAAATATGATTGTGATTCTGGCATAGTAATGGTTCTCTTTTATCTTGAAATTTTAATCAAACAGGTTTAGTTTGAAGGATTTTAGTTGTATATAGCTTATGAATTCATGTTTTGAAAAACTCAGTCCCGAATTTTTCATCCCTCAATTTGGGGCATAGAAGCTTGGTTTTGGTTCAATCAAACATTGCACCTAGGTTCCTTAAAACTAGAGCTTAAGTTTTCATACTTCGAAACTGGTTCAAAATCAATAAGGCATAATTCACTATTGAAGCTCAAACTTTAATGGATATTTCTAGTTTTTAAGCTTGTTTAATTCCATACACACATTAATACTTACATGGAAATACATAGACTAAATAACTAGATGAAGAAAAATAACATTCATAAATAAAATGATAAAGATGCATAAAATCTCAAATTCTAATTTGAAATTTCTCTGAGATTGGTGAGTATTTTACTGAGGTAAGTTGAGCCATTTATAGGGTTCGTGAGGGAGGTCTGGTTGGTGAAGAAAGTGGTGGGTTTTAACTTGGTTGGGCTTAGGTATCAGGAAAGGTTCATGTGGGTACAAGTTTCTACCCATGTGGTACGTTGAAATATGTGCAACCAATTTGTCCGCATCATCAAGGTAAAAGTAGAAATAAGTTTAGTTCTTAGTTTTGGTCCTTAGTTGGTTTTAGTTTATATCTACGGGCTTATAGTTTATTTTTAAAAGTTTTAGCGTTTACGTGTAATATCTCAAAATTAGGGGATTGGTTCATGGCATTCCTACAAAACATATGTTACTTTGTTAAACTTGGGGTTTAAGTTGGGATTAAATAGGTATGGTAAACTATGCATTTAAATGATTCTTTGTTTCGGGGCAATTTGGAAATTTGGAAAATTCTAAGGATTCCTTAGAAATTTTAGGGTTTTAAGGGACTAATTTCCTATGTGGGTGAGTTGTTACATTCTACCGTCCTTCTCTTATTGGTTGAGGTTTTGGATAGGGATTTCCTCGAATTCAGGTTCAGGATTGATGGTTATGACCATCCAAGTGATGATATCACTTAAATCGGGGATGTACTTCTATAGTTATGAAATATGAAACACATCATGTATTTTGGATAACTCGAGAATAATTATAAATAATAAGCTACTGGTCCAATACGTTTGATGATTATAAGGAGACCAATATAGTGGGATACTACATTCCTCTTTTTACAAACCAAATTATTCCCTTTCTTAGAGACACATGTAGGCATACTTGAGTATCTACTCGAAATTCTAATGGATTTCTTCTAGTGTCGACATAACTTTTTCACCGGTTTGGATTGAATGTAATATTTTTCGAATGAGGCATATTTTTTTATGGTTTCAGGGATATTTTTATATTCAAGTATGTAACTTTCCTCTGATTCATTCTAGCATAGGGGTGAACGATAGGGTTGTCAGTAAAGAGCTTCAAAGGGGGTGGTTTGATTATTGGTTTGGTAGTTGTTAATGTAAGAGAACTCGATTAATGCAAGGTGATTATTACATAAACTGGGAAAATCAAATGTGCAAGCTCGTAACATATCTTCAAGGGATTGGATTACTCGTTCTGATTGTCCGCCAGTTCGATGATTAAAGGTAGTGCTCGGATAAAGTTTGGTTCCTATTAAGGCTTGTAGGGCTTGCCAAAATATTCTAATGAATCAAGTGTCTCGATCTGATACAATGGAAATAGGGACACCATATAGTCAAAAAAATTCTCTGAAGTAAATCTCATTAAGTAGTTGAAAGGAATCGATAGACCAGTTTGAAAGAAAATGGGTGGCTTTCGTGAGGCGATCAACGGTGACCCATATGAATTATACCCTTAAGAGGTTCGGGGTAATCCGCTAACAAATTCCATTGTAATATGATCCTATTTCCATTCTAATATGGGGAGTGGTTGGAGTAATTCGCTTGGATGTTGATGCTTAATCTTTACTTGTTGGCAAGTTAAACATTTGGATACAAAATAAAGTATGTCTTTTTTCATACCTGGCTACTAATAATGTTGTTTGAGATCCTGATACATTTCCGTCCTTCTGGGATGAGTCATGAATTTGGAATGGTGGACTTCTTGCAGTATTTCTCAAAATAAAGGGATGAGGGGAACACATACTCAATTATTGAATTTTAACCCTCTTTTAAGGTCTAAGATCCATTCTTTTCGGGGAGGTTACTTTACAGTTTTTGCTTTTGGGTTTTCAAAAATTCATCTTTGTCTTGGAGTTCCATAGTTTCCTTATATAAGGTGGGGCGAGCTATGATGTTTCATGGGATAATTTGGTTGTCGGAGGATTCTTTCTATAAATTGTAATATCCTATGATATTTAAGAATGCAAACATACTGTGGAGGTTTCCCTGGGCTTTTCAACTTAAAGCATCAGCAACTACGTCACCTTTTATAGGATGGTAGAGTAAATTAAATTTCTAATCCTCTAGAAATTCTATCCATCATCTTTCCCGGAGGTTTAAATCTTTCTGAGTGAAGATGTATTTAAGACTCTTATGACTCGAGAATAACTGAAATTCTTCTCCGTGTACATAAAATCTCCAAATCTTTAGGGCGAAGTCTACTACTGTTGATTCTAATTCATGTATCAGATAATTGTGTTCATAAAGTCTTAACTTCCATGACCCATATTCATTCACTTTTCCTTATTGCATTGACACACAACCAAGTCCCTGTAGGTAGGTATCAGTATACACACCATAGATAATTTTACTAGAAGGAATAGTGAGGATAGGGGATGTAGTTAACCTTTCCTTTAATTTACATAAGGCTTGTTCATAATCGGAGGTCCATAAAAATTTAACATCCTTTCTAGTCAACTTCATTAGAGGTAAAGAGATATTGTAAAATCCTTCCACGAAGCACCGATAATATCTGACAAGTCCTAGAAAACTATGCAATTCTGTGATGGGGTAAGTTGAGGCCATTCAAATACTATGATGGTTTTGGTTGGATCTACTTGTATACCTACTTTGGTGACTACATGTGCGAGGAATTTTGGCTCTTTCATGAGGAAGTCACATTTTCTCTGCTTCGCATAAAGTTATTATTTACGAAGGGTTTGTAACACTATACATAAGTGTTTTTCATGTTCTGCGCTGGTCTTAAAATAAATTAATATTTCATCTATAAAGGTGATTACAAATTGATCCAGCAAAGGTCAAAATACTTTATGCATTAGGTACATGAAATATGTGAGGGCATTTTTCAATCCAAAAGACATGACTCAAAATGACGATGCCTTGTTCGAAAAGCCGTTTTTGGTATATCTTCTTCCATGACGCGAAGTCGATGATATTCGAACCTTAAATCAATCTTTTAGAATATTTTTTATCCTTGTAACTGATCAAACAAATCTCCTATCTTGGGCAAAGGATATTGTTCTTGATGATTACCTGGTTTCACTCTTAAAATCAATAAATAGTCCACAGGCTCCATCTTTCTTTCATATGAATAGAATTGGGGCTCCCCAAGGTGATGTATTGGGTGTATAAAGCCTTTTTTAAACAAATCATATAGTTTTGTTCTAAGTTCTGGCAACTTTAAAGGAGCCATACGGTAATGGGGTATTGAAATAAGAGAGGTATTTGACAATAGGTTGATGAAAAATTTAGTCTCTCGAGGCGGGAGTATTCCTGGTAAATCTGTGGGAAATACGTCCTTATACTTAGCTAAGATGGTATAAATGGAGGAGGTTTCCTTTTTACCTATGTGAAAAAGTAGGGGTTGATGGGGATTTCTTCCTTGAAAATAAAATGAAGGTTGATGGGGTGGTTTGAATGTTAGCGTCTTTGCATGGTAGTGAATGTGAGCAAAGTTTGGGGATAAAACATCCATCCCTATAATTAAATTGGGATCTATGAAATCAAGAACTATTAAAGTTATGGTTAATATCCCATTCCCAAAGAATTAGTGTGATGCTTACAAATCCTATTGGTGATGGACACTTTCTGGAAGGTATTCCTATGGTGAAAGGATAGGCTAATAGACTAGAAGGTAATTGAAGGAGAGTTATACATGAATGACTAATGAAAGAGTGTATAGATCTAGAGTCAAATAATATGTGTGCTAAAATGTTAAAAAAAGAAATATTACCTTTTACCACACCATAGTTACTTAGATTTTTCGCTGGGAGAGGGGGAAATTTCAACCTCAGGTTCTATTGAGTGGCTCTTGCTTATTTTTGTGAGGATTTTGCTTTAGTGTACGGTTAGAGTTATTGGCTGGGTTTTTGAAGGGAAGTTTAATAAAATTGGTGCAAGTAAAGGGAGGAGGCATTCTTGACAGTGCATAAAAGGTTTGATTTGACTGAAAGTTTAACCATACTTGGCCTTGGTGTAAGGATTATCTCACCAATTTGATGGGTTCCTAATCACACAAGAGTTACGGGAAGGAGTAGATATTTGGGTTGTGTTACTAGATGTTTAGTTCTTTTCTATAATAGAGGTTACTTGGACTATTCAGTTAAATTCATGGATCTACAAAGGGATGAAGGAGGATTTGATGTTCTGGTGTAACCATCGTTTAAAAATTCTTGCACTTCTTTGTTTCGGTATGAACATACTCCGAGCATAACGGGATAATTGTATGAACTCATCCTAATATTGGGCCATAGTCACTTGTTGCTATTGGAGGCTTAATAAATCCATAGTCATCTGATCCCTCGTAGACTTTAAAAAGTATTTGTTGAAAAATATTTCCTTGAACTGCTCCTAGGTTAATTCGTTCATATTTCGGGAATGTAAAATAGACTGCCACCATAGTCTGCTTCCCCTTTAAATAAATACGAGGCCAAACTTACCCTGAGTTCAGGGCTAATACCTACTCCATTAAGAACTTTAAGTTTTTGATGAATCCATCTCTCAGCTTCGGCCTCACCAGGCTTCTCAAAAAATGTTGGGGGGGTTTGCCACATAAATTCCTTAAGGGCACTCATCCTTCGAATTTCTTTTGGTACCTCATTATTAACTGGTTATAAGGGTTGTATATTTTGTTTGCTTTGGGTTAATATAGTTATTTTTTTAAGTAACATAGATACCCCTCATTGGTGGTAGTTGGATTAGGTATTTGTAGAATTGGTCATTCCTCTTAGGTCCCATAGGTAGTTGCGCGAGTGTTAACCATCCTATATAAACAATATGTTGATCGATAAATTACAAGTAGAGATAAGGCAGACAAACTTGTCATATTATATTACATCCGGTTGCCTAGAGTATTATATAGTCAAACTTGCAAAAAAAGGAAAGTACATGTAGGATTATATTTTACAATAAAAAGAACGATTAGCTACTATAAAATAATGATCAGGTCATTTACGATCATCATTATGGAATATGGGGCTTCTTATACTTACATGCACACACTGGACAAAAGTTATTAGTTATTTTTCAGCCTTATGTAGCTATATCCATACTTCATAGGAGGTCTTCAAGCTAACTAGGGAATAACATGATCAAAATCCAAATCAAGCTCAGAAGGATCGGAATCATCTGAGGAGGTATTAGGGGTTAAAGGAGTAAGACAAGTGATGCTTGGGGAGATGGAGACATAATATATAAAAGAATTTGGAGGAGTAATATTGAGTTCATTTGGTGGAAAAATATCCTAGGCGAGGTCAACAGCCTACTGCAGTGTATTGGGATCCTCAAAGAATTGTTTTACTTGGCGAGTAGCTTGAGCTTCTCCCATTAGACGTCCGATGAGCAAGATGTGCTTAATTTCTGGGGTAGAAATGGCCCAATCACGATCTATACTTCATATACGCTGACATAGCTTCGCATAACCTACGTTTTTTATAGCTCGTTGAAACCTTTCGTGGGTATACACGCGAATATCAAGGTAGATGTCGTCCTATATATTCATTACTGCAAAATAGTATGAGTTCTAAAATGTAACAAAGGAAATTTTTGAAAATATCTTATAAGTTGTAGATGGAAGAATCTTGTGCTTAGTCCCTCATAAACATAAAACTTGGTGATGCTCTTATAGCATGTTGTCGCATCCGCGAATCTATGTTTTAATGACAATCAAGGAGTAATAATATAAAATGAATAATTAAAGGAAAAAGGAAATTAAATGGTTTCATTATAGGGGATGCTCAGCATCTTAATACATCTGCGAGTCTATATCAAACAGAAGTACATTTATTCCATCACGCCACTCATAATAGGAAACTGCAGATAACATAAGGGAATCACAGGATATGATAAGTTGCAGCATAGATATTCCAGTGGGGGTTACCATCATTATCTACTACCACCGACACACATGTTACTGAAAATAATTTTGGGGTAAAACTGAATAAAAGTCCATAGGTGCGAGTGGTATTTCCCCTTCTTCGGGCATCATCCATCTGGATGGAAAATAATTAAGAAGACATGCCAACAGATAATTGTATTTCTTTATAAGGTGTGAGAAAATGTGATTTCAAAGTGTAACTGGGATTAGTAATCCAGATAACATAATTGAAAATAAAATGAAATATCATAGAACTGATAGGGGTATACTTGAGTCTACTGATATGTAAAAGAAAAATATGGTGAAGCGTAACTGGATATGTTTTGTATTGAGTTACAAAGATAAGGGATCAGACGATAACAAGATAACCCATAAATTATCAGTTATAGGGGATTCAAATGTATAGTAATACCGTTAAAATATCGTTGAAAACCTTTGGATGGGAAATCCCAAAATAATTGGGGGATAATAAATGGCTTATCACACTTAGCTAGAGTGGCACTCATATGCATATATATCAAAAAAAAATTAGGCACTCAATATTTGAGTCCTACAAGCCAATTAGAACTACCTTAGTGTACCGGGGTTTAATCCCTGAATCGTAATGTATGTTACTTTGAGTTTCACTGATAATGATTATAAAATGGCAGGGTTATACTACAATCAGGTATAATAACTAAAATCAGGTTTTAATAAGATGCAAGGGTGTACTGCAATCAAAGTTTTAATAGGATGCAGGGGTGTACTACAATCTAGATAATTTAGTGAAATCAGTGGATTTTCTGAAATCATGGGCCATCCGGGTTAGGCTGACTCGAGATCAATTGGATAAAACATTGAATCAATATTCACACTAAAGTTGAAATACACAAAATAATTCATAAATGAGAACATGAGTTCAAGGGCTATCACATAGGGATATAAATGTACATTAATTTCAAGGACATAAGCTCAAAGTATAATAGTGATATCGAATCACCTACTTTCTAAATACGGGTTGCGATTTTGTGCTTCTAACTCATGGTAGTTGACTGGATAGTCTGAAATTACGGAGAATATAAGTTGGTATTATAGGTCAAAAATAATGTTTGTAGGAGGCTTACGGGATGCAGTGGAGTGACAATTTAAAAAAGGTTCAAGTGTAGAGATACTAATAGGGTATAAATGTATAATTTCAAAAGTTTAAAGTGTAATATTTTGTTTTAATTTACATTTGGGTTTGGGTTTAGGGGAAACAGAAAAAATGGATATATTTGATCTAAAGAATTTATAAAAAAACTTTAAGGTTTTTTTTAATACTTGAAAAACTCGCCAAGGGGTTAAGTGTAAAGAAAAATGTTAATTTTTAAACCTTAAATTTATTTTCTCGAGATTATGCTTTCTAGGACTCCAAGAAGGCAGCTGTAATATACCATTTTGTTCAAAATTTATCAAAAAAATCCTTTTTTTCTTATTAGGGATGCGCCCTCACGCACTACGTCAAACCTTTCACACACCTAGTTTGACTCCCACTTGCGCATGTGACTCACTTCATCTTAAAAACTCGACTGGTTGACTTCAGGGTTTTAAAACTTTGACTCTATATGTGAATTGTGTAAGGACATGATTTTATAAATGTCCATTTTAGAATCTAGGAATTTACTGAGCGTCCTAGATCTCAATTAGTATATCTGATACCATTACACTTGGCACGTCATCACAATCATCTATAATGGCCTTGATCTGAAACTGAAGTTTCGCGCACCCATCATCTTCATACGTGCATAGTGAGACATCAACGTGTAATTTGCAAAAACATCTTCAACATTCCCACAACTCCACTCACTATTATGGTAAAATATTTAATTTAGAGTTTTGAAGGTTTACATATTTATTTGGGAATTTTTTTGTAAAAAAAAAATTAGTATCTAAAATGTTTTTCTTTGAGAAAACATTTTTTTTTCTAAGTCAAGAGGTGGACTTTTTTACGCTTGGGTCGTTCAAGTGACACTCACTATCGCACGAAGCAGATCAAGGGAGATGTGTCTGTCGCTCAAATGAAGTAGGCATGTCGTTCGAGAGAGATGGCTATCTCGTTCGAGCGAGCAGCCGCCTTAATTTTCCTATAAAAATAGTTTTCTGCATTCACGTTTTCTCAAGTCTTCCAACTCCGTTTTCTACATAATCTGCTGCAAATAAGACTTCGTTTTTTGAGTTTTAAATCTCTTTTGATTCACCAAATCGTCCCAAATTCATATGTGAATCATTTAAAACCTAGATTACTTGTTCTAGTCATGTGGAGTACTCTTGTGGAGAAGAAGGTTTATTCTCCATTGGTGACAATTGGAGCTCTTACGGGATCTCTTGCCGACGACAGCGAATCGACGCCTGCGGGAATTCGTGTGTCGAGTTGTATTTCTCTTTATTTGTAAGTGTTACAATATATAGTGAAATAAAATATTTTGCCCATTTGGGGGATTTTTCCTCATATTTGTGATTATGTGCATGCTTGATTTCATTTACTTAGTCAATCACAATTAGTTGCAAGAGCTAGGATCTTTGGGACTAAAATTGGAATTTAATTAAATAAATTGGTTGATTAATTGCTGGTGCACTCTCAAATTGGTATCAGAGCCTATTACACAATTATACCGTGTAATTTTTCCGCAAAAAAAAATTATATATCAATTTTCTTCTAAAATAGATTTTTTAAAAAGCGCAATTTCAATGGAAAACTTGTATAATCGAGTGCCAATTTTTTACTAGACAACTTATGCATATTGGAAAGTCAGTATGAAATCCCACTTAAAGTTCATTGATGAATGTGTTTGGATTTTGTGTGAAAGAGGGTAGATGCCTCCCACTGTCACTGTAGATAACGTGACAAATTTAAAATATGTGACTGCATGGACTGAGAATGAATTTAAATGGATCACATATAACTCACGTGGGCTTAGTGCAATTTCAAGTGCCGTTACCCCTGAGGAGTTTGACTTATTATGACGTGCACCACATCTAAAGAAGTATGAGATGTTTTGTAACATACCCATGAGGGAACTAATGCAGTCAAAGAATCAAATTTGCAAAATTTAACTACTCAATTTGTAACAATCACCATGCTTGAATCTGAGTGTTTTGATGAATTTTATGCACGCTTATCTGATATTGTAAACATAAGTTTCAATCCAGGTGAACACATTCCTTATGCTAGAGTAGTTAATAACATTCTAAGATCACGACCTAAGCATTTTATCCCTAAAGTCACTGTGTTAAATTCGATAGGAAAATTCAGTAGTCTGAAATTAGAAGAGTTGGTAGGAGACCTCCAGACTTATGAAATTGACATGTTTCCTAACACAACAAAATCAAAAGATAAAGGGGTATCACTTAAAGCCCAGTCTAGGAAGAGTGAGGGTTCAGCAAGAATGATAGGTTAGTCGTCTAGGATAAAATAGGAAGAGATGTCTTATAGGTCCCCAAAAATTAAAAACAAACTTTTACTAGAGCGGAATCAAGTTAAGGATGAATGAAAACCAATTTTCTCTTTTTGAAAAACTCTTTTTCAATTTTATCAAACTAAGTTGTGATGCAAATTAACTTAACCATATTTTATCTTGTTTAACCCTAAGCATGAAACTAGTGATTAAAGCAAGTAAAATAAAGTAAAACAATACTCACAACGCCGATGTACGAGGAAAAACCCAATCGAAAAAAAAACCTCGGACGGCCCAGGCCAGAAAATCACTATGACAATGGTTTTACAAAGTCAGACGGTAGTCTTATACAATGAATCGATCTAGCCAGGAGACTTGATGCTCCTCTGATATTCTAACAATATTCACAATGCCCACATAGAAAGTAACCTTCTTCTAAGATGCTAGTCCACAAACACGCGCCTCCACGATTGTCTCGGTGTCCATCGATATGGCTAGTATTGTCTATGATATTGAGCATGAAAGTAACCTTCTTCACTTCTCCACCTCAAAACCAGCAATGTTCAAGTATTTAACAAACCCAACTTGGTGCAACAAAGATCACATAACATATCATAATGAAAAGCTCGGATCTTGAAACTCTAAGGATGTTTTTTAGCTTTGAAATCTTAGAAAATAATTGCAAAAACATGTACTGTTTGAAAATTGATTTCATTCTGTACACACTCGAGGAAGATGGACCACACCTTTATTTATACTTAATTCAAGGCGGTGGCAGTCTCTCGTTCGAGCAAGACACTATGTCATTCAAACGACATCAGGTGTCATTCGAACGATGTCATAATTAGAGTCTGATATTAATCCAACTTTGAAAACAGAGTTTTACTAAAAAACAACTCTTATCCAACTCTAATACGTCCTCATCTGATTAAAAAGAAGTGTAAACATTTAAAACACTTTTAAAACATTTTAAGAACATTTTCTTTTTTTAAAAATAACATCCTTATTTTTGTAAAATAAAATTTTGAGTTTCATTACCATTGTGCATTCATTCCTGAGTGATCTCGGAATGCAATTAAACTTTGAAGATGATAAACTTCACCAATTAAACTTCTACATGATTTATTCCTTGTAGCTTTGTCGCACCGTCTTTGATTAATCTTCGACAAATCATAGGCTCGTAGTGATCGGAAAATAAAAATTCTCCTATGACTCAACGTGTTTTGTTTCGAGAATAAGTCAAACCTACATTAAGACTCAACTGGAAATTTGGTCCTTACATGTCTGATTCGGAGTTTGATTTTGACTAAAACGATTTGGTTGTGTTTGCGAAAAATTTCAAGGAATTTCTCAAATTAAAGAAAAATGGCAATTTCAAAGATAAAAAGAATTTTGAGAAAAATAAGTTTGAAAATAAAAATGATAAAGATAAAAAGGACACGCCTAAGAAATCAAGGAAAGATGTTAGGAGTGTGACAGTAGAGTTCATAAGGCCATTGAGTGTGCTACTAGGTTGAAACGCCAAGAAAAAGGTAAAGCAACTTCAAATGCCTCCCTTAGTGATGACAGTGAGCTCAAGTCGGGGAATTCTGGAGATGAGTCACCTCATGAATGTAACTTCACCACGTTCATGGCTAGTCATGTGAGTACTAATAGTGCGCCTCGCGGCGATGAGGAAGCTACTTCACAGGGACACCTCGATAGTGAAAGTGATGGAGTGAGGGGTGCAAGTGAGAGCGAGAGTAACCAACGACACGTGTATGCTGATTTATATGTTGATTCTTTTAAAACTAAAAAGTGTAACAAAGCGTTAGCACTTAGGATCGCTACCTTAGAGAAAAATTTAGGAGAGACGATAGAGAGAGTCCTACATTAGCACTTCCATGAGAGAGAGAGAGAGAGAGAGAGAGAGAGAGAGAGAGAGAGAGAGAGAGATAGAGAGTTTGTCTAGAGAGAGAGAGAGAGTCAGTTTAGAAAGAGAGAGTAGTTTAGAGAAAGAGAAAGTGTACTTGACCAAGCAAGTGACTAGTCTTACGAGTGAAATCCATTCCTCCCTAGGCACTCAGAAGAAACTTGAAACCTTTGTATCCTAACTCACTCATGACCTTAAAAGAGCGCGGGAGGTTAAGGTAAAGATACAGGATAGATCTGAAAATATGGGAAATATGCTCCTCGCCCCTGATTTAGGGTTTGGTTAAAGTCAAGTGATATGCCCAAAGTTTACCCTCGTACTTGGAGTCACCAACCTCGGCTGACCTCACAGTCGAGTTGCAAGGAAGCACACAACAGCCATTAGAAATTTCATCCTCCCCAAGGTCAGCTCCACACTATACAACCTTGGTTGGGCAGCAGCCAAGGTCTGTAGCATCTTATGGGTTCAAGCTATTACCATCATCACACTCTGCTCAAGCTGACACTGGATCCAACCTCATACCTAACCTCGGATAATCATTCAGGTAGAGATCATACTTATGATTGGCAAGACAAAGTAACTATCGGACTTCCTAACATCGTACTCGACTAGGCCGAGGTTACAACAGATGATGTCATAAGTTCGAACACATGCAAACACATGGAAGACTTGGAACATGTGAGAAAATTAGTTATAACCAAATTATTTCCCTCATGTGAGGGAATATTTGGTCATCATTCCTTACATGTGGCACAGTCAGGTGTCCACCTATGATTAGTGTGTTCAACGTACGCATGCTTGGGGGTACATTACACCCCCCCAACCACTATAAATACATGTATTCACCTAACTTGGAAAAGGATCAACAATTATAACTCTTGCCAAAGCTCTGTTTGTATACATAGAAGAGAGAGAAAGTGAGATATTGTATCACAAGCCATTAGTGCCCTCATTCTAGTGAAACTTGCTCACACATCCACAGTGGATGTAGGCCAAATTGGCTGAACCACTTATATACTAGTGTTTTTTCTCTTCTCCTCATCTCCTTCTATTATATATTTACTTTTATTCTGCTATTGCTATTTCTAGCTTCAGCTCATCAACACCTCATACTGGTGGTGGTGTTTACAGCATCATCATTTTGGCACCGTCTGTGGGAACGAGAAGCTATATCTTTTCCTTCTTGAAGCTTGGCCTCATCGGAGACTCTGATGGTGCACCAGTCCTCCCCCATCGCATGGAGCTATTTCACCATTAAAAGAGATCCTTAAAGGTATCAAGCTCTCTAGTGCTTTCATTTATAAGCTCTCTAGTATTTTTTCCATGGCACCAGAGTTACCACCTCCACCATCTGGTGTTGGAGGGACCAGTTCCATCCAAGTGACACATCAGTCCCAGATGGCTGAGGTGGCGACAACCTTGAAGTCCTTAGCCTCTACTCAACAGCGATGCAGGAGAAATTTGCTCAACTCAGCCAAAATATGTTGATGAGACCACTTAGGGTCTTATCGGAGATGAGTACTCCTGTAGATCCTCGGGGAGCTTGAGACCAGGGGACCATGCCAGGCACCACAAAAATACCTACCTCCTCCTCAACAGCGAAGGGATGTTGTTGACCCTGGGTGTTTACGCCTTGGGAGGCAAGGAAACTATTGCCCGGAGGATAGGTATGACGATATAGAGGCAGAGGATGCTCTAACTGACTATTGGGATCCATATGAGTTCTCAAACAACACTGTATGTCCTATCCAGCAGAGCCGAGGTCAAGGTGAAAGATGAGACTGTGATGCCCGTCAAAGAGGTTCAACTTTTGATCGCTTAAGTAGAGGGTCGGCCTTCAAAAGACTCGGCCGAGTTAATGACCTGCGAGAACGATTGTCCAGTTCAAGAAGAATCGATGGCTCACAAAGAGAGGTTGGAGACTGTCGACCCCATCATGGCTGACCCCCACATGGATGAGACAATGGTCAGGGGGAGGTCAATATCCGACACTGTGCAGCAGCTCGGGAACCCTCAATCCACCCTTTGGAGGTGGCTAGGGACAACCTCGTCCAGGCCGATGTTCCTAAGCCCTGGGCCGACTTTATTCAAAGGCTAGAAGAGAAGATGGGGGATCTCATTAAAAGACGAGACCTATTACAGAGGGGGTACTCAGAGGCTTCACCATTTGTGGCAAGGATAGTCAACTTCCCGACCCCTTCAAAATTTAAACCCCCAGCGGTGTCTCCCAAGTACGATGGAAGTACCAACCCAGTCCATCATATTGAAATGTATCAGTCTACAGCAGAAATTTATTCAATCTCTGATGAGATGAGGTGCTGATATTTCTCAAGCACTCTAACTAGGGTTTCACGTATCTGGTTCACTTCTCTTCCTAAAAATTCAATTGAGAGTTTTAAAGGTTTGGTCGAGCGATTCATTCACAACTTCTATTTTGGTATAAGGCCTCAGAATAAGACGACCCATTTTCCTTATTTAAAGAAAGGGAAGAATAAAAGCCTTAGAGACTATATCACGAAGTTCAATAAGGAAAAGTTAGAGGTAAATGACTATGAAGAGAGTATAGCCATGACAGCCCTCATTGGAGGATTTTGAAGGAAAAGCTACTTTGGAAGCTTAATGAAGACCCTCCTGAGTCTATGGTTGAGCGGTTGGCAACAGCTGGAAAGGTAATCAACGTAGAGGAAGCAATGGCTGCAAAATATGAGGATGAAAATGGAAGTAGTAGTGGGAAGTTCTAGAAGAAAAATGATGGAAAGAAGAGGGCTGCAAACGACAAGTTTGTAGGTTATACTCCTTTAATTATGAGTTGTGAACACATCCTCAACAAGATAAAGAATGATAGGTCTCTGAGATGGCCAGAGAAACTGAGGGCTCCTCCATATAAAACAAATAAGAATTTATAGTGTGAGTTCCATCCCGATCAAGGCCATCTAACTGACAAATATTTCGCCATGAAGAACGAGATTGAAAAAATACTGAAGTTTGGAAAGCTGAGAAAGTATGTGGATACAAGAGATTCAAAGAATGGCCGATCCGACCCTATAAAGAAAAGAAATGATAAATTCTGGGAAGACACCCCTACCAGGAAAGATGATGCCTCCGATGATGATGATGATGACCCTGACCTCCCACCAAAGGACGATAATGTGCCAGTAAAGAGAGTCAACATGATATCTTTTAGTGTGAGAACTATCTGTGAAGGACTAGAAGGTGGTGGTGCAGAGGTAGATGATCGCAAGGCTCATGTGGCAAAGGACAAATCAGTGACCAAAGCCGAGGCAATGAACTTGGCTTTAACAGAAGTTAAACTTAAGAAATGAAAGAAGGTAGACATGGACACACTTGTAGTCGGCTTCTCGCGACTTGATTTCAAGGGTATCTTAGCTCCCCATGATGACCTTCTAGTCATAACCATAAGGGTGCATGGATGTGAAGTTCAGAGGATCCTTATGGATGGGGGCAGTTCTACACACGTTATGTTTTGTCCCTGTTTCAATAGCTTGGGTCTCAACCGAGCAAGGATTGTCCTTTATCATCGCCCCTTGATTGGCTTTAGCGGGGAGAAGGTCCATCCATTGGGAATGTATGAAATGGATGTGATAATGGGAGATAAATGGCCTAAGATGTTGACCAGAAAAATAAATTTCTTTGTGATGGATGAAAATATCTTCTTAGCCTGCAACCTCATCATGGGACGAGTGGAACTCAAGGAATTTGAGGCCATGCCTTCAACGGTCCATCAGATGATAAAATTCTCGACTCTCTATGGAGTAGGGGAAGTGAAAGGTGACCAAACCTTGGTGTGTGAATTCTACTTTAACTCTACAGAAGAAGGAAACAACCACTTACAACATTGACACCCTTGATCCCATAGACGAAACAAGGCTCAAAAAAGGAGAGGCTGCAGAGGAGGTAGAATCTATCGTCCTCAATAAGGACGAGCCAGAAAAAACCATCTAAGTCGACAAAGCCCTGAAGACTGAGATCAAGGAGGAGCTAGTGAAGCTGTTAAGGAAGAGACAGAGTATCTTTGCCTGGAGCCATGAAGATATGCCAGGTATTGATCCTGATATTATGTGTCATAAACTCAATGTTATAGAGGATGCCAAGCCCATTAAGTAGAGAATAAGGATATACTCGAGAGATAATTACGAAGTCATCAGAGATGAGGTTCAAAATCTTGAAGAGGCTGAGTTAATTAGAGAAGTTATATACCCTGAGTGGATGTCTAATGATGTTATAGTACCTAAAGATAATGGGAAGTGGAGGATGTGTACAGACTTCACCGATTTAAACAAGTCTTGCCCAAAGGACAGTTTTCCCCTGCCTCGTATAAATCAGATGGTGGATGCCACATTAGGAAATGAGCTTATGAGCTTCATGGATGCATATTTCGGGTATAATAAGATCTTCATGGAATCGGATGACTCAGAGAAGACACCCTTCATTACATACAAGGGGACATATTGCTACAAGGTCATGCCCTTTAAACTGAAGAAAACAGGGGTAACTTACCAAGGTATTGTAAATAAGATGTTCGAGGATCAAATAGGCAAAACCATAGAAGTCTACATTGATGACATGCTGACGAAGATTCTGAGGGCCGACACTCATATGGCCGACCTCAAAAGATCTTTTGATACCATGGATAAATACAGAATGAAACTCAACCCAAACAAATGTGTCTTTGGGTTCGGAGCTGGTAAGTTTTGGGGATTCATCATCCACTAAAGGGGAATAGAGGCTAACCCTGATAAGATCAAGGCTTTGCTGGAAATGAAGACACCTAGAACCATCAAAGACATTCAGAGCCTAATCGGATGAGTGACTGCACTTAACAAGTTCGTCTCTAGAGCTACAAATAAATGTCTTCCTTTTTTCAAAATTCTTAGAAAATCCTACGAATGGAATGAAGAATATCCCAAAGCTTTTAAAGAGATCAAGTCATACCTCGAATACCCTCTACTCCTATCTCGGCCGATTCATGGTGAGAAGTTGTATGTATATTTAGCTGCCTCGGAGTTAGCCATCAGTTCTGTAATAGTAAGAGAAGAGGGTGGAGTACAGATACCGGTGTATTTGAATAACAAGGCACTCTATGGGTCTGAGAAGAAATACCTTCGGATAGAAAAGTTATCCTATGCCTTAATACATGCTTCTAAAAAAATGAAGCCATACTTATAAGACCATTTTATGGCCATCCTCACTGATTCCCCACTTAGACAGGTCCTCTATAAGCCTGAGACTTTGGGAAAGATAATGACCTAGGAAATTAAGTTGGGGGAGTACGATATTATTTATCAACCCAGGGTTGCCATCAAGGGATAAGCACTAGCAAATTTTTTGGCTGAGTTTACCTGGGATGAGGCTGAGGTTAAGAAGAGTCATTAGGCTACAAAGCCAATAGAGATAAACATCGGTCAAACTTTAGATGAGGCTGAGACAAGTACAGTCAGTCAAAGAATAGTTAAGAATGAAGAAGAGAGATACCTCTTCAAGCAGGGGACCCTGTCAGAGGGAAACTTTTCTTCAAATGAAACCATCTGGAACCTCTTCGTTAACGGGTCGTCCTGTTAAAACGAAAGTGGAGCAAGGCTGATAGTGTCGGCACTAGATGGTATATATATTGAGTATACACTGAGGTTCAACTTTAAAGCCTCCAACAACGAGTCCGAGTATGAGGCATTAATAGCAGTTCTCTCTTTGGTAAAAGCCCTCGGTATCGGATAGTCTTAGTCCACAGCAACTCAAGATTGGTCGTGAACCAAATCCTAGGAGTATACGAAGACAAAGATGAAAGGATGGCCAGATATCTGAAGAGGGTGAGATCGATGCTAGAAATCTTCAATGAAGTAAAGATGAAGAGGATACCTCGGCTAGACAACAATCGAGATGATGCACTCGCGAGGTTGGCCTCAGCAATAAGAACAGAGATAAGGAGAATAGTACTAATTGAGATTCTGCTCAAGCCGACCATCGAAGAGGAATAGGTTTATAGACCTTGTCTAAATATGATTATGGGAGCCTCATTGATGGATCCTCTTGTTAAATACATCAGAGAGGGAGAGCTTCCAGAGTCAAAGCTATAAAGGAGAAAGCTGAGGTTCTGAGATGCTAAATTCTCCATTATGGATGATGTCCTGTATAAAAAGGGATTCCTACTCCCTCTTCTCAGATGCGTTCATCCTTAAGAGGTTCCATACATCTTTCAAGATGTGCATGAGGGCTCTTGTTCAAGCCACATTAGAGGAAGGTCTTTGGCTAAAAGTATAATCACTCTAGGGTACTGGTGGCTGACCTTGGCTAAAGATGTAGCTGCGTATGTAAAGAAATGTGATAAGCACCAAAGGTTCTCCACTATCCCCATCAGACTCACTAACCTCTGACTTCTATCAGCTCCCCTTGGCCATTCGCACTATGGGGCTCTAATTTGGTAGGACCCTTGCCAAGGGCTGTAAACAATGGTGATTGACTACTTATCTAAATGGGTAGAAGCCGAGCCAATGATCACAATCACTTAGCAGAAGACCTTCTAGTTCATCTGGAAGAACATCATATACAGGTATGGCCTTCCAAACATCCTCATCTCAGATAATGGAACCCAATTAAAGAATATTTCCTTAGAGAAATACTGTGAAAGAGTAGGGATCAAGTAATTCTTCTCTTACCCTGGTCGACCCCAGGAAAATGATCAGACTGAGGTTATAAATTGAATAATCCTTGATGGGATAAAAGGAAGTTAGAAAAGGCCAAAGGAAGATGGATATAATAGGTATATGTTATGCTTTGGGCTTTGGGCTTACAGGACAACAGTGAGGACACCCACAGGAGAAAACTCCATTTATGTTAGCCCATGGCTCAAAGGCTATCATACCAACAAATATAGGGCTTCACACTCATAGAGTTCACACATATGACCCTTAGAGGAATGGGGAAGAGAGAAGACTTGATGTTGATTTGATTGAGGAAAGAAAAGAGGATGCAGAGATAAGACATGCAGCCTATCATCATAGAACTGGGAGATTCTACAATCAAAGGGTAAAGTCAAGGCCGGTAGATATGGGAGACCTAGTCTTGAAAAAGACGTAGTAAAAAACTAATAAGCTCCATCCCAATTGGCATAGTCCTTATAGGATAATCGACGAGGTTGTACCAGGAACCTATCAGCTAGAGAATATTAAAGGAGAGCCTTTCTCCAACTCTTGAAACGCTGACCACTTGAAAAAATATTACTTAAGATGTTGCAATTATTTTACCCTTTTGTAATACATGTATCAACTTATACAGAGAATGTCAATGACAAAGTAGCAATGTTGTGTTGATACTTTTGTTCCAATGTATGTATTTAACATCATTAGTTTGGTGAAATATGAGGTGAAACATCAATAATTTGGTGACCTTAGACCTTTAACAACATTTATTTTGTGAAAGTGTAAGGGTAAACACCATCATTTGGTGACCTCGGGCCTTTAACATCATTAGTTTGGTGAAATATGAGGTGAAACATCAATAATTTGGTGACCTAGGATCTTTAACATCATTAGTTTGGTGAAATATGAGGTGAAACATCATCAATTTGGTGACCTCGGACCTTAACATCATTAGTTTGGTGAAATTATGAGGGTAACATCATAATGCGATGACCTCAGACACCCTTAAACATCATTTATTTGGTGAAAGTGTGGGGTGAAACATCAATAATTTGGTGTCCTCGGACCTTTAACATCATTTATTTGTTTAAAGTATGAGGGTAAACACCATCATTTGGTGACCTAAGACCTTTAACATCTTTAGTTTGGTGAAATATGAGGTTAAAAACCATCATTTGGTGACCTCAGACCTTTAACGTCATTAGTTTGGTGAAATATGAGGTGAAACATCAATAATTTAGTGACGTCGGGCCTTTAAAATCATTAGTTTGGTGAAATATAAGGTGAAACATCATCAATTTGGAGACCCCGAACATCATCAGTCTTATGAAGTTATGAGGGTAACACCATAATGTAGTGACCTCAAACCCATAAACATCATTTAATTAGTGAAAGTGTGAGGGTAAACACTATAATTTGGTAACCTCGTACCTATAACATCAATAGTTTGGTGAAAGTATGAGGGTAAACACCATCATTTGGTGACCTCAGACCTTTAACATCAGGTAAAACATCATTAGTAAACATCATAATTTGGTGTAGTGAAATTTTTGGTGAACGTGTGGAGCATCACAATTATAGAACATCAAATAATAGAATCAGAAAAAAGCCAAACTCCTTATGATCGTAATATAAAGAGGGTTCAGAATTACATCCAGAATCTAAGAAGCTATCACCAGAGTTCATGATAACAAGAATTACAAAAAATGTTAACCAAAGTCCATTAAAACTATAACTATCAACAAGCTTCACAAGAAAAAGTAGTTAATGAGAAAGAGAGGTCATCAGAATTGAGACTATGCCTCGGCATGAGCAGACCCACCAGCAACTGTAGTCTGGTCCAGGCCGATGTTTGTGAATTTGACCTCATCATCATGCTGAGTACCGTCTTTTGTCTCTGTGACCTCAAGAGGAGCCATCCTGGTTGGAGCAGCATCACTCTCTTCTGCTTCCTTTAAATCTTAGGCGAATGGAGGATCTCCAAAGCCGAGGCCGACAAAATCCTCGAAAGTCAAGCCCCCAGATTCACCTTGATTTATGGTCACCCATTGGTTGGTCACTTTAATACCCCTCTCGAGATAATCAAAGTCGAATCCGAAAAACTCATCAGAGACTTTGTTTTCCTCAATGGCTTTCTCTGCTGCATCTTCCAATGCAGCTTTGACAGCAGCATTAACCTTCGATTGAAGAACATCATCTTTTGATTTGAAGGCCTTGATGTGATCCTCCTTAAGCTGGGAAATATTGTTATCCCTCCCCTTGAGGTCTCCTTTCAGCCTTTCAACCTCGGCCTTCAGAGAGGCCTCAACTTTTTCAGCATCTTTACCATATCTATAAGGGGCAGCTTCTTTAAGGTCCATTCAACAAGGTGGTGAAGAGACACCACACTCTACAAAAGAAGATTAGACATATGAATCATAATTCCAGAACCATAGACAACACTTAGAAGAAAAAATAAATACATGAACCGATATGTGAAGAGTGAACTCGTCCAACAAAGGGACATCTAAGGCACGAAGAAAATGCTTGTCCTCCTTAGTCATTATGGTGCCAATAGCATCGACAACTTTCAAACTATGGCCGATCACGCTATATCCAATCTTGAGCTGAGATAGATGAGCATCCAGGGCATCATTGGTTGAAATGGGTATGGCGCAGTCTTTCGCTTGAGCCTTACTCGGCCTCGTATGAGACGGGCCAATGGGGGCCTTCTTCTTCTTGGTAGCATCAGCCTTAGAGGTGATGACGCTATGCTCTGTGGGAGGAGGGGGTACGTTACTGCCACCCCATTTTTTCATGATCTTTACAAGGCGGGGAATCGACATCTCCCAAAATTTGTCTGAAATACCTGTTGGTCGCTCTGCAAAATGCCAAGTCTCTGAGTTAGAAAGTCAGATAGATAAAAAAGTATGAGACATCAAGGAAAATGTGAAGACTTACGAAGATTTTCCAGAGGACCACCCCCCAAACCTATCTGAGAGAGGTGATAAGGGGTCATCAGATGTTCATACTTAACAAGATGACCCTTCTCGCCTTGGTTATGAAGGCTCTCAACGTCCTTGTAATTATCCTGGCTAAGACCAATGTCAGCTTTAGTTGCGAGGGAGACTTTCACCCATCTCAGAGGGGTCCTTAGAACTGACGTTCCACAAGCCTCGTCTAAACTGAACTCCCAGGCCCCAGAAATAAAGAAATATCGAGGTTTCCACTTATGATTAGAGGTCTGGGTAACCAAGACCATCTTTTTCTCAAACTTCCTGTCTAAAAAGTGGTAGTAGCCAAGATTATTTTTGCCAGGCGAAGGAACATAGCAACCAGTAAACACTATAACTAGAAGGTCTTAATGGTGAATAACCTTCCAAAGGACGATAGCCCCAACCATAACCCTCCAAGAATTCGGGGACAATTGGGAAGGGGCGAGATTTATGTGTGAGAGTATGGCTTTGATAATTGGGTGGATGGGAAGACAAAAACCCAACTTGAACATCTACTCATAAATGAAGATTTCACCATCGAAGGCCATCGAAGGCCCTTTCATCCTTCATAGGTTTCCTCAAGATAATCGAGGAGTCAATGGAGTACAGGTGTCTGAAGACTAGAAGGTCATACTCATTTACATTACTTTCATACTCTGCAGCTACAAAGGTATCAAGTTCACTTCCTTCATCATCATCACCATCCCCAGCAACTTCGGCCTGGGCACTCGTAAGGGCACCATCAGGAAACCTCTTCACAAACTCAACATCGGTGGTGGTCGATAGAGGAATGGCATCAATGGGAGGAGGAATTTCCACACTGGGCCCTAAGATTTCAACGGAAGAAGATCTATGTGAAGTGCTAGCACCTCTGTGGAACAAGGCATGACTTGAAACCTCGGCATCCTCCAAAACCTCACCTTGCCTTGGGGAATAATCCATAGGCTCTTAAAAGGAGTCTACGGACTCTCCAGCCTCAGACATTCACATTGGGTCTAAAGAAGCATTATCCTCAGACATGGGATTAGGAACCTATGCAAGCTCAGCAGGATCAGGGTATATGATAGCTAATGGTGGAGGAAAGATAGGTTTGAGGGAAAAATCCTTGGCCCTATGAGCCTTTTTCCTGGGCTAACTCTATCTGCCTAATCTTTTCAAAGGTCCTCTCACGTAGAGTCTGGAACTCCTCAATAAGCTTAAATAAAGGTCAGAGCATTCGGTATACGACACTACACTTGGGGGAGAGCTCAAAAGGCAAACATGTGAATAATTTATGCTGCTTAAATTAAAGATCAAAGTTTAGAAGTTAAAAGGTTTCTAGCAAGAACTATAAGAACGGGTGTAAAGAAGCTCACCAAAAAAGGCAACCGGTGATCAGCCAAAAAAATCCTATAACACCAAATCCGACCTAAACTAACCCCAAGGTGACTAAGTGAGCTTGAAATAGTCCCTATAGCCCATTATCTCTCATATAAAACCACCAAATAGGGGTGGTTTCCCTCACCGGAGAACAGAAAAACCCACCAAAAAATGGAAGATACAATTAAAGCCAGAAATTAAAGAGGCAAGGAGCAAGATAATTACCTGAGCAACGAAGAATGAAAGGTGAGGAGTTACAAACCCCAGACGACTTGAGAAATAGAGAGAGGGTGGAGCTTTCTCTATGGAAAATTTGGGAAAAAACTCAGCAGTAAGAACTCTATGCCGGGAAAAATGAGAGAAGAAAGAGAATGAGGAAAGAGAAAAAGTATTTAAACCTTCCCCAATGATAGGGTGTAATTTTCAAGGTGCCCATCATTACCCTAGAGAACCTAAAAGGCGCTGTTAGAGCTACCATACCTTGGGGAATATGTTAGCCACTTCAAAGACTGACATGTGTCCAAATAACCACTCCAAACCCGAAGACACCAAAAAACGTCCCTTCATTAACCTAACTCTTATACCCCTATGTCTCCTCCTCACATAGGAGACTACGGGATAGAGGTGATTGATATGCCCAAATTGTACCCTCGTACTTGGAGTCACCAACCTCAGTTGACCTCACAGCCGAGTTTCCAGGAAGCACACAACATCCATTAAAAAGGTCATCCTCCCTAAGGTCGGCTCCACATTGTACAACCTCGACTGGGCAGCAACTGAGGTCTATAGCATCTTATTGGTTCAAGCTATTGCCATCATCACACTCTACTCAATACGACATAGGATCCAACCTCGTACCTAACCTCGGCTAATTATTCAGGCCGAGGTCATACTTATGATTACCAGGACAAAGCAACTATCAGACTTCCCAAAATCGTGCTTGGCTAGAGCGAGGTTACAACAAATAATGTCACAAGTTCGAACACACGCAAGCACGTGGAAGACTTGGAACACGTCAGCAAATCAGTTATAACCAAATTATTTCCTTCACGTGAGGGAATATTTGGTCATCATTCCTTATATGTGGCACAGCTAGATGTCTACCTATGATTAGTGTGTTCAACATACACATGCTCATAGCATGCTTGGGGGTACATTACACCCCCTAAGCACTATAAATACATGTCTTCCCCTACCTTGGAAAAGGATTAACAATTACCACTCTTGCCAAAGCTCTATTTGTATACACAACAAAGAGAGAAAGTGAGAGATTGTATCACAGTCCATTAGTGCCCTCATTCTATTGAAACTTGCTCACACACCCACGGTGGATGTGGACCAAATTGGTTGAACCACTTATATACTAGTGCTTCTCCTCTTCTCCTGATCTCATTCTATTGGATATTTACTCTTGTTCTGCCATTGTTATTGCTAGCTTGAGCTCATCAACACCTCATACTGGTGGTCCTGTTTACAGCATCATCAGTAGGGAATAGGTTTTAATGGTGCTTCCATGTCTCATGTGACATCAGAACCAATTCCTGAGTTTACTACGAATCCATATGGCCATCACCCAAAACCCCAAAGAAGAGTTTAGCCAAGAAAACCAAACAAAGGTCGGCCTAAGATTGTGTAATTTTGTACCTATTATAAAAGAAAAGGCCACCTTAAGGAGTTTTGATGTAGTTTGGATCAGACACGACGTACTTTTGCTCCACCACGTGCCACTAGAAATTTTTTGAGTCTTAGAGAGAAGGTTAAGTTTCTAGTCACCACACCTTGAAGTTTAATGGAAGAGTTCTAACGTATTTCTTTGCTATCTACGGATACTTCTAGAATCTTGACTAGAACCAACAATGACAAGGACAAATAGAAGGTTACCTCCACTTGGGTGCCTAAACATGATGCAAAAGCCCTTGTTGTTCATGTTTCTGTTAAAGAACATAATACCTCTCAGTGGTACTTCAAACACATGACTGGTGACATTTCCTTTTTTACATACCTAGAGGATCGTAAGGTAGGTAAAGTCATGTTTGGAGACGGGAGTAAGTCTAGCATAGTAGGAAGAGGTACAGTAGAGATACCAGGATTTCCTAAGTTGGAGGATGTTTTGTAAGTCAAAGGTTTGAAATCAAACCATCTCACCATTAGTCAGTTGTGCGATGTTGACTTTGCAGTAAAGTTTGATCGGAATAAGTGTCATATCTATGATCAATTCGGTAAAATTCTATTGCAAGGGGTAAGGACACCAAGATCATTCCCATGGATTTGTGGCATCAACGTCTAGGTCATGTGAATTTTAAATATTTGGAGAGATTAGCTAAAAAGGACCTAGAACGTGGCTTGCCATCACTTGGAAAGTCAAATTTCACGGTTTGTAGACCCTGGGAGTTAGGAAAGAAAGTCCATAGCCCCCATAGAAGGTTCAATTCCATTACCATTTCATGAGTGCTTCATGGATCTTATGGGTCCTACTCGTACTGAGAGTTTGGCTAGTGATAGGTATATCCTCGTCATGGTCGATGATTTCTCTTGTTACTCGATGGAATTTCTTACGACCAAGTGTCGTGTCCTGCAAAATCAACACGGTGTCACCATTAATAGAATGTGGAGTGACAATGGCACTGAGTTTAAGGAAGCTAAAGTAGATCTTTATTTTTATAACGTCGGGATCAAACATAAATATTTGGTCGTGAAGACTCCTCAGCAAAATGGGATTGTTGAGAGGAAGAATCGGACGATTCAGGAGATGGCTAGATCTATGCTTCTAGGTCATAGAGTTGCTAGGATATTTTGGGCAGAGGCGGTGTCTACCATATTCCATATGGTGAATAGGGTTTACCTTCTTCCACACACACTTAAGATGCCCTACGAATTATGGAATCGAAAGAAACCCAACCTTTCATATTTCCATATCTTTAGGAGAAATGTTACATCCTACGGGATAGAGCAATTAGGAAAGTTCGGCTCTCAAAATGAATAGGGAATATTATTAGGGTATTCATCGAATAATAGAGCATATCGTATTTTAACCTGAGTATCTCTAAGGTTATGGAGTCAATAAACATCACCGTGAAAAATAACGAATCACCAGCATTTCTTGATTCTAACCCTTTGTGTGAGGAGGGTGCACTTTCTACTGATGATCCCATTGTGCCTCCCATACCCAGGGTAGACCCTATTACTAACTTAGGGGACACACCTTCTTGGGTTTGCAAGAGTAATTATCCTACTGCCATTCTAGGAGATCCCACCCTAGGGGTCAAGACTCATGCTCAACTAGAGAACGTGGTTAGTTTTATTTACTACACATCTAAAGTCGAGCCCAAGAATGTCAAGGAAGCACTTAAGGATAAACACTAGATATCTACTATGTAGGATGAATTGCTTCAGTTTAAAAAGAATGATGTCTGGGATCTATTCCCCCGACCTAGCGAGAAAAATGTAATTGGTACCAAGTGGATCTACAAGAACAAGATGGATGATAATGGTACCATTATCCGAATTAAGTCTAGGTTGGTCACTCAAGTCTACATACAGATAGAGGGTGTAGAATTTGATGAGACATTTTCTCTTGTTGTGAGTCGTGAGTCTATCCGCTTACTACTCGCCATTGCATATCATATGCGCTTCAAGTTATACCAGATGGATGTTAAGAGTGCCTTTCTGAATGGCACTCTATAGGAGGAAGTTTACATGGAACAACCAAAAGGGTTTGAAGACCCTAAGTACCCTGATCGCGTCTATTTTCTAAGAAAATCTCTGTATGGTTTGAAGCAAGAACCTCATGCTTGGTATGAGTGGATTACTTCCCATTTCTTAGTCTGTGGCTTTATGATAGGGGGAGTTGATAAGACGTTGTTTATTAGGAGAGGATATGGTGTTATTTTGGTTACTCAAGTCTATGTGGACGACATAGTCTTTGTATCCACATGCTCCCAACTTTCTCACGGCTTTGAGGAGGATATGAAGAGTGAGTTTGAGATGAGCATGGTTGGTGAGCTTACATTCTTCCTTAGTCTCCAAGTTCGTCAGCCAGAGGATGGGATGTTCATCTCCCAATCTAAGTATGCTAGAGGCCTTGTGAAGAAATTTGGTTTAGACTCTGTTAAGCATGCATGTACCCCAATGAGTACCTCAATAAAGCTTAGCAAGGACACTTCAAGCAAGGACATAGAGAAAACCTTGTATCAGCATATGATAGGTAGTCTTCTCCACTTGATTGTCAGGCATCCCGATATAGACTTTATTATTGGAGTATGTGCGCAATATCAAGCATCCCCGAAAGAGTCCCACTTAATCGCTCTTAAACGTATTATCAAATACATGAGTGGGACTCTTTCATTTGGCATTTGGTATTCTTTTGATACCAATGACTGTTTATCTGCCTATTCGGATAACAATTAGATGGGGGATGCAGATGGATATAGGAGCACTTCTACTGGGTGTTTCTTCTTTGGTTCTTCTCTTGTCTCTTGGTTGAGCAAGAAGAAAAAATCCACCTCCTTGTCCACAGCGGAGGCTGAGTACATAGCCGCCAGGAGTTGTTACATGCAACTTCTGTGGATGAAAGAGATGTTAGAGGATTATGGGATATCACAGGACACCGTGACTATTTCATGTGATAATACGAGCGTGATACACATATCCCGTAATCCAGTCTAGTATTCTCGCACAAAGTACATTAGGATACGCAAGAAATTTATCCATGAGCTAGTATAAAAGAAGGTTGTATCCTTGAGTCTTGTGTCTACAGACCTCCAGTTAGCCGATATTTCACGAAGCCTTTAGACGCCCTTAGATTCGAGAGTTTTAGGAAGTCTTTAGGAATTTGCACAGTTAACTGAGGGGTGGTCACCATGTCTAGAGTAGGATGTATTTTTCATGTTCATATCATATGGTTCCTATCTCTAGATTGTATCATTTGTATCATAATTTGTTTTGGTTTTATTTTGTCTTATTTTTTTGAAAAATACAAAAAGATTTTATTTTTGATAAACTTTTGAAAAAATCCAAAAAGATTTTCTTTTTATAAAAAAAAAAATTGAAAAAAAAACACAAAAAGAGTTTTGTATTTTGTTTGCACCATTTATGGATTAACATTTAAGATAGGCATAGTCGCAACTTCATTTTATCTTCCACGTGACTGTTTGATAGTGCTTTGAGATGCTACATCATTTCATTCATGTGTTTTACATTTTTTGGAGTCATCGAGATGTGATTAGTGATATCTTCTAGATGTTTGGCTCCTTATCTCCTTTATTGCACACATGCACGGTTTTATTTGAATATTGTACTTGTCTATCATATGTTGGTTTGAGTGTTTCCATCTCAATTTTATATATACAAGGAACCAAATGCAATAAAACTTGATAAGAAAGTAGTGCATGTAAGAACCATTGTTGTGAGTTTGTGTGATATATTTGAAAAAATGGGGAAGGGTTACGAAAGGTACTCATTTATCCATTGTGATTAAACCACCATTTAAATTGGACCTATAAAAAGTGTGGCACAAAAATAGAAGCCAAGGTCCAAAGAGATTGAAAAAGAGCCCTAAAAATTTCAAAGGCAATAAAAAGAAAAATATGCCAAAAAAGTGGTCTAATAGGATTTAATTTCATCACCTCAAAAGAAAAAATAAAAAGCATTATTATTTATGAGGGAGTTTGGATGGAATATAAAATGGGTTTGAACATCCTTGAAATTCATGAAAAAGTGTTACATAGTTTTGGACGTTATTGGTGTGGAAATCACTTTGAGCTTTGATTTGTTGATTTGATTGAGTCAATTTCTTATAATTCCACAATTTTTAAACCTAAGGAAGATGTTTAGTTCATTCGTTAGGAATATCCAAAATTCATCGTGCACATATGTTATGTTTGTATGCATTGATTTCCAATCGAATTTGTTCACATCCCTATATTTGTGTTATCATCGACTTGGTTATATTTGTGTTCTTTCATGGTGTGATTAGTTGTTGTACTTTTGTGAGAAAAATATTGAAAAATTAAAAAAGAGAAGGTTTATTTACCTTGTGACATTCTCCATTTGCATTTCTTTGTGTTCTTCATATTTGTCTATTTGGGGACATCATAAAAATAGGGGAACGAATTATGGGGGAGAATTTTTGTTTGATTTAATAATGATTTGTTTGAGCTTAATTGATATTTATTTTTTCTTATCTTTATATTTCAAATTGCTGTGCATCACGGGTATTATTTTTTGTCTTATGGGTGTAGGTAAAAAAAATTGACGATCATTTTTGCACACCCTGATGATGACAATCAAAGATTGAAGAAGTTGAAGATTTGAATATGTTGAATATTTTTTTGAAGACATGTCATTTAGTATTTCCAGTTTTTGGGCTTAATGGGGACATTAAATTGTATGTCATTTGTTTGAGTTTGGGTAGCATAATTCGGATAGTTTTTATGTATGTACCGGCATAGACATCGGGGGAGATTTGTAAGGACATGAATGTATAAATGTCCATTTTAGAATCTAGGAATTTACTGAGCGTCCTAGATCTCAGCTAGTATGTCTGATACCGTTACATTTGACATGTCAGCACAATCATCTATGACGGCCTTGATTCGAATCCAAAGTTTCACACACCCATCATCTTCATACGTGCGAAGTGCAATATCAATGTGCAACTGCATCTTTAACATTCCCACTACTCCACTCACAATTATGGTAAAATATTTAATTAGGAGTTTTTAAGGTTTACATATTTATTTGGGAATTTTTTATAAACTATTTTTAGTACCTAAAATGTTTTTATTTAAGAAAATATTTTTTTTCTAAGTCAAGAGGCAGACTTTTTGACAGGTTGGGTCATTCAAGCGACACTTACTGTCGCACGAAGAAGATCAAGAGAGATGTGTCTGTCGCTTAAACGAAGTAGGCATCTCGTTCGAACGATAGTACATCTCGTTTGAGTGAGCCTCCGACTTAATTTCCCTATAAAAATCATTTTCTGCCTTCACGTTTTCTCAAGTCTTCCAAATCCATTTTCTACAGAATCTGCTGCAAATAAGACTTCATTTTTTTTAGGTTTAAACCTCTTTTGATTCACCAAATTGTCCCAAATTCAAATGTGAATCATTTAAACTCTAGATTTCTTATTCTACTCATCTGGAGTACTCTTATCGAGAAGCAAGTTGATTCTCCATTGTTGACGATTGGAGCTCTTGCAGGATCTCTTGTCGATGACAATGAATCGACGCATGCCGGTATTCGTGTGTTAAGATGTATTTCTCTATATTTGTAAGTGTTACAATATATAGTGAAATAAAAAGGGTTTTCCCCTTTAGGGGATTTTTCCTCATATTTATGATTGTGTGCATGCTTGATTTCATTCAATTACTCAATCACATTTAGTTGCAAGAGTTAGGATTTTTGGGAGTAAAATTGGAGTTTAGTTAAATAAGTTGGTTCATTAATTGTTGGCTCACTCTAAGATTGTTTTAGAATACCACTTAAGTTAGTTCTTGAATGTAAGTTGTTTAATTTTTGAAGACGAATCCAACCATATAAGTTTTAAAGATTTTGATGGGCCGGTTCGAATTATTGCCTTTCTGTAAAAATGGCTAGAATTTGACCTGAACATAAGTGAATGAAAGTTATGATTGGGATTTTGGCACAGTGATGGTTGTGTTATATGTTCAAAATGCAATCAAACAGGTTTGGTTGGAAGGATTTTGGTTAAGTACAGCTTCTGAATTCATGTTCTGAGAAACTCAAGCCTGGATTTTTCAAACTTTAATTTGGGGAATAAAATCTTGGTTTTGGTTCAATTGAACATTATATTTAGGTTCTTTAGAACCAGTGCTTAAGTTTTCTCACTTTGAAATTGGTTCAAAGTCAAGGAGGCAGAATTCACCATTGAAACTCCAGCTAACTGGAGTGTTTTAGTTTTTAAGATTGTTCAATGCCATACAAATGTTAAAACTTACATGTAACTACATATAGTAACTCTAGGCAAGTGCATAAATATAACTAAATGATAAAAATAGCATTCATATATAAAATGATCAAGATACATAAAAGCTCATATTTTTATTGCTCTGAGTCGGGTGAGTATTTTATGGAGGTAAGTTCGGCTATTTATAAGGTTCGTGAGGGAGGTCTGATTGGTGAAGAAAGTGGTGGATTTTAACTTGGTTGGGCTTAAGTTTCAAGAAAGGTTCATGTGGGTACAAGTTTATACCCATGTGGTACACTTCCATATAGGTAGCTAGTTGGTCCACATCATCACGGTAGATAGTATAAATAAGTTTAGCGCTTAGTTTTGGTCCTTGGGTTATTTTAGTTTATATTTTTGGGCTTATAGTTTACTTTATGAAAGTTTTAGGGATTTTTGTGTAATTACTCAAAATTAGGGGATTAGTTCATGATATTCCTACAAAACATATGTTACTTAGTCAAACTTTGGGTTTAAGTTGGGATTAAATAGGTAGGGTAAAGTATGCATTCTAATGATTCTATGTTTAAGGGTATTTTGGAAATTTTTGAAAATTCTAAGGATTCCTTAGAAAATTTAGGGTTTAAAAGGGACTAATTTCCTATGTCAGTGAATTGTTACAACATTGTTCTTGACTTTGATTCCCAAAAAGGGGCTTCAATTGATGTCCATGACCTTAGGTCGATTAGCCTAATCGGGAGTGTGTATAAGTTGTTTGCCATGGTTTTTTCATATAGATTGAGGAAGGTAATTGACTCTCTTATCTCTCAATCCCAGAATGATTTTCTTAGAGGTTGGAAAATTCTTGACAAAGTTTTAGTGGCCATTGAATGTGTGGAATCTAGGTTGAGGAGCGGGGAGTTGGGTAGTGTGTACAAGTTGGACATTGAGAAAGCTTATGATCAAGTAAACTAGGGGCTCCTTCTGTACTTACTGGGGAAGATGGGGTTCGGCAAGACATGGTGTCACTAGATCAAGCAATTTATTTCTACGTTGAATTTATTTGTTCTTATCAATGGGGTGCCTGAGGGATTCTTTCCTATTTCTTGCGATGTTCGATAGGGGGATCCATTGTCCCATTTTATATTCATTATTGTAATGGAACCCTTCAGTCATATAGAGAGTAGCGTGGATGATCTAGGGACCGATTAAGATCTTCAATCATCTATTTGATAATGATATGATTATATTCTATAATACAAAAGTGGGGAAGGTTCGGGCGATTAGATTACTCTTGATTTTCTTCGAGGCGATATCAGGTCTTCACATTAATATGGGAAGGTGCAAGATGATTCAGATCGAGGTTGAGAAGATAATGAAGGGTTTGGCAAAGATTCTTTGTTGCAACGTAAATACATTCCCCTCTTCATTTCTTAGTTGCCATAAGGGGATCTGTTTAAATTTAAGGATATTTGGGACCCAGTGTTGGAGAGGATGAAAAAGAGGCTGGCAAGTTGGAAGAAATGTTATTTATCGAAAGGGGGTAGGTTGACTTTGATATAATGTACACTATTTAATCTGCCCACGTATTTTTTTCATCCTACCATTGCCATGTTTAGTCCGAAAGAATATGGAGAAGATGATGAGAGATTTCCTTTGGAGAGGTAATGACGATAATTTTATGTATAGTCTAGTGCGGTGGGAAGAGTTGTGCAAACCATTCAAAATAGGGGGAGTGGGAGTAAAGAACCTAGAGTGCTTCGGTAAAAGAATTGTTAGGTAAGTAGATTTAGATCTATTCTTGAACGGAGAACAGGTTATTTAGGAGAGTGGTAGGGGTGAGGGGGGAGTATGACTTGCGGGTGGAGCCCTATTGTGGGGTGGTATGCTCATGGGGTGGGGTTATGGAAGCACATTTCAAAAGAGTGGGAGAAATTCTCTAGTCACATGGAGTTTAAGGTGGGAAGCGACACTAGAGTAAGGTTCTGGAAAGACATGTGGGGCAAGAACGGTTCCTTGAAAGAGAAATTTTTGGGAATGTTTATCTTAGGGAGGGACAAAGACAGGTTATTTGAGGATCACTTGATAATAGATGGGGATCATGTAGTGTGGAACCCGAAGTTCAGAAGGAGACGTTGGGATTTTTAATAAGAGGAGGTAGATGCATTTTATTTTTGGCTTGGATCGGCTCCTCGGTCGGCGAGTGGTGTAGAAGAGTTGATATGGTCGGCATACAGTAAGGGTGACTTCTCTGTGAGAGGGTATTAACGCGACCACAAATATGTATTTGAGTGCATGCTATCTACGATCAAGTGCAAGCCTGTCACTCAAGTAATAATCCCAGTAATTCGGGGTCGAATACTCAGGGAAATAGGACGATGAAATTATGATGACGATGGAAAGAACGAGAATCCTAACTTGACTCTAAAAACGAAACAGAAAAGAAAAGATGATGAATTTTGGGGTGGATGTCTGCTAACTCAGAGGAAAAAGAAAATCTAACCACTAAACATGCGATTAACTAATGAAATGCTTTTTAAACAACTTATGAAATTATGCTTTAACTGAAAAGTTTGCAAGTGAGAACAAAACAAGTTAGGATACACTCATCCAACCCTAGTTCATTTACTAATGTTAAAACCAAATTCTAAATTGAAATAATTGAGAAAACACATTCTTTATTAATCCTAAGCATTCCATATATGAGGGATCGTAGCCCGCACCATATGAAATCAAAGGCAAGAACAAAGCGGTGTCATTGTAGCTGCACGTGCGTTGCACTCTTAAGTATCCCGATTACCTAGGGCAAATGGGATCAAAAGCCCTACAATGATTGTGATCACCACATAACACGATTTAATCAATTATTTATTTCGAAATTAAATTTTATGCATTTTTAAAGAGCACCGGGTTGGATTCATGAATCCCAACCCTTAGAAATTGGCTAGACATGATTAAATTAAAAGAAAACATGGATTGAAAAGAAGAAAACATCATGGCCAATAGAAACTTAGAATTAAAGAGATGCAGGATTAATAATTAACAAACTAAGGCAATTGTGAAAGAATGAATGGGAAGAAATTAGTTGTATTGAAGAATCAAACTTGAAATACTTACAGCAAAAATCTTACTGAAATCTAGGGGGGTTACTGCAAAAACCCTCTACTCCTAATTAGCTAACCTAAAAAATCGAACCCATAATATTAGGGAACTAATGTGAATAAATATCCACGAAATTTACAAGAGTTTGACTCAATTACAACTATGAGAAAGAACAAAAAATTTCGTAAAAATACAATGCGGTCCTGATCCATCGGGGGAGGCGGTCTGGATCGCCCCCCAAAATCTTTACGGGGAATGTCAGGTCAAGGCAGTCCGGATCCTTTCTGAATAAAAGGTCCGGACCCCTTCAATTTCTTTACAGGGACATTTTACCAGGGCGGTCCGGACCCTTTTTGAATAAAAGGTCCAGATCCCCTTCACTTTCCATACAGAACTTTCTGGGAACCAGTCCGGACCCTTTTTTGGGCGGTCCGAACCTCCTGCCTTTTTCATACAGGGATCTTTTTCTAGACTTTTCTCATCTTCAATGTTTGTAACTTCTTCACCGTAGCTCGGATGGAGGTGCCATTTTTTCACTGTTTTTGTAATTGAAATATATTCAACTTTCCAGTTGGCCCCACCTCGGGACTAAGGCTTCAAAATTATGAAATTGCCCTTTGACGTTTTTCAATGCTTTTCCAGTTTCTTTCTTCCTCGATGCTTTAAATACATGTAAAACTTATGAGAAATATACGAAACTAGATGTAGTTGTTAGAAGTATTTAGTATCAAGAAAATGCAATAATTACACTCATTGTATGTTACTCAAGATGATTAAAATCCCTAAATTAGGGAGATAAATTCGAAAGAATTTTAGCCTAATAAAACCCCCCTAACTTAGAACTTTGCGCGTCCCGAGCAATGTAAAAGAATGTAACTATGGATCAACTCTCAAAAATTTCACTTTATTTGGATAGATTATTACATTCGCGGGCAAGCGTTTGCATTTAGCATATGCAACAAGCCTTTAAACCCCTAGGTCACCCTAGTAGGACGAGTTGTGTCTCGTAAGGGTTTGCAGTGAATATACCCACAAAATTCGACTCAAAGCAAAGTCAAAATAATCAAAAATTGTGTAATTCAAACTTTTACAGAAAATAGTCATCATCAATTCATGTTCAAGTGTCCCAAATCATAGTGCGTGTGTGCGAAGCCAGAAATTTAACCGCGAATTTCCACCTGTTGACCATTACGTTACTTATCTAAAAATTCGTTTTGATTCAAATTCTCACTGGGTGCTCTAGCAAAAGAATCACTCAGAAATGTGGCTAGTTCTCTCGGTGTGCGTGATTTATAAGAGTAAATGCAATGGAACACAAGTTCACGCACACAAAATTCAAAAGACGTAAATTTATGGGCAAAAAGATCTCATCATTAGAATACGGTTACAAGGAAACGGGAAACATAGCCTCTAGTTTATGCCTTTAATCTCTTTTATTATCTTTTGTGCTCGAGATCTCCACGCGGTAAGCAACTTTGTAATTTGGACTCGGTAAGGACGTTTTGGGTTTTTAAGGTGCATTGGGTAAAAGGAGATGGTTGGTTACTTTGGATTTGAAAATTTTCCTTGAAATGTCCATTAGGCTTTTTCGGGCTTTTTCTCATTTTCTTTATTCTTTTTCTCTTTTTCACATTTTTCTTATCTTGCTATTTTTGTTGAGCATGTTATATTTTTCTTGCCCCTTTTTATTTGCACTAATTGGACTGAAATTATGGGGTTTCACTTTTCTCAATTCCGAGTCATTTAGGTTTTTCGGGTAGTCAAATGAAAAGGGAAAAATTTTAGTTAGCTCAAATTGGTTAGCAAAGGGAAAAAATTTCACGACTTTTTCTGGCCAATATTTTTGGGTCACAAACGAGGACCTACTTCATTGTCCAAATTATTAATTGCGTTACCATATGCATCTCAAGGTGAATTTTAGTTTAGGGATTTATTTAGCGAGTTTTTCAAGATAGCATCTCACACATTTACAGTAACCAATCAAATCAAAGGAATTGAGATCCTCAACGACTTTTGTAAATTCTAAATAGAGCTTTGAGTTAACCATTAACTTAGATTGATTTATAAACTCACAAAAAAGGATAGGCTCGAATCTCACCGGGTTGGTTAATCTCCACACTTATTCGTTAAGTCGTCCATGTTCGCTCAATTTTCATCTTTGGTCAATTTCGGCTTTGTGCATTATGTTTTTACAATTTAAGACTTTAAATCGAATTTTAATGATAATTTTGAAAATTTTAAATTCTAAAAAATATTTTTGGTTTTCTGAGTTTTTTTTTTTTGGAAATTTTGAAGTTTTCTAATTTTTTTGGCATTTTGAAAATTTGTGAAGTTTTAGAAATAAGCATTCGTCACCCCCGCCCCCCTAACATAGACTTTTGCATTGTCCTCAATCAAAAGTACTAAAATCTAAAAAAAGCAAAGCAAGAAGTGCGAAAAATAAAACAAACAAATATTTAAAATGCAAAATGACACTAACACATGACTCAATAATACAAAAAAAATCACCACATACGCGGCGAGGGTGCGACGACCTATCATCTCTCCACAAACTCACCCGACCCCATGAACGGGGTCCAATTATCTCCTCGTCCCTCCCATCTTCATATCGTAAACCAATAATCAGAACAAGTTGGGACCTCGCCCATAGATAAGGGAAAGACTAGGAGACTCATCGTGAATACTCGAAAATGGATCCTCGTTATGTTTACTCAAAGCGTGGCCTGCGTGAACCGACTCGGAGGGAACACCTAAGTTTATTTTAATTTTTCAAACGCATGGGTCAGGCTCTAAGTCGAACGAGACACAAATTTTCTCCTCAATTGCCTTTGGTACATCAAGTGGTATGGGCGGATGGTCACAAAGAAGGAATTCATCGATTTTATTTTTCCATTCGCTTTCTTCTAAGTGACTACAAGAGCCCAATAGGGATTGGACTTCAATAGTAAAGCTCTCATCCACCAGCCCGAATTCTTTTTCAAAGTCTTTAAGACTTATATCTCCTAATTCGCTCTCTCGAGAGTGTTTAGAACATTCTCTTTCTCTCTCTTCTGAAGACTTTTGTGATGTGGAGGGATGGTCATTATGAAGGAATTCATCTATTGTATATTTCCATTCGCTCTCATCCAAGTAACTAAACGAATTCAATAAGGGTTGAATTTCTACATTCAGTCTCTCATCCACATGCCCAAATTCTTTTTCAAAATCTTCCATGCTCACGTCCCCTAACTTTCTCTCTCGAGTAATTCCTACGTCCTCGCTTACTCGCCCGGTCTCTAACTCCACTATTTTTCTCTCCTATAGCCACTCTCTCTCTCTCAATTTTGGTTACTACACACACCTCCCCCACCTTTCTTTCATCATCAAAACTACCACTCTCACTTGATGAAATAAGGAACACCCCTAACAGCTCTCGCTTGTGGGACCTCTCATACTCGTGTGCTTCCTCGATAAGATCTGTTTCTCACAGTTCGCTTTCATCGCCCTCGTTCTTAATGTTATTAAAGATATTTGTCTCGAGGGTCATGTTCCTAAATGTTAATTTCATTTGCCCACTTCGAGTATTGATGAGTGCATTAGCCGTAGCTAAGAATGGGCGAACCAAGATGACGAGAACATGATTGCTCGGTAGAATGGATGGCTCCTCATCCCAAATAATAAAATCCACTGGGAAGTAGAAAGTGTCAATTTGGACTATCACATCTTCAACAATTCCCTGAGGCATCTTCACGGAGCGTTCCGCGAGTTGGAGAGTCCTATTTGTGGGCTTGAGGGCCCCCAAATCAAGTTGCTTATAGATTAAATAGGGAAGAATGTTAACATTTGCCCCTAAATCTATTAGCACTCTTTCTATTCGATTATTTCCCATGATGCACGAGATGGTGGGTGCACACGGATATTTTTATTTTAGTGGAATATCACTCAGAAATAAGGAGCTGATGTTATGTGGTAAACACACGTTCTTTTTTACCTTTAGCATTCGTTTCACCATGAGTAAGTCCTTAATGACTTTTGTGTAAGTTGGAATTTACTTGATGTCATCGAGGAAAGGTAAATTTAACTTAACTTGCTTAATAACGTCTAAGATATCATCTCGGGGGGTCTCTTTGGATTGAGGGATCAACCTTTGAGGATATGGGGCTACACTCAGAGGTTTCACCACCACTTCGGCTCTCTTGTGTCATTATTACTACTCTTTTTCTTGGAGACATCTTCGGCCTCTTTCGTGCCGGGTGAAATCTCCTTTTCATTTTTATCATTGTGTGGAAGAGGTGAAACGTCAACTACTCTCCCAATACGCAGAGTGGTAATTGCACTACATTGCTCAAGATGTGCCTGGGATGTAGATCTAACACGTGATTGATCTTGGGGTTGTCTTTGCCCTTGGGACGGGAACTTACCTTTCTCTTGGATACTTAACGCCGATTGTAACTTGGAGATGTTCACATTCATGTCAGCGAGCATGTGATCATATCTAGTATTGGTTGCACTCTGGGAGTTGATAAACTGGTTTATTGGTGGAGTAATATATAGAGCTGGAGGAGGTGGTGCTTGCTGGAATTGAGGAGGGGTGGAGGTGGGAAAACCTTTGAATGTGGGTTCATCGCAGCTTGTGGTTGTCCGTAGTTAAAACCAGGATGGTTTATCCATGAAGGCTTGTACGAGTTCCCATATCGAGCGTAAAAATTTCCCTTGAACCCTCCTATAGCATCCACCTCCTCGATGTGCATGGCTTTGTAGGCGAAAATCGTCGGTCATGCCTTTGTGGAATGACCCGCCTCACAGATAAAACACACCTTTTCTTTCATGACACGGCTGGATCCAGAGATATCTCTCAACCGGATATCAAGAAAATCTTTCATATCTCTCTGAAACAGATCGAATCAACGGTCCATTAAGGTATTATTTTCTAGATGGTATAGACCGAATGCATTTGGAGCGATAGATGCTTGTCTAGGCTGGACTTAGGTATTAGGATCAGATGTGTCCCATGCTTGAGTAGTCTCTACAACATACTTAAGATGGTCCTCAGCATCACTAGTGTCTAATTCCCATAATGGTCTTTCGCACATAGTTTGCACAAGTTGTTTGGAAGTCACTTACAGCCCATTATGGAAGAAAGAGATCAAGTGGTTTTTTTCAAAAACATGATGTGGGCATGCACTTACCAACTCTTAGAAACGTTTACAACACTTGTCAAAGGGCTCATTATCTTGTTGTCGGAAACCTTGGATTTGAGTCTTGACAACGTTGGTCTTGTGCGGTTGGTAGAATTTTGAGATAAATTTGGATTGCATATCCCTCCAGGAAATAACGGAGTTCAGGGGTAGAGACCATAGCTAGGTCTTGGATTTATCCTTTAAAGAAAAAGGAAAAATCTTTAGGCGAACGACATCCTACGTGCAAGCTTGGTCATTAAATGTGTTGCACGCCTCTTCAAACTCTCTTATGTGAAGGGTATGGTTTCTCTGAATCCATGTCATGGAATGTAGGGAGAATCTGTATCATCCCATTGCGGAAGTGGAACTAACCGGCACTATACGGGAATAAAATGCAACCAGGGGTGATAGTTCATTCAGGAAAGAGTAGGTCTTTCATGGGACGATAGGGTGGATTTCCCTCTCCAGTGCCGAAACTAGCTGCGTCAGACATCGCTCTCTCTTAAAATGACTCGGAATACTCACTCGATTTCCTAGATGTGTGACTCAAAGATTGACTCACGGTGTAACTACCAATATAGTGCTCAAGAGTGGGAAGTGCAACCCAGAACTGTGGAACGCAAGGCATGTGGGGACTGTTAGAATTATACTCAACAATTGGATTTTTGTGAATTCGGGTTGGAGTATGTTCAGGATTTTGCATTAAAGGCTTTTGAGAGATGAATTTTTTTGAATTTTTTTTCTTTTATATATATATATATACACTATTTTGGTCTAAGCTTTAGATTGACTCGATCTAACCTAAGTCTACCTAATTCCCCGGAAACGGTGCCAAAAACTTGACGCGGCCACAAATGTGTATCGAGTGCGTGTTATCTAGGCTCAAGTGCAAGCCTGTCGCTCAAGTAATAATCCCGGTAAGTCGGGGTCTAATCCTCAAGAAAATAGGACGATGAAATTGTGACGACGATGGAAAGAACGAGAATCTTAACTTGACTCTAAAAACGAAACAGAAAAAGAAAGTATGATGAATTTTATGGTGGATGTATGCTAACTCAGAGGAAAAAGAAAATCTAACAACTGAACGTGCGATTAACTAATGAAATTCTTTTTAAACTACTTATGAAACTATGCTTTAACTGAAAAGTTTGCAAGTGAGAACAAAACGAGTTAGGATACACTCCTCCCACCTTAGTTCATTTTCTAATGTTAAAACCAAATTCTGAATTGAAATAATTGAGAAAACCCAGTATTTATTAATCCTAAGCATTCCATATATGAGGTATCGTAGCCCGCGCCATATGAAATCAAAGTCAAGAACAAAGTGGTGTCGTTATAGCTACACGCGCGTTGCACTCTTAATTAAGCATCCCGATTATCTAGGGCAAACATGATCAAAATCCCCACAGTGGTTGTGATCACCACACAACACGATTTAATCAATTATTTAATTTGAAATTAAATTTTACGCATTTTTAAAGCACATCGGGTTGGATTCATGCATCCTAACCCTTAGAAAATTAGCTAGACATGATTAAATGAAAAGAAAACATGGATTGAAAAGAAGAAAACATCATGACTAATAGAAACTTAGAATTAAAGAGATGCGGGATTAATAATTAACAAACTAAGGCAATTATGAAAGAAGTAATGGGAAGAAATTACTTGTATTGAAGAATCAAACTTGAAATCCTTACAGCAAAACTCTTATTTAAATTTAGGGGTTTTTTACTACAAAAAACCCTATACTCCTAATTATCTAACCTAAAAAATCGAACCCCTAATATTAGGAAACTATTCACAATAAATAGCCACGAAATTTACAAGAGTTTGACTCCATTACAACTCTGAGAAAGAATAAAAAATTTCATAAAAATCCAATGCGGTCTGGATCCATCGGGGGAGGCTGTCTGGAGCGCCCCCAAAATCTTTACAGGGAATGTCAGGTAAAGGCGGTTTGGACCCTTTTTGAATAAAAGGTCCGGATCGCCTTCAATTTCTTAATAGGGACTTTTTAATCAGAGCGGTCCGGACACTTTTTGAATAAAAGGTCCAGATCCCCTTCACTTTTCATACAGAAATTTCTAGGGACCTAGTCCAGACCCTTTTCTGGGCGGTCCAGACCTCCTGCCTTTTTCATATAGGGATCTTTTTTTTTACTTTTCTCATCTTCAAATGTTCGTAACTTCTTCACCATTGCTCGTATTGAGGTGCCGTTTTTTTCCAATTTTCTTGTAATTGAAATCTCTTCAACTTTCCAGTTATCCCCACCTCCGTACTAAGTCTAAAAAATTATGAAATTGCCCTTTGACTTCCCTCCTTTGACTTTTTTTAATGCTTTTCCAGTTTCTTTCTTCCTCAGTGCTTTAAATACCTACAAAACTTATGAGAAATACACTAAACTAGGTATAGTTGTTAGAAGGAGTTAGTATCAAGGAAATGCGATAATTACACTTATTTTACATTACTCGAGATGATAAAAATCCCTAAATTAAGGGGATATAAATTCGAAAGAATTTTAGCCTAATCAGGTATTACTCCATTTGGAGAGGAGAAGAGCACCTGAGACCTTACTTCCCATGGAAACAAATCTAGAAATAAAAGGCTCATCAAAAATTTATGTTCATTATGTGGACAATGGTGAATAAGGTTATTTTAATGTCGGATGGTTTACAAAAGCGGAAGCAGTTTTTGGCTAGTCAGTGTTAGATGTGTAAGGAAACAGAAGAGACTACCGACCATTTACTCTTGCATTATTGGGTGTCAAGAGGTTTTTAGTAGATCTTCTTTCTCTTGATTCGGGTTATGTGGGTGATGCTCGGGTCGGTTTGGGAGGTGTTCTAGGCATGGGCACCCAGTGGATGGAAGGGGTGAGGAGGGTGTGGAACGTTTTCCCTCACTGCATTTTTTGGACGATTTGGTAGGAGAGAAACTCGAGATGTTTTGAGGGCATGGAGCTTGATCCCTTTCGGCTGCAGTACACTTGTCTAAGTACTTTGTTGAGGTGGTATAGGGAGGGAGCTTCCACGCCTCTGCCTTTGTTCCTTGACTTTTTGGAGAATTTTCACAGAGCATGTAGTATGGTCGTCTTGTTTGTTGTTTTTCCTTTTATGGGATTCCTTTCCTTAGTTTGTTTGTACTCCCTGTATATGGGCTGCGCCCCTCAGCGGTTTGGTTTCTGATTTAATACATTTATTTATCAAAAAAAATTATATATTTCCATTTGACTCTTCTTACAGTAGAATATATATATAATCCAGATCGCTATTGTTTTCCTACTAACACTGAAATATTTGTATGGAAGAATTATTTTATTTCCATGATTTGATTTATACCCTTTATTCTAGTTGTAAAAATCATACTCGATTACGAAATGTTTAAGGATTAAAGTGAACGTACACAAAGACAAATAAGAGAGTGAGTGAGACAGAGAGACAGGCATATGCACAACGGGATGGATACTCGAAACAACACTTAACAAAAATATCATAATATAATATTTATTAAACAATTAAACCATTCACAATATCCACTAACAACAAGATGCCCCTTACCTACCATTTCGCTAAATCGTCCATCGTAGATGGTCGTTTCTTATCGATAGGGGGTGGGGGTGATGCCACAAGCACGGATAATAATTCATAAAAGATACAAGATTTTGTGTTATGGGGATTTTCGTTAAATGATTAATATAAGTGGTTTAAATTTTTGTGGGTGTTATGCTGAAGGACTAAACATTATTTAATCCTATTCAAAAATATAAAATTTGACAGTTGGGTCTATTAAGAGGATGAAACACTAAACCTGCATGCCCCCGCATATATCTTCTAGAACACTATTATATCTCCACAATTTTAATTTCTCTATTTTATTATTAGTCGCGAGAATGATATTGTGTTTTGTTTATTATGAATAAAGTAGAAGGTGCATAAAGAAAAAAACAGAGGGAAATAGTGGCAAACTCAAAAAAACCTTTAAAATGATATATTTAATATTCGAGAAAATATGGTGTACCGATTGGAACATGACATGTCTACGTCATGATTGGGCAATAACGACTTAGGGAATATGCCCTTTGTATTGATAAAAATATAACGAGTGCAAGGAAAATCTATATGCATATATACTATATACTTGTACTTATTACTTATAAAACTGGATTAATGTGATAAACATTATTTTGACATTTTTATCCCTAGTAAAATACAACATAATATATAAGCCCTTTTTCCTTAAGTTTTATATATTAGTAATTTGATAATAAGAACTCTCCATCTAGCATCTTATTAAAATTCTTGACTTGTATATACTTCTTTTAAACATGAGACTGCGAGACTTTTGCTGAAATTGAACTTCACTTATTTACTTGCACATCAAATCAAGTATAATTACAATAGGATTTAAATAATAAAATCTAAGTTGGTGCACAGTATTAAAAACCTTTAAGAATTAAGAAAAGCACCAATTTTCTTTTAACTTTTTATTATAAAACACATAGTTTTAAAAAGACTCATTTTCTTTAATTACCTTTCCTTTTTAATTGTTTTAGTGTTTGATTTATATTGAAGTTATAACACTAATTAAAAATTAGTAATATAATGCCTCCAACTAACTAAATAAAATTTAGGAAGATATGGTGATAAATATTTAGACTCTTTAGAAACTAATGATAAGGACAAGCTAAAGACAGTTTTTTTAGTAACCCTAAATGTGTTATAATTATTAATTTAGATACATAAATATATATGCAATTACACTTGTTAATGTAAATACATTACACTTAGTAATGTAGATAGTGTTACAATTATAATTGTATCTACATTAATAAGTGCAATTGTATATACAGTAACAAGTGTAATTGTATCGTTTGGCTTATCTTTAATTAATTAAAATTTTATGAATTTAATATAAAAAATAGATTATCGCCTGAATTGATCATATATAAATAGATTTGTAAGGGATTTATTAGCTAATGCCCCTAAAATTTAATTATTGATTTTCAAATACATGTGATTTTGACAAGAATTGAATTCTTCCATGGATTTGGAATGCAAACTAGTAAACAATCCAAATGAAATTTGAGAAACAGGGCTAAGGTTTCGGGAGAACACTTTCTCTTTTGTATTTCTATCTTGTGTAAAAGTGAAAGTACAAAAGTTGATAAAGCAATATAGGTTTGCTTATTACAAGTGAAAGGCGATAAAAATGTAACTTTACAAACAAACATATTACATAGAATAAAATTGTACATTCAACTAGACTTATATTCATAATAGTCCCCCTCAAGATGGAGTATATATATTAGGTACACCCATCTTGCTAAGTAAGAACTGAAATTGTTGAGATCCAAGTGCTTTGGTTAAATATCACTGAGCTGAGAATGAGAAGCAACATGAATATTTTTTATCATGTTAGACTGCATCTTTTCTCTCACAATATGATAATATATCTTAATGTGTATCACCCTTTCTTTAAACACATGATTAGCAGCAATATGAAGAGCTGCTTTACTATCACCAAATAGGAGAGTTGGTTGTGAATGAGTGATTTGAAAATATTTTAACAATATAATCAACCAAGATAACTCACAAGTAGTATAAGTGATAGACCGATATATAGCTTCAGCTGAAGATTTAGACACTGTTTATTGCTTTTTAGACTTCTAAGAGATTAAATGATCTCCAAAACACACAAAAAATCCAGTAATTGAACTTCTGGTATCCACACACCCAGCCTAATCTGAATCAAAAAATGCTTTCAAGTGAAAATCAGACATAGCATGAAAAAATAATCCTTGTCCAGATTCACCCTTCAAATATCTCAAAACTCAATACAATACATTCAAATGTGAGTGCCTCGGCTTGTCCATGAATTGGCTGAGAACTTGGATAGAAAAATAAATATTTGAGTGTGAAATAATAAGGTAAATAAACCTTCCGATAAACCTTATATATGTAAAATGATCTTCTAAAAGATCGCCATCATATTTTGAGAAATTAGCATTTTATTCCATGGGAAATGCCACTGTTTTGGCAGCCAAGAAATCGGAATCTTGCAAGATGTCCAAAATGTATTTCCTTTAGCATAAAGTAATATTTTTGGAAGACTTAACAACTTTCATTCCAAGGAAATACTTTAAAGTTCCCAAATATTTAACTTTAAACTTTTTGTCAAAAGATGTTTTCAATGCAGAAATTGAGTTCAAGGCATTGTTGGCCAGAATGATATCATCGACATAAACTGACAATGAAATAAAAGAACCATTTTCTGACTTAACAAACAAAAAACGATCTGATTTTTCTTGCTGAAAACCAAACTCAGAATCGACAGTGGATAACTTGGAAAATCGTTGTCTAGAAGCTTGTCGTATCCAATAAAGGGACTTTTATAGCTTACAAACTCTAAAGTCCCCCTTCTTTGCAAATCCAGTTGAAATGATCATGTAAACGTATTCATCCAATTCGCTATGTAAAAAAACACTATTTACATCCAATTTATGTAAATGTTAATTTTTGGCAGCAACTATGGCAAACAAACATCTCACTGTTGTCATTTTAAAAACTAGAGAAAAAGTCTCTTGAAAATCAATACATTAAATTTAGTTTTACCCATTTGCAAGCAAATAAGCCTTGCACCTTTTAACCCTATTAGTATGTTCGTGGAAAGAAGGCTGGTCTTTTTATTTTTAACTAAGATTTCCCCTGCTTAATGGATAATCATTTGCTACCAATGGAGATTTTCTTCTCATCTAAAATTAAGGTGATTGGATTTGCACCAACAGAAACCATAAATTCCATGCGCAATAGAAAGTATTGGACTCAAGGCTAGGAATAGATATATCCAAAATAATCTCCCTTTGTTTCTCCTCTAACAGAACTAAAGATATCACTTTATTCATAGAAGGAAAAGTATTTATTCTGAGGATCTGACTTCATATATTATTAAAAGAGTCACTCGGCCCCGTGAGAAATTCCATAATATACTCCTCTTGCTGAAGTTCCTCAAAAAATTTTAAAGTACCTACAGAGGAGTGTGGAAAATTTTCCTTGTAGTTGGCTAACTCATCCCAAAATCTGTGTAATAGTCATTCACGGATCTTTGATCTTGCTTGAATGAACTAATAGCCTTGCGTAATTGAAAAATACGAGGATAATTACCTTATGAGAATCAGTCCTATAAATCTTTCCACATGTCGACAGCATTATCAATGTAAAGTATACTTGATCCACTGATTTCAGGATACATGAAACAACTAAGACATTCGACCAAATGTACGGCAGATACAGAGGATCGTTATCTTTGGCACGCTTCTTGAAGACTCCAGTGATGAAACCACTATTGTTCTTTGCACTGAGTGCCTTAGACATAGATCTTGACCGTGAGTGATAATTATCACCTGTTAGGCAATCGGTGACATGAACTGTTAACATAGACTTATTTTTTATTTGTTATATTTTCAAAAACAACACAAAATTTATTGTCAAAATATTAATTATATTTGAACTCAAATTAAAGTTTAAAAAAATGAGTAACAAATATTTTTAGATTTAAAGTGATTTCCAAGTAATGTTCTAAAATGTGAATCACACAAAAAAAAACAAATTTAAAACCCCGAGTTATAAGTTTCGTATGTCACATATAGCAGTAGAAAAATGGGCTCCAAATGACAAAACAACTCATATTAACCCAGTCATTTAAATATGCGACCCAATTTTAAAAGTTATGAATCAAATATGGGACCCATATTTGAAAGTTATGAGTCAAATATGGGGTCCATATTTGAACGTTATGAATCAAATATCGAGTCATTTTCAGAAGCTACGAGTCAAATATAAAGCTCATTTGTAAAATTTACGAGTAAAATATGAGATTTTTCCATATACTTGGAATTGTAATACTTAGTTGGATAGAAAAAAATGGGTTACTCAGCACCTATTTGGCCCCACTCACATTCGGCCCAACCCATATTTGGCCCCACTCACATTTATCTATAACACATCGTGTTTTTATTAGTTAATTTAATAAATTAATTGGAATATTTGAGAAAAATAAATTTTTGAATTTAATGAATTTTTTAAATAAATATGTTGGTTTTTATTTTAGAAGAATAAAACTTCAAGCGGAATTGAAATCGGAATTAAAATGGATTTTTAATTGAGTTTTTAATTATTTTTACTTATATGTAATTTTTGTGGGGAAATTACGCTCACACCTGCTCAATCGATCGATCAACCCACGGAGTTGATCGATCGATCAGTCTAGATTTGAGGCAGTTCGGTCATTTGTTTTATAGAGTTAGATTGGGATTAGGACTCCTAATTGGTATTTAACCATTCTAATTAGTGGGGGGACTTCTCATATTCACTTTTTGCCAATTTCTTACCAAAGAGCTTTTCCAAAATATTTTCCTCTCCACAATAATCATCAACCTCCAACTGAATCAAGTTTTTGTCACAAGTGTTGAAAGCGTAATTTTGGGGTTTAATCAAGTTGGTCCAAGAACAACTCTTTGCTAATTTTTCGAGAGGAATCCAGATTTCTAATCAGATTTTCAAATCGGCCTTCACTCAGGCATGAATACTCTATTCCTTTCCTTTAGTATTATGCATTTTAAGTGTCGCCTAAATCCTTAATCATGTGTTTTTGATTAAAATCAATTAGCAACTTATTTAGATAAAGTGGACAATAAATTTTGGGGTTGTTTTGATGAAACTTTTTAATGCGACTTAATCCTTAAAACTCTTGGGTGCATAAGTTAGATTAAGTGGATTTTTATGGTTTTTGGAGTGTAGGTTCGCATGTTGAAGTTATGGGATTATTTATATGTTATGTGGGATGCAAAAACACTTATAAAAATTAGAGGATTTATAAAAGAGAACGATTTTGCCATATTGAATAATATCGCATGTTAAATAAATTAATAGTATTGAATGAAAATAATTATGTTGAAAACGACGACGGTGTTACTCATTGAATTAAATTGAATTGGGATCTTTACGATTAATTGATATGTTATTATTATGATTTGTGATATTGTGTGAATTATTTTATTCATTTTTTCCATCGCGAGGACGAGGGGATTTTGGGTAGTATATTGCTCACCTTGATTGTAGGATGCTTACTAGGTATGGGGCTAGTGGATAGGCCTTAGTTATAATTTATGCTTGCTAGGTATGGGAGTAGTTAGTGTAAATTCGTGGGGATTTTATATTTTCGGGTGGGGCAGATTTTTATGTTATACCGCCTTTTCGTTAGCCTAGGCATGTGACTAGGACGTGTTTTATATTGGTGATTCGTCCTATATGTAGGATAGGACGCATGTGTACTTGGAGACCCTTAGATATGGGACTAAGGGGTATTTTGATGATCTCACATCGATTAAAAGGGAGGGGTAATTTATAAATGGAGAAATTAAGAAAATGTGAATTAATGCCTAAGATAAAAGCAGGTATTAAAATTTGTGGTGACATAATGTGTCAGAGACCGACAGTTTAAACGAGTCAGCGGACGATTTATGTCGTGTTGTGTGTGGAACTTTGTCATGGGGCGAGGTTGAGAGTTTAAACGGATCAGAGGGCATTTGACAAGGGGAAGTGTAAAACTTTGGTGGATTACCACCCGGGGCGGGAGGACCACCTTAATAAAAAGTGAGAACAATAATAATTTTGGATTAATTTAATTGAATTAACATCGTGGGACTTGGGAATTTAAAATCATATTGGTGTTCTTTTTAGAATGGGAATTTCTGGTAATAGTTAGTGATTTATATTTATCGCGTTTAAATATTTCTTTTAATTAAAATACTTTATTGTGATATTTATTGCGTATAATGCTACTGTCTGGATTCACGGATCCTATATGGAGGGAGCAATGTGTATTCATACCCGGGGCTCTCACCTCGTGCATTGACTAACTTTTCAGGATAAGTATTGGAGAAGCTGCATAGGATTATCGGAGTTTATCTTTTGGAAGTGCAGCTGGAGTTCATTGTTTTTATTGATTTATTTAGTTAGACTTTCTTTTCAGTCATATTTCATTATGAGACTTCATTCGAATTTTATTGGGCCATTCGGTTTCAAAGTTGTTAGAGGATTTCAGTTGGATTAATTACAGTTGGTTTATTATTCAAATTTTATTTAATCCTTATTGGAGATGGGTCTTACATGGAGTTTTAGCATGTGATGGATCTTTTATCGCTCAGTTGTTATTATCATTTGGGATTGATTCAACTATTTATCTTGTGGATTAATTTATTTATGTCTCATATGTGCCTCATGCTAAGAATGGTATTTATTTACTCTTATGCTAAGAATGGTATTTATTTACTCACGCCCGACACGGTACGGCGGTGGTGGTTGGCCGCCCCGTCTCTCGAATTTTGCGGGGTGTGACATTAACCCAGTCCATATTTAGCCCGCCCAAATTAAACTCAGCCCATAGTTTTATCACTACCAATCCAAAGTGCCCCATTAGACCTAATTAACTGACAATTACTAGCTACTATGCCACATGTCTTACACTTAGGCCTCGTTAGATGCACCATATAAGGGTGCCGGATAGGATAGGATAAGAGCCAGATTGGATTTTATAAGGATGCGTTGGATATGACTTATTCCAATACTGCGTTTGGAACAATTCTGGATAAAGACATGATGGGATATAATAATATAATCATGTGTTTGAAATGTTCTGAATATGATTATTTTGTCTCCAGTTTTTCAAAAATACCCTTATTTTGTATTTTTTTTTTAAATGTGCCGTTATCACATATTTTAACTCAATAATATAGTATTTAATTCCATGTGGGATGTTAAAAAATTTAAATTATGAGATGATAATAATGGAATGGACATATGTATTTGTATTTGTATTTGTATTTATAATTTGTACATAGATGACCATTACTAATCACTTACACACACAAAAATTGTGTGTACACAAACCAGCTGCTGAAAATAATGAGATAGTAAAATTGGTTAATTACTATTTTCTCTTTCAATTCAAACAAACCAACCATCAAAACATTGCTTAAAGCCACAAGTTGATATCATCGATTTTACCCAAAATAGTCGTCGAAAATATATGAAAACAGACAAACTGAATTTTACATAGCTTTCAACTTGTTTAGCAGGTGAGTTAACAACACATAAAAAAATATTTGTAACAAAATATTAAGGGTGGGTTACAACGCATAGCTTTCAACTTGTCTAGTAGGTGTGCTAACATAATATTTGGATCGATTTAAATCAAAATTGTAGTTCACGATAAACTAACAAACATAAAAAATATTTGAAAAAAATAAGAAAGGATGAGGAGGTTACCTACTGTGATGAAAAATGTAAACGTAGAGTTGTATGAATGATAGGGACAGACGACTCCTATCTCCTATTTGAGGGAGTGCAAGTTGAGTGAACTTCTTTTAATTTAATAAGGGCATGGTAGTAATTTTCAATCAAATCTTAACACCGTAAAATTTTAAATCACCTTGGAGGTGGGATTTTTATCCCACTGCTTGTGGAATAAGGAACACATTTGGAATTTCTTCTCATATCTCATTCTAAACTACACCAAAAATTGGATAGAATAATTTTATTCAATACGATCATCTTATATGGCGTATCAAACGAGGGTTTAATGTACGAGTTTATACAACGTGGCCACGTGTATATTCTACAAATATTCACACAAAATTTCAAAATTATGTTATTGATATGATGTCATCATGTTGTATTAAATATTTGGACTAACATCAAGAATACATGCTCCGTTTCACTTCTTATTAACCTCAAAAACACATGATTTTTTATTTTATGATATCAACAACCGAAAACCAAACTAGTTAACTAATAACCATCCAAAAACAATATGCACAACTCGTACAATAGAACCTGTGTCTGCATGTTTACGTAAACCTTTATATACTAGTGGAACTCATTCATAAAAGGTTGTTCAAATAATAGTTCAGTCCAGTGGGTAGAAGAATCCCCTCCTCCATAGGTAGACTTGTTTGTAGTATCTCCTTGATTGATTATTAAGGTATTTGTCACAGGCAGAGGCTCAAAAAAATCAGGTGGGCCCACATCATCACTATTCAAATGTGTTTGGAAATTGAAAGGGACTTGTGGGTCTGAAGGAAAAGGAAATGAGGTGATGCTGGGATGGTGGAGCAGTTGAGAATTTGCAGCTTTTTCAATGGAAAACAATGCTTCATTATTCAAAAGTTGGTTTTCTTCAATTGGTGGAGTAAAATTCATTGATGGAGATTGAGACTGAAGGAGGTAATTTAGACAGTGAAGTTTGGCCAACTGAATAACCTCTGCTTGTAGTTTTATAGCATGTTGTTCTAACGCGTGTGGTTCAATGAGGTCCCTTAGGTTAGCCAAGGCCACCAATTGAGGCAAGGTGGAGAAGAGGTCAGTTCTTGGCTGGTGCGTCACTGGATCAATACCCATCTGAATCAATTTCTTCTTCAAATGGGTGTTGAAGAAATTCTTGATTTCATTGTCAGTTCGCCCCGGCAAGTGCGTTGCAATGGCTGACCATCTGATTAATCAACATCATATAATTAAGGGTTCGTTTAGTAAAGAGTAAAATATTTTTTTCACGATGAAAACATATTTACAATTATCCAGGATTCAAAGTACTTGTATAAAACATTTAATAAGTTTAGGCACTTTAGCTACGTGTCTTATTTACAATAGTAAGACCTCAAACCATACCCTCAAAACATGCATCACGTCAGTAGTAAAAAGACCATTGGTTAATATGCAAAGTTCAAGTAGATTACGTTTCAAAATTAACCATTAACTTTTAACAACTAAGAAGGATATGATTTAAAGTAATTGTAGAATTACTCCTACAGTAAATAGAGTCAAATGTCAGTGAAAATATTTTCCATCATTTTCCTTTCTATCAGGGTAAAAATATAGCATCCAAAAGAAAAAGTGCCCAAGAATAAGGTGTACTATTTGTTGGGCACACTCTAATTTAATTAATATATTATAGGGCTGCAATACAAGCCGAGCACATTGAACCGCATTATGAGGCCATTCAATATAGAGCACAAGAGAGCTTCATATTTTATTCTGGAAGGTACAAATGAATTCTGGAACAAATAAATCCCCAAAGGTTAATAGACTTACTTGTTTCCAAGAATGGTATGGTGGTATAAAATTGTTTCCTCTTCTTCTTTAGAAAATTTGCCCCTCTTGATGTCAGGTCTAAGATAATTCGTCCATCTTAACCTACAACTCTTGCCACATCTTTTAAGGCCTGTAAAGAGCCAAAAGGGAAATAATTAAACACAACTGAGGAGTAAAGTACCATTTTCAAATTGCAAAATCTCTCTCTCTCGTGGTGAGAGAAAGGGTGAGAGTGGGGGGGGGGGGGGGGGGGGGGTACCTGCAAGTTTAGAGAGGGCAGTCCAGCTTCCATGACCATGTTTTTGGATGTAGTCCACAAGCTTGTGATCTTCTTCAGAAGTCCAGGGCCCTTTCTTGACTCCATTATCAATGAAAGAGGAAGGAGACCTTCCCATTTTGTCTTTTAGATGCTGCTTATGTTTTGTATGTTTTTCTCTGTTAGAACCCAAGTGTGAGTTTGGTATTTATATAATCTTCACCCTTCCCTCTTCATCTTGATTCATTTCAAAATATAAAAATATAAAATATTTTATTTCACACTTTCTACCGATGTTTACAATGTGGAACATTCCCCTTCCATTCCCAAATTTACAATTGCGTATGCCTCCTTAAAATAACTTTTTCTAAGGTGCCGCTAATGGCACTTCAAATATAATTTCAAAATATCACACGCTTAATTTTATTTCAAAATACTACCTAAATATAATTTTTATTTCATTACACCACATAGAGGGTTACCCACTATTTAAAGTGTAAAAATTCATTTTACACACCTTCTACATATTCAAATCTCCCAACTTCAAAAGCTCTCAACTTCAAAGGCCAAGAACAAAGTTTCAATTACAAATTATTCTCGTTCAAGTTGGTACTCAAGATTAATGTGAATAATGTTTGAAAACCTCCAAAAAAAACTAAACCATTACGAAACGTATACCCAGTCGATTCATAACCCTTTGATGAATCCAACACCAGCTGAATCAAACGAATCGATTTGAAATGAATTGGTAATTCAACAAATGTGAACGATTTGAAACGACTATGAATCAAACTAATGCACTGTGAATGATTGTATCAAACTGAATCGAACCCAACTGTTGGCGTAGTTTTACTTTTTTATATTCGTTTTTGAAACCAACCAATGGAATTGTTGAGAAAACTTTTTGAGACATTTTGAAACCAACGAATGGTGGCGATTGAATTGGTTTTTGAAACCTGTTGATTTTTGAACGAATTGGTATTTAAAACTTCTTACAATTTCATTCGGGGTAAAAGAAACGAACAAAAATTCTAATCTCGTTATGTTTCTGACGACTGGAACTGCTCATTTTTACTTAGCATCACTCGGGTCCTATATCATGAATTGTAATCCCTTTCTCGTCACATTTATGGCATTCTTTGAATAACTTCATTCTGGGAAAACATCAAAAGATGTGATCCCCTATTCGTTAGGTTTCTGTTGGGCTAAGAATAATATTTCGGTGCCATTGCACCTAATGAAGATTGAACATGGTTGGGTTTGAATATTGTTGGGTTTGATCATTTATCTTTGTTTGTTAGTTATTAATGTATATTAGTTGTTCATATATATTAGTTATTGATGTATGTTAGTTTACTGATCTCATCTATGTTTGCAATTTAGTTTATTCATGTCAATAATATTTGTAATTTAGTTATTACATGTCATGTATGTCTATAATTTATTCATGTATATTAGTTTGTCATAGTTATTGATGCAATTTAGTTATTCACATATGTTAAATGTAAGAAGAGTTTATTAACATGTGCTCTCTGTTTTAATGTATGTCATCTATGGATAAAGTTTTATACTACTCACATTCTTAGAGGAAGCGTCGGGAAGAAATTCATGATTTATTTAGTGCTATTGAGGGTCAGGTTTTGGTTTGTGCACAGGGCTATGCTAAGTCTCTTGTAGAGGGGCATGTTGAGGCTCCTTCAGAATGGCATGTTGAGTCTACTGATGAGTTCATTATTTTGGATTAATTATGTCAAAATCTAGACCTTGTTAGGCCCTCTGTATTATAAATAATGAGTTTTTAAAATCTTTTTCGTAAAATTCAAGAAAAATACAAGATTACATAAATTTGAGTTAAAAATACAATTTTAGTAAATTGAAGGGGTGAAATCATAATTTTTCAAACTTTATGGGCAAGAAAATAATTTTGAAACATTTATCTAGGAAAAATAAAGTTCTCCCTGAAATTTGGTTGAATTCCGGATTAAAACGAACAATTTATGAATTTCGGAGGGCTAAAATGCAAAGAGGGGTAATTATGTGATTTTTTTAATATTTATGATGTTAAATTCGAATTAATTTTATTTTGCATTTTTACAGGTACCCCGAAAATTTGGACAACAACGGAGTTGATGTGCAAAAATTGTCAGGATGCGACGCGACACGACACGATACTGTTGATACAGTTGTACTTAATATTTTTTATAAAATCACTTGAGTGTCAGTTGAGGCCGTGCCATAGCTTTTCAGAAAGGTCTTGACAAGACTCATAACTTTGAAGTTCGGACAAAAATGAGATTTTGAAGTTTTGAGGGTCAAAAATGCGATTAAATTGGTGTTGTGAATAGTATCGTGAATAGGGGATAATTATTTTTTTTAAAAAGACTTCTCATTATCTTAACCATTGACTACATGAGATAATTATCAGCGCAAATTGAACCAATCAAAGAAGAGTCCACCAAAATCCAAATGCCTCACTCTACGCCTATAACAGGAACCTTTGGCTCATTATTTTGAGGAGAGTTGTAGAGTGTCACTTTAGAATAATTGTTGGTAGTTTTAGTTTGAGTGCTTTATTTATATTTGATGGCCAATAATTATTGTGTTGGAGGAATTCTGTTAAGAATATTTGTGACACACCATTTGTATATTTGTTTATTAAATGAAAATTAGTATTCATTCTTGCAAATTTATTATGTCTACAATTATGCTCGCTCAATTTCCAAACTAGAACTAGGTGAAATTTAGCATGTGTGATTAATATTGTGCGTGATTTAAATTTCTTTTTGTTCCCGATATGTACTAAGTATTTTTTTTTAAATCAATATTCATTTAAAACGACACGAGAGTGCAAACCTTCGGCATTATTTGAAAAAAATCATTTTTTTTTATTTTAAGTATGAATACTTTTTGATGGATTATACTTTTATTAAATTGATTGATAGCCCATGCTTAAAGACTATACTTTAAAATTTTAAAAATGAACGAAATAGGGATTTTAGGCGTCAAAATTTAGAGATGTTAAATTTTATTTTGGACTTATAACGTGTTATTTTTCCGAATTAAATACGACGAGAATCGGTTTAATTTGAGTTATAAAATCGGGAATGACGAATTTAAATTATTGCACAGTGTTAGTTTAAAACGTCCTAGTTTTCACGCTCACTTAATTATATCTTTTGTAGTCACACTTTTTATTTGTGTTAGCTTAGTTTAATATTACATCTCATCTCTAAAACCATTTAGTCTAGTTGGATAGTCATAATTACTTTAAATGAAAAATTGACAAATCTCTGTGGGTTCGACCCGTATTTACACTCGTTATTCTATAATAACCCATGCACTTGCAGTATTTTATAAAATTGACAACAAGTTTTTGGCGCCACTGTCGGGAATTTATTCCGATTTTTTTTTTAAAGTTATGACTTTCAGAGTAGTTTTTTTTTTTCTTTTAGCAATTTTGTTAATACAAAATAAAATTCTGGAAACATAAAAAATCAACAACAATATTTCTATTTTTCTGGGTAAAAAAAATCAGATTTAAGTTTTTTTTAATAAATAGCACTTTTAGCACTAGTTTATCCTAAAATACATTAAAAAAACTTGAAAAAAAAAATTTGAAAATTTCTTGATTCGTTTTTTTTGGTAAGTAGTCCAAAAAAAAAATCTTTCTAGTATTAATTTTGCTATTTCCAAAATAAAAAAATAAATCATAAGAGCGCTTTGTTTTGTTTTTTGTTTTAAATACACCGCTAGTGCGTGTGTCATGTCATTTTTTTCTTCTTTATTTGTTAGTATTTTTTTGTGTGTGTGTCGCACTTTACGCTGGTATAGTTTCTTTTTTTTTCAGAATCACATTCAAAATAAATAAAGACAAAAGTAAAGAAAAATTCGAAAAAGTGTGCAATGGTGTGCGAACGTAAAGAAAACTTGTGCAATCTTGCCACAAGCATAAGAAACTCTCGGGGACGACTGAAACGTAGGCAATGTTTCCCTCCGATCGACGTCAACTTAAACTTCGACCCGACATAAACAAGTGACCATAAAAAGTCCACGCCGGAGGTACGTTTTCGTGCGCTCCTACGTAATTTAACTTCGCACTTAATTTAGCACGTTGCATAAATTGACTTAAGGGCAAAACACGTGTAAAAGATAAGGTGGGAATTTCATCGCCCTTTCTTGGCCCAAAAATCACTAAATAACCAATCATTTGCATATCCCGAGCCATCAGATTTAATTTAAAATCAAGTAGACGTTGGTCTTAGGATATCACATAGCTCATAGGAAACCTCTTAACGAGGCTAGAATTAAAAGCTACTCCAACGCGAATTTGTCAAATCGATCTCGTTTCTCCTTGTCTAGGATTGGTGATTTTTAATGTGTCTTCGTACCGACCACCTACTTGGAAGGAAAAAAATGGGATTTGAGGCGATAGCTGTAGTTGGTTATCTTTTAAATTCTCCCTTGTCAAAGAGCAGGAGTTGTCTAATTAGGGAGATTAATTCGGAGACCCCTCCTGTCGTCGATTAATCTCAGGAAAACTAGATTTTAAAATTGAAATTTCCCTCACCTAAATTAGATCATTCAAATTGCTTTATGTTAGCTAGGAATTATGTGGTTTGAGTCAAATAATTTTTTTAAATTTTCTTCACATAAAAAAAGGGTAAAAAATCGAGTGAGCTCAGTGTATGCGAAGTTGGTTTCAAGATCATACCGGTCGCTTTTCGAGTGTGGAGTCTAGCATTCTCGATACTTACATAGTTAGATTTTCGATATTCATCGAGATGGGAGACGAGTTAGCGCCACTTTCCCTTAAAGATTACCTTTATTCGACTAGGTCGAATCAACCTTCGTGCATACGTCTACCCGATCACACTGCGAATAATTTTCTATTCCATCATGGAACAATCCAAATGTTGCCTGTGTTTCGAGGTAATGACAGAGAGGATCCCTACCTTCATATTCGGGAATTCGAGGAGATATATGGGACCATTAAGTATCAACAACTCACCGATGAGATTGTCAAACTTAAATTGTTCCCTTTTTCGTTGAAAGACAAAGCCAAGAGTTGGTTTAACTCATTAACACCCGAATCCATCACCACTTGAAACCAAATGAGTGTCGTCTTCCTGCAAAAATTCTTTTCCAACCAAAAGACGGCGTTGATACGTCATGCCATCAACACATTTAGCCAAAAGGAGGGAGAAGCATTGTGGATGTATTTGGAGAGATTCAAGGAATTGCTACTGCAATGTCCGCACCATGGGATTGAGATGGGACACCAAGTCCAAATTTTGTATGAGGAGTTCGATTGTAATACTCGAACTATGCTCGAGTCACTATGTAACGGTTATTTCATCGAGAAAAGTGAGGTCGGCGCTTGGTTATTCCTATAAGCCATAGAGAAAAGTCCCAGAGACGGGCACCCAATAGAGAATCTAGGTCCACCACATCAATGAGGGTTTATCTCGCTAAGTCGAACAAAGTTATTATTTAAATGCCAAAGTAGCCACATTAGACCGACGTTTAGAAGCTTTAGGGAAGAGCAAAGAGGGCAATCGAGCCGCACAATTAGTCGTACAACATGTAGGTTCCCCTATGTGTATACTTTGCGATGCATTCGACCACTTAGTCGACAATTATCCCGCCCTTCCGACCCACAAGGCATGTACCGAGCAAGCCAATGCCCTTTACCAAAATAGGCCAAAGTATGACCCATATTCCAATGCGTATGATCCGAGGTGGCGATACCACCCCGATTTTTCATGGTCTATGGGTCAATACCTAGAAAGTGAAGCTCAGTTTTCTGGTAATCCACCTCCAGGTTTCCAAAAGAATACCACTTAACCATCGTATCCTTCTTCCCAAAATATCCAAACTTTAGAGGATATGATGAATTTGCTTACTTAAAGTACCTTCCAATTCCATCAAACCACTCAAAATGTTATCCAATCCACCCAACAGAGCTTGCATGCAAACACTCAATCCATAGCCAAACTCGAGGTTCAAGTGAGTTAATTAGCGAACGTGTTGAGTGAGAGAAACAAAGGAACATTCTCGAGTCAACCTGAGCCCAATCCTAAAGGTAACATACCTAAATGTCAATATTTTGTGCAATATAACGTCAGTTCATCACAAACCCAGGAGGATGTCAAAGCAATCATCATGCTTAGGTCTGGTAAGGAAGTCGAAAAGAATGTCTTACCACCCATCGATAGTGAATCCTAGAAACTTAAGGAGAAGGAAGATCCACATGTGGATCCAACTTCCTCCCCACCCTTATCTTCCGAGATATCTGTTCCAAAATATCCATTTCCCCAATGATTCGTGCCCCAAAAGAAGAAGGCGCAAGTTGATAAGATGTTGGAAGTGCTCAAGAAAGTACAAATCAATATCCCACTTCTTGATGTTATATAAAAAGTCCCATCCTACGCCAAATTTATGAAGGACCTTTGGACCTTCAAGATAAACACCAACGTGCCCAAGAAAGCTTTTCTCGCCGAGCAATCTAGCTCCATCATTTCCTATAGAACTCTAGTCAAGTACAAGGATCCCAGAACGCCGACGATATCTATTAAGATAGGGGAGCATCACTTCGGGAAAGCTCTCTTAGACTTAGGAACTAGCATGTACCTTCTGCCATACACCGTATATGAGAAACTAGGTTTGGGGGAGTTAAATCTCACTAAGATGACCTTGTTTTTAGCCGATCGATCCATTAAAATACCTAGAGGTGTTGTAGAGGATGTCTTGATTAAAGTGGGTGAGTTTATCTTTTCAGTAGACTTTGTGGTCTTAGACACACAGCACGTATTAAACTTAGCCACGAAAATCCCGATCATCCTCGGTCAACCCTTTTTGGCCACCTTCGAAGCTGTCATTCGATGTCGTAGTGGGCAACTGAACCTGTCATTTGGGAACATAACCATAGATTTGAATGTTTTTAATTTAAAGGGGTCATGGTCTGATGAGGGAGAGAATGAAGTCAAGTACGTTCAAGAAGTGAACGATGTCACTACCCCACGGGATAATGACACACCCAATCTACATGTTTGGCCACCTGATATGCCTCTAGATATGGGTCTTGAAGAATTTGAAAAAGAATTTGGTCCGGTTGATGAGGAGCTTACTGTTGACGCCCAATATTTATTGAACTCTTTTTGTCATTTAGATGAGAGAGACTAGGATGATAGGATGAATTAATTCCTTCTCTGTGAACGAAAACCCGATCCTTTTAAAAGTATGTTGGCACGTGAGGTTTTATCTATTAGTGATGAGATTGAAGAAATCATTCAAGCATTTCCACCTGGTGACACATGTTTTGTCATGTCGTATTATCCTATTCCACCACGTCCACCTATGTCATTTGATTCTTTGGATGAGATCGAGGACATGAATAGAAGATCGTTCGATTTTGAGAGAAACCTAGGATTAGCGTGTCATTAGAAATTTCATTATGATAGTCTCTGCAAGGCTGACGTTCTCTATTATAATGTGTGCGCATCTCGTTAATTTCACTCACCACACTCATTATGGACCTTCATGTGTATACTTTGTCGATTGGGTTGACTCCAAATTGTTCAGACTTTCGATTTATGATGCAATGCATGTGAGATCGATGGGAAGTTGGTAACGCAAGTAAAAATTCACGGGTAATATCATCCTTTTACTTTTGTATTTTATTTACTTTGTCTATATTTCTAGTTTGAGCATATATTGAGGGCAATGTAAAATTTAGGTTTGGGGGTAAGGATGGTATTTTAGAAAATAAAATAGAAAATTTTCAAAAATCCAAAAAGATTTTCAATATAATTGAGTTTTGAAACGATTTCTTAATATATAATTAATTCATGGATCTCTCAACTTATGAAATTTTTACACATTAGCCATACAATATGATCGAAAATGGATCTTGAGGAGAAAGTTAATATGCTTAACGAATAAATGTGGAGATTTTAACCCGGTAAGATTTTTGTGCCATTCATCATTTTTGAGAGATTTAAATCAATCCGAGTTAAAACAACTCAAACTTTCCTTTAGTAATAAATTCGTTGATAATCTCAAAATTCATTATTTTGTTCGATTACTGAAAACAAAAAGTCAAAATGTGAATATTAAGCACTAGAAGTCTTAGTAAGTCCTCTTGAGACACAAATAAACTTAATGAAACTTGGGAAATGAGATTAGGCCATCATTTGAAAGCCCAAAAAGTAAGCCCAAACTCCAACATTTTTACATTATTTCGTTGCAAGCTCATTCGAGCCAAAAAGAAATATACCTCTTTGTTAAAAACCCATTATCCTACCCAACTCTACTTGGGAGTTTAAAGCCCATAAAAAGAAGACATACCCATTTTCTGAGAATACTATGGTAAAATTACGGTAGGAAAAAGGCCAAAAGAAAAGGAGGTTGCACAAATAATGTGTGAAAACAAAAGAAAAAAAAAGGAGGAAGAAAGAAAGAAAAAAATGTGAGTTTGAAAAGAAAAAACGAAAAGAAAAAGAAAATATAGGTTGGAAGAAAAAGTGCCTAAAAATAAAAATACGAAAAATCTCTATATGCTCAAAAAAATTTGAACTCCAAAGCCATTCCTTCTAGCTAAAATCCGAGCCTACAATACAATCAAAGAAAGTCCTTATAGATCTCAAATGAAATTGGTTATAGTGTGGAGAGAAGATGAATAGAATCTATGGTGTGATTCAATGTTTTCAAAAAGTAATTGATTTTTCATTCATGAGATCATATCCATCCACTATAAAAAGTTTGTTTTTCATCATGTATATGTGAAAATTGTTCATTCAAATTTATTCTTTTATTCATATACCGAGAGAAAATAACTCATTTTCGAGTGTTCAATTGAGAGTGCATCCCATGAGATTTTGAAATCAAAAAAAACTTTCAGATAAGAAATGTAACGATCGAATATTTTGAAATGGATGGTTATATTGGCTATGCACGCACACACAATAGTTGAGATAGAAAAAATAAAATTCTACTATATCTATGAAGTTTGAATTCAAAACTTGGTTATATTACTTTTGATTCTTTGGTATTGGATCAAGTTTTTTAATTTTGTGGGTATATTCACTGCAAATCCTCACGAAATAAACTCGTCCACAAGGATGACCTAGAAGTTTAACGGCTTGTTGCACGTGCTAATTGCAATCGTGATTCCTATGAAAGTGAGTTAGATTTTAAAATTTTAGTTTTGCTCGAGGACTAGAAAATTTTATGTTTGGGTATATTTGATGAGTGCGTTATTTTTCATGAATCATGTCAAAATCTAGACCTTGTTAGGCCCTTTGTATTATAAATAATGAGCTTTTAGAGTCATTTTAGTAAAATTCAAAAAAAATGCAAGTTTGAATAAATTTGAGTTAAAAATAAAATTTTAGTAAGATGAAGGGGTAAAATCATAAAACTTTATGGGCCTGAGAATAAGTTTTAAATGTTTATCTAGAAAAAATAAAGTTTTTCCTGAAATTTGGTTGAATTCTGGATTAAAACGAGCAATTTATGAATTTCGAAGGTTAAAATGTAAAGAGGGGTAGTTATGTAATTTTTTAAATATGGATGATCCTAAATTCGAATTAATCTTATTTTGCATTTTTATAGGTACCCCAGAAATTTGGACAACAGTGGAGTTGATGTGCAAAAATTATCAAGATGCGACGCGATACGACACGGTACGATTGACACAGCTATACTAAATATTTTTTATAAAATCGCTCGAGTATCCGTTGAGGCCTTGCCATAGCTTTTCGAAAAGGTCTTAACAATACTCGCAACTTTGAAGTTCGAGAAAAAATGAGATTTTGAAGTTTTGAGGGTTAAAAATGCGATTAAATTTGATGTTGTGAATAGTGACGTGAATAGGGGATAATTATATTTTTTTTAAAACGACTTCTCAATTATCTTCAACCCTTTGTAAGACTCCATGAGATAATTATCAGCTCAAATACAACCAATCAAAGAAGAGTCCACCAAAACCCTAGTGCCTCACTCTAAGCCTATAAATAGGACCCTTTGGCTCATTATTTTGAGGAGAGTTGTAGAGTATCACTTTAGAATAATTGTTGGTAGTTTTAGTTTGAGTGTTTTATTTATATTTGAGAGCTAATAATTATTTTGTTGGAGGAATTTTGTCAAGAATATTTGTGATACACCATTTGTAAGTTTGTTAATTTAATGAAAATTAGTATTCATTCTTGCAAATTTATTATGTCTACAATTATGCTCGCTTAATTTCCTTACTAGGACTAGGTGAAATTTATCATTTGTAATTAATATTATGTATGATTTAAATTTGTTTCTGTTCCCGATATGTGCTAAATGTTTTTAAAAAAAATTGGGATTCATTTAAAACGACACAAGAGTGCGTTTTAAACCTTCGGCATTGTTTGAAAAAAATATTTTTTTTTTATTTTAAGTATGAGTACTTTATGATGGGTTATACTCTTATTAAATTGATTGATAGCACATGCTTAAAGGCTATACTTTAAAAATTATAAAATGAACTTTCTAAGGGAATAGGGATTTTAGGCGTCTAAACTTAGAGACGTTAAATTTTATTTTGGACTTATAACGTGTTATTTTTCCTAATTAAATATGATGAGAGTCGGTTTAATTTGTGTTATAAAATTAGGAATGACGAATTTAAATTATTGCACATTATTAGTTTAACATGATAAATGGATCCAACGTCCTAGTTTTCACGCTCACTTAATTATATCTTTCGTAGTCACACTTGTTAGCTTAGTTTAATATTATATCTCATCCCTAAAATCATTTAGTCTAGTTGGACAGTCACAATTACTTTGAATGAAAAATTGACAAATCTCAGTGGGTTCGACACGTACTTACACTTGCTATTCTATAATAGTCCGTACACTTGCGGTATTTTATAAAATTGACAACAACTACAATAAAGGGGCATGTGTTAGAGGTCCATGTTGAGGATCCTTCAAAGGGCCATTATGAGGCTCCGTCAAAGGGTCATGTTGAGGCTCCTTAAGAGGGTCATGAGGAGGCTCCTGATGTGGGAAATGTGGAGGATCCTACTGAGGTCCATGCTAATGATTTTGGCCCATCCAGTAACCCATCACATAAATAACATAAGTCGGTTGCCTTATATAATAAAAAGAAGGTAGCCAAAGCCGAATCATCATCTGAGGCTTATAAGGGTCCTAAGGATCTCATTCTTTTGAACGATTTTGTGGATCATGTTGCCTATGGTATTTTTTATGTCTCAAAATGGAATAGGTACAATTTTATAATCACAGATAGAAAAACAAAATCAATCTAAACAAACACACAAGAGGTAAAGATTTTTAAAGTGGTTCAACTGTAAAAAGCTTACGTCCACTGTTGATATTATTTCTGGTGGTTATAATAGCTCAGTATGGTGTACTTGTGATTGATTGAATTGTCCCCTTGAGTTAATGGAGAATATATATTTATCGTGATCTAGAATCCTAGAGATGGAATGCATTTATATCTCCATGCAAATACATCTGTATACAGTAAATGAGACTCTTGACATTCAGTGTTAGTTGCCATTCCATCCGAGAAACCTTTACTATTCCGGATTGTTTTTATTATGGGAGTTGGTCAGCATTCCAACCAACTAGGAAATCTATTGATGCCAATCAAGAAATCTAAATGGCAACATAGGAGGACAGGTGTCTATTTTTCATAGGTCCACGTAGGAGAGTAATTTTTACAAAGAATAAAAGCCCCCAATGCTCAATGCTTGATGATTGATCGAAAGCGAGGAGTATTTATTCAAAACTTTTCTTAGCATAATGTCTGAGAGTTGGTCGGCAGTCGACCTCTCGTACTTGTACAAAATTTTAATACCACTATTGATAATGGAATTTTTGGAAATAATTCAAACTTTTTCGAACTGCCAAAGGATACACTTTTTTTGCGCTTAAGGAAGTGTGCAGTTGGCGATAGTTCAAATGTTCGTGTAGTTCAATCATTTTGTTTCTTATATAGAGGCAACCTATAAAAGTACGGCAATTCCCTCCATTTTTCTTAACGAAAACCTTTTGCACTCTAGATTTCTCTCTTCTTTCTCAAGATTTCCTCAGTCGTTATTTGTTGCTTGCTCTACAATATCATTTTTTGTTCTGTGCTGTCTCATTTAGATCTCTATAAGCTATCCTTTCCTTTTTTATGATTTTCTTATATTTTATTCACGATATATATCGTAGACGATAGTTCCTTAGAGAAATTTAGGGAAAAGAGAAAAATTCATTATTCAGTATATCTAGATATTGACCATGGCCCAATTGATGTGTATTCTCTGGATAAGGGTCACTAGATTCCCACTTTGTCATTACAGAGTGTGGTATTACTTTTCCACTAAACCTATTTTTCCTTCAGTTCTGTTAATACTTTAATGTTGTTCTAATAAGAATAGCTCCCAATACGTAGACAGTCGTGAGTGGAGTGAATGGGTTGAATGAGATTTATGGGAACCATATTCGAATCCCCGAATTAATGTCTTGCTATAAATGGGGAACCACTAGGGAGAAAACTTATTACTTGAAGACTAGGTAAGTCAATAGGGCTTTGGTGGTCAACCTGCCAGATTCCAATAAGGATTATTGAGATTATGGTGTTATTATGGAGCATTGGCAATATGCTCCCCTTCTTGATGAGGTAAAATACACTGGGCCTAGATGCCCCCAGGAAGGGCATGGCATAGGTCATACTTCTTTTTCTAACTTACTCTTTTGTTCATTAATTGTTTAAAACTTTATCGAGTAACTGACTTGTTTTATTTCTGTGTAGAGGAAAGAAAAAAGAAGTGTCCTGAGGAAGTTGAGGTGAACATTCGACCTCAAATACTTGTAGGGAGTTAATGAAAGGTTGGGAGAGGAACATCCTAGATATGCTTCTATGTTGTTAGAGTACAAAAGTTTAATTACTTCATTTGTTATCCAATTAACACTAGTATTGCCTCAGTCTCCAATCAATTTAGACGAGGAACTTGCATCCACTTCTTCAGCTGCAGAGTCAGTTGGGCAGAGCTTGTTCCAGGAGGGACCTCTTCTTAATTTGAATATATTGACATCACCACTAATCCTACACCTACTGTAGAGATGGTGAAGATAAAAATACCCAATTTACTGGAAGGATCTGAATCTTCTCCCCCTCCTTCTCAAAAGACTACCGCAACTGATAAGAGGTCTCGAGCTAATGAGAAGAGACCTCAGGCTATTACCACTAAGGAGGCTCGAATTGAAGAACCTTAGAAAAAGAGGTTGAAAAAAGGTTTGACTCGCCATCAAGAACCGACTAAAAAGTCCACTGAGCTGGCTAAATTTGCTGAGGTGGCCAAGACGTTTATTGTTAAGCAAGGCAAAATTGAGGATGCCTGTGTGGCGATCAACCCTGAGTTGGCCAAGGGCTTAATAAATCCTATTACTTTGGCAGCAGATAAGTCAGCTGCAACCCCTATGACTAGAGCCTGATTAACTGAGAGGGTTGCCCAAACTCTGGCCTTAGTAAATTCATAACCCTACTGTTGTTATTTAATAATGTTTAATACCTTTATTCTAAACTGATGTAACACACTTATTTACTTGCAGTTCTTAGTTGACTTCAACCAAATGATGATGAAAGATGACTAGTTAAGGTCTTCCTCCTCGGCTGATGTGAAGGAAGCTTTTGAGGGTTTACGAAAATCCTTGTAAGTGTTTGGGGAATCTCTAGAAGAAGAGAGACAAACTTGTCAAGATAAAATTTAGGATGCATAGGACAAGGCCAAGACATCCTAAAATGAAATAAATACTTCCCTTGATCATTTAACCCAGGTCGAACAGAAACTAACTAAAGCTGAGCGCAGGGCAAAGACTTCTAAAGATAAAACTATTAGTCTGACTGCTGATAACGCTACTCTCAAGGTTAAGGAAAAGAAGGACAAGGAAGAGGATATTAATAAGACATGGAAGAAATTATTTGTTGTATCAACCATCTAGATAGAGTATGCCAAGAAACTATCCTTCAAAGAAGGTTGGTCAGAAGCTTTGAAGGGGGTCGGCACTCAAGTAAAATCTAAATTATTTGAAAGACATGACCTAGGAACTCCTCCTAACCTGGATGAAGACTTTGATGATGATCGAGAGGGTTATGGGGAGTCTTCCATGGTGCCTTAAAGCCATGCCGACTAGGATAAGACCCAGGACAAGGACAAGGTTTAGCTCCTTTTACCCAGTTTATTTTTTCTTTCTATCTTATGTATTTTTCATTTCTTCATCTTTTTCTGTTGTAATGTAACCAACTCTTTAATGATCAATGAAAGTACATATTTTTGCTAAATCTTTCCCCATTTCTTGTGGTGTTGATTGTTTGTTGCTTGTAATCTTCAATATTGTTTATATAGTTTTTTTTCTTAGTCGGCCCATAAAATTATACTTGTAAATTTCTAGTTTGATGCCAAGAGGAAGTTGATAGTGTCTGCTAAATTTGACATACTTAGGTGATGTCAGAGTCTTCTTGAAGCAGGTCATGTTCCACTGACTGAGGAAAAATTGATGGGGTTACTTGGCCCAGATGCCTCTGACCAAGTGAAAAATGCTTATGTTCACCTACATTTCCTTCTAGATAGAGCTGTGGAGAACAATGCTAGGTATTATGAGATGATTGAACAAATGCAAGAAGACCATAAACTCTTCAAGGCATTTCTTTATTTTGATTATAAAGCTAAGTACAAGGCCCTAAGTAAATGTTGGGGACTTGATGGAAAAAAGTGCAAGATATTACTTCTGCCATGAGTAAGAAGGGACTAGCATTGATCTAAGAAATTAAAAGTTCCCGATCAATTGCTTCCCTTTTGGACAAAGAAAATAATTCCTTAAGTACTAAACTAGAGAGTTTGAAAAAATTAACCAATATTGAGTCGGATGAAGGAGTGTCTTTCTTAGAGAAGGAGAATGCCATGCTGCTAGAGGAGCTGGAAAACTTAAAGAAAAAAAGACTAAATCTTGCCAATCTTCCAGATAAGCCATGGTTAGTCGGCCAACTATTGTTAAAGAAATAACTAAGAAGGTTTTGGCCGACCAAGCTGCCTTACTCCAATAAAAGACAAGGCTATCAATAAACTCTAAGATAATGTGGACCTACTGACCTTCCACTTCCATAAGCAACCCAAGGTTGTCTGAATGGATGGGTATAATGAGGCCTTGACCTACTTAGATAAGCATATGGAGCAGGCTAGGAATGAAGGATATAAATGGGGTTGTATGAACTTTCTTAGTCTACTAAAGATTCCCAAAGGTACTAAATTGTGGTATTTGCATGATCCTAGAATGTTGGATTATCATGATCCTCCTTTTAAGATTAATATTAGCAGGATTCCTCATGATTCCATTCACCAGAGCTTAATCAGAAAGTATATTGGAGACTATGGCCTGGAAGGAGAGGATGAGTATGTTCGACCCCAACATTTACCAGATCGATCGAGCATCAGTAAACGTACCAAACTAAGGGATTTTAGATCCACCACGCTGCCAATCACCCTTGATGAGCCTCCTGCTGGGATGAGCAAATGCGAAGGAAATCATACAGTAGGATAGACTTTGTACTTTCTTTCTTTTCAAATGTAACACCAAGTGTTTGGAGTAAAATGGACTTATTTTTCAGTAAGTATGTTGTGATATGTTTTTGTTTTTATTTAAGCTTTGTGATTGATTTTAATCAACTTGCCAACTAGGTAACCTACCTTATGATTAGTTAATCAACTTGTCGACTAAGTAATCTGCTTAAATGATAAATACTTTATCCATAATTGAATCTTTTTGTAATGCCTTAGATTCGACTAATGCACTTAGATAAAATTGTGATTAGTTTTGTTGAACTAAGTGAGAGTGCGCCAAAAATCAATGAACTAACTTGTTTAATTAAATTCTAATTTTATGCCCAAAAATGCTAACTCTTGCAAATAATTGTGATTGACTAATATAAAAGCAAGCATGCACACAATCACAAATTTGAGGAAAAATCTCCCAAAGGGGAAACATTGTATAACGACTTACAAATACAGAGAAATACAACTTGACACACTAATACCCGCAGGCGTCGGTTCATTGTTATCGGAAAGAGATCCCGTAAGAGCTCCAATACTCAGCAATGAAGAAACTGATTTCTTTTCCACAAGTGTACTCCAGATGAGTAGAATGAGTAATCTAGGGTTTAGAACAATTCACATATATATTTGGGATAATTTTGTGAATCAAAAGAGGTTTAAACCTCTAAAAACGAAATCTTAAAATCATAGTTGTTTTTGCAGAAAACGGAGTTGTAAAGACTTCAAAAACCTGACTATAGAAAGAAGATATTTATAATAAAATTGAGTCTACATGCTCGCTCGGATGACAAAGGTATGTCACTCGAACAACTTTAAATGTCCTTTGATATTTCTTCACGCGAGACTTCAAACAAAGTTAAAATAGTAAAACAGTACGGATTCGTTCGATGAAAACTTCAAGGGAGCTTCAAATGACCTATCACGCGACATGTGATGTCATTTGATACGGTTATTTGAACGACATCAGCATGTCGTTTGAACGACATGGCTTAGTCGCTTGAACTACTAAAACATCATTTTCTAAGTTACACATTTTAAAAAGTATTTTATAAAATTCCCAGTCGCTTGAACATTTTCTAAATTAAACATTTTATAAAACGTTTGAACAACATGGCTTAGTCATTCAGTCGCTTGAACGACTGAACGTTTGCTTTTTAGAAATTAATTTCAACTTAGAAAACCCGAATTTTTCGATAAAAACACTTTATAAAAAAATTCCCAAATAAATACGGAAATATTAAAAACTCTAAATTAAACATTTTACCATAATTGGGAGTGGAGTAATGTGAACGATTGAAGACGCATGTTGCACATTGCTCAATGATATTGCACTACGCGCGTATAAAAATTATGGGTGTGTGAAGCTTTGGGTCGTCATGGATTATTGTGTTGGCGTGCCTAATGTAGTGGTATAAGACATACTTGCTGTGATCTAGGACACATAGAAAAATCCTAGATTCTAAACGAACATTTATAAAATCATATCCTTACAAATCTCCTCCTATGTCTATGCCGGTACATTCATAAAAAGTATTCGAATTATGCTATCCAAACTCAAAACAAATGTCATACCTTTTAATATCCTCATAAACCCAAAAACTGGAAATACTAAATGTCATGTCTTCGAAACTTCTTCAACATCTTCAATTCTTCAACTCTTCAATCTTTCTATATCATCACTAGGGTGTGCAAAAATAATCTTCAATATTTAACCTACACACATGAGATAAGAAATAACACCCGCGACGTGCAAAAATTTGACAAATAATGATAAGCAAAAATAATAGCAATTAAGCTCAAGTAAATCATTATAAAATCAAATATTGAAACATCACCACCATAATTCGTTCTCCCCCTTTTTATGATGTCCCGAAATTGACAAATATGAAGAACAAAAAGCAATGCATATGGATAATGTCTTAAGGTAAAAAAAACTTTCTCAAAAAAAATTATACAATAAAGAATCATACCATGAAAGAACACGAAAATAACTAAGGCGGTGATAGAAGAAATGAAGGGATGTGATAAAATTCAATAGGAAGGAAGCAAAGTTCATGGATGGTTTGGCCTGGAGGATCAGTCAGCCTTTGAAGAAAGCTAACTCCATGGATGGTTTGGCCTAGAGGATCAGACAGCATTTGATTGGTAATCCTGCATTGATGACTTACACTGACGTCGTCAATGCCGCACGTGTGCATTGTCAGGATCATCACTACCATGTGTGACACCCCTCCTAATTAAATACCGATTGATCAGTCCTTTATTAGATTAAAATCAAGGTGAACGGTTGGTTCATTCTTAGCATCATTGTCGCATAATAAAATTTCCAAATTAAACAACCTAAATAATTAAGCTAAGTGACAAAATAATTTAAAGTCTTATTTCCATTTTAAATTCCAACTTGAAGACCCTTTTTTAAATAATCATCAGTCTAAGAATCACATAAGTGCTACGGGTACCAATCAACAAAAACGAATTAATCCATCTAGATTAAATAAACCAAGTCAACTAACCATACATGAAACCATCCTCACAAGATTTAACTCCGAAGGAGTACTAAATACTGGAAAATATAAATAACATAAATCTCTGACAAAAACCAAACGGAATAGGAAATCGGGTGGCACATGCCCTAACCATGAAGAACTAAAGCAAGAACTGAATCAATGAAGAGGTCGTCTAAAACAAAGGCCTGCAACTCCCACGTAAGCTACATCACGTCCAATCCAAAGAACCTATGCGTGACGCCCCTATGGTTGGGCACCTGTAATACATACATACATACATACATACATACATACATATATATATATAAGAGAGAGAGAAAAGATAGAAAACGGGTCAGATCCCGAGTGTAAAACAGTTTTGAAATAGTTTAGCAAGTATTTAAAATGCTTACTGGAGAATGTAATAACCATGTTAGTATGCGACACTCTCATGAGAATTCTCACCTCTCATCTAGTGTGCACGTCTACCGTACTAATAAATCTCATAAGTTTCTCTAACTTGTTCTCCATAAGGTTTTATCACGTAAAAAGTAAGGTTAGGATATTTATTTTGGGAAATCAATCTCTTCAAGATTTCTTACGCTATTTAGAACAAATTATTACCGTTATAAAGTTCTCGAACACTTAAAATAAAGTTGAAGCATTTATTCATTACTTATCTACTTATACGCATAGTAGAAAGTTCCCATATAGATATACGTATATATATTAATCACACAAATAATATATATATACTAAAGGCACCCTACATAAAATCTATGGTGCTGGCATACTCTGTTACCAAGTCCCCGTATCACACATATTAAGGGAAATACTAGTTCGGAATCACTCTCGAATTGTATTAACATAAAACACATAAAACTGGAGGCGAAGGGTCGCACATACCCTCACGTCTCTTAGGACCGTCTGACTATCAATCAGATAGTCTGTACCAAGGAATCCTATGTTCTAGGGTACGAGTTAGTATCCCCCATAAAGGTCCAATCGAGATAAGACCGTCCCAACGCGAAAACCCCCGTGATAGCAAGTAGCCCGAGTATGATTTTTATATAGATATATAATAAATGCACAATCACACAATTGTATATATATAAGTATCCACATTTCTAAATTAGGTGCGCTCACGACCCATAATTAAAATTATCCGTTATTAACGCATTTTACTCGATTATTTCGCGTAACGGACTCATCATTTTTATTCTCATTTATAATTCACTTCATACTCACTTTTCCTCTCTCGAAGTATTCTAAGTATAATTTTAGTAGGTATACACTCCATTAGTTTCTGGTTTAACTCCCTTACGAGTCTCGATCTTTTTTATTAAATGCACGCATGATTTCTTATACACATGAATAATTCCTCATTAACCAAAAATCTCATCCTACACTAAATTTCACTCAGCGGAGTCCACCTATGCCCTACTTGTCCTTTCTATATCCCATTATACTCCAATAATAACAATCAAGGGCTCCTATGCATTTTAATCAGATTAAACCAACGGACGAGAATTATGCAGTTTTCCAAGAGGGGTCAATCGATCGATGTAAGTGGGTCGATCGATCGATCGTCGATCGGTCGATGTTCTTGATCGATCGATCGATCGAGCGAGCAGTTATGACAAAACCTGCTCTTTTCCAGTTACGGGTTTACCTCTACAAATTCAACCAAATCATCATTAACGATTCCCAAACTCATAATTAACAATACTACAAGTATCATACCTAACAGCAAGATATCCTACGTAAAATATGTCTGAATTCATCAAGTATCATGATTTAATGGGGTAAAGTTCATTTAAACTACAAGAACACTAATTCTCTTTTAGTTTCCATTCTTTCAATTATTTCCCAGATTTCTTACTTCTAATCCCATACAAATTTGTGGCTTATCCTCTACATGTGATTTAGATGTCCAGAATGCGTCTGCTTCCTCTACACATATGATTTGAAATCTCCAAAATATAATTTCTTCCATGAAACACGTTCTGAACAACCCTAGACTAACATGATTGAAGCAATAACTAAAATAAAGAAAGATAGATACTTTCCTGAGAATTGAAGGTCTGATTCGATGACTCTAATTGGTATCGTAGTAATCGTCTTCTTTCGATCTACGCTTTGGTGGCGGTGGGGGTGCAAAATTGGTGGTTCTTGGCCTTGAACACTTAGAAACCTTTTTCCCTTTTTCTTCCTATGGCATCCTTTCCTTTTGGTTCCCAGAACCCTAACTTCACTGGCACTCCATATGATATAATCTTAATGATTTTCGTCATTATTAAAGGCCAAAAATAAAAAAAATTACCAAAATGCCCTCCCGGGTTATCGGTTAGACCTAAAAACGTCCCGAGACCCAAACTAAACCCTCGGGTACACTTTTCTGACTATCTCGACCCTTCCGGACACATTGGCACACTCGAAATGACCATACGGGTGACTTATAATTTATTCACTTTTAATAATAATAATATAGTCCCAACATGACACAGGCGCATCCCGACTTAAATTTCCATAATTGCCATTTTGTTTACTTGTGACAATTTTTTAATAAAATCAATCTTATATATTACTTTACTCATCCAGTAATATTCAACAAATTTCCAATAATTACTAACTCTCGTCACGCTAGTAAATTTTTAAAATGAAATTTTGGATTAATATTAAATTAATATCTCAATTAAATTTAATAAATCCCCAATTTTAAAAGCCATAAAAATACGGGGTATTACATACTCCCCCCCTAATAACGGATTTTTTTCCCGAAATTCAAAAAATAAGGTATGCCTGGTAAGAATATATCTGGATATTTTAAAAATACGCAAAACGAACTCTCAGTTAAGGCAAATTTCTATAGTCCTCCCCGCCTCACAATAAGCTTATTTAACACTCTCAATACTATCGGTGATAGAGTCACACTTTAATGACAGCACTTCACATTGTGCCCCAATCCATTGCTATTCGCATGAGGCGAGCCTACACATCATTGGCCCCCATTGTCTCAATATTATTAAGAGGTCGCACCTCACTACGTAACAATTACTCGTATTTGGCTAAACACAAAACTCCCATTCTGAGAGAAACTATACGAACATCTGCACACTATTGTTCGCGTAAAATAGTCGTTCCACCATAGTCATCAGACTCAAACTCGACCAATCCAAAATTCTGATTATCCGCCCATCTCTTAACATTCAGAGTGAGAAAAGTTAAGGTTTTTCCACACCAAAACCTCAATAAGCACCTTGTTCGCAATAAACAGGTGCGAGTTCTCCCACGGAACTCTACCGTACTAAGCGTCACTTGCTAGATACATCCATTGTGGAAATGAAATGATTACCATTAATTCAAAATTACTTTCACGTCGTTCCACTAATATTTAATCACCTCGCCTACCCCCCGACTAAGGGTGATACAACCTACTCAAAACAAAACGCTATCCCCATTATTTCCCGAAACTCTGGTTTGAATGTGGGGTTCAATGATCCCATTCTAGTTCAGAAAAATACCAGGAAGAACCTCTTACCGATGCGATTCTTATTTTCAAAGAAAGGTTGGGGCACACTATCTAATAGTGTATACTACCAAAAAGAATAATAATCACATTTTTTTAGGTCAACTTGTTCCACACATTCTAAGGGACTCGGGACCTTAGATTGAAGTTGTCACCACATCCAAGAAATTTCACATAATTTCTCTCTTCTATTTTAGAAATCGTAGGTTTGCTACAAAATTCTTTGGTTGATCATCTCGTTCCAACCAATTTATATTTATGAGTGGTGCCCGCGGAGACTACTCACTATGTCCCTCTCAACATCAACTTCTTCTTGTAATGTCTCACATTAAGTGACACTTAATACTCCCCTTCTTTCCTTTGCTTATACTAAAAGTTCCGACCCATGCACTTTTTTCCACGATGTGCACTTACGGATCTTTTATACCATACTAACATCATCATTCAACCTACGCGCAAGTTGCTTTCTACACTTGACTAGGTAAAGCTTCGCTCCGAGTGTTTTCCATAATAGTTAAGCTTTATCCTTCTCAAGTAATACCCTTAATTGGCTTCCCATAGCCTTCCAACTAAATTCGTGTTTGCTACTCTGAGCGTACACGTATATATGTAACACCCCGCCCGCCCGGGGAGAGCAAATGAAGTGCTACTTGATAAAACTAAACTAATCCACAATATAACAAGGTATAGAGTATCTAAATAAAATCCCACAAAATAAGAGAAACCACTAATCTCAAACTCTTCAAATTAATACAACACTATTCTCTCGAATAAAACAACTAAAATAAATCTCCAATGCTCTATACAACACAATAAAATAATACAAATCTTCCAAAAATATTCTTCCCAAGACAATCCATGCTTAATCCACGCTACCAGTTCCACTTTGTTATGTTGTTCTCACAAACATATATTCCACGCGTCTATTCCCATATCTTTTTCAACAACTAACTAGGATGCCCACACACCCTATAAACCGTGAATACTGGTGTAAGCATCACCTACGCTTCACACATAACACCTAATTCTTTATTTCCCTTGTGCTCACAATATGTTTGACAAAACTTGGGTACTCTCAAACCTCTTTATCGTCATTCCACCCTTCGATTGGTTGATAAAACAAAACTTCCAAAGTTTCCTTACCACACAACTGGCATCCTACTCTTGTCCCTTAACTCACTTCGGGAAAGCATTAACGCATGTGATTTCACTCTCCACAAAATACCTCTACACATAATTCACTTATCACCTGTCATACTAACCGTATTAGGATTGTCCTTCTCTCGGAATTTGGTAGGCTCGATTCCTGATGGCTACCCCCGTTGTTCCCTTAGCCTTGTTGGCCCTAAAGAACATGCTACTGGCTTCAATAACCCTTACTGAATTCACCATCGCTTGGTAAGAATTCCACTATCCGGCTCATTTAAATGAGCCCCCTGATGGGTCTCCCCCTTGCGGTGTTTTACTATCTACTTTTCGTCTAGGCTCATTCTCCAATAAATATTTCGATTACTTTAGCTCCCTTTATAAGAGCATTAACATCTCTACGGATAATACGTGACATTATCACCATATGGATCGACTGTCTAACTGAATTCTCTTTAAGTGTTGTCAATCTTTCCTCACGAGTTGATTTCCCACTTAAAATCTTCTCTACCATTGGTATCTACTCCCGCTGATACAAGATTTGCTAAAAGTCTAAATCCATTTACAAATGGGCCCCTGTTTGGCCCTTTCGCAATGGGTTCAGAACAACGTTCATATCTTATTCTGAATAATTGATGAAAGAACGTGCGGTTAAACTGTACCTAAGGTCCTTCCCTTGACGCAACATTTCACTACTAACGGTGGTGGTGGACTCCCATTATTGTAACTTTACTCTGTTGAGTCAAGAAAAATTTTACTCAAAATTTTCAGTTCTAGTTAACCACACTCCACTATATGCCCAAGATTTTGAATATATTACCTTTGTTGGGTAACACACAAAATTCTCGCATTTTTAGAATTTCCATTGATGGCACTCCTCAATTTTTCCCTTTTGACCCCCTCCCAAGCGCACCACGTTAGGTGGGTCAAATTTGTCCTCACTTTCGACTAGAGCAACACTTGGAATTTGTAGGTTGCGTCCTTACCGTCTTTACAGTCCTAGCCTTTCGTACCATAATAGGGGTGACCTCGATTACGGTCATCATCCTCGAACATACTTCACAACCTCAACTAAGACCTGCCTCCTGCTGTTCGCCTGACAGTCCTCGTCTGACATCCTTCATCGTTCGGCACACGCACACATCCGAACGCAAATAGAATTCACTAATATACATACGTTATAGCAGGAGAACGGAATCTCACCATAGAAATCAACAATCCTAAATATAGGGCTCTATATCAAACGAAGCAACGCTGGAAGCATAATAAGCCGCACAGATCATAAAGGACACTAGAACCTGATGCTCTGATACCACCTGTCACACCCCGCCTAATTAAATATTGGGTGATCAGTCCTTTATTAGATTAAAATCAAGGTGAACGGTTGGATTCTTCTTAGGATCACTGTCAAAAAATAAAATTTCCAAATTAAACACCCTAAATAATTAAGCAAAGTGACAAAACAATTTAAAGTCTTATTTCCATTTTTAAATTCCAACTTGAAGACTCTTTTTAAATAATCATCAGTCTAAGAATCACATAAGTGCTACGCTTAACAATCAACACAAAAGAATTAATCCATCTAGATTAAATAAACCAAGTCAACTAACAATACATGAAACCATCCTGACAAGAGTTAACTCCGAATGAGTACTAAATACTGGAAAATATAAATAACATAAATCTCTGACAAAAACCAAACGGAATAGGAAATCGGGCGACGCATGCCCTAACCATGAAGACCTAAATCAAGAACTGAATCAATGAAGAGTTCGTCTAAAACAAAGGCCTGCAACTCCCACATAAGCTGCAGCACGTCCAATCCAAAGAACCTATGCGTGATGCCCCTGTGGCTGGGCACCTATAATATATATATATATATATATATATATATATATATATACAAGAGAGAGAAAAGACAGAAAACGGGTCAGAGCCCGAGTGTAAAACAGTTATAAAATAGTTTAACAAGTATTTAAAATGCTTACTAGTGAATGAAACAACCATGTTAGTATGCGACACTCTTTTGAGAATTATCACCTCTCATCTAGTGTGTACGCCTACCGTACTAATAAATCTCATAAGTTTCTCTAACTTATTCTCCATAAGGTTTTATTGCGTGAAAAGCAAGGTTAGGATATTTATTTTGGGAAATCAATCTCTTCAAGATTTCTTACGCTATTTAGAACAACTCAGTACCGTTATAAAGTTTTCAAACACTTATAATAAAGTTTAAACATTTCTTCATTACTTATCTACTTACACGCACAGTAGAAAGTTCCCATATAGATATACGTATATATATTAGTCACACATATAATATATATACCAACGGCACCCCACATAAAATCTATGGTGCTCTCATACTCTGCTATGAAGTCCCCGTATCACATATATTAAGGGAAATACTAGTTCGGAATAACTCTCGAACCGTATTAAAATAAAACACATACAACTAAAGGCAACGCATAGTTCTAAGTCACTAAGAGGTCATCACATACCCTCACGTCTCTTAGGACCGTCTGACTATCAATCAGATAGCCTGTACCAAGGAATCCCATATTCTAGGGTACAAGTTAATTTCCCCCATAAAGGCCCAATCGAGATAAGACCGTCCTGGCGCGGAAACCCCCATGATAGCAAGTAGCCCGAGTATGATTTTTATACAGATATATAATACATGCACAATCACATAGTCGTATATATACAAGTATCCACATTTCTAAATTAGGTGCGCTCATGACCCATAATTAAAATTATCCGTTATTAACGCATTTTACTCGATTATTCGCATAACGGACTCGTCATTTTTATTCTCATTTACAATTCACTTCATACTTACTTCTCCTCTCTTGAAGTATTCTAAGTATAATTTCAGTAGGCATACACTCCATTACTTTCTGGTCTAACTCCCTTACGAATCTCGATCTTTTTTATTAAATGCACGCATGATTTCTTACACACATGAATAATTCCTCGTTAACCCAAAATCTCATCCTACACTAAATTTCACTCAACGGGGTCCACCTACGCCCTACTGGTCTTCTCTATATCCCATTATACCCCAACAATAACAATCAAGGGTTCGTATGCATTTTAACTGGATTAAACCAACGGACGAGAATCATGCAGTCTTCCAAGAGGGGTCGATCGATCGATGTAAGTGGGTCGATCGATCGATGTTCTTGATCGATCGATCGATCAAGCAGTTATAATGAAACCTGCTATTTTCTAGTTGCGGGTTTACCTCTACAACTTCAACCAAATCTCCATTAACGATTCCCAAACTCATAATTAACAATACTAGAAGTATCATATACCTAACAACAAGATTTCCTACGTAAAATATGTCGAATTCATCAAGTATCATGATTTAAGGGGGTAAAATTCATATAAACTACAAGAACCCTAATTCTCTTTTAGTTTCCTTTCTTTCAATTCTTTCTCAATTTCTTACTTCTAATCCCATACAAATTCGTGGCTCATCCTCTACATGTGATTTAGATGTTCAGAATACGTCTACTTCCTCTACACATATGATTTGAAATCTCCAAAAATATAATTTCTTCCATGAAACATGTTCTAAACAACCCTAGACTAACATGATTGAAACATTTACTAAAATAATGCAAGATAGATACTTTATTGAGAATTGAAGGTCTGATTCGATGACTCTAATTGGTATCGCGGTAATCCTCTTCTTTCGATCTACGCTTTGGTGGTGGGGGGGGGGGGGTGCAAGATTGGTGGTTCTTGGCCTTGAACACTTAGAAACCTTTTTCCCTTCTTCTTCCTATGGCATCCTTACCTTTTGGTTCTCATAACCCTAACTTCCCTGGCACTCCATCTAATATAATCTTAATGATTTCGTCATTATTAGAGGCCAAAAATAAAAAATTACCAAAATGCCCTCCCGGGTTACCGGTCAGGTCTAAAAACGTCCCGAGACCCAAACTAAACCCCTGGGTACACTTTTCTGACTATCTCGACCCTTCTGGACACATTGGGGCACTCAAAATGACCATACAGATAACTTATAATTTATTCAGTTTTAATAATAATAATTTATTCCCGACACGACACAGTCTCATCCCGACTTAAATTTTCATAATTGTCATTTTGTTAACTCGTGACAATTTTTTAATAAAATTAATCTTATATATTACTTTACTCATCCAGTAATATTCAATAAATTTCCAATAATTACTGACTCTCGTCACGCCAGTAAATATTTAAAATGAAATTTCGAGTTAATATTAAATTAATATCTCAATTAAATTTAATAAATCCCCAATTTTAAAAGCCATAAAAATACAGGGTATTACACCATGCTAAGGGGAGCAAGAGAGGTGAGCCTAGACAGCAGGGCAAGGCTTGGGGAGCAATAGTTGTGGGGCACCACCCCAGCAGCAGCTGACAGCAGGTTAGCAGGGGCAGGATTTCCGGTAGGGGAACTCTGCCAAGAAATTCAGATTTGGAGGGTACCGATAAGACGGGTAGGGTCCCTAGCAGCAGCAGTTTCCCCAAGGCCGTTAAGGCCAATAGAACCAGAGGGAGGACAGTAGGGCCAAGGTCGTCAGGGCCAGCGGGGCTAGGGACAGAATGTAACAACCCCTATTTTCTCACGTAAAGGTTGGCCAAGCACGATACGCCAAAGATAGGGCTTTCTTGTCACTTAATACCATTCTTAGAACCATAGAAAATATAAATAAACTATTTTTCCAAAACTTCGTCATTCATAAATGAAGAACATATACACAATGATCCAAAAAACCACACCACCATAATAACAATAATAAAATCCAGCTAACATAATAAATCCTAACTGACATGACATAAAAGAGTGTCAGGCTTATGCCCTTACAAATATACCAAATAATAAATGACTGAATATGAAAAGCACCTATGCTAGAAAGAGAATGAATCTAAATCTGGAGAGTAAACGATATTACAGAACTACCACAACATAATCTAACTATCTTTGTCTAGGAGCACCTGGGGGAAAAAATTTTAAATTTGGGTCAGAGCCCGAGGTGTGCAAGAATTTATTTGAATCAAATATAAGTGTAATTATACAGTCGATGCGATAATATTACCCCTCTTCAACACTCACATGGGTATGACACCTCGCCCTTCATCTAAACGAAATATCCTTCGCACCCCAAAACCTCCCAAATAATAAATTTGTGACATCATCTAAATTTTAAAGGAAATCCCTTCCCAATTGATTTAATTAAATGAAATCCCCTTCATTATTAAAATTTATCAACTTACATTAATTCTGGTCTCCCCACTTTATTAAGTATAAAGCATAAACATCGATTATGTGTTATAGGATTAAATATTAAATAATGCTTATATCCTTAGACAATTAAATTTGTTTTTACAATATTCGGGCAACTAATAATATATATCCTTCCATATATGTGACACACAAGGGCATCTACTGTTGGTGTCATATTCGTGCTCTATCGAAAAGTCCGAATGAATCCTAACATCTAAATCGGACAGTCCGAAGGAATCCTAACATCCTAAGCGGACATCGCAAAATACATACAAGTTTTGGTCGGTCTCTAAGCAGGATACCTATATACGACCCATACTCAGTGGTGATATAGGAACAGTCAGCGCCACACCTACCTCTAGTGGGTTGAGCCTCTACGTAATACCTATATGCCTACACATCGTCAATCCCACCTGTGCCGAAGTTTGGTCACTGGCCCGAACGTACGAACCCCCGAGCCGATAATAAAGTCCACTGGTATGTCGACACATAAATATATTATAATACATAATATTTTTCCTATAATATGCAAGGTAATTATTTTTAAATTATCGTAAAATTACAATCCAAATCCCGTACCATCATTCATCCATAAATTATTTATCATCTAAATAATAACTTAACCATATAGTCATAGGTAATTACTATTAATTTGGATATGGGTATAATTTTGTTCTATAATTCAATTAACCCAACCATAACATTTTTAAGTCCCAAATTAATTTCAAACATGCATAATGATACCCATTAGTTAATCCTCAGAACCAAATTTTTATTTATCAAGAAGTTTATATACATTAAAGTTTACTAATCATCATCAACAACCTCCACAACAGCTATACATTCATCCCCTAATTCCTACTCAGTCGAACTGATCCGGTTCAGATACATCGATTTGGTTAGCCATTTGCTTGAGGTTTTTACTCTACCGGATCAGTTCGTCCTCATTCTTATCGGTTTGGTTCTGTATTTACAGAAAAAGAGACCCACACCGGATCGGTTCTTTTTCTTATCTATGGTTTCGATTTGGTTTAAAGGAAATCTAACCCCGATTTTTCAGATTTCTAGATTCCTAATTTTTGGAAATAATCTTTGCATGTGAATCATTCCTCTACATGCATATCATCATCAAATTCGATTTATCATTCCTCTACATTTGGGTATTCAATCATAAGATAAAATCTAATAAACCCTATTTTCCAGAAATCTAAGGGGATAAAATTCTTCATTGAGAAATAAATTATAGACATAAATTATGCAAGAAATTCTTGCCTGAAATTTGTAGTGGAGAAACCCTTGAAAGTTACTAATCTCTCTCTTGTTCTTCCTCTTTTCTCTTCTTGGGTGTTTCTTACTTCTCTCTCCCATGGCTACTATTTAGGTTTGATTAATGTGATAATGGGGAAGCGGTTTACCCCCACTAAACCACTCATTAAGTGTTAAATTCCGAGTTGGGTTATGGGCCCAACGTTTGGACCGCTAAATGAGCCTGAAACTTTCCTAACCCATATGCTTTGACCCGAGACTATTTTTAAAGGTTTAAACCACTTAAACGAGTTTATATAAATCTCAACACGTGCTCCAAATTATTTATGCCAAAATAATTACTTTTTATATGTGTCGCACATAAATTTTTATAATCTCCTTTTTATTCTACGCAAATGACAAATTCATGTACAAAAATGAATAATATACACAAACACACTAAATAACAAGTTTCCACCTAATATATTCGAATAAAATATTTACTTAGATTAAATTTCCAAAGTAATTACTTATTCAAAAATAATTTTCCTCTAATTATTTGAGAGAAAAAATGCGGGGTATTACATTCCCCCCCCCCCCCCCCCCCCCCGCCCTAATAATAGGATACCGTCCTCGAAATCAAGAAAGTATATACCTAGCTATAATAATTCTGGATACTTTGTACGCATTTTGTACTCTCTCTCCCAAGTCGACTCGTCCTCCCGGTTGTACCCCCACTACACCCGAACTAAAGGAACAATCTTGAACTACAGTCGACGCTCCCGTCTATCCAAAAATAGTTATCGGTCTCTCCTCGTAAGTACCATCTGGATGGAGCTCAATATCGTCGACATCGATGTGCTAGTACACCACCTCATCTTTATAATATCTCTGTAGTGAGGATATATAAAAGATATCATGCATCCGCTGTAAGTGTTCCGGTAATCCCAATCGGTATACTACGGGCTCAATCCTCTCCAAAATAGGGAACGGGCCCATATATCGAAGTTCCAACTTCTCCTTCTTACCGAATCTCATCACCCCTTTCATGGGAGACACTTTAATCAACACCTGGTCTCCAACGTCGAAGTATAAGTGTCTCATGCCTTTATCCAGTAGGTCTTCTTCCTATCTTGGGCAATTCGTATCTTGGCCCGAATAATCTCTAGCTTCTTTGAGGTGTCTTAAATGAAGTCTAGCCCTAACAATTTGTTCTCCCCCTCTTCAAACCAACATGTGACAAACGACAAGGCCTCCCATAGGGTGCCTCAAACGACGCCATTAGTATAGTGAACTAGTAGATGTTGTTGTAGGCGAACTCCACCAACCATAAATATTGCTCCCAGCTTCTTTTAAAGTCCAAAATACACAAACGTAGCATGTCCTCCAGCATCAGGCTCACCCTCTCCGTCTTCCCATCGGTCTGAGGATGATAAGAAGTGCTTAGTCTCGACTCTGCCCCTAAATCCTACTAGAAAATCCTCCGAAAGTGGGACACATACGTCCTATACCTATCTGACACTATGTTAAGCGACACTCCATGCAGCTTAATTATTTCTGTAATGAAGAGTCTGGATTACTGCTCGGAGCTAAAGTCCGTCTAGACTGATAAGAAATGGGCCACCTTTGTCAATATATCGACAATGACCTAGATCGAATCATGTCCCCTCTGTGAAGTCCGTAGCCCCATATTAAAGTCCACATATATGCTTTCCCAATTCCACTCCAGGATCTCCAAAGGTTGCAAAGTTCCTACGGGATGTTGATGATCCACCTTCACCAGCAGACAAGTAGCACATCTGGATACAAACTCAATAATATCTCTCTTCATACCAGCCCACCAATACTGATGGCGCATGTCGTGCTATATCTTATCACCGCTGAGATGCACCGTTTATAATGAATCGTGAGCCACTAATATAATGGCTCGTCTCAACTCTGCATCATTCGAAACAACCTGTCTCCCTTGGAACCTCAAACCTCCATCAGACCTGATAAAAAAAGGCTCCACCCCCTCAACTAGCATCTATCTTACCCACTCCTGATAGATTTGATCCTCCGTTTGTGCCTTCACCACATGAATAATGATCTCGGGGGTGATGGTGAGGACTGACATAAATGCTCGGGTCAAATCATCATCTCCACAAAGTGACTTCCACTTCGCCTTCCACACCGCTGCCAACTCCAGAAATGGCTTACGGCTCAGTGCATCCTCTATGAGATTCACTTTGCTCAGGTGGTACTGAATGTCAAACTGGTAGTCCTTTACAAACTCGAGCCAAATTTTATGTCGAATGTTCAGCTCTCTTTGTGTGAACAAATACTATAAACTCTTATGATTCATGAAAAGTTGAAACTTTTCCCTCCACACTCGTAAGGCAAAAATGACGGCTGCCAACTCCAAGTCATGGGTGGGGTAATGTCCTTCATGAGGCTTAAGCTTTCGGGAAGAATAAGCTATCGGCCTCTCCTCCTGCATTATAACCCCGCTAAGTCCCCTCAGGGATGCATCAGTATAAACCTTGTAGTCAACTCTCGCCCAAGGTAACGCTAGAACAGGTGATGTAGTTAATCTCGTCTTCAGGTCCTCTGAGAGAGCAGCTACAGCGGAAATATTGCGACTTCTCAAATAAAAAACCAATTTTAATTAAACCCAAATTTTAGTTAAACCCTAAGACATGCATCTAGATGATTTATCAAATAAAATATAGCATGCAGGATAAAAATAAACAATTTCAGGAAAAATCGCCCACAGGGGTAAAACCATTTATTTTCACTATAATTTGTAAGAAAACGGCTTACAATCGAATTACAATGAAAATACAAGTTGACTAAGAATTACCTCTATAGTCGCGGCTGAAATTATCCCTTTCCAGTAGGGCTGGCGGCTAGAACTATCCCTGTCCAGTAGGGCTGCAATGGAGAAGAAGAATGGTCTCCTCCACCAGGGTTGAACTGCAAAAGTGTGATCCTGGGTTACCAAAAGGATTCACAAATGTATGGAATTTGTGTGAATCAAAATACCTAGAGTATTGGTACTCAATAGGTGAAGACTTAGGGCTTTCTCTGCTCTGGAAATCGTGTATCGAAGTCTTGAAAAAATAACTCTCCCGAAGTTGGTATAAATAAGAAAACCAAGGAAAGAGTTTTCAAACACTGGGACTGCTCGTAATTATCCCAGGCGGACCGGTCCGGTATACCGAATCGGTTCTTTTAATTGCAGGCGGATCGGTCCGGTTGACATCGGATCGGTTCATCTTTTTATCTTCATCGGTTCGCTATGGATCCGGGGTATACTGGCCTTACTTTAGCAGTCGGATCGGTCCGGTCTCTTTAGGCGGATCGGTCCGATCCTCAGGAACCAGATTCCTTCGAGGAATTCTCTCCATCTTCAAAGGGCCATATCTTCTTCACCGTAGCTCGAAATGAGATGACGTTTCTTCTAGTATCTTTGTTGTGGCAAGCTCTTCAACTTTCCAGTTGACCTATCCTCCGGATGGTGGATGTACAATTACCAAATTGCCCTTGAACTTCCATATCGTGACTTCTTTCATTGATTTGACTTCTCTTGCATACCACTAGCATATAGACCCTAAAAGCATGGTATGTGAAGTTATTGAGGACGATGTGGGACACATGATGGAGTTGGATGCTTGATTCCCAGAATTCGGATAGAGGCCGTCATGTGAGATCGTGAGGTGACGTGCCAAATGTAGCGGCGTACGACATACATAAATGTAAAATGTTGGACATGAGAAAAATGTCCTTACATCCTCAAAGGCCTGCTGGCACTCCTCATCCCAAACAAAATTTACCCCCTTCCTCGTCAAATTCATTAAGGGCCTGGCTATCTTCGAGAACCCCTTAATTAATCGATGGTAGTACTCGACCAATCCCAAGAAGATGTGCACCTCGGTGGGGGTAGTGGGATATCCCCACTCCATCACGACCCTGGGTCCACGGATATCCCCCGCTCTGACATAATATGACCCAAGAATTGTATTTCCCTCAACTAAAATCCACATTTCTCAAACTTCGCATACAGATGGTGATCCCAAAGTGTCTATAAGACCACTCGTAGATGCTCTGTGTGATCCTTCGCAGTTCGAGAATATATCAGAATATCATCTATGAATACTATAACGAACTGGTCCAAGAAGTCCCTGAAAACTCAGTTCATCAAATCCATAAACACCGTCGGTGCATTGGTTAGCTTGAATGGCATCACCAAAAACTCGTACAACCCATAACAAGTAAGAAAATATGTCTTTAGGAGCTCCCAGACTCTCAACTGATGGTATCCCTATCTTAAGTCAATCTTTGAAAAATAAGCAGCACCCCTCAATTAATCAAAGAAATCATCTATGCTTGGCAACGGGTATTTATTTCGAATCGTGACTTTGTTCAACTCTTTGTAGTCGACACAAAGCTGTAAAGATTTGTCCCTTTTCCTAACGAACAACACTAGATCACCCCAGGGTGAAGTACTCCTCCTAATGAACCCCTGCCCTAATAAATGCTCAATTTGCTTGCTCTCGTAGCTCTCTGATCTCTAATGGAACCATCCTACACGGAGTGCAAGCAATAGGCCTAATGCTCGAAATTAGATATATCACAAAATTGATCTCTCGACTCGATGGTAATCGCGGAATCTGTGCAAAAACATCTAAAAAAACCTGCCACTGGAATGGAATCTAGATTTACCAAAACCTCTGAAGAGGTATCCTCCTTAATATAATATAGATGCGTGCTCGACCCACCCTCGAAGTAAGGCATCATAACTAGGTGCATCTCCTGCCCCAAAATGGTAAAGATGATGGACCTCCTGAAGAAATCCACACATGCCCTATAAGTGGCTAACCATCCATCCCCAGAATGATGTCATACTCATGCATATACAACACTAGTATGTCCACAATAAAAGTAAGTCGGCCTATCTCAATGTTGATCCCCCAACACACTGACCGTAATGGTGCCCCTCTACCCACTGGTGAGTCTATATGTAATACTACATCAGTGGAAAAGTCTATCATACCTGACTCCCATACAAACCCCGTGCTAACAAAAGAGTGCGATGCACCCTTGTCAAAAAGTATACGACCAATATGACCAAAATGGGAAACATACCCTCAACTGCCTATGGACGTGCGGGTCCATATACTACTTCTACATGGTAGACTTGGCCATACTACAGTAGTTGTTTCCCCTGAGGTGGGGTGGCGGGTGCTGGAGCAGATGGTGCAGCGGCTCCCTGAGCCGGAATGGGTGGGCGTTGTCCCTGAGGCACTTATTGTCCACTGAAACCTCCTTGCCCATGAGCTTCCTGATTCCCCCATGGGAAAAAACTCGAAGAATGACCCCTCTCCCCATAAGTGTAGAAATTTCCTTGAAAGGGAATCTGTCCAAATCGTTGGCCCTACTGGACTCTATCATGTTGGACCTACTAGCCCCTCAACTGATAGTCGTGATGGCCCCTATGCTGATGGCCCTAACAAGCCTGACCCTGGCCTTGCCTCTGCGATCATCTGCACCCCTGAATCTCTTAATCTGATCAGTGGGTGGGGTGTCCCTATGCTGCTGGGCCCCAGAACCACTACTACCACTCGCCTTGCCCTGTTGACTAGACGACTCTCCTCCGTGGCGTTTTTCCCCTTTGCTTTTCAGAAATTCACTCTGATCTTGGTAATGAAGGAGTGCAGAGTTAACCATCTAGTTGTACATTAAAAAGGATGAATTTCCCAAAGGAGCCTTCCTAATATGCCAAGTTGATCCCTTGATAAAATGGTCCATCCTTATCTGCTCTATCTGAACATCCTCCTTTACAAAATATGAGAGAGCGGTGAACTCCTCCTCGTACTCTGCAATTGTATGTCCTTCATGCTTTAGATTCATAAACCTAGTCTTCATCTCAAAATGCATAGCTAGGGGAAAGTATTTTCCCTCAAACCTCTCCCAGAACTGGTCTATCGTGAGGCTATCCCTTTCCTCAACTATCGTCACTGCCTCCCACCACTGAAGGGAGGCTCCCACTAATCTAAAAGATGCTAACATATGTTTCTGAACAGTCGTGCACTCCACCATCCTTAAGTGCCTCTCAATGTCTTTCTTCCAACGACTAGAAATCAGAATGTCAAACCCTCCTACAAACTCTGGACGCTGTCCTTTAATAAAAATCTCCTTCGCACGGTCCCATGTGTAGCCCGGTGCCTGTGCTAGGATAGCCACCTGTTGTGGTGCTTGAGGTGGCAAAAACTTTTGTAGCATGGCCTCCATCGCTATGGATACTGCCTGGGACACTATAGTATCTATCTCCACTGGAGTAATCAATTATGGGGCCTGTGGTGGATCCGGATGACCATTTTCCTCCTCAACTGGTGGGATTACTCTCCTAGGTCTGCCCCTACATCCATTTACCATCTGAAGGCACACATGGTTCGAATCAACATTAATTGCATGAATACAACGAGTCCTAACTATAGGCTCTATATCAACGAACACAACCCATAACGTAATGAGCGTAAACACAAATCCTAAGGACACTAGAACCGTTCTCTGATAACAACTATAACAACCCCTAATTTCTCATGTAAAGGTTGGTCAGGCACGATACGCAGAAGATAGGGCTTGCTTGTTAATTAATACCATTCTTAGCACCATAGAAAATATAAATAAATAATTTTTTCAAAACTTCGCATTCATAAATGAAGAACACATAAATGATCCAAAAATTCACACCACCATAATAATAATAATAATAAAATCCAGTTAACATAATAAATCCCAACTGACATGAAATAAAAAAGTGTCGGGCTTATGCCCTTACAAATATACCAAATAATAAATGACTGAATCTGAAAAGCAACTATGTTAGAAGGAGAATGAATCTGAATCTGGAGAGTAAATGAGATCGCGGGACTGCCACAGCACAATCCAACTATCCCTGTCTAGGAGAACCTTGGGAGGGAAATATTTAAATTTGGGTCAGAGCCCGAGGTGTGTAAGAATTTACTTGAATAAAATATAAGTGTAATTATACAGTCGATACGATAAATATTCCCCCTCTTCAACACTCACATGCGTATGACACCTCGCCCCTCATCTAAACGAAATATCCTTCGCACCCCAAAACCTCCCAAACAACAAATTTGTGACATCATCTAAATTTTAGAGGAAATCCCTTCCCAATTGATTTAATTAAATGAAATCCCTTCATTATTAAAATTTATCAAATGACATTAATTCTGGTCTCTCCCCTTTATTAAGTATAAAGCATAAACATCGATTATGTGTTATAGGATTAAATATTAAATAATGACTATATTCTTAGACAATTAAATTTATTTCCACAATATCCAGGTAACTAGTAATATATGTCCTTCCATATATGTGACACACAGGGCATCTACTGTTGGTGTTATATTCGTGCTCTATCTAAAAGTCCGAAGGAATCCTAACATCCTAAGAGGACATCGCAAAATACATACAAGTTGGCGCTCCCAAAGCAGGACACCTATATACGGCCCATACCCAGCGGTGATACAGGAATAGTCAGTGCCACACCTACCTCTAGTGGGTGGCGCCTCTATGTAATACCTATATGCCTACACATCGTCAAGGCCACCTGTGCCGAAGTGTGGTCACTGGCCGAAACGCGCAAACCCCCAAGCCGATAGGAAAGTCCACTGGTATTTTGACACAAAAATATAATATAATACATATTATTTTCCTATAATATGTAAAGTAATTACTCCTAAATTATTACGAAGTAATTATTCCTAAATTATCATAAATTCCAATCCAAATCCCATACCATCATTCATCCATCAATTATTTATCATCTAAATAATTACTTAACCATCTAGTCATAGGTAATTACTATTAATTTGGATGTGGGTATAATTTTGTTACATAATTTAATTAACCCAACCATAACATTTTTAAGTCCTAAATTAATTTCAGACATGCATAATGTTACCCATTAGCTTTACATGAATCCCTAAATTCCTACTCAGTCGAACTGATCCAATCCAGATACATCGGTTCAATTCGCTATTTACAGAGGTTTTTACTCTATCGGATCGGTTCATTTTCATTCTTATGGGTTTGGTTCTGTATTTACAAAAAAATTGACCCACACAGGATCGGTTCTTTTTCTTCTCTATGGGTTCAGTTTGGTTTAAAGAAATCTAACCCCAATTATTCAGATTTCTATATTCCTAATTTCTGGAAATAATCTCTACATGTGAATCATTCCTCTACATGAATATCATCATCAAATTCGATTTATCATTCCTCTACATGTGGGTATTTAGTCATAAGATGAAATCTAATAAACCTTATTTTCCAGAAACTTAAGCGAATAAAATTTTGCATTGAGGAATAAATTATAGATATAAATTATGCAAGAAATTCTTGCCTGAAATTTGTAGTGGAGAAACCCTTGAAAGTTACTGATCTCTCTGTTGTTCTCACTCTTTTCTCTTCTTGTGTGTTTCTTACTTCTCTATCCCGTGGATTCTATTTAGGTTTGATTAATGTGATAATGGAGAAGTGGTTTAGCCCCCACTAAACCACTCATTAAGTGTTAAATACCGAGTTAGGTTATGGGTTCAACTTAAGAGCCCCAAATGAGCCCGAATCCATTATCTAATTAGCCCAAAACTTTCCCAACCCATATTTTATTGACCCAAGACTATTTTTAAAGATTTAACCACTTAAACGAGTTCATATAAGTCCCAAAACATGCTCCGAATTATTTATGCCAAAATAATTACTTTTTATTTGTGTCAGACATAAATTTTTATAATTTCTTTTTAATTCTAGGCAAATGGCATATTCATTCACAAAAATGAATAATATACACAAGCACACTAAATAACAAGTTTCCACTTAACATATTCGAACAAAATATATACTTAGGTTAAATTTCCAAACTTAATTATCTATTCGAAAAATAATTTTCCACTAATTATTTAAGAGAAAATATGCGGGGTATTACACAAAAATAGTTCCAGGGTCAGTGTTTCACATGTGGCCAGCAGGGTCACAAGAGTAGAGCTTGTCCATAGCAAAATAAGACACATCGGCAGGGTGCCCAACAGGGGTAGCAGGTTCCAATAGCTCTAGCACCAGCATCGGCCCCACAACAGTAGCAGGGTCAGATGCACTACGGGCATGTGTACAAGGTCCAGGATATATCGATGCCTCTGGCACCACAGGCGCCACCTGCATTAGAGGGTACGTTTCCTATTCACAGACTTAAGGGTAGGATTCTGTTTGATACTAGAGCATTTCATTCATTTATTTAGACTAGATTTGCATGAGCCACTGGATTATTAGAGATAGCCGACAGTCTTTTTATGTGTGTTGAATCACCTATGGGCAGTGATTCACTGATACATTCGATTAGTAGAGGAGTAGATATTATGATTGGAAAAATGAGTATTGTGGCAGACCTTCTAGTTCTAGGCATAGAGGGGTACGATGTGATTCTAGGCATGGATTGATTGGCGAGTTATCGAGCAATGTTATATTGATATGAGAGGACCATAGTGTTCTTCATCCCAGGGTAGGAGATATTTCTAGTGGTGATGCCTCTGCTTGAGGGAGGATAACGAACTCGCATAAACTGTATTGAGGAGGATACCTCTCAAAAGATAGTGGTACCATTAGACTTGATTCCAGTAGTGAGGGAGTTCGAGGATGTATTTCAGGACATACCTGAGCTTCCACCGAGCTGCGAAATAGAGTTTGTCATGGACTTAGCACCAGGGATGAGACCGATTACCAGAGCACCGTATCGTATGGGTCCTTCAGAGATGCAGGAGCTGAGAGGGAAGATTTAGTAGCTCTTGGCTCAGGGTTTCATTCGACGAAGTACATCACCTTGGGGTGATCCAGTGTTATTTGTGAAGAAGGTGGATGGTTTGCTTCGCTTGTATGTGGATTACAGGGAGCTGAACAAGGTGACGATACAAAACAAGTATTCATTGCCTAGGATCGATGACTTATTTGATCAGCTAAGAGGGGCTTCTTACTTCTTAAAAATTGATTTGAGGTCTGTATATCCCTAGTTGTGCATTCGAGAGGAGGACGTACCTAAAACCGCTTTCTTGTTGCGGTACGGGTCGTATGAGTTTAGGGTGATGTCATTTGGGCTCACCTATGCACCTGCAGTATTCATGGATCTCATGAATAGATTGTTTTGGGAGTTTTTGGACCAGTTTGTGATCGTTTTCATAGATGACATCTCGATTTGGTCACGGACGAAGGAGGATCACGCTGAACACTTACGTATGGTTTTGCATACACTACGGGACCATCAGTTGTATGCCAAATTCAAAAAGTGTGGATTCTAGCTTCGGGAGGTACAGTTTCTTGGCCACATTGTGTCCGATAGGAGCATTGCTATTGATCCAAGTAAGGTATCAGCGGTGAGGGAGTGGGGATAGCCCACGACACCGACAGAGATTCATAGCTTCTTGGGGTTAGCCAGATATTATTATCTCTTCATTAAAGGCTTTTCAAAGATTACGGGTCCGTTCACGAACCTGACTCGCAAAAGGGTACCATTTGTGTGGAGAGATCATTATCAATTAGAGTTTGATGAGCTAAAGGACAAATTGACACCATCACCCATACTTATTTTACCTAGGGGGATTGGAATATTGGGTCTATATAGATGCATCCTTCCAGGGACTGGGGGTGTTACAGTAGGAGAAAAGGTCTATAGCATATGCGTCATGAAAACTTAAGCCCCATGAGAAGAACTACCCCACCAACAACCTTGAGCTGGTAGTGATCATTTTTGCTTTAAGGATATGGAGGCACTATCTTCTAGGGGAGCAGTTTACATTGTTCACGGATCATAGGTCACTTCAGTATCTTTTCACACAGAAGGATATGAACATGAGGTATAGGCGGTGGCTAGAATTCATGAAGGACTATCAGTTTGAGATACAGTATCACCCTAGGAAGGCCAATGTAGTAGCGGATGCATTGAGCCAATGACCTATTGGAAAGTTAGCAGAGGTCTGGAGAGTGAAGTGGTGTGAGCTTAGACATGATGATGAGATCGTTTGAGCTTATATGGAAGTTTTATCTATCACTCTCGATATTGTGATGTGGGTAGTGAAAGCCCTGGCAGAGGATCATTTCTATCAGGACTGGGTATGGCAGCTATTAGCTAAGGGTGCAGAGTTTTACTCCATTAGCTCAGAGGGAGGCCTGCGCTTTAATGGGATATTGGTAGTTCCCAAGGATGAGGATTTGAGACATAAAGCTATGACTAAGTCTCATAGTTCCAGGTTTGCGATACATCCGGGTAAGGATAAGTGTACCAGGATGTGAGGAGACAGTACTGGTGGCCCAGCATGAAGCAAAACATAGCAGAGTTCGTCTCAAAGTGTGTTATTTGTTAGCTTATGAAAGTTGACCATTAAAGGCCATTGGGGATGTTACTTCCACTTGAGATTACCGTGTGGAAGTGGGAGATAATTTCAATGGACTTTATTACTGGACTACCTACATCAGAGAGGGGTCACGATTCTATATGGGTGATAGTGGATCGGCTGATTAAGGTGTCTCACTTATTACCGGTTCGCACCGATTCTGAGACGATGCGGTACGTGCTTCTATTTATTTCAAATATTATTAAGCTATATGGGGCCCCAATTAATATTGCATTTTATAGAGATAAGATTTTGTGTCGCACTTTTGGTAGAGTTTCCAAGAGGCCATGGGCACATACTTGCGGTTGAGTATGGCCTATCACCCGCAAACATACGAGAAAATTGAGAGGGTTAATCAGATGCTTGAGGATATACTGAGGATGTGTATCCTAGATTTTGGGGGGAGGGTGGGAGAGATACTTCCCATTGGTAGAGTTCGCGTATAACAACTCTTACCAATAACTATCGGTATGGCACAGTTCGAGGAATTATATAGGAGACCTTATCACCCACCCGCGGGTTGGTTAGAAGTGGGGGACAACAAGTTATTAATACCCGAGACGATTCAGAAGACTACTGCCAAGATTAAGTTGATTCGAGGGCGTATTCAGATAGCTCAAGATAGTTAGAAGAGTTATGCCGATGTTGATAAGAGACATGTGGAGTTAGAGGTTAGCGAACAGGTATTAGTTAGAGTATCTCCTATGAAGGGGATCATGAGATTCGGCAAGAAGGGAAAGTTAGATCCGAGATATGTGGGACTGGTAGCATATAGACTGGGACTTCCAGATCATCTTTAACGGATACACGACATGTTCCACATATCATCACTGAAGAAGTACAGGAGGAGTGAAAGAACCTTCTGGCACATTCCACTTGAGGAGATTAATTTGCAGCCAGACGTCCTGTATGAGCAGAGACCTGTGGCTATTATGGATCGTAGTGAGCGTAAGTTGTGGTCCAAAGTGATGCCACTAGTGCGAGTTTAGTGAGGACACCACAATACTAATGAGTCGACATGGGATCAGAAGGATGACATGCAAGAGTAGTATCCAAAGTTATTCACCGCAGGTATGTACTAATTTCAGGGACGAAATTCCTTTATAAGGCGGGGAAGTATGTAACACCCCATATTTTCGCGTATTTATAATTTAATTAATTCGTGAATTAATTAGGAAAAATACATTTTATTTAAATTACGCGAGTGAAGTAATTTAATGTGAAAAAAAAATATGTGATTTTTAAATATTAATCGAGAGATAAATACCGATTAATACAATGATATGAAATTTACTAAGTGTGAGTAGTAAATGATTGACGATTATTGTTATACGACATAGTGAGTGATATGTGCATATTTTATTTTATCTCAACCGGGAGTCGCATACAGAATAAATTGAGATCGAGATAGGAAATATATTTTAAGTGACTCGAATGGTGATTTAGAGGTCATGATCGGTTTCGGAAGGGTCAAAATAGTCGAAATAGTATACCCAGGAGTATAGTTTGAATCTCGGATCAATTTTAGGCCAAACAAACACCTATTAGGGACATTTTGATCACTTGGAAAAACTAGGTAGAAAGACCTACGAATTTTAGATTGTTTTATCATATGATAAAGAGTGGAGGCTAGGGTTAAAGACTTTAAAACACAAGTTATGCATTGACAGAACAAGAGAGAGAGAGAGAGAGAGAGAGAGAGAGAGAGAGAGAGAGAGAGAGAGAGAGAGAGAGAGAGAGAGAGAGAGAGAGAGAGAGAGAGCTTTGGTGAGAACTAAAGAAGGTTCTTGAAGAATTTTCCATTGGGCATACAAAACATCATTCTTGGAGTGGGGATTTGATTGTATTATCTCCATCAAACCATCTCCATCAACACGAAATCAGAACCTACCATAATCAAGGCAAGTGTTATTTGCAAATATAATTGAAGTTATAATACCCATGCATAGGGTTTCATAAATAGCTTGATTTTATTAAAAATATTTGGAAGAAAATGATGAATTGAATAAATGTTTGGGTAGGTTTGCATGTAGTTTGTATTTACATTTGTAGAGGATTAAAAATCAGAAGAGTTATGATTGTTGCTACGGATTTAAATCTGGATTTATGAGGATTAAACATGAAGAACACAAATATTTAGGGTTTTTTATAATATTTAGATTTTGATGGTTCTTGATTGAATTTCGTAAGGATTTAATGATATATTTACATTAGGAATAGTCTCTATCATATTGTGGATGTTTGGTTATGTTGGTAGAGATTTCCAGAATGTTTAATGAGGGATTGATGGGTTAAACATGGAGAAAGACGAAGCTAGGCGAAGCTGTATCTCGTCGATTGATCGATCGACGTATGAATGTCAATCGATCCATGGATGGATCGATCGATTAAATTCATCGATCTATCGATCAAAGCTAAATTTAGGTTCTTTTTTTGGTTGATTTTTTCTTCGATTGCCAATGATGAAGGGGAACTTTAGTGATGATATTATGCCTATGTATGGATTTAATACAATCTAGTAGGCGTATAGTTAAGGTCATGGAGTGTAATACTTGGAGAATGGATCGACGAGGATAAATCGATCGAGTCGTGTATCGAGAAATTTTGGATTTGAGTTACAGGGAGCATAAACTTCAATCCCAGGGTGTATACCAGTAGGTTAGAGATATTTTAACTACTGAAATCTATAAAGAGATAACTATGACCCTTAGAGTTGTATGAATACTCAAATAAATACGATAGTGTGATAAATCGCAAAATAAAATGTACAGTAAGTATCAGAGAGAGAAATATACTATGAACTAACATGTATGATCGGGTGGTGTGAATACCTATTGATGGATATTAATGCATAGGTTGTGTGAATACCTAAAGTTTACTAAATAAATATTGGTGATCGAGGTAGGATTCCAAGCCAATATAGTTGACTAGTATTGGTGAATAGGTATGATTCCGAGCCAATCTAGATATGATTAATATTGGTGATCGAGGTGTCATTCTGAGCCAATATAATCAATAACTACTGGTGATCGACGTAGGATTACGAGCTAATAATCCATAATGTGTGTTATAGGGATGTGATAGTAAAGTATGCACTTATAGTATATATTGTGTGTAAAATATATACCTTACGATTATTCTATTTACTGGTGATAGTAGACTGGCAGATGTTATATATAGATATATATCTGAAAAGCAAATTAAGTAGTGGGACTTAATTATAAAGATTTAAATATAACATATATGAACTATTACATGAGAAACAATTCACATATAAGATATGTTAATAAATTAATGTACTGTACGAGCGGTATGGGAACTTAGACGTGTAGGTAAGTTCAGTTGAATATCTTAGTCTAGTTAGGTTGGGCAGTATATCTATGTGGGCTAAGTATAGAACGTTAGGCGTACACTATAGATGAGATATGGGAAAACTCAAGAAAGTGTATGTGAACCTAACATGTGTAATTAATAACCAATGTTTATTGTAATAAACGCTTGCTAAATATTTTCAAAACATTTTGAGTACTAATTCTTGCTATAAAATATTTTCAAAACCTTTTAGGTGTTCATCCACAGGGATGCCAGGCTTGATATTCTGCTCCAGGGACACACAGTTGTAGCACAGGTGGATTGCTTGCAGGAGTTTTGTTTAGACGCTTCATTTCTACATTTCCTAGTGCAGGATCTATTGGGAGTACTTTAGAAATTCATTTGGGCATGTTGCCCCATTTAGAATTATTCAGTTATCCTTATGTTAGCTTTATTTGGTTTGTTTTAGCCGATGATTTATTCGGCAAGACTTTATTTATTTATATATGGTGATAGATTAGACTCTATATTGATGTATGATTTATTTTGGTTTTCCGCAAGTTATTATCTGTTTAATAAAAGATAAAATTGGCATCGGTTTAATTAACTATTAGGTGATTAGTAATTAATTTGGTTTTCGACAATGATGCTAAGAATGAACCAATTTGTAACTCCTTATATAATATAATAAACGACTGATTACCCGGTATTTAATTCGACGGGGTGTCACATTAGCAAGGGACCTTTTTTAAATAGGCTTTACGGATTATATATTCCACTTTTGTATTGCCATGAGAGATTGGGGTTCATAACTTAGGTTCAGCATGAAAATCCTCCAAAATAATTGCATTACCATCTAAATTTCTTTCAATCTCAATAGGTGTTGGAGTGGAAGTCGTCACGTATCTTTTTTTAAATACTTCTACACAAGTTAATTATTTTAGAAACAAAAATAATTACATCAATCTCAAATTTAAACCAACATTTCATCCCTAAATTTAAACCAATAATATCCCTAAAATTAATCATAAAATTAACCCTAAAATTTAAATCACAAATAACACAAAATTTAACTCTAACAAACATTAACCATTTAACCCTAAAATAAACCCCAAATTTAATATCAAGATAAATAGAGAGACAGAAACAAGACATACCCAGTCTATATTAACTTGTGGTGGTGAGTGTAATTCTTGAAAACTTCACCCCAAATTAACCCCCAATTGCTTGACAAAATGAAACCCTAAAGAAATTAGTTAGAGATATGTGTGTGTGTGTGTGTAGAGAGAGAGAGAGAGAGAGAGAGAGAGCATTAGTGGTGGCACCAGGGAGGACTAATGGAGGGAGGGAGGCTGAGGATAGGAGGAAGAATGGATGGAGGTGGAGACCAGACCATGAAGGGGTGAGTGGAGGGTTAAATGCTTGAAAAGAAATGGAGTGAAGTTCAAAGTTTAGTTATTAATACATAATCCCCTGAAAATATAAAATTACTTTTTTACGCCTATATTTTGGAAAAAAGTTGTGTATTTTTTTAAATTGTGGGAGCTTCAGTCCCCAGTCATCCCCACGTCTCTCTTTCATTAGTTTAAATGATATCCATAAAGAAGTGACACTAATCCAATTATATATGATATAAATTATAAGACAGTTAATATTGAGTTCCTAAGTGATAAGTACAATTTGTTTAGTTCACTTTATTTTATAATATTCTAAAAGGTCACTCATTCGCTTTTGTTTTAAATGGTTTTTTGGGAAAGGTTGAAAGGGTTTTAGGTTTTAAAAGGTTTTTCCAAGGGTTTGGGTGCTTTTTCCTGAGGTTCTTTAAAAGGGTTGGGTTTCTTGGGGGAGAAGGAGGGTTTTGTGTGTGTGTGAGTGCGTGTGTGTTTTTGAGGGGTAGGGGGTAAAGGGGCCATCTTATCAGATAACTCTTATGTACATATTTCCTAATTGGCCTCGTTAATAATGATCTCATTAAGTGCTAGCACATGTTTTGCACATGTAGTAAATATTACAACTCATGTTTACTATTTTTTCACATATATAAATATTTAATATTTCTTTTGCACATTTTGCATTGATAGTAATTATTTTTAATTGTTGTATAAATGGCCATCGAACTATTGAATTTCATTTGATCTACACTACACCATATATCGCCAATGGTCACGATTTTGACCCGTGACCACAAGTTTGGGTCACGGTCTTCACCCATGACAATATTTAAGCATGACAAATTTGTTGGTCGTGGTCTCCACCCATGATCCATAAGGGAGAATGCGGGTCACGATTTTCGTCCCTGACCAGTCATCACGTTGGGTCATAGTCAAGACCCACAACCATATGGGGAGATTTTTTTTCACATTACCCACCCTTGGCATTTGTCATGGGGATGGTCACGGTCAATAATAGTGACCCTTTTTAAATATTTATTTTTTTAAATCTTTGTCACGAGTCTTGTCACAATTATTGACCACGACTGCAATTTTTTATTTAAAAAAAATATTTTCATCACGGTCTAGAACTGTGACCACATCTATTTTTTATTTAAAAAATACTTTTGGTCACGGTCTAGAACCATGACCCAATTAAAATAAATTTTATTTTTCTGCATTCCAAAAAAATAGTATATTTTTCAAACCTGTTTACAGACATAAATATGCCAATATGTAAAGTTAACTAACGCATGCTTGCATGACTATGTACTAATACAACAAAAGTTAACTAATGCTTTCTTGCTTGAATATAAAAAAAAATACACTGCATGCTTGCGTGAATATGTATAACACAAAATAAAATAGAACGCATTTTGTGTGAATATGTACAACTTCAATAAAAATGCAACGAATGCTTGCATGAATATGTTCACAATGTTCGTTCTTCATTGTGACCTGCAAACAAAACTTCAAAAATGTCACAAATGGTAAGTAATAATAGACTTGAAAAATATCACAACTCGCAAGTAACAATGGACTTGAAAAATATCACAAGTGGTAAGTAACAATGGACTTGAAAAATATCACAAGTGGTAAGTAACAAGTGGTAAGTAACGTGTTACGTGACTATGCGATCAGTTTCTATGTAATACGTTGGTCGGGTGAGAGGTGCTTGTGCCTCTTGTGGGCGTTTGGGGGTTGTTTTTCATTTTCACCCTTCAATGGCATGTTTTTAAGACTAAGTCTATCTCTTTTCGATTTCTGGTTATGTTCTCAAACTGAGCATCCCGTGACTACGTGGTCCGTTTCTACGTGTTACATTGGTCCCATGGGAGGTGTTTATGCCTTTTGCGAGGGCGTTTAGGGGTTCTTTTGTGTTTTCACCTTTCAACGGTATGTTTTTAAGACTAAATCTAGCTATTTAAAATTTTTGGTCATGTTCTCAAACCGGACGTCCCGTGACTATGTGACCAGATGCTATGTGTTACGTTGGTCCCTTGGGAGGTGTTTGTGCCTCTTGGGGGGAATTTGGGGGTTGTTTTGCATTTTCACCCTTCAATGACATGTTTTTAAGCCTAAGTCTAGTTATCTACAATTTTTGGTCATGTTCTTAAATCGAGCATCCCGTGGCTACGCGAGAAGTTGCTACGTATTACATTGGTTTCGTGGGAGTTATTTGTGCCTCTTACGGGAGCGTTTGGGGGTATTTTTCATTTTCCCCCTTCAACAGAATGTTTTTAAGCCTAAATCTAGCTATTTGCAATTTTGGGTCATGTTCTCAAACCGGGCATCTCGTTTGTGCCTCTTGTAACGGCGTTTGGGGGTTATTTTACATTTTCACCCTTCAATGGCTTGTTTCCAAGCCCAAGTCTAGCTAGTTTAAATTTTTGGTCATATTCTCAAACCAAAATAAACATTCGTAAATTAAAATAAACATTCATAAATCAAAATAAACATTCATAAATCAAACTAATAGAATCCAACTTGGATACAAATCAAAATAAGATTCATAAACCAAGTTTTGATACTCAATCTTCATCTAAATCAACTAAAAGATCCTTTAAATTAAGGTTGTCATCATGAGGAGACTAAAATACTTTAGGACCATTTAATGCATCTACTTCAGTAGTCATACCCTTCGATGCATGCAAAACAACTGACCATTTACCATCGTTTATGCACTTCGAGCAGAATACCTTCTTTATGTTCTGAAAGGAACAAATAAAAGGCTTGTCAACTATGTGATATTTAATCTTCATCTTTGATAAATCTACAATGATCAGTTTGGAGTCAGGATCAACTTTACAGGCATTCGTAGTGTCCTCCAGCTCCACCAAGTCACAATAGAATATAGTTTATGTAAAATCTAAATAATCGAGTTGTAGGGTTTGTTGGACAATCCCATAATATGTTAGCACCGTATCCTTTGGATTTTTATCTCTTTTTCTAGCGACACAAGTAGTCAATGCATAAATTGAAATTCTGATATTTTGCATCAAAATTTTTTCCTCTAATGGGGATGCAGCAAAATTGAAATCGTTGGTGCGGAAATTTAGAACTCTTTCGCTCAAAATTTAGGACCTTTTGTTAGGCGTGCAAGCCTTGATGAGACATCATCTCTTTTTAGAAACTGCATTTATTAATAAATTTATATTAGGATATGATTTTACCATGCATAATTAAATAACCCCATATATAAGAGGTGGAAATAATCTCTTTTGATATCCATGCTCTAAAGTCATTTTTCATGTAAATAATCCTTTGATTTTTGATAATTTCGTTCTCGTACTTCCTAAAGGTAAACTGTATAATTTAGATCATAATATATAGGATAAATAAAATCAAACAAGAGTAATTCAGTTAACTATTTAGTTACTTACTCTCTTCATTCTTCAACTTCATCTCACGATTCGAATACATAACGAGCTACTAGCTCGAATTGTAGATTAGTGAGTCTCACCTATTTAGTGTTCTCAAAAGGAAATTCATCCTCAAACTCATCAATTTCCTCGATCACTCATTATCCATGAGGATTGAACCTCCTCAAACTCATCAGGAAGGTCGTGGATTGCCTATATCACCTTTACTTTAATTTGATTTGTTTACCCTTATGAGAGTCAAATGTCATAATTTATATATCCCATGACTCTTTCAGTTCTTTGATCAATGGGGCTAAGAATATATCAATATCATCATCGGGAGCCTTCGGCCTGGGTATCAATAAAGATAACAATATAAACTCTTTTATCATGAATAGTGCGGAGGGAGACTTAAAGGCATCATTAGAACTGGCCCATAACTATGATTAGTACTTAAATTACCAAAAGGGTTAAAGCCATTGGTTGATAATGAAATACGGACATTGCACGGTTCCTTTGAAAATTCAGAGTGTCGTGCATTTAAAATTTTTCAGATGATTCAATCAACCGAATGACGCATCAAGTTCCCACCAATCTCGCATCGAGCGTGCGATATCATGGCCTCTCTTATCCACAATACGGTGAAAACTATTTTAACCATGGCCCAAGGGGAAAATACTTTAAAACTTTTTATGGAACTTGCGAGCACTTGTGATATTTTGTAAGCTTGACTTTCCAATTCTCATAAGGCACATATCTAGGTTCACTACATATAGGATCCTCTTCCTTCTCTTCGTGCTCGTTGTGGTACAATATGCAATCATACTTACATGCATGAATAGATTTGTACTTCAAACCCAAACCCTTTGAGCTCTTCTTCATGATAGGGTAATTGTGTGGTAATGTGTTCTCTTTTGAGAGAATGTCTTTAACCCACTTAATAATTTCAGTTATGCTATTGATCAACAAACCAAATTGACTCTTAAAACTATGCAAACCAATCATTGCGTATAATATACTGAGTGACCTTCTTTATAATTTTTATATAAAGGTATGGCTCCATTGTCTTTCAGCCGTATGTATTCCCTATCTTTGGGTAATTGACTATCAACTTGTTCATTGACTTGGTCATAATACACATTATTCGTATCCATAAACTGCCGGTTTTGATACAGATGGACTCCGTAAGTATAATCAATTAGGTTGATCAAAGGACGATGGGCAGGAGATTCATTCACCACTTCCACCCAATAGGGTTCTGTCACGTGATTTGTATCGGTAATTATTTTAGAACATATGATACGTTCTTTTTTTCATGGAATGTCCATTTCTTATAGTCTTGCATCATACCCCATATTAGTAAATGTAATAGAACATCTTTTAAAGACTTAAATTTTCCATTTAAACAACGGTTATACGGATATGAAATCTTATCACTATTAAGAATTCTATTTGTATATTGATAAGCACCCAGAAGTGTACATTTTATACCCTGAATAGACGTATTTCAGTTGGTAATTCCCGACAATTTGGGTCTTATGTGCGTAAATATTCAATGTGCAATCTTGATTGCAGTTGCGGTGTCAAAAGTAATATTTCGAGGCAATTTGCAGTCAAATGGAGCTAATTCCCCATTCCCGTAACTCTAGCCTACCCCAAACCTAGCCCAAACTATTACCCCAAGCCCTTGTGTGTTTAGTTTGTGCCCTTTTATTTTTTTTTAGATTTTTAGTTAGAATCATTTTATTTTTAGGTTTTAGTTAGAATTTTTAGGTTTTATTTACTATTTTTATATTTTATTTTTCTTAGTATATTTTTATTTTATCTTTATTGGTTATTAGTTTTATTTTATAAGAATTAAAGTTTTTTTAGGATTTCATTTATTTTTAGATTTATTAGATTTTACATTTTTTTAGGATTTTAGTTTATAGTTTAATAGATTTTTATTTTTATTTTTTTTAATTTTAATTTTATTTTTTATTTGTGTCTTTTATTTTATAGATTAGATTTTTAGTATTTTAAGTAGTTTTTAATTAATTTTATTTTTTTAATTAGTTAGTCTTTATATTTTTTTAGGGTCACAACAAACACACACACACTACCTCCAAACACACCTGAACACACAATCTCATCCTAACCCCCATACACCCTCACACACTCTATCTACCCCCACTTCATCTTCCTCATTCAACCAACACCCACTTTTTTTCTCCTCCTCCATTAACCAAATACCCACCACAAACCCACATCTCCTCTCATCCACCACCACATTAACCAACAACAAAAACTAAACCCATCACTATTCATCATCATCATCATCATCCACCATTAACAATAAACCCACCTCCATTACAACATAAACAAACCCACATCCTCACGCGTTGATGATCCTAGACCAGCCACCTCCGGTCCGGATACCCACTTGCCCCAAACCAGCATATACCCATTTCTGAACCGCAACCCTCCTAACCCACAAACCTTACCCCCTTGCCCAGACTCTTATCCCGAAACACCTTTTCGCGGACCTACAACCCGAGTCCCACAAACCCAGCGCTAGTGGATATTCCATCTCTGGCCTGATCACCCGTAACCCACATCAAACCCGGCCAGCACCCCTGTCGATCGCCACCCCACCTCCTAACCCATCAACCCGATCTCCATGACCCACGAAATTTACCTCCAAAATTCGAGTTTACCCAAGACCCATTTCCCATGGCTTCCCATTTCAGATAAAGTCAAAATCAATTTCTACCACCTGCTCAAGTTAAATCCCAAAATAAAACTAAAGACAATAAATAAAAACCCCTCATGTTTTATACCCTTTTTAACCAATGTATGCCCTTTTTTCCCAAAAACACCCCCAACCAACCACTCCACTTGCACCTTTCAAAACCCATGATCAAATCAGATTTTATCACCTCACTCACCCCATGATCACCCACATTTTACCAATACCCAATTTACCCTTAGCCTCCATGTGCACCATATAAATTGAAGACTCGAGCCATTTTCAAGAAGATCTCTCAAATTTAGTTTTTAAGCTTTGTGTGATAAATTTCTCTCCATCCCTCTATGTTTAGTATTTGCATTTTTAGCAAATACCTCAATATAGAGGTGTGTAGTGAAATTTATCTCTAGGATGAATTCCACCCCACCCATCTATAATGAATTTTTGCATTTTTAGCAATTATTTCAAAATAGATTGATGTTGTTTAATTCATCCATTATGAGGGGGCTTTTGCATATCAATTTTAGAGAGAGAAACACCATTTTTTAGTTTATTTTTTTTTAGGTTAAAATTTATTTTATTTTATTTTTTTAGATTAGTGAGAAAAATAAATTAGTGAGAATCCATTTTTTAGTGTAATTGTTGATGTAATTTTGGTTTAATCACACAATTGAAGGGATGTAAATTGTAAATTCAAGGATTGGAGTTCAATTTCACTCAAAGAGATTTGGTTTGATTTTTCTCTTCTCTACTTTTATTTTAATTGCCTAGTTTATTTGATTATCATGTTTAATATCATGTTAGGCTAAATCCCCTTTCAAGGGGTGGGGTGAACCCTTATTTGATGTTATTTTAATTTAATTAGTTTGATTACTTGAAAATTTCCTTTGAATATTAATTTTGATCCCTCGCCCTTAAATTTACACCTCGAGAGAGGGTAATGATTTTCGAGAGAAAATCGAAATTCTGAGTTATAATACCCATTTTAGATTCGAACTAGAGATAGGGGTTTCTTAAGTGTGGTATTATTCCTTGAATTTCAACTCTAAAATTCATTTTTTAGATTTACATAAATTTTGATAAATCGATCCTAGCGGGTGATTAATTAAAAGGAGTGTAGATCTATTTTCTAGAGTTGTGGGGGTTAAACTTAATTTTCTAAAAGGTTACTATTAAAATTATATTTGCAACGAAAGTTGATTTGTAATTTTGATATTAATTTGGGAGAATTCAATTAATTAAATTACTCAGTTAGAATAGCTAAAATTTGTGATGTAGTCCCACTCCTTGATTTCTCTCACTATTATTTACCTCACTTTATCTCTTATTTTTTTGTTAGACTTTATTTTTCATTTTAGTCACTTTTTACTTTGTCATTTGATCTTCCATTTAGTTTAGTGTTAATTCACAATCTCGGCCAAAAAAATTTTTAATATATGAAAAGGCCAAAAAAATAGACAAAGCAAAAATCCCAAAAAGAAAATAAAAATTAAATTACAATTAAGTTTGTCTCTAGCTTTGCCCCCTTGATGTGGATTGACATCCTTACTTACCGCTCTACACTTGAGTTTGTTATATTTTTATAGGTAATTGAGGTTTTGATTAGAGAACTTTCAAGCAACGACGAATTATACCAAAAAGTTCCTTTATCACATATTTAATAAATTTTCGAACACCCTTCATGTGATTATCAGATATTTTGTGACTCTCTCCCATCCACTTTTTGTATTGTGGGAAAGCCATATTGGAGTCTTTAAAATTCAAAAAAAAATCATTAAACATGATCAAAAAGAAATATTACAAGAAAACTCATTCAAATGAAACAAAAATTACAACAAAATTCATTAAAATATTACATTGTTCAAGTATCACAACGAAATTCAAATGATATTACAACAAAATTCAAATGAAATAGATATTAAAAAAAATGTTCAAGTAACCTTCGCCAATAAATTAACTGGCCAAATAATATAACAACTAACATAAACTAAAAATAATGGTCATTCCCCAGGGTCAACCTACGCACGCTCATCTCCATAATTAGAGTATACTTCAACGACCAAAATTTGAGCTTCACCCACCACCAAAGACGGATTGTGGACGTTTATTCTGGCAAGTATGGAAATGAGAGTGCATGTTTCGTTAATCTTGGTATTGTTCAAGTTTCATATCTAATAATCCTCTCTAAAGTCAGGGAACGTGGATGACGATGATGCACGAAAAGTCCTAAGGGCAAGCAGTTATGAGGGAAATGTTCTAGGAGGAGGCATTTGGGAGGGGAATGTTCCGAGCGGAGGATAAGAGAATGTTTGAGGCATATGAGGGGGAAACCCAGTTGTTGACATAATAGATTAATTAATCCATGGATTTCATTTTTCAGGAGTGTCGTATCCTTCCCAAACTCTGACACCTCTCCATTCGTCTAGGCACCCTTTTCTAACCCCTCGCCACCTCACCCCTCACTATAGAGATCTTATTTAATAAAGGTTCAGTGTGCTGTAGTCTGGTACTTGGAATACATGAGCCCACACCTATTTTCCTCCCATTATGGTCCTTCTCTAACATCTTGGTTAGGGCATCTGATTGAATGTCATTGGAGTTGCACTCAGAATGACTGATGAACATTTCATTTATCATTTCTAAAGCATAATCTTATATTTAGAACTACAATTTTAATAGTAAAAACATTATAATGTGTGTGTGTGTGTGTGTGTATATATATATATATATATGATAACTAAGTTAAAACTCACCAAAGTCGACACCAACCTATTTGGAAATTTATTGGTCCCCTTTTGTTGTAGGGCATGCAAGTACAAGTTGACATGATTAGATTTTCTTTCCTTCTTCAAGAGCCTCTTAGTCAGTTCCGCCATTCACCCTTAATATCACCATAATATTTTGCCCCGAGTTTGTTGGCATCAACCTTTTTCAATTTGTGCTTATTTCTCACCCTTAGATCCAGTTTTTCCTCCCTAGCTTCATTCTCTAAGAATTTGTTCCATTGGTTAGTAGGCATTTCAATATTTTGGGTAATTTTATATTTTAACCGTAAAATATAGGAATGCGTTACCACCTTGGGGAAAAATTCTTCCGAAGGTTCTTCCGATAGATTTTCAATTCATCATCTACCTTGGAAAAAACCTTCAACTTCGAATTGGTTAGGAGAGAAAATTTCGTATTCAATTGATCCCAGATGTCATCTTTTAAGGAAAAATCAAAATTCTTCCAGTTTTCTATGCCCCTAATGACCACAGTCATCTTTCCCAAAGACAAACAACGGCTTTTAAATAGTTGAACAACATTTTTATCACCAATTAGACTATCCCCTCCGATGGAGAAAGAAATCCTCTTCATAAGGTTGTCTTGGGATGCCTCGGTAGCAGAAGGTAAGCGTGTTGAATTTTCTAGGATTTCTTGAGTTGGGGGTGTCAGAGTTAGAGTGGAATGAATCTCCGGTGGAGTAGAATATTGGTATGCCGGAGGAGTTGGGAATTGAGCTTGTGGTGTAGGAGAGCGCTCATTTGAAGGTGTTTCGATATTTTATTGGTTGTTGTCATTTATGTTTGACATTTCCTATCATTAAAAAAATTAACGACATTTGTAAGAAAATATATATATATATATATATACCTTTTCGATAGCTTTTAAAACACGATTGATGTGTCTGATTTTCATCCAATCAGTATTAGTTTTCAAAAATCTCTAAAACTTTGCACGTGGCCAAGTAGGCGGAAGCGTGTCTATGATTGACATATAAAGGTTCGTGACATAAACTCAAAATCCTTTTTTCTTCAACTTATTTGCAAGCTCGTTTTTAATTTGCATGTGTCACGAGACATTGTAATCTGGGCGAATGCTCTCTTTACGAAATTATATCCACAAAGGATGAATATTTTTTTCAGCCTTTTCTAACTCTGTCACCAACGTCGGTACCCTATTAGAATTATGCATGGAAAATATATTCTCTATTGCCTCATCCCAGCATTCTGGCAATGGGAGCAGAATACGATTGAACAGTGGCCTTGCGAGATATGAACTCCACGATTTGTGAGATAATTAAATTGATCAGTTTTCCTATTACCATACATGTAAATCAGAGTTCCCTCTAATGGAACTCGCTAATGAAAGATGTTATAGTGCGATCAAATTGTATCCTCTCGTACTCATGCTTCCAGTAATTACTATTGTCACTCATTTCTCTTGTGACTCATTTTTCCTGTATCATATATAGAAGGGTATGATAACACAACACATGACTTTATTATAAACACTACACCATTTACTTAAAGGTTTATTATAAAGATTAATAGAGTAAGCATTTTAAGTATCCATTATCCGTATCAAGCCTGAAACCCAACAACCATCAACCCAATAATTCAACATAATATTATCATGTACTCCTTCTAAATTTTCCATTTTATTCATTAGAAATAACATACTTATACAATTCTAAGGGTTTAATATACATTCATTTCCAAAAAAACAATTTTTAAGGGTTTGATATAGTCATATACAATTTATAAGGGTAAATAATCATATATAATTTCTAGAGGAAAATAGTCATATACAATTTAATATGGTTAAATAATCATATAGAATTTCATATACACTACATTCCAACACAAAAATTTGTAAAGGTTTCATATAAAATTTAACATACAGAAAACACACACACACGTACAGAGAACGCACACACAAACACCCATACACACACATACAGAGAGCACACACTCATACATAAGAAAATAATAATGGAGTATAGGGTTTGGATTGTACCTCTTGTAACACCTCGTATTTTTAAGGATAAGGAATTCTTTTAATTTGAAGAATTAGAAAGTAAAACTAAATTGATGATTTGGAGAAATTATTTAATTTGAAGAATTTATTTAATTTAGAAGATTCAATTTATTTAGAGAATTAAGATTTAAATCAATTCGTATTATTTCTTCTAAGAATACATGTGTCGTAATTTGAGGTGAAAATTGGAGATTTTAGTTAAGTAACTCGGATGATGATTCTGAGTGCACGGTGAGTTCCGAATAGGTTAAGATAGTCGAAAAAGAGTACCCAGGGGTAGTTATTTGGTCTTAGGACGTTTTTAGACATAACCAGACCCACAAGGGGGTGTTTGGGTCATTTTAATTTGGCTTATAGGCTTAATTTCGGGATTCAGCTAATAAAAACTAAGTGAGATAGTTTGTGGCAGACACAACTCAAAGAAAAAAAACCTAGTTGCTGAGGAGAAAAGAGGGACCAACTGGGAGAGATTTTGGGATCCAAACCAATAAGAGATTGACGTGTTCTTCATCAAATATTATCTACAACAAAGGAATCAGACACTACGAAATTATCCAGGAAATTAGTTAAACTTTCTTTCAATTACTTTGCGGTAGTGCGATTCCTATCATGGTGGGTGTAAACCATAGTCATTTTTGGATGAATTATTTCATTAAAATGGGTTTGGGGTTAATTAACCATTTTGATTGATATGAAATGATGATTAGTACAAAAATATATATCATGTAAAGATATATAACACAACTACCTTGCTGAAAATTAAAGTAGGATTCGTTAATTGAGAATTGTAGAATCGAATTTAAGAGAGTGAATTGAATAAGAGTTGTAAAACCCAATTCGTGAAATCGTGAGTGATAATCGAAACCATTGAAGTTTAGAGATTGATATGATGATTAGAACCTATTTATTATGTGTAATAAACATTGATTATGATTGGGAAGAGTCTTGAGAAGAAACTATGAAGGTTTGACGTGTAAAAATGGGGGAAAACAAGTTTGAGAAGAAGGAGGTTCGTTGTTCAGCAGCAGCAAATCGGTCCGATTTTGAGGCCCAACCTGTCCAATTTAACTTTTTGTCAAAAATGAAATTTGTAGATCTTTTCGTTATGATCACGTGGGCTCTGACCTTGTATTTTTCTAATTTTTTTTAATTAGTTATGATTTTTCTACAGAAGGGTGTCTGAAATCGAAATCCTTTGTGAGAAATAAAATCTGGATTATTTAGGGATGTCTGTAGATGAGTGCAGGACTCCGGAAAATATTAAGGAAGGTTGTTTTTACCTTGAAATTGAATGGGAATGAATTCGAGGTATGGATTTAGAGTGTTTAGGATGAACAACCCTAGAAAATATATGGATGGAATCGTATGGAAATTTCGAATGAAATTAGGATACGAACTAGACTAAGATGTGCTTAGTATCTTAAAATAAAAATATGAATGTGAGTTAAAACTTATAGAATTAAGATTCAGGGTCATGACTCGGATATTTTTAGGCTAGTGCAATGGGAGTTAGGCACAGAGTAGACGGTTTAATTTATTATATATGTATATAATAAATTATCGAATGTTGAATTTAATGAAGGGTGTTTTACCTAATAGTGGGACTTTGTGTAATCCATTCTAAAGGGTGAAGATACGGGCAGAATGAGTGATTTGGAGTATTGTAGTTGGGTGACACTACTTTAATAAATTAATTAATGTGAAATTAATTAGATTAACCGGTGTGATTTGAAATGTAACGAATTCGGAGGATGAGAATGAGTCACGGTTAAAGTGAGCGTGCCTATATCTTAGACAAATAAGGAATGAGTAAATTAATTATTAAAATACGTTAAAGAATAATTGGTACACTTCGAGTAGTGGGAGATACTCGAAAGGATACGATGAGAAGTATAATCAAAATTTAATAATACGTAGAATATTCGGGAGGTATATATACAACGTATAGGATATATAATATAGGTCGTGTGTATCTATACTGATGATATAATATATGGGTCGTGTGAATACCTATCGTATGATTTATTATGTGTATTGGCATGCCTACGCTACTTGCTATCACAGGAGGTTTCGCGTCATGAACGGTCTTATCTTGACGAGCCCATTGGGGGGATTTTAGACTTCAACCCAGAACATAGGACCTTGGACACGTGCCATCTGAGATTATGATAGATTTGACGATTGAATGGGAGCGTTGGTATGTGCGTGACCCATTTGGATAGGGACTATGTTCGCCTCCAATATGTGTGATTTGTGATGATGGTTTGAGAGAGATACCGAACCAATAGTCCTTTATATAGTGCGTGATGTACCGAGACTTGATAGCAGAGTATGCATGCACTGCAGGTCTCAGTTGTATTATATATATATATATATATATATATATATATATATATATATATATATATATATATATATATATATATATATACTTGTGTTTTATTCTACTATGTGTGCTTGGTAGATAATGTATCGGGACATGTTAACATAGTATACATGCACCGCAGCTCAGCCTAAGGGTGTCGTATTAGTATATATGTATCAAAGTGATAAATATACAATTATGATTTATTCTACAGAGAGTAATTAGTAGATGATAAAGATAGTGACATCTAAAATAACCCTAGTGGGTGGAGAATTAAACATATAATGAGAAATTCATAATTAGCTAATTGAGATAAAGAATTCAGTGACGTATTGCAGCATAACGAGTTAATATGTAGAAAGAGACGTAATACGGATAGTTAGGTGGGGTAGCTTAACTAGGAAAGTTTAGTAGGAAAACGTTAGGTGTGCACATTAGATGAGAGTGAGTTATATCTCAACAGAGTGCAACACCATCTTAAATATGAAAAGTGTGCATGCATATTTAATTATTGCAATTTAACTCCTTGCTAAATATTTTTCAAAATATTTTACTTGGAATATGACCCGTGTCAAAAATATTTTTCAATACCTTTTAGGTATCCAGCCACAGGGATGCCCAGTTTGAGGATTCTCTCCAGGGGTGCGTAGTTGCAGCTTATGTGGAAGTTGCTGGACTTATTATAAACGCTTCGTTCATTTAGTCCTAGTGTAGGATCTTTACTCCAGTACTCATTTGGGCATGTCGCCCTCAGTTTTAGTATTCAATTTTTTATTTTACCTTGTGTATCCGGGTTACTGTTTCTGTTTACTATCATATTTTATTGTTGCATCGATTGTTGATTCAGTTACTTTTATTTATATTATTCATCTGTGTTTGATTTATTTATCAGTTTGTGATTGATGGTTTAATTATTATCTACCTCCGAATGTTGTTAATTAATGAAAGATAAAATTTGGCATCGGCCTAATTAAATTACTAGGTGGTTTGTAAGTTTAAAATGTTTTCGATAGTGATGCTAAGAATAAGTCATATGAGACCAACATTTTATTTTGATCACGGACTGGTCACTCGGTATTTTAGTAGACGGGGTGTCACAGATGGTATCAGAGCATTAGGTTCTAGAGTCCTTAGGATCTATGCGATTTATTACATTTTCAGCGTAGCGTTCTTTAAAATAGAGCCTTATTATAGGATTGTTGTATTCCTTCACGTATGCAACGTACGTCCTCCTACCATTAAGTGTAGTTGATGTGATTCATATACGAGTTCAGTTGGGCTTCGTACACCAAATAATTTTAGACGATCGAAAAGGGTCGTTAGAAGGACTGCAGGGGGAGAGGCTCGGTAGAAGCAATGAAATATTCTAGGAATGGTGATCGCAATAGAAGTCACCATGATTATTGTTTAGACAGATGGCATTGGGATAATCACTAGGGTGCAGTAGCATCCCTAATCATCGTCATACAAAACGGTGGTGCAAATTTTAGACTCACCCAACGTAATCGATAAAGAAGGGAGGAGTCGGAGGAACTCTTACGAAGATCCATCCGTAAAGATTCGGGGAAGAGAGGGAGTGTTATGGGTTAATTAAAAGAGATAACCCAAAGGCAATTGAGTAGGGTAGAGTTCAGTTACACCCATGGTTAAATGCCAAGAAAAATTTTGCTCATAGGAGCGATGTTATGGTGACGGGAATCAGTCACCATAACTATGGAGAGGTACCATGAATGACGAGGAATTTGGGGTGCAATTTGATCGTAAATCCTCTCATCAATTGTTCAAACAGAGAGGCAAAGGAGATTTCGAGACTTGTTGCAAAAGGGTCATACCGTGGTCGGTCATGAAGGAGAGTTTGCGTGTTTAGCGAACTTTTTACCAAATGAGGTGGATACAAAAAATCATAAAGATCCGTAAGTTATTGATGGACTCATGGGTAGACTATACAATAATGGATGAGGAAATCCATCTAGTACGACTGGTACCATTATCATCAATGTCGTACGTTGACAACTTGATATCAACATTTTCGTAAAAAGGGAGCCAAGAGAGTTGGAGAACCTAATCAAAGGTTAAAACTGGATTTAACAGTGCTAGTGAGGCACCACTGGAGGGTACACCCAGTAGAGGACCCATTTTAATGATTAAGAACAATATAATCCCTATCAGGAGATGATGGATTCAATTAGGGCCGTCAAGGCCAGTAACGAGTTCTATGGCGCCAATGAAGCCAAGGGATGACGTGGGTAGCAAACAGGGTCAAGTCTACTAGGTCCGTGAGAAGGACAACCCCGACATGGCCAGTGGGGCTAGGAAAAGGGGGATGACACAACGATGTGTCTTATGTGTAAAGAGTAGGAACACATGTGTAGATCTTGTCCGGAGCGAATTAGGGAAAAAGTACGTGATGCCAAGTAGAGGTACCAGTTATAAGAAGTTTTGGTTGGGACGAGGGTGTTATGTCCAGGAACCATTTGAACTACAAGCGCTATTTGAAATTTAAAGTATGAGTTTTATACCGAGGTGATTGGGATCTTTTTTGTGTGACATGAGTAAGTCACAGTAGTTTATTAGTACTAGATTCGCATGTGAAACGGGTTTAATAGAGGTATTGTTAATACCACTATAGTGTCTGATTATTCACCATTGAGTTAGCGGAGCTATCTTTAGTTCCATCTGTATGGAAAAGGGTGGGTACACTGAGATGAGATATATTTTATTAGGATAGCTCGTTTTTAGGGGTGATATTCAAGGTATGGTTTTCTCCTGGGTACGGACTGCTAAGCGATGGTGGGCGGTTACAGCAAGATTATCGTGTTCATTGTTTTGAGGTAGGATATATATTTTTGTGATATCTCATTTAACAGAGGGTTGAGCTCGCGATGATATTTTTATAAGTAGACATCAAAGAGTACAGTTGTCTAGCTATATTTGATCCCAGTGCATAAGGACTTTTACTAACGTGATTCAGGGTATATCGGGTTTACCGTTGAGCGAAGAGATTTAACTCATTGTTGTTTACGTGCTGAGAACTTAGTGATAGTGAGAGCATTGTATTGTGTGACTCCTTGAGAAACATGGGCATAGAAAATTTAATTTATGTGTCAGGAGATACAATTTGGGATGACTGCCAATGATAGGGGATGGTGCATTGGGGAAATTTCTAGTGCATCGGTTTTAAATATTAAATTATTAAATGTGTAAAGGAAATGCTTAAAGATGAGAGCTATTGCAATATATGGCCAGTGGAGCCGGGGAGAGCTGTGAAGGAACACTAAGAAAACTTATGTACCACAAGTTACTAGGTGGGGCAATATCGAGAAGAATTATATGGAAAATTGTTGTGGTAATTGATAATACCCGTATGATATAGCCACGCCGAGAGAGTGTGGAAATGAATTTGAGATAAGTGTGTTATGTACGATACGTTAGTGACATTTATGTTAGGATGTTTGGGCTATAGTATATAGTATGGTAAGACTTGATGATTGATGTTCAGAGATATGATTTATTTGTGCTAGATCATCACCTGAAAGAGGGTTTAATCTATATATAAGTGTATGTACGTTATTGTATGTTGCATAATAGACTTATGAGAAAATGTTTGAATTGTTATATTTGATCCCAGGGGGAAGGGACACTGTCTGATGGGATTCAGGGTGGATAGTTTTATTATCGAGCGAGAAGATATAGCTCGTGATTAGTTTGCGCTAAGAAACTAGTGATAGTAAGGGGTGAAGTACTGTATGATGTAGTTTTTTAACATGAGAGTGGATGAGTATACTTTTATGTTAAGAATCAGAAATTTGGGGGTATGTGCTATGAACTGAGGGCCTAACGGATCTCAACGATCGATAATGTAAGGTAGTAGTGTATTGGGGGGTTCCTTGTTTGGATTTCGCTATGAAAGACGTCCCACGCATGAAAATTAATGCAACATTGGAAGTGGGGAGTTGTGTGGTCGTTAGTACATGGGTTTGGTTCCTCGGTTATATTATATATATACGTGGTTATAAATGTGAGTTTAAAGTTATATTACGATTTAAGGCTAGTAGAGCTGGGTGACTTTCGTGCGGCTAAGCACGGGTACATAATGTATGGGCTCTCTGGGTAATTAATTTAATTCTACTATAATTTTCAATTACAAGGGGTAAAGATGTGGGTAGCGACATTAAGGGCGTGTGAGTAGGGAAGTATTCGAGGCTTGGAGTACTAGACTCATCTGAATTTCGAGGACAAAATTCCTTTGTAAGGGGGGAAGTATGTAACACCCTGTATTTTTTAGGATAAATAATTTTATTTAATTTGTTGAATTAGAATTTAAACTAAATTGATGGTTTGGAGAAATTATTTAATTTAGAGAATTTATTTAATTTGGATGATTCAATTTATTTGGAGAATTAAGATTTATATAAATTCGGGTTATTTTTTTAAGAATACATGTGTTGTAATTTGAGGTGGAAATTGAATATTTTAGTTAAGTAACTTGGATGATGGTTCAGAGTGCACGGTTGGTTCCGAATAGGTCGAGATAGTTAAAAAAGAGTACACGGGGGTAGTAATTGGGTCTCAGGACATTTTTAGGCATAATCGGGCCCACACAAGGGTGTTTGGGTCATTTTAGTTTGGCCCATAGGCTTAGTTTTAGTATTCACCTAATAAAACCTAAGTGAGAGAGTTTATGGTAGTCATAACTCAAATTAGAAAACCCTAGTTGCAGAGGAGAAAAGAGGGACCAATTGGGAGAGCTTTGGGGAGCCAAACCAAGAAGAAGTTGACTTGTTCTTTGTTAAATCTTATCTACAACAAAGGAATCAGATACTACAAAATTATTCAGGCAAGTAGTTAAACTTTCTTTCAATTACTTTGCGATATTACGATTCATATCATGGTGGGTGTAAACCATAGTCATTTTTGGGTGAATTATTTCATTAAAATGGGTTTTGGGTGAATTAACCATTTTGATTTATATGGATTGGTGATTAGTATGAAATAGATATCATGTAAAGATATATAACAAAACTACCATGCTAGAAATTAAAGCCAGATTCGTTAATTGAGAATTGTAGAATCGAATTTAAGAGAATTATTGAATAAAAGTTGTAAAACCCAATTCGTGAAATCGTGAGTGACAATCGAAACCATTAAAGTTTAGGGATTAATATGATGATTAGACTATGTTTAGAATGTGTAATAAACATTGGTTATGATTGGGATGAGTCTTGAGAGGAAACTATGAAGGTTTGATGTGTAAAAATGGAGGAAAAATGAGTTGGAGAAGAAGGAGGTTTGCTGTTCAATAACAGCGAACAGGTCCGATTTTAAGGCAGAACCTATCTGATTTAACTATTTGTCAAAAATGAAATTTTTAGATCTTTTTGTTACGATCGCGTGGGCGCCGACCTCATATTTTTTATTTCATTTTAATTAGTTATGATTTTTCTACAGAAGGATGTCTGAAATCAAAATCCTTTGTGAGAAATTAAATCTGGATTATTTAGGGATGTCCGTAAATGAGTGTAGGACTCTGAAAAATATTAAGGAACGTTATTTTTACCTTGAAATTGGATGGGAATAAATTCGAGGTATGGATCTAGACTGTTTAGGATGAACAACCCTAGAAAATATATGAACAGATTCGTATGGAAATTTCACATGAAATTAGGATACGGACTAGATTGAGATGTGCTTAGTATCTTGAAATAAAAATATGAATGTGAGTTAAAAATTATAGAATTAAGAGCCGGGGTCGTGACTCGGATATTTTTAGGCTAGTGCAACGGGAGTTAGGCATAGAGTAGTCGATTTAATTTATTATATATGTATATAATAAATTATCGAATGTTGAATTTAATAATGGGTGTTTTACCTAATAGGGACTTGGTGTAATCTATTCTAAAGGGTGACGATACGGAATGAATATTGTAGTTGGGTGACACTTCTTTAATAAACTAATTAATGTGAAATTTATAAGATTAATCTGTGTGATTTGAAATGTAACGAATTTGGAGAATGAGAATGAGTCACGGTTAAGGTGAGCGTGCTTATATCATATACCATTAAGGAATGAGTAAATTAGTTATTGAAATACATTAAAGAATAATTGGTACACTTAGAGTAGTGGGGTATACTCGGAAGGATACGATGAGAAGTATAATCGAAATTTAATAATACATAGAATATTCGGAAGGTATGTATACTACGTATAGGATATATAATGTAGGTCATGTGTGTACCTATACTGATGGTATAAAGATATGGGTTGTGTGAATACCTATTGTATGATTTATTATGTGTATTGACATGCCTACTGAGAACAGGGGTTGTCCTTATTCGTGTGTTTCAAATCAAACTAATTTTCACCAAAAATTATCCAACTTTTAATTAGCACCAAACCAAGTTGTGAAAACTCAATTTTTACTTTAAACCAATTTTATCTTGATTAATCCTAAACATGCATCTAGTGATTAAAGCAAGTAAAGTAAAGTAAAGAATACTCAGAATGCTAGATGTATGTGGAAAAACCCAAGACGGGAAAAACCCTCGGACGGCCCAAGCCAGACAATCACTATGAATGTGGAATTACAACGAACAGACAAAAGACTCACTCAATGAATCAATCCCCATGGATTTTGACACTCTTCTGATCTTCAACCACTCCTCTCACAGTGCCCACGCAGAAAGTCCTTCTCCTACAATACATGTCCACAACACACGCGTCCACGTATGTCTCGGTGTCCACCGAATGTCTTTGATACGTCTACGATGTCGTAAAAGAAGTCCTTCTCTTTTCTTCACCACAAAACCCAGATGTTCAAGTATAGAACAAACCTTCTTGGTGCAAAAAGATCACATAAACATATAGTAATGATAACTCGGATCGTTGCAAGCTCTAAGGATGTGTTTAAGCTTTGAAACCTTAGAAAAACATGTGCAAAGAGGTTTCTGGATCGTAAACTATTTTTCCAGAATGCACACTTTTTAATTCTGATGAAACCACGCTTTAAATAGTAAAAAATCACTGCCTCGAAAATAGTGTCACTCGAATGAGATTGACATGTCGTTCACGTGACATGGCTATCTCGTTTGAATGAGATAGCTTATCATTTCAATGACGCGTGTGTTAGTTCAACTTTTTCTTTAAAACGTCTCTTCCAAAAGAGATCCAAATAAGTCAAACTCTTTTTTGATCTTATCAGAATAAAAACGTAGTGTAAACATTTAAAACACTTTTAAAAAAATATCTCTTTATAAAATTACATCCTTATCTTTTATAAAAACAATTCCGATCCCCATTAATTATACGCATTCATACATGTGTGATCTCGGAATGCAATTAACTTGAAGACGAATAAACTTGCAGCAATTAAACTTCGGCATGATTAATTCTTTGAAGCTTTGTCGCAACGTCTTCAATTTCTTCAATACGTCATAGACCAAGTGGGATCGTGACAAAATAAAATCTCCCTATGCAATATTACAAACACAGTTTTGTTCACGGAATTAAATCAAAACAATATAGGGACTCAATTGGAAATTTATGTCCTTATAAATCTCCCCCTTTGACTATTTTGGGACAAAACTAAACAAGTGAAATCCCGAAGTCGGGACGTCAAGCCGTATGACGCCTAAATCCCATCCCATAAACCTAAAGTCGAAAATTACAGGACACAGACTAGTATATGTAACACCAGCAAGCATGAACTGTCTGAATGTGATGTAGACTTGAAATCTCTAATCTCTAAAGAATACCTACACACATGAAATAGACAAACAAATACCCAGTGAAGTATGGAGGAACAAATGAAACCAATATATATTCAAATGATATCAATTGTACAATAGATACCAATATGAATAAACTCTGAAAAATCATTTGTTAAAAAATTTGAGCAATAGAATGATAATGATACCAATTTGTAACACCAATTTGTAAAATATGTAAACAGAAACATGCTCAACAAATCTCAAAAATCTCAAATCTCCCCCTACATCACATACATATCTCCCCCTTTTTATCTCGACTAGACAATCCGGTGAAAAGATAAACCAATCAACAAGTATCTAGTATGAAGATATACCAAATAACAATCGCTAGATAATCATGAAACAACCAGCTAAATATGATCAATAGATGACAAATCTGTAGCTAGTAAACCAATTAATCACACAAAGAATATAGCAATCTAATCAGGGCTGATAAACGAAATCATATGCAAAATATCAATTTTGAACCAATATAACCTGCATATAAACCAGTCAGTCCAGAAAACTTCCAGCAGTACCAAAAAATATCACCAAAATAAACCAGTGGACTGAAAAACAATCAGAAGAAAAAATCTAGACTTGTGTTCTAACGAGCCAGGGACGTCGCTCAAACAAGATGAGGACATCGCTCGAACGAGACTTCGTATTACATGTATATGTCACTCAAACGACTTCTTGCGACAGGCCAAAAATTTTCAGTTGCCCAGAAATATCTTATATTTTTTGCCCAGTGAAAAAATTTCCAAAAAAATCACAGTGAAAGGGCCTGATAGTAGCAAAACAATGTTAAAACAACAAGATTTTAACACAAAATGAAAAAACGCATAAAAACTAACAATGTGAGTTACATGCAAACATAGTACCGAAGTGCTCAAACATGGACATGGAATGAATGGTCGTGAAACTACAACAAATGAGACACAATTCCAACACATCAAAAAGATCAAGAAGCTCTAATTGATAGCGATAAATAATCAAACTTTATCATAGTCATATGAGAATTAAAGTGTGAGCTTAATGAACTAAACATACTACATGCACACAAATCCGAAATTTTGACGATTCTATAGACAATAGCATCAAATTGCAATGTTTCAACATTAGGATTAGTTGTGCAAACCCATTTGAATTTTCTCCAATCAAACTCCCTCATACTTTTTCAATTTCTTTTCTAGCATTCTCAACTTTAGAGAAAATATTGTTGGCCCTTTTTCTTAGCATATTGCTTTTTCTTTTGGGCTCCTTTAAATGGTGGCTTTCACGACGTGTTAATTTTGAACTCTCGCAGCCCTTTCCCGTGAATCACTCATCATTTTTTCAATTGAGTACCAATTCAAATCCTCACGGTAAACGATTCTTACATGCACACTTCTCCTTAAGTCTACTTATGCATAGATGACAAGATTGAGATAAGAACGCCTCACCAAATTTAAATACGCAAGAGAAGTCAAACATCCATATAAATTTGTGCATGTGTGAAATGATGGAATATATACAAAGTCGAATCAAAATGCATATCAACTTCAAAACTACCTCATATAAACAATGGTTAAGATCATTCTAAGCATCGATAATAATGACCAAATGTCCTAACCACATGGATAATGAAACGATGGGGGGTCCAAGCACACCAATATGCCACATCAAACATGTAAACTCAAAAACAAAAATCAAAAAATCTTTTTGGCTTTTCAAATAAAATCAAACCAATTTTCACCAAAAATTATCCAACTTTTAATTAGCACCAAACCAAGTTGTGAAAAACCAATTTTGACTCAAATAAAAGCAGAATCTTTTTGGTTTGTCAAAAATTTTCTCAAAACAAAATCTTTTTGTATTTTTCAGTAGGAATCAAATAAATGAAAACTATAATACAAAATGATACACAAGTCATTATACTAGTAATGAATATATCATGAATCAAACTAGAATATGACAAACATGGTAACACTATCATCCTTTAGATTTAGCATTAGAAGAATCAAGTACACCCAAATGAGTATCATGAAGTTTTATTCCTAAAGCCACTAAATCCGATTTCCTAACACAAGTAGGTGTAAAATGACGCATGGGGGTTTGGGGAATCAGGGCAACTTTATTCCTAAACTTACTAGGAGCTTGTTTAAGGTCGTAACAATAACGCCTAAGGTGACCTTTCCTACCACAAAATGTGCAAGTGTAACAATGGTGGGAATGATTACCTATATGTGGACCTTTTCTAACCTTCCTAGTCTTTCTCACACATGCGGGGGGAATGGGAACAACTCTCTCATCAAAACCTATACCTCCCCTATCTCCCTTAATTTGGACGGTGCCTAAGATCTTATATAACTTCTTCGACCTAGCCTCCAAATCAAACTTAACTCTAGACATGTCTCTCAATCTCTCCTCCAACTCATGAATCCTAGACTTGAGCAAACACCTAAAATCCTCAAACTCTAAAATCTCCTTTTTCAAAGACTCCATCAAACCACGGAGATTATCTCTCTCACCCTCTACATACTCTAATTTCTCCCTAAGAGTCTCCCCTCGTTCCCTAAGATCCTCAATAAAACTATCATTATTTTTTATGGTACCCTCATTCAACTTAGCTTGCAATTTAGAGTTAGCCTTTTTCACCTTCACTGTTTCGGCATACAAATCATTAAACGCATTTTGTAATTCTTTCACATCTAACTCCTCCTCGTCACTCTTTTCGCCCTCACTAACATGGGATTCACTCAAAACCTCCTCGGAAGTGTTATTCACATGAGAATCGCCATCGCTCACATGACATGCCATAAATGCAACAAAGTTACGATCAATGGGGGAACTCTCTCCCTCTTCCAAATCACTATCACTTAAGGTGGCACTATAAATAATGGATTGATTTCCCTCTTTCTTAAGTCTAGTGAGACACTCCTTAACTTTGTGACCGTACCCCTCACACCCAAAACACTTATCTGACTCATCTTTCTTAGGCTTCAAACTTATCCTTAGAGGTAGGATCAACTTTGTTGTTCTTGAATTTTTCAAATTTCTTGGCATATTTCGATTGCTTTTGAAACTTAATAAATTTTTTAAATTTCTTTGCCAACAAAGCAACATCCTCAAAATCGGAATCAGAATCGGAATCCAAAACATTAATTTCCTCCTTTCAGTTTTTCAAAGCAATACCATTTTCTTTCTTAGGCACTTGATTGGAGGTAATCATGTCGATTTCATAGATTTGTAAGTCACCTACAATGTCTTCTAGTTTCGTCGACTCTAACTTTCCCAAGGATTTTAAAATAGTCACTTTCGCATCAATCCTAATAGGCAATGACCTGAGGATTTTTTTAATGACACGGTTGTCAGGAATTTTCTCACCTAGGTTAAACGACGAGTTGACAATATTGGACAACCTAGAATAAAACTCATCAAAAGCCTCACTTTCTAACATCATAATGGTCTCAACTGTGTAGTGAGATTTTAAAGTTTTGACGCCCTAACCGTGCTAGTGACCTCGTGAGTGAGTGAGTGAGTGAGTGCCTAAATATCCCAAGCCTATTTTGATATTTCACAAGTCATAATTCTATTATATTCTTCTAGTGTGACATGTGAAGAAATAACGTACAGACCCTTAGAATTATATTGTGAAAGTCTATGTTCAGTTTATGTCCATGACTGGACAGGCTACAAATTAGTGACCTCACCTAAAATAGTGACAGGGGGTGTCCAACATTTCCCAACTGCTAGCCACACACGATCATCACTAGATTTTATTGAACTTTTCATTCTCATCTTCCAATAGGTGTAATTAGTGCCATCAAAAATAGGAGTTCAAAAAAATTCATTATTTCCAAAATTCATCTTTGAAAACACACGGGATCACAAAACAAATAAATTATGTTTTCTAGCTCTGATACCAATTTGAGAACAGGGGTGGTCCTTATTCGTGTGTTTCAAATCAAACCAATTTTCACCAAAAATTATCCAACTTTTAATTAGCACCAAACCAAGTTGTGAAAAACTAATTTTTACTTTAAACCAATTTTATCTTGATTAATCCTAAACATGCATCTAGTGATTAAAGCAAGTAAAGTAAAGTAAAGAATACTCACAAAGCAGGATGTACGAGGAAAAACCCAAGACGGGAAAAACCCTCGGACTGCCCAAGCCAGGCAATCACTATAAATATGGAATTACAATGAACAGATAAAAGACTCACTCAACGACTCGATCCCCATGGGTCTTGACGCTCTTCTGATCTTCAACCACTCCTCTCACAGTGCCCACGCAGAAAGTCCTTCTTCCACGATACCTATCCACAACACACGCTTTCACGTATGTCTTGGTGTCCACCGAATGGCTTTGATACGTCTACGATGTCGAACAAGAAGTCCTTCTCTTTTCTTCACCGCAAAACCCAGATGTTCAAGTATAGAACAAACCTTCTTGTGCAGCAAAATCACATAAACATATAGTAATGATAACTCAGATCTTTGCAAACTCTAAGGATGTGTTTAAGCTTTGAAACCTTAGAAAAACATGTGCAAATAAGTTTCTGGATCGTAAACTGTTTTTCCAGATTGTAGACTTTTTAATTCTGACGAAACCACGCTTTAAAGAGTAAAAAATCACCGCCTCAAAAATAGTGTCACTCGAACGAGATTGACCTGTCATTCACTCAACATGGCTATCTCGTTTGAACAAACCATCTTGTCATTTGAACGACACGCGTGTCAGTTTGACTTTGTATCCAAATAAGTCAAACTCTTTTTCGAGCTTATCAGAATAAAAACATAGTGTAAACATTTAAAACATTTTTTCTTTATAAAATTACTTCCTTATCTTTTATAAAAACCATTCCAAGCACCATTAATTATAAACATTCATACTTGTGTGATCTAGGAATGCAATTAACTTGAAGACGAATAAACTTGCACCAATTAAACTTCAGCATGATTAATTCTTTGAATCTTTCCGCAACGTCTTCAATTTTTTCAATACGTTATAGAACAAGTGGGATCGTGACAAAATAAAATCTCCTTATGAGATATTACAAACACAGTTTTATTCACGGAATTAAGTAAAAACAAAACAGGGACTCAATTGGAAATTTATGTCCTTATACCTACGATACTTGTTATCACGGGAGGTACAATCTTATCCTGATGAGCCCATGGGGGGATTTTAGACTTGTACCCAGAACATAGGACCATGGACACGTGTTATCTGAGAGTATGATAGTTTCGACGGTTAAATGGGAGCATAAGTATGTGCGTGAACCATTTTACTGGGTATTTGTTCTCCAATATGTGTGATTCATGATGATGGTTCAAAATAGATATTGAACCAATAGTCCTTTATACAGTGCGTAATGTATCGGGACTTGATAACAAAATTTGCATCCATCGCTGGTCTCAGCCTAGGGGTGTTGTATTGTATATATATAATTAGAATAATAAATAAATATATATATATATAAGTGTGTGTGTGTGTATGTGTGTGTGTGTGTATATATATATATATATATATATATATATATATATATATACACACACACACTTATATTTTATTCTACTATGTGTGCTCGGTAGATGATGTATCGGGACATGATAACATAATATACATGAACCGCAGCTCAGCCTAAGGGTGCCGTATTAGTATATATGTATCGAAGTGATAAATATATGCTTATGATTTATTCTATGGTGCGTAATTAGTAAATGAGAAGGATAGTGACATCTAAAATAACCCTAGTGGGTGGAGGATTAAACATATAATGAGATATTCATAATTGGCTAATTGAGATAAAGAATCCAGTGACGTATTGTGGCATAACAAGTTAGTATGTAGAAAGAGACTTTATATGTCTAGTTAGGTAGGGTAGCTTAACTAGGCAATGTTAGTAGCAAAACGTTAGGTGTGCACATTATATGAGGGATGAGTTATACCTCAAGAGAGTGCGACACTATCTTAAATATGAAAAGTGTGCATGCATATTTAATTATTGCAATTTAACTACTTGCTAAATATTTTTCAAAATGTGTTGCTTAGGCTCTGACCCCTATAAAAAATATTTTTCAAAACCTTTTAAGTGTCCAGCCACAGGGACACCCAGTTTGAGGATTCTCTCCAGGGATGCGCAGCTGCAGCTTATGTGGAAGTTGTAGGACTTTCTATAGACGCTTCGTTCATTTATTCCTAGTGTAGAATCTTTATTCCAGTACTCATTTGGGCATGTCGCCATCAGTTTTAATATTTAGTTTTTTATTTGATCTTATGTATCTAGGTTACTATTTCAGTTTACTGTCATATTTTATTGTTGCAGCGATAGTTGATTCGGTTACTTTTATTTATGTTATTCATTTGTGTTGGATTTATTCATTAGTTTGTGATTGGTGGTTTAATTACTATTTACCTCCGCATATTGTTACTTAATGAAAGATAAAATTTGGTACCAGTCTAATTAAATTACTAGGTGGTTAGTAATTATTAAAAAGTTTTCGACAGTGATGCTAATAATGAGTTATATGAGACCAATGTTTTATTTTGATCATGGGCTGGCCACTCGGTATTTTAGTAGGCGGGGTGTCACCCCTCTGGATGGAGAGAGGGAAGTCATCAGAGAAAGAGAGAGAAGGGGTCACAGATAAAGAAAGAATAATCAGCGGAGAGAGGCATTGTGGTGTTTACGAAGTGTCAAATTAAATGAATAGTTTTGAATTGATTTATGCCTTAAAACGGGTCACGATCATTGCCATGACCTCTTAATGAGATAATTGGTCATAGTTATAGACTGTGACCCGAAAGGTGATCGATTGAAATTTTAGACATGGTCACGATCCCAGACCGTGACCATGATAAAAAGATCATTTTAAAATAGAATTTGTGGTCCTAATTATAGATCGTGACCTAGAAATTGTCACAGATATGTCACGGTTGATCACCGTGACCACCTTCGTGACTAAAATGGAGGGAATATTGCTGCCAAAATAAAATTAGTCATGGTATTTATCCTTTGGTGGTCATAGACCGTGACTAATAGTGTGACTAAAAATGTAGGACATTGGTGCCATACTAGGTCATGGACACATCACGGGTGTTTGATCGTGACCCAGTTGGTTTTGGTTATAAACCGTGACCCGACCTTAATTATGTCACACATATCCCTGGTCACTTATTTAGTTACGGAGAATTATCTTAGGTCACTGGTTTGGACCATGACCCCCGTCACGAATGGTGACCGTGACCAATTATCTGTGACCATTTTCATTTTTTGGTCCAGTGCTGACACTTAATGTTTTATTAGTTTTGATTTGGCCCTATGCATTGATTTTGTTTCGATTTGGACCTTGGTGTTTATCGAGATTTATTTAGCCCTTGAAGTTTCTAAATAGTGTCTAATAGGTATTATATTTATAACAGAGTTTTATATAAATTTAGATATTGACCCCCTAAGGTCTTAATACTCAGTATGAACACAAGTCATAGGTTATAAACTATATCTACAACTATAATTATCTAAGATGACTTGTTTTAATTAAATCATACATCGGGATCTACTAGTTTTAACTTTATATTCTTATTTTATTGTAATACCTCGTATTTTTATGCTATATTAACTTGGGGGTTTTATTAAATTTAATGAGAGTGAATTATTTAATAAAAATCCGAAAATTAATTATGTTATAATTATTAACGTGACGAGAGTTAGTAATTATATAAAATTGTCGAATATTACTAATGAGCATAGTAATATATGATATGGATTATATTATAGGTCACGAGTGAATGAAATAATAATTTTGAGAATTTTAGTCGGGACGCGCCCGTGTCGCGTCGGGACTAATTATTGAGATATAAAAGTGAGTATTTTATAAGTTGTTTGTATGGTCATTTTGAGTGCGCCAACGCATCCGAAAAGGTCGAGATAGTCAGAAAAGTGTACCCGGGAGTTTAGTTTGGGTCTCGAGATGTTTTTAGGCTTAATTAGTGACCCGGGAGGGCATTTTGGTCATTTTAAAAAATAGGGTAATTAAACCCACGAATTTCAGCCATCCTTAGCAGCCATTTAAGTCAGCCTTTTAGGGTTAGAACATTCAGAACCCTAGAACGGCCATTGGAGTAGAGAGGAGAGAGCTCTCAAGGTGATTCAAGGCCAAAAACACCACCATTTGCACCACCGTCACCACCAACGCGTAGATCGCGAGGAGGAGAACGCAACCACACCAATATCAGCAGGAAACCAGACCTCTGAAATCCCAGGCAAGTGTTTAACTTGCGTATTTTCGTTGGTGCAATATTCATATTAGTGTAGGAATGATTAGGAGTGTAATAAATGGAAGAAAACCCCAAATTTTGATAGGAATTTGCATGTAGAAAACATTATAACCATATTCTGGAAATAGTATGTGAAGTAGATGATTAACCCACGAATTTTTGATGTTATGTTAGAAGGAAATTCTGGAGAAAACTGATTAGAACAAAAGTTAAGAAAACATTAGGGTTCTTGATGTTTAAATGAGATTTTGGGTTGTTTAACCTTGTTTAATGATGGATATACGCATGCTTAACGTTAAAAACATCTGGAAATATGTTATTATGTTTGTAGTAGGAGTTTTGGGACGATTAGTGTTGGAAAATATTGATTTGGGTGAAGAATTTTGGTAAAACCCGTAACTGCACTTCTGCAGGATTTCGCAGACCTGCTTGATCGATCGATCGAGCCCCAGACCTCGATCGATCGACCATTCCTGGCAGACTCTTATTTCCCCTTATTTAATTAATTGAACATAATTCATCGTGAAATAGCTTTTGGGCTTTATGAATAAAATGTTTTGGGATATAGGAGAGACTAGTAGGGCATATGATTAAGTATTGAGAACCTTATTATGAGATGATAATTGTATTTTAGGGACAATTATTTAAAGGACGAGGAAACTACGTAATTCAAGTGAGAGATTACGTCAAATACTAATGATAGTGAATAGAGGTTTACCTACTGATTTTGCTACTTGGATGGATAGAATCCACGAGTGTCACATAGCTAGTGAGAAAACCCTTCGAGTTAAGGTTAGAGACGAAACCTTATACGTAATCATAATAATGAGAAAATTAAGGATAAATGTTGTGACTATGGGTTACGAGAGAAACCTATATTATATGATGAAATGAGTATATTTATATGATTGTGTGTACATATATTATATACATGTGAAAAACGTACCCGCGCTACTTGCTATCCCTGAGGTTACCGCGCTGGGACGATCTTATCCTGTGTTGCTTTATGGGGGATATTGATTCGTACCCTAGAAGATAGAGATCCTAGGTACGGGCTATCAGAGTGATAGTCGGACGGTCCTAAGAGACGTGTGGGTATGTACTGACCTCTTGGACTTGGAATCTATGCTTCGCCTCAACGTTGTTTTGTATATGTTAATACAGTTCGAGAGTGACTCTGAACTTGTATTTCCCTTTGTGTGAGCAATACGGGGATTGGATAGCAGAGAATGCCCGCACCATAGTTTTAGTTGGGGTGCTGTTGTATATATATATTATACGAGTAGATAATATATATATGAGGTTATAAACTTTAAACTGCCTACTGTGATTTGATAAGTAGGACATAGTTGTTGACGCAATAATAAATACTTGTTTTATGAAAGTATGAGAAGACACTGGGAAACTTTATAATTTAATGAAGCTAAAACGAGAGTAGTGCTACAAATTGAAATTAACCTTTTTAAAACATTGTCATCGTTCGGTTTTGAAAACTTATGAGTAAGTTAAGATAAACTAAATTATTTGGGAAGGTTAGTACGATAGGCGTGCACATTAGAAGAGAGGTGAGAATTTCTCAAGAGAGTGTCGAACTAATATGATTTGCATTGGCCTGTATCAATTTAAATACTTGCTTAACGTATTTTAAAATCAAACACACTTTCGGTCTCTGACCCGTTTCTTTTCCTCTCTCTCTCTCTCTTGTATATATATATGTATATTTTCAGGTGCCCAGCCACAGGGGCGTCTTGCTTAGGATCCCTTGAGAAGGACGAGCTGCAGCTTAGGTGGGAGTTGCAGGTCACTTGAGTAGACGGCTTCTGTTATTGACTCCACTCCTATTATTCTCATTTATTGGGCACGTGTCGCCCTTTTTATCATTTCATTTGTTGTTGGGATTTTGTATTTCTTTTATTTCCAGTATTGTCCTATGGGATTTTTTCAGGATGGATTTGTGGTTTTAGTTCCATTTGTTGACATTCGATTGACGAATGTATTATGTTATTTGGTTTATTGTGGTGTGATTCTTTATTGTAGAAATGTTGTTTTAATTAAAATAAATCTTTTTCTTTAATTAAAATTTGGAAAGTTTTGTATGGAAAATGTTTTGACACTTAGCTTAATTATTTAGGGTGTTAAATTGGAAAAATTATTTTTATCGACAGTGATGCTGAGAATGAACCAACTGTTTACCTTGATTTAATTTAATAAAGGAGTGATTGCCCGGTATTTAATTAGGCGGGGTGTCACATTTATGTGATTAAAAAAACCACTATGCTTCGCAAATAAAAATATCTATAGTTTTTTACTATTACTTTGGTTTTGGTATATTATTCTTAAAATCATGTATGAAGTTTATTTATTAATAAAGGAGTGTCAAGTTCATTTTGTAAATAAGAATCATATTTGGGATAATGCCCTTTGTTTGATTTAAATATTTTGTATTAATGTTAGTCAATTGAAGTTAGTAGGAATTCTGGTGAGGTAGGTTCAACCTAATCCTAGAAGATTGAGATTTTTGTTCTAGTTCAATTGAACAGTTCATTATCGAGATGGGGAGTTGACATCATATCAATAAAGCTATGAGTACTATCTTAGTAGTTTATCTTGATTACGGGAACCTATCTAATGGTTTAGGAACTTGTCTAATAGTTTAAAAAGGATCATACCATTATATCATAAATGTATTATATGATACAAGGGTGAGATTTAAGTCTAGGTGCTGACTAGATTAGACTTGCACAATCTTATAACATTTGCAAATGGTAATCCCAAGAATTATGAGGATTGTAATCTGAAAATAATTATTGCTTTGATTGTTATGGGTGCGATCCAATTTATTGTGTCTAAATCTCCCCAAGTTGGGAAATCATTGTGTGTACATGTCTGTAATCATAATTCAAAAAAAATCCATATGTGGGAGATATCCTGGATTGTGATATCCACTTTATACTTATAAGTTTTTATTCTACCAATAAACCTAATTAGTGAATTATTTTTTAATCTAGTAAAAGATCAAATAAGTTAAGTTTAAGTTAAAGAAATAAATAAAATGTTGATGAAAACCGATTAGCAGTGGATTGAGTTTCAACAAGCATGTATTGTATCCTTTAAGCGGAGAATCATATTATGTGTTATCTAATTTTGAAAAGAATACCTAATTATTTAAGTAATTATGAGATAATTAAATTGGAGTGAAATTATAATTATTTAGTGGAATTAATTATAATTAAATGGGAAAATATATTATCAAAGTAATATGGAATTTCATATTTCTGTTTGGAAGCCAATTTGATTATTAGTCTTGGGTCCCAAGTATATACCATTACATAAGTAGTAGGCCCACATTCTCTAGAAACCCTAATTAGCAATATCTCAGTTTATGTACCTATATATATGGGGATTTAAGTTAGGGTTTTAAGTCGCATAACATATCCTAAGGGTTAGAGAGTGAGAGAGGAAAATGATATTCATGATTTTGTGAAGGGGTGGGGAGAAAGAAAGTTATTTTTTTTCAAAAACCATTGAGTTTTCATCTCCGGGAGTACCCGCATATACTTTGGGGGTATCATATACTAGAAGATTCGTGGTATTCAGGGCATTCTAGCAAGGATTTAAAGGAGGAAAAATATCGTCCTCTCCATCTTCTACATAAAATATTTCTCCTTATTCGTATCACCTACAAAATTTGCAAAGGTATAGTGATTCAAACCCTAGGTCTAAGCTTTAGACCTACTTTATGTTCTTCTTTTAATGCATGATAAATTAAAGACCTTAGGACAACAATTATTTTTACAATAGAAATCTTAAAGCCTCGATTATACATTGATCATATTTTACAATTGTAGATATTTTCCACCATTGAAAGCCTAGGTTGCATGTTAGAAAATATATACATGGATGTATATATTTTGTATTAACATGGTTTTGTAGGATTTTATTACTCCCTGTATCATTATCACGTATTTTTATGTTACGTGAAAGGATAATTCAGTGGTTTATCCATAGCTACTTTTCCTATATTCAATTTGGCTATAATAATTAGGTTAAATTTTAAGTATTGTATTAATCGATGTATTTGGAGGAGTTTATGAGGGGATGTGGGTTTTTTTATCCTATCATGTATTAGGTTTGACCGTGGAGGAAATACATGAATGTTTATCGCATTCTTGTCAAGTTAGAGGACATTTAATGGAGGTCTAAAAAGTTGTAGACGAACAGAAATAAAAAGAAACAAGAATCAGAACACGGGAGAGAGCCATGCGTTATAGAAGTTTGCCCGGGGGTACGATAGCTGCCTTCCATCTTCAAGCAACGTGTTTTCATCACAGTTTTGTCCGTTTTGTAATCTTTTTTCTTCTAGACGTTTATTTCATAATGGATTCCTATTCAAGACCTTTTAATCCTCAAGGAGTCTACTTATAGAGGATGCCTTGACAATGATGGGAGGGGACTTTGTCTCCTCTTTGATATATAATCTCTTGCGTTTGTGTTTGATTATATACTAGCTTGGAACTCGTGCGATACGCAGGTAATAAATAAAACATGTCATATATTTGGTTTCATATACTTGAACGTTGATATAGTTTGATAATTGTTATTGAATATAAAATTTAATTATTGTGATGGATTGAGGCATTTTATGTTAGATCAATTATTGAAAAGAGATAAACATTCCACACTATTTTATTAAAAGGAGAATTCTTGGTTTGGTTATGTAAAAATAAAGGGACTATATTTTTAGTATATGGGTTTACTGCTAATGCCATTTCTTTATTGCATCACCGCTTAGATTAGAACCAACATAGCTTTTACATGCGACAATGTATGATTGATCAAGAAGCAGGAAAAAAACTTTAGAAAATTTAAACTTTTTGATAATAAATTTAATTACAATTTTTAGTATTTATAAACAAATAATGAAAATATCAATGTGAACGAGTAACCTTATCCAATGAATTAACTACAAAACAAGGGCTTAGCAAAATTGAGCCTATTTACAATGTCTTGATCAATAAAACAATATCTATTTTTTCTTGTTCCTAGGCCTTGCCTAGATTGAATAAAAATAATCCCTAGAGAAAAGTGAAAATTCCATCATCACCATGCAAACGGTTAAATGATAAAAATAAAGAAACCATTTCAGTCGTCGAATGTAGTGATTGAAACACTTTCCTTTTGCAGTTCTCTTCATTGTGTTATCAATAATATCTGTCAAGTAGCATAAGATATTAATTAAAAATAACAGTTCGATATAATACCTTACAAATGTCAAGGTTTTTTCAAATGTCATAGAATATATATGCAAATGAAAACCCCAAAAGAAGATACAGAGAGAGAGAGAGAAACGTCGAGCTCCTCAATTTTCATATTTATATCAGCAATATCTGTTGTGTGTGGATTTTCCCAAATGTTTGGCTAATTCAAGTGATTGTATATATACACAGAGAACACACAAAATCGAAAAGTCTTTTGGTCTTCCAAGATAAATAACCTATAATATCACGGTTGAATGCAAACCGAGGCAAGTAGGTTTGATAATTAAAGCCTCTTTGGATAATTCAAGTGATTATATATATACTTAGAGAACACAAAAATCAAAAACTCTTTTGGTCTTCCAAGATAAATCTCTTATAAAATCATGGTTGAATGGAAACCGAGGCAAGTAGGTTTGATAATTTTAGACTCATTATTACCATCTAATACTATCGTGTTATAGGTATAATAAAGATTCGTCGGCACATATTTAATGTTGTATAATTTGTGTGTTGATTATTAATTTAATTAGGAACCACATTTTATGGACAGCATGCATTTATTTATGAGCCCGACATATCACAATTTTGTTGGAAAATCAAATTTATTCATTCTTTTCTAAAAATTTAATTTAATTAGGTAATTATTTAAATGCATAAATTAACTATGGTCTCTCGATTTTATTTCAATTAAAAATGGTTTTATTTTTAGAAAATTAAAATAGAGATACCAGATAATTTAATTTATAGAATTAATTAAAAATTACCCGTGATTTAATTCAAGGATTTAGAATTAAACCAATAATTTTTCAAATACCCTCAAATTCAATATATTAAGTGTGAGAGGGGTTTCAATATAAATCCCAAGGCCTCCGTCGGTATTTTGAGAATGCAATGTGATTAGTTCCTCGTGTTTTCTTAATATTTCCTCAAAGTGGAGGGAATTAATCATGGTATTCAAAATTATATTCTTAAGTGATAATTCTTTCTAGTTAAATGTGAGTGAGTTTCGTCACCCCCATTCGTGAAGTTCTACATGAGCAGATTCAATTTCATGAGAGCGGATTGAATTTCATGAAATGAACAGATGGTATACATTTAAACAGAATTAATGATATCCTCCCCAACAGAGTCACTGTTATTAATTGTGGGACCTATTGGGAAAACAAACCGGGATTGACATTTAAAAACATGGAAAAATTCAGCCCTAAGAACTTCGAAAGATAATGAATTGAAAAGCGAAAATCCAGAACAATGTTTAAAGAATAAACCAAGGGTTTTAATAAACAATACCATTGTAAATATTATTATGATACTTATGAGGAGAAATACTTCGATGATGATATTGATCTTATTTCCCATCCAAGGTCTCCAAAAATATTTCTACAATGCTCTAAACATCTAGAATATTCTAGTATATGATCCACCCAAAGTAAGCCTTGTGTGTGGGCACTCTTACATATGAATACATGGTCAAATATGAAAGAAACCACATTTTCTCTCCTTAACCCTTCACAAAAATGTGAATAGTGTTTTTCCCATCCCTTTATAACCCTCCATAATAAATCATTAACCTAAAACCTTAGCTTACACCAATGTAAATAGGTATAAGTAATGGTCTTAACCTTAACTAGGTTCCCAGAGAGTTTTGGTCCTACTACTGGGGTATTGGAATACACTAAGTACCCAAGACAAACAATTATTTTGGCTTCAAAATAAATACTCAAAAATTTCAATTACATTTAGGGTCCGTTTGATAGCCAACAAATTCCAAGGCAAATTCAGAAAAGTGGGAAAATTCTGATCTTTTCCAGCTTTTAGGCTGTTTGATAGCCTTAATTTGCCTTGGAATTTGTTTTCTATGTACAACACCCCTTAAGCACAATTTACCATCCTAGGGAATTCAATTCTTTTGGGGGGGCAGGTTTTTGTTTGCCACCTTTGGGTAGCAAATCACTCAAAACCAATATTTTTTTAAACTCTATATATTTCATAAATATATAAATATATATTGTTAATAAATATGTAAATATATATATTTCGTATATTTTAATATATATATATATATATATATATATATATATATATATATATATATTCGTATATTTTATATATTTTAGCACATATATGTATATGGCGTATATTTCGTATATCTATATATATTTCATATATTTATATATTTCATACATTTATATAATTTATATAATTCATATATTTTAATATATATCTATATTTGCAGAATGCACTCTAATTTAATTATCTCTAAATCACTCAGAATAAAGAGGTCTTATTTGCATAACTGATTTTGGTACATAATATGACTTCCCATTCGTCGGGTTTCAATAGTGGAAATAAAACGTATGAGTATATCAATGTGGTATCATAATCCATGATATCTCTTGGACATGAATTCCTCCGAATTATGATCTCAAACTTACTCACACAATGATTACCTAACTTGCGGGGATCTATTGACCCAACATATAATTGAATCCCACCTATACAAAATCAAAACAATAATTGTGCAATCATTTCAATCCTTATAAATCTATGAACCCTTTGAAAATGATGTGATATTACCTAAGTCTAATCAAGACAGTCCTTAGAGTTAAATCTCACGGGTGGTCCAGTTCAATAGATACCTGAATGTATCGGCCATAATATAATTTTAAACTATTGCATAAGTTCTCAAACCATCAAACCGGTTCTCATGTTTTGAGATAAACTACTAGGGATTTACACATAATCATATTGATAGCATGCCAACTCCCTTCCTAGGATGTGAGTTGTTCAATTATATTAGAATCGAAATTCCGATCTCCTGTGATCAAGCCAAACCTAACTCACAGAAATTCTGACTAAGTACAATAAACCACCATTATATAAAATATAAGGCATTCTCGTAACCATTATTCTTATTTCCAAATGTATTGACACACATTTACTGAAAGGTGAATGTCATACATGGTTTTAAGAATAAAACCCCAACAATCTCCCACTTAGTCCTACAGTTATGTTCTTATGTATCGAACTCCTAACCCGTCCACTCGATATTGTGCTTCCTAACTGTAGAATTATTAACCAGGTGTTATCAGATACAACCTTGGTCATGAGCTTATCTCCTACCTATTCGATCTCTTAAACTAGGTGAAAGATACACTCAATGTGTATAACCTTTCTATGGGTTACAGGTTCTTTTAAACACTAAATCATACATCTATATACAATAAAAATATAATAGCCAATTGCATTTGAAGGAACTTCACCAACGATACTTAGTAAGTTCTCGAGCCATATATGCTCTTTTGTTGTCTTCAAAGTGGCAACTACTTCAACCTTCTTAGTGGAGTCAGTAATGAGAGATTGTATCACACTCCTCCAATTGCTTCACATTCCTCCAACTTATAGCTCAACCTTCTTGGGTAAATAACATTTCGAGGTAAAAAAATATGAAATCCTTATCTAACCCAAAATATAGTCTTTATACCTAAAAGGTATAATACTATCATACTGAAATCTACTAACAATGACAAAGTCATAGCAAATATTCGATCTAACACGAAATATAGCATACATGAGGTTGACCATTACTGAAGCATAAGGTATATTCCTTATTCATTCTATCTAATCAAGTGTCTTAGGATAATGATCCTAAATAGAGTAATTCCATACTTGAAAAGAAAATATTTTCATGGAATCCCAATGTTAATCTTGTGTATACAATATTGATATAAGAATCTTTGGATAAGCCCAACATATTTTTAATCTGATCTAGCTAAAGTTTGATCATAAATATGTGTTTTCCTTGTGCTAAGTATTTTATATGAAGCTACTTGGATAACCACACTCCTATATGAGATAATGCTCCCACCTCATTCCCGATTAGGATAATATTATCTACAAATTTTACTAGAAATGTGACCACATTTCCATCATGCTTCTTATACAAATAAGTATTATTCAGACTATAATCAAAATAAAAAAAAGTAATTTCTCAATGAAACCGAATGTTCTAAGACCTTGATGTTATCTTAAGTCCATAAATGGATTTTATAAGCTTACATCACTTCGCTTTTTAGACTTCTTAATATGTATGTGTCAAGACATCCATTTCAGAAAGTTATCTTGATGTTAAAAGAGTACCGATAGACATTAGCATGGCTACCAACGATAAGGTTTGCTCATAGTCAATCCTTTTCTTTCTGAGTAAACCCTTTCACAGGGATTTCCTTGAAGGTTATCAGCTTCTCGTCCACCTATTCTTGTAGATCTATTTGCACCCAATGGGTTTTATTCCATTATCAAGTCTATAAGCCCCTAAAACTTGATTCGAATACATCGAATCTCCTCTTAGTATCCATAGTCATAAGTCAAAGCTAAAAGTCCTTATCTTGGAATGCCTCATTGTATTTCCTAGGACCTGGTTTGTGTTTATCATGTGATGTCATCGAAATGATCACCCAAAACACTAACATTTCAGTATTTCTCCAAATGTTCCCACTATGATGTGGCACCACTTGTTATCCAGTATAAGTGACACATGTATCCTGGTAATCGGTAATACTCCTTCTACCGTTAGGTAGAGTATTATCGATATTAGGTTGTATTTCATTATATAAAGGGTAAGCTAGCAACAACGGTAATAAGCCATTCCCTTTTAATCTTATAAGACTAGCTTACACTTGGGAACGTGGTTTATGTATATAATAATTTTTCAAGAATTAGGCATTGATGTAATCAATAACCTTTTCTTACTTAGTAATATGATATAAACTACCTTCATAATCGTATGGGATAACAAATAATACTTTGTCCTTAATTTTAACTTCCTTGGCTCCTTCCATAGCATAAGTTTCGGGCACACCCGGATCCTAACATGACCTGGAATGGGCACTAGCCCACTCCAAAGTTTAATGGGAGTTCAAGATACAAATTAAGCAGAAAATAAATTTAGATTTTATGTATACATCTCGTACATAAAATCTTAATATGAATGTATCTGAATATGAATGTTGTGGTCTTAAATAACGAACCATAGACCTTATCAAATCCAAAATAGTCTTATTACTTATTTTCCTCTACATAATTCCAAAGTGGAATACCCGGTGTAAACAACTAGGGCATAATCCCAACCAATGATAAATTATTCTTTAACTTTTCCAATAGGTACACACACCCACGATCAGGTCGTAGAGTTTGTATTAGTTTACCTCACATATGCACCACATAAGTGTTACACACTTTGAACTAATCAAATGCTTCAAGCATATGGTGTTATGGTAAACATATCCACTCCATTGCGTAATCATCATTGAAATTGATGAAAAACTCAAAAACACCTTTTTGACTGGATAATCATAGAACCACACAAATCAAAATGAACCATTTTCAATACATCTTTGGCTCTTTAGATTTTGGACAGTGAATGGCCCCTTGATCATCTTACCTTATAAATGGGATTCATAAACTAGAAATGTCTCTACTTCTAATGAACTCAATTGTTCATTTTAAACCAATCTTCAAATTCCTTTTAAAATAACACATAACCTAAGCGTAGGTGCCAAAATTATGTTTGATTATAAAAGGAAGTTTGATTTTTAATGATTTTTCCATTAAAAATATTAAATTCGGTATTTAGAAGTATTGATGAGATAAACCTTGTAATGTATAAATTATTTACCGATGTACCATAACAGATAAATGATATCCCAACTTTGGTGTATATATATATATATATATATATATATATATATAATCGAATATCTGTTCAAACCTAATTTAGAAACCGAAACCAATTTTACTAAAACCATGTACATTAAAATAATTTACTTTTTTTATATTTATGTCTTTACAATAATCTAAAAAAAATATTAGTGCTTAATGTTGTTGCCTTATTATAATTGTCCTTCATTAGGAACCTCTTTCTTTTAAGTAGTTTCCCAATCAACTGGAACCTCTATTATAAGGACACAAATTTCCAATTGAGTCCTTTATAGTTTTGGCTCAATTCCGAACAAAAACGTTTGAGTCATAGGATAGATTAATTGACCATCCTTCAAGCCTATGACATACTAAAGTTGAAGACGTAGCGGCCAAGAGTATAAATCTTCATCAAGCATCGTGTGTATTGTACCTCGTTTCTACGTCATCAACATGGTTCCATTGCTCTTAAGGTGTGAAGGCATTTTAATATATATATATATATAGGAGCTTGGAACAATATTTATATGGGTGTACTTTATTTTTAAACTGTTGTTTATTTTCAGAAAGTTTCGTTAAAACTTTAAAATAAAGTTTCTGGGCTAAAATCAAAGTTTTATACTTTCTGGAAGTTCGTTCGATATTATCGTTCGAACGAGTTTGCCAACGAGTTCCCATATTGGCCACTGGAACATCATTTGAATTGTCGTTCGAACGAGATGGTTGTTCGAACGAGAATTCCAATGAGATTTCTAATGAGTTCAACTTTTATACAGTGGAACTTCATTAGAAGGCTCATTCGAATGGGACTTCATTCGAACGAGACTTCGTTCGAACGAGACTTCGTTCGAACGAGATTTGGAGGGAACAGTTAATTTGACAGTTTTGAGCAGTTTTTCCCACTTTCCCACTTCTTTTTCCACTAACTTTTTTCCTGAATAATTAAGTGCGAAAATCAACTTTTTCTTTTCAACTTTTTCATACTATTCCAACTCCTAGAGAGAGTTTTGATAGTTCAACTTTCCAAGAAAAAGTTCATTGTTTAAAGTGTTAATTTTTCAAGAAAAACTTTAAAACACTTATATTTTACACCCATAGTTTGTTTATCAAAGTTCCTTTATATATATACATTGCTTGGAGTTTTGGCACCGGTTTACTCTACCTATTGAAGAGTTAGTTTGGGTTTACTTCTAAATCCCTCAAAGACAAAGAAGTTTGTTTTGCTGCGGCATTCTCACATGGTGAAAGGCACCATGTGTGGTTGACGGTGCACTTATGTCTCATTGGTGAAGTCCAAGGTTTCGGTGGACCTCCGGGATTGTCGACTAGGCGAAGGTGTTTACAAGAAGATGCGTCAAGGCTTGAAATGGGTCGAGTCGAGGAAGTAATTCATTTGTCTTTTAATTGTAAAACCATACTTAGTGGACTTAAGGCTAGGGCCATCCGAGGTTTTTTCTCGTTGTGGATTTTTCCTCGTACATCGCGGCGTAGTGATTCATTGTCTATTTTATCTTTTGTCAAACTCACCTAGAACGCATGCTTAGGTAAAAAGATACAATTGGTTTAAAATCACTAATAGTTTAAATTGGTGCTAAATTAATTTGGGTAATTTTTATGTTAATTTAATTCAAGTCATCACTTAATTTGATAAAATTGGTTTGGCCTAATTTGGAAATTTTGAAAACATAACTTAGGCAAATTTCTAGGAGTTGAGTTGAATCAATTTGGCTTAAGGGAAATTAACATTAGTGTGTGTTTAATTTAATTTCACTTGGTTTAATTTTAATTTGAAAAGAAATTAAAATGTGTTAATTTGTTTATTTGAACCATCAATGCTTTCGCATCTCTTTTAAAAGGAAATTGAAAATTACTTTTTGTGAGAAGATTTCAAAATTGGGGGCCTATCCTTTTCATCTATAATGATTTACAATCATAATTTATAGTTCCTGAGTCTACAATCCAAGTTATTGTAGACCATACCATAAATCATGCATTTACGTTTAAAAGAAGAGACATTACAATGTATTTTCTTTGCAAATCTAGGAACACCCGTACATTGTTGGTATAAAAATTATAACTAGTTCTAACCCCACTTTTATATGTTCATATATAGTTTTCAATGTTTTATTATTTAATATGTGATATGGATGATTCTAATTTACTATTTTAGTCTAATCCTCCCTTCACAAATCTTGAAATATCAAATTAGTTACAAACATAAAATTTTAAAGTTTTCGGTAGGAATGTTCTTATTAGAGACTAGTTTTGACCATTATAATATAACAATTGAATTAAGGCAAAAAAAATAGTTGTATATATATGAATTAGGTTTGTAACACAACAAACGGTGTGTTAAATAGAGGTCGGGGCAAGAAGTTATACTGAAATTACGAAATAAGGGCAAGTGTGTCCATCCTTTAAGTCATATTTTGTCTTATTAACAAACCATGTGTAATATTTTCATTGGTTGGGAGGGGAGGCTGGTTTGGCCGACTTAAACACTTTGAAATAATCTTCTTATTCATCAAAATGGATTAAATCAAAGTCTTATAGCATTTCCTAAGCTAAATGATAAGTTTTGGGGTAGAAAATGAAAATTTATGAAACTTTAGGGACTTGATTTTGAAATAATGAAAGTTTTAGGGACTAAAATGAAAATATATAAAGGACCATTTTGTAAATAAAATACTTTTAAGTACCCCTAAAAAATATTGAAATTGTAAGGTGTAAAATTACTAAAATACCCTTTCATGTGTAAAACCACCCTTATACCCTTAATCACTTTACACCTCGACGCTTGACACCTCGTGCTTAGTTTTGACACCTCCACCATACACATGTCGCCTTTAAAGGAAGGGAAAAAACACATGTCATGTAATTTGAGAAAGTTAAAACACGTGTCGCCATCTGGTCAATTAAGACTTCAAGATAGCCTCGTCACTACACCAAAATGGGCAAATTGTCACCTTTCAGCCGGCCAGCCTTGTCAAGGTCATTGACCGTGACAAAAAACACGCGTTTTATGTCATGGTCATTGACCTTGACACGACCGTGACAACTAATTGTCACGGTCAATGACCGTGACAAGGCCGTGACAAATTTAATTGTCACGGGCTTGTCACGGTCAATGACCTTGACACGACCGTGACAACTTTTCCAGCAAAAACCCTTTCCCCCTTCTTTTTCCCTCCCACCGTTCCCTCCCTCTCTCTCTCTCTCTCTCTCTCTCTCTCTCGACGCTGATCTCTCTCTCTCTCTCTTTCTCTCTCTCTAATTTCAGGTCCAATTTCTCTCTCTCTCTCTCTTCCATTTATATATATATTTGTGTGTATATTTATGTGTGTATGTGTATATATATATGTGTGTATGTGTGTGCGTGTGTGGGGGGTGGGGCAGGGTGGGGCGGGGTGGGCAGGGTGGGGGAGGGGGTGGTGGAGGGGGGCAGGGGGTGGGGCGGGGTGGGGGAGGGGGTGGTGGAGGGGGTGGGGTGGGGTGGGGTGGAGTGCGGTGCGGTGTGTGTGTGTGTGTGGTGGTGTGTTTTGGGGGAGGGGGAAGGGGTGGTGGAGGGGGGCAGGGGGTGGGGTAGGGTGGGGTGTGTGTGTGTGTGTGTGGTGGTGGTGTGTGGGGGGGAGGGGGTGGTGGAGGGGGGCAGGGGGTGGAGTGGGGTGGGGTGTGTGTGTGTGTGTGGTGGGGGAGGGGGTGGTGGAGGGGGGCAGGGGGTGGGGTGGGGTGGAGTGTGTGTGTGTGTGTGAATAGGTATAATTTTTTTCACTCCCTCTCTAACCCTCCACAATTGACTCTTATGCTAAAATCCTCGCTTACACAATATATATAGGTATAATTCACGGGCTTTAGCTAAACTAGGGTAATAATTGATAATAGTTGGATAATAATTGGATAATAGTAGATAATAGCTAAACTAGGTTAATCAATAAAAAAGCCGAGGACTAACATATATACACAACACTAAAAGTAGACATCAATTTTATAAATAATTAATAATAATTGGATAATAAACATCGGGAGGGGGTGGGGGTGCAGGTGCGGGTGGGTGGGGTTTTGAATATTATTTACATTCAAAATAAATAATTGATAATAGTTGGATAATAATTGGATAATAATTGTTTTTATACCTATAGAACAGCGTAGATAGTGTGTGTGTGTGTGTGTGTGCGTGTGTGGTCAATACATGAATTTATTCTTGTATTTGAATTATCCCATGAATTTATTTTTGTATTTGAATTAACCCATTATATGAAACATACTTGAAATTAAATATAGTGCGAATAGATACTAGCATTCTAGTTCTTATGCGTACGCATTCAATAACCCTTAGACACGTTCGAGAGTCATTACCCCTGTAATGAGATCTCTCGAATTGTCCCGTTTGGACAGTTTGAGATTGTATAATTTCTGTATAATATTCTTATTGGCTTAAAGTTGTTACTTTTGGAGGAAGTTATGCAGTCGTATCTTAATGTTCTCTGGGTACATACTAGATTGACAAGTGTGACTGTTATTTTAATTGACCAATTGAAATAACACTCACACCTGCCAATCTACGTCGTGTACTTGGAGAACTAAGGGGATATGCTGTCGAATTTTTTTCAAATCGTAACAATGTGCATGAGCTGTTAAGTATATTACAGAAAAATGCATTCTTGAATGGGATAGGACCACTTACCCTTTAATAGGATAATTAAATGATGGGATAATTAAATAAAACATACTATAAATCTAAGTTTTGTTTACCTTTAATAGGTGTTTAGTTGTGGTAGCTGTGATGGGATATCCGAAATACAAAGAGTGGATGGGTGAGACTGATAGAATGGGGGATGTGTTTCGCAGAGGTGCTAACGAATTTGTGAAATTTGCAAAGAGATGTCGTAATGATGAAGAGTTTCCGTGTCCGTGTGCTAGATGTAAGAATGGTAAGGTGTTTGAGTGGAAAACAGTTGAACTACATTTGTTAAGATCGGGTATGCAAGATAGTTATCGATTTGGGAGTTTTCACGGTGAATTGAAAGTTCCTTTTGTCCCTGACCAACCTTCACAACATCCTTCAACAAGTAGAATAGATGAAGAAGGGGACGACGTAGATCATAATATGTTAAAGGATTTAGTTGATGATGCGTACGGAGTTTATGAAGCTGAGGAGAATGAGGTTACTGATGATGTGGAAGATTCAAGTGCTCGTGAAGATAACACGATAAAACTTGACGATGACTACCAAAGTTTAAAATTTAAGGCGGCCCAATAGTTATACTCTGGCTTTGAGAAAGATAAAACAACTTTACATGCCATGGTTGGTTTGCACAGTTTGAAGACGCAGTACGGTTTGTCTGGCAATAGAGTGACGGGAATTCTGAAATGGGTTAAGGGCTTATTACCCAAGGTGAATACACTTCCAAATAGCTATCATGTTATGAAGAACAGTTTGAAAGGTTTGGGAATGAAGTATAAATCGATTCATGCATGTGTGTATGACTGCATACTATACCGAAAGGAGTATGAAAATCTCGATCGTTGTCCGGTATGCGATGAACCTAGATATGTCCAATCTACTAGTAAGGAAGGCACAAGCTCAACAAAGATGCCTCAAAAAGTATTGAAATATTTTCCCGTTGGGCCAAGATAATAGCGATTTTTCACAGTACCATGGATTGCAGAGGCAACGACTTGGCATGCTAGGGCAGAAGTAGGAGGTAATATCATGCGTCATCCTATTGATTCTACTGCCTGGCGGAGGATGAATTACGAGTATCCCGATTTTGCTCGAGAACAACGCAACATTCGTTTGGCTATATCAACATATGGTTTCAATCCATTTGGAAATCTAAGCACCAATCAGAGTGTATGGCCAGTGATCCTAGCCCCACTCAACCTCCCTCCTTCACAATGTATGAGACCTGAATTTTCGATGATGGCTTTATTGATACCTGGGCCAAAGGCATCAAGTGAAGACATTGATATCTACCTGGCTCCTTTGGTAGAAGAATTAAATGAGTTGTGGGAAGAGGGTGTGCAATCATTTAACTCTTTTAGAAAAGAAGAGTTTACGTTGAAAGCTATGTTGATGTGGGCAATTCATGATTTTCCAGCTTATGGGACATTATCCGGATGTGTAGTACATGGTTATTTGGGGTGTCCTATTTGTGGAGAGGAGACTAAATCTCTTCGTCTATCCTCCATCTTAAAGAATGTATACCATTGCCACAGGAGGTTTTTACCCCCAGCTCATAGTTTCAGATTTGAGAAAGGTTCCAATTTTTTATTGGGCGGAGTTGAACATAGGCTACCGCCGAGACAACTTTCGGGTTCAGAAATTGAAAGTAAATCTTCTGAATGTGGCCGTAATATGCCAGGTAAGAATCCCAAATTTAAGAATGACAAGCATAAGAAGACCCCAACTGGGAATGAAACTGAGATAAGAAAGGCATGGTCTCGGAGGTCAATTTTATTTGACTTGCCTTATTGGAAGAAAAACTCGGTGCGCCATGTATTGGATGTGATGCATGCAGAGAAGAACTTCGCTGAACATATTGTGGGTACTTGCCTTGGGGGAGTCATTCGAAGGATGGAGAAAATGCACGAAAAGACCTTAAAACGTTAAAACTTAAACCACAACTATGGTTGAAAGAAGATAGTAGGGGAAGGACAATAATTCCCCCTGGTGCGTTTACTTTGACGAGTGAGGAAAGGAAGGTTCTTCTAGACACAATATATAATTTGAAGGGCCCATCTAATTTTTCGTCCAACTTGCAAAGGATTGTGAATTATGTTACTCATGATTTACATAAGTGTAAGTTCCACGATTGGCATGTGATCATGCAATTGGTTCCTCTATTATTTAAGCACTGTTTCTCCAAGCACAAGGATTTACGTAGGGCTATTATGCAAATTAGTATTACCTTCTCCCTCTTGTGTGAGAATGTAGTGAATCGAGAACACATAGTGGCCGCAAAATTGGTTGTGAACGAAGCGATTTGTGTATTGGAGAAGTACTTTCCCCCAGCATTCTTTGACATAAGTGTTCACTTGTTGGTACACCTATGCAACGAGGCACTTCTTTGTGGTCCAGTTAGATATCGGTGGATGTATCCGTTTGAAAGATTGATGAAAGTTTTTAAAGATTACGTCAAGAATACGCGATATATTGCAGGATCAATTGCAGAGGAATACATCACCGTGGAGTCATCAATATATACTCGGGAATATATGACTGACTCTACCAGCGTTGATGACACTGATGAATTCCTCGATGATGGTGGTAATGTGATGGGAAAACGAGTGAAATTAACGAGTTTGCAACATGAACAAGTAGCTCGTTATCTATTTGACACACATGAAGATGTCGAAGAATGGAAAAAGTAAGTTTCGAATATTATAATGTTTAACATTATTTTAGATTATTTTATACATGATTAATTTTGTAATATGCAGTAAATATGAAGCCTGTGAGAACAATAAAAGACGAAAAACAGTGGTACAATCAGATAGCGAATTTAGGCTATGGTTGACACAAGAGGTAATTACAATGAAAACAGTCGTTATATAACGTTACATTACACTCAAATTTTACCACTAATATAATTAATTTATTTATATTCTCAGCTCCTAAAGATGGGTGATGCGACATCAAGGCTTGCTCGTCTAGCCACTGGACCCTTGTTCGTGGCACAAGAGTACAAAAAATATCGATTGAACGGTTACATTTTCGGCGCTAAAGTGTACGAGGAAAGTACAAATGTACAGAACTCGGGAATTTCATACAAGGTTCTTACTTTCTTTCGAGCGAGCGCAAAAGATAAAAACCTCGTTGAAGTTGAAATGACTTACTATGGTGTAATCCAAAATATATTTGAATTGGATTATATAAGCTTCAAAGAGGTTGTATTTTACTGTGAATGGGTAAGAGTTGAGGATAAAAATGCTTGTAAAGTTGATCCTGTCACCAATTTGATCATGGTTGACTTGTCCAAGTTGAAGAGCAACGACCACGTGAGCGATGAGTCGTTTGTTTATGCATTTCAAAAGGTTAAGCAAGTGTTTTACTCGGAGTATATCAACAACGAGCCGTGGTCAATTGTCCAACACGCGCCAAGGCGTCTAAATAGTAGTGTGGATGACTTGGCTGCTCCTACCGAATATCAATCCATTTTTTATGATAACCCGAATTTGAAACAATTTTTCAATTTGTAATAAATATTTCAATTTTTACCGAAACATCCATTTTTAATGCTTTTACTTGATCTGCACTTTATCATTTTCACTCTTGTGTAGTGTGCATGTGTGGAGAGGAGATTAATACATAAATATTCCAACTACATCTAAGTTTTGTTTATACTAATCCATGAATATACGCTTCTTACCTTTAATAGGTGATTAGTACATAGTTATTTGGGGTGTCCTATTTGTGGAGAGGAGACTGAATCTCTTCGTCTATCCGAACAATAAGAAATGACATAATCCTATAGAGCGATGCTCTGCAAATTCCTCCCAACCGTTATGTAGCCAAACATCACTGGGTGAAGTTGTCAATTCCACTTTCCATACCCCACCACTTTCCATACCCCATTCAAAGGTGGAGTTGACAACTTCAACTGCTGATTTTTGGCTACACAACGGTTGGAAGGAATTTGCAACGCATACCTCCATAGGATTATGGTATTTCTTAGTTTTTAGATATGAAGAGAATTATAATTGACACGATTGCCCGGGGTACATTAGTTGGAAGGAGGTGCCATATGAGCTCAAGTTAGCTTTTTGAGTGACACTACAGGTAATGTATTTATATTTATATGTCAATTTCGATTTCGATTTCAATTACGATTTATATTTATCTATATTTGAGGGGCGGATACTAATTTTACTTTATTTCAATTCAGGGGACAGGGAGTGGCCCTAAGGGTAGGCCACATATGCTCTATACTTATGTGGCTATTCGGACGAGAAGGGAAGGATAAGGAGGTGTTCCCGAGCGTCGTGGTACAAAATCTCTTTTCCATGCAAATAGTTTGTAGAATTGAGATAAAATGATGGTGATGTTGTTTCTTTTGAAATAGTTTCTTATTTGAATATATATTTGCATTATCTTTAGTTTATTCGGATATATGATGTTTGGAACAGGTACAACGTTGCTATAACAGGTACAAATATACTGCTGGACAGTGGCAGTGACCATACTGCCCAGCAGTTTTTTTTAATTCTGCTCAGAATTGTCATGATCAATGACCGTGACAATTTTTTTAAAAAGGGCCACGGCTTGGTCACGGTTATAAACCGTGACAAACGTGTCACGGTCATTGACCTTGACACGACCGTGACACAAAACGCGAGTTTTTTGTCAAGGTCAATGACCGTGACAAAAAAAGTTGTCTCGCCTCGAAATGTCACGGTCATTGACCTTGACAAGGTGAATTTGTCAAGGTCAATGACCTTGACAAATGGGCAGATTTGGTGTAGTGCGTTACGTGACACGCTAACGACGACTCACCAAAACAAGCGCTTAGTCATCGGGACACATGTCAACACCCAAATAACTTTGGCAAACTATAAATAAGGCCTTAAGATCACTTCTTACATGAAATTCATTCCAAATATCAGAGAGAAATAGTGAGAGAAAATACGGGAAAGTTTAAGAAGAAGTTTCGTCTTAAGAATTAACGAGTGATCCAAGACTCAGCATCTGTGACTTCGAACTTCTGTTCTAAGTGAGTACTCTGTGACATTCCTTGCGTATTTTGAATATATAATATTAAGCAAACTATATCTATTTTGTGAAATGTTTTATCCTCAAAATACATCTGATACCGATGATTTCGTCAATTGTTATATGTGTATATCTTTCGATATATACATCTGATTTGAATTCTGAAATTATTGATTCGGCCTATGGAAACTCTCTTACTATGTTTTCCTTGACTACTGAGTGGAAATATTTGGGTGGTACCTTCCCAGTTGGTTTATCGCTGGTGTACCCTAAATAAGGCGTTGTTCCAGAGATCATGATTTTTTGTCTGTGTTGTTGTCAAGTGGAAATATTTGGTAACACTATATGTTTATCTGGGTATTAGAGCGTACATGGCCATCAAAATAAAATTGAATAATTTACATATTGCTCAAATTATTTTATCTATTCTGTTTAGAACTGATTATTCTGAAAATATATACTGCCAGTTTACTTTATATATTTTACTGCAAATTTATGTCCATATATGCATATGCCTTCTGTTGGAAATTGAATAGGTGTCAATTTTCTAAAAAACCCTAGAATGTATGGAGATTAAATCTCACTCGGCTTTTAGCTGATTCTGTATAAATAACCATTTTTCAGAAAATAAATAGGTTCGCAGAGGGAACGAAAAAGGACTGTGTGGAAGATTCAGCTTTTAGAGCTCTTTTTGTTATTATGTTTGTTTTATCATTTAGAGCATGTTTGGGTCTCTTGTAATAAGATTTAAATTTTGTCTTAAGCTATAATTCATCGTTACTTTTAATATAAATGAGTTTTCCTTTAGAAATTTTGAAAATATGTTACAAAAGCCGCTTATTCAAAATAAACTATTTAAGTAACTCCGAGCTATTTTTTGAGGAAACTCTTTTATTGAAAAAGCAAAACTATTTGAACACAAGATGTGTTTAACAAAACAGTATGTACGTGATATATTCAAGATTTGACTAACAGGTTTATAAAACAGTTTAAACAAACTTTAAACTCAGCACAACCAAGAATGAGATGAGGAGATGTAGAAAGATTAAGCTCACGATTTTTTACGTGGTAAAACCTCACCAATTGAGGAAACATCCACGACTCCCTCTACGGAGTAAAATGAAAAAAAAATCCACTAAAACAAATTTATGAGTTACAAACTATTTAACTAACATGCATATAACTCAGACCTATATAAGTTTAGGAATGTACCCTCTGGTGTCCATATAACTTCTCTGCAGTTCTGATTTTAGATGTTGTTCTCCCAGTTTGTTAACTTCTGATTTGTTCCAGCACTTTACGTTGACTCTTGTTCACAAGATCTTATTACCAAAACTTTTTGTGTTGTAGTGTGAAAGTGTTTGTGGAGGTGCTCTCTAACACATGCATGCACACACTCACACTTATCAAGTACAAACAGTCCTAGAAAATTACATATAAGGCTATATGCAGTGATTTTTCTTTTTCTCTCTTCTCACAAAACTTTGAACCTGTTTCACCTTTCAATCAATCCCAGAATCCACGGATATCTTGCTTAGAAGACAGTCAAGATCTTAATCAATCTCAGAGTTTTGAAAAGATTTTCGAGATTGAAAACCTCCAAGTGTGATTCCAAACTAGGTCAAAGGTTTAGTTTTAAGAGAACTAGAAACAGAAAACATTTATTGTTGATTTAGAGATAAAAACAATTTTCATAAAAGAATCAACAATATATTTCTCAAGATGAGAAATAAAGTATGTAAATCTAAGTGTGATGTAACATGCAGAACATAGAACTGAAATTTCTATGAAGAAGAAAATAGATCTAAGTAAACAGTTTAAGTTGGAAACACGATCTAACGAACAAGAGGTTACAGCAACACAAATATCTCTCAAAAACTCAAGAACACTCAGGGTAGTGTTTTGGATATGTAGGAGTTTTTTATGGAGTGTTTGGTTTAAAAGAGGATTGACGAACAGGGGTTAGGGTTAGGGTTTTTAACTCGTTCTCTTTCTTTCTGGTTTCTCTCTTTTCTCTCTTCTCTCTTTCTTCTCTCTACTCTCTCTTTTTTATTCTCAGGAATGAATTGGCCAAAAGTCTTGGACGACTGAGAGGAGGATCATTTTTATAGGACGAAGAGAAGGATCGAGAAGCAGGTTGAAAAACAATGGTCAGGATTGAGTCAAGCTGGATTGACATAAATTCAAGGGCTCGCAGAAAGCGGTGATTAAAAGTCACCTGATTGGTTCAGGAGGGATACACAGGGATTACCAAAGAAAGCATGCAGGACGTTGATAAGGTTTGATCCAACGGTTGTAAAGATACGCGATTGTATACTCAGTGAAGAAACACAAATCCCACCAATCAGCAAGCAATAGGTGTTAACCAATAAATCGATATAAAACGCGCGTCATAAATTAATTGAAACCAAACCCTGAAGTCTCTGACGCTTTTGGTTTCTACCCAACCCAACTTTGAGCCAATAAACCCATTAATCAATAATTAGAGATTGAACCCACAAACTTCTAAAATCAAGTTTTAATTAATAAAACCTTTATTAAAAAATGTTTATAAAATCCCAAAATAATATTTAAAAATCAAATTTAGGGATTTAAACATACTCAACATATGTACACACATAAATATGCAATATGACATGTACATGATGCATTCTACTGTGTGTGAGTGTTGGTAATTAGATCTAGATCACAACAAGATATATGAATGAAATAGCAAACCAATCTCTGAGGTTCTTTGGTTTCTAGGATGGACATAATTTCGTCATAATTTCCAAACTAGATTAGCACTTATACAATATAGACTCAAGTGAGTCAAGAGTATAAGGCTTCAATCTCCCCCTTTGGAAATATGAGACAAAATTTCCTTTGAGTCAACTAGGACTCGTAGGGCGACAAAACATAAGAAAAACATATTCCTATAAAGAATCTATCTACCCAAATCCTAGAAAATAAAAGTACATAACTCAACTATTTACAATTGAATACCCTATGACATCAGTTGAGAAAAACTGTACAAAAACCTGCAATGAATCACTAAGATCAAGCAGTTTAGCAAACGTAAGGAATAAATAGACTCAAATTTCTCCCCCATTTTATCTCAAATGCACAAAGGGAAAAAAATTTGGATAAACAGTAAAGATATTACTCAACACAAAGCATACCAATAGATTTACGCAAGGAAATGAATCTATTATAATCTAGAGGTTTGGTGAACATATCTGCGAGTTGCAAATCAGTAGGAAGATAACTGATTTCTAATTCCTTAGTTTCAACCAATTCGCGTATAAAGTGATGTCTTATTTTTATGTGCTTCGTTCGCGAGTGTTGAACAGGGTTTTTAGAAATATTAATCGCACTTTGATTATCACAATAGAGATGCAATTGGTTTTCTTAAATACCATAATCACTTAGCATTTATTTAAGCCACAGTAATTGAGCACAACAGCTGCCAGCGGCTATGTATTCAGATTCGGTTGTCGAGAGTGATGTGCAGCTTTGTTTCTTACTACACCATCCTACCAAGTTATTACCTATATAATAACATGCTCCTGATGTGCTTTTACTATCATCAGTACACCCATCCCAGTCAACATTAGTGTACCCAATTATAGTGCTTGGTGTGTCATTAGTGTACCAAAGTCCTAGATTCAGAGTGCCTTTTACATATTTAATGATACGTTTAACAGCATTCAAATGGATCTCTTTAGGGTTATTTTGATAACGAGCACATACACACACAGCATACATAATATCAGTACGTGAGGCAGTAAGATATAGTAAGGTTCCTATCATACTACGATATAGAGTAGGATCTACCGATTTTCCATTTTTATCTTTAGAAAATTTTAACGTAGTACTCATGGGCGTTCTAGCATCTTTAGCACTCTCGAGGCCAAATTTCTTTACTATCTCTAAAGCGTACTTAGATTGCGATACAAATAATCCTTCTGAATTTTGTTTGACTTGAAGGCCTAAGAAGAATTGTAACTCCCCCATAAGGGACATTTGAAATTCCTTATGCATAGTTTCAAAGAAGGATTTTACTTCTGAGGGAGAATTTATCCAAAGATAACATCGTCAACATAAACTTGAGCAATAATGATGTGTTTGTCAAAATGTTTGACAAAAAGAGTTTGATCATTTTCACCTCTTTTGAAACCTTTATCTAAGAGAAAACTGGAAAGACGCTCATACCAAGATCTAGGTGCTTGTTTAAGGCCATACAAAGCCTTTTTAAGACGAAATACATGATTTGGATATTGAGGGTCAATGAACCCTTTAGGTTGTTCTACATAGGTCTCTTCAGTCAATATTCCATTAAGGAATGCAGATTTGACATCCATTTGATAAAGTGTAAAATGCATGTGGCAAGCTATAGCAAAGAGCAGACGAATAGATTCTAAACGAGTAACAGGAGCAAAAGTCTCGTTAAAATCTATTCCTTCAATTTGAGAGTATCCTTGAGCAACTAATCTAGCTTTATTTCTAATTATTATCCCATTTTCATCAGTCTTATTTTTAAAAATCCAACGTGTGCCAATAACCTTTTTGTGCTCAGGACGAGGAACAAGATACCAAACATCATGAATGACAAATTGAAGAAGTTCTTCCTGCATAGCAGAAATCCAGTGAGAGTCATTCAATGCCTCATTTACATTCTTTGGTTCCACAAGGGAAACAAAACATGCCTAATGTGCATAATTTCTTAGTTGGGATCTTGTACGCACTGGCTCACTAGGGTTACCAACTACGTTATTTATAGGATGATCTTTAGAAAACCCAGTTAGGCACTTCAGGTATCTCAATTGGTAATGAATTATCTATTTCAGAAGAGTCATTTTCTAAAATGTTTGTAGATTCTTCCTCAATAGTAGATTCACCAGTCTTGTTCTCTACAATAGTGTCACTTACAATTACATTTATGGATTCCATCAAGGTTTTAGTGCGAAGATTATACACTCGATAGGCTCTACTGTTAGGCGAGTATCCTATAAATATAGCTTTATCTCCCCTACTCTCAAATTTGGATAAGTGTTCCCCATCTTTGCATACATAACAAGTACTGCCAAAAGTTCTAAGGTACTTAAGATTAGGCTTTTTATTGTACCAAAGTTCGTAAGGAGTTTGTTTGGAATTCTTTCTAAGATAGACCATATTTATGATGTGACATGCAGTACGAATAGATTCTACCCAAAAGTATTTAGGTAAATTCTTGGCATGTAACATAACTCGTGCCATCTCTTGAAGAGTAAGATTCTTTCTCTTGGTAATTCCATTTTGTTGAGGAGTCTTAGGAGCACTGAATTCATGTTTGTAACCATTATAGTCACAGTATTCAATAATACCAGTGTCTTTGAATTCACCACCTCTATCACTACGAATTCTATTTACTTGGATGTCCTTTTCATTTTCAATCCGAAGAAGAATTTTTAGGAAGGTCTGAAAAGTGTCGGACTTTTGTTTTAAAAAGGCTACCCAAGTAAATCTGGTGAAGTCATCAACCATAACTAGAATATAATTGTGTCCACAGAGACTAACAGTTTGGGAGGGACCCATTAGGTCCATATGGATGAGCTCCAAGGGATTAGAGGTAAGAATATCATTAACTTTCTTATGAGGTGCCTTAACAATTTTACCTTCCTGACAAGGACCACAGACAATATTAGGAATGGGTTTGATTTTAGGAACTCCTCTAACTATTTCCTGAGAGGTCAGTCTACTAAAATTATCATAATTTATATGACCCATTCTGTTATGACATATCTCGTTGTCATCCATTCTGGCAACATTACAGATTTTAGAATTGTTCATGACAGTATAGCAATTGTCAAGGGTTCTGAATCCTGTAATTATGCATTCACCTTTATCATTTAAAATTTTACAATTGTTCTTTGAAAAGGTAACAGTATGATCTGAGTCACAAAATTGCGAAATGATAAGTAGATTTGCCTTAAGACCTTTAACTAGAAGGACATTTCCAAGAACAGGAAGTCCATCGTCTTGGAGAGTTCCTTTGCCTATGATTTGAGAGATGAAACTCCATCACCAAAAATGACTTTACCACCAGCAAAGCTAGTTTTGTTTAAAAGTTTAGTTTCATCCCCAGTCATATGCTTAGAACATCCAGAGTCTAAATACCAACCGAATGATGTGTGTTGAGCTTTTAGAGCAGTAACAACTATGTTACACTTCATCTGAGGTAATAAATCATCTTTTCTAACCCAAATTGCTCTAGTTTTCATTTTGCGCTTATTATCTCTCAATTGATAAAATTTGTGAGCATTGGATTTTTGCTGAAAAATGTTTTGCGCATGATTTTGAATTTTATGAAAGACTTGAGCATTTGGTTTAGGAAAGTGCTTAGGATCCCTTCTAGGAAATGTTCTTTTAGGTTTGGTCTTTCTCTTTCTATAATTAGAGTTTTTATCTAGTTGTCTAGGAAGTATATAATTATTGCGGCTCCTTCTAGAATAGTTAAAGTTCTGATAGATATGAGGATTATAGACAAGTTTAACTAGTCTCCTAGCATAGCAACCATCAAAAGAGTGACCGTATATGTCGCAGTAGGAGCAGTAAAGATTGCTCAAAATTGGGGTCTCCTTAGGAAAGTCTCTAAACAAAGGTTTTGAGGAATTTTGAGGTTGAACTCTATTCCTAGGTAGTACAGGTTTGAATGTAGATTCACTCTTTCTAATAAAGGGGCAGACGTATTTAGCCTTAGGTGAACTTTCATGTTTAGAGCAACTTGATTCCCCAATGTTAAAATTTTGATGTTTTGAATCAAACTCAGTTTTTAGAGAATGAAAGTCTGGGCATGTTTCAATAGGCCTTTTGCCTCCTGACACAAACTTGATAGGTTCAAAAGATTTTGTTTTATGTCTTCAAATTGGGTAAAAACCTTATTCCAGTTCGATCATCAGAATTGGTTTTTGATTCAGCAACAAATTCATCAAAACAGTTTGAATTATTTTTAAATTTTGTAAATTTTTTTAAAACAGTTGTTGTCTTTTCTTTAGTTTGTTCCAATTCTAACAATGTCCCTTTGTACTTTTTCTCCAGAATTTCATTTGTTTCAGTCAAATTTTTGAGTTTTTCATCAAACATTTTAATTTCACTTTCATGAGTTAAACATTGGGTAGTATACTCTTCATCATTCAATTTGACCATCAGGCTTAGATCTTTCAGTTTTTTGGTGAGATCTTTCATAATTTTTTCTAGTCTAGCGCTTTTCTTGAGAGTTTTAGCATAAAGTGTGTGAATGTCTGGGAGGTCTTCATTGTCCGAGTCACTAAGTGTAGTGTGTGAAGTGACCCCTAAGGATTCATTCTTTGAACTCACACACCCATTGACATCGTCATTATCGCTTTCCCTTTGACTCACACACCCCGAAGAAGAGATAGCAATATTCTCAGTAATCAAAGCATCTAAACCAGAAACAGTAATATTCGAACCATCAGACATAGAGTTACTAGATTCTTCCTCACTAACAAGCACAGGCATATCATCATTATATATAATCTTGGCAAAGAAAGACATGCAAGGATCAAAAACATCAGATGACTCAGGTTCCTCATTTTCAGAGTCACTTGAATCATCCCATGTTTTACAAATGTTGGCTCTAGTGTGTTTGTTTTGAGTATTCAAGTTAACTCTACAGTCTTGTGCAATGTGTCCCAGTTTACCACATCTATAGCATTCAGTCTTCTTAAGGTCTCTATTAGGTCTAATGTGAGAGTCCTTGTGATTTTTGTCATTGCTTTTCTCATGAGGTATGTGATTAGAGGGAGTTGGATAATTTGACTTGCCTTGTTTATTTGCCATTTTGTTTATAAACTTAATGATTTTCTTAAACTGTTTTGACATTAAGGGAATCTGATTGTCCAAACTCTCTATATCGCATTCCTCATCAGAGTCATCATTGGAAGTATTAAACTCAGGCTTAATCAATTTAGAAGAGAATCTTATATTGAAACTAGTCTATTTCTATGGGACTGTGTCAGTTGTTTCTTAAATTCTAGTTCCATTTCCACAGTTCTTAATTTACTACTGAGTAGTTCAGGAGTGAGATTAATATCACACATTTCCTCAATAGCATATCTTTTGTTATCAAATTTTTGTGGTAATGATCTCATAATTTTAGATACAATTTCTTGTTTATCATAAGTTATCCCATTAGCATGCAGTTTGGTCACAATATCAGTTAGTTTCATATAGAAGTCATCAAATGACTCAGTCTCAGACATAATTAGGGAATTATACTGTTTAATGAGCATTTGAGTTTTAGCAGCCTTAACTCTAGTGTCACCTTCATGATCAGTAACTAAAGTGTCCCAAGCTTCCTTAGAAGTGGTACAGGATGATATTCTTTTGAACTCATGTTCATTTATAGACATAAATATGGCATTCTTTCCTTTGTTATTATTTCGAGAAACTTGTTTCTCTTCTTGAGTGAACTCACTTAATGCTTTCTTAACCCTCTCATTACTTCCTTCAGTGGCTGGTTTTGTAGGAAAAGTGTAACCATTTTCAACAATGTCCCAGACATCATCTCCCAGAGTTCCTTGAATGAAAGCAATCATTCTTACTTTCCAGTAAGCAAAATTGGTTCCATCAAAGATAGGAGGTCTGGTCAAGTTACCAAATCTTTCATTTTTCTCGTCCATATTTGATTATCAGAAAGTAATTTCAGAAACACAGGATCTCTTTAAAAGAAGTTTACCAAGCTCTGATACCAATTAAAAATATGTTACTAAAGCCGTTTATTAAAAATAAACTATTTAAGTAACTCCAAGCTATTTTTTGAAGAAACTCTTTTCTTGAAAAAATAAAAACTATTTGAACACAAGATGTGTTTAACAAAATAGTATGTACGACATCTATTCAAGATTTAACTAACAGGTTTATAAAACAGTTTAAACAAACTTTAAACTCAGCACAACCAATAATGAGATGAGGAGATGTAGAAAGATTAAGCTCACGATTTTTTACGTGGTAAAACCTCATCAATTGAGGAAACATCCATGACTCCCTCTACGGAGTAAAATGAAAAAAAAAATCCACTAAAACAAATTTATGAGTTACAAACTATTTAACTAACATGCATACAACTCAGACCTATATAAGTTTAGGAATGTACCCTCTGGTGTCCATATAACTTCTCTGCAGTTCTGATTGTAGATGTTGTTCTCCCATTTTGTTAACTTCTGATTTGTTCCAGCACTTTACGTTGAATCTTGTTCAGAAGATCTTATTACCAACACTTTTCGTGTTGTAGTGTGAAAGTGTTTGTGGAGGTTCTCTCTAACACATGCATGCACACACTCACACTTATCAAGTACAAACAGTCCTAGCAAATTACATATAACGCTATATGCAGTGATTTTTCTTTTTCTCTCTTCTCACAAAACTTTGAACCTGTTTCACCTTTGAATCAATCCCAGAATCCACGGATATCTTGCTTAGAAGAGTGTCAAGATCTTAATCAATCTCAGAGTTTTGAAAATTTTCGAGATTATAAACCTCCAAGTGTGATTCCAAACTAGGCCAAAGGTTTAGTTTTAAGAGAACTAGAAACAGAAAACATTTATTGTAGATTTAGAGATAAAAACAATTTTCATAAAAGAATCAACAATATATTTCTCAAGATGAGAAATAAACTATGTAAATCTAAGTGAGATGTAACATGCAGAACATAGATCTAAAATTTCTATGAAGAAGAAAATAGATCTAAGTAAACGGTTTAAGTTGGAAACAAGATCTAACGAACAAGAGGTTACAGCAACACAAATATCTCTCAAAAACTCAGGAACACTCAGGGTAGTGTTTTGGATATGTAGGAGTTTTTTGTGGAATGTTTGGTTTGAAAGAGGATTGACGAACAGGGGTTAGGTTTAGGGTTTCTAACTCTCTCTCTTTCTTTCTGGTTTCTCTCTTTTCTCTCTTCTCTCTTTCTTCTCTCTACTCTCTATTTTTTATTTTCAGGAATGAATTGGCCAAAAGTCTTGGACGACTAAGAGGAGGATCCTTTTTATAGGACGAAGAGAAGGATCGAGAAGCAGGTTAATAAACAAGGGTCAGGATTGAGTCAAGCCGGATTGACTTAAATCCAAGGGCTCACAGAAAGCTGTGATTAAAAGTCACATGATTGGTTTAGGAGGGATACACAGGGATTACCAAAGAAAGCGTGAAGGACGTTGATAAGGTTTGATCCAACGGTTGTAAAGATACGCGATTGTATACTCAGTAAAGAAACACAAATCCCACCAATCAGCAAGCAACAGGTGTTAACCAATAAATCGATATAAAACGCGCGTCATAAATTAATTGAAACCAAACCCTGAAGTCTCTGCCGCTTTTGGTTTCTACCCAAACCAACTTTGAGCCAATAAACCCATTAATCAATAATTAGAGATTGAACCCACAAACTTCTAAAATCAAGTTTTAATTAATAAAACCTTTATTAAAAAATGTTTATAAAATCCCAAAAAAATATTTAAAAATCAAATTTAGGGATTTAAACATACTCAACATATGTACACACATAAATATGCAATATGACATGTACATGATGCATTCTACTGTGTGTGAGTGTTGGTAATTAGATCTAGATCACAACAAGATATATGAATGAAATAGCAAACCAATCTCTGAGGTTCTTTGGTTTCTAGGATGGACATAATTTCGTCATAATTTCCAAACTAGATGAGCACTTATACAATATTGACTCAAGTGAGTCAAGAGTATAAGGGCTTCAAATCTCTGATGACGTAATTCCTTTAATTTTAGTATTTTACGATTCATAACCATCTGATTGTACTTTCGCTGCATTTATTGAAGGAAATAATTTAACGCCAAATATTTGTTGCATTGTTGGCATGTCATGACACTCGTTCCCTACTACTAACTTTGGGATGGGGTCATGATAGAGAATACCTGTCTTTCCACTGTTCTACTACTAATAATGAATATGAATTTTCTAAAATCCAAACTGTTGGACTTAAGAATTAGCCTTGGTTTCTTACTTCCCTTTTAGGAAATAAGTAAATATCTTCTCAATAACTAACACCATCCCTTAGTTACTGATAATGTCACTCCCAGATTATAAAATGAATCACGGTTTCCCCACCATATATAATCCAAAATATCCCTTGTTCAATGAATGATGAAGATCATTTTAAGAACATGATTCTTAATTGAGCGTCATCAACTAACATCCTTGTTCATAAATTCCCATCAGTAAATTCTCCAAAATTATAACGTTCATATAGAACTTCCATATGGGGGACAGAACATATGTAACACTTGATTTAAAATAATCACCGTAATATTGTGATTCCATTATTAATTCCATGCATGGGGGTAGATAAGATGACACGAGGAGTTAATCACATCACTTTAAAACATTAATGGGAATCGTAAGATAAATAAGTTTATTATCCTTTTAAGTCAGAACAGTTTCCAATTATCATTTTTAAATCTTGAAACTTATTCAGTTATAACTTTAATACTAAAACCAGTTAATAAAAATTGAATTTATTAAATTATAAGTGCTCGAAAACATTCATTTAATTCACTAGAATTCAATTCTAAGTGGGAAATTTTGGGGGATTTATTCTTAAATCCATGTATAACTTTTAATTATTAATAATGGTGTGTTAGGTTTATTTTATAATGAGAATCATTCGTGTGAGAATGACTTATGTTTATTTTAAATATATTGTATTAATCTCGATCAATTGAACTCGGTAGGAATTCTGGTGAGTTAAGTCTGACCTGATCACAAAAGATTGGAATTCATGTTCTTGTTAAATTGAACAATTCACAATCTAGATGGGAAGTTAAAATTGCAATGGTATAGTTACGTGTACGATCTTAATATTTTATCTTGACTACAAGAACTTGTGTGATGGTTCGAGAACATGCATGTTAGTTCAAAAAGGATCGTAATAGTGCATCGGGAATGTATGTAATGGGACGAAGGTGAGATTCAAGTATAGGTGAGGAGAAGATTAAACTTGAACAATCTCTAAATGTTTGCAAAGGGTGGATAAATTCTTAATTTAGAGGATTATAAGGGTTAGAATGTACAAACAAATATTTCTTTGATTGTTATGGGTGTGATCCAATTTATTAGTTCTAAATATTTGCAATTTGGGCAATCATTATGTGTATATGTCTGATATCATAATTTGGAGGAACCCGCGTCTGGGAGATTTCTTGGATCATGATACCCCATTCAAAAACTCATGAGTTTTTATTCTACCAATAAATTTGATTAGTGGATTATTTTATAATCTGATTGAGTATCAAATAAGTTAAGTTTAAGATAAATGAATAAATTAAATGTCTATAAAAATCGATTAGATTTAGTTTCACCAAGCGGGTAATGTATGATTTACACTGGGAATCATAATATGCACTATCTAACTTTACAATCAAGACCTCATTATTCGAGTTGTTGTAAAATAATTCAATTGGACTGCAATTATAATTATTTAGTGGAATGAATTATAATTAAGCAGTAAAGAATATATATATTATGTGAAATAATATAGGATTTTCAAATTTTCTTTTAAACGCCAATTTAATTATTAATCTTGGGTCCCTAGTATAGTTCATTACCCAAATCATAGGCTCAAACTCTCGGGAAACACGAATTAGCCCAAGTCCACTGTATGTGTATGTGTATGTGTATGTGTATGTGTATGTGTATGTGTATGCGTATGCGTATGCGTATGCGTATGCGTATGCGTATGTGTATGTGGGGGGGGGTATAAGGAGGGGTTTTAAGAAGCGTAACACATCCTAAGGGTTAGAGAGTGAGAGGAAAATAGAATTAATATTTTTGTGAATGTGTGAGGAGCAACAGTGATTTCTCTCACAAATCATCACGTTTTCATCTCTGGGAGTGTCCACACATACGGCTTACTTTGGGGTAATCATATACTAGAAGATTCGAGGCAATCAAGGCGTTCTATCAAGGATTTCGAGGAGGAAGAAAATCGACCTCTTCAACTTCTATATCAAATATTTCTCCTCATTCATATCACCTACAAGATCCACTAAGGTATCATGATTCCAACCCTAGGTCTAAGCTTTAGACCTATTTTAAGTTATTTCTTCTAATGCATAATCAATCAAAGATCTTAAGGCAGCGGAGTTTTGTTATAATATCAATCCCCAACACTAAGGATCCTAGAATTAGCAAGCTTCGACTTTACAGAGGTAACTAGTCTCAACCCTATATTTCTTAGATAGGGCACAAAATTGAACTAGTTCGTTTTCTACCTCATACAGTGGGTCTAAATGATTATTTAGATTGGATGGATAATAGGTCTATTTTAAATATTATAATTATATAAATATAAAAGGATCAAAGATCACAATGTTCCCTCTATAATAAAAACTTATATATTAAAATACAAAGACTATATAGACAGAAAGGTGTCTATAGGGTGTTAGGATTGCAGAAGTATTAATTTCTCTAAATGGATATAAGGCCTTTTATATACACTTTCAAAATTCAAACTCATACGTGAAATGTAAATAAAATTATAATAATTTAAAAGTATCAGATACTAGTAGAATATTTCACTCCTAAATTCTCTTGTATATTAATTGTGAGGTTGAATGATACAAATGGGACAAGCCTTAGACGTTAGCTAAGGGGGTAACTAGGTTTGGGGTCTTTACAGTGAGAAGAGAACTTTTAGCAAGCAAGTGATTGGATTCTCTAAGTAATTGTTACTCACATAGGACTTACGGTACTAGAAATATGCTAAGTCGCTCAATAGAGGTGCTTAGTTTTCAATATAAGGGTCCAATCCCTCTATATAAATGATAACTAGGTTTATTAACACACTTTTATCATTCTAATAACCTAAATTTGATCCATTAAATCTTCCCCCAATTACCCTATATATAGCTAGTTGTTGGAATTGATGAGTAAAGCCAGGGCAACCATGGTAGAGCTTTGTCGCTATAGTGGAAAAATGGAGTGTTAGTGGAAGATCTTAAAGGTGAGTGGTGATGGTTGTTGATTTAATGCTTTAGGACAAACTATATGTGGTGAGTGGGGTTTGGTATAACATTGGTTGTACCTTTCACTAACCCACCAGATTGATTTATAGAGCTTGGCAAGACCTCTAAGTGGATTCACTGAGGACAATGTCAAAGTTTTGAGCTACGGAGGTCATGTTAGTTGTGTATATATGGTCTTAATCCTTGTAGTGGTATGGTAATACTAACTAAGGTTTGTAACTCCCCGACCCATATTTAGGATTTATCTATGGATTAACCTGGTCTGGTCCGATCGCGTTAAGTGTGAAGTGATATGAAACAACCTAAGTAAGGTTTTTATTCCATTTTAGTTGATTAAATTACAAAATAAGAATGCAATTCCATTTTCAAAATATTTAAAAATGATAATAATAAGGGGTAACCCATTAGGAAGTATCCAGGGGCTCAAGCAATCAGAAATACTAGCGTAAGAATTAGGAAATACTTACCTGTAAAACAATCTCATAATACGTAACATCAACAAACCTATAATAACAAATAGAATGGCGTGATACAATGCCTAGTACGGGTTCCCAACATAATACAATATAATAATGAACGACACAAGGAAAGAATGCAATACTATAAACATTATAATTATATCCCAGTTCTAAATGCAATTATTATATGGTATATGCATTAGCCATGTTTACTTCAAAATATTACGCTTAATTACGGTTATGTATCATTAACCATTCTCTTCTCAAAGTTGTCATTTTATTATAAAAATAGTCTTTTATTTCATTAACTCACACGATTAATTTAGAAAATTCCCATTCATGTCAATTTTTAAATTATCTGTTTTACTTTAAAAATATATCAACTTAAGCTTCAAACTAACACACTTCTGGACTTTCTTACAAATAATGATTGCATAAAAACACTTAGTGTTTGAAAAGAATTTTCTTTACGAAAATATTTCTGAACCAGGGAATGTATCCCGCCATGGGGTTACTCGCACGTCCAATTATTTATATTAAATTGTCCACACACATACAACTGTGTCAAACTTGGGATATTGCCCCATCTTAAGGTCATTCAAAACACATAGTTATCATAATTTTCATTCCTTTAAAATCATATTAAAGTATCCACACATAGCCGTGTCACACCTGGGTTATACCCCCACCTAGTCATAACCTTTTTAATCTTTTTTTACAAATACTATATTTATCACTTTATGTCATATTTTGAAATTCATCAATTTCTTTTATTTTCATAATTACCCATGACTTGGGGGTGAGTTATTTAAACTTGGAATACCAACTCCTTAATCATTTATTAATCAATCATCCTTTTCCATGGAATTTACCAAAATCCATTCTTTTTTTTGTAATTAACATTTATACTAGAGTTAAGTGAATCCTATTTACGCTCACATGCTACCATCTGCCACAAATGTCATAGACAGTTTCTTTACTGGCCAATTATTTTGGTTATAAGCCTAAGTTGCACCCTAGGGCTCCGGGACCTTTTTAAATTTACCCATATAACTCCTTTGTGAAAACTCTTTCACTTTTCATTTATTTCATTCCCTTGCAATATGACCATCGTTTTGATAAAGTACCCAGCTTACTGCCTTATTTACTACTTGTATAAACATATTTTCTATTACTTTTATACTTGACATTTGAATATTAGGGGTTAATTCTCAAAATCATCGGTTTAGGGGCTCTTTTATAATTTTTTACTTTTACAATATTTAAAAGTATAAGGGTTGATTTGTAATTATATAAAACTTATGGAATGTTTTGCGATTTCCCAATAGTTTGGAGGTTATTTCATAAATATTTTAAAATCTAAGGGCTATTTTATAAATATTCAAAGTTTAGGGATTATTTTATAATTACTTCCTAAAAATATATTTTTAGGATCAAATGAGCACTTTTTAGAAAGTTTAGGGTCCAAATTATAATTTCATCAAAGTTTGTAGTCAAAAACTACGATTAAAACGTTTATGGGGTAAAAACACAATTTATATCATTCTTTGTCTCAAAAAATATTTTCTCAAAGTCTAGGGTTTAAATAATACTTTTAGTATATTATTAAACACAACCCTTAAATTCATACTCGTTTTTTTTACAAAATGCATAAACTTGTCAACATCCACAATATATGTTTACTACCCATACATAGATTATTTCATATGTGTATTATATGCTAAAAATTTATCCATATTCATTCCATATCCGTACTCATATAAAAACACATAAATGCACTCTTAAACACATTAAAATATGAAATTAACTCACAAAAGGATGTTTTGGAAGAAAATGTATTTTCTTGCTACTCTCTATTTGGTCAGTTGGTCTCTCAAAATGCTCACATACTCTTATAAACAAATGAGTAGCACATGGTTAGGATGCGTTACCTTACTTTCGTGGTTTAAAACATGGTTGGGATCTATATACACATAATAAATAATTTAACCCATGAATCTTTGAATGATTATGCAATACGAAGAATAAAATACAAAAACAAGGTTTGAAACCCTAACATAGGGTTACAAATACAATACATTTGCGAATCTTGTTCCAATTAGTTATGGATAAAGTATTTGTTGATGATTAGGTCTTCCTTCTTTTGGACCACCAAAATCTTGTTTGTGTCCCCCAAAATTCTTGGATCTTCTAGTCTATGATCCACTCAAATCTAAGTATGTGTGAAGGCACCACTTGAGATGAAAATTCTTGCTTTTGAGTGAGATATGGTCCTCTCTCTCTCTCGGACTCTTCATAAAAAATATGACTAGTATTTTCTCTCCCCACTCTCAAACCCTAATACTAAATTCTGCAGCTTAAAACCCTAGATTAGTTTTCTAGCTTAGGATTATATCAACATCCTATTTACGAATTATGCATCTTAAAAAGTGGATTGGGATAATCCTAACATCTTATTTTTCTAATCACATATAATCTTGGTCCCAAGGTTGTGACTGGTTTTTCCTAAGTCTTTCATATCAAACTGACTAAACAACCACATTCTTATACTATTTAATAAAACCACATTATTCCTGATTAGGAGAATATCACCCATCTATAGTACTAGAAATACAACCCCATTTTCGTCGTGCTTCTTATACACACAAGTTTCATCCGATTATTGATCAAAACCATAAGATTTTATTACCTAATTACTGGATGTTCCAAGACCTTGACATTTTCTTAAGTATATAAATAGATCTCTTAAGCTATAACACATTGATTTCTAGGCCATTTTCTATAAAAACCTGGGTTGCATCATATAGATGCACTCATCAAGACAACCATTCCAGAATGAACTTTTGACATCCATTTGCCAAATCTCACGATCGAGATAAGCCGCAATGGATAAAATAATACAAAACATGGCTACCGGTAAGAAGGTGTCCTCGTAGTTGACCCTCTATTTTTGAGTGAACCTTTTGTCAACAAGCCTTTCCTTGACGGTTTCCACCTTTCCATCCACCCCTACTTTCTTCTTGTAGATCCACTTGCCTCTGATGGGTTTTATCCCATCTGTCAAGTCTAGAATCTCCCAAAATTGATTCGAATACATCAAATCCATCCCGATATCCATAGCCTTTAGCCAAAACTCGAAGTCTTTATCTTAAAGTGCCCCGTCGTGGTTCCTGAGATCCAGTTCATGTTCCTCTGATATATAATCTAAATGTTCACCCAAGTACACTAACCTATCACGTTGATGCTTGACTCTCCCACTACGACATGGCTCCACTTGTGGTCCACTACAAATGACATGTGTATCTTGATTATTATTAATACTCCCACTACCTATAAGAAGTATAGTATCGATATTAGTTTGTATTTCATCCTCTACGGGTGGTCCATAAGCAATTAATTGGTGTTTCCCTCTTAGATCTTGCAAGATAAGCGATCCAAATGAAAGGACGCCGTTTTAATTGGGAATCTGCCTTGGAAACCATCCTCCATAGAGTCCACCCTTCTAGAAAGTGCTCCTGAGTGTACCCCCCTCCTTACACCTTCTTTGAGTCTCCTCCTCTAGATTCCTCACCCTATCCTCCAGGGAGGAAATGTGAACCGTAGTTAACCCTCCCACCTAGTTCTTCCCATAGTCTATGCCCACCTCCATGGATCAGGCCCTCTCCTCTGTAGCCAATGGCAGATCCCAAGAACCAAAGTCCCTTAAGCCATCTAAAAAGGAAACTGTCACATAGGAAAGGGTCTCACCACTCCCATGCGCATGCCCTAAAGGACCTGTTATACCTCCTCCTAGTCGTAAGTATACCCTCATCGCATCATGTGGCCTAAGAAACTCCCTTTACACTTGAGATAAATCTCTCCTAGAGAGACCAGGAATCACCCTATATGCCTCTCCCCTACTACGTCTCGGTTACTATCATCTACCCCAGGCATTGTCCCCTGATCCACAACCCTATCCTAAGGAACTATAGCCTCCTCATCCCCTGTTGGTATCCACCTTCCCTCTCCATATCACCCTCTGAAAATTCTTAACATCTTGCCATGGACACCTACTCCATCGGCACCACACCATCTCGGGCCAATAAGACTGCCCAAGGCACAAGGAGCGGCATCAACATCATTCGACGCCCCCACAAAATGCAAATAATTAAAATCCTCCCTCAAAAGATCCCTCGAGGGAAACCCCTCCATAAACTTCTGCCTATCCACATCAATCATTCCCTTCGCATGCCTCATAAAGTTAGAGCAAATGAATTGACTCTATCCTAGCAACGAGGGAAAAATACTCATCAAAGTTTGCACCTTCAACTTGTGTGTAACCTTAAGCCACTATTCCTTCCTTGTTCCTTAAAATGGAACCATATCTATCACACTTATTTTTTAAGACCCACTTAGTAATAATAAAATGAACATCTTTTGGCAAGGGTACAAAAGTCCAAACTTCTTATTTAGCGAATTGGTCTAATTCTTCTTGCATAGTGTTGACCCAATATTCTTCTAACAAGGAATTCTTCATATTCTTGGGTTTAATTGTGGAAATGTAACAAATAAAGTTAACTTCTCTTTGGAATTGAGATCTAGTCTTAAATACAATATTAGGACTATCAATGACTTTGATAACATCCTGGTCATTACTAACCCAAGGAGGTGTGTCTCCCACATTCTCAACCTCAGTAGGTGGTGGAGCCACCTCTTCACACTCATTCGTTTCTTATTTTCCCTCTTATTTAATATGGGGAAATATAAAAGTTGTGTTTACAATCATTCTTATTGAAGTCAAAGGAATCATTATCATATATGACAACATTAATGGATTCCATAATTTTTTGAGAAATACAGCTATAAACATGATAGGCAAGACTGTCAGTGGAATACCCAAGAAAAATGCCTACATCACTTCTTTAATGATTCTAGTTTGTCGAAGTGATCGGCCTTCGTATTCTCCTCTCTTGGGATGTGGTTGATCGTGAGTGCCTTTAAGTATCTTGCCAACTCTTGGAACTGCTTGAGATACGCATGCATCTTTTTTTCTTTGGCCTCATACTCTCCCAATACCTAGTCAATTATCACCCTTGAATCATTAAAGAACATGATTTGGTCGGCTTTGAGGAACAGTGCTAGTCATATTTTATTGACTAGTGCCTCTTACTCACCTTCGTTATTCGATGCTCGAAAGTTAAACCTTGGGGAATATTTCACGCTTTAATCACTTGACAGATCAATGATGATCCCTGCTTCGCTACCAATCTTGTTGGATGATTTATCCACAAGGATGACCCAAATCGACTATTGATCATTCAACCTTTAAACTGACTCCTTAACTTCCAGGTTCATGGATTATGCTAACAAATTTGCAAAGGCATGTCCCTTAAGAGATACTTGTGGTTTGTATTAGATATCAAACTTTCTCATCTCTATTAACCACTTTATCAATCAACCGAAGACTTTCGACTTATGGAGGACTTGTCAAAGGGGATGGTTAGTGAGTATGACTAGAGTGTGGGATTGGATGTACAACCGCGATTTTTTAGCATAGGATATGAGTGAAAACGACAACTTTTTAATCATTTGGTATCTTGATTTGGATCGTTTAAAAACATTGACCATGTAGTATGTTTCTCTTTGTACCCCGTTGTCGTCTCTGGTAAGGGGTGAATTGGCAACCAAGGATGAAAAAACCAACTAAAGGTATAATTCCTCGCTCGGGTGTGATGCTTCGGCCAAGTATCTCTTTGCCTCTTGAAATACATGTTCACACTTGTCCATCTATACAAAATCTTTATTCAACATTTTGAAGAATGAAAGGAACTTGTTTATGTCGTGCAGCTAATGAATATGTTCAAAGATGCAACTTGCCCTATCAATAATTGTACCTCCTTAATTATATTGGAACTCCTCGTATTTATAATCGCTTGAATCTTATCAAGGTTCGCCTTAATCCCCCTATCGGTAACCATAAACCCTATAAACATTCTTGAGCATACCCCTAATACACATTTTTTAAGGTTCATCTTCATACCGTACTTATTGAGGAAGGTGAAGGTCTCCTCTAAATCATTGATGTGCACCACTATCATTAGACTCTTAATAAACATGTCATCTACATACAACTCCATAGTTTTTCCTATCTTCTATTCAAACATGGTGTTGACAAGCCTCTGTTAAGTGCCTCTGGCATTCTTTAATTAGCCCAAAGGACATCACCTTGTAGCAGTAGGTGCCTCGATCGGTTATGAATGAAGTTTTCTTTTCATTAGTGGGATGCATTCAGATTTCATTGTGGCCATAGTATGCATATATGAATGATATCATATCGTGACCCGCTGCGGCATCGACTAGTGCATCAATTCTTGGTATGGGATAGAAGTCTTTATGGTAAGCTTCGTTCATATCTAAATATTCCATGCATAAACTCTATTTCTCGTTCGGTTTTCTAACCATAACAATATTGGACAACCACTCAGGGTATTTGACCTCCTGAATAAACTGGATATCCAACAACTTTGTTACTTCGGCATGAACCGCTTGGTTTCTCTCTGGGGTGATATCCCTCTTCTTTTAACTTATTAGACTTATCGTTGGATCAACTTTCAGATGATGAGTCACTACTAAGGCATCTATGCCAAGCATGTCTTTATGAATCTATGAAAGTGTGTTGTGGCTCTTTCATAAAAGTCACCAATTCTTCTATCTTGTGGTCGATTAAAGAAGATCCTAAATATGCCATTCATTTCGATTGTGTACTAAATGGAAAAATGGGGATCAAATCTTCAACTGATGACCCTCTGGTTGGTTCCTCTCTCAAGTCCATCCCATCAATATGAAATGATTCCTTATTCTTCAATGACATGAAATAGTAGCTTCTAGCATAGGACTGGCTTATGCATAATGTTTCCATTCCGTTTGGTGTTAGAAACTGAAGAGTTAGGGATTTGATTGAGAGCATTATGTCTAACGGTCTTACTGTTTTCCATCCTATCAGGATATTGTATATCGAGGGCGATCTTACTATTAAGAATTCCACTTGTAGTGGGGTGGAGTTTGGTATTTTCCTATTGTGATGGGTAGGCCAATTGCCCTTTCGGGATACACTTTCTCACCCAAAACCCAAAAGTGGTCCTTTCATTAGTCAGAGCTGAGCATCTTCCAATTACATCTTTTTGAAGCAGTCGTAATATATAATATATATAGAGTTGACCATCTATATTATAATCCTCCTGGTTACCGAGTTAGATATGATGTCCTCGATTAAGAGTGGGTAATCATGTGGTGTGATCAGGTAATGGGAGTCTTTCGGGGTAAAGACTGTACTCTCTTAATCTTCCAAGGGCTTGGGTGCTTGGACCTATATTAGAGCCTGCTTCACACCCACACCCTTGTAGGAAATTCGAGAATATGTAGAATCTACTCCGATCATAAATCTTCAGAATATCATGCCAATTTATCCATTTAGGATAACTATCTTTGTAGCTTCAACCTCATTTGGCCTCTTATGACTATGATCACACTCCTTGGATCGACTTTGGCAATGATGGTCTTTTTCTCTGTCGATTTGTTCATCCGCCCTTTTGTCACCTGTATCCACAAACTCCTTGAAGTGTCCTCTCTTAATCAAGGACTATATTTAATTTATTAAGATAAGGCAATTTTTCTTATCATTACATGTTATTCGACCGTCTAGTTGGACTTCTTTCTAGACGGTCGGCCTCTCATCTTGTTCAGCCAATTTAACACTTTTGAGTCTATCGTGGTAGACAGAGACCATCCCACTGTTATGCTGAGTGGAATGAATGTGTCAAATTGTAGTTGGTCCTTTACAGTGTGTTTATCCGGTACCTGTATTTTCTTGGACCGATTTTTATGTTTCTTTCGCATGCCCCCTCTTCCCTTTGGGGATGAAGACGATTTTTGATAATTTCTTCATCATGAATGTGCTTCTCCACCTTCTGCATAAGATCGATTATATTGGTTGGAAGGTTCTTGGATAGGGAGTAAATAGAACTCCTAATGTAAAGGCCTCAAAAGAACGCAGATAACCACCCGTTCATCCGAGTGGTCGATTGTGAGGAACTCCCCACTGAATCGCTTGACGAATTCCCTCAAGGATTATTTTTTGTTCTGGAAAACATTAAACGGGCTTGTGGGCTCAGTTACTGATGAAGTGCCTAAGAAAGTAGTCAGTCATCTCTCTAAAGTACGAGACTGAGTTTAATACCTCGTAATTCTGTGTATTTTTAATTTAATTAATTCAAAAATTAATTAGGAGAATACGTTTTATTTAAATTACGCGAGTGGAGTAATTTAATGTGATTAATTTATTAAATGTGATTATTAAATATTAATCGAGAGATAGATACTAATTAATATTTTAATGAAATTTACTAAGTGTGAATAGTAAATAATAAATTATTATTATTATTATTATTATTATTATTATTATTATTATTATTATTATTATTATATGGCATAGCGAGTGATATGTACGTATTCTAGTTTATCTCACTGGGAGTCGCGTGTAAACTATTTTGAGGTGAGAAATGATAAATATATTTTTAGTGACTCGTATGATAATTTAGAGGTCACGGATGATTCCGGATGGATCGAAATAGTCGAAATAGTGTACCCGAAAGTATAGTTTGGGTCCCGGGTCAATTTTGGATCAAACCAGCACCTATTAAGGGTGTTTCGGTCATTTGTCAAAAAGAGGTCAAGGTATCTACAAAATTGGGGTTAGGGGTCATAACACAAAATATTAGAGAGGCCATTAGATAAAAGAGAGAACCATTTCGCCAAAGCCTAAGGAGAGAATTGTGAAGGTGGTGAAGGGTTTCTTGCACCTCAAGGAAATTGGAAAGGAAGATTGGAGGAGAAGCAATTAATCATTAACCAAGAACCACGAAATCAGATCAACCAATCAAAGGCAAGTGTTTATTGCAAAACAAATTGATGTTATAATACCCATTAGTATGGATTTTAAGAATAGATTGATTTTATCTAAAAACCTTTGATGAAAAGCACCAATTGATTTCATGTTTGGGTAAAATTGCAAGTAGTTAGGGTTTATATCTGTAGATAATGTTAAATCAAAAGAATTTTGATTATTACTACGGATTTAAGTCTGGGTTTTGAATTAAATGTAATGGATGAACACAAAACTAGATTTTGAAACAGTTTTGAGGGTTTGATTTATTCTTGATTGATTTCGATGAAGTTTTAATGTGTTTGAAACATTAGAAATCATCCTAACTCACGTAGAAATAGTTAGGAATAATCGTATGTGAATTTGGTGAAGAATTATGGTATTTGAGTAAATCAGAAGAGGTGAAAAATCGAAAAAGATGAAGCTGCACATGTTCGATCGATCGACCAAATCCTTCGATAGATCGACCCTGGCAGATTTTGGGATCTTTTATTGGTTTAATTTTCTGGGATTACTAATGAGGGAATGGAATCTTAGGAGTGATATTATACCTATGTAGGGACTTGATAAAGACCAGTAGGTGTATAGAAAGGGAACCTTAGAGTTCTGTGAACACTCAAATAATTACGAAAGTGAATTAAATTCGTAAATAAATGATAAGTATAGTGAATATTAAAGAGAAAAATATTACATCTAAGTATAAATAATTTGGTTGTGTGAATACCTATTCTATTTATACTTAGTCCTTGTGAATACCTAAAGTCTGCTAAATTTTGTATTGGGGTCGATGATTATCCGGACCAAATCGAAGATGAATGATATTGGGGTCGATGAGTATCCAGACTATACATATGCTTAACATTTACTTTGGGGTCGAGGGATATCCGGACCAATGTAAATAATAAGATGATTAAGGTCGATGATTGTTCGGACCAATAACCCTATAGTTTATATATTGTGCATGAAATATGTACTTTATGATATTCTACTTATGTGCGAAAGCAAACATGTAAATAATATATATAGATATAAATCTAAATGGTAAATTTAAGTAGAGAGGAACTTAATTACAAGATTAAATAGATTGGGGGATGTTCTATAGTAAAGTGAGTAGTGAAACTTAATTATGGAGGTTGAATGATAAATCTAAAATGCTTTATGAATTAAGTAGTGAGACTTGATTATGATGCTTAAATGTAACATATGTGAATGTTACCTAAGTAAGGAAGGAAATAGCGAGATATGTGAATAATGAATCGTGTTGAATGGGCGGAATGGGAGAGTATGCTATTGATAAAATCGATTATATACCTTAATCGAGATAGCTTGGGGGTGGTATCTAGGTGGGCTAAGTATAGAACGTTAGCGTGCACACTAGATAAGAGTGAGGAAACTCAAGGGAATGTGTGGGAACCTATTATGTGTACTCAATAACCAATTCTAAAAATTGCGATAAATTACTTGTTAAATATTTTCAAAATATTTTGAGTACTAACTCTTGTTATATAAATATTTTCAAAACCTTTTTAGGTGTCCAGCCACAAGGGCGCCATACTTGATTTCATTCCAGGGATTCGGAGTTGTAGCACTGTGGATGCTGACAGGCTTGTTGAGTGGCCAACTCTTTCATTTAGATCTAGCATAGGATCTCATTCTTGTATCTCATGTGTAAACATGTTGTCAATTGACTACATTGCAATTCCAGTTTTGTATTAGTTTTACTTAGTAGTTGGATTGTGGATTATTGCTTGGTTGTAGTTTTATCCGATGGTTTATTTGGCATTAATGGTGCATTTACATATTATTGATGGTTTGGATTTTAGTACCTTGTGAATATTGATTTAGCTATCAAATGATTCTTTTATCCTGTGTATTTGAAAGATAAAATTTGGCACCGGTTTAATTAACTTAGATGGTTAGTATTTAATTTGATTTTCGATAGTGATGCTAAGAATAAACCATATGAGAAACCTGCTTCAATTCGATAAAGGCCTGATCACCCGATATTTAATTAGACGGAGTGTCACACTGAGTTCGGGGGCAACCGATTGAACCCTGTCCTCACTCATCCTTTCAACGTCATTGAAAAAGCTATACACCTGATTTGGTCGATAATCCCCAATAAATCCATGTATTCTTCATAATTTTTTATATGGTCCTGGGGATTGAACATTTCATTTTAAGACGTCTATCCTGGAGAGCTTGAATGTTGGAGATATCGAATAATCCAAGATTTCACGTCTGGACAGTGACACTCGATCGGTGCCTCCTTCGTTTATTGATGCAAGGGTTGGACCAATCTATTTGAACACTGAAGCTCTCTGAACCGTAGAGGATAGTGCAGTTGGAGGAGATGACGGAGCGGGAACCAAGTCTTCTGCATTTTGATATGTGATAGGGGCCTCTTGGTAAAAATTTTGTTCATTCTATTGAGGAGGGGGATTAGGTTACAACCTATCCAGAATTTGGGGTAGTTGTGCCTGGAGGACTTCTTATTGTTCAACCAGGCTGTGGATGTCCTGGGTGACTTGATGCTTATTCATGGCTTGGAACATGTCATTCCCACAAACGACACCAATTATGTGGAGGTGAAAAATTAAACACACGATAATAATAAATATATTCATGCAAACATTATAAATGATTATAGATGAATAAAGTATGTACATGGTTTGGCCTTGATGATCTACATCTGCGGGTCAAAGGGAGAGGGGTATTAGTTTATTGATATGGGTGTAGTTGTTGATGATAAGAAATCAGCTAACTCCCTTCCACCTATCCTACCATCTCTCTATATAGTAGCCTTACATTGAGGATAATACAATCCCATTACCACTACTGAGGGAATGGTTGTTCGTATGGTACATGTCGTCGTATCCTGAGCAGTTGGTGGGTTACATGTTTTCTATTCCATTGGTTAGTGTTCCATTATAATAGGGAGGGTACGTTATTATTGAAATAACATTCATTTTACTGTGTCTTGGCTCCGGTTCCCCAATCATCCAGTGGAGGGGGAGGGTGTTTGGTGGAATTTATATACGAACGAACGTTCGTATGCTCCAACCAAAATTTCCCTCTTAAATTCATTGCATTACTATATAATGCACGCCTGTACTATGCGATGTAAATATAAAAAATTGAACTTCTAGACCCTGATCTTCGTTGGAATGCTCCATAGATCTTACGCATGGTTAGCATTAAGTGTGGTCATTAGAATGGTGCATTATTGTCTTTATATACAATTTTTAAGCATTAAAAATATATTGTCTCGGTGTTTAAAAAGAAAATAAGGGTGTAGATAAACACCCAATTAAAATCAATGCTAAAATTGAGTCAATAGCACCTCATTTTTTATCCTAGTACCATATAAGAAGTCAGTGTGTCATTTTATTGATGTCATTAAATAGCAATCACCGCATTGCAAATTTTAGATATATAATTATCAAACCTTTAAAAAAAATTAAACTTTACACTTAACCACATACAATACACATAAATATTTTCCCATTTAACCTCACCAATGCTAGGGGTGTAAAACGGACCAATACGAAGCGGATACCATAGTATCCATATCCGTATCCGCTAACTCCCTGCACTATCTGTATCCGTATCCGTATCCATATTTGCACAGGTAATAATTATGACTATCCGTATCTTCCTCTCGAATTTTTCGAATTCGGATAATATCCTTATCTTTATTTATTATTCAATATACATTAAGACATACATAGCTTATTAAGTACTAATTCAATCACTAAATTAAATATATAATTATCCAAGTAAGATATAGAGAATGTGTGAAACATAAAATTAAATTATAAAAGAAGGTGCGAACATAAGTACTAACTTTTAATATGCATTTTCTTATTCAATTATGATACTCCATTAAAATTTATATCCTTATCAGTTTCGCTAATGTTTGAACAAAAGCGAAGTGAAGCATCCTCTTACCTGAAAAATATAACTCAAATAAAATATTAACTGAGGAAATAAAGAATATAATACAATAAAGATAAGAAGATATTTTTTACCCCTTAAGTTCTTGAAGTGTGTTATTCTCATTTCCTTTGTATCCTTGTCACCTTTAGCATTCAAGTACTCACAACTCTCAAGTTAATAAAATACATAAAGATAAATTTAGACATATTTATTATTTGAACATATTAATTCAACCCAATACAACTTCACCAATATATTGTACTAAAAAGACAAATCAATGAGTTTAATAATACATGTAACATAAGTTTTTCTTATACTAAAAGTTTCTTCCACCAAAATTCATCCTCCAAAAAACAAAAATTATCATCTTCGACTTTCAAGGTCCCACAAAGTTGTATTGAACAAGAATAAAGAAAAAAAATTATAAACAGATTATTATCATTAGCTATTCATTATCACAAGAAGAAGAATACTAATAAAAATATCCAATTAATAATAATACCTGAAAACGAATTTCGGAGAGCATAACTATTCATTATGATCAACAACCCTCAGATTTTCTAAAATTATTTCAAACAAGTAATGGGTTAGTGTTTATTTATGTTTAATAGTAATAACAAATATAAATTTTATTTTGACTTACCCAATTTCTCTCCAACAGAAGGCACCCAATATTTCATATAAAGAAGAGTCTCAATAGTTTCAAAAGCTAAAGATGAACGAGTATCATCCACAATCCTGCGCCCTTAACTGAAAGTTAACTCTGATGCAACGGTGGTAACAGAAATAGCTATGTTATCACGAGTCATCTTTGCAACTGTGGGGAACTTTAGCCCATTATTTTTCCATCAATGTAGATTATCAAATGCAAACTCATTATCATCATCGAGATGGAATAAAACTTCCTCCAAGTTCAGACTTCTAAACCATAGATGAAGAGTTAGAGCGCTCCATAATAAACTTGTAAAACCTCATGTAAGGCTCTTGCTTGGTGAATAGTATCAAATTCTCGAGTAGACTGCTCACATCTATCCCCAAGTGCGACGGGATAACACGAAGATTCACTATTTAAACTTTTATATTCATCAAGGTGCGAAATCTGTGTATGTAACTCTCTAGCAAAGAATCATAAATCTCGCGATAAGCATAGTGTCAATTAATATTTAAAGCAGTATTGATTACACTGATTAGTAAAAAAAATTAAAATAGTGTTCTAAACTTACTAATTGCATTAAAAACATTTAAAATAGTGAGATGATTTGAACATACTGGATATTGATTGTAAAAATTATTTAAAACATTATTGGTTGCATTAATTTTACAATTCTCACATTTACACCATAGATCCAACAAAAAAAATTGGCCGGTGGGAACAAAACAGTCGGATTAATGTAAACGTGGGAACAAAACAGTCAACTCCATATATATACATCAGTGTAATACACATATATTAAGGACAACAAGCAGTCAACTACATATATATTAAGCATGTGCCATACATCTGAGCTAATATATATGGATTCTTCTAGTCCTATATTCAATCCCCCCATGGGATTGAGACCATCGATTAGATAAAGGACAGCAAATACAGCTTCGATTCTATGTACATTTTTATATTATTTAATTAAAAAATATTTAAAATAAATATAATTATTTTACGGATACAAATATCCGTCAATATGTCCATATCGAATACGGATTATCCATCACGAATACCAACATTATCCTTATCCATTTTTTCAGATATTTAAAACGTTTATCAAAATCCGCTCTTTTGAATACTTATTCGGATAAATATTCACTAAATTCGGATACGAATACAGGACGGATTCGAATTTCGGGATATCCATTTTCACCCCTAACGAATGCCACTTTATCTTCACCTTTCCACCCAATAACAATCATGAGCCACGTATTACATCTCTCTCTCTCTCTCTCTCTCTCTCCACCACCACAATTTAGTCTCTTAGTTTTTTCAAAAATAAAGATTATAAATGATGGGGTCATTTTAACACAACCTCGGTTTGATAATACTATAACACAAAAAAAAATGTTAAACTTTCATCCATTACTTTTACTACTTGCCTAAACTATCTTTTGTCTTTTCTCTCTTTGTTTTTTTCTCTTCTCCTTCTTCTCACACCCCTCTATCTATCATGATCTTATAAAATTTTAAAATTTTAATTTTAAAATATGTTATTATAAAAAATACATTGAAAAAATCTGAAAATAATAGAAAAACTTCAAAACAATCTAAAAAAGGCTATAAAAATCCAGAAATAATGTAAAAAATATAGATGGACATTATTTTAAAAAAATATAAAAACAAGAAGTCGTTTAAAAAAACTTTTCTTAACTTATTTTTTATATAACATTTTAAGTGTAAATTTTTTATTAAAAAAATTATAAATGAAAAACTATTTTTAATAAAAACTGATTTTTTATGAAATATTTTTTATAAGTTTTTTATAAAACGTTTTACATAAATTATTTTACAAAAATATTTTTTTATAAATAAATGACTTTTTATGAGTAAAAAAACTCATTTTTTATATAAAATAGTATTTGTAACTTTTTTATAAATTGTTTTTTAATTTTTTATACAAATTGTTTTCTATAGAAAAAAACTATGCTTTTATAAACAAAGACTGACTTTTATGAAATATATTTTATAACTTTTTATATAATAATTTGTATAGCTTTTTTATAAAATAGTTTTTCATAACTTTTGTTTATAAAAAAAATAAACAAATAAAACAAGCTAATACTCAATGTAAGAAATTTCAAACTTTGCATGTATTAGTTTATTGATTAGCATATACATAGATTAAATAAGTAACATTATTAAATCATCATGAAAAATCGTACGTGGACCACGTTGAAAAATGTTACTATATCCCCGAGCTTTATTTTAAAATCTCTTATGTGTGTGTGTGTGTGTGTGTGTGTGTGTGTGTGTGTGTGTGTGTGTGTGTGTGTGTGTGTGTGTGTGTGTATATTGAGAGAGCAGCTACAGCGGAAATATTGCGACTTCTCAAATAAAAAACCAATTTTAATTAAACCCAAATTTTAGTTAAACCCTAAGACATGCATCTAGATGATTTATCAAATAAAATATAGCATGCAGGATAAAAATAAAAAATTTCAAGAAAAATCCCCCACAGGGGCAAAACCATTTATTTTCACTATAATTTGTAAGAAAACGGCTTACAATCGGATTACAATGAAAATACAAGTTGACTAAGAATTACCCTCAGGTATCGGATTCTGTAGTCGCGGCTGGAATTATCCCTTTCCAGTAGGGCTGGCGGCTGGAACTATCCCTGTCCAGTAGGGCTGCAATGGAGAAGAAGAACGGTCTCCTCCACCAGGGTTGAACTGCAAAACTGCGTTCCTGGGTTACCAAAAGGATTCACAAATGTATGGAATTTGTGTGAATCAAAATACCTAGAGTATTGGTACTCAATAGGTGAAGACTTAGGGCTTTCTCTGCTCTGGAAATCGTGTATCGAAGTCTTGAAAAAATAACTCTCCCGAAGTTGGTATAAATAAGAAAACCAAGGAAAGAGTTTTCAAACACTGGGACTGCTCGTAATTATCCCAGGCGGACCGGTCCGGTTGATGGGCGGATCGGTCCGGTATACCGGATCGGTTCTTTTAATTGCAGGCGGATCGGTCCGGTTGACATCGGATCGGTTCGGCTTTTTATCTTCATCGGTTCGCTATGGATCCGGGGTATACTGGCCTTACTTTAGCAGTCGGATTGGTCCGGTCTCTTTAGGCGGATCGGTCCGATCCTCAGGAACCAGATTCCTTCGAGGAATTCTCTCCATCTTCAAAGGGCCATATCTTCTTCACCGTAGCTCGGAATGAGATGCCGTTTCTTCCAGTATCTTTGTTGTGGTAAGATCTTCAACTTTCCAGTTGACCTATCCTCCGGACGGTGGATGTACAATTACCAAATTGTCCTTGAACTTCCATATCGTGACTTCTTTCATTGATTTGACTTCTCTTGCATACCACTAGCATATAGACCCTATAAGCATGGTATGTGAAGTTGTTGAGGACGATGTGGGACACATGATGGAGATGTTGGATGCTTGATTCCCGAAATTCGGATAGAGGCCGTCATGTGAGATCGTGAGGTGATGTGCCAAATGTAGCGGCGTACGATATACATAAATGTAAAATGTTGGACATGAGAAAAATGTCCTTACAAATCTCCCCCTATGTCTATGCCGGTACATACATAAAAATCCAAATTATCAAATATGAAATTGCCTATACAAATCTACCCTTCCATGAACCCAAAACTGAAAGAGTACAAGTGAATAAGACTGCATCGTTTGATCTTCAAATCTTCGGGAATCTCAACGCTTTTCTCATCAGGGTGTGCAATTCAGTGATCATCAAAGTAGTACCTACACACATGAGATAAAGTAAAATACCAAGTGACATATCGAGTTTGAAATGAGATAAATATAGATATAGATACCAATTTATGAGCAAACTCAAAACTCAAAACTCCCCCAAAATAAGATAATTCTTTCTCCCCCTTTCTATGATGTCCCCAAATAGACAAATAAGAAGAATGAATCAAACAAGCAAAATCGGGGTGTCATGGTATACAAAAAACACACAAACTATTTTTGAATTTTTCAAATTTTTCGTACAAAGATAGGATACCAATGTGAACAAATATGATACAAAAATCACACCATGGATTTAGACTTAAACAACCAAGTCATGGAAATGGAATGAATGGGTGTGAACACATTCGATAGGTAAATCAACTCAATCAATCATATGTGCACGATGCATACGTGTACTCCTAACGAATGAACATCAAAGGTATCCTTAGGTGTAAAAATTTGTTGAATTTAGATGACATCGTCTTATGCAAATCAACAAATCAAAGTCAAATGATTTCAACACCAATAACGTCCAAAACTATATAGTGCATTTTCAAGGATTTCAAGGACGTGCAAACCCGTTTTAAAATCTCCAACCAAACTCCCTCATATATATTCTATTAGAGGTAATCTAAATTCTCAAATTTTGGAGAATTGGTGCAAAAACCTAAATGGCCCATATTTTGGCATGAATATCTTTTTATTGCCTTTTAATTTTTTTCGGGCTCCTTTAACCTCTTTGGACCTCGGATAATAAAATTCCTCAATTTTTTAGATCCTTTTTAACGGTGGCTTTTGCGCAAAGGATAGATGATTACCTTTCGCAGCCCCTCCCCGTTATCAAACAAAGCACACAAACTCACAAAACGATTTTTATATGCACAATTTTCTTATCAAAATTTATCGCGCTTGGTTCATTTTTAAGACAGGATTGAAGTGAAAACACCCAACCAACATGTGATAAGACAAGCACAATAATCAAACAAATCCGTGCATGTGTGCATTAAAGGAAACATGAGTCAAACATGTAGGAAGAAACACTTAATTACATCTTAAAGACTCCAAATATTATAAAGCACATGGATGAATTGACCTATTGTCTCAAAACACTACCAAATAGTCACATGAAAAAAAATGGAATGATGTTGTGACTCGGTCATCCTAAGTGATCATCCATAAACGGTGTAAACAAACAAAAAAAAAATCTTTTTGGATTTTTCGAAATTTTATCAAAATAAAATCTTTTTGTATTTTTCAAAAAAAATTCAAAAACAAGAATTTATACAAAAAGTACAAGTCATCACACTAGTAAAAATATATCATGAAACCACAACTAGTGTATGACAAACATGTAACCACAATTAACCAAAAGATTTCACTTGGGGTGAATTACGTGCAAGCAAACGGGAATCGTGGACAAATAAACCATAAGCCTCTAAATCCGATTTTCTAACCCAAATAGATTTGTAACGAAGTGTGGGGGTTTTGGGAATCGAATTTATTCTTTCATTAACCTTCCTGGGTCCATTTAAAAGCTTGTAACAAAATTTCCTAAGATGACCTTGCCTACCGCAATGTGTGCAAGTGTAAATCGGGCGGTGTGTGTTACCTAAAGGTGGCCCTCTCCTCAAATTTATCGGTTGTTCTCTCCGAATTTGCCTAGGTGGGTCTCTCCTAATGATCCTAGGAGGTTCTCTCACGATGTTCCTATGGGGCGCTTTTTTGACAAACTTAGGTGCCTCTTTCTTAACAATCCTAGGAGGCTCTCTCACACGTGTGGGAATGGGTGCAACATATTTTTCAAGACCAATCCCACCCCTATCCGTTTTGATCTCGACTGTGCCTAAAATCTTATCAAGTTTTTCAAACCTAGACTCCAAATCAAATTTCACTTTACTTGAATCTTTCAATTTCACCTCAAGTTCACCTATCCTAGATTCAAGTACTCGTTTAGAATCCTCAAACTCTAAAAGCTCCTTTTTCATAGTCTCCATCAACCCTCTAAGACTATCTCTCTCACCCTCGACGTACTCAAGCTTCTCTTTCAAAATTATCACATGAGCCCTAAGTTCTTTAACTAAAAAATCATTATTTTTTATGGCACACTCTTTCAACTGAGCTTTCAATTTCAAATTTTCTTTCTTTGTATTCAAAGTTTCAACATAAAGTTCATTGAAAGCAGTTTACAAGTCATGCTCATCTACACTTTCCTCCTCACTTCCATCCACACTCCCATCACCTTCACTATCATCACTAATCACATGGATGGGAAACTCTCGCCTAGAAGCATAAAAAACTTCTTCTTCCGAATCACAATCACTAAGGGTAGAAACATGAGAAATCGGTTTATTCAATTTCTTCTTTAAATTTGTGGTACACTCATGTAACGTGTGACCAACACCCTCACAATAAGGACACCTCTCAGATTCGTTTTCAAAAGAAGATTTAAAACAAGAGTTCGTGTGAATTTTCCAATTAATTTTTTCAAAAATTTGACATCGAAGATCATCAAAACCATCAAAAGCCATTTTTACAAAATCAGGATCAAAACACAATAACTTAGTGCAACCCGCTCTGATACCAATTTGACGACGTGAGAAGTCAAATTGTATCAAAAAAAATAAATCCTTAAAAAAATCAGGATCACGCGATAAATTAGCGTGACCTGCTCTGATACCATTTTGAGAGAGCAGCTACAGCGGAAATATTGCGACTTCTCAAATAAAAAACCAAATTTAGTTAAACCCAAATTTTAGTTAAACTCTAAGACATGCATCTAGATGATTTATCAAATAAATCATAGCATGCATGATAAAAATAAAAAATTTCAGGAAAAATCCCCCACAGGGGCAAAACCATTTATTTTCACTATAATTTGTAAGAAAACGGCTTACAATCGGATTACAATGAAAATACAAGTTGACTAAGAATTACCCTCAGGTATCGGATTCTGTAGTCGCGGCTGGAATTATCCCTTTCCAGTAGGGCTGGCGGCTGGAACTATCCCTGTCCAGTAGGACTGCAATGGAGAAGAAGAACGGTCTCCTCCACCAGGGTTGAACTGCAAAACTGCGTTCCTGGGTTACCAAAAGGATTCACAAATGTATGGAATTTGTGTGAATCAAAATACCTAGAGTATTGGTACTCAATAGGTGAAGCCTTAGGGCTTTCTCTGCTCTGGAAATCGTGTATCGAAGTCTTGAAAAAATAACTCTCCCGAAGTTGGTATAAATAAGAAAACCAAGGAAAGAGTTTTCAAACACTGGGACTGCTCGTAATTATCCCAGGCGGACCGGTCCGGTTGATGGGCGGATCGGTCCGGTATACCGAATCGGTTCTTTTAATTGCAGGCGGATCGGTCCGGTTGACATCGGATCGGTTCGGCTTTTTATCTTCATCGGTTCGCTATGGATCCGGGGTATACTGGCCTTACTTTAGCAGTCGGATCGGTCCGGTCTCTTTAGGTGGATCGGTCCGATCCTCAGGAACCAGATTCCTTCGAGGAATTCTCTCCATCTTCAAAGGGCCATATCTTCTTCACCGTAGCTCGGAATGAGATGCCGTTTCTTCCAGTATTTTTGTTGTGGCAAGCTCTTCAACTTTCCAGTTGACCTATCCTCCGGACGGTGGATGTACAATTACCAAATTGCCCTTGAACTTCCATATCGTGACTTCTTTCATTGATTTGACTTCTCTTGCATACCACTAGCATATAGACCCTAAAAGCATGGTATGTGAAGTTGTTGGGGACGATGTGGGACACATGATGGAGATGTTGGATGCTTGATTCTCGGAATTCGGATAGAGGCCGTCATGTGAGATCGTGAGGTGATGTACCAAATGTAGCGACGTACGACATACATAAATGTAAAATGTTGGACATGAGAAAAATGTCCTTATATATATATATATATATATATATATATATATATATATATATATATATATATATATACAGTCCTCTTGTGCGGACTAGTCCACATTTTAAGAATGTGGACCGGACATGTGTCACTTGGCGGTGAGCCCAGAAAAGAGAGAGAGTGTACCTATAATTTAGAAGATAATTTATAGGCACACCGTTAGGTGACACATGTCCGATCCGCATTCTTAAAATGCGGACTAGTCCGCACAAAAGCATTATATATATATATATATATATATATATATATAAAGAAGTAGAATCAAATTATCTTTTAAAATTATGTTAAACTTCATTACATAAAATGAAATTGAATATGTATAATTAAATAAAATTAATATGTTTTAAGAAATTCTAAAAAATCAATTTTTTCCCATTTTTTATGGAAATAATTAAAATTATATTTTATAAATAACTTTAAATAAAGGACAATTTTTATTTATAGAAAAGTTTTTAAAAAAATATTTTTAAGAAATAATACATCATATAAAAAAAATAACAGATATTTTTTATATAACGTACATTTATATATATATTAGTTAAAAACAATTTACAAACAAAATATAGTTTATTATATAAGAAAAGTTTAAAAAATAATGTACATTTTTTAATATATATAACTTACAGTTTTTTAAAATTTAATAATGTACTAATTTTTAAATAAAAATAATAACCTTTTCCCACTTTCTGTCTATTAAAACCACTTATTTTTTTCTAAAGTTAAAAAATTGCTTATAAATATTTAACTATAGTAAATAACATATTTTCAAGTTTTTTTTAGTTTTCAATTATATTTGAATTTTTAAAGCATTTTTTGGATTTTCTTTATTTCATTAAATAATTTCCAATTTTTTTGTAATACCAGCTTTTAAAATTAATTTTTTGAAATTTTATGAAAGGGTGAGAGAGAGAGAGATGGGTGCGAGGAGTGAGAGAGAAGAGAAAAGGCAGGGTAGTTTGGGCAAATGTTAAAAGTAATGGATGAAAATTTAACACCGTTTGATTTTTTGGTGTACAGTCTAATAAATGTCAAAAACTGGGGTTAAGTCTAATATCTCATTATCAAACTCGGATTTTTTTCAAAATGACCCTTAATGATGTCAAATAAGTTCTCAACTTAAAACGATCAAAAATGAAAAACTAAAGCCTTAATATGCCTCAGATCGTAAATTCGTCAAAATGACGACCTCTACACATTCGCTGTGTCATCACCGGATGTACCCTTACATTTGATGTTTTCTCACAAAACCAAATGTGCACAAATTAAAATTAAAAATGGATATACCCACCAACATTAGGTGAGAAGCCACTTAGTGTTAGGGGTACATCCAGCAATGTCCCACTAATGTACAAAGGTGACCATTTTTTACGAATTTATGATATTTTAGATGTGAAAAAACATATTTAATACTCCATTTGTCCTAAATTAATAATTCTGCTTTTATTTTTGGATCATTCAAAATTAATAGTCGCTTTCTTTTTTAGACGTAATCAATTAACCAAATTAAACAAGAGTAAATCTTGACCGTTGATCGAGTAAATTTTTAAAAACCATCATTTTCAATTGGCAACTATTAATTTGGGACATTAGAATAATCTTATAATGTTTGTTGTTGAGAGAGTACATTTTGCAGTGGCGAAATGAAAATTGGAGGTTTAATTACCCTTCGACTGCTAGGTTGCCTTATTCTTGGTATTTGGAATAGGATTTCAGTTAGCTTGCGGTGTTAATGAGTTTGTGATGTTTAAGAATTAAATTTGGGGCACCTTTAACAGTACCTATACCTTGCATGAGAAAATGTTTTTAACTCAAGTTTTTGTGTTCGTCTTCCCTTAAAATTCAGCATTGAGCTAAGCCATACTTAAATGCTGACTTTTTTCAATGAACATTAATACTGTTTTACTTTTATTATTTTGTTAGAATGACACTATTTTAAAATTTCCTAGTTTTTGGTTTAATTTAAATGCCTACATTATATGGGTTTTTCTTCCATCAAAGTTCATGATCATGTGACCTTTAAAATTACAAAATACCATTTTCATATTAACAAATCAACCTTTAAACAATTAATATGTTCTAAATTACTTCGTATTTTAGAAAGTCAAGTTGTCATATGATCGCCTTTAATGAAATATTAATGACTGAGGTACTGAAGTGTAACATGATTAGTAGAAGACATTAGGGCGCGTTTGATTGCAACCATAACAAATGCATGAAAAATAGTTTATTTAGATGAGAAGTTAAAAAATTGGTGAAAAAAATATATGAATTTTGTGTTTTTTCTATTTTCCGTGGAAACCAATATTTTAGTGGGTGAAAGAAGAAATATTTTTCACTAAATATGAAGTTTGAAAAGGAGCTCTTGTTATGTGAATGAGTATTGATCTTATATAAAGTATTCGCAATCAAGATGCTACAAAGATAAAACATGAATCAAAACAACTATTTTCCATGTAAAAAATTTCAATATCAATCAAACACACCCTTAATGTCTAAGAGGCAAATATGAAAGTATTTATGTCAAACAAACAAATGAATAAACTTTGTAACCAATTACCAATAGTAAAATTGTCAAATATTGAACCTTCATAATCAAATAAGTTCAAACAAACACCATATAACTAAACATTCGGACAGCAGAGGCTAAAAAACAAACTCCCATTCACTAATATTATCTGTAGTCCCTAACAAGATGAAAAGGTAAAAACTTGCTTACCAAAAATATTGTAAAACATATATTAGTCCATTTACTTCTCCGGGCATCACTAATTAAACAACAGTCGGGGGTACAAGTTACCCTGCACCATCATTCAAACTTGATGTTATCAACTTCGTGATAGTGATGTGTAGCAAGCAGATCGAAAGTGACAAATCTAGGCTATACGACATTGAATAAGGACAATGATCCTAGTCATGGTTACAATGGGTTGCAAAATTCCTTATTAACAAGCTCAGTTATCTTGCTACGAAGTAACCCTAAATATAAACTAATTAAAGAGGGCACGGTAAAATATTCCAACAGAATATTACCATCAATCTACGATACTAACTAAAAGAAGAAAAAAAATGACCAAACAAGACATCAAAGATGAGATAAATAAAGTAAAACTTTATCCCCGGACCTCTTGTACATTCTCTTCCACTTAAAAAAGTCCACCCCAAGCGTGGGAAGTCTGCCCCAATTGAGCGAAACAATCACCAGTGAACTCTCTCGCTCGAAAATGACCCACATATCAACTAGCATAAAGACAATGGGGAGGATTCATGAACTTCAGACACAGTCGACGAGCAAGAACTTGGCCTCAAACTTTGCCATGATGATAATCAACATACAACACCTCCGGGGGCAACGATGTCAAATGCGGACCAAGTCTCCCATGATGAGCATCCTTGAGGCTAGGCGCTTCATCTCAACCTCTGAACATGCCTCAAACGTCCCCCAAAATGGGTCCATATACCCATAGATAATCACAACCACGCAAGAGAAACAATAGACAAACTAACCCCATAAAAATCATTATCGTTCTCAAAGAGTGGAAAGAAATCAGTCATATCACTCAACTTCAACTCTGAATGCGTGAGAGTCATCCAACTATCTTCAAGAAAAATATCGAAGAAATCTTTAATACACGACCAAACCTCTTCTTCCCAGAAGATGGAAAAGAAGTTCCTACGCTCAAATACCTCAAGTTTCCATAACCGGATACGCGTAATCCAGTCGTCCTCAAAAATGAAAAGGCAATCAGAAGGAAAGAATTGGAGATTCATACCATTCTCTCCTCGACATCCTCGGATAAGTCATCACCATGTGAGCATCATCATCAGAAGTGGAAAAGACATCGATCGATGGGGGTATCACACAGGCAGATAAATAATCAAATCATAGTTATTTAAGGCCCAAGACGTATCAAGGCGCTGCTAATGTCTCCTTAGAGCCTAGGCGCAAGGCGAGACGCTCTCCCTATCGAAATGAGGCGCACATTATAAAAGACATGCAAAAATTGTATATCTATAATAATAAGATTATTTTATGATCTAAAATTTGAAATATAGCATAAATTACTATTCTGCAAGGTTGTGAAGAGACACATAAGATGATATATCTATTATACCACAGGGAAAAACACATATAATCAAAAATAATAATTTATTTAAGATTTTAATTATTACATAATCAACAAAAGCAAAGATATTAATACATTTAAAACAAATGAATCAATAGAAGATGCCACAATAGTTTTTTTTGTTTTTTGTTTGTTCCTTTTGCCTAAATAGTGACTAGTGAGAATGATACACTTACATCACAACCTATGCTTGATTTTGGTTAGTTTTGGGGTGGGAAATGGTTCAATTCTCCATAATTCATTGGAAAATACGTAATGTCAACATATTAATTGATCCATTCTTGTATTGAAGATATTTTCTAGAAAAAATTTAACAAGGCGTGCATTAGGTGCACGTTGAGCTTGGAGCCTAGGCGCACAAGGTGCGCGCCTTATTGAATGTGCCTTGCCTGAGGTGAGGCAAGACGCCAATGATGCGCCTTAGTGAGCCTGGAGCCTAGGCGTGCCTTTTAACAACTGTGAATCAAATATTGGGCCAAATGTCTCACACACTGCCTCCATTTTAAGAAACTCTGCACAACATTTGGCTAAAGAGGAGGTGGCGCTCCTCATAATCCTCGATGGAGATGAGGCTAAATTGGAAACTCCAAAGCTCCATATATCAAAAGTCACCTGTTATGTCAAATCTGTCGTTCCGAACTTGAAGTTCTCCAATCATGGCACAGCCCAACCGCTCAAATTCTACACGAGCCACCATATCATATTTATACTCGACATCACCACCTTCGTCCCACAACAAATCGAAATGAGCATAAGTGACGGGTAGTGAAATTGGAGTAGATTTGGGGGTTTGGGAAAGTTTAGGACCTGATTTATAAATGTTAGAAGGTTAGAGGGTGCCGAGTATAATTTTCAAAAGTTGAGGGAGGGTCAGGGTAAGTTTTTGAAAATTTGGGGGGTGAATGTCTAATTTAAAAAATAAGGGGATTATTTTGGGAATATCAAAAATGTGGGAGCTGGAAATTCATTTTCAGGGGCTAATTTGGAATCTTCTTGAATTGGCAGGAATTTTGAGGGGTAAAAGAGTAATTTACAGCATATGGGAATGGGATCAAAAGAGCTGGGCTATCAAAGTTGGTTAAGGAGGTTTCGACCATGGGTTGAGCTGGCACTTTGGTATGACCGTCTGAAGAAAAAAAATTAGGATGGAGTCCACGGGTATAGGGGGAATCTCAGCCCAAGAGATGAAGTGACTTCCCTGTTTTTCCCTCAAAGCTCCAGCATGGGAGAGTATGACCGGTGGCAGCTGCAGCAGTGGATTCACTTTCAGCTGATGTCGGGGACTTCATTGAAGATCGGTGGAGGGTTGAAAGCAGGAGATCGGCTCTCTTGAAGAACGGAACTAAGGAGCTGGTACAACTGTTGTGCCAAAATCCTAGTGTTTTTTAGCATGAGACAGCACTGATTCGAGTCGTCAAAGGATGGGCCGTTACAAGTAAGCACGAGAGAACCTTGGCAACCTTCGATTTGGCCAGGGAGGAGTGAGATCAGGCCTGATGATGTTCGAAACCATCATGCTCGATTGCGATGAGGCATAGGGATATTCCGGCCTTGAAGGATCTTCGGCGGGTATCGCCAGTAACCAGCCTTCGGATGTCAGCAAAGGCCACCAGAGATATCAAGTGGTGACGGGACGTCGGGTTGACGACGATACAGCTCGGGTTTTAGGAGGTTTGGGGAGGGAGGTAGTGGTGGTGGCGTGGCCAAGACCCGGAAGTGGTTAATAAACAACAAAAACAACAACAATTAATACGGGCAATGTGCCAATTTCTTTTTTTAATTCTCGTTTATCTTAAAAGTAATAGTCATGATTACAACAGGTGGTCAAATGCCTTATTTATAGGCTAAATTATCTTGTTAGCAAAGATAACCCTATAATGTAAAAATGGCTAAAGATGGCACACTGGAATATTCCAAGGGAATATTACCCTCAACCTATGATACTAACTAGAGAAAATGACCAAAGAAGACGTGAAAAATAAAATAAGTAAATTACAATTTAATTCCCGGGGCTCCTGCAAACATCAGATACATTTACCTCATTCAGTTGAGTAGAAAAGGAGACCCATGTCCTATAGCTTCTGATTGAGCCCCATATGTTATGTAATAATTACACAACAGGTGGGGTACATAATCTGCAGCATCATTCAAACTTGATGGTATCAACTTCATGGCACATATACCTCATTCAGTTGGGGTGTAGAATTGGGATACCCATATCCCATAACTTCTGGTTGAACCACATACGTTCTGTTCAAATATTCTTACGTGGGGTAGCATCGTGTGGGGGAAGAGGTACGCCGAACACCCAATCAAGGACATTGAGGTACTTGGATCGAAAGACGTCTCTTTCCATGGCATAGCAATGCATTATGATTGCGGTTGAAAGGCTGAAGACTGCCACATCAGCTCTCCTTAAGTTCTTTGACTCTGGCAAATATCCAACATCCGCCATGCATGTGAAGAAGCTCTCAATGGCCCGTGCAAGGCAGTACAGTGATATTTCTGTTCGCCTGCTCTTCTTCTCGATTGCTAAGGCAAGACCAGTTGGGAACTGCCCAAACAGACAAGTGGTACTTCAAAAAATAAAAAATAAAAAATAAAAAGATGCCAAGTATAAAAAAATTAGAAACACTCCTTACCGTGCCAATTGCCACCATCGGAATGTTACATCTCTTTAGAAGTCTGAAGAGGAAGCATGTCCACATCCTATTGAACAAGAGCAACATACTAATGTCATACAAATTATATATTCAGAAACTGGGAAAAAAATATGTTTTTATTGTGAAATATTAATTCATTCGCATTAGAACTAGCAGGAAGTTCCAACATAATGAGAATGCAATCAATTCTTTAGAAATCCAGCAAACCATTGTTGATTGTCAAGTTGAAAATAATTATATTATTGGGATACAAAATGATAGTAAGCTAATTTATAAAATGAAATCCATTCTTGAGGCCCAATGGGTGCAAGCAAGTTCCTTCCTGGATCTGGAATTGATCCAAATGTCCCAGTTTTCAGATATGGCCTAAAACTAGCCCCCAACTCATGGTGTTTCTCAGAGAGATAAGTCTCACAGCCAATGGGTGATAGAGAATGGTATAAGTACACAAAGGGAAACAAACAGCCTAATTTGTATGTACGAAAGCAACTATATCAATGGTAACACTACTCTGTCAAATTAATACTTACCAGGCGGATGAACAATACATAGACAAGAATAGGCTTGATCTCGCAGTACCCAGGAGACCTTTCCCCAATATTGTGCAAGGTCTGCATAAGGTGGAACAGAAGTGAAAATGACAATGTCCAGAAGGAGAATCCAACAACAACTCTACATCAATTGAGTGAATTATTATGATATACAAAGAAAAAATCATCTCAAGAAGATAAAGGCGAGTTTATCCGAATGTGCACTATAAATTATTATTATTATTGTTATTAATATTATTATTATTATTATTATTATTATTATTATTATTATTATTATAAATAATTAAAGAGACCAAATCTTATAGTGGAACACCTTCTGAACTACAAACATGGGAGAGACTTTAAAAAAAATCCCTAGTTCCATATATGGGCTTCTACAACAAATACAAGCCAATATTGATTAGTAAATCAAGGTTTCAAGGATGCCCATGAGATTGATTTTAGAAGTGAGACCATCGAGCTCACTGAGGTACATAACCGGAGCAGCCATCATGGTTATCGGAGCCAACTGCTAGTCAGATACATGGTGTTTCATAACAAGCGCGTCCCCTCTTCTCCCTCTCACGCCGAACAGATGAACAAATTTTAGATATATAGGGTCTGCAAAAGCATACCATTAGATTTGATTTGTAGCCTTGTGAGGATGAGGAAGAAGAGAATGAACAAGGTCATTGTGGATCTTCAGTGTGTGAATTTACATGCATTAAGCTTCGATTCTTTGGTTTGTATAGGTTGCTGGGAATTCGAATCTACAAAATGATAAGCTTGTGCTGTTTTGTATGCATTTTCCTTCTTGGAAGCTACGTCGATGTGTTCAGGCACTTGTCTTGTATTTACTTGAATAAATTTTACTATCCAGACTTGTTACTACCCATTTTATTTGAGAGAAAAAAATTAAAATTAAAACCTATGATTTAGTAGGCAATAACTTTGATTTGCCTCCTCATTCAAAACATAATAGATCCTCATCTTCAATTCCCATGTACATCAATTAAGGTGTTAGAAGGGTGTGAATCTGACAATATTTGAATTGAAATCCAATAGTAGCTATATGGAGACTTGAGTATAAATCCAAACATGGGGGTTTCTAAATCATGGTAACTGGGTACAAATTCGATATAAATTGTGACTGAATTTGAAACGAAATGGTACTGGAGGAGTTTGTCAGCAAACCATCAATTGGAGGAGTATAGCAGAGCATCAAGCCATAAACATCTAAAAGAAACTAGGCTAGGTATAAGTCTCGCTTGGCCTATTTACCCCACCCCACCCCTCTCTTTCGCCCTCACTATCTCTCTCTAGAACACATAACCATCGCCAATAATACTGACACATTAACACCTTTCAAATTGGTATCAAGCGCACGCTAGCATTTTTCACATAGCAAGTGAGAAGTAAAACACAGCCTTACCATCTTAAGGTTAGCAATCACCATTAGACTTGACCTCACCTTTCCTTATAATCACGTAGCCATTGTTGAGTCGTAGACGTAAAATCATGTTTTTACCCCCTTTTAAGCATTTTTCTTTCCATTCTAAATGTCTAATAGCTTTTAACAATGCAATGCAAGCCGCTAATTCTCATCACCAGGGTACTAACACTCGCTATTCAAATTCTAGTAATGTACCAAAATTTGAGTTGAAGTGCTTGCCATGATTTGAATAACAAGAGAAAGCACTATGGATATGAATATTAGCAGTGTTGCCTTATAGAATTTTATGAAGTAGAAAGAATAGTCGACAAACATAAGGCAATGAGTTGAGTCGAGGCCTATGGCCCTACCTGTTAATCGTTCAATCATTTCACTATAAAAGACCAGCCACAAAATACATCATTTTAAGTTACTATGACTTCGGTAAGTAGGACAGAAAATTACATTTGGGAAGAACAACAAAATACTTACCTTTTTGTGAGGCCTTGACGATGCACAATTAGCGCAGGAATCAAATAAACTGGAAGATAAACTGGTACGGCTCTTTTGTAAGCTTGAATAAGAAATGAAAGAAAATGCCCACTACATGATTGGTTTCCATGAATAATCTGCAGAAATTTTCAAAGGCTAAGCATCATTCTGAAAATTAGGTTATACTGGTATATGAACAATAACCCAACATTAAATTAAAAGAGAAGGCGTAACTTAAACTGAATTTTCTATAATTACCATTGATCAAAGAGAAAGTTAAAGATTTGAGAAGCAACCATGCATAGTGATAAGAAAATACTGAATACAAAGAGAATAAACTATTTGATGGGAATGGGTTTATTTTCTTTTATTTTAGGGTTTAATTGTTATTTTTAATATTTTGTGCTAGTCTTTATTTTATTTTAGTTCTTTTATTTTCTTTTTAGCCTTTAATTGGTCTCCAAGCATGTTTGGGACTAATTAGGCATTCTTTTGTTAATAGTTGTCCCTTATAGTCATTTTAGCTAATTACTTGATTAGCAAATAATCCCCCCATTAAATACCCATGTATGTAGTCTTCATTTGAAGACACTTGTTTATTCTTGAAATATAAGACATCTTTTGATTCTCTCTCCAAAAGTTGGGCTTTGGTGTATTTCTTTTAGCTATTGACGTGTAGTTTACGTCAAATTGGTATCAAAGCGTGTGTCGCTCCAAACATTGGTGTTAGTGTGTATTGGTGTGTGTAGAATATCAAAATCGTATGCTACATTATCAATGGCTCCGAAGAAATTCAAACAACGACAAGAGGAGATTCAAGAATTGAGAAGGAGCACTCAAGAATTGAAACAAACGTTGGAAGATTGGCACAAAAACGACAACAATTTAATACCCTCTTCCAACTTCTCTCCTCCAAAATTTCACCACCTACCACCATGAACAATCAAATTCTCGAAGAATTGTTACGGCATATGGACCTCGACCCGAGGGCGAGAAAGCACCACTATCAAAACCTTAACCCTTGCCCTAGCCTCTCCATCACCACCGCTGTCCAAAAAACCTCCACCGTGGGTATACCCCGAACCCCTACACTCCAGCCCTACTACCCCAACCCCAACGGCCTTCCCCAGCCCTCGGACCCAAAAAAGACAGCCCTGCTACCCCTGTCGCAGCCACCTTTCAAGAATCTATCCACCACATCTACTGCTGCCCAAACCCTTCCACACACCCTGTCGGCCCCTATCCTCCTGCCCTAACCGCCACCCAACCCCATCCCATCTCCGACTTTCCCTCCAATCTGCCCCACCCCCAAAAAAAACCTCCCAACAGCGGTTGTCCCAAACATCCCCTCCACCCCCACCCCCCCACCCCCGAACCCCACTCCTCACCCTGTCGGCACCACTTCCAAACCACCCCCGGACTGCCTAGCTACCGCCGTCACTGCCCAACAGGGATCCGGACAGCCTTCTTCCTCGTCGGCCAAATCTCGTCCCTCGGCTCCAACGCAATTCCCACCTCCCTCGACAACGAAAGAAAATCAAGAAAACTCAACTCTTGCATTTCTTGATTCAATTTTTAGGGCTTCTTGAAAGTAGGTACACGAGTTGCGTACGAGGGCGCCTCCCGCATCAAATTGAAGAATTCTTGGAAGGTGGTCTAACCACGTTGACCTCGAGGACGAACTTTTTTGAAGAGGGGGAGAATGATGGGAATGGATTTATTTTCTTTTATTTTAGGGTTTAATTGTCATTTTTAATATTTTGTACTAGTCTTTCTTTATTTTAGTTCTTTTATTTTCTTTTTAGCTTTTAATTGGTCTACAAACATGTTTGGAACTAATTAGGCATTCTTTTATTAATAGTTGTCCCTTTTAGTCATTTTAGCTAATTAATTGATTAGCAAGTACTCCCCCCATTAAATACCCATGTAGTCTTCATTTGAAAACACTTCTCCATTCTTGAAATATAAGATATCTTTTGATTCTCTCTCCAAAAGTTAGGGTTTGATGTATTTCTTTTAGCCATTGACGTGTAGTTTACGTCATTATTACATAAAATGAAATATTTGATGACACTACTATCGTGTGGAATACACAGAATAGGATGTAAATACAGTGAAATAACAAACACAAAAGCCTAGGGTTTCAACTCTCAACTTTCAATATCATTTAAAAATGATTAAGTTCCTTACAAGAAGGGGGCAATGGCCTTATTTATACTAATACCAGCTAGAGTTGTAATTATACTAAATAACAAATAGATACTGACGTAAATGATAAGAAGATGATTTAACTCTCATCTCAACTCTCTCTCAAAATCTCAAAATGTATGAATGCCTCAAATGAGGCTACAAGAGGAGTATTTATGGGGAAAAAGTAGAAGGATTTAACTTGGGCTACAAGAAAGGTCTTAATTACATCTATGCCCTTACTAGTCTTTAATACTTCCCACCTATAATACTAAACAAAACAACTAATACTAACAATAAAAGAAAAGTACATCATAATAGAGAAAATAACAAAAATACTACTATGTACTAAAAATACTAAAAATAGCCTCTAAGCCTCCTAATTCACATCAGATACATAACTAAATTAATCGAGACTCGAGAGACAAATCACATAATTTTAGGAGGCCATTAAACAAAGTATATTCTTTACTCTACTAAATATATTTAAGAGTAAACTACACATTTAGTCCTTAAACTATTCCTTCAGTTTCAAAATGGTCCCTAAACTTTATTTTGTTTCAATTTAGTCACTTAACTAATTAATTTAGTTCAATTTGATCCTTTTGTTAAATTAGCCTACTAACTTTGACGAAATGAAGGGTAAAATTGACAAATCAAGTATTTTTTAAAATAAAACCACATTTCTAAATTAAACAAACCCATATATCAACCATAATCAGCCTTGAAGCTAAGCTATTATTATTGGTGACCTCACATTCAGAAGTGGGAAAAAATATGTCCGCAACATCATATTCAAACCCTACTTTAAAATCAAACCCGAAATTAAATTAATTAGCCAAAATGCTTTTCACTAAAACCAAAATCGATTTTGTTGATGTTGAATCGGTGGTGGTGATTGTGGTTTGGGCTTCTTCAAGAACAGGGCAAGGTGCGAATAGTTTGCGGTAGAGATTGAAATTTTTCTTTGATTTTGATTGAGTACTACGGAGCTATTGGAAGAAGGAAGTTTTGGTTTTGATTTTGTTGGGTTCTGTTGTGTTTGTGGCGGTGGGGACTTTGAATATGGATTTAAGGGCAACGGCAACAGTGGAGGTTTGGGCCAAAGAGGTGGAGGGTCTCCGGGAAGATGAAACGGAGGATTGGTCTATAGTGGTGAGGCTTTTGCAAAGGAATGAGGGGAAAAGGCAATGAACTGTTCACTGTTCTTTAAGGTGACGGTCACAAGTGGAGGAAGAGCAATATGGCTGAAGTGATCGCGCTAGTAGTGACTCGGTGGTGGGGTGCAGTTCGCACTTTGATCGTGTTAAGGCATTACAGTAGGAGAGAGAGGGAGAGCTTGAGAGAGACTAAGAGTGTGAGTGAAATTTTAGATCAGCTATAGTTAATTTTTGGATTCATTAAGATAAAAGTTTATTGGGTTGATTTATGGGTTAGTTTAATTTAGAAAACACTTGCTTTGTCAATTTTACCCTTAATTCCGTCAAAGTTAACGTACTAATTTAACGGAAGGATCAAATTGGACCAACTTAGTAGTTAAGGGACTAAACTGAGACAAAATAAAGTTTAGGGACCATTTTGAAACTAGAGGAATAGTTTAGGGAGTAAATGTGTAATTTAATCTATATTTAAATTCTAAAGCTAAATACAATTCAAAATCCTCTTGGAACCCTCTAGATCCATGCGCCAAGTGTCATTCTCAATATTGATGTTTCCCCTCCTTTGGAAAGCCTTCTTCACGAGCTTTAGGGGAAAATTGGTATTGGCTTTGGCAAAGAAATAAGTGTGAATATTTGGGGCTCTATGATTGTGACCCAAACCAATTTTACCACAATTCATTGCTCCAGAAATTGATTTGTTTCAATTGCAAATCTGGAGCAGGCCCAAAATTCTCCAGTTCAAGGAATGCAAGTTTTGGGCTGTTAAATCCCACAAACTCATCAGAAGCAAAACCAAAAAAGAGTTCCCAACTGTGAGATGGCCTGGCGAGGGCTGTGGCCGCCCCGTCCAGCCGAGTTGGGCAGTTATGACGGATAACCGATGATAACAAACATAAGGTAATTTAACTAGTCCAAACTTAAGCCGACAAATTCCTCCAATCAAGCCGTGCACTACTCGATTTTGGCACGAGTGTTTTTCTTTAATGCCCTTGTTGCTTTGTAACCTTCGTTTATGATTTTCTACACAACAATGAGGTTGAGCGACAAGATACATAAGCGGTGTCAAAGGCAAACAAGGAAATAAACTCAAAGGAGAGAGAGACTCAAACTATCTATCAATTGAATACTACTAACCACTGGGGATATAGGGGTATACATCATACAATATTATAGAGGTGAGGAAAAGGAATGTTCTTAAGATATTCTAATCCTAACAAAATGTTTTAGGCTCTTTATGAGATCATGGGCGACATCAATAATGTGACATAATCATGACATCACAGGGGTGATGTATAGTTGGGAGCGGAAGCGATTTAATCTACACTACACAGCAACAACAACATGATTTAGAGGTCAAGGGGCCCATTTCTCTCTCTAAGTCATTTCAAAAGTAATATTAGTGATTACAACCGGAGGCCAAGGCCTTATTTATAGGTTAGGTTGTCTTGCTAACAAAGATAACCCTCAAAAAGTAAAAATAACAAGGGGGGGCAAAGTAGAATATTCTAGAGATATAATGTAGTATGCACACATCACTTGAAATAAAATGCAATATTACAAAAAATACCTCCACCAGGCTCATACTCCTGCATCACTCTTTCCCCCACCCCACCCCCGTGAAAAGATGTCATATAGTCCCTGTACTGGAGGTAAAAGTGACGGTCAATGTGATGCAGCGTGGCCTCATTGATCATGGTGTCTTCAGCCTATAATCATCCAAGGGGGAAGTGACTAGCTCGGATGCTCATGCCTTCAAAAGGTAAACCATGACCAAATCCTCGGGTTGAAACGCAAGTGCACGATGGTTAAAATTCGCATCATCTTTATAGCAGCATCCATACGTCTTCCCGCAGAAATCATCATGGATGGCGGCCATGCGATTTGCAAACTCAACTACAGAAGGACTGGTCGAGACCGTACCGTATGAGATAGCTCTACCGGGTCAATAGGCATGGAGGGAGAGGCCCCAAGACAATATGAAATGGGGAAAGGACCAAAGACGATATGAAATGGAACGAGGCCCGTAGAGCGTCGTTGAAGACAAGTTCGGCCTAGGCAACCACAACGTCCCACCGTCAGGGGGTATCTGTAGCAAGGCGACGGAGCAGATTTTCCACACTCCAATTGACCACCTTTTGTATGAACATCGGTCTAAGGTGGAAAGTTGTAGAAATCTGAGGGGGCACTACAGTGAACCCTACAATGTTCACCAAAACGGCCAAAAAACCGAACGTCAATTGCGCATAATTTAACGATCTCCAGAAAAATATAGGGTGGACAAATGAGAGGCATATGTAGTAGAGGAGCAAGGGATGAAGTGAGTCATTTTAGAAAACCTATCGACGATGACAAATATTGAATCATATCCCCACACGCTAGGGTGGAGGCCAATGATGAAGTCCATAAATACATCCTGCCTGGGGTGATCAGGGGGATGGGTAACGGGGTCTAAAGATCAGCATTTGAGTGTTGTCATAGTGAAATAGCGGCGGATGAGGCTTTTGTGTACCACCTTGTGATCGGCCAAAAGAATTGCTTTCGTAGGGCAGAGTGAATATGTAGGACACCCATATGCCGATTAGGCCTCTGGCAAACCTCAACAATGATGTTCTCGTGAAGGGAGGATACAAGGAGCACTATCATGAAAGAGAGAGCCATCCTGGCCTACTATGAGACGGAACACAAATGCCTACATCAGCCGATGATACACGCATCAGACGATCAAGGACCAGCACTCTAGAGCAGACCTTACTATCCCCTATCGATCCCGAATCGACCGTGGCAGGATGTTCCCATAGATTTCGTTGTCGGGCTTCCCCACATGGCACACGGCCATAACTCCATCTTTGTCGTAGGGTCGTAAGGAACCACTTCTCGAAGATGGCCTGCTGCATCACGTGCGCCAAGGCATCCGATGCCTCCCACATGGCCACCCTTTATTTTCAAGAAATAGTAGTTCATGGAGTTTCACATAGCATCACCTCGGGCAGAGATATCCGCCTCACTGGTCATTTCTGGGGTACACTCTAAGGTTTGCTCCGGTGTTCCTTACAGTTTTCCATCGGCTTTCTCCCCAGACAGATGGCCAGACCAAGGTCCTCAAAAGGAGTGTGGGTGACTTCCTTCAGTGCCTTGCCTCGGAGACTTCGAAGTGTTGGGATATAGTCATTGCTCAGATCGAGTTTGCGTTTAACAATGCAATTAACTGTTCTACTGGCCTTTCTCCATTTCAGATAGTATTGGGTACCTCACCTACCATCTCAGAAGATCTCGCCGAGCTCCCACCTACTGTCTCAGTGAGTCCGTCAGTAGCAAAGTTCATCGCCCAATTGACAGTTATACAGTCTGATGTTCATACTCGCCTGTAGCAGGTTTATTCCTCTTATCATGGTTCAAAGTCAAGGCCGATACCGCGACGATACGGCTGAGTTGACTAGGTATCGCCCACCGATCCGATTCCGAGTTACGAGTTGAATTTTCAATTATTAATGTGAATCGACCCTATATCGGTAATTTCTCAGTAGTATCGGTCATATAGCGGTATAATCGGTCCATATCGACGATATCGCAGTAGAATCGGCCGATATCGGCGATATCACGATGGAATCGGCCCATATCGGCGATATCACAATAGTATCGACCCATATCAGTGATATATCGACCGAGATGGTATAAGTTACTAAGTATCAATCTCTCTCTCTATCTCTCTCTCTCTCTCTCTCTCTCTCTCTCTCTCTCTCTCCAATGTTATGTTGGTAAGCGTGGTTTTTTTGGGGGGTTACGAAATGCTAATTGTTTTTTAATTTAGTGTGCTCTGTGTGTGGGTTATTTGGTCATCGTGTGGGTTTAATTTAGTGCATTGTATATGTGCCAGTTTTATTTTTTTAAAGAATGCAAATGATCCAAATGTTATTTATTATTTTTTATAATAATGTTCCTAATGTTATTTTATAATATGTTATTATTTATAAAAAACGTAAATATTATTCTTTTACAAACAAATATACAACTGTAATTATTGTAAAAATAATATTTGTATCCTCTAAACATTTGTAAAAATAATACTTGCATCCTTTATGTAAAAATAATATTTGCAACATAAGTAAAAAATATTTGCAACTGTAATTATTGTAAAAATAATATTTGTATCCTCTAAACATTTGTAAAAATAATACTTGCATCCTTTATGTAAAAATAATATTTGCAACATAAGTAAAAAATATTTGCATCCTCTTTGTAAAAAAATAACATTTCCATCAATTTAAAAAAAATAACATTTGCAACCCAACCAAAAAAAAAATAACATTTGCATCATTTTTTGTAAGAAAATAACATTTGCATCCTTTTTGTAAAAAATGTAGTGTTTTGTCAAAATCACTATTTGTAAAAAAATAACAATACTAAAAAAGGAAACATTTCTATTCTTTTTAGAAAAAAGAAACACATCTGTATCCTTCTTACTAAAAATAATACTAAGAATATAATAGTTGTATCCTCTTTGTAAAAAAAAAAATTATCCTCTTATTAAAAAAGTAACATTTGTTTTTCTTTGTAAAAACATAATATTTGTATCCTCCGTGAAATAAAACATTGATTTATTATGGAACATTGAATAAGGCAAGTTCACAGCACGTCAATATAATCAATTGTACAATGTTATGCATATTAAAGTATAGTTTTAAACTTATGTGATTGGTCCACATTGTTAATCGTATTTTTTTTAAATTTTCTAGATTTTTTCGCAATTTTTTGCGCTCTCTTAATAGTGTATCTTTGCGTATCGCTCGATACCGTGACCGATACCGCGACCGAGTTGAAAATCGAGTGGCCGATACCGGGACCGGTACCGAGACTTTGAACCATGCCTCGAACATCGTCGTTTGTGGCCCTTCAACCGAGGGATCTTGTTATGGTTTATCTACAGAAGGCGCGTCGTCAAGGAAAGGGTCATAAGTTGCAAATGCATCATTTTGGTTCCTTCCCGATCATTCATCGTTGTGGTGATAATGCGAACGAGGTTGATTTACTGGTCGAGTTTCGGATGCACGGCACATTTAATGTCGCGGACCTCTCACCATTTTGGGCCACTCATGTTCCGCTGATTCCTCTTCCCCGAGCCGAGGGCCATTCTGTCCACTCGCATGTGAACCGCATCGAGGGTGTCCTTGCATTTGAGGCCATCTCATCTCCTTTCAGAAACAATACCCAGTACTTGGTTCGTTGGCATGGTTGTCCTGAAGCGGAAGATTCCTAGATCATAGAGGCCACTCTCCAGCGCATCAACCCGGATTTCTACCATCAATATACGAAGTACACGGCGAGTTCTCATGGGAGGGAGAGTGATGTAGGAGCATAGTATTTTGTGAGTTATTTTGTTATTTATTACTCTGTCCTTTTTAGTCTTTTACCTTTTTAAGTTGGCTCGACTAGCAAGCTAACCTCCTCCTTTAAATAGGGTCTTAGACCCTTCATTTGTACTCGCTCCTTATTTTTTGAGAATGTGAATATAAAGAAAGAAAGTTCATTTCTTTTCATTATATAAGTAATTAAATCGCTTTCGCTCATCAAATTACACATCACCTTTGCTCAGGAGTGGGAACACATTTTTTAGCAGTGTTCACTTGTTGGCTGTAACATCCCGTAAATTCAAGGACCTCTAATTAAATAAAATATTAGGGGAAAAAGAATTTATTTTATTTGGAGGAATTAAATTCATGATTTGAGAATTTTTAAATTTGAGGAATTTATTAATTTGGCGAATTGAGGATTAATTATTTTGGACTATTTTATGTCACCCTTTGAGGTCATAAATTTGGAAGATGTTATAAATTAATTCGGATGTCGATTTTGAGCGCACGGGTGAGTCCGGTAGGGTCAAAATAGTCCGAAATGAGTGGCCATATGTATATATTGGGAGTCAGTCAGCATATTTATGGGGAGATACCATAAATAACGAAGAATCTGGGGTACGGATTATTATGAATACTCACACTTGAGGTAAAGGGAGAGACGAGAAATTCTAGAGATTTTTTTTCCAAAAAGGGTTTGTAAGTTATTAATAGACCGTGGGGAAATAATTTAAGCATGGATAGAAGATCTGGCTAGGATGAGTGGTGTCATTGTCATTAAGGTTGTACCTTTATATTTGTATCAATGCTCTCGAGAGAGGGGAGCTAAGGGAGTTGGAAAGTCTATTAGAAGAGTGAGATTGGATTTTGTGCTAAGGAAACATCAAGGGAAGGGATACCCAATAGAGAACCCAGATTTAGGATCGAGATCAATAGAAATTGTACCAAGTCACGATGGGTTCAGTTAGGGTCGTCAAGGCCATCAACTAGTCCCAGGGGATCACAGGAGGAATGTAGGGGTAGCAATTACGGTCAAGGCTACCCGGTCATGATCGATGGGGCCAGCGACAGAGGAACGACACAGAGAGGTGTCTTATGTGTAAAAGAGTAGAAACACGTGTGGGTGGATCTTTTCCGTAGCGAGAAAGGGGACGGGAGTGGGATGTCTAGTAAAGATATCAGTAGAAAAGTTTTTGGATTGGTTAGGAGGAGGGTATTATGTCTAATAACTTTTGAGCCGGCAGTGTTACGGGCAAACAGAAACTACGAATTTTATTACGAGATGATTGGAGTTTGTTTTGTGTGACGCGAACGGATCGCAGTAATGTATTAGTGCTAGAGTTGCGTGAGAAACGGATTTAGTAGAAGTATCGTTAATATCACTAGTACGTGTATATTTACTAAGGAGTAGCGGGACGCTCTTCAGTTCCACCTATAAGGGTAACGAGGGGGTACACTGAAATGATTCATATTTTCTGAGGAGTAGCTTGTTTGAGAGGTGATATTCGAGGAATGGGTTTTTAATCATGGGTAAGGACGGGTTCGTAATGGTGGGAGAGTATAGCAAGACTGTGTTTGAGGTTCCAAGGCAGGGAGTATATTTTTGTAATATCCCACCTGAAAGAGGTTTGAGCTCGCGGCAATATTATGTGAAGTAGACTTCATAGAGTACAGTTGTCTAGTTATATTGGATCCCGGTGTGTAAGGACTTTTACCGACGAGATTCAGGGTATGATGGGTTGCCGTGGAGCGGAAAGATTTAGCTCGTTAGTAATATTTGGTGCTAAGGACGTGGTGATAGTACGAGCGTTGTAGTATATGACTCCTTTAGAGACGCAAGATTCCATGATTTGTCAAGAGAGGTTAGCGATATAGCTGTAGTATTCTGGTTGTGTAGGTGGGAAGTGTTGCGAAAGAAACACTGGGAAGTATTGCAAAAGAAACACTAGGAACATTTGCACCACAGTTGATAAGTGAGGTAATATCGGGAAGAATTGAATAGTAGTTAGTAAGGTCATCGGAAACATTTGGAGGATATAACCACAATGAAAATGCGGGAGCAGATAAATATGGTTACGTATGTGATGATTGGAGATTTGTGCAAATATGCATAAGATTTAGGGTGTATAGGCACCCTAGGGGGAGCCAGAGTCTCTATTGTGTGGATGCTTAGCAAATTCGGGGAGAAGACGCAAAGGCAATGATTTTGGACATATTCCAGAGGAATGGGAATAAGATGTTCTTCGAATGAAACGTTGAGCGTGAATGCGTTTGGGAATGACATGGAGTGCATCACAACCTATGGTTTGTTACCACCGGGATTCACAAGTGAGACGGATATTAGTGGATGTGTTGGCCGAAATAGCCATAGTGTATATATATATTTAAGTACCGTGGGATGGCGGGTTATTTGGTGTTAACCACAAGAGAGTGGAAGGTACACTATGAGGAAGGTTGCATTATACGAGACATTTCTACTTTCGAGAATTATGGGAGTAGCGTGGATGTTTTCCAAGTTTCAACTGTGTAGCTATAGTTTGGGGCTATCGTGGATAGTTATAGTAAGACAGGATATTCGCGGTACCAGGGTAAGAATTATCCTTGCTAGGATCCACCTGAGACAAAGACTAACATATATATGCGAGTGTGTATGATTATGATGTGTTACATAGTGATATGTTAATACTTTTAATTGAAATTGAAATCCCGAGGAGTAGGGACGATACTGAGGTGAATCAGGTTGGATAGGCTTATTTTCGAGCAGGGTGATATGGCTCGGGATCCTTTTCACACAAGGAAACGGGTGATAGTAAGGGCGAGGTAGTATATGTTGTATTTGACTTAAAGTGGTTATGTATACCTTTTAACCCAAAAGGAGGGTAATTGGAATGTTCTGACCGTGAGATTTGAGTTATATTACAGTTTAGAGGCTAGTAAAAGCCGGATTTTTATTTTCGTGCAGTTAAGCATGGGTATAGGGTGTATGGGCGCGCTGGTTACATACGTTCGCTTAAGCACTATGCAGCATGGCTAAGAGTAGAGGATCACGGAGCTAGTTAAGATTGGGAGTACTAGGCTTATCCGAATTTCGAGGACGAAATTCCATTGTAAGGGGGGAAGTATGTAACACCCTGTAAATTCAAGGACCTCTAATTAAATAAAATATTAGGAGAAAAAGAATTTATTTTATTTGGAGGAATTAAATTCATGATTTGAGAATTTTTAAATTTGAGGAATTCATTAATTTGGCGAATTGAGGATTAATTATTTTGGACTATTTTATGTCGCCTTTTGATGTCATAAATTTGGAAGATGTTATAAATTAATTCGGATGTCGATTTTAAGTACCCAGGTGAGTCCGGTAGGGTCAAAATAGTCCGAAATGAGTGGCTATATGTATATATTGGGTTTCGAGACTTAATTAGAGATAATTGAGCTCCAAATAAAAAGTTTGGGCCCTTTTTAAGGGGGCCATAGGCCCAAAAACGGGATTAGAGTTTTAACCCTAATGGTGAAAGGGTAAGGCAACTTAAAGTCATTTTAGAAGACAAAAATTGGGGAGAGCTTAAGAGGAGAACCCTTAGAAGAGAATTTGAGGATTTGGGGAGATTGCTTCAAGAACAAGAGGAGATCCTCGATTTCAATCCAACATCTTCATCCAAAGGCTTCGATTCTACAAATTAAGGCAAGTGGTTTAATTTGCATTTGCCTATTCATATTAAAGGAGGTGGGAATCAATTAATATGTTAGGGTTTTGTGTTTTTTAAAAATTGGGGATTTCTTTGATTGGGAATTATAAATCTGTAGAGGTGTTAAGATTTGACTAAATTGATGCCCTAAGTGATGTAATTGTTGGGGTTAGATTGAATATGATAAGAGGATGGAATTAGGATAAATCTTGGAAAGTTTTGATGACGAAATCTGTACAGAATGGAGGTTTTAAACATTTTAATGGCGGACTGGGTTTTCTGGGCAGAATAGAGAAGAAGATGATACCAGGGTCGTTCGAACGATCTAGTATCTCGTTCAAACGAGAGCCACTGTCGTTTGAACGACCTGTTAAACCTGTCAGATTTTCCCCTTCCCCTGATTCAGACCTGTTATTGTTTGAGATACACAGTTTCTGCATTAGTTGATTCTGCAATTTTGGTTGTAATCTAGGGTTTTAAATTTGTGATGCTTACCCTTGATTTAATTAGGGGATTAATTAATTGAACAATTAAGGTTCATGATTGAGCGATTTGAAACCTTGTTAATTAAGTGGGTAGGCTTTATTGAATGAAATTGAACGATGAATTAGAAATATTGAACTTCGGGTCGAGAGAGACTCCGGGTATAATTAGTAGGGTGACACTAAGCTAATGAAAATTAATTAGTGTATAATTAATTGAAATGAAGTCGGACTATTGACTTGCAAGTTTTAGGCTTGTGTAGGGGTATAGTACACCGGTAGCCTGAATTTTTATATATATACGGTGATGTGTAGTATATATATATGATTTATAAATATTTGTGTGATTAATATTTATAGTAAAGCATACCAATATTAATGTTATCTTAGGAGGCTGCGCGATGTGGGTGAATCCCCTGGCTAGCGAATGCAGGGTGAATATAATCCCCAGGTCATAGCGTGCGTTTATAGGGGTGGACCGTTATGGTATGGAACGGGCACTTTCGGGGGGAACTATGGTCGCCTCCTACGCGTGGGTTATAGCATTTATATCCGACATGCTTGTGATTGTTGAGATATATGATACGTATATATAGTGCAAAATTATATACGAGCAAGGTTCTAAAAAAACGTGGGGCGTGACTGACGCGTGGAGGCTAAGTCTTAAGCCTTAGAAGCCTAGGCGGGCCTTAGGCGTAAAACGGTGTGAAAAGGCGTTTAGGCCTTTTTTTAATATATCTTAATATTTTTTAACTATGACAAGGCTATTAAAAATACTAAAATAGTACATACCTTAAAAAAATGTCTAAATATTTGTAAATTAAAATACCAACAAAAACAAAAAAAAAACTCGCATTTTTTCACGCCTTACTTCTAAAAAAACTCGCGTTCTTTCACGCCTTACCCCCAAAAAAACACGCGTTTTTTCACGCCTTGCCCCAAAAAACGTTGACAATCGTTGACCACGCCTTAATCCACTTATGGGGCCAAGGCACCTAGGCGCGTTTTTTAGAACACTATATACGAGTATATACATGGTGTGAAATGTATAAATAATATAACTTGTGAAATGGTGATATGAAATTAAATGAGAATTGATCTAAATAAGTTTGTGTGAATAATAACTTATAACGTGTATGTTAAACTCACTCGGGATAGAGTAGTGGGGGAAGTAGTGAAATATATGGGACAAGACTAGTTACGGGGTGGTTAGCTAGATGGGTCATGTATAGAACGTTAGGCGTGCACATTAGTGGAGGGGTGAGGTGTCCTCAAGAGAGTGTACGGCACCAACTTAAATATGAAGAGCATACTTGCATTTTAATTTCCTGCATTTAAATTCGCTTGCTAAATATTTTCAAATGTTTTGGGTTCTCACACTTGATATAAAACCTTTTTCAAAACCTTTTAGGTGTCCTACCACAGGGGCGCCAGGCTTGATCTTCTTACAAGGTGCGTAGCTGCAGTATATGTGGTTGCTGCGGGACATTTGCTTAGACGCCTGCCCTATTCTCTCTCTAGATAGGGACATTTCAGTTATAGTTTGGACTAGTACTTTTATATTCAATTTGACATGTATCAGTACTATCTTTCATACTTTGCACATGGTGGATTGCTTGTGTAGTCGATGTTGTTCGGCTAACACTTTTATTAGTTGTGTCGCATGATTAGATTTTCTATCGTGTTGGTTATCTTGGATTTCTATTATATTGGTTGATTTCAATTTAAATCATAAGATAAAATTTGGCATCAGCTTAATTAAAGACCAGGTGGTTAGTAATAAATCATGTTGCGACAGTGATGCTAAGAATGAGCCAGATGATATCATCCTGTTTAATTTTATATAGGACTGATCACCCGGTATTTTATTAGGCGGGGTGTCACATTAGCTTCCCATGCCTTTAAAAGGGGCATATAATGTGACCGCACTGGATATATATATATATATATATATATATATATATATATATATATATAGAGAGAGAGAGAGAGAGAGAGAGAGAGAGAGAAAGAGAAAGAGAAAGGCTCTCATACAAACCAAGTATACATACTTGCTAGAGCAAACCTATTTTTCTAAAATATTAAAAAATATATTTTTGAGTTGAATTTTTTTATGTGGTATTTAAACATTTCAATGGACCTATATATAAAAAAATCAACTCAAATTAATTTTTTTGGCTATTTTAAAAAAACCGGTCAAACTTTCACAGCTTTTAAAAAACTTTAAAAGCTGTGAAAGTTTGATCGATTTTTTTTAAAATAGCAAAAAATGTTATTTTGAGCTGATTTTGTTATAAGAGTTCCTTGAAATGTTTAAATACCACACAAAAAAAATTCAACTCAAAAATAATTTTTTCCTATTTTAAAAAAATTGATATGTATACTTGGTATGTATTGGACTCTCTCTCTCTATATATATATACATATATATATATATACATGACTTGTTTATATACATAGTTTCATCTTCTTCTGGGATTTGGAAGGAATTATGGTGATTATCACTATCCTTTGTGGCAGTTGTAGGTTTAATGTTGTTGTGAGATTGGTCAGGTTATGGCTTTGCATCATGAAAACTAAGATCTTTTTAACAGAATGATTTGCTTATGTATTAAGTATACACATACATGTGAAGTATTTGCATTTAAGTGCATCGTGTTGTATTGTCTGCTTATACTATAGTTGCACACCTTCCTACCTTAATAGAGGGTAGTCGATGTACGATGGTAATTAGAGTAACACAATGTTAGGGCGGTTATAGGTAGGGTTAGTCATATTTGGTAAAATGAATCGTTGTTGTTATAAAAGGGTGGTAAACGAAAGAAAAAGTGGAAGAAGAACTAGGACAGAGAATGATGTGAATGGAGAATATTGGGGATATTTTCGTCATTTTTAGGGTTAATGCTATTTTTGTTATTTTGTTAATTGGTTGTATTTTCCTTTTGTTTGTTTGTTAGTATTTAGAGGTGGGAAGGACAAGTTGCATCTAGGGACATTATTATACTTAGTTCAATAGCTTAGAGCCCAAGCTACACACCACCTATAAATACCCCATTTGTAGCCTCATTTGAGGTATTCTATATTTTAGAGAGTTTAGTGATTGAGGGTTGAAGTGTGTGATATCTTCTTCTTATAACCCATTTGGCGACATTTACGTAAGAGGATTTATAACTATAAATTTTCTGTCGGGTATCACCAGGATAGGCAAGATGTGTGGCGTGGAATCCATGACAGAATTGACTCTAAGGTGCCACTAGAGAAATATCGAAAGCATGGCTGTTGTAAAGGGTCTCCACAATAGTAAGATAAATTACTCAATAAATCAAGAGGTATCATAGAGATACACTTGTCAACATGAAACTGTTTGCGAATAAACGAATTAGTGTGATTCAAACTCTATTTGATGCAAATGCAAATTGGTTTAGGAAACATAATGCGACTAGACACAAAAAGTAAGGATTGTGTAGGCACGTGCCTTAGAGCATTAGGTCATCATAGGTTACAAAATATCATGGCGAATTTGAATGCATTGTGTCAATTAGCGAAACCGCTTAAGTGACGCCATTAGAGGCAAAGGGGATTTAGTTGGTCAAGATGACCAAAGGTGGATCATGAAGGCGTTCATAAGATCGGATGAAAGGTGGATTATGATGAATGATCAAAATCGAGAACGAATGGATCATTAAGGATGTTTATGGTCGTTGTTTGAATTAAACAGCTGAAAGGAGAATGTTGTTGAATTTCGCGGATGAAATTTTCTAAGGAGAAAAGATGTAATGATATGACCCGAAAAATTAAGAAATCCTGATTATTTTATATTGAAAAAAATTTATGGGCTCTATTTCCTCATAATTAGACATTTGGTGTCATTATGAATGGATTAAGAATGAAATTTGAGGAATTATAAGAATTTATTGCAAATTTTTAGGAATAAATTCGGATTTTTCTTGCATTTTTATATGTTATTTAGTTTCCTAGGATTGTTTGAAACTTGAAAGATAATTATATCAATATAATTTGAATTTAGAGTCCTTAACAATTGTTGATAATTGATTATTGTTGTTGAGATTTAATTAGGAGTCTAGTGACATATTGACCAAAGGAAAAAAAAAATGGAGAATTAATGGACTTTTAACAAATAGCAAACATGGGTAGAAGTCGAAGAAATATTGTAAAATATTTTGGGGGTTTTAAAAAGTTATAAACAGGTAGACATTCAATCAATTAATATAACTAGTATTTGTTTAATTAGGTTTTACATCTACATAACGTTTTAAAAAAAAATTATTGAAGCTTAATCACTGATAATTCCTCTCGGGTCTAAAGTTAATATCAAAGAATTAATGGGGACCAAACCCCAAATAACCCAAAAATATTTTGATTTGAGTCAATATCATTTATGACATAAATTAAATGGAAGTGTAAACACACGAAAAAATCAAGAATCCAAAAAAGTTTATTTATGAAAAGTACTTAATTACAAAGTAGAACGCTGATAAGAGTTTCAAAATAAAACCAATATATAACAGATAATTATGTCATAATATCTGAAAAAACAAAAGAACTAAACTAACAAACCACTCCTATCTTAGATATATGAATTGCTTTCACTATATCCTCTTTATAATCCCGCCACATCAACCCTTTCCCCTAAAAAAACTTGACCTCGAGATTTGAGGGGGAATGTCATTTAGCTGGACATGTACATAAGGCTAAAGAACTTACCATTCGAAGCTTCATAAATTTCTTCCTCCAACCTCGCATCAGACGTCATTTATTGTCCACAGAGGCATGGTGGCCAAAAGTGCAAGGCATTTAAAATTCCAAGTGGGCATCTCGAATGCCATTGCCCTAGTTGGAGTGGTAAACTTGCATCAAATCCTTGAATTATGTTCTTTTAACTCATTCAAACATGCCCAAGTGCAAAGAAGATGAAACTATTTCGTCAGGGCGACGGACAAGAGATTATGCCGAAAACTTTGCACGTGTAAATAAATCAAGTGCATAGGTCTTAGGTATAGGGGTGGCCTAGAGATATATTTTCATCTTAGCCCAAGTCATAATTGGTTTCTTCCCATTCGCTACCCGTTGTTGAAATAAACCATTCCACTAAATCTTTGCATGCCTGGTAAGTTTGATCGCCACGAGTCAAACACTTAACCCCCTTGAAACCCTTGTATTCAAATAATTTTTCCATGGAATCAAGTTGGTCAACGAATGTGCCATGGTCCATTTTTGCCTCAAAGGTGAGCACATTTACCCAGATATTCTCGCGTGTATTTCCTCTAATATCTTCAGAAGTTGGGACATATCGGTTTGGTCTTGGTCCACTGCAGAGTAAAAGTTTTCGTCACTATCTTCAAACGATTCTACAGTGTTGGGTTCATGCCCAATGACCTCGCAAGTTGTGGAAAGACATGGAATAAGTTTGAGCAGCAGGTAGTGGTGCACGTTGTAGCGGGCAGAGTTGGTCTCTTCACTGCCTCAAATATTTCGGACAAGCAAACGACATATGCCTCAATTTCCAACAATAGTACCGGCTATGAAGCACGGACACTTCCTCGGAGGCACCATACAAGTGTCGGACACTCAAAGGACACGGATACTCAAAGGACACATCATGGACACATGTCCGACTCGCCACGTGGCGTGTCGAACATAAACGGCATTAAAAAAGGTTGGACACGCAATAGACAAGGCAAGGACACAATTGGGTAAAAACAAAAAACTTTAAAAAAAAGGAGGTAAAAAACGGATTAAGTTCTAAAAAAAATGGTATTAAGTTTGTTATTTTAAAAACTTAACTTGGTTTAACCCTTGTCACCCTCCCGATAAACTTAGGATTTTTCTCTCCATACTAGTGGTAGCCTCTCCGCTCACCGCACCGACATCACCAGAAGTCTTCTCTGGTAGCCTCTCCGCTCACAACCATCACCGAAAGGCATCAGCTAACTTCTGAAATTATTTTTTTTCATTTTTATTTACTTCCTTTACTTTCTTTCCACACCGGAAGTCATCAACCTCTCTTTTTCTTTCTTTTAGCTACTCTCTCTCTCTCTCTCCACAAAAACTGATCCACCCTTTTTCTCTTATATAAGTTACAGTTACGATTTAGGGTTTTTTTTTTTCATTTTTCTTTTTTTTTTCAGACTTACAACTGTTTTCCCTTTCTTTCTCTTATATAACGCAACATTGTTTTTAATTTAACATATATACATATGTTTATTCTCTGTTTGGAGTGAGGAGCATTGGAGCAATTGGCCAGTTCAATGTTCATTTTTGTTTAATGTTTAGAAGGGGTTTTATGTATTTTGGTTGTTACTAGTATGGTATCTATGTTTGTTTTTTTGTTTGTGTGTGTGTGTGTGTGTGTGTGTTAGGGGGGGGGGGGGGGGGGGGGGGAGAGTTGCTCTTAGTATGGAATTAGTATTAACGTGATATTTAATATATTTTAAATATAAAAAATATTTATTTGGCGTCGTGTCCTATTTTTTTGGATTTGTCGTGTCGTCGTGTTGGACGCAACACACGTGTCCGTGTCCGTGTCCCTGCTACATAGATGGTAACACACTTGCCTGATCTTCAAGCCAAACAAAATTGCGAGTCCGTGGCGGATACCATCATTTGGGAGTACGTTCGTCATCGTCTTGGTTTGCTGGAGAGGCATAAGCGTATCAATCTCCTCTCGCGCAAAGTTTTCAAAAGAAAGCAAGGGATTGGACCGCGGTTGTTGAATCCCATCCTTAGCACGGTGGCCCTTGTCATGCCCCTCGTGTATCCCATCTCCCAATGCAAACGGCAGTGTGCTATTTGATTGTCGTTGCTGAATCCAATCCTTAGCATGGTGCATATTGCGGTTTGACTGCAGCACAATCTGCATCGGACCGTGCCAAGTTTGCACCAGGTGCAGACTTGCTAGATCACAGGTCGAAAGGAGGGTGGCGGATACATACATATATGTATGTATGTATATATGTATGTATGTATGTATATATGTATGTGTGTGTGTGTAAATTCAATTTATATTATAACCAAAACGATCAATTAATGTATCCCCACGAATCAAAACAAAGTCCCAACTAAACCAACCCCCATCGTACTATGCATATTAGACACGTTAAATACCACGTACACGTACTCATTAACACGCACCAAAGAGTTCCATGTTCCAAATAACTTTTGACAATATGTTTCTCGAACACAGTCATGTTTCGTGTTTTCGCCATTGTTTCATCTTAATTCATCTACCAACAAGAGAGAACTCCGCTTTAATCTACTTGATGTAAAAGCGTTCTAGATAATCTACTTAATATAAACTAAGCAGTAGTGTAACAGCATATGCAAATATATCAACAATCCAATTAGTGTATAATTACAAAGGAGGTGACATTTATTTATAGGCTCAAAAAAGAAATCCTAGATAGATATTAACTCTGGATAAGAGTTTAAAAATAAAACTTTCACCTAATAGATCATGGATAATAAGGGGTGTTATCTTTTAAAAAAATAACTAAACTAATAACACTCCTCCCTTATCCTCTATCCAAAACACCAGTCCGTATCTCCTCTATCTAATCCCACCACATCAACTTCTATCATCTTCACCTTTGAACTCGTTATTCATAGTTATTTATGTTACATACTATGAATTTATGATTGTTTATGGATAACGCATTTACATTGTGAGTTGCAAATTTGGATCCCAATACAGATTCAAACTCTGACCATTTTGTCATGAAAGCGTGTTTTACCATTAGATGACATATATCAAGTCCTAGAGCCGGTTTTCTTTTACATGTAACGTGATAGTATGTTTTATTGTTTAATATATGGTTTCTTACATATGTATACATCATTTAATAATTTTTTCGTCTTTTTAAACAAATTTTACAAAACGATTTATAGATATTTAACCAACAGGTTGGATGAAATGGAGCGAGTGGGGTGTTGTGCGATAAGAGGATAACTAATAAATTAAAAGGAAAATTTTATAGAACAGTTGTTAGGCCAGCCCAGAGTGTTGGGCGTTAAAGAAAAAACATGAACAAAGTCTTCATGTTAGTAAGATGAGGATGCTTCGGTGGATGGTAGGAATTACTAGAAAGGATAAAAATTAAAAACTAAAACGTGCGAGAAAAGTTAAGAGTAGCTCCCATTAGCGATAAATTAAGAGAGTAGATTTAGGTGGTATGGATATATGTTGCGTAGACCGATAGATGTCCCTATAACAAGAGGAAGATTGTTGGAAATAGAGGGTAAAAGAAAAAGAGGCTGCCCTAAGCTATCGTGGGAAGAAATTATTAGGAAACACCTTAAGGAATTAAACTTGAATGATAATAATGCATATAGTAGATTAGAATGGAAAAAGAGAATCCATGTGGCCGACCCCATATGATGGGATTAAGGCAAGGATGATGATGATGATAAGAAATGACAAGTTTCAATGATAAAAAGCTCAACAAGTTTCATTAGTGATACACTTGGTTTTCTTTGTAATGACCATCACCACCACCAATCCACCATCATCATGATTCATAATTAGTATTTAGTACAATTATCACCACGACCTTGAGATTTTGAAATATTTTGCTTTCCCTACTTGTGCAAAATTGATGTCATAATTTTACTTGTACCATTAGATTCTGAATCGATGAAGCTCTGCCGAAAAGTTGTTTCTTAATAAGGGTTCCTCAACCTGAACTTTGCTTGTGTCCGGAGACTCTGGGCCGTTTTCTACTTTTATTCTTAAAAGTACTTTCAGCAAAAATCCACTCCATATGCATCAAAGCTTGTCTTCATTCTCACCTTCAGTAATATAAGGTACTATTCTATATAATAAATAACATTAACAGGGGATTGACAAGCTATTGGAGTTACGCTTGACACTTTGTCCATCTATGGCAAAAGGCGGAAGGTCAAATTTTCTGGCCATCTACAGTGATAGTCCAAAGAACTATCAGTAATTTTTACATACATGTTGGCTTAAAAAGATGATAAGAAATAGATGCATATTCGTGTATAAGAAAATGAAAAGAGCTGTCGCTAGGTAAACAAACAAATCAGCTATGCAGTAAAATCCTTACCGAGCATGGAACTTTCATTTGTGGGTCCAATTTGACATCAACACCCATGGCCTTATAGTGCTTCTCTATCGCCTCCAGATTAGTAAAAGGCATGCCACATGCGATGTCTCTCACACCTTGCAGGATAACCTCTGCCTTTCCACCTTGTTTATTGAGAAAGGACTTATATGACGGTGGTAGACTCTCTTGCTTTAATATGTATGCAGACCTGGAAAAGTGATACAAAGTGCTTCTTGTCAGTGATCTTAAAAAGCTAGATATTTCAAGAATGTCATTCAAAATTGGAATGCAGATAGCATTGAATCAAAAGTTGCACAATTGGATGACTAAAGGAAGCATACACAGTTAAATTGGATCAACAAAAATATCATTCAATGTGATGTGAACAAGCGTTTTGTATCACTTTCCCATTATACAACTTTTTCCCACTATTTACTACTCAAACTCTCGATACTCGTCCTGATCTTCTTAAAAAGCTAGATGTTTCAAGACTGTCATTCTAAAGTGGAATGCAGAGAATGTTGAATCAGAAGTTGAACATTTGGTTGACTAAAGGAAGCATACAAGTCGATTTGGTTCAACAAAAACATCATTCAATGTGATGTATACATGCGCTTTGTAACATTTTCCCATTGTTCAACCATCCCACAATTTCCTATAGAACCTCGCAATAGTACTCCCAGTACTCGTCCTCGAGTTGCATATCATAGTCCAAATTACTACATTTGAGAGCTCTTAGAATGGTCCTAATTTGTTTTGAAGTGGTCTCAGAGCTAAAGATTAATGTGCAAAAGAGCAACCTTTTTTCTGGTGGGGCTACTACCTGATACAATTTCATTAGCCTCCTTGTTGGCATCGCATCTCTTTCTTGCACCACAGCTTTAGAGGTCAACACAAGTCAAGTTATTTGGGTTACTACTATAGACAAAGTTGAGAGGAGAATAACCAGGTGAAAATGACATAATTATCCGAAGGACGTTTCTAAACCGCTTGCCTTGTCCACCCTTTACGCTCCTTTTGTAGGTGAATGAATGTCTACATAAATGCGTAAGGGAATTTTTATGGAGCGTTAATGGGAGAAGTTTAAATACCATTAGTAAGTTGGAGGGAAAAGAATATGTATTCTTTCATAAATTATAAGTTTTAGGTTACAATCATGACATCAGATTCAGATATATTATTGTAAGAAATATTTGGTATTTATAACTATACCCCCCAGCTCCCCAAAAACAGTGTTTGACTTCCATATACATATAAATAGATCTCTTATTAATGTGTTATCTCCCTGTCAATGTCCTCTTTTTTATGACTTTTTGTGTTAACATGCACGTGTCATGGCATATGACTGGAAACACTACAGCCTTGTGCTGCAAAATAGCATCAGCAGAATGAAAATTAAATTGCTCCATTAAGGTTCCCTATTTTGTGTTATCATGTATCGTTTCTACTCCTCTTATAATTTAATAAATTTATTTAATTTAGTTTCTTCCATTTCCCTCTATGGATAGGAGAAACAATCACTTTCGTTACTCACAGGTCAATTAACAAACTAATAAATGATTATCATGATCTCTGTTATAAAAGGCCCGCCTAGGCTTAAGGCTTGAGAGAAACGCATCGCCTACGCCTTATTACGCCTTATTCTTGGTAAAAGGCTTAAGGCACACTTTTTTAAAAAAAAAACAAAGGATTAGTTGACAAATAATGGTTATGGAGCATGAATATGAGAAAGATGGCTACCAAACATTTGGATATATTTTCAAAATTCAAGTTATGTACCATTTTATTACATTACTAGCCTTGGAATAATTAAAATAATAAAAAAAGGAAAAACGCCTTTTTACGCCTAGGCTCCTAACGCTTAGGCTTGACCTCTACGCCTCGACCACGCCTCGCGCCTTTTAGAACCTTGATCATGATATGGAGTAAAACATGTAATTAAGCAATTGATTGTTAGATGTGTCATTGGTATCGGATGATCAATCTGAGTAAAACTTCACTCATCAACACATCACGGGAACAAATTTCACAACATGGGACATTTTAGGGCGTTCTCAGACTCTTAACCAAAATGTACAGTGCAGACAGTAAGAAGGGCTGTCACAACATTCTTCGTCTACTTATTAACTTGCAACATTTAATTCGAATACAAAAAAGTAATCAAACCCAAATCTTAGAAACAAAAAAACATTCAACATAATAAATTAATATACTTAATTTGAAGGAAAGGCAACTTACAAGATTTGAGAAGATGATAAACACATGAGGAAAATATCTCCATGAGCCCAAGTAAGAGGTTTACAGATCCGCCCAAAACGCTGGCTTTTAATTCCACACCGAGATGCCAAAACAGCAGCACGCATTAGAATGTAAATGGCCAAGCTCGTATGCTGTGTGTTCAATCCAGTCAAAAGCATCGAAGGTCCAGCTATAGCCCCAGCTACCAATGCCCTCCATCTTGCTGTCCTGAACTAAAACACAATTTACCACATCAAAACACTTGTAGTGTGTTTGGCAGCAATAATTCCAAGCTTTGAAATCGGGGCCTGAATTGTTGTGGGATTCTAATTCTAAGAATTAGAATTCAAAAAATTGTGGGTGTGTTTGGGAACCCCACATTTCATGCCTCGGAATTGGAAAAGTTTCAGTACAAATTTTAAAAATTTGTAACTGAATTGTGAATTCCAACTTTAAGGCATGGAATTGGGTTCCCAAATACACCCTGAATTCCAAAGTAAAGGTAGATATTTACAAAATCACATTTTTATGGAATTGATACAAGAGATATCAATACACACACACGCACAGTTTCACACGTGGACACAGTTTCCCACACTGCACATACCATTCACACAGTGCACGCGCGCCTCACACAGTCACTTTCACACATATATACACACGCAATTTCACACTCTGCAAACACAAAAAAAATTTCCGCACACTGGACACATTTTCAGACACGTACACGCAGAACACAACACAATTTTACACAAACATAAAGTTTCACACACTGCACACCCACTCACAGGCACACACAAACATCAATTTGTAATTCTAATAACCAAAAAAAAGTGAGACAGGGATTAAGAATCGTGCCTACGGTGTCCTCCGAAAGCAGCAATAATTTCATCCACGGAAACAAATGTACCAGCAAACGTCCCAAGAAACAGTCCGTATCTCAGCGTTTCCTTTAAAGCCAAAACCACATCCTCACTACTGGAAGCCATTTCCACCTTTCTGAACCACAAAATGAAACATTCAAAACAACATATTCGGATTTAATTTAGATTTGAGAGTTAAGAGAGATTTACTTAGCGGAGGTTAATAATCTTCTGCGTCGGAAACGAGAGAGGATGGCGAAGAGAGCGAGGCCGCCTTTGAGACCAGCGCCAATTGTGAAACCCTTGATGGAGGCACATAAGATTCTCCATGATTTATCGTAGTCCTTCACTGGAAACGAATCTAGGCTTAGTAGAGAACATGAAGATGAAGATGTAGGGAGCTCGGATTTTCTGCACTGACCACACGTGTCTTCCGTTGACAAACAATTGCATCGCCCGTCGCCGGAGATTGCCCCGTCGACGGACGCCGACATGCCACTAGATACTGTGTAAAGCACTAGTACCAGTTTATTATCATGACGTGTTTGGGTATTAATTATGAGAATGGTTATTCCCCCTCCTCTCATACTCACCCATATCCTTTGCATATAAAATGATCGTTGTGCGCTTAAATTTGTCTTTTTTTTTTTTTGCCTTCAATACAAATGTATTTAATAAAAATAAAAAACTTTTCTTAATAAAAAAAAAAAAAAAACTGTTTTTAATAAGATATTTTTAACATTTTATAACTGTTTTAAAAAATCATCTTAACTATTTTAAAAAACTTATTTGTTTTTTATTAAAAAATTGTTTATAAAAAGTAAAAAATAGATTTATATAAAATAAAAACTATTTTTACAAAAATAAATTGTTTTAACTATTAAAAATCACTTTTTTTTTTAATTTACAAAAAAAACTATTTTTTAGAAAATAAAAATTAAATCTGTATTTTAATCAAATAAAATTTTTATAATAAAAAAAATTAATAAGAATCTATTTTTAAAATCAAAAAAATGTTTTACAGTGAATTTTAATTAAAATAAAACTAATTAAATTAATTATTAAAATTAATTGTCTCGAGTTCCACCCTTGTAGTTTGTGCTGAATTGGATACTAGCTAAAAGATGGAGGAAGAGGTAACTTTAAAAATTGGAAGCTCTGCAATGGTGTAGTCAAAGTAACAAAATCAGTAATAGAAATGGTAGCCGTTTTGCAAAGTTACCAATTAGTTACTGAATTTGCAAATGGTTCCTACGAACTTCATTTGTTCATAGGAATTCCTACGAACAAATGAAGTTCGTAACAAATATAAATAATTATTTTTATTATATCTATGGGTTCCTACGAATAAATGTTGTTCGTAAGAAATGTGTATTTGCTTTCTACGAAAAAGAGTAGTTCGTAAGAAATGTATATTTGCTTCCTACGAATAAGAGTAGTTCATAGGAACTTGTACTCACAAATTGAAGACTCCACCACTGTGAAGTAAATCGAAAATGAAAGGTAAAATCACTCTGACATTCTGTATAGTTACCTTTCCTATACATCCACCACGACACATGCTCTTAGTACATATTTGGGGATTGTCGGCGTTAGGTAGCTAAAAGTTAACGTACAAAAATTCAGATTCTTATGAACATAAGTCTAATGAATATACGTGTTAATATTAGGGTGTTCTCCTTGAGCGATGTTTTGTGCCTCCCACTGAGTGTCTCGAAAAGTTATCAAATGGTGCTTCATAATTTATTAGAATTTCACAAGAAAAAATTTACAATTTTGCTTGATTTTTTTAAGAAAACAACCGTTGTTATTTTCATGGCACTAACAAATATATATATACAGAGAGAGAGAGAGAGAGAGAGAGAGAGAGAGAGAGGGGAGGGATCTCTAGCGAGTGTACGGGTCTTACAGAAATAAGAGATAAGAGACGCCACGTGTGTAAGCAATTGAAAATGGGTAAAAAATAGTGGATTAAGTCAAAGACCCTTTCCTCTTTTCTTTCATTTTCTATAGCAAAAGGCATTCTCTCTCTTCCTTCTACTTTTACCCATTTCTACACCAAAATCAAAACCCATTCCATGTTCTCCATTCTACATCAAATTAAAGACAAACTTTGTTTTTATAAAAAACTGTTTTTAATAAGAATCTCTTTTAAAAATATTTTTTTTTTACCTTTTCAAAACTGTTTTAAAAAAATATTTCAATTGTTAAAAAAAATTCGTTGTCTGTTTTTTTTTATTAAAAAACTATTTATAAAACATAAAAAGTTATTTTATATAAAATAAAAATTGTTTTTAAAAAATTACACAATACGATTATAAATCTTTTATTTTTAAGTAACACGATCTTGACATGGAGTCGTATTTTTTTCTATTTTAAAATAATCTTTTTGCTATTTAGAAAATATAATCGGCGTCAACGATATGTATAACCGGTTCGACCACCTATACATACTGTTGGCGCGGACCATTTTTTATAATATGTGTGGTCCATGCTAGCATTATGTATTGATGGTATTATAAAATAGTTTTAAATAAAATGTACAATTTTTTATATAAAAGACAGACTTTTAACAATTAAAACAATTTATTTTCTTAAAAACAGTTGGTTTATTTTGAAAATTTGATGTCTTAGAGACGTGATTGTTTTTTTTAATGTTTTTTTACGTCTCAGAGACGCGATTGAAAATTTAATATTTTTTTTAACCCTTTTTCCTTTTAGTTTGAATTAGAAGATACAAGCCATCTCTCCTTTCTCCTCTCGCTAGGACCATACAGCCACATGTGATGACACATGCCCTGTAACAACCCTCATTTTCTCACATAAAGGCTGGTCAAGCACGATACGCCGAAGATGGATCTTATCAACAATTTATACCATTATCAGCACTACGAAATAGAAATAGCCTTTGTTCTTTACCAAAATTCACAATAAATGAAAAAAAATATTTGAACCAAAATTGAATTAATACATACATGCAAAACTGAATCACCATACAACATCCATAATGTAAAGGTAAATAAAACTGATATAAATAAACTTTTGGGCTTATACCCATACAATTTCTATATGAAATAAAAATAATCAAATGAAAAGGTACAACCTATACTAGAATCAATGGAATAAAATCCGCTACATCCAAAGCAACTGCAAGTCTAATCCATCATCAATCCTGTCATCCCTGTTTATGATAAAACCTGGGAGAAAACATTTATAATTTTAAGTCATAGCCCTAGAGTTGCAAGGATTCTTCACTAATAAATATGCAAAATGTAACTAGCTCGTACTTCACGTCTCTCCATCAATGCTCGCATGTATCGAGTATCTCACCTCTCATTTATAAGCAATCCTACTCACAGACTCAAACAAATATCATCTAAGAATAATTTTCCAGACATTGTTCATAGCATAGCTTTAGGCTAGCTTGGCGTATCCTGATACAAATCGCCACGCCCCATCAAGACGAACCGAACTCAAGTATCTCCAAGTTTGAAGACTTCTCGACATCCCGAAAGGTATAAAATGAATTTAGAGTTTGAATTAATTCATGGAATTATATGTGGGATGTTTCATTTTTATCAAAAAGATGAACGGGATTTTTTATTGAGTCAAAATAATTTTTTCAAGACCCGTAGGTGGAGTTTTAAAAGAAAATAATTTTTATTTAGGTAGTTCAAACGACATTAACACGTCGTTAGAATAACAGGAGGAAGTCATTCGAACGACTACATCGAATGACATTAGTTGTTGCTTGATGAGGTCATGTGAAGACCTCTCGTTGTTTTCATCATACGACCTCATACTGTGTTGTTTTAAACATCGTTTGATAGGTCGTGAGATCACTGGATCTAACGACATGAGTTATCGTAAACGACATCTCTATGTCATTCGGACGGTCTATTATCTCGTTCGAGTGACCCCGCCGACTCAAATTTGTTATAAATACTTGGTTCCTAGTTCATTACGTTTTAAGAATTTTGCAAAGTACATTTTTTCATATTTGCAACAAAATTTCTTCAAGTTTTGTGTTGAAAAACACTGTTTTAATTCACAACAAAGCATCTTGCAATATTGTTCTTGTGAATTAGTTTAGAACCCTAAAAAGTTTTGTATCTTTTGCAAACACCTTGGTGGAGAGGCTCTCCATTACTAACTTTTGATACCTGTGGGTATTCACTAATGAAGACGAAAGATGAGGCTAATTCAGAGGACTGCGGTCATGTGACTCTTGCCAGCGTCATAGTTGTTCCTTAAAGATTTTCGAAGAATAGCGTTTTATGCTTGTGGGGGATCAAGTAGTCTGTAAGTCGACTCTCTTGTAAATTTCTAAGTGAATAAAGGTTTTTACCCGAAAGGGTTTTTTTCTAGAAACTTGGCCTTGTCATATTTGTGCGTTTGATTTATCTGTTTTATCACCATAGATGCATGATTAGGATAAACAAGATAAAATCAATTTAAAAGTCACTTCCTAATATTTACAACTTGGTGTTGTCATTATTTGTTGAAATCAACCTTTGCGATTATCTTCGCACTTACAAGTGGTATCAGAGCTTTTTAAGCAGTCTTACCTTTACAAAGTGGTATTAGAGCAGGTTGCACTAATTTATTGTATTCGATCTTGTTTACTTGCTTTTTTAGGTGATTGTGCTTTCATCACTCCTATGATTGTTTTTACTCTCGATGGATTCTCCTAGTTTTGATCCCTTAAATCATTTGAATTTGACATTTGCGAAAAGAATTAAAGTTTTGGAAAAAGAAAATTATCGTTTTAAATCCACTATAAATCTTTTGCAAACGGTTCAAAATCAAAGAGATTTTATCATGAGAAATTTGTTGCTTTGGACTATGACTTTATTGCTTTAAAATTGTCCAAAAATGAGAGTGATGAAAGAGTCCTATTTTTAGAAAAAGAATTGGAGGACTTGAAAAATTCAAGGGTTTGTGTTTGTGCCAAATAGGATAAAAATATTTTGATAAATGATTTTGCGGCATGTGGAAAGACTTTTAGGAAAAAGTTTGCTTTTATTGAGAGGGAGCGCAATAACCTTTTAGGAATTATTGAAAATTTTAGAAAGGCGTCCCTAAAATTGGAAGAATCTAATTCTTTGCTTGAGTAAAAAAAATTGAGGTTGAAAAATTATTTAAAAGACTCAAGTAGTGATGATTCCGGCACCCTATTTTTAATGCTTTCGTTGCTAATTCCAAGACCGTAGTTTATTTTAGAGGGTCAACCAAATCCAATGATGTCAGAAAAGGTCAACCCATAGGTACTGTGGGTACCCAAAATTGGAATGATGGGCCTGGATGAGTAGCCCAATTGTGGCGGCCCAAAGTCCAGACCCTCCATTTCTGAACCGATTATGATTCAGTCTCCTCCCATGTTCCCATTAAGAGAGGTTCCAGGAAGAGATGGAAAACGTGGGGGAGTCCAACACCCCCACTCACTAAAATGAACATGTATATAATAAACCCTAGGTCCGGGGCAAAGGACACATCATATTCTCTGTAATCACTCTTCGGAGTATATAAAAATAACATTGACTGCACCATCGTGGACGTAGGCACCTTTGCTGAACCACGTACATTTCTTGTTGTGTGATTGACATTTTACATTCCTTATTCTGCTTGGTGATTGTGCTTCTCTTATTTCTTTGTGTTGAATAATAATTGTCATCATAATTGGCGCCATCTGTGGGAACGCTTATCTTCCCTGAGAAAGCCCACAAACAGAAAGGAGTTCGAAATGTCTGGTCACAGTAGTAACGCTCCCCAGGCAGGAGATATCCAAGAACCACCTGCTTCTCGCAGGATTAGATCCGAAGTTCGGCGTTCAAATCAGAGGGCTCACCTAGAAAGGCAAGCCTCCGAAGAAAGCCAAGGACCAGCGAGGTCCACACAGATTTCCAGGCTGATTGATGCATATGAGGCAAGGCTTCACGAGCAGAGGGAGTCTTCTCGCAGACATGAAGTCGAGAATGCTCGCCTCAAGAGAAGATTAGAAAGAATGGAGAGAGAGCTCCATCATGGAACCAACCCTACCTCACTCCTAGCCCTCAGGCGAGCAAGTCTCGCAGCCGAGGAAGGAGCCCCAGGCGCGGATCCCAGAGAGCTGAAGGAAATGAGTCAAATGACGACCTGCTCGAGCAACTGCGATTAGCTCGCAGTCACAGAAGCCCAGATCGTAGCAAAAAAAACATACGAAGTCTGGTCCGAAGGGAGATGGACCAACACCCTGCTCATCACGGTACCAGATCAACCCGAGAACTCGCAAGGCGAGCTCTCAAAACTCAGATGAAATCACCTTTCTTGAGGAAATTGAAGAAGAGGAAGCCCCCAAGAAGTTTGCTATTCAAAGGTTAAAAATTTATCACGGTAAGATTGATCCCATTGATCACGTCAGGCAGTACCGGCAGGCCATGACCCTTTAGAACCATCGAGATGCACTAATGTGCCAAATTTTCCCCTCGAGCCTGCATGACGTGGTGCAGAAATGGTTCGAAAGGCTCCCCCACCGGTCCATCAGGAGTTTCAAATCCCTGGTCGAGCTCTTTACGACCCGATTCATTACCAGTAGCTCCCATCCCAAAATGATGGATGCTTTGCTGACAATGTAAAAGACGCCCCAAGAGACCCTCTGAGACTACGCGAAGAGGTACTGGGAATAATTCAACGAGGTCGAGGACTGTTCGGAGCAAGTGGCAGTGGCCTTTTTTAAAATTGGGCTACCCAGCTCTTCCCTTCTGTACCAATCCCCGACGAAGAAAGAGGCCATGACCATCGGTGACCTAATGGCCCGCATCGAGAAGTATGCCAAGGTGGAATATATGATCCGCCTCAGCACAGGGGAAAACGGTCGAACTAAGCTCGCTGCCAAGGGCAGTGACAAGATTGAGAACCCGGAGAAAGGAGGAAAGAATGGGGGCAAAAATGGCTCCACAAATGGAGGCAACAATGATGTGTCGAAGGCATTTCAGGCGGTCAACACCGTCTTCAAAGAACTAATTTACAAAATTCTCGCAAAAATCAAAGACGAGCCATTCATCAAGTGGCCCGGGAAGATGGGAGAAGATCCCTCGAAGAGGAACAATGCGCTGAGATGCGCTTTTCACAATAAGGGAGGACATAAGACTGAGCATTGCAAAGCTCTTAAGTCCCACCTCGAAGAGCTAGCCCAGTCCGGGCACCTGAACGAATTCGTAGCGAAAAAGGCAGAAAAAGTTACTGCCCATAGAGAAGCAAGGCCTGACAACGTACTCGAAGACAATATCGGCCATGAATTCGCAGTAATTCATGGGGCATCCGACGCGAAACAGATTCAGGGCAAATCAGCCCGCATGGAGGTAAAAAAGATTACAGCAGTGATGCAACCTTTTCAGATTGATCCAGCGAAAATACGGTCTGGAAAGCGTCGGCGAGCAGATGACGTCGACTATAATAAGCATATCGTGTTTACAGATGAAGATCTGGTGGGAGTGAGAACCCCACATCACGATGCTTTGATCATTACTCTAAGAATAACGAACTATGATGTCGACAAATTGCTCGTCGACCAAGGAAGCTCATCCGAGGTGATGTATCTCGACCTGTTCAGGAAATTAAAATTAAGCATCGCCGACCTAAAGGAAGCTACCGTCCCTTTGGTTGGCTTCGTTGGAAAGATGACTATGCCCTTAGGAAAAATCGTGCTGCCATTAAGGGTAGAAAATGTTTCTAAAATGATCGAATTTTTGGTGGTCGACATTGATTCGCCATACCAGGCTATCCTCGATCGAGGATGGCTACATGCAATGAAAGCAGTTTCCTCGACCTACCACCATAAGCTCAAGTATGCGACCGAGCGAGGAGTAATGGAGATCCGTGGCGATCAAGCGATGGTAAGAAGATGCTTAATAGCAGCCATTCGACTAAGGCCAGAGAAGAAGGCCGACAAGCCCAGCGAGAAAGTTGAGGAAGATCTGACACCTTCGAAATATCAATTAAAATATGGGAGGCCCGGAGTAGAGGAGACCAGGCTCCTCCCCTCTGAACGTGTCATCGATGACCTGGAGGAAATCACAGCTCGAGATTGCGACGATAGCAGGATCTTCTTGATTGGAGCTTCTCTCACAGATCAGGAGAAGAAAGAACTAACTACCCTGTTGAGGAACAATATAGACGTCTTTGCGTGGGAGCCATACGAGCTACCTGGAATTGATCCTAGTATGGTTTGTCATCAGCTACACGTCGATCCCACCTTCAAACCAATCGCGCAGAAGGCACGACGAACTACACCCGAAAAGGCAAAAGCCGTGGAAAAAGAAGTTCAAAAACTGTTGGATGCAGGATCCATATGGAAAGTACAATTCCCCAAGTGGTTATCCAACTCAGTAGTAGTTCCAAAAGGCAACGGGAAGTAGATAGTTTGCATCGACTTCACTGACCTCAACAAAGCATGCCCTAAAGACAGTTTCCCCTCCCAAAAATTGATCAACTGGTAGACGCCACTGCAGCTCACGAGAGAATGAGTTTTCTAGACGCATACTCAGGGTATCATCAGATCCCTCTGTATACCCCAGACCAAGACAAAACAACATTCATCACCACAGTTGGGTTATACTGCTACAAGGTCATGCCCTTCGGGCTAAAAAACGCAGGGGCAACCTACCAGCGGCTGATAACCAAGATGTTTAAGGACAAGATGGGAGACACCATGGAGGTCTACATCGATGACATGCTCGTTAAAAGCAAGAAGAAAGAATACCACCTCTCAGACCTATCAAACACCTTCGAAATCCTCAGGAAATACCGAATGAAACTTAACGCGAGCAAGTGTTCTTTCGGTGTCCAGTCAGGAAAATTTCTTGGGTACTTGGTCAGTAAGAGAGGCATCGAGGCCAACCCAGACCAGATCGATGCAATAAACAGGGTACAACCTCCTCGCACAATTCGAGACATACAGAAGCTCACCGGTATGCTCGCTGCCTTAAACCGATTCATTTATAAGTCCTCCGAGAAGTGCAAGCCTTTCTTCCAGCTTCTAAAGGGAAATAAAACGGTAGAATGGAACCAAGATTGCTCGCGGGCATTGGACGAGCTCAAGGCTTACCTCAGTTCCCCACCACTGCTCGTCATACCACATGAAGTAAATCCCTTGTACTTGTACCTCTCCGTTTCCAACCACACTGTCAGTTCTGCATTAATGTGCGAAGTTGCAGGAATCCAGCACCCTGTTTATTACGCGAGCAAGACCCTACTAGACACCGAGCAGAGGTACCTACCACTGGAGAAGCTCGCCTTTGCACTAGTAGTGGCTTCGGGGAAGCTGAACCACTATTTCGAAGCCCACATTATAATCATTCTTACATCACACCCCCTTAAAGCAATCCTGAGGAAGGCGGATTTGTCGGGCAGACTGTCTAAATGGTCAGTCGAGCTCGAACGATTTGACATCCAATTTCAACCAAGGAAAGCAATCAAGGAGCAGATCCTTGCTGATTTCATAGCCGAATTCATAGGTGAGCAACCTTCCAACCAACCTCCACCAGCAAGACAAAAGGGGAACGACGCAACGAAGGAAACCTGGAAATTGCTCCTTGATGGAGCCTCCAACTCAAAGGGGGCAGGTGTAGGCATTATCCTCATTACTCCAGAGGATACAATCCTTGAACAAGGAATCAGGCTTGGATTTGCAGCCTCCAACAACGAAGCAGAATACGAAGCCTTAATAGCCGGCCTCCAGAAGGCGCACACTTTGGGAGCAAAGCATTTACAGGTTTTCGGCGATTCTCAATTGGTCTCCAATCAGATAAGTGGAGATTACAATGTAAAAGATGAAAGAATGGCAGCGTACCTCGCCTTAGTGAAAAGACTAATGGCGAGCTTCGAAGAGATCAATGTCCAGCAGTTTCCCAGAGGGCAGAACAACCATGCTGATACCCTAGCAACCCTGAGTTCAGCGGTCGATTTCGACTTAAAAAGAACCATCCCCATCGATTTCCTCGCTCATCCGAGCATTAATCGTAACAGCAAGCCGTCAGGTGTGGAACAGGTGCTCCAGGTAGAATCAGCTCCCAACTGGATGGACCCTTTAAAGAACTATTTGAAGGATGGCACGCTCCCAGATGACAAGAAGGTCGCCCACCAGATAAGAGTCAAAGTTGCTCGCTTTCACTTATCTCCAGAGGGCAACCTACACAAGAGATCCTTTTTCGGTCCCTACCTTCAATGCGTTCACCCAAGGAATGTCGAGCAAGTTCTACATGAGCTTCATGAAGGAATCTGTGGAAGCCATATCGGAGGAAGATATCTAGCTTTTTGAGTAATGAAGGAAGGCTATTGGCCATATATCCAAAGGAATTCTGCGATGTATGTCCGCAAGTGCTTGAAATGCCAACTTCATGCTCCCATGGTCCACCAACCTGTTAGCGACTTAAAATCACTGTCCAGCCCATGGCCATTCGCCCAATGGGGAATGGACATCGTAGGACCACTTCCTACCGCCACCGGCAATCGCAAGTATCTGTTGGTCGCAACTGACTACTTAACTAAATGGATCGAGACGGAACCCCTAACAAACATTCGAGATGCAGATATGATAAGGTTCATATGGAGAAATATAACCACCCGTTTTGGCATCCCCAAAACCATCATCACTAATAATGGAACGCAGCTCGAAAGCGGCTCCTTTCAGAGTTTCTGCGACGAGCATGAAATCAGACACCATTTTAGCTCGGTGGCCTACCCTCAGAGCAATAGCCAAGCCGAAGCTTCTAACAAGACAGTGATCGACGAATTAAAGAAACGATTAGAGCGAGACAAAGGCGCGTGGGTAAATGAATTACCACATATTCTATGGGCCTACCGAACCACCCCGCGACGAGCAACTGAGGAAACTCCATTTTCGCTGACATATGGAATGGAAGCGGTCATCCCGTTAGAAGCAGGCTTGCCAACAATGAGGTCCAGCCTTGTCGACCAGGGCCATAATAATGCAACATTGCTCGCTGAGCTCGACCTAGCCGACGAGCGCCGAGAGCTAGCCCTAGTAAAACTAGCGAGCTATCAGCAACAACTCGCAAGGCATTATAACAAAAGGGTCAACCCAAGGGCATTTCAAGTTGGGGACTATGTCCTAAGGAAAGTCCTGGGCAGCGCAGTAAAACCATCAGATGGCAAGCTAGGGCCAAACTGGGAAGGACCATTCAAAATAACTAGAGACGACCTGCAAGGAGCCTATCACTTGGAAACGATGGAAGGAAGAGAGGTACCGCGAGCGTGGAATGCAGCCAACCTAAAGAAATTCTATTTCTAGATTCTTCTTTTGATCTTTGATTGTGAAACTGGAAATTCATTTCCTTATAATTAATGAAAAGTTGTTTGGCAGTTGCATTTTACACAATATCAGTTAACTAATTTACATTTTACGAGGTGTTAATGTACAAACTTTATTACCCACACACACTTTCTAAGTAACATGCACATTGGCCATTACACTATAGCAGGGAAATGACCCTCCTCAGGTTTTCATTACGAAATATAAAAGACCTCTTAGCATTGCCCTTGGCAATAAATGAAGCCCTACAGGAGATCCTTAGGCACTATGACCAAGTTAGAATTGGTCACCAAACAATGTTTGGTTGAATAAAATCCTGACCGGATAGAGCATCCAACACCAGGTGTGTCCTCGCCAATTGCCACACTTAGGTCTAAGGGAGTGTGACGACACAACCTAAAAGGTAAAGTGAGGCAGAATGGTATCTCGTTGGCATACTGGACTGGAAGGACACTTACTCGATAATGCGAGCATACAAATCTAGTCAGCTAAGATAGGCTCAAGATTTTTGAACAAAAATGTGGAAAATATAAGACACTTGTTTAGTCGGCAAACTCGCCCAAAACATAAATCTTTTATTAATTCAGCACATTTACAGCAAACACAATACATGTTTAGTTGGCGAGCTCGCCCAAAACATTAACATAACATCACTTCAATACAAAATACACAGTGTTACTACTGGTAAAATCTTAGTGAGGGTGAGGCCTCTGAACGAGATAATCAGCCACTTGAGCTCTTCGACCATCATCGGGAGGAGGAACTTACTCTTCCTCGACTTCGTTAGCATCCGACTCCAATAGCTGCCGAGGGATGGCATCGATGGGTATCCACTGATCATCTCTCCGAAAGGGATTGGGCATCCGAGCGGAAGTAGATATTTCATGGCGATACCAGAGCATTGAATTCCTTGGATCTTGCATCTCCCTCAAGGCACTCAACCACCCCCTGATGAAGGCGAGCTCTTCAAACTCTATCAACCTCGTCGGGACATCTAGCCAACCCTGCTCATAACCGTCGACCCATACTAGCCGAGGTCCTTTTTTAAACAGGTGCCGCAGCCGAGTAACATCCCTTTGAAGCCCAGCAGTGATCACATATGCTCGCTGAACATCACCACGAAGCTCTTCCATTTCCCTATCTGAACTCCTGGTGCTCCTGCCAGCTCATGGAACAATTGACGGGGTAGATCCTTGCAGCACCGGAGGAACATCGCTTGATCCTGCTCCAGCTCGTGAAGAGGAAGAACCTTGTAATACCCCAGGAACAGTGCTCGGCACATGTTCCCTGAGTCGTGAGATTTCCTCTTCAAAGCTTCATTCTCCCGCTGAAGAATCTCCCCGACCTGATTGATCTCAGAGGCATCCAGGAGCTTTGCCCTCAACACATCCACCTCATCTTGGACTGAAGCACCAACTTCTTCCATCTCTTGAAGCCTGTCCTTCAACTTGGCCACAAGCTCATTCTGATCCTTATACTTCTGATTCCTTGACCTAAGAGATTTACAAATCTTAACAAAGGCTTGGTGAACCTGAGGACTTGCATTGGGACCAAGGGTCCTGCCCAATTGAGATGTGGCAGGGATATACTCTTCTATATCAATTGACTACAGGAAATAAAAGAGCAATGAAGAACAAAATCATTCAGTATACTAAGGGAATGAACAACCTTCTCATTTCATTAAAACGAAGAAAGTCAGGATACATCGAAGAGTCAAAAGGAAAAATTACAAGCAAAGATACAAGGTAGTGTAACACCCCGCCCGCCCGGGGAGAGCGAACGGAGCGCTACTGTCGATAAACTAAATTCAAATCCACAAATCACAAGGTATAGAGCATCTAAATCCCATAATAGAAAAGAAACCACTAATCTCATCTTCAAATTAATACCAAGTCTCTCGAATTACATACAACAACTATCTAACTCAAAAAATACAAATCTTCAATGCTCTATACAAATCTTCAATGCTCTATACAAATCTTCAATGCTCTATACAAGTCTCTCCACTGGAGCTCCCTTCACCAAAGTTGCCTTCAGCACCACCTACGATATCACTCTCAGAACTGCTCTCCTCCTCGTCCAACTGAATAGGACCAGCAGTAGTCTCTTCAAAGGTATCAAACTCAGGGATACTATATACCGGCCTCGCTATGAAACTAGAACCAATGTTCTTGTATTCGAGCAAAAAAGCAGCGGACCGGGGATACCCGCCGTCAGCTAAGGGCTCCCTGATATTCCAGGCCTTGACCAATTCAGAGAGACGAACCTCGCTAAGAGCAGGTTCCAAGTTCTTCGACCTCGCTGAAGAAAAAATAGGGAAAATCAGAAAGATCACAAATCAATAAAAATTGAAAGAACAGAGCAAAGTCTACCTATGTATTCTTCCCCAAAAAAGGGAACAGAGAACCTATCAGACCTCGACCTTCAGACTAGGGAGAAAACTGCCAATTTCTATCAAGGAAGCCCTCTTGCCAATAGTCCTTATGGGAATCAGGTAGGTTTACTACCAATACCCTGTCAGGGCTCCTGGCTTTGAGATAGAGAACACCATAACTAGTTCGAGAAAAAGAGTAGCAAAAATAGATCTCGGCAAGCCCTAACTTGGTACTATACAACTGATTTATTCTATGGACACCGTTGATTATCTTCCACACATTGGGCGAACACTGTGCAGGAATAATATTGAAGTAACCAAAGAAGTGCAAAAATAGGTCGCTGGGAGGAAAAGTAAGTCCCTCTTGAGAAAGTAGCAAGACATGGATCCAATAGGCATCCTCTATCTCTCTAACGTTTCTAGGGGGAGAGGCGTACTCAATCTCTACTCACTCAGGGATATTGTAAAACCTCCTAAACTCAGGGATCGACCTATTACCAATCTTTGCCATTGGAAAACCCTAAAGAAAATACAAATTCAAAGAGAAAATACAAAGAGAGGGCACAGGGAACTTACAAGATGAAAGTTCGACTTGAATAATGGAGAATCACAAGCACAAACGACGAAGAAGATCGAAAGCGATGAAAATGAAGACTGGATAAAGAGAACGTGAATCGCTAAAACTCGTAGAAAATGGAAAGGGTACTGGGAAGCTTGAAACGACGACTGTTTAGAATAAAACCTTGAAGGGCTACTAATCATAGTGCACAGACCACGAAGCGGGTGCCGTCAGAATCAGTCCTCAAACTTTGGATAGAGTTGCACGATGTACAAAGAAGCCATTATGACAAATTATTTAAATTTATTGAGCCCAAGGCATGGACCAACAAACTTAGGGGAAAATTGTGGGTACCCAAAATTGGAATGATGGTCCTGGACTAGTAGCCCAATTGTCGCGGTCCAAAGTCCAGACCCTCCATTTCTGAACCGATTATGATTCAGTCTCCTCCCATGTTCCTATTAAGAGAGGTTCTAGGAAGAGATGGAAAAGGTGGGGGAGTCCAACACCCCCACTTACTAAAATGAACATGTATATAATAAATCCTAGGTCCGGGGTAAAGGACACATCGTATTCTCTGTAATCACTCTCCGGAGTATATAGAAATAACATTGACTGCACCATCGTGGACGTAGGCACCTTTGCTAAACCATGTACATTTCTTATTGTGTGATTGACATTTTACATTCCTTATTATGCTTGGTGATTGTGCTTCTCTTATTTCTTTGTGTTGAATAATAATTGTCACTACAGGTACCATTCCCCGTGTTTATACATGTTCACACTATGGTACGATAGGTCACCTTAGGCGTTTTTATTTTGATCTTGGAAGAGGTCCTAGGAAGTTAAAGTCTAGTGTCCCATTGGTTCTCCAAACCCTATTCGACGTTTCACATCTATTTGGGTTAGGAAATCACTTTTAGAGGCGCTAGATGGTAAACTAGTTGATTCTCACATGCTTACACATAATTCTTCTCTTGTCATATCATATGAATGATCATTATACCAAATCTGTCGAATTATCACGGTCATTGACCTTGACAAGTTTAACTTGTCAAGGTCAATGACCGTGACAATTCTGGGGGTGATAACTTTTGTTGTCACGGACTTGTCACGGTCCTTGACCTTGACAAGTTTTGTCACGGTTAAGGACCGTGACAAGCCCGTGACTATGTTTAAAAAAATGTCACGACCAATGACTGTGACAAGTCCGTGACAATTTTTCTTAGTCACGGACTTATCACGGTCATTGACCGTGACAATTCTGGGCATAATTAAAAAAAATCTGCTGGGCAGTATGACCACTGTCACTGCCCAACAGTATATTTGTACCTATTATAGTAACATTGTACCTGTTCAAACATCATATATCCAAATAAAATAGAGATAATGCAAATATACATTCAAAATAGAGACAATATGCATCACGATGTCATCCAAATATAATTCAAATGTAACAACTTAAAATAATTCAATTCAAATAATGTCACTAAATGTCTGGGATAAGGTTAGCTCTGAGGAGGTGAGTAGGCCACACGATATACGAATGGACACATCCACCAATATACATCGTGCCGCATTGTTCGCACAACCACAATGGGGAGTTCTCCTTCCCGGGTATCACATGCGTGACGAGCACCTTAGACTCGATGTCATGAAGCGAACGTCCATGAACTGGCATACCCTGGACGGTGTTCGGGTCCCTTAACCCCCGCCATATCCGTTGGCCATCAAATATGTCCAGTATAAACACGCTTGACCAACCAAGTGTCGACATCGGTCGGTCGAATGGAGCCAAATAGGGGACTGGATCATCAAAGTCCGCACGTGTTGGTGACGAAGCAACGAGGTCCACATCCTCGTCATCCTGCACCTCCTCCTCCACCACCTTCTTATTCCCTTTCCCCTTACGGTTTTCGCCAAACGAATGCTTCATGAATGAGAACATATCTTGGACCGTCACCTCCAAACAGGACAACTTTGCGTCATGCGAGTCCACCATTTGAGCCAACCCGATGTCGCTCATCTCCAATCCGATGATCCTAGATTTGGCCACTCGCGAGCTCACCCCCTTGTCCTCCCCTTGCGATCAGCACAAAGTACTTGGCTGAGTGCGTCTGTGGACAAAGATGACTTGTCCGCATCAGACTGTGACTCATGCACTTCCTTAAGCATTGCCTGAAATGACAAAAAGCACATGATTAGTAAAATAAGTAAATAAAAAAAATCATAACGTAATTAACAAAAAGTAAACTTTCGGTTTACTTACAATCGTGGCCATGACGCTCGGGGACACCTCCTTATCCTTCCCCTTCTTCGTCTGAATAGCCACTACACCAAAATGGGTAAATTGTCACCCTTCCAGCGCTTAGCCTTGTCACGGTCAATGATCGTGACACAAAATACGCGTTTTGTGTCACGGTCATTGACCGTGACAAGGTCGTGACAAAGTATTATCACGGTCTTTGACCGTGATAAATGTTATCACGGTCAATGACCGTGACACGATCGTGACAAATGTCGCAGTAAAAAATCCTTTCCCCTTCTTTTTTTTCCCGCCATTTCTTCCCTCCTTTTCTCTCTCTCTCTCTCTCTCTCTCTCTCTCTCTTCCATTTATATATATATGTGTGTGTATATATATGTGTGGGCGTGTGTGTGTATACATGTGCGTGTGTGTGTGTGTATATGTGTGTGTACGTGTGTGGTGGGTGGGGGTGGGGAGGGTGTGAGGGGTTGTGCGTGTGTGTGTGTGTGTGTGTATGTATGCGTGTGCTTGTGTGGTGGGTGTGGGGTGGGGAGGGGGTTGGGGCAGGGTGGGGGTAGGGGTGGGATTATTATTATTATTATTATTATTATTATTATTATTATTATTATTATTATTATTATTATTATTATTATTATTGTTGTTGTTGTTGTTGTTGTTAATTAATTATAAATCTGAATTTGAAATTTGAAAAAATCTATATTTTAATTGTACTAAATTAAAATATGAAAAAATGTCATTAAAATTACATTAGATAGTGATTTATGTAAAACTGTCCCCTAAAGTTCGTTCAGTCTTAATTAGGTTCCTAACGTGAGTGACATGTGCCAAGTTCATAAGAGGAGTTAATTTTATGTTAAAATTTGGACAAAATTAAGACAGTATGATAATTTGAGGGCTCGATTGGGAAAATTAAAATATCAGGGACCCACCACCAAACTTAAGGGACACGTATTTTATTAACCCTAAAAATAAAGATTCCTTTTGCATAACTTTACATACACTCTTAAGGATTTCGATTATGGTGTTAACTCATGTAAGATGTTAATTGTGGAGAAAATATACTCTGCTCTATATTATCATGAGACATGTATACATTGTGCATCAATAAGTACAAGACAAATATGAAAGAAATGACATGTTAGTCTTAATAAAAACCAATAATGATTCACTATTACTTCACATTACTTTGGTGGTGTATTGATGGGTTTAAACACCACACATGTTACCTTGCATTCTTTATATAAAATTAATTGTGCAGATGCTTGCAATATATGAGGTATATATCTATAATATTGAGTATCTTGTTGTAAGAATAAGGGGGGTGGGGAGGAGGGTGGGGAGGGGTGGGGCAGGGTGGGGAGGGGGGAGGGGGGGGGTGTGTGCGTGTGTGTGCGTGTATATGTGTGTGTGTGCGTGTGGTGGGTGGGGGTGGGGAGGGGGTTGGGGCAGGGTGGGGGTAGGGGGTGGGATTATTATTATTATTATTATTATTATTATTATTGTTGTTGTTGTTGTTGTTGTTGTTGTTGTTGTTGTTGTTGTTGTTGTTAATTAATTATAAATATGAATTTGAAATTTGAAAAAATCTCTATTTTAATTGTAATAAAATTAAAATATGAAAAAATATCATTAAAATTACATTAGATAGTGATTTATGTAAAACTGTCCCCTGAAGTTGGTTCAGTCTTAATTAGGTTCCTAACGTGAGTGACATGTGCCAAGTTCATTAGAGGAGTTAATTTTATGTTAAAATTTGGGAAAAATTAAAACAATATGATAATTTGAGGGCTCGATTGGGAAAATTAAAACATCAGGGACCCACCACCAAACTTAAGGGACACATATTTTATTAACCCTACAAATAAAGATTCCTTTTGCATAACTTTACATACACTCTTAAGGATTCCGATTATGGTGCTAACTCATGTAAGATGTTAATTGTGGAGAAAATATACTCTGCTCTATATTATCATGAGACATGTATACATTGTGCATCAATAAGTACAAGACAAATATGAAAGAAGTGACCTGTTAGTCTTAATAATAACCAATAATGATTCACTATTACTTCACATTATTTTGGTGGTGTATTGTTGGGTTTAACCACCACACATGTTACTTTATATTCTTTACATAAAATTAATTGTGCAGATGCTTGCAATATATGAGGTATATTTCTATAATATTGAGTATCTTGTTGTAAGAATTAGGGGGGTGGGGAGGGGGTGGGGCAGGGGGGGGGGGGGGGGCTGTGCATGTGTGGTGGAGGGGGGAGGGACAGGGATGGGTGGGGGACTGTGTGTGTGTGTGTGTGAGTGTATGGTGGGTGGGGGTAGGGGTGGGGCAGGGTGGGGGGGGGGGGGGAGGGGAGGGGAAGGGATGGGTGGGTGGGGGGGGAGGTGTTTAACAGTAACAATTCATTTTTATTTGTAGTAATTGTACATATTTGCATGTCTTCTTTTAATTGATTTTGATCTGTACTAATAACATTTTTTTACAACAAATGTCTCCTTCAGGTATTAAGGCGAGGATGATGATGCTAGTTATGATGATGTCGTCTGGGCTTGGTAGTAGCGGAGGTGACGAGGGCTCCTCGGCCCCTAATCTCCTCAAATATGGCAAATTGGGGATCCCCATCGAGAACAACTCGGGACTATTAACGAGATCCCTCGAGCTGGTAAAGACGATCATCGGTCCGGGGTACATTAGTTGGAAGGAGGTGCCATATGAGCTCAAGTTAGCTGTTTGGGTGACACTACAGGTAATATATTTATATTTATATGAATATTTCAATTTCAATTTCGATCTCAATTTCATTTTATATTTATATTTATATTTATTTGCAACTAATGTTATATTTGTTGGACATGAACAATTCCACCTGGATCCAAAGCTACGCGATTCCGTCTTGGAGCAGTTGAGGGAGCAACACAAGACGTGGAAGAAAAATATGCGGACCCGGGTACTTTGGGAAGACACGAGAGTCCATTATCCAATGGCGTGAATCCGTCCCGCCGAAGGGGCCGATCTCATTGGCACAATGGCAAAGGTTCATTGACAATGAGAACGGGGAGAGACAATTGGCATCTTGCCAATTGGGAAGGGAAAATCGGGAAAAAAAGACGGACGTGCACTACTCCGGCCGGACGTCTTACGCCGAGGTGGAGCATAGGATGATGGTAAGATTTAATTTTTCTATAACTATAGAAATATATTATTCTGCATTATTTTACTTTGCGGGACCGATACTAATTTTTCTTTGTTTTATTTCAGGGGACAGGGGGTGGCCCTGGGGTAGGCCACATAGGCTCGATACTTATGTGGCTCTTCGGACGAAGAAGGGTAAGGACAAGGAGGTGTCCCCAAGCATCGTGGCCACGATTGTAAGTAATCCGACAGTTTACTTTTTGTTAATTACGTTATAATTTTTTAATTTACTTATTTAACTAATCATGTGCTTTTTGTCGTTTCAGGCAAAGCTTAAGGAAATGGATGAGTCGCAGTCTGATGCCGACAAGGAATCTTTGTCCACAGACGCACTCAGCCAAGTGCTTGGCTCTGATCGCAAGGGGAGGACAAGGGGGGGTGAGCTCACGGGTGGCCAAATCTAGGATCATCGGATTGGAGACGAGCGACACGGGGTTGGCTCGAACGGTGGATTCACATGACGCAAAGTTGTCCCGTTTAGAGGCGACGGTCCAGGATATGTACTCATTCGTGAAGCGTTCGTTGGGTGGAAACCGTGAGGGTAAAGGGAAGGAGAAGGCGGTGCGGGAGGAGGAGGTGTGAGAGGACGAGGATGAGGATGTGGACCTCGCTACTTCATCGCCAACACGTGCGGACTTTGATGATCCACTTCCCTATTTGGCTCCCTTCAACAGATCGATGTCGACACTTGGTTGGCCGAGCGTGTTTATAATGAACATATTTGATGGCCAGCGGATAGGGTGGGGGTTGAGGGACCCGAATATCGTCCAGGGTGCACTAGTTCATGGACGTGAGCTTCAAGACTTCGAGTCCAGGGTGCTCGTCACGTAGATGATGCCCGGGAAGGAGAACTCCCAATTGTGGCTGCATGAACAATGCGGCACGGCATATATTAGTGGATGTGTTAATTCGTATATCGTGTGGCCTACTCACCTCCTCAGCGTTAACCATACCCCAAACATTTAGTGACATTGATTTAAGTTTGAATTGAATTGTTTTAAATTATTACATTTGAATTATAATTGGATTATATGGTGATGCATATTCTCTCTATTTTGAATGTATATTTGCACTATCCCTATTTTATCTGAATATATAATGTTTGAACAGGTACAACGTTGCTATAACAGGTATACATATACTGTTGGGCAGTGGCCAAACTGCCCAGCAGATTTTTTTTCAATTCTGCCCAGAATTGTCACGGTCATTGACCGTGACATTTTTTTAAACATTATTACGGGTTTGTCACGATCGTGAACCATGACAAAACTTGTCAAGGTCAATGACCGTGACAAAAAAAATTGTCACCCCCAGAATTGTCACGATCATTGACCTTGACAAGTCCAACTTGTCAAGGTCAATGACCATGACAATTCGACAGATTTGGTGCAGTGAGCCACATAAGTATCGAGCCTATGTGGCCTAACCCTAGGGCCACTCCCTGTCCCTTGAAATAAAATAAAGTAAAATTACTATCGGCCCCAAAAAGTAAAATAATGGAGAATAATATATTTCTATAGTTATAGAAAAATTAAATCTTACCATCATCCTATGCTCCACCTCGGCGTAAGACGTCCGGCCGGAGTAGTGCACATCCGTCTTTTTTGCCCAATTTTCCCTCCCTGACTGGCGAGATGCCAATTGTCGCTCCCCGATCTCATTATCAATGAACTTTTACCATTGTGCCAATGAGATCGGCTCCTTCGGCGGGACGGATTCACACATTCGGATAACGGACTCTTGGGTCTTCCAAAAGTACTGGGTCCGCATATTTTTCTTCCACGTCTTGTGTTGCTCCCTCAACTGCTCCAAGACGGAATCGCGTAGCTTTGGATCTAGGTTGAAAATCTTCCTGTCCAACAAATACAATGTTAGTTGGAAATAAATATAAATATAAATACAAATATAAATATAAATATAAATATAAAATGAAATTGAAATTGAAATTGAAATATTCATATAAATATAAATATAAATACATTACCTGTAGTGCCACCCAAATAGCTAATTTGAGCTCATTTGGCACCTCCCTCCAACTAGTGTACCCCGGGCCGATGATCGTCTTTACCAGCTCGAGGGATCTAGCTAATAGCCCCGTCTTGTTCTCGATGACCATCCCCAATTTGCCGTATTTGGGGAGCCTAGGGGCCGAGGAGCCCTCGTCGCCTCCGCTACCACCTAGACCAGACGACATCATCATAATCAGAATCATCATCCTCGCCTTAATACCTGAAGGAGACATTTGCTGTAAAAAAATGTTGTTATTAGTACAAATCAAAATGAATTAGAAGAAGACGTGCAAATATGTACAATTACTACAAATTCAAATGAATTGTTACTGTTTAACACCTCAATTCTGAATTCCAAAACAGCAGCATCTAGCTCATAATATGTACAATTACTAAAAATCTGAAACATCCCCACCCCACCCCCACCCCTAATACCCACACACATGCACACTACACAAGAGTGTAAATGATAAAGTGCAATTCAATTAAAAGCATTAAAAATGGATTGGTAAAGTACAAATTGAAAAATTATTTCAAATTCGGGTTATCATAAAAAATGGATTAATATTCGGTAGGAGCAGCCAAGTCATCCACACTACTATTTAGATGCTTTGACGCGTGTAGGACAATTAACCACGACTCGTTGTTGATATACTCCGAGTAAAACACTTGGTTAACCTTTTGAAATGCACAAACAAATGACTCATCTCACGTAGTCGTTGCTCTTCAACTTGAACAAGTCAACCAGGATCAAATTGGTGACATGATCAACTTTACAAGAATTTTTACCCTTAACTCTTACCCAGTCACAGTAAAATACAACATCTTTGAAGCTTATATAATCCAATTCAAATATATTTCGAATTACACCATAGTAAGTCATTTCAGCTTCAACGAGGTTTTTATCTTTTGCGCTCGCTCGAAAGAAAGTAAGAGCCTTGTATGAAATGCCCGAGTTCTGTACATTTGTACTTTCCTCGTACACTTTTGCGCCGAATACGTAACCTTTCAATCGATACTTTTTGTACTCTTGCTCCACGAACAAGGGTCCAGTGGCTAGATGAGCAAGCCTTGATGTTGCATCACCCGTCTTTAAGAGCTGAGAATACAGATAAATTAATTAGATTAGTTGCAAAGTTTGAGTGTAATGTAACGTTATATAACGATCATTTTCATTATAATTACCTCTTGTGACAACCACAGCCTAAATTCACTGTCTGATTGTACCATTGTTTTTCGTCTTTTATTATTCTCACATGCTTCATATTTTCTGCATATTACAAAATTAATCAAGTATAAAATAATCTAACATATTCTAAAATAATGTTAAACATTAAAATAATTTAAACTTACTTTTTTCATTATCGACATCTTCATGTGTGTCAAATAGATAACGAGCTACTTGTTCATGTCGTAAACTCGTTAATTTCACTCGTTTTCCCATCACATGGCCACCATCATCGACGAACTCATCAGTGTCATCAACGTTGGTCGAGTCAGGTATATATTCTCGTGTATATATTGATCACTCCACGGTGATGTATTCCTCTGCAATTGATCCCGCAATGTATCGCGTATTCTTAACGTAATCTTTAAAAACTTTCATCAATCTTTCAAACGGATACATCCACCGATATCTAACTGGACCACAAAGAAGTGCCTCATCCCATAGGTGTACCAATAAGTGAACACTTATGTCAAAGAATGCTGGGGGAAAGTACTTCTCCAACACACAAATTGCTTCGGTCACCACCAATTTGGCGGCCACTATGTGTTCTCGATTGACTACCTTCTCACACAAGAGTGAGAAGGTAATACTAATTTTCATAATAGCCCTCCGTAAATTCTTGGGCTTGGAGAAACAATTCTTAAATAATAGAGGAACCAATTGCATGATCACATGCCAATCGTGAGACTTACACTTATGTAAATCATGAGTAGCATAATTCACAATCCTTTGCAAGTTGGACGAAAAATTAGATGGGCCCTTCAAATTATATATTGTGTCTAAAAGCACCTTCCTTTCCCCACTCGCCCAAGTAAACGCACCAGGGGGAATTATTGTCCTTCCCCTACTATCTTATTTCAACCTTAGTTGTGGCTTAAGTTTCAATGATTTAAGGTCTTTTCGTGAATTTTCTCCATCCTTCGAATGACTCCCCCCAAGGCAAGTGCCCACAATATGTTCAGCAAAGTTCTTCTCTGCATGCATCACATCCAATACATGGTGCACTGGGTTATTCTTCCAATAAGGCAAGTCAAATAAAATTAACCTCTTAGACCATGCCTTTCTTGTCTCAATTTCATTCCCAGTTGGGGTCTTCTTATGCTTGACATTCATAAATTTGGGATTCTTACCTGGCATATTAGGGCCACATTTAAGAGATTTACTTTTAATTTCTGAACCTAAAAGTTGTCTCGGCGGTAGCCTATGTTCAACCCCGCCCAATAAAAAATTGAAACCTTTCTCAATTCTGAAACTATGATCCAGGGGTAAAAATCTCATATGACAAAGGTATACATTTTTTTAGCTAAAGGGTAGACGAAGAGATTCAGTCTCCTTTCCACAAATAGCCCCCCCCCCCCCCCAAAACTATGTACTATACGACTGGATAATGTCCCATAAGCTGGAAAATCATGAATTGCTCACATCAACATAGCTTCAACATAAACTCTTTTTTCTAAAGAGTCAAATAATTGCACACCCTCTTCCCACAACTCATTTAATTCTTCCACCAAAGGAGCCATGTAGATGTCGATGTCATCACTTGGTGCCTTTGGCCCAGGTATCAACAAAGACGTCATCGAAAATTCAGGTCTCATACACTGTGAAGGAGGGAGGTTGAGTGGGGCTAAGATCACTGGCCATACACTCTGATTGGTGCTTAGATTTCCAAATGGATTGAAACCATCTATTGATATAGCCAAACGAATGTTGCGCCGTTCTCGAGCAAAATCGGGATACTCATAATTCATCCTCCTCCAAGTTGTAGAATCAATAGGATGACGCATGAGATTACCCCCTACTTTTGCCCTAGCATGCCAAGTCATTGCCTCCGCTATCCATGGTACTGTGAAAAATTGCTTTAATCTAGGCCCAACGGGAAAATATTTTAACACTTTTTGAGGCACTTTTGAGCTTGTGCCTTCTATACTAGTAGATTGGACATATCTAGGTTCGTCGCAAACCGAACAATGATCGAGATTTTCATACTCTTTTCGATATAGTATGCAGTCATACACACAAGCATGAATCAATTTATACTTCATTCCCAAACCTTTACAACTGTTCTTCATAACATGATAGCTATTTGGAAGCGTATTCTCCTTGGGTAGTAAACCCTTCACCCATTTAAGAATTCCTATCACGCTATTATCAGACAAATCGTACTGCGTCTTCAAACTATGCAAAATAACCATGGCATGTAAAGTTGTTTGATCTTTCTCACAGCCAGAGTATAATATTTGGGTCACCTTAAATTTTAAACTTTAGTAGTCATCGCCAAGATTTATTGTGATATCTTCACGAGCACTTGAACCTTGTACATCATCAGTAACCTCATTCTCCTCTGCTTCATAAACTCCGTACACATCATCAACTAAATCCTCTAACATATTATGATCTACGTCGTCCCCTTCTACATCTATCCTACTTGTTTAAGGTTGTTGTGAAGGTTGTTCAGGGACAAAAGGAACTTTTAATTCACCCTGAAAACTCCAAAATCGATAACTATCTTGCATACCCGATCTTAACAAATGCAGTCAACCATTTTCCACTCAAACACCTTATCATTCTTACACCTAGCACACGGACACAAGAACTCTAAATCATTATAACATCTCTTTGCGTATTTCACAAATTCATTAGCACCTCTGCGAAACACATCCCCCATTCTATTTGTCTCACCCATCCACTCTTTGTATTTCGAATATTCCATCACAGCTACCATAACTAATCACCTATTAAAGGTAAGAAGCATATATTCATGGATTAGTATAAACAAAACTTAGATTTATAGTATGTTTCATTGAATTATGTCTTATTTATATTCAATTTTTAAATTTCAAATTCAAATTCAAATTCAATTTATAATAGAAATTTTTATTTCCTCTATCTCCTCTAAAGAGTGAGTGGTCCTATCCCATTTAAGACCGCATTTTTCTGTAATATACTTAATAGTTCATGCACATTGTTACGATTTGAGAAAAAATCGACAGGATATCCCCATAGTTATCAAAGTACATGACGTAGATTGGGAAGTGTGAGTGTTATTTCAATTGATCAATTGAAATAACAGTCGCACTTGTCAATCTAGTATGTACCTAGAGAACATTAGTGTACGACTGCAGAACTTCCTTCAAAAGTAACAACTTTAAGCCACTAAGAATATTATTATACAGAAATTATGCAGTCTCAAACTGTCCAAACGGGATAATTCGAGAGATCTCATTACAGGGGTACTGACTCTAACGGGTCTAAGGACTATTGAATGCGTACGCATAAGAACTAGATGGCTAGCATCTATGCGCACTATACGTAATTTCAAGTATGTTTCATTTAATTATCATACTATATATATATTGTTCATTATACAAAGTAATTTTAAAAAAAAGTTGAAAAATCCCACCCCCATATGGACAATAATCCAGCGGTCATGCCACTTTTAAAATTAACCAACCCAACATCGATCCACTATAATCCAACCGCAATGGCAACAAAAAATGTGTATCCCAACATCGATCCACTACAATCTACTCAATTAATTATTTTCATCAATTAAACTAACAATTAAAGTATACAATTATTAATTTACTAATTTACAATGAGGGGCAATCCTACTTGCATATGAAAGGGGCACTAATTATTAATTTATAAATAAAATTAACAACCAATCAAAATTAAATCAATCAATTCTTTTATAAGGGGCACTACAATATGAGGGGCAATATCTAATAAACCAATAACAATTTAATTAAAAAAACACACGCACATATACACACACAGGCCCACACCCCCTGCCCCCCCGCCCACACCCACACCCTGCCCTACCCCTACCCCCCGCTGTCACTGCCCACCACACGCACACACACACATGCACATATACACACACGCGCATATATGCACACACAAACACACACACACATGCACGCACATACACCCCCTCCCCCAGCCCTACTCCCCCACCCCACGCATATATACACCACACACACACACACATACAAACATTTACACACACGCACATATACATACACATATACATAAATGGAGGAGAAATAGAGAGAGAAAACATACCAAAGTTGTAGAGAGAGAGAGTGGGCAGTCGCTAGAGAGAGAAAGAAATGGAGGGAATAGAATCGGTGGGAAAAAAGGAAGAGGGAGGATTTTTTACTAACAGAATTATCACGGATATGTCACGGTCATTGATCGTGATTACTTTTAGGATTTTCACGGCCATTGACCGTGAAAAGTGTCACGAACTTGTCACGGTCAATGACCCTGATAAGCATTTGTCACGGCCTTCTCACGGTCAACGACCGTGATAAAAAATGCGTATTTTTTTGTCACGATCAATGACTGTGACAAGGTTTGCTGCTTAAAGGATGCCAATTTGACCATTTTTTGTGTACTGGATTGCTTGCATGGTTTATTTGTCATACACTAGTTGTGCTTTATGATATATTTTTGCTAGTGTTATGACATGTGTACTTTTTGTATTATACTTTTTCTTCTTGAGTCATATTTAAAAAAATACAAAAAGATTTTTTTTTTTTAAATATTTTGAAAAATTCAAAAAGATTTTCGATTCTTAGTGTATTTTAGTTTTACACATTTGGTGCGGCATATTGGTGTGTTTGAATCCAATTCACTACGCAATTTTTGTGTGGCTAGGACATTCAGTTATGACTTTAGATACTTGAATTGATATTAACCATGTTTATGCAGTTGCTTCGAAATTGACTTACTTTATGGATTCGACTTTGTACATGACTCCACACACACATGCACGAGTTTATTAGATTTTGACTTCATGATGTACATTTGAGATTGGTGAGATGTTCTCTTACCAATCTTGTCATCTACATACTTCTTTGACTATGGAGAATTTGTGCATATAAGAATCGTTGCCCGTGAGGAATTTTTTTGGTGTTGAAAAATGATAAGTGTGCACGGGGAAGGGCTTCGAGTGAATAATAATCACGTCGTGAAAGTCACCGTTTTAAAAGAGCTCTAGAAAAAAAAATAAGGCAATAAAAAGAATAATATGCCAAAAAGGACCTATTTGTTTAGTTTGATATATTCGTTCAAAAGAAAAGAAAAGAATTATTTTGAAGGAGTTTGGATGGATATATCAGCGGGTTTGCACAGTGATAATGTATCCAAGTTATGATTATTTTGTCATGACGCTATTTATTTGTCGAATCATTAACATTCTAGGCTTGTGTGCATTATGCTCGTTTTGTTCATTAAGCTCAACTTTAATAATCACTTGAGGCTAAAGCTTAGTTTGATAAAGTTTTGCGATCAATTAAAGCTTCTTGGACATATTTGAGTGTTTGGGTTATATTCTTTTATTTCTAGTTCATACCCATTCATTCATTCCACACGTTTAGACACATCGATACTATGCTAGTGTGTAAAGCTTTTGTGTTTTGTGGACGTTTGTACCTGTAAGGTGTGGGTTCTTCAAATACTATTAGTATTAAGTGAGGCGTAACCCCCTATCAAGATCGAGACTAACAATATTAGGTATTGAGCACAGGTTAGAGCCACAGGTGAATCAGAGACAAAGAGGTTTTTGATTATTCAAAGTTGCACTAAAGAACATATTAACATGAACCACATGTATCAAACGCAATAAATGAATGGGACCAGCAGGTAGCGTGGTTAGAGGGAGAAAGAACAAGCACTCTAGGCACAATAAAGACAAGACAGGAACTTTAGGACCACTTAATGCCCAATGATGGGTGCATTGAATGTATATGAGAGTTAATGCTCTTCTCGAGGGCTCTCGGGTGTGGGGACATTTGGGCAGCAATTCCAGGTTCTGGATTCTCTCTCCTTCATCTGTTTATTTTGGTCGTATTTATATGGAGGGAGAGGTTGCTCGAGTCAGCATGCCCTCGAACTCTTTGGCTTGGTGCATTAAATGCACGAGATACTACATTTAATGCATGGGATCTGTTAGTTTTGGCGAGAAAGCGTTCTATTGGTTGGAAGTATTTTAGTCATTTATGAAGGATATGACTTGTCATCTTGGGGCTTACTCTAGGATGGCTACACGGTCAGATTGGGTGAACTAGACCTACCATCATAAGGATAAAAGTACTTGAGTGCTGTATTCTTGAGTTCCTAAACATCAGGCGTTATGACGTCAGGAAGTGGTTCAAACAGTGGCTATTGTTTGGTATCTAGTCACGTCAGTCAAACAGGCTGGCGCCCGAGGTACCTCGAGGAGGTGACCTCGAGGGTGCCAGTATTAGAGGGATCGAATGACTCGAGGAGGTTCACTCGAATAAGTAAGAAATGAGTGGGCTCGAGTGACATTTGTCCTGGGTGAAGTTTTATCCAAGTGTGCCAAGAGGGTTGGTAACAACTCCCAACGTTGCCTTGTTCTCAATCCTCCAAACCATGTCCCTGCGAAGTTCCCAAGAGGAGATAGCTTGATAGAGCATGAAAGCTCTCCCATGCCCTGCCAGGCATGGTCCCTCATGGGTACCAAGTGATCCCGCTCAACATATACATTCATAAGATAAAGTACATAATACAACATTCTACTTCTTATTACAAAGTATTGTCATCCGGGTGACCTTTGTTCTTCGAGCCAGGTCGGTTGGAGGCTCTTCGGGGTAAAGCGATATGAGCTATTTGCTTGTGAGGAGCTTCGAGGTGGGTCCTGCGAGCTACTTGCATGAAGTATCTTCAAAGTGTGTTTGTGGGGAATCTTTCTCTGTAGCTGATCAGTTCACTTGGCCGAGTTAATAATATGCCAAAAAGGACCTATTTGTTTAGTTTGATATATTCATTCAAAAGAAAATAAAAGAATTATTTTGAAGGAGTTTTGATGGATATATCAGCGGGGTTGCACAGTGATAATGTGTCCTAGTTATGCTTATTTTGTCATGACGCTATTGATTTGTCGAATCATTAATATTCTAGGCTTGTGTGCATTATGCTCGTTTTGTTTATTAAGCTCAACTTTAATAATCACTTGAGGCTAAAGCTTAGTTTGATAAAGTTTTGCGATCAGTTAAAACTTCTTGAACATATTTGAGTGTTTGGGTTATATTCTTTTATTTCTAGTTCATACCCATTCATTCCATTCCACGCATTTAGACACATCGATACTATGCTAGTGTGTAAAGCTTATATGTTTTGTGGTCATTTATACCTATATATGTGTGCCGAATTTCATTGATATATTTTTCATATATTATATCTGGTATGTTTGTTGTATTTGTGAAATTTGCATTTTTTGAAAAAATTGAAAATTTTCAAAAATAGTTGGTGTGTTTCCTTTTGAGATGAGCATTACACATGCTTGATTTACATCTTTTGTGATGATATATTTTCTTCGTCGTGATGTTTTGCGCTTAATGTTTATTTTTTTCTACTTCTTTGTATATTTTTCTATTTCGATAAAAACAAAGGGGGAGAGCAAATTAAAACGTAGTTTTTGATGAGTTTGACTTATGGGGGAATATTTATTTATGATTTATTTTATTTCAAACTCGATGCATCACGAAGGTATACGTTTGTTGTCTCATATGTGTAGGTACTCAAAACGGAATTCAAGACACACAAATGAAGACAAAGTTAAGAAAACGGAAGAAGAAAAAGCTTTGAAGAAAAAGAGACTTATGTCGTTCCGTTCTAGGGTTGGGAAGGGTATTAGTAAACTTCTAATAGGAGATTTTGATTTTAATTTGGTGTTCGGTCATATGTTTGTTTTGTACCAGAATAGCCAAATGGGGAGATTTGTAAGAACAATTTTTCTGACATTGCTCATAGCATAACTTTAGGCTAGTTTAGCATATGCCGTTACAAATCGTCACGCACCGTCAAGACGAACCGAACTCAGGCATCTCCAAGTTTGAAGACTTATCGACAACTCGAAAGATATAAAACGAATTTAGAGTTTGAATTAATTCATAGAATTATATGTGGGATGTTTAATTTTTATAAAAAAGATGAACATGATTTTTTATTGAATCAAAATATTTTTTTCAAGACTTGTAGGCGGAGTTTTAAAAAAAATTATTTTTTTATAGGTCGTTCAAACGACAGGAGCAAGTCGTTCGAACGACTGCATCGAACGACATTAGTTGTCGCCTGATGAGGTCGCGCGAAGCTCGCTCGTTGTTTTCATCAAACGACCCCATATTGTTTTGTTTTAAACGCCGTTTGATAGGTCGCCAGATCACTCGATCTAAAGACATGAGTTGTCGTTCAAGCGAGATAGAGAAGTTATTTAAATGACATCTCTATGTCGTTCGAACGATCTCTTATCTCGTTCGAGCGACCCCGACGACTCAAGTTTATTATAAATACCTGATTCCTGATTCTTTACGTTTTAAGAATTTTGCAAGACACGTTTCTGCATATCTGCAGCAAAATTTCTTCAAGTTTTGTGTTGAAAAACACTGTTTTAATTCACAAAAAAACATCCCGCAATATTGTTTTTGTGAATTAGTTTAGAACCCTAGAAAGTTTTGTATCTCTTGCATACACCTTGGTGGAGAGGCTCTCCATTGCTGATTTGTGATACCTGCGAGTAGATCTGTAAATGGATCGGATTCGGACCGGATCAGGCAAATCGAAATCCGAATCCGTTTAAGTTAAACGGATTTCTGATCCGATTATCCGATGGATTATCTGTTAGGGTTACGAATTCGATTTGTTAAGAATCCGTTAATCCGACCCGTTTATCCAATCCGATCCGATCCGATTATTTATTTGTTTATTTATTTTAATTATGATTTTCATTAAAAAAATGTAATTTTAAGTTGAAATTACATTTTTTAACCACTTAATTTGCAACATTTTTTTTTATTTCATCTCTTATTTCGTAATGATAGTTTCAAATCCAAATAATGATATTTCCAAATCATATGTTTGGCTTTCATCTCTAATTTCATAAATTTAATTTGCAAATGTTTCCAAGATCAAAGTCCAACATTTATTCTTAGATAAAAAGTCCATCATTCAAAATCAAGCTAACACCAAGACAGAAGTCCACCATTCAAATATTAAACACACCATCCATCACAAATAAACCCAAGATCAAATCCAATAACATTCAAAATCCAAAAATTACAAACATGACTTGGATAAAAGTTCAAAATCAAAATACAAAACCACATCTTCACTTCAACTTTCTCCTTCAAAGCCACCCTGAAAAACAAAAGAAAATAATGGACATTTATCCTTCAAACATAAATACAAATATTGTAAAATAACATATGTTAAAAAATAAAAGAAAATAATGAACTTACTTAGTGATTATCTTCTTCTATGCTACCACTGAAACAAACCTTATGATTCTTGAATAGCTGAAACAAATATTATAAAGATTTAGATATTTGAAGAAAAGAAAAAACATTAAAATAATGACAAATTAAATAACTACTTACTTGACGTTTTTTGTGATTCTATCCAATCTGTAGTAATAACTGAAGCTTCAACAATCTCGGGAAGTAAAGATGCACGTGTCTCATCAATAACTCTACCTCCAATACTAAAGGCAGACTCGGAGGCAACTGTAGTTACTGGGATAACTAAAATATCACGTGCAATTTGTGCCAAGGTAGGAAGCTTACCACTACACATTTGCCACCACGTCAAAATGTTAAAATGTTCTTTTCTTTGGTAAATAGGTTCTTCCAAGTATTGATCCACCTCAGTTTTTTGAAAAGAATTAACATTGGCGGATTGATTATACCAAGTACCAAACTCCGAATCCTCATCAATCACACTAAGACCCCCCGTATGAGATGTACTACTCCCAATTCCATCAATCACATCTCGAGTTCCCATTGAACCCACACCAAAAGAATTATCACCCCCATACTCCAAATACAAATCCATAAAAGCACTACACACTCTCCGTACATAACTACTAGCATGAACACCGTAGATTTTATTATCATAGAACTCAACATACACCATCTTACACCTCGGATCAAGCACAACAACAATAGCCAACACTAAACTACATTCATCGCAATATTTTTCAAACTTTTCCCTCATTGGGATAGACATCAAACGAAGGCACTCATGCTCACTTTCCTCCAAACTCATCAACACTAATTGAATTTTACAAACATCGGCAAAGAAAACATTTGCAGTCGGAAAATTTGTACCACTAAAATGGCGTGTAGCGTCATATGATTTTTTCAAACAACCGCAAACCAATTTTGCCATCCCCCACTCATCTTCGGATGGACAATGTTTGTAATTTTTATCAATTTGTGCCAAGCGAGTAAAAGCTTCTTGCAAATCTAAAGCCGTTTCAAGCATTAAGTACGTGGAGTTCCAACGATTAGGTACATCCATGGGAACTTGTTTTTTACTCCTTATCTTGCTTTGATTGCATGCAACGTCAATTTTTTGTTTCCCATGTGATGACTTGTGCAAATATCTAATAGTGTCTCTAATGCTAAGAATAAGACCCCCAATCACTTTCAACCCATCATGAACAATCAAATTAAGAATATGGGCAGGCACTACAACGAACATGATACAAATCACCACCCAAACAAAGTAAAGATTTATTACTCAACCAACTTCTTAAGTGCCTAACAATTACATCATTAGAACCCGCATTATCCACCACCATTGAAAATAATTTTTTATCCAAATTCCATTCCAAAATCAAATCCAAAATGAACTTAAACAATGTTTCACCATCATGTGGGTATTCAATACACCTATAGTTAATGATTTTCTTTTGTAAAACCCATTTATCATCAATGTAATGCGCCGTCAAACAACAATAGGCAATGTTTTGATGGTCGGAAGTCCATAAATCCATAGTCAATGTTATTTTAGATGACTGACTTTCCAAGACAATGTAAAATTTAATCTTTTCTTCTCCATGTAACTCCATAATATCAGACCTAATGGTGTTTCTTGACACTAACTTAAATTGAGGATTTAGGCCATTATAAAACTTCTCAAAAAATTTATGCTCCACCATGTTAAATGCATAATTATGTTTCACTATCATTATAGCGAGGTCCCTCCTACTTCTTTTCTGATCAAACTTAAAGGTTTCAATATTTATGGTGTCATCCACAATTTTTTTAGAAGCTTTTATCATTTGTTAAGAAATGTCGGTTTGAGAACCCGTACACCTAGTTATATGGGACCTAAGGTGACCAGTACCTTTACTACTACCCCCAACAAATATTTTTTTTGCAACGACCACATTTGTCCTTGTCTTCACCTTTAGCATCTTTAAATTTAATAAAAACAGTCCATACCGATGATGTATGGTGTCTACTCTTCTTTGATGGTCCTTGTTCATCGTCTTATTGTTGACTATCAACGTCGATAACATCATTTCAACCCACACCGCTCGAATTTTGACAAGGATCCAATGAAGACATACCTACCAAAAAAAAATAGTGAATAACATTAATTTGGGACTGAAAAAACATTGGTATAAGAAAAAATTGGTTGAAAAAATTCAGCAATCAGAAAAAATTTAGTCAATGTATATATTATATACCCAATGTATATATTATAATGAATTAGCATATACCCATCATATTTAATCACAAGCAACGAATATAAGAAAAAGAAAAACACATGTGTAGTAACAAAAAACATGTGTAACTGCGTAATCAGATGTGTAGTTATAAAAAAAATCGAAGTTATTATTGTACAAGTCTACAACGAAATCAGAAGAAGAAAAAAAAATCAGTAGATGAAAAAAAATCAGAAGAAGAAGAAAAAGTTTGCAACGAAATCAACACTACAAAATCAGCACTACAAGTCTACAACCTAAGTTATTGTACAGAAGAAGAAAAAAAAAACATACATGCAGGCTGCGGCGACGAAGGACATATCTGAATGAGGGATAAATGAGGGAGGAGAGGAGGATGTGTGTGAGAGAGAGGGGGGGGGGGGGGCTGCGCCGCTCAGCTGTGAAGTGGGTTTTAGATTAAGTTTAGCAGGTATAGTGTGAATGTGTATGTAGTGTGTGCATGTGTTTGGGTTTTTGTTTTGTGTGGTCTTTTGTGTTTGTGTTTGTGTGTGCGTGTGTTTGTTCAGCGTGCGTGTGTCTGTCCAACGTGCGTGTGTAGTTTTTATAATGTATATTATTATAAATAAATTATATGATATATATTAATTAAAAATTATATATATATATATATATATATATTAATCGGATCAGATTATTAACGGATCGGATCATACGAATCCAAATCCGCTCCGTTTAATAAATGGGTAATCGGGTTTCTGGCTTGATCCAAATCCGTATAAACGGATCAGATTCGGATAAAATCTGATCCATTGACAGGCCTACCTGCGGGGATTCACTGTGAAGACGAAGGCTAAGTCTAATTCGGAGGACTGCGGTCATATGACTCTTGCGAGCGTCATAGTTGTTCCTTAGAAAATTTTGAAGAATAGCGTGTTATGCTTGTGGGGGATCAAGTAGTTTGTAAGTCGACTCTCTTATAAATTTCTAAGTGAATAAATGTTTTTACCCGAAAGAGTTTTTTTCCTGAAACTTAGCCTTGTTGTATTTGCGTGTTTGATTTATCTGTTTTATCACCATAGATGAATGATTAGGATAAACAAGATAAAATCAATTGAAAAGTCGCTTCCGCATATTTTCAACTTTGTGTTACAATATTTTATTGAAATTATCCTTTACGATTATCTTCGCGCTACAAGTGGTATCAGAGTTTTTTAAGCGATCTTACCTTTAAAAAGTGGTATTAGAGCAGGTTGCACTAATTTATTGTGTTTGATCTTTTTTACCTGCTTTTTAGGTGATTGTGTTTTCATCGCTCCTACGCTAGTTTTTACTCTCGATGAATTCTCATAGTTTTGATGATTTAAATCGTTTTAATTTGACGTTTGCAAAAAGAATTAAAGTTCTGGAAAAAGAAAATTGTCATTTTAAATCTGCTATTTATCTTTTGCAAATGGTTCAAAATCTAAGAAATTTTTATCGCGAGAAATTTTTTGCTTTGTACCATGACTCTATTGCTTTAAAATTGTTCAAAAAGGAGAGTGATGATAGAATTCTATTTTTAGAAAAAGAATTGGAGGACTAAAAAAACTCTAGGATTTATGTTTGTGCCGAAGAGGATAAAAATATTTTGATAAATGATTTTGTTGCACGTGAAAAGACTCTTAGGGAAAAGTTTACTTTTATTGAGGGGAAGCGCGATGACCTTTTAGGAATTATTGAAAATTTTTAAAAGGCATCCCTAAAATTGGAAGAGTCTAATTCTTTGCTTGAGTAAAAAATTTTGAGGTTGAAAAACGATTTTAAAGACTCAAGTAGTGATGATTCCGACACGCCTGTTTTTAATACTTCCGTTGATAATGCTAAGACCATAATTTGTTTTAGAGGGTCAACCAAATCCAGGGACGTTAGAAAAGGTCAACCCATAATTACCATTCCCCGTATCTATACATGTTCACACCGTGATAGGAAAAATCACCTTAGGTCTTTTTGTTTTGATCTTGGAAGAGGTCCTAGGAAGTTGAAATCTAGTGTCCCATTGGTTCCCCAAACCCCTATTCGACGTTTCACATCTATTTGGGTTAGGAAATCACTTTTAGAGGCGCTAGATGGTAAAGTAGTTGATTCTCACATGCTTACACATGATTCTTCTCTTGTCATATCATATGAATGATTGTTTGCATGGTTTGTTTATCATACGCTATTTGTGCTTTATGATATATTTTTGCTAGTGTTATGACATGTGTACTTTTTGTATTAAATTTTTTCTTATTGTGTCATATTTGAAAACATACAAAAAGATTTTTGGTTTTACATATTTTTTGAAAAATACAAAAAGATTTTTTAAAATATTTTGAAAAATTCAAAAAGATTTTCGGTTCTTTGTGTATTTTAGTTTTACACTTTTGGTGTGGCATATTGATGTGTTTGAATTCAATTCACTATGCAATTTCCATGTGGCTATGACATTTGGTTATGACTTTAGATACTTGAATTGATCTTAACCATGTTTATGGAGTTATTTCGAAATTGACTTGCTTTATGGATTCGACTTTGTACATGCCTCCACACACACATGCACGAGCTTATTGGATTTTGACTTCATGATGTAGATTTGATTTTGGTGAGATGTTCTCTTACCAATCTTGCCATCTACATGTTTATTTGATTATGGAGGATTTGTGCATGTGATAACCGTTGTCCGTGAGGAATTTATTTGGTATTGAAAAATGATGAATTTGCACGGGAAAGGCTTGCGAGTGAATAATAATCACGTCGTGAAAGTCACCGTTTTAAAAGAGCTCGAGAAAAAATTAAGGTAATAAAAAGAATAATACGCCAAAAGGCCCAATTTATTTAGTTTGATATATTCATTTAAAAGAAAATAAAAGAATTATTTTGAGGGAGTTTGGATAAAAATATCAATGGGATTGCACAATGACAATGTATCCTAGTTATGCTTTTTTTTTTCACGACGCTATTGATTTGTAGAATCATTAATATTCTAGGCTTGTGTGCATTGTGCTTGTTTTGTTCATTAAGTTCAACTTTAAAATCACTTGAGGCTAAAGCTTAGTTTGATAAAGTTTTTCGGTCAATTAGAGCTTCTAGAATATATTTGAGTGTTTGGGTTATAATTCTTTTGTTTCTAGTTCACACTCATTCATTCAATTCCACATGTTTAGTCACATCGATAATATGCTAGTGTGTAAAGCTTATGTGTTTTGTGGTCGTTTATACCTATATATGTGTGCCGAATTTCATTGATATATTTTTCATATATTATATATGGTATGTTTGTTGTATTTGTGAAATTTACATTTTTTTTTAAAATTGAAAATTTTCAAATATATGTGGGGTGTTTGCTATTGAGATGAGCATTACACATGCATGATTTACGTATTTTGTGATGATATCTTTTCTTCGTCGTGATGTTTTGCGCTTAATGTTTATGTTTTTCTACTTCTTTGTATATTTTTCTATTTCGATAAAAACAAAGGGGGAGAGCAAATTAAAACGTAGTTTTTGATGAGTTTGACTTATGGGGGAATATTTATTTATGATTTATTTTATTTCAAACTCGATGCATCACGAAGGTATACGTTTGTTGTCTCATGTGTGTAGGTGCTCAAAGCGGAATTTAAGACACACAAATGAATGCAAAGTTTGGAAAAGGGAAGATGAAAAAGCTTTGAAGAAAAAGAGACTTATGCCGTTCCGTTATAGGGTTGGGAAGGGTATTAGTATTCTTATTATAGGATATTTTGATTTTTATTTAGTGTTCAGTCATTTGTTTGTTTTGTACCGGAATAGCCAAAGGGGGAGATTTGTATGAACAATTTTTCTGACATTGTTCATAGCATAACTTTAGGCTAGTTTGGTGTATCCCATTACAAATCGCCACTCATCATCAAGACGAACCGAACTCAAGCATATCCAAGTTTGCAGACTTTTCGACATCCCGAAAGGTATAAAATGAATTTAGAGTTTGAATTAATTCATGGAATGTGATGTTTAATTTTTATCAAAAAGATTAACATAATTTTTTATTGAGTCAAAATAATTTTTTCAAGACCTATAGGTGGACTTTTAAAAGAAAATAATTTTTGTTTAGGTCGTTCAAATGACATTAACACGTCGTTAGAACGACAAGAGCAAGTCGTTTGAATGACTGCATCGAACGACATTATTTGTCGCTTGATGAGGTCGTGCAAAGCTTGCTCGTTGTTTTCATCAAATGATCCCATACTGTTTTGTTTTAAACAACATTTGATAGATCGCGAGATCACTAGATCTAATGACATGAGTTATCGTTCAAGCGAGATAGATAAATCGTTCAAATGACATATCTATGTCATTCGAACGATCTCTTATCTCATTCGAGCGACCCCACCGAATCAAGTTTATTATAAATACCTGATTCCTGGTTCATTACGTTTTAAGAATTTTGCAAAGTACGTTTTTGCATGTATGTAGCAAAATTTCTTCAAGTTTTGTATTGAAAAATACTGTTTTAATCCACAACAAAACATACTACAATATTGTTCTTGTAAATTTGTTTAGAACCCTGAAATTTTTTGTATTTCTTGTATACACCTTGATGGATAGGTTCTCTATTGCTGACTTATGATACTTGCGGGGATTCACTGCTGAAGACGAAGGCTGATGCTAATTCGGAGGACTGCGATCATGTGACTTTTGCGAGCGTCATAGTTATTCCTTAGAGATTTTTGAAGAATAGCGTTGTAACACCCCGTATTTTTGTGCATTTAAATACTTAATTAATTCGGGTAAATTTTAAATTACTTGCGTATCGTAATTTAATTGAATTAATTATGGTAATATTTATTTAAATATTAATCGAAGAGTAAATGGTTAATATTTATGAAATTGAATTACTAAGTGAATAGTAATAATTTATTTACTTCATAACGTGTATTAGTGACGTGGTATTTATTTATCTCATCCGGGAGTCGGATATAGACTAAGTTGGGTGTGAGATAGGAACTTTTAATAAATTAATTCAGATATCAATTATGAGCGCACGGTTGAGTCTGGATGGACTGAGATAGTCGAAAAAGAGTGCTCAGGGGTAGTAAATGGGTCTCGAGTCATTTTTAGGCATAATCGGGTCCACACGGTGGTGTCCGGGTCACTTGGGCTTGGCCCATTAGACTAAAAACGGGATTAGTGTATTAAACCTAAATCTAAGAAGTGTTGAACGACAGAAAAACACAAAACTAAACTTAAGAGTTCGAGAGAAAGCTAGAGGGATCAATTGGAAGAACAATTGGGGATCTTTTTGGAGACAAAACAAGGAACAAATTGGGTCTTCTTCATCAAACCTTTCTCTACCTCAACAGATCAGACTCTAAGAACCCCAAAAGGCAAGTGGTTAACTTTTGTGATTTTTAATTGTGATAATCAATTCATATTGTAGTGGGTGTATCATAAATCCGTTTTTGGGTGGTTATTCCATTGAAATTGGGTATTCGATGAATGAAATACTTTGATGAGATTAAGGGTGAAAGTAATTGTGTTTTATGATTCTGGAGTGTAAGAGTATGAATCGTATGTTAAATCCAGTTAGAATTGATGTTAACTTTCTGATAATAGAGATGTAAATTTTTTTTGGATGTTTGAAACCCGGATAAAATCCGAATCTAGAAAACGTTGGAATTCATGGAAATTAGTTGTTGAATTAAGGTTTCTGGGATGATTCGAACCTGTATTCATGTGATAATATTGTTGATTGTGATCGGAGAATATTGAGATTGAAACTAAAAGCTTGGTTGGGTTAACAATGGAGGAAACAGAAAACTTGGGGAAGAAGGGTATCTGATCGATCGATCGATCGACCCAGGGAGTCGATTGATCGATGGTCCCAAGATTTTGGCAGGTTGGCCAGTTTTAATATATAAAGGGGATTTATTTATAAGAATTAAATTCCAAAGTATTTATTTAGGGAAATAAATATAAGAATAAATTTCCTAACAATTATGGGGAATATAATTGAATTAGGGGGTGTAATGTGGGTGACACATTATGGATAAATTTTGGGATAATAATTCCTAAGTATTAATTTCAGACAGAGGGAAAATATCCGTGTAATGTAGTTGAGCGACACTACTTTAAGAAAATTAATTAAAGTGAAACTAATTAATTAGATTAGAGTCAGACCATAGACTCGGGATTTTTGTACTAGTGTTACGGTATTTGTACACGGTAAAGCCGATAATTAATTATTATATATATACGGTGTGTGTTATTTATATATATATATATATACAGAAAGTCTCATGCAAGGACTCCTTATGGTGAAGACCCCGCTACATACCATTTTTTTTAAATAGAAAAAAAAAATGAATTTTCTGATGAAACTTCATGGATATGATATCCATGGTGAGAAGTTCATCTCCAATTTTTTTCATCAAAAAATTCAATAAAAAAAAAACGTTGAGATGAGGTGATATGTAAAAAAATGGTATAAATATGCATTTTCAACCGTTGAAATGTTGGGTCGGCGTCAGCCGTCTTATTGATTGAATTTTTTTATGAAACTTCATGGATATGATATTCTCACTATCGATATCATATCCATTAAGTTTCATAAAAAAATTCAATCAAAAAGTGGGTGAGATGATCGCCAACATTTCAACAGTCGAAAATGCATATTTATACCATTTTTTACATATCACTTAATCTCAAGGATTTTTTTATTGAATTTTTTTATGAAAAAAATTGGATATGATCTTCCTACCATGGAGATCATATCCATGAAGTTTCATCAAAATATTAATTTTTTTACTATTTTATAAAAATAGTATGTACCGGAGTCTGCACCATAAGGAGTCCTTATAGGAGAGGGCCTCTCTCTCTCTCTCTCTCTCTCTCTCTCTCTCTCTCTCTCTCTCTCTCTATATATATATATATATATATATATATATATATATATATATTGTGTGTGTGTGTGTTTATAAGTATCAGTGATTAGATATTTATTTAAATTATATACTCTAGTGCTATCAAGGGAGGTTGCGCGATGTGGGTGAATGCCCTAGCTTGAGGAGTAGGGCGAGTATATCCCCAGGTCATAGTGTCCAATTATAGAGATGGGGTATTGTCATGATGTCCTCATACTCGGGGGAATATGACCTCCTCCATTACGTTTATTATTTACGTTCTGATTCGGCGGACCATTGTTGTCTCGGGACTCCAGGTGGTACTGAGTAGCCTGGGTTGATAGCACTTTAGAGAATACATCCGGTGAGTTATTATTCTGGAGGATGGGCTATTATATATTCAACATATGTGTGAATGTTGTTGTTGATGCAAAAAACTGGACCGAATCCCATTTTTATGATCACAGATAAATAGATAAAATCAATCCAATCAAGCACATGAGAGACAAAGATTTTTAAAGTGGCTCGGCTATAAGGAAAAGCCTACGTCCACCGTTATTTTATTCCCAGGGGTTTACAATAGCACAATGTGGTGTAGAGAGATAAAAAGGTGTGGATATTGTGTATGGTGTCTCTCGGTTCTCTTGGATCTCCTTTTGGCTAAGGGAATACATGTATTTATAGTGATGGGAGATAAAGAGATTCATTGTATGTAGACATTTATACATTATGTCTACATTCAACGAATCTAATTGTTGAATTGCTTGGTATGCTATGTGTTGTCATCTATAGTATAAATGTACATTAATGCTCATTAAATGCATAGTTATCCTTTGATCTTCCTGGTTGGTATGCCGATCAACTCTCCTCGGGTGCCGACTAATTCTCCTCGGGGGCCGACCAACTCTCCTCGGGTGCCGACTAATTCTCCTCGGGTCTGACTAACTCTCCTCGGGTGCCGACCAACTCTCCTCGGATGCCGACCAACTCTCCTCGGGTGTCGAATATTGCCACGTAGGATGACATGTGTCCTTTTCTGATTGGTCCTCGTAGATGGAGAATTTTTGCGTTAACAGAAGCCCCCAATGCTCCATGCTTGATGGTTTACTTGAAAGGATGGAGTATTTATTCCACAGTGTTGCTCGGTGCTCGTGAAATTCTTGATCTACCTTCTTGATTTGTTCAACGTAAAGTGCATTATCTCCTGGACGACATATGATGCAGGCTGATCGACTGTTGCTAATCTTTCTTTTGAGGAACTCCGTGTGCTATGTATCACCCCTGGGAATTTGGATGCATCCATGCTATAGTATGCAACTTGTAGCTTGTCATAATCTTCAAGTATGTTGATTGGTTCGCTAGCCGACCAACTGCCTCCTGGCCGAGCCACTGAGTGCTAACTTCACGTGCTTGATTCTTCTGATTTATGATCCTCTGAATCCTTTGTCGAGTAACATACTAGCTTTTGAACCCAAATCTTCAATCTGATTAGTACCAAGCTAGTGGTGGACTTCGAAACATTTTCATACAACTTCTTCTTCAATATTAGTGAGGATAGTAGTAGTAAAGATCTCAGTGCTGTAGATGCTAAATTTGACTTCTTAACTTCAATAGTATGTGCATAATAACTCCTGAATATGCCTCCTGAACTTCTGAATGCACCTCCTGAACTTCTGAATACGCCTCCGTGTGAGTTTGTGAAGTTGAATTTGGTGCTCGACTGCATGATGTTATAAGAATGTGCCACCAAATGAACAAATATATCTGTAATAGAAGCCCCCAAATGAACAAATACTTTATTGAGCACCTACTAGATCGACCATCCGTGATGAATATCAGGATGCTCAAAGATCTTAACTTCATAAATTCTCCTCTTGCTTTAAATGATCCACCTGCTGGCGAGGAACCTGTTTCAAAAGCAGAGGGGAAGAAACCAATATAATGGGAATATTGATGTAATAAATTTGTATTTCATTCCTAATGTATTTTGTTTTTGATTTTAATGAAAGACTTTCATTTTTGTTCGCAATCTTAATTGCTATTATCTTGTAAAATACTTTACATCTGTGCATATGTATCTGTTAAAAAGATAACAATATTTTATTGTTTGTCGATCAACTTATTGTCGACTAGTTTGAATTTGTGGTAACCATTTGATAAAAAATGATGTTTTGTTTGTCGACCGACTTAGTAAAAAAGTTACGAGTATAAAAAATGTTGCTCGATCACTTTCTCGTTTTCATAAAATGTTTCCGACCAACCAAGGTCGGTAAATTTTCCTTTTCGACCAACTACAGTTAGTGGGTTTTTATCCCCGACCAGCCATAGTTAGTGGATTTTTCCTCTACGAGCAACTTTGGCGCTTTCTGGAATAATCTTACCTCCCGACCAACATAAGTTGGCATTTCTGAGAATATATTTACCTCCCGACCATCATAAGTTGGCATTTTCCAGAATATATGTACTTCCTAACCAACATAAGTTGGCATTTTTAGGAATATTTTGTTTCCTAACCAAACAGGTTGGCATTTTTAGGAATATTTTGTTTCCTAACCAAACAGGTTGGCATTTTTAGGAATATTTTGTTTCCTAGCAAAACAGGTTGGCATTTTTAGGAATATTTTGTTTCCTAACCGACCGAGGTTGGTATTTTTAGGAATATTTTATTTCCTAGCCAAACAGGTTGGCATTTTTAGGAATATTTTATTTCCTAGCCAAACAGGCTGGCATTTTTAGGAATATTTTGTTTCCTAGCCAAACAGGTTGGCATTTTTAGGAATATTTTGTTTCCTAACCAACCGAGGTTGGCATTTTTAGGAATATTTTGTTTCCTAGCCAAACAGGTTGGCATTTTTAGGAATATTTTGTTTCCTAACCAACCGAGGTTGGCATTTTTAGGAATATTTTGTTTCCTAACCAACTGAGGTTGGCATTTTTAGGAATATTTTTGCTGAGTAGTCTGAGCTTTGCCGAGTTTTATCGAGTAGTGTGTAGCACTAGTATTCCCCCAAAAAAATTCAATAAAAGGAGCAGGTATAACAGCTTCACTTCCAAACGCCAGCATATATGGTGATTCTCCAGTTGCTGCTCGGGGAGTAATACGATAAGCCCACAGTACTGACTGTAACTCGTTGATCCAGTTTGCTTTTGCGTCACTTAGTCTTTTCTTTAATCCATTTAGTAGTGTTCTGTTCGTCACTTTAGTCTATCCGTTGCTTTGAGGATGTCCTGGTGCCGAGTGGATCTTTAAGATATTGGACTGATGGCAATAGGCAGCGAACTCCTCGTTGTCAAATTGTGTTCCATGGTCTGTGATGAAGGCATGAAGAAGACCATATCGACAGATGAAATTCTTCCAGATAAATTGGTACACCTTGTCGTACGTCATATCAATGAGAGGCTCCGCATCTACCCACTTAGTAAAATAATCCACTGCGACGACGAGGTATTTGAACCTTCCCCTGGTCGTTGGCAGTGGCCCGACCAGATCTACTCCCCACATGGAAAATGGCCAAGGGGAAGTGATGGGTGTCAACAATGCTTGTGGAGTTCTTCGGATGGAGGAAAAGCGCTGGCACTTGTCACATTTCTTGGTATAGGCTATACAATCATCTCTCATCATTGGCCAGTAGTATCCCTGCGTCATCATCCTTTGCAAAAGCGTCCGACCTGCTACATGGGCTCCACAAGACCCTTCATGGACCTCTTCAATCAAATCTTTCACCTTGGTGGGATTCACACATCTTTGCAAACCTTCCATAATTCCTCATCTATATAGAATACCGTTAATTAATACATACCGAGCAGCTTTAAACTTCAATTTCTTGGCTGCGAGCTTGTCAATTGGTAATTCTCCCTCCTCAATATATGCCCTGATGGGATCCATCCAAGATGGTCCTAAATCAAGGGTAATAAAATTCATCGTCAGATCTTCATCTATACTCCGACCAACTAAAACTTCAATTGGGATTGTTCTTCGTAGCTCGGTACGAGTAGCTGATGCTAATCGAGCTAAGGCGTCTACTCTCGCATTCTCCATTCTTGGTATTCTGACCAGATGAATAGCAATAAATTCTGATACCAACTCCATCACCTTTGCATGATACCTAATCATTGATTCTCCTTTGGCTGCATATATTCCCAACATTTGACTTACGATCAATTGAGAATCACTGAAGACAATAACCTGCTGCGCCTCCATAATTTTTGCCAAATTAAGACCTGCAATCATGGCCTCATACTCAACCTCATTATTGGAATCTTTGAATTAGAATCGTAGGGCGTATTCCATATCGACCTCGTTCGGGCTGTTCAAAACGATCCCTTCCCCACAGCCTGTTGTGCAAGATGAGCCATCTACATATAGCCTCCATATAGGTAACTCGTCTTCAAATTTTTGATCTTACAGAGTTCCTCGATGAAATATTTTTTGCTTCCTTTCATCCTCCCCTGATATTTCTTGCTCCTCGTCGATCATCTTTTCTTGCCCTTTTACCAACCGGAGTTGGTCTGAGCTCGAAATTGATGATCCTGTAACATCCACTCGCCCTTTTACCAACCGGAGTTGGTCTGAGCTTGTGTCTGTTAATTCTGTAACATCCACAGGTTGATTAGCGAGCAACTTTTGCTCCTTTGGGGTATCAGGATAGGTGAACTCTGCTATAAAATCTGCTACAGCCTGCCCTTTTAGCGATGATCTGGGTTCATAAACTATATCATATTTACCGAGCTCTATTGCCCAATACATCAATCTCCCTGATTTGTTTGGTTTATGAAGGGCTTGCCTCAACGGCATATCAGTATATACTACTATGGTATGAGCCTGGAAGTATGGCCTCATTCTCCTTCTTGCCTCAATCAACGGCAGTGCCAATTTTCCAAGCCTCGAATATCTGATTTCTGCTCCTCGGAAGGCCTTACTCGTGTAATAAATTGGTTGTTTGCACTCCATTCTCCACTCTGATCAACGCCGAGCTAACTGCATTCTCCGATACTGCTAGATACAAGTACAATTTTTTCCATCACCGGCCTGGACAACAGTGGAGGTGCTCCCAGGTATTTCTTCAAGTCTTGAAAGGCCTTCTCACATTCATCATTCCACTCAAAAGTCTTTCGGAGCGTTGTGAAGAATGGGAGACATCTATCAGTTGCTCGCGATACAAATCTGTTGAGTGCTGCTACTCGTCCTGTGAGACTCTGTACTTCTTTCTTCGTCGTTGGAGATCGCAGCCCTAATAGGGCTGTGATCTTTTCAGGATTTGCTTCAATGCCTCGTTGATTGACAATGTACCCGAGAAACATGCCTTCTCGAACTCCAAATATGCACTTCGTCGGGTTCAGCTTCATTTGATATTTATCCAGTTGATCAAAGGTCTGGCCTAAGTCAACTAGATGATCGACAGCTTTCTTGCTCTTTATCAACATATCGTTAACATAGACTTCCATATTGCAACTGATTTGTTCAGCAAAGACCTTGTTCATCAGGCAATGATATGTCGCACCTGCATTTTTCAAACCAAAAGGCATAACATTATAACAATAAGTTCCCCTAGGGGTAATGAAAGAAGTACTCTCCCTATCTTCAGGTTTCATTTTAATCTGGTTGTAACCAGAATAAGCATCCATGAAGCTCAGCAACTCGTGTCCCGAGGTAGCATCGACTAGCTGATCAATTCGGGGCAGCGGAAAGTGATCCTTTGGGCATGCTTTATTGAGGTCGGTGAAGTCTACACACATCCTCCACTTGTTATTCTTCTTTTTTACCATCACCAAATTTGCTAACTAGTCTGGATATTTAACATCTTCAATGAAACAAGCTTTCTGGAGCTTCTCGACTTCCTCCTGTATAGCTTGATTCTTCTCGGGACTGAATACTCTTCTTCTCTTCTTCACAGGCTTGATCTCCTTATTCACATTGAGTTCGTGACATAAGAAGTTTGGGTATATCCCTGGCATATCTTCATGACTCCATGCAAAAGTTTGTCTTCTGCTTCTAAGGAAAGTTATCAATTCTTCTTTTAATGAGGCTTCCAACGACGAACATATTTGAGTAGTTCGTTCAGGGTGCTCGTCGTACAGAATGATATTTTCAGTAGCTTCCACCAATTGACCCTTCACGAGTTACGACTCATCTCTAGGATCCAATGTTTCAATTTATGCACCTTCATCCACTTGATAAGTAGTAGTCTTTTTCCTCGACTCCAGCTCCTCTTGCTCGACAGATGAATAATAACATTCCCGAGCTACTTTTTGATCACCTTTCACAACTCCTACTCCAAAATTTATTGGAAATTTTAGGCACTGATGTACTGTAGATGGCACTGCCTCGAACTTCTTCAATCCTACTCTTAACTCGATTAAGTCAAGTATGAAGCTCTATGCCCAGGATTGGGGCATGTATGAAATGAATCTGATGGTGCCAATTGAATTGTTGTTTGCAGTCTTGCTGCTGTGTTGTGTGCAGTCTAGTTGCGTTGTTTTTGTTCGGTATTGACCTTTTAAGGTCTTTATGTGCTGTTGATGAGCATCCAAGAATTGTACTGGGCAGATAATTTTTCCTGAGCACCTGTTGAGGCTGAATCATATAAAAATTACGATTAGAATAATTATTCAGCCGACCAATATATAGTGTGCATTGGCTTAAATATTGGACAATTTAAATTTCCAAATAATAATATGAGAGATAACAATCAAAATATCTCGTGTTCTCATAAAAATATGATGTACATAAACGTGTCTCCATAAAAATATTTAACGGACTTGTGATTATGAAATTTTCGTTTATTCATATTTGAAATAAAAACCGATCCACTAATTTAATAAAATCGTGATTTGCAATATTTAGCAGATTTGATAAATGAAAAATTGGACAACTAATTTATGTTTATAATCATAAAAAGCATTACTGAATCAAAAGATGTATGTATGTATGTACAACATATAATTGATTATTCATATATTGATAAAATTGATCGTATCAACACAATTACATAATATGATTATTTGTGCAGAGAACATAGTTTTCTTGAAGAGAAAGAAAATGGGTCTGATTCAATTCATGTTAATATCGGAATGGAAAATACATAACCGTTCTTAATGCTTATCCATATCCTAACATATTTGTTCAGAAAATCGTCAAGTGGATCCATAGATGCAAGGATTTGTATAATATTTATGAGTCTAAAATTCACCAGATCTCCAAATTGAAATCGATCACACAGTTAGTGCATATAAAAATTATGACTAAATTAAAAGATTTCCAAATGAATCAAATTTGTATATACTCATATAAAAGAATTTATGAATATAGAGAAATTATTTTATCTCCTTAAAGAAGAAATAATATAATATGTACACAAATTTCTCAAACTTTGTGATTATGAAATGTACATTTATCCAGATTTGTAAAATTAGATTCAACAATTTGTGAATATAAAATCATGATTGAATTAAAAGATGTATGCACAATATATAATTGATTTGATCTCTAAGTTTATGGATATAAACATATGAGAATCAGGATTTGAACAAAAATATAATGGGAATTTGAATAGTCATCAAAGATCTTTCACAAATTATTTCAAAATCAATAAAATAATTATCAAATCTTATCATCATCATATATATTGGTATATTTAATCATTTAAAATGATTATTCCATGATATAAAATTGAAACTTGAGAATCAAGCAAAAAGTTATGATTTATGAAATCCACTATTTTTCAGATTTCTAAATAAGAATTAATCTAACAGTTATGATTTTAAAATCATGATATGCAATATTTTGCAAATAAAAATTGGACAATTAATTTATGTATATAAACATAAAAATCATGATTGAATCAACAGATGTATGTATAATATATAATTTATTATACATATAGAAAATAAAAACTTAGCTTTTGATGGAGAACAATGCTTATAACACGTTCCCACAGACGGCGCCAATCTGTTGATGCAAAAAACTGGACCGAATCCCATTTTTATGATCACAGATAAATAGATAAAAGCAATCCAATCAAGCACATGAGAGACAAAGATTTTTAAAGTGGTTCGACTATAAGGAAAAGCCTACGTCCACTGTTATTTTATTCCGAGGGGTTTACAATAGCACAATGTGGTGTAGAGAGAGAAAAAGGTGTGGATCTTGTGTATGGTGTCTCTAGGTTCTCTTGGATCTCCTTTTCGCTAAGGGAATACATGTATTTATAGTGATGGGAGATAAAGAGATTCATTGTATGTAGATATTTATACATTATGTCTACATTCAACGAACCTAATTGTTGAATTGCTTGGTATGCTATGTGTTGTCATCTACAGTATAAATGTACATTAATGCTCATTAAATGCATATTTATCCTTTGATCTTCCTGGTTGGTATGCCGATCAACTCTCCTCGGGTGCCGACTAACTCTCCTCGGGGGTCGACCAACTCTCCTCGGGTGCCGAATAATTGTCCTCGGGTACCGACTAACTCTCCTCGGGTGCCGACTAACACTCCTCGGATGCCAACCAACTCTCATCGGGTGTCGAATAATGCCACGTAGGATGACATGTGTCCTTTTCTGATTGGTCCTCGTAGATTGAGAATTTTTGCGTCAATAGTTGTAATATGTTTTTACGTATATAATGGGATAAATAGTTATATACGGGTAATTACATTGATGAAGTGGATTGTATTAATTATATAACGGGTGTGAATGTTATATGGATTTAAAAAGGAAAAATGATTAACTAAGTGAATATGATTAACAACTTATAAATCATATATTAAGCATACTCGGGTTTGATACTTATAACCATGATACTTAGACATAGTAGTCTAATTAGGGGATTATGAAAATGAACGTTAGGTGTGCACAATAGTGGAGGGGTGAGTGAGTTCTCAAGAGAGTGCGACACTAACTTAAATATGAACAGCATTCATACATTTTAATTACTGCAAGTTAATCATTTGCTAAATATTTTCAAAAGATTTTGGGTTCTAACCCTTGCTATTAAATATTTTCAAAACCTTTTAAGCGTCCAACCATAGGGACGCCAGGTGTGACTTCGTTCCAGGAATTCGCAGCTGCAGCATATGTGGATGTTGCAGGATTTGGATAGACGCATCTAATTTTCTATTCCTAGTGTAGGGATTCATATCAGTTTATTTCGAGTATTTTGCTCACAGTTTTATTTAGTTTCTTTTCAAATTGTATGGGATTATTACTCTCTGTTAGTTTGGTTGGTTTTGGTTTTAACCGATATTTTATTCGGCAAGGCTTTTATTATTCTATATGGTGATTAATTCTATTAGCATTGAATGTTTTATTTTAATTTCACACTTATTTTATCTTAGATTAATAAAGATAAAATTTGACACCAGCTTTTTGAATACTAGGTGGTTAGTAAGATTTAAAAAGTTTTCGACACTAGGTGGTTAGTAAGATTTAAAAAGTTTTCGACAGTGATGCTAAGAATGAACCAGATGAGATTCCTATTTTAATTTGATATAGGTCTGATCACCCGAAATTTTATTAGGCGGGGTGTCACAAGCGTGTTATGCTTGTGGGTGATCAAGTAGTCTGTAAGTCGACTCTCTTGTAAATTTCTAAGTGAATAAAGGTTTTTACATTAAATGGATTTTTTCCTGAAACTTGGCCTTGTCATATTTGCGTGTTTGATTAATTTGTTTTATCACCATAGATGCATGATTAGGATAAACATAATAAAATCAATTTAAAAGTCGCATCCGCATATTTATAACTCGGTGTTGCAATTTTTTGTTGAAATTACCCTTTGCGATTATCTTCGCGCTTACAAGTGGTATCAGAGCTTTTTAAGCGTTCGTATCTTTACATATCAAATATGAATTCCAATGTTTAATCTCACATGTGACAATAAGGCTATCTAGTTTTACATCAACTAAAAGTGGGTGTTACATCTGACACTACAGTCCCCGGATGAACTTCATATTAAGTTCTATATAAATCGAGTGTATATTTTTGTGTCATATAATATTCCTTAACTTTAGTCTATCTCGTCAGACTATTTAACTTTTAATTCGCACCAATGATCGTATATACCCTTAGATTGCCCAATTATTATTCTCATTAATAATTGTCTATCACATTAGACAATTAGAACTTATTTTCGTTACCACGTATCCATGTCACTATGATAATTCAACTTTATTACCATTAAGTATTGTCTATATCTATAGACTATGAGAGTGCATTCTCATACTTGGTACACCACAATGTTTATATAGATAAATAGATATGTCCGCATAAATATATGTATGACACAAGACATTTATTTTTGATGTCCTGTTCGTTCTCTATCGGTAGTACCCGGAGGAGTCCCTCCTCCAAAAGTGAGTAAAAACAAAACACAAGCAAGTGAGGTGATACGTACGCAGTACACCGGTTCACAACTCATACCCAGCGGTGAGAAAAGATTCCAGCATCAACACCTACCTCTCGTAAGTGGCGTTGCTACGTAGTATCTATAATATGATCTTACACTAAGGTTATCCCACCTGTGCCTACGTGTGCTTCGATCTCGAACGCACGTGCAACCCCAACCGATAGGACGGTCCACGAACCCATGTATGTCCACGCAAAATAATATAATACATATTATTTTCCAATATGTATAAGCAGTTACTCTATAACTACTTTTACTCCAGAAATATCCATCCATATAAGTATATCCTTTTTAAGTTAATTATAACATTTTAGTCAGTTCTTACATAACTCATATTAAGTCGCCATCCTATGACTACTTCCCAATTTAATATTATGTCCCATATATTGCCTCCTAGGCTAAATAATCATATTTATTTCATCATTTATTTGTCCATAAATGTCTAGGTATAGTTATCCCAAACTAACCTTCCCAAAGCCATTATAGGTATAGTTATGTAACACCCAGTAATTTTTAACGATTTTTAAATATGGGATTAATTAAAATTAAATGTGAGAAATTAATTGATAATTAATCTGGATTAAAATAAATATTAACTAGTGAGAAAAGGGTTAGTATTTATTGATTTGAATTATATGGAATATTACTTAGTGAGTAAAGTAATATGTGATTTTGAATTTATTAAAATTATCGGGAGTTAAAAATACGACAACTTCGATAATTAAATCGGGAGGCGGGTGTCAGTCGTGTCGGGACTAAATTTAATGAAATAGAAAGTAATTAATTTTTAAGTCATCCATATGGTCCTTTCGAGTGCGTCAAAATGTCCGGAAGGGTCGAGATAGTCAGAAAAGTCTGCCCGAGGGTTTAGTTTGGGTCCCGGGGCAGTTTAAGGCCAAACCGAGACCCTGGAGGGGTATTTTAGTCTTTTGAAATTTTAGAGGAAATAAACCCACGAATTTTATAAGGTTAAATCAGATGACATGTCAAGGAATTTAGGGTTATCATAATAAAAAATTAATAGAGGCTATCCAGGGAAGGAATGAGGAGAATTCCAAAAGAGATTCAAGGCTTTCCTACACCTCTTGCACCACCGTCACCACCAATGCGTAAATCAGAAATAGAGCATTGCCCCCATACCATCTTCTTCATCGGATCAGAACTTCCATTAAAGTCAAGTGTTTTATCTTGCAAATATTCAGTGTATATATTATCCATGGTAGTTTAAATTGAAAGAAATAACCATGAATACTTGATATTTCATAAATTTGGAGAATTGAATCATGATTATGGGTAGGTTTTACATGTAGATGTATTTATGGAATTATTAGAAAAACAAAATATATAACCTAAGTGTTAGGAATCACGGATTAAACTTGAGAATTATGATGTTCTTGAATACAAATTGAGGAACTAGGGTTCTTGAGAAACATTTATGAATTAATCCAAGGAATCGATGCCCCATGATGATTTTATGATTCTTATAAGTTAGAACTCATGTAATTATGTTAGTACAACATCTAGTATGATTTGAGGATTTGATGTTGAAAATGGGAGAAATCCGTAAGAACACATATGCAGATTTTCGATACATGTACGAGAGAATCGATTCGGACCAGGCCGAATTGATTTGGCTGCCCATAACTGTTTTCCTTTTCCTTTTTTTTTTAAATTTTTTTGGGAAATGTTAGGGATTTAATCGTGGACTTTAATTTTAAATATATTGAAGAGTATTTGGTAATACCAATAGACCTAGATTGTAATTTGGGTTTAGTTCCAGGATAACGAATTAAGGGCTAAACTTAATTAGGTTTAATCGAGAGAAATACCTAAATTGGAGACTAATTCAAATCCCGTAAATCCAAGGGATAGGATGACTTAGACCAGTAGGATATAAGCGAGTTACTTGCTGATATTATGTTAGGAAATAAAGGAGACACTTTGAATGGCGAGAATTACCCGGGAGTGTACGAAGAGAGCAACATTGTATTTCATTAACACGTAGGATATTAGTGAGATAGATATACTATGTATAAAACATGTGCAATAGGATGTGCGTACACCTATATTAAAGATAGAGATTTATGTACTAAGGATTTGTGAATACCTAATGTATGATTGATAGACTGTGTGTATGACATACCTACCATACTTCGTATCACCGGAGGTCTTAGATACGGGACAGTCTTATCTTGATGAACCTTTAAGGGGATTTTAGATTGGTTCCTCAGAACATAGGCATGTGAAAGACTTATCGGTGAGTTGATAAGTTTTGCGATCGTGTGGGTGCGTACGTATGTGCATATCCAATAAGGCTGGGAACTATGTTCGCCTCCAATATGTGTGATTTGTATTGATACTGCTCCAGAGTGATTCGAAACTCGTAATCCTTATGCACGTGATGTACATGGATTTAATAACAGAGTATGCGCGCACCGCAGGTTTAGCTTTTTTGAGTAGCCGTATTAGTAAATATGTATGATAGTGATTTATATAATTACACTTGTGATTATTCTACTGTGTTACTTAGTAAATGAGAAAGATTATGACATCTAATATTAATCAAGAATGTGGAAACTTGAATGAATAATGAGATACTTGAATTCAATTAAAATTAATATTGAGAATTCAATAATGTATTATTCGGGTAATACGGGTGGGTACAATGACTTAGGCATCATAGTAAGTGACTTGATTTAAACTAGATAAGTGGTATAGCGCAATTAGGATGGGTTAGGAGCATAAGTTAGGCTTGCGCATTTAGTTGAGATGTGAGAATCTCAAGTGAGGGCACGTGGAACTAACGTGTATATAATATTTACTGTTTAATGCATTTTAAACACCTGTTGATTTTAAAATATTTTCAACTCGGGCTCTGACCCGTTTTCTTCCAAATCTATTTTGATCTTGTAAAAACCTTTTAGGTGCCCAGTCATAGGGATGTCAAGCATATGAGTTCTTGTCAGTTGACGTGTTGTAGCTGCTGTGGAAGTTACAGGACCTCGGTACTAGAGGCCCCCACACCTATCCTTGATTCTTTCTGAGTTATTTACTTTAGTCGGGCATGTTGCCCATCTTTACTCAGATTTATTCAGAGATAGTGATTTCAGACATTTATTTATATTTCAGTTGTTGGGATTTATCTCATTTCAGACTCTTGTATTTGGAATTTAGACTGGAAGTGTTTACACATTCAACTATTTCTTTATGTCATTTTACTTACTATGAGATTATTTATTAGATGGTGAGTGTTTAGTTAGTCTTTCATTTGGTTGCATATTAATTTAAAAGATAAAATTTGACACCGGACTTTTTAACTACTAGGTGTTAGTAATTATTAAATGTTTTTCGACAACGATGCTAAGACTGAACCAACTGGATATTCTACCAAGTATTTAATTGAGCGGGGTGTCACAAGTTATCCCCAACTACCATTACCAACACAATTGTAGGTATAGTTATTCCTAAACTACCCTTACCAATACTATTAATGATTTTAGCAAGTTGCCTTCTCGTCTTAAACTTAAATCCTTCTAGATTATTGATAATTACTCGCTTTCTCTTGCCTTTTCAATAAGGTTTATATGTACATATATAAGGAGTTAACTAAAATGAATAAAGGTTATATGTACATATATAAGAAATCCACTAATATGAGTAAGTAGTTTCACCCAACTAACTATCACAACCATATCTAACCATTTAGACCTAGCCCGCTAGGCTTAAGGTGCATTTCTACTTTTCCATGTCACTATGATAATCCAACTTTATTATCCACTTCATGTATTTAATTGTCTATCGCAGTAGACCATTAGAATTTATTTTTGTTACCACTTATCCATGTCACTATGATAATCCCACTTTATTATCATTAAGTATCGTGTACATATGTAGACTATGAGTATGTATTCTCATACCAGGCATGCCACAATGTGTATATAGATAAATACATATGTCTGCATATATATATATATGTACGACACTCGAAGACATCTATTTTAGGTGTCCTGTTCGTGCTCTACTGGTAGTACCTCGAGGAGTCCCTCCTCCTAAAGTGGGTAAAAACAAAACATAAGCAAGTGGGGCGGTACCTACGCACTACATAGATTTATGGCCCATACCCAGCGGTGACAAAGGATCCCAGCATCAACACCAACCTCTAGTAAGTGGCGCTGCTACATAGTACCTATAATATGACCTAACACTACACCTAGACCACCTGTGCCAACGTGTGCTCCGATCCCGAAAGCGCGCGTGCAACCTCAATCGATAGGACGATCCACAAACCCAGGTATGTCCACAAAAAAAAATATAATACATATTATCATCTAATATGTTTAAGCAGTTACTCAATAACTACTTTTACCCCAGAAATATCCATCCATATAAGTATAGCCTTCTTTGATTAATTATAACGTTTTAGTCAGTTCTTACATAACTCATATTAAGTCACCATCCTACGACTACTTCCTAGTTAAATATTAAGTCCCATATATTGCCTCGTAGGCTGAATAACCATATTTATTTCTCCATAAATGTCTAGGTATAGTTATCCCAAACTAATCTTCCTAAATCCGTTAAAGATATAGTTATCCCCAACTACCCTTACCAACACAATTGTAGGTATAGTTATTCCCAAACTACCCATACCAATACTATTAATGATTTTAGAAAGTTGCCTTCTCGACTTAAACTTAAATACTTCTATATTATTGATAATAACTCGCTTCATGTTATCTTTTCATTAAGGTTTATATGTACATATGTAAGGTGTTAACTAAAATGAATAAAGGTTATATGTACATATATAATAAATTCACTAATATGAATAAGTATTTTCACCCAACCTACTATCACAACCATCGCTAACCATTTAGACCTAGCCCGCTAGGCTTAAGGTGCATTCCTAAGGAGTATTCTAACACGATAAAATTTGAGAGAGTTAACCATTAATTATATCCTCAAGCGCTTGACTTATTTCCAATAAGTATTTCTTTTATTCACATATTCCCTGAATTAATTATAATAATATCATCGTATCTTTTAGGGTCATATAATCTATGTGCCCCTACTAACATTACCCAGTCATCTAGGCACATCCATGTCTTCTAAGATATTTATTTTGTACGGCGTTATTTGAGAATTCTATATGAGTCTTCTTCTTTATGTAGTTACTTGTATTTTAAGCAATTACGCATGCACTTCTATATTACGAACCTATCCCGATTTAACGATGTATGTAAGTCCATAATAATACCTCTAGTATGTTTGAACAACCATCGCACCTCACTCAGAATCAATGATCGAAGCATAAACCATTAATAGGAACCCAACCGCAAATTCTGAATAGGCCCGAGTCGATTCTCCCCTTGGCCGACTCGATTCGCCCATAAGCCAAATCGGTTCGCCTGGGAGGCCGAATCGATTCGGACCTGGGCAGAAGCCCAAATCTGCTACTAAATTATTATACGAGATTTTTATACCCAAAACTTCTCACATAAAGGATCCTCATCATAAATCAATAACTTAAAATGTGATATGGATAAAGTCTCTAAAACATCATAGGTTCATTCTAAACATGATTAAACATCAAATTCCTTCCAAGATTTTTATCAAATCATCAAGATTTTTCAGGAACCTATGAACATGCAAATTCTAGGTTTCATCTTACCCTACAACATTGATTTCCAGATTTGTTTGAAGGGTTATACAATACGTCTATACATCGAATCTTCAATTAAAACCACACGAATACAAATTTATTATGTGGGTTACAAATCTAAGCATGAATCATACGATTATCATCAATTTTTACATTAATGACAAGGTCTCTAGATATGCAGTCCCAACACATGATTAAATCTTAATTTAAGCATGAAATCAACATTAATACAATAAAAGTACAATTTGAATAAGAAAGGCAAGAGAACCATTGCCTGAAAGGGTGGAGAAACTCCTCTTTTCTTCCTCCTAGGGTGTTTCTTCCTCTTCTTCTTGGGTGTGGGTGCTTAGGGTTCTTGGATATAACTCCCGAGGAGTGGGTTAACTCTAAATAAATATTATTAGTCTTCAAATACCGATTTGGGCCTTAGGTCACAACTTTGGACCCCCAAATGAGCCCAAATACATTATTTACTTAGCCCAATAACTACTTAACTTATATATACATACCCCAGACCATTCCTAAGGGTCTAAAATGTCCTAACGATCCCGTAATGACTCCCAAAGTGTTACTCGAATATTTTCATCCAAAAGTATATTTTAATGGTGACGTGTAGGGCTGTGTTTTATTCCGAACATTCCGATTTTTTCTATGTTTGATCCGATATTTTCCAATTTTGGAACGTATATAAGGTTTCCAATTTTTGATTTTTTCGAAAAAAATCGGATCGAAAATTGGAAATAATTCTGAATTTTCGATTTTTCGATTTTTTCGATTCGATTTTTTCGATTTTTTTAGAAATATTTTCCGATTTTCAATTTTTCTAATTTTTTTAAACATTCTCATGTGTCCCACATCGGTCAGGAGAGGAAGAGAGGCCCAAAAAATCCTCTATAAAAGGGGAATATCCCTCTATCCTCTACACAAATGAAAAATATGGTTAAATCCTTATATATTTACATGTTGGGTTAAATCTTTTTTTCGATTTCTTTAAAATGAGAATTTCGAGTAATCGAAAATCCTATATTAATTTTTTTGAAATTTTGGAATTTCCAAAATTTCTGAATTTTTAGTATATTTTTCGAATTTTTGAATTTTTTTGATTTTTCGATTTTTTCGAATTCGGAAACTTTTTTGATTTTCCGAAAAAATTGGAACAAATATTTTATTTCCAAAAAAATTGGAATTTTTTCGAAAGGTCATTTTCCGATCCGATTCGGCCGAAACACAACCCTAGTGACGTGACACATGTAATTCTTCTTGTTTAAAAAGTAAAATTCAACTTAGATTTATTCAAATCATTAAAGTCCAATTCTAAAATTTATAAATAATAACGAGTCTAATTACTCATAGCCTTCGTTAATTTATTCCACTGACTTAAATTAATTCCCACTAAGTTTTATTTTATTCCAAAAAATTTCGGGGTATATACATTCTCCCCCCAAATAACGGAATTCCGTCCTCGAAATTCAACATAGCATGAAGTCACATTTTATTTCGCACCGTTATTTTAAGTTTATACCCAACTAGTCCATACTCATATCCCATAAGATAAATTAAAAGGCTCATCTATGCCTATCATAGCGTTATTGGGGTGCCCATATACTCCACATTATATGTAAACACACATGTACCATTAACAATTATGAATGACACATATACATCCAATATGTACCATTAACACCAAGCATCTTCGCACAATTATCATGAGTCAATACCATTATGGTTCGTACTCGTATCCCACAAGATTAAAAGGAAAGGCTCACATATGCCTATAATAGTGTACTATCACCAGGACACCCACACGTCACAATCACTAGCATCCGTACGCAATTATAAAAAATGACCGGCATACACATATGCATAAACCAGTTATACATACCATGTATACATATGAGGTATAAGTATATTTGATGACTCTACTGACCATACTCATACCCTTCATTTCTCATTGCGAACCCTCATCACATACGAACCACTTATTAAACATAATGACTCAAGGATAAAGGTCCCTCATTTCCAGATACTTGCTAAGTTTCGTGCGTGGAACGTCTCGCAAGAGAAATCCAAACAGAAAAACCTCCTGATACACTACTACATAGATTGGTGGACCACCGAGGACCATTTAACCCAAAACCAAACATGAACCAATACGCTAACCATCAAATTCCAAAATTTACCACTTTCTAAACAAATCACTTACCCTTCATAAGAGTTATACTAAACTCCTTCAGAGTCAACCGACCCTACCCTTCCCAATACCCCAATCACCACAACCTAGGTAGGACATTCTCCGTCCGTATTTAATCTATAGAGCACTTAGTCATTTGTAATTCTCCGAAGGCATACCCTTCTAATCAGGTCTACCGTTACCAATTCAATGACAACGTCACTATACAAACATTAAACATAATCGTATACGATCTCAATAATCGAAGCTATCACTAGCCTTACTTCTACTTTGTTGCCTATACTTGCTAAGGGAATACTTTCCCAAATCATACTACTATATTATCTCGCAAACGCTTTCCCCCACATAAAAGACCCTTATTCCAACCTGTGCGTAACTCGATTTATCCCATAATTTTGAGTTTATTGACACGCATCTACCTCCTTGAGCTATTAAAAATTTCTAAACTGCACACATGTTGCTTCCCTAAGCATACTCAAATTTCTAAAGGTCCTTGCCCGCCTTAAGTTCCCATTGAAATTCATTGTTTTAAAACTAGGCTCACCTATAAAAATTTCTCACAATAATCCTCACGACTACGTTGAACTCCAATTTCTAACCAATCTTGTCCTTTCGACATGACCACAACTTATAGCAGTCCATATAGAATTAACATAATCCAAGTAACTATAAATCCATTCCCAAGAAAAATGCCATAATTCGACATAGCTAACAAATAGGACTAAGCTAAACATAAGCCTCCCAGTATGCATTTCTGTACATCTACACAGCAAAGTGATAATGTCCCTTCTCACCCACGGTGATCCATTTTAAAAAATTATCCCAAATACGAAGTCCATTTCTCTAATGTACTAAAAAAAACCAAATGAACACTAAATACAAAACATATCCTACATACCCCAATTTACCATCGAAATTTTTATATCCTTTACATAGAGTACCCACTTGAAACCCCTTAAATTTTTCGGTCCTTTAACCAATGTTTTCACCGATCTTGCCATGATGGCACGTCGTCGAAAAAGCTAGATCACTTCTCTACCTTGTTCTTTATTTTTTATTTGGAGAAAAATGTGTGGGAAAACTTCCCCTTCGGACTTCACTTGAAACTAAATCACTAATTAATTGGTCCCACCTTTCCATCGAGGTGATGGACCTCTACTACCATAACGTTGCTCCTATTAGTTTAAATGACCTAACCTCTGCTTGTGTACTATCGTACAATATCACATCCCCCAATTTCTCTAAATGTCTCCCTTTCAATTACTAAGCACTAATTGCCTGAATTTCTCGCAATTCTAGCAAGTGACCCACATGAAGGTCTTTATGGCTCTCTCTCCAAAACTTACACCTTTCCCGAATGGGTAGCAATGACTCTCAAAGAATAAAAGGATTCCTAATCCTAGGGCTCTACATCAAGGAACACAACGCAAAACGTAAGGAGCTCAAACACAGATCCTAAGGACACTAGAATGTGCTCTGATACCAATTGTAACAAGTTTTCATGTAAAGTCTGGCCAGGGACGATACGCCGAAGATGGGGCATATCAACAATTTATACCATTCTCAGCACTACGAATTAGAAATTGCCTTTGTTCTTTACCAAAATTCACAATAAATAAATAAAACATTTGAACTAAAACCGAATTAATACATACATGCAAAACTGAATCACCATACAACGCCATAATGTAAAGGTAAGTACAAACTGATATAAATAAACTCTCGTGCTTATACCTATATAATTTATATATGAAATAAAATAACCAAATGAAAAAGTACAACCTATACTAGAATCAATGGAATAAAATCCGTTACATCCAAAGCAACTGCAAGTCTGATCCATCGTCAGCCCTGTCATCCCTGTTTATGAGAAAACATAGGGGAAAACATTTATAATTTTGGGTTAGAGCCCTAGAGTTGTAGGATTCTTCATCAATAAATATGCAAAATGTAACTAACTCGTACTTCACGTCTCTCCATCGATGCTCGCATGTATCGAGTATCTCACCTCTCATCTAGAAGCAATCATACTCACATCCTAAAACAAATATCAATTATGAATTCCAATGTTTAATCTCACATGTAACATTAAGGCTATCTAGCCATACATCAATTAAAAGTGGATGTTACATCTAAAACTACAGTCCCCGGATTAAGTTCATATTGTTGTCCACTAAGTTCTATATAAATCCAGTGTATATTTTTGTGTCATATAATATTCCTTAACTTTAGTTTATCTCGTCACACTATTTAACTTTTAATTCGCACCAATTATCGTCTACATCCTTAGACGACCCAATTATTATTCTCATTAATAATTGTCTACCGCGTTAGACCATTAGCACTTATTTTCATTATCAATTATCCATGTCACTATAATAATCCAACTTTATTATCATTAAGTATTGTCTACATCAAAATACTATGAGAACGGATTCTCATATTAGGTACACTATAACGTGTATATATAAATGATATAAGAAGACATCTATCTACGACATCCTGTTCGTGCTCCAACGGTAGTATTCAGAGGAGTCCCTCCCCTTAAAGCGGGTAAAAAAAACACAAGCAAGTGGGGTGGTACCTACGCAGTACACTGGTTCACGACCCATATCCAATGGTGACAAAGGATCCTAGCATCAATCGTTACCTCTTGTAAGTGGTGCTGCTACGTAGTACCTATAATATAACCTAACATTACACTTAGCCGACGTGTGCTTCAGTCCTGAATGCGAGCGCAACCCCAACCGATAGGACGGTCCACGAACCCAGGTATGTCCACACAAAATAATATAATACGTATTATCATCCAATATGTATAAGCAGTTACTCTATAACTACTTTTACCCCAGAAATATCCATCCATATAAGTATAGCCTTCTTAGCTTAATTTTAACATTTTAGTGAGTTCTTGCATAACTCATATTTAGGCGCCATCCTACGACAACTTTCCAATTAAATATTAAAATTAAGCTAAGAAGGCTACAACAACTTTCCAATTAAATATTAAGTCCCATATATTGCGTCTTAGGCTGAATAATCGTATTTATTTCATCATTTATTTCTCCATAAATGTCAAGGTATAGTTCTCCCAAACTAACCTTCCCAAAGCCATTATAGGTATAGTTATTCCCAACTACCCTTACCAACACAATTGTAGGTATAGTTATTCCCAATCTACCCTTACCAATACTATTAATGATTTTAACAAGTCGCCTTCTCTTATTAAACTTAAATCCTTCTAGATTATTGATAATTACTCACTTCATGTTACCTTTTCAATAAGGTTTATATGTACACATATAAGGAGTCAACTAAAATGAATAAAGGTTATATAAACATATTTAAGAAATCCACTAATATGAATAAGTAGTTTCACCCAGCCTACTATCACAACCATTGTTAACCATTTAAACTTAGCCCGTTAGGTTTAAGGTGAATTTCTACGTAGTATTCTTATACGATAAAATTTGAGGGAGTTAACAATTAATTATATCCTTAAGCGCTCAACTTATGGCCAATAAGTATTTCTTTTATTCAAATACACCCTCAATTAATCATAATAACATCATCGTATCTTTTAGAGTCATATCATCTATATGTCCTTACCAACATTACCCAGTCATTTAGGCACATCCTTACCTTCTAAGATATTCATTCCGTATGGCGTTATTCGAGAATTCTACATGAGTCGTCTTCTTTTTGTAGTTACTTGTATTTTAAGAAATCAAGCATGCACTTATATATTACGAACCTATCTCGATTTAATAATGTATTTAAGTCTATAATAATACCTCTAGTATGTTTGAACAACCATCGCCCCTCTCTTGAAATCAATGAACGAAGCATAAACCATTAGTAAGTTTTGAATAGGTCCGAATCAATTCGCCCAACAGCCGAATCGATTCGCCTGGGAGGTCGAATCGATTCGAACTTGGGCAGAAGCCCAGATCTGCAATGAAACTGTTATACGAGATTTTTATACCCAAAACTTCTCACACCAAGGATCCTCATTATAAATCAACAACTTAAAACGTGATAGATTTTTATCAAATCATCAAGATTTTTCAAGAACCTATGAACATGCAAATTCTAAGATTTATCTTACCCTACAACAACAATTTCTATATTTGTTTGAAGGGTTATACAATACGTCTCTACAGGGAATCTTCAATTTAAACCACATGAATAGAAATTTAATACGAGGGACTATGAATCTAAGCATGGATCAATGATTATCATCAATTTTTACATTAATCACAAGATCTTTAGATATGTAGTCCCAACACCTGATTAAATCTTAATCAAAGCATGGAATCAACATTAATACAAGAATAGTACAATTTGAATAAGAATGGCAAGGGAATCCTTGATTGAAAGGGTGGAGAAACTCCCTTTTTCCTTCTTCCTAGGGTGTTTCTTCCTCTTCTTCTTGGGCAGGGGTGCTTAGGGTTCTTGGATATAACTCCCAAGCAGTGGGTTAATTCTAAATATATATTATTAGTCTTCAAATCCCGAGTTGGGCCTTAGGTCACAACTTTAGACCCCCAAGTGAGCCCAAATACATTATTTACTTAGCTCGATAACTACCCAACTTATATATACATACTCCTGGACCATTCCCATGGGTCTAAAATTCCCTAACGAACCCGTAATGCCTCCCAAAGTTTGTCCCACAGATTTTTATCCAAAAATATATTTTAATGGTGACGTGACACGTGTAATTCTTCTTTTAAAAACAAAAATTCAACTTAGATTTATTCAAACCATTAGAGTCCAATTCTAAAATTTATAAATAATAATGAGTCTAATTACTCACAACCTTCATTAACTTATTCCACCGACTCAAATTAATTCCCACTAAGTTTTGTTTTATTCCACAAAATTGCGGGGTACTACGTGCTCCACCACCCAAAGTACGTTTTACAACATCAAACATCTTGATATTACCCCTTTTATGGAACAAGTTTTACAGTTGGGCAGTGTCATATAGCCTTTTCTTTTGCATTGGAACAAATCAAAACTATTAATATTGGAACACACGTTGTGTGTAGAATCCGAATCTAATTCTCAATCTTCTCGAGATAAAGAGTTACCTTTGTAAATTGTGAGAGCATCTCCAAAGCAATCACCATTATCTGCAGCATTTATCATAGCATTAGCTCGACCATTTTCTTCCTTCTTATTCTATGAAGGACAATACTGTTGATACCAAAATTTACCATCCTACGTGGACCAATTATAAGCCAACAAGTGTCATCCAAAGTGGAACAAGTCCAAGTCAGTATGATAAGAATTTCGACCAACAAGGAAGCCTGACTAACAACCAAAAATCCAATCTGTACAGCCAATCAAGCGCCAACAGTCTTACAGCTCGTATTGCCAATGAAGCAGTATCATTCATATATTTAATTCTCATTATGTATTAATATAAATGCTTAACAAATAAAGGCATTCCATCATTTCACATGACAACGATGAAGACCCCTCATGGGCTATAAATACATTGTATCATCCTCATTGCTGGGGACCGAAAAACAAATTAAGTCATTAAATACATAACAGTGGACGTTGGCTATTTCTTTGAGCCGAACCACTCTAAAAATCTGTTGTGTCTTATTTGTTTTATTTACTTTATATCAATTAATTAGGCATAATCTAGTTTTTTGCATCAACAGATTGGCGTCGTCTGTGTGAATGTATTGCTAAACGTTTTCACTCATTCAGCACTCATCACCCATGGTTGAAATTCCAGAATCAAGTACAAAAAATGAGGGAATTCTGCCTACTCCCTCTATCCCTCCAAATAACAATGATTTAACAGGAATTTTGGCTAGTTGGCTAAGGTTTAAGAAGCTATGTTGGATATTATACGACAGTTGGCTCAAACTCTGTAAGCTGGAGTGCCGACACAAGTTAATTAAAGGAGTATGCCACCGCCGCCAACAAGGAGTATTGGGCGTAGCCATTCCAAAACTTCTAAATATCCTTCATACCTGTCTGGAGCAACTTCTTCTATTAGGATCACTAATTTAACTGATGGATAATCCCTCATCCCAGAAAGATTGAGTGCCTTAGAAAGGCTAAGTAGAGCCTCTCCTTTCGATCATTTTGGAACCCAAGGAAATGACCTACGGGTTGCATCGAGAAATACTCGATAACCAAGTGATTTAAGAGAAGGTTCAGCCCAATCCAGATTAAATACCCGACGAACTGATAGGTCCAGTCAGAGAGAAGGTTCGCAGGAAGAAATTTTATCACGATCAGTTGGTCGGCAAAAAAAAGTTGCCACCCACAGATCTGGTGCTGGCAATGGAAAGGTTCCATCCAGCGTTCGGAAGACGGATTGGGATAAATGGCCAAGGACAAGAATCCCCTCCAAAAAAGTTTTATTAAGGGATCTCCTTTTGTGCAAACCATCGTAGATTTCCTTACGCCGACCAAGTTTAAAGCTCCAGTGGTCACTCCCAAATATGATGGGAAGACTGACCTAGTTTTTCATATAGAATAATACTAAGCAACTGCTGATATCTATGTTATTCCTGATGAGATGAGATGTAGGGCATTCTCAGGAACAATCACTAGATCTGCTCAAATCTGGTATGATAGCCTTCCTCGGGGACAAATTTCTTACTTTTATCAACTCGCCGAGCTGTTCATTGGTAATTTTTACTTTGGAGCAAAACCAGTGAAACAAGTAGCTCGTTTGCTCAGTGTAAGATAAAAAGAAGGAGAAAGTACCAGAGATTACATCACTCATTTCAACAACGAGACACTGGAGGTCATTGATTACGAATAGAAGACTGTAATCACTGCTCTCATGAGTGGTTTGCTCCCTGATAAATTATATTACACTTTGGCAAAAGATCCACCAAAGACGATGACAAAATTAATGGCCAAGGCAACAAAGATTATGAACACGGAGGAAGCTATAGACGCTAAAAAGAATTCAGACGCAAAGGTGGAAGTAAAAATAGAAGGGAAGTCAGATAAAAAAGAGCACAAGAATCACAATGAGCGCAGGAGTTCGAAGGTAAAGGAAGGCTTAGATCGTCTTAGGAAATTCACTAATTACATTACTTTAATGTGGATTTACATCATGTGCGGGAAGAAATTAAGAATAATAATGAGTTAAGTTGGCCTGAAAAGTTAAGGTCACCTGCTGATAAAAGGGATAAGTCCAAGTATTGTGAGTTTCATAAAGATCACGGTCATACTATCAACCGTTGTATTGCCCTCCAGAATGAGATAGAAGCGCTCATCCAAAGAGGAAAAAAATTACAAATTTATTGATCGAAAGAATGGTTGAAGGAATGGAGGTAGAGGTCGACAGAGATCTAAATCGCCAGTTAAGCCTAGGGAAGAGAAGAAGAGGAACCACGATGATGATCCAGAAGATGATCCTGATCTTCCCAAGAAACCTATACAACCAGAACGTGAGGTATTCACACTCAGTTTTGGATCTTTTGATTGTCATATGATTACAGGTGGATATGCCGAAGGAGGAGATCATACAGCTGAAAGGAAAGCTTACGTCAATGAGGCTCAAGCTTGTTCCCATATCCAGCGAATTAACCTTGCCAAGGAAGACCGACCTAAAAAGGTCAACAAGGATAAGATCGTAATTATCTTCTCCAAGAATGATCTATCTGGAGTGTTGTATCCTCATGATGATCCTTTAGTGATCAGAGTTAGGATAAAATAAGTACTGGTGGCAAGAACATTAGTAGATAACGACAGTTCGACAGACATCATGTTCTATCCATGTTTTGATAGTTTGGGATTAAAACTCAGCCAACTGGAGCCTTATCACAAGACACTCATTGGATTCTCAAGCGCGAAAGTGTTTTCATTGGGGACTATCAAGCTAGATGTGTTGATCGGGACATGGCCGATGAGCAGGATAGAAAAGGTGAGATTCTTTGTAATGGACAAAAATGTTCATTATGCTTACAATATGATTATGGGAAGAGTTAGTCTGAAGAAATTTGAAGTTGTACCCTCTACTGTTCATCAATGCCTAAAATTCCCGACCAACTTTGGAGTTGGGGTAATAAAAGGAGATCAGAAAGTAGCTCGAGAGTGCTACTATTCCTCTATCGAGGAAGAAGATATGCTGGAGACAAAGACAAAAACAACCACTTATCAAGTGGATATATCTGAGCCAAACAACGAGTCTGAGGTTGAAACCTTAGATCCAAGAGATGAATCTAAGCTTATAATAGGCCAAGTGATGGAGGAAAAAAGAGAATTGTTTTGGATGATGATAAACCATAACGAATAACTCAAATAGGAGCGTCATTGGAACCAGTTCTTAAACGGGAATTGGTAGCTTTCTTGAGACAAAGGAAATAGGTATTCGCATGGAGTCATGAAGATATTCCCGTCATAGACCCAAATTTCCTATGCCATGATCTTAATATGAATAAGGAAGTTAAACTCGTGAAGTAGCGAATAAGAGTTTTTATCCCGGAGAAGAACCAAGCTATACAGGAAGAATTGGAGAAGCTCTAAAAAGCTTCCTTTATTGAAGATGTGAAGTACCCGAATTGGTTGGCCAACGTAGTTATGGTCAAGAAAAATAATAATAAGTGGAGGATGTGTGTGGATTTTACTGACTTGAACAAAGCGTCTCCAAAAGATCACTTTCTTGTGCCACAAATTGATCAATTAGTAGATGCTACTTCAGGGAATGAGCTGCTGAGTTTCATGGATGCATATTCTGATTATAATCAGATCAAAATGAAGCCCAGAGATAGAGAGACAACTTCTTTTATCACTCCCCGAGGAACTTATTGCTATAATGTTATGCCATTTGGTCTGAAAAATGCAGGTGATACTTATCAAAGACTTATGAACAAAGTATTTGAGGAATAGATGGGCAAGAATATGGAGGTATATGTTGATGATATGCTCACTAAGAGAAAAAAATCTGTTGATCATATTACCGACCTCAGCCAGACGTTTGATCAATTGGAATATCACCAAATGAAGTTAAACCCCACCAAATGCGTATTTGGAGTGCAAGAGGGAGTGTTCCTCGGGTATATAGTAAATCAAAGGAGAATTGAAGATGATCCATATAAGATTAAAGCTCTGATCGAAATGAAGTCCACGACCTGTAAAAAGGAGGTTCAAAGGCTAACTGGACGCGTAGCAGCACTCAACATGTTTGTGTCACGAGCAACAAACAAGTGTTTACCATTCTTCAAGGTACTCAGAAAAACATTTGAATGGAATGATGAATGTGAAAAGGCCTTCCTCGAGTTGAAAAGTACCTGAAAGCACCACCAGTACTTTCCCGACCAGTGTTAGAAGAAACGTTGTATTTATATCTGGTTGTATCCGAGTCAGCAGTTAGCTCTGCCTTGATTAGGGAGGAGAATAGAGATTAAAAGCTAGTTTATTACACCAGCAAATCTTTTCAAGGAGCAGAAGTGAGATATCCTAAACTGCAGAAACTAACACTGGCCTTAATTGAGGCTAGTAGACGAATGAAGCCATATTTTCAAGCCCACAACATAGTGGTATACACGTATATGCCACTAAGGCATGCTTTGCATAAGCCGAAGAAATCTGGAAGATTGATGTATTAGGCTGTGGAGTTGGGGGAATATGATCTTATATACGAACCAAGGACTGCTTTAAAAGGTCAAGCTGTGGCTGATTTTATCACAGAGTTCACTAACCCAGAGGTCCCCGAGCAACAAAAGCAATATGCAGGAGTCAACAGACCTACTGGAGACACACCCGACCAACCCCAAACAGGAAAAATTATAGAAAAAGACCAACCAGAGCCGTCCAGTGGAGTACAGGAGATAAGGAGGAACTATAAGGAGGCGAAGGATAAAATTTTCCATCAAGGGATTCTGACAAACCAAGCATTTGATAGCGATATCCCTCTATGGAGTCTATATGTTGATGGGCCATCTTGTGCAACCGAATGTCGAGCTAGAATCATTCTCAATACTCCGGACGAGCTATACATAGAGTACTCTCTACAATTCTAATTTCAAGCCTCCAATAATGAGGCAGAATATGAGGCTATGATTGTTGGTTTAAATCTAGGCAAATCATTGAACGCCGAGCAAGTTGTGGTGTACAGTAATTCACAGTTAGTTGTAAATCAGGTGTTGAGCTTATATGCAGCGAAAGGAGAACTGATGACCTGATATTTGACCAAACTTTAGAAATAATTGCCACTTTGCTAGCTGTTCAGATAGTCAGGATTCTAAGATTGGAGAATGCTTGAGCAGATGCACTTGCTTGGTTAACTTCAGCAACCAGAATTGAGCTACGAAGAACCATTCCTAATGAGCTACTAGCTAACAGGAGCATTGATGAAGATATGATGGTAAACTTTATTACAGTTGATATGGGAACATCTTGGATGGACCCCATAAGAGCATATATTGAAGATGGGATTCTTTCAGCCGACCTACTTGAAGCTAGGAGGTTGAAATACAAAGCTGCAAGGGATGTGCTAGATGGTGGTGTGCTGTATAGAAGAGGATTAACTGCTAGGCTACAACGGTGTGTACATCCAGCTGAAGTAAATGATTTAATTGAAGAAGTCCATGAAGGATACTATAGAGCCCATATAGCAGGAAGAACGTTGTTACAGAGAATTTATATACAAGGATACTACTAGCCAACAATGCGAGAAAATTGTGTAGATTTCGCTAAGAAATGTGATAAGTGCCAGGGGTTTTTGAGTATATGTAATGCTCCACAAGCTCTCCTAACACCAATCACATCCCCTTAGCCCTTTGCTATGTGGGGGATTGACTTGGTCAGGCCTCTACTGACCACCCGAGGAAGGTTCAAATACGTGGTTGTAGTTGTTGATTATTTTACTAAATGGATAGAAGCTGAACCATTAACCGATATGTCTTATGAAAAGGTTTATCAGTTTATTTGGAAAAATATCATATGCAGGTATGGTTTACCTTATGCCTTTATCAGTGATCATGGCACCCAGTTGACAACGATGAATTTGTCGCTTATTGTGCCCAGTCCAACGTCCAAAAATACACTCTTTCCCTGGTTATCCTCAAAGCAACATCCAAACAGAGGTAACTAACATGAATTTGCTGAATGGGCTGAAGAAAAGGTTGGAAAATGCAAAAGGAAATTGGATCAATGAATTGCATTATGTCCTATGGGATTATCGGATAACTCCCAGAACAGCTACTGGATAAACTCCCTATTTACTGGCATTTGGTACTGAGGCCGTAACTCCTGTCGAGATAGGTTTACCTACGCATAGAGTTCTTAACTTTAATACCCCAGTCAGTGATTTGATGAGAAGGTTGGACTTAGACATGCTGGAAGAAGTCCGAGAAGATGCAACTCTAAGGAATGCAGGCTATCAACAAAGGACTGCACATTTCTAAAATAATAGGGTCATGACGAGCAACCTAAAGGAGGGTGATTATGTTTGAAGAAGGCAATTTAGAAGAACAATAAGCTGGAAGCCAATTGGCATGGGCCTTATCGTATTACTATAATTATCCGACCATACATGTATCGGATTGAGACTTTGGAAGGGGAAGAATTCAAGAACCCATGGAATGCAGAACACTTGAAGAAGTACTATCAGTAAATGTAGTTATATTGTAATCAGTTCACTTCAATATTAATGAGAATATGACTTTCCAATTTTTTTATTTTATTATTTTATTTTTCGGAGTAATAGTGCTATGCACTTACAAACACAATAAAAACCACCAACAAAGTTGGTCGGTATAAATGAAGGCCACTAATAAAGTTGGTCGGCAACAACAAAGGCCACCAATAAAGTTATCGGTTTTAACAGCAACCACCAACAACGTTGTTCGGCATCAATCACCACACCAAAAAATTCGATTGTCAAACATATAAAACCACGCAAAGGAAAATAGTAGGTCCCAAATGCTTGGTTAACGAAGCCCGAATGAATAATTTTTATCTAAACTAGGCTAAAAGATGGATAAACGTTCCACTCACGCCTGGGAACCAAGGTAACTATTGCAATTACCGTAAAATTCAGGTACATTAATAGAACCATGGTGAAACATTGGTAATTGACAGAAAACTTAGGATAATCCTAAGAATATCAATAGAACAGATGAAAAACTAGAGATTAACTAAAAAAATCTTTTTCCATTCGTAGTCAAAGACTAACAAAACATTCAGAGATTGACTAAAAGTTGATCCATTCATAAAATAAGCTTTTCATTAAAATTAAATGATTACATATTGTTGCTTAAACATGGAAAAATAAAATACAAAAGTTTATTCTACATGATGCTTTCCTTCAGCCTTAGAGACAGGATCCGTGCCAGCTGGAGGATCATCCAAAATAAAAGAAGAATTGATGAAGTTAAAGTCCTGAAGCATCCTAGTATTACTTCTACTAGGACAATCAAGAGAATGAGGTGGACGGACGATCTCTAGTTCATCATGCAGTTCGTAATCCCCCAAGTACTTGGAAATCAAGCATTCGGGAATACGGTGAATATGTACCCAATTAACATCTAACTTTAATAGAGGATTGTCAAGCTGCAGCAATCTCGGATCATACCAATCCCATAGAGAGTCGTTCCCATCCACCTTCATCACAGTTAAAGCATTCATCCAACCCCATTTATAGGATTCGTTCTAGGCCTGTTGAAGTCTATCGTCATAATGTCTCAAAGCTTCATTATATCCACCCATCCAAAATTCTCTGGTCTATTTATGGAATTGAAAAGTTATTTTATCAACTTGTGATTGCAGCTTCTTCAGTGCTCCATCCTTGACCTCTAGTTGGGAAGATTGAGTGGACAGTTGTTCGGATAAGGCCTACAACTTTTGGGACATATCATTGATAGTTCGGTCCTTTGCTTTTAGTTGTGCAGATTGATTGGCAAGGGACTGTTGGGTCCTTATTTCCTCTGTGGTTCCTCGGCCAGGTCTATTTCTAGCTCGGGAAGAAAAAGTAGACTTAATATTTTTTATGGCCTCCAATTCATTTCTCGATGTGTCATTCTCAGCTTCTAAAAAGGAGTAACCTTCATCAGCAGTAGTAACAACAGCTCCAGATGAAGACTTTAAAAGGTTCACTTCATCCCTTAAATTATTATTCTCCTCTTCCAGGAGTTTGGCAACAGTACTAGTCTCTTCAATTTCAAGCTTAAGTAAAGCTTCCTTTTTATTATAAACAACTACAAATTTATCAAAGCCTCGATCTACACTCAAACTTTGATACTTCTTCTCATAGCTCTGGTGCAACAGCGCAATGGATTCTTTATACTGTTCTTGAAGTTCTTCTATCATTTCATAATAGGCAAGATTATTTTCTACCGTCCGATCAGGTAAGTACTTCAAATACTTGTAGGATTCTTTAACCTGCTCTGAGGCATCATCACCGAGCAATATTTGTTCCATCTTCATAATAAACTAGCAAGAAGAAATAACCACTAATCAATAACAAGGATGGGGAACAGAAATAACCAACAGGAGACAAAAACGGAACAACAAAAGATTCTTTTATTGATAACAAAGAGTTCAAGTACAATCAAAACAAATAAATAATAAAATAACAAAAACAAAAGGGAAAATGCCGAGCAACTTTACACCTTCTCCCTATTATTTTTAACCTTCTTGTTCTGCTCAGAAGAAGGGGCTACAGGCTGAAGTTACTCAGTTTGATCGGCTTGAGGAATAAAAGACTCAGGGACTTCAGGTTGTTTAGTAGCAGATTCCACCGCAAAAGAAGACTCTTCAAAAGCAGCTTCATCTTCAACCTCATCCTTTATGATCGAAAGAGGACCATGTACATACCTCTGAAAAAGTTCAAAGTCTTCAGTTGTGTTCAACTCTTGAAGGGTAGCAACCCAACCATATCTGAAACATTTTTACTTCACATACTCAATATGAGCAGAAGCAACAGAACTTTATTCCAGCCTTTATACCAATCATCACTGAAGGAGGCCTTCACATAAGACTTTCCATTGGCTCTGGCAGAGGACATAAGCTATTTAGCAGTCTTTGCACTGCGCTTATCTTCCTCTGCCCCGCGCTCCACCTCCTCTTTCTTGCCCTCAGCTTCCTCTTTCTGGCGCCCAACCTCCTTTGCCTCGCGCTTCGCTTCAAGGGCATTTGTATCAGATGTTTAACAAGTAGTTTTAACTGTCTTCAGTTTTTTTGCCCAAGTGCTCTTTTCAGTCTCTAAGGCCTGCTGAGATTCAACCAGAGGCTTCCTCAAACTAGTCAAAGCTTCCTCCACTTTATTTGAAAAAGAAGCCCTGATTGCATCCTCCTCCAGCATATTATTGAAGTGTACTAAGAACTGCAAAAAATAAAGATCAAAATAAGTATAGGAGATATATAAAAGCCCACCAAACCAAGAAAAGGGAAATTACTTACTGATGTAAAGTTCTGAGCAGCCAATTCAGAAACCCTCGTTCTAGGGAGCATGGAATCCACCATCCTGTGGTCTGAAAGAGTACCAGACTTGATATACCTCCTAGACAAACCAGGAGTAATAACTATTGGAGGAACACCATCAGAAGAGGGTAAATCAACCAAGGACAGTTGATCGGTCACTTGGTTGACTTGATTCTCTGCAAGCCCTCTCCTAAGTCTCCTCAGAGGAACTTCAACCTCTTTGGGAGCTACATCCTTAGGAGCCAGGTCTTTGGGGGATGGATCTTTAGGGACTAATTCCTTGGGAGCTAAGGGCTTCATAACATCCCCTGTTTTATTCTTTGCTCCTTCAATAGATGATTGGGAGCTAGAAGCACTACCGCTGTAAAGGTCAGGAAACTTCTTATTCTTCATAATTTTAGACAGAGGAGTATCAGAAGCAACAACAACCTCAATAACCACTTAGTCAAGATCAATCACCAGATTAGGAGAGGTAGCAGGTCTGGAAATAAAAGAAGAAACTGTGTTTTTGTACTGGAGCAGATAGGAGGCAGACCTAACATGCTCCCCAGTAACTACCTTATGATGACCCCAGATAAACTTCAACTCTCAAATTTACTTCACTCTCTCTGGGGCAATTATTTTTTGCTCAACTGCAAATTAATTTATAAAATAACAGTCAGTATGACATTTGATCAAATATAAACAGGGAAAATTTACTAAAACATAAAACAACCTATTCCATTGCCAAAGAGTGGACATCTAGGTCCTTGGCATTTAGCACCTCCAACTAAAGGGATATGTTGCCAATTTTTTACAATAACTCCATGATTAAAATAATCCTATTAGAATCAGGGAGATTAACTACTAAAGCTTTATTAATAGCCTTAGTTTTCAAATAAAAGGTGGTATCACTAGTTACGTATTTATAACAAAACATAATTTCTCAAATCCCTAGATGGGTTTCATAAATTTGATTTAATTTATAAACTCCATTTACAACTCTCCATGTGTTAGGATCCACTCTTGCAGGTACAATGTCAAAATATTGACAAAACTCCAAACATAGGGGATTGGAAGGAAACGTGAAACCACATTCAACAATAAAGATGGAGGGGAACTAATGACCCTCAGTAAGAGAGAAAAAGTCAGAAGGAAAAGTGGGATGTTCTAATACAACCCAAGAAGGGATATTAAAATTGGTTCCGAACTTATCAAGTGACTCGATAAAATAAATTATGATGAAGAAAATAAAGAAGAAGAGAAGAAAAATTCTTACAAAGATTTAAGGATTCAGCAAGAACTGAAGACATAAAAGAAAAAGATCGCACGAAAGCAAAGAACACAAGAGCAGAATTACAAGTAAGAGGTAAAAGATAATCGAAGTTTTTACTGCCCTTTTTATAAGACGCATCGAAAACTGGGCAAAGCAATGATTAAAGCGAACTACGCTTGGGTTTAAGGTGGATGACAAATGAAAAGACGAAGATACCCCATAAAAGTTAGCTAAAATTTTAAATACTTAGAAAATTGCCATTCGCGCTAAAAAATTATCAATCGAGTGGATAAAATTCACAAGTGTGGAAGGTCTGCAACTAAACCAAAGAGCCCGAGCTACTTTTAGAACATAATATTTCACACTTTCGCACCAACTCCAAGTATGAAACATTGAGGGCTTCTGTTGATACCAAAATTTACCATACTACATGGACCAATTATAAGCCAATATGTGTCATCCATTGCGGAACAAGTCCAAGTCAGCATGATAAGAAGTCCAACCAACTGGGAAGCCCGACCAACAGTCGAAAATCCAATCTGTATAGCCAACCAAGCACCAACAGTCTTACAGCCTGTATTGCCAATGAAGTGACAACATTCATATATTTAATTCTCATTATGTATTGATATAAATGCTTAATAAATAAAGGCATTCCATCCTTTCACATGACAACAATTAAGACCCCTCATGGGATATAAATACATTATATCATCCTCATTGCTGGGGACTAGAAAACAAATCAAGTCATTCAATACATAACACTGGACGTAGGCAATTTCTTTGAGCCGAACCACTCTAACAATCTCCCGTGTCTCATTTGTTTTATTTACTTTATCTGTGATCAATTAATTAGGCATAGTCTAGTTTTTTGCATCAACAATTCCCATCTTTTATGGCCCCAGTCCTTGCAATTATAATAGTACGATCCTCTTTTACCATCACTTGATCTAGACCTACTAGTTTTTCCAAATCCATAGTTGGTATGCCTTTCCCTATTTTGTCCACTAATTACACTTCTAACTATCAAAGCTTAACTAGGGGAAATTTGCCTTCTCCATCATTTTTCTTTTTCATCGTCACATGAGACATGATGTCTTTCACAACCTCATTGAACTTGATAATTATCTTCCTATACATAAGGGTGGTGATAAAATTCTCATATGAATCTGGCAATGATGCAAACAACACCAAAGCTCGATCTTCCTCGCTGAATTGAACGTCTATCTATTCAAGTTGTTGACTGAAGATTTGAAAATATTTGTATGCTTTATCACATCCTTGCCTTCCTTTATCTCCAACTTGAAGAGCCTCTTCTTGAGTTGAAGCTTATTGGACAAAGATTTCCCCAAGTATATCTCCTCAAGCTTGTCCCACATCCCCTTCGTCGTGCTCTCTTCAATCATATGATTCAGCACATCATTTGTGATATTTATCTCAATTGAAGATCTTTCCCTTTGATCATTGTCGCGCCACTCAGCATCATTCATGTCCTTCAGTTTCTTCCCTACTTCCAACAAAGTAATCTATATTCTTTGTTAGATAAGATAACCACGTATCCGCCTTTGCCATAAATCGAAATTGATATTTTCGTCAAAAGGATTTATTTTAAACTTCATAATACTTCTGGATCTATAACTTGTAATCCACTTGTTAGATCTAGAAGTAATTACAACATTAACTATAGTTTCATTTTTTCCATCCATTAGAGAAACAATATGCTAAGAACTTGTTGTATGAACCTGAAGCTCTGATACCAGTTGTTAGGATTCAATGCCAAATCCCCTGCCTCGACCGTATACAAACAAATACTTTATCTCTATAGCTAATGAAACATGCTATGAAGATAAATAAAGAAAATAACAAAAACAAAAGAGAGACACAAAGATTTAACATGGTTCGCCAAATTGGTTATATCTGTAGGAGGAGAGGGGAAATCTTCACTCTAAGAAATAAGGAATACAAATTGTTACACTCTCAATCTCGTATGTATCTACAACCTTTATCACCACACTCTCACTTTATCTTGCTTAATGTTTATTCATGTTTTAGAAATAATGAATGAAGCCATTGTATAGATGTTTTGAATTAGCCACATCCATTGGATCAAAATGAGGTTAAATGGTTGAGATCAAAGTTACTATTCCAATTGTAGGCACCTACTAAGTTACTATTCCAATTGTATGTACCTAGCATCCATGTATTTCAATGTTTTGACTCACCATCCATATCCCACAAACCATATTTTTAATGCTTATAATATTTAACTCACCAACCATAATATTGAGCCATAAACTCAAACACTTTAATCGTACCACCATGATCCACATATTGTCCTTTATATTAATTCCATTTATAGGTATTTAATTTGATCAATTGGACAAAATATGACATGATTGATCATTATCCTTCGAGCCTCATATTTGTATCCACGAACCTTATGTATTCGATCAGTTTTGGAGATAAAATAAGATATGTTAGCTAATATAGATCGTTAGACTATCATCAACAAAGTTTGATATTTTGGTTATGGTTAACAACCATTGGAGTGAATATTATATTTGTGTAAATATAGCACATATTGGTAGGATTATTAAGAATGTCTTTTTCTTCGTGGATCTGAAAGTGGCTTCATAGGATGATTCGATCGCGTGAGGGCCGACAAAGGTGAACGATGAAGCTAAGACGAGTTCATCCAGCTTGACATAGTTGAGTTCACTGTGAGTTTAATCTTGTAAAACATCATATTGATTTAATGAATCATTTAGGTCTCATTTGATGCATCGAATAAGAGGACAGGATTGATAATATTATTCCATGTCATGTTTGGTGTATATTAGGATGGGATATAAAATGGGACAAGTTATCCCGAATGAGCTCCTTATCCCACGAGGAGTGGGATAAACAAAAGTTCCACCTTCTAGGTGGTATAAAATTATCCAGTCTAAATCCTTCAAAATAAATAATTATTGTGCCCTTATTTAGTTTAAAAGAAACCAACTCGGATTGGACTCAAAAACCACAAACATAAAAGAACTCATTCATTATGTTCATCTCTCCCATTAACTTATGTTCGAGGTTTTTTTTTGTGGACACAAACAAGTATGTTCATTATATTTTTTATACTATTCAACTTTCTTAATGTGTACATATATGCAAGACAACTCTAGCACCGATCATCACTTATTCATCTTACCACCTTCTGTGAAATTATTCCAGCTAACAAATTCATGGTAAAAAAAAGTCCTTAAATACTACATTTATAAAAACCGTCAATTTAGAGCATGGCGGAAAATTAGCTAGCACATATGCTCAGGTACCCAAGTGTGAAGAAAAAATATATAACTTCTTTTCTTTTCTTTTTTATCTCAAAACCCACTTATCAATACCCAATAAAACCCATTTGATTTATCCCATACAAACCTTACAGCACATACCTATGGAATGGTAAAAGGAGCTGTGTAGCTTTCTTTGTTTACTAATCTAAACAAAAGGGAGAGAAAAGTACAAGGGCTATTGATATGAAAAAGAGGGGTAAAAGTTAAAGATGGGGAAAATGGGTTCATCTTATTCTTATTATTTTATTTGGTTATTTTACTAAATAAATAAGTTTGGATTAATTTATAAATTGGACATATTTTTTTTATAATATTGCGATATATCAATCGTATACTACTTGATTGTCTAGTTATACAACAAAACTAATCTCTTTTACTCATATTTTATGCGTATTTAATTTTTACTTAACAATGCCATTGTTATTAATTATTTTGTAACTTTTATATTAACCCGAGGCGTTAAAATTATGGCTCCGTGTATACAACATAGGAAGTTGTATAATGTTATGATGCTTGACTAGATCGGATGATCTTAACTAATACCATGGTCTAAAAGGTGAATATCTTAATTATTTTATGTTAAACAATCATCTATGTATATGTTTGATTTTGGGGACTATGTTTTTGAATTAAAAAAAATAATAAGTAGCGGCACTTTCTTTATTTTGTTATTAATTACAAAAGTTTGATGTTATTTATTTTTACCTTTATAAATAATGATTCAAAAGTAGGAGTAACAATTCATTTTCTTGGGTCGTGTTTCGAGTTAACACTTAAATATAAATTAACTAAATTATTAGTTGCATTTAAAATGGTGCTCATGCATTTTTTTGGAAATTATTAAATATGGATATTGATGAAGATGATATTAAATTCATACATGTTGTTTCATCAGTTGGTCAATATATTAGTTGCTGGGTATCTGTTTTTTATTATTATGTATGCTGATGCAAACAGGCACTACCATAAATTTATTTTAAAGAATATGACATTTGTCAGGCATGAGATACGAGTATAGATCATACATCACCTTGTATATGAGAGTGACGAGATATGTATAAATCAACTTAATATGGATAAGCGTGCTTTGATATTTTTTGTGAACCTCTTTGTACGATTGGTCAATTGAAAAAACCTGGAAATTTCATAATAGAGGAGAATGGGGCCATGTTCTTATATATACTCGCCCATCACATGAAGAATCGTGTGATAAAATTTAAATTTCGACAGTCTGGAGAGACGGTTAGTGTGTATTTCAATGAAGTCCTAAATTCAGTGCTAAGGTTAGAAGGCCTATTACTTAGAGCACCATACCCAGTACCAAGGGATTGTACTCGAGAAATGTGGAAATGGTTTAAGGTACACATTTATTTATTTAATATGACCATGTTTACATGAAGTAATAAATTTGAATGGATACTTAATTTAATACAAATTTTGGTTTAGGGTTGCGTAGGTGTGCTAGATGGAACATTTATTTGGGTCAATGTCCTACAAGTTGAAAAACTAAGATATCGAAACAGGAAAGGGGAAATTGCAACCAATGTTTTAGATGCGTGCACATGATATGAAGTTTATCTATGTGTTTCCGGGATGGGAAGGTTCGGGTGTTGATTCTAGGGTTTTACAAGATGCAATTACTAGAAGAAATGGACTTATAGTTCTTACTGGTGAGTCATTTTTCTGCTTCGGCGTTTATCTAAAATTTTGGAAATGGGACTAAAAGCCTAAATCTCTATTTTTTATGGTATGTTACTATTATCTTGGGTATACAACTGGTGAAGGATTTTTGACCCCATATATAGAAACACGATACCATTTGTCTGAATATATAAAGGGTACATTAACACTAGCCACAACTGAAGAGTACTTTAAGCCTAAAATAACGTTAGAAGTGGAGAAAAAATGCATGTGTGTGGTATTAAAACAAACCCACGCATAAGTTTAAGCCGAAGGTTTTGAATTTTTTTTTTAATTTTGTGACAAATATGTTGGGTCTAGTGGTTTTGGTTGGAATGAAACTTTGAAGTGTGTTGAGGTTGATCGTATGTCTTGATTTTATTTTTTATCTCTTCGTTTAATAACAATACTTTTCACTATTTGCCTTAACTTAATATAATTTATTTATTATAGAGAGAGCCTGATGCAAAGGGAATGAGAAACAAGCCATTTCCACTATATGATCGATTAGGATACATGTTTGGCAATGATCATGTTACTAGTGTTGTAGTTGAGTCTCCTCTCGATGGATTATTTAGATTATTATGATGAGGTTAATGTTGACTTAGATGGTGGTGATACTCCAACCCTTGTTGTGCAACCTTCCTCGAGAGTTCCTAATCCAAGTCAGAGAAGAAGGAAAAGAAATAGCGATACTTGGAGCTTGGGTATGCAAGATATGGCGACGACTTTTACTTCATTTGTTAAATTTCTAATTTTTTTTTAAGTTCTTAGTGAAAATTTGGGGAAGATAAATTAGGAAATAATAGGAAAAAATGCTTGAGGAGATTAACACTATGATCACTCTAAATGCAACGGATTACACTTATCTATCGTGGGGGTTTATATTTGCCACACTCGGGAAAGATCCACATGTCCATTGGTCTCATCAAACTATCTCACTTCAAGAGGATAAAGACGAATTGAGGTTGATATATTGAAATCTTGAAATTAGATACATTCGATCAAGCCATGATAGTTATTTAAGGTCATAAAGTCCCACACGACTCGACCACTTTATATTCTCTATAAATACAACCCTCACTCCAGGGCAAGGGGGTATGTAATTTTCGTTATCATGAGACAATCAATAAAGAGAGAGAAACACCCCGTGAATGTTGTTATGTTGTCTAATCACGTACAAGTTGCATATTATGTGATTGTGCATGTTATTATTTTTTTCAAGTTCAATTGTGTTGAAAAAACATCCGCAGTTTTTTTTACCACCTATTGGCGACGTTTGTGGGAATAATTTCATTTTGGCATCCAAACAAAGCCAACATGTAACCATGTCTCACTCACACAACCAACAATCTCCACCTCACGTCAGTCGGAAAGGCGATCATAAGGAACTGAGGTTCCCAAGGTTAGGTCTGAAATCCAAGCCAATAGGTTTCGCAAGGCTCTAAGCTCACGTTATCACCCATAAGAGGATCAAATTGTCTATATAAATGAGGTAACATGATTGTTGATACCAAATTTAGTCTGCTAACATGGCCCAATTGAATGAAGACACGTGGCAATCTACATGGCAACAACAAACACATCCGAGGTACTTACACGCTCCGAGGAATAAGATCACAACGAGGAACACTGCTTCCCCGAGGAACTCATATGCTCCGAGGAACAAGACCTCACCGAGGAACTATTAAGTACCAAGAAGCTTAGGCGGTCCGAGCAACTCAGGCGGTCCGAGCTGCACCTCGAACAAAGCATTAATAGCAGGATAACCAACAGTTCAACTGATTCATTAAATGCTTATCATTCAGACGCACACGCTTAAGGGGCATTAAATGTATTACCCTTTCACATGTATCCCATTTAATGTATTACCCTTTCACATTATAGCCTCAGGGATATAAATACATTGTACAAACCTCATTGTAAGGGGACCCTGCATCCAGACCGGAATTTCTTGAGAGAACTTGTAATCGAGAATTTCCATACAAACAAAAATACCAAAACAGTGGACGTAGGCCATTATTATAAGGCTGAACCACTTTAAAAATTCTTTGTCTCATTTATTTATCTGTGATTGAATAATTAGAGCAATCTAATCTTTTACATCAACAGATTGGCGCCGTCTGTGGGAAATCGACTGGTAATATCGTTTTCTCACCAAAAATAATCCATCACAAATGGGTGATATTCCTGAATCCAACAATCGCAACGTTGGAACCCCTCCAAACCCATCTGCTCCGCCAAATATTCCAGATCTGGCTGGAATAATGACAAATCTGGCTCAGGGCCAGACCGTCATGCAAGAAATAATGCGACAACTCATCCAAACTCTCCATGGCGGTGCGTAAGCCCATTCAGGACCACGGAGTATTCAAAGAAGCACCCGTGCACTATCCTCACGTACTAGGCGTACCGATTCACATCGCAATGAGGAATCTGATGATTTCTCTTATCAACCTGGGCGAACTTCGTCGGTGCGAGCCACAGATACTGAACAACTTGTCACTCTCTCCCCAGAAAGGACCAGCGCATTGGAAAGATTAAGTAGGGTTTCTCCTTTCGACTGACTAGGTCCTAGGAGGAACAAAAGTCCTCTTAATGCAGCGTCGAGGAGCTTTCGACGATCAATAGCCTTAAGGGAAGGATCTGCCCAGTCGCGACCAGCTGCTCGTCAGGATAGATCCCAGGAAGCCACTTCAACACGATCGGCTGCTCGAACCAACAGGCCCAAAGAAGGAAATGATGCATGGAAAAGCTCTATTCAAAGGCTGGAGGATAGATTAGGGGAAATGGTTAAAACCAAGATTCCTCTACAACGAACCTTTGTTCGAGGAACACCTTTTGTCCAGGCCATTGAAGATTTTCCAACACCATCAAAGTTCAAAGCACCTATTGTGACCCCCAAATATGATGGAAAGACTGACCCTGTTCTTCATATAGAACAATATCAAGCTGCTGCCAACATCTATGCGGTCCCAGACGAGATGAGATGCAGGGATTTCTCGGGAACTCTTACCGGATCTGCTCAAATATGGTATAATAATCTTCCTCGGGGTAAGATCTCAACTTTCTTTCAACTGGCCGAGTTATTCATTGGAAATTTCTGCTTTGGGGCAAAGCCAGTTAAACGAGTAGCACATCTGTTAAGTGTTAGACAAAAAGCTGGTGAAATTACCAGAGATTATATAACTCATTTTAATAACGAGAAACTTGAAGTCATTGATTATGAGGAAAAGACAACGATCACTGCCTTGATGAGTGGGCTGTTGCCTAACAAGTTGTATTACACTTTGGCCAAAGATCCACCCACAACTATGTCAGAATTGATGGCAAAAGCGACCAAAATCATGAATGCTGAGGAGGCTATGGCTGCGAAGAAGAATATGGATAAAGAAACCAAGGTGGAAGTCGACAAAACCAAGAAGAAAGAACATAAGAACAATGGTGGTGACAAACAATCCAAAAATAGGTCGTCATGGGAGGTATTGAAGAAATTTGATAATTACACTCCTTTGAAGGTAGATATCAACCACGTCCTGGAAGAAATTAAGAACAACGAGGAGTTAAACTGTCCAAAAAAAATGAAGGCAGACCCTGATACGAGGAATAGGGAAAAATATTGCGAGTTTCACAAAGATCATGGCCATATGACCAAGAATTGCATAGCTCTTCAAAATGAGATTGAAACACTCATCAGACGAGGAAAGCTGTCAAAGTATGTTGATCGGGTAAACGAAAGAAGAAACAACGACCGAGAAAGAGAAAGTTCTAGATATCCTCGTCGAGGAGAGGAGAACAAGAAAAGAAACCATGAAGTTGACCCAGAAGACTACCCCGATCTTCCCAAGAGACCAAAGCAGCCAGAACGAGAGGTATTTTCAATACGCTTTGGGTCATTTGAATGTAATGTTATAACAGGTGGAGATGCAGGAGGAGGAGACTTTACTGCAGAGAGAAAAGCTTACCTCGGTGAGGCTCAAGCTTGCTCGTACATTCAGCGAATAAATCTAGCTGAGGAGGATCGCCCGAGAAAGGTGAACAAAGAGAAGTTGGTCATTGAGTTCTCAAAAAATGACCTCGCAGGTGTTCTATATCCTCACGATGATCCACTGGTGATAAAAATGAGGATAAAGGAGGTTATGATTTCAAGAGTACTGGTCGACAATGGTAGCTCGGCAGACATCATGTTCTACTCGTGCTTCGATAGTTTAAATCTAAAGCTATCTCAACTGGAACCTTACCACAGACCCCTCATCGGTTTTGCTGGCGAGAAAGTATTTCCACTTGGGACGATCAAGTTAGATATATTCATTGGTACGTGGCCTGCTTGTCGGACAAAAAGAATACTTTTCTTCGTGATGGATAAGAATGTCCAATCATCGTTCAATATCATCATGGGAAGAGTAGGATTGAAGAAGTTCGAGGCTGTACCATCTTCAGTGCATCAATGCCTAAAATTTATAACAAACTTTGGAGTAGGAGTTGTGAAAGGTGATCAGAAAGTAGCTCGGGAATGCAATTATTCATCCGTCGAGCAAGAAGAATTGGAGGAATTAAAGAAAAAGACAACTACCTATCAAGTTGATGAAGGTGCAGAGATTGAAACATTAGATCCTCGAGATGAGTCGCAACTCGTGAAGGGTCAAGTGGTGGAAGCTACTGAAAACATCATTCTGGACGACGAACACCCTGAGCGAACTACTCAAGTAGTTTCGTCGTTGGAAGCCTCATTAAAACAATAATTGATAACTTTCCTTAGAAGCAGAAGACAAACTTTTGCATGGAGTCATGAAGATATGCCTGGGATAGACCCAAATTTCTTATGTCACGAGCTCAATGTGAATAAGGAGATCAAGCCTGTGAAGCAGAGAAGAAGAGTGTTCAGCCCCGAGAAGAATCAAGCTATACAGGAGGAAGTCGAGAAGCTCTAGAAAGCTTGTTTCATTGAAGATGTTAAATATCCAGACTGGTTAGCCAATGTGGTGATGGTGAAGAAGAAGAACAACAAGTGGAGGATGTGTGTAGACTTCACCGACCTCAATAAAGCATGCCCAAAGGATCACTTTCCACTGCCCCGAATTGATTAACTAGTCGATGCTACCTCGGGACACGAGCTGCTGAGTTTCATGGATGCTTATTCTGGCTACAATCAGATCAAAATGAAACCTGAAGACAAGGAGAGTACTTCTTTCATTATCCCTCGGGGAACTTATTGTTATAATGTTATGCATTTTGGTTTGAAAAATGAAGGTGCGACATATCAGCGGCTGATGAACAAAGTCTTTGCTGAACAAATCAGTTGCAATATGGAAGTCTATATTGACGATATGCTGACGAAAAGCAAGAAAGCTGCCGATCATCTAATTGAATTAAGTCAGACTTTTGATCAACTGGATAAATATCAAATGAAGCTGAACCCGACGAAGTGCATATTTGGAGTACGAGAAGGCATGTTTCTCGGATACATTATCAATCAACGAGGCATTGAGGAAAATCCTGAAAAGATCAAAGCTCTATTAGGGCTGTGATCTCCAACGACGAAGAAGGAAGTACAGAGTCTCACAGGACGAGTAGCAGCACTCAACAGATTTGTGTCACGAGCAACTGATAGATGTCTCCCATTCTTCAAGACACTCAGAAAGACTTTTGAGTGGAATGATGAATGCGAGAAAGCTTTTCAAGACTTGAAGAAATACTTGGGAGCACCTCCACTGTTGTCCAGGCCAGTGATGGGAGAAAAATTGTACTTGTATCTTGCAGGGTCCGAGAATGCAGTTAGCTCGGCGTTGATCAGAGTGGAGAATGGAGTGCGAAAACCAATTTACTACACAAGTAAGGCCTTCCGAGGAGCAGAGATCAGATATCCAAGGCTGGAAAAGTTAGCACTGGCTCTTATTGAGGAAAGTAGGAGAATGAGGCCATACTTCCAGGCTCATACCATAGTAGTATATACCGATATACCATTAAGGCAAGCCCTTCACAAGCCAGAAAAATCAGAGAGATTGATGTACTGGGCAATAAAACTCGGTGAATACGATATAGTCTATAAACCCAGATCATCGCTAAAAGGGCAGGCTGTTGCAGATTTTATAGCTGAATTCACTTATCCTGATACCCCCGAGGAGAAAAAGTTGCTCGCTGATCAACCTGTGGATGTTACAGGATCAACAAACACTAGCTCAGACCAACTCCGGTTGGTAAAAGGGAAAGTGGATGTTACAGGATCATTAAATTCGAGCTCAGACCAACTCCGGTTGGTAAAAGGGCAAGAAAAAATGATCGACGAAGAGCGAGAAATATCCGGGGAGGATGAAAGGAAGCAACAAATATTTCACCGAGGAACTCAAACTGATCAGAAATTTGAAGACGAGTTACCTATGTAGAGGCTATATGTAGATGGTTCATCTTGCACTACAGGATGTGGCGCGGGGATAGTTTTGAGCACTCCGGACGAGGTCGACATGGAATACGCCCTACGTTTCCAATTCAAAGCTTCCAATAATAAAGCTGAATATGAGGCCATGATTGCAGGACTTAGTTTGGCAAAAATTATGGAGGCGCAGCAGATTATGGTCTTCAGTGATTCTCAATTAATCGTAAATTAAATGTTGGGAGTATATGCAGTTAGAGGAGAATTAATGATCAGATATCATGAAAAGGCAAAGGAGCTGGTGTCAGAATTTGCCGCTGTTCAGCTGGTCAGAATACCAAGAATGGAGAATGCAAGAGCAGATGCCCTAACTTGACTAGCATCGGCTACTAGCACCGAGCTACGACGAATAATCCCAATTGAAGTGTTGGCTGGTCGGAGTATAGATGAAGATCTGACGATGAACTTTATCACCCTTGATTTAGGACCATCTTGGATGGATCCCATCAGGGCATATATTGAAGAGGGAGAATTGCTAATTGACAAGCCCGCGACCAAGAAATTGAAGTTTAAAGATGCTTGGTATATATTAACTAACGGTATTCTGTATAGACGAGGAATTATGGCCGGTTTGCAGAGATGTGTACATCCCTCCGAGGTGAACGAATTGATTGAAGAGATCCATGAAGGGTCCCATGGAGCACATGTAGCAGGTCAGACGCTTTTACAAAGGGTGATGACGCAGGGATACTACTGGCCGACGATGAGGGCTGATTGTATAGCCTATGCCAAGAAATGTGACAAGTGCCAGCGTTTTTCCTCCATCCGAAGAACTCCACAAGCATTCTTGACACCCATGACTTCCCCTTGGCCATTTGCCTTATGGGGAATTGATTTGGTTGGGCAAATACCAATGACCCGAGGAAGATTCAAATACCTCGTCGTCGCAGTAGATTATTTTACTAAGTGGGTAGAAGCTGAGCCACTCATTGATATGACGTACGAGAAGGTGTACCAATTTGTTTGGAAGAACATCATTTGTCGATATGGTCTTCCTCATGCTTTCATAACAGACCATGGAACACAATTTGATATTGAGGAGTTCGCTGCATATTGCCATCAGTCAAACATTTTGAAGGTCCACTCAGCACCAGTCCATCCTCAAAGCAATGGACAAACTGAAGTAACAAACAAAACGCTGCTTAATGGTTTGAAGAAAAGACTGGATGATGCGAAAGAAAACTGGATCAACGAACTACAATCATCACTTTGGGCTTACCGAACTACTCCCCGAGTAGCAACAGGAGAATCACCATATATGCTGGCGTTTGGAAGTGAAGCTGTTATACCTGCCGAGTTGGGTCTCCCAACACACAGGGTACTGAATTTCAATTCCCCTGTCAGCGACTTAATGAAAAGATTGGATTTAGACATGCTCGAGGAAGTTAAAGAAGAAGCAGCCATCAAAAATGCTGCATACCAGCAGTGAACAACTTTGTTTTACAACAAGAGGGTGAAGAAATGCGACCTGAAAGAAGGAGACTATGTGCTGAAGAAAGTAATTCAAAAGCACAATAAACTGGAGGCAAATTGGCATGGACCATACCGAGTTACAGAAGTTGTTCGACCAGGAACTTACCGAATAGCAACTCTAGAGGGGGAGGAGTTTAAGAATGCATGGAACGCAGAGCACCTGCGCAAGTATTATCAGTGATGAATATTCCCATGTAATGCAGTTCCATCAATATGAATAAAATGAAGATATTCTGCCAAAGTTTTTCCTTTTATTGAGAATTTTTTGGGGAATACTAGTGCTACACACTACTCGGCAAAACTCGGCAAAGATCAGACTACTTAGCAAAAATATTCCTAAAAATGCCAACCTCGGTTGGTTAGAAAATAAAATATTACTAAAAATGCCAACCTGTTCGGCTAGGAAACAAAATATTCCTAAAAATGCCAACCTGTTTGCCTAGGAAACAAAATATTCCTAAAAATTCCAACCTGTTTGGCTAGGAAACAAAATATTCCTAAAAATGCCAACCTGTTTGGCTAGGAAACAAAATATTCCTAAAAATGCCAACCTCGGTTGGTTAGGAAACAAAATATTTCTAAAAATACCAACCTGTTTGGCTAGGAAACAAAAATATTCCTAAAAATGCCAACTTATGTTGGTTAAGAAGTAAATATATTCTCGAAAATGCCAACTTATGTTGGTCGGGAGGTAAAATTATTTCAAAAAGACTAACTATGGCTGGTCGGGATAAAAACCCACCAACTGTAGTTGGTCGACAAAGAAAATTTACCGACCTTGGTTGGTCGGAAACATTTAAGAGAAAAATTTACTAACTATGGCTGGTCGGGGATAAAAACCCACTAACTGTAGTTGGTCGACATGGAGAATTTAACGAACTTGGTTGGTTGGAGACATTTTAAACATTTTTTATACTCGTGACTTTATTATTAAGTGATCGAGCAACATTATTGATACTTGTAACTTTTTAGTTATTACTAAGTTGGTCGACAAACCACATAATATTATTATCTTTTTAACAGATATGCACAAATATAAAGTGTTTGATAATTACAAGACAATAGCAGTTAAGATTTGCAAACAAAAATGAAAGTCTTTCAGTGGATTCAAAATAAAAAAAACAAATTACATTGATAATAAAATGAAAGTTACATTGATATGTATACTAACAATTATATCAACATTCTTATTCTACTGGTCTTTTCCCCTCTGCTTTTGACACAGGTTCCTCGCCAGCGGGTGGATCATTTAAAGCCAGAGGAGAATTTATGAAGTTGAGATCCTTTAACATCCTAACATTCATTACGGATGGTCGATCTAGAAGATGCTCGGGACGAGATACTTCAACAATTGAATGGAGATTGTAGTCGCCGAGATACTTAGAAATCAAGCTCCGAGGAATGGCCCGAGCAGGGATCCAACTCATATCCAGTTGAATGGTGGCACGGGTAAGTCGAGAAGCCCGGGATCATGGTAGTCCCATAGGTAATGACCTTGTTCGAGCTGCAGCACACCTAAGGCATTCAACCAGCCTTGCTTGTAGCCCTCGTTATTGGCATTCTGGATACGGTCGTCCAAGTGAAAGAGAGCTTCGTTGTATCCAGCAATCCAGAACTCCCTGGGCTGTTTGTGGAACTGATATGTTAGTCTGTCTAGCTGCTCGTGGAGATTTTTGATGAAGATATCTTTGTTCTTCAAGGTAGACTTCTGCGTGGAGAGCTGCTCTTCCAGGTCTCTAATCTTCTTTGACATTTCAACCAACGCCTGTTTCTTCGCCATTAACTGGAAGGCTTGGTTCTCTAGGGCAGACTGAGTCCTTTGTTCCTCGACAGGAATTCGAGCTGCTCTTGCTCGTCCCCGAGGTTCTCTTGCTCGTCCCCGAGAAGATATGGAAGGACCAGACCTCTTCAAGGTTTCCAACTCGTCCCTCAATTTGGCGTTCTCGACCTCTAAGAACGAGAATCCCTCATCGGTCACTAGGATTAAGGATTTTGAAGAAGAGGCTGCAGACTTCAACTGTGATAGCTCTTTCTGCAAGTTGTTGTTCTCTCGCTCCAGCAACTCGACAATCTGTCTGCATTCCTCGACCTCACCTTTCAGGGTTCTCTCCCTCACATCGTACCCAGCAAAAAGCTTCTCGTAGCCCTTATCGGCAATGATCAGCTTGTACTTCTTCTCATACCCCTCATGCAACAAGGCAGTGGATTCTTTGTATTGAAGCTGAAGGTCTTCGAGGGTGCCTTGGAGATCCTCGATCATATCATAATAGGCCACATTATTGGCCACCGCTTGATCGAGTAGACACTTCAGATATTGATATGCTTCCACTGCCTGTTCTGAAGCATCTTGGCCGAGGATGTCTACAACTTGTGTTACACTCAGGTCTGTGTGACCTGCTTTAAAATATTCATTACATTGTCGCAGCAACTTAGTATCATGGGCAGATAGTAATTCCATCCTGGCCAGAAACTAGCAAAGAAAGAAAGAGCAATCATCAATAAGAAATATAAGCAGAGCATGAATAGAAGAAAAACAATAGTATGCAAAAAGTCCAAGTTTTATTAGATCATGAAGTTCAGAGTTACATATGTGGGTTACATTTGAAAAATAAAAAGATAAAGAGAAACCCGAACAACTCTACACCTTTTCCTTATCTCCCAAAACCTTCTCGGGAGGCTGGGACGAGGAAGTAGGCTAATCGAAAGGAGTAGAAAGTTGCTCGGGGAGTGCCAGCGGTTGCTTGGAAGAATTAACGATTTTTTCCTCGGCAGCAGGCTGGATGGCTGGGGGATGATCTCCCATCACCATAGAAGACTCTTCGGAGGCAGCTTCGTCCTCTTCTAAGTCTTTAGGAGTTGGAGGGGGACTAGGATTGTGTTGCTGGAAAAGCTCAGAAGATTCATCAACTTTCATTTCCTGGAGAGCAGCAACCCATCCATCCCTAAAGTATTTGAGACTGCTATAGTCCACTTGCGACACCATAGCAGCCAACCCCTTGTTCCACCCCTTGTCCCAGCCAGCGCTGAAGGACTTCTTCACAGCCATCTTCCTCTTCAATTTTTTCGAGGAGAGATTCTCGGACAGTAGGTTATCAGCAGCTTTCAATTTGTTTTCAATCTCCTCATTCTGCCGACCTACTTCCCTACGTTGAGCCAGTTCCTCCTCAGCAGCCTTGATCTTATCTTCAAGCTCCCCAGCAGTTTTGAGCTTCTCTTCGAGCTCCTTATTTTCCTTCTCCAGGGCATTTATTCTCTTCTCCAACTCCTTGGAGGCATCAACAACTCGAGCTTTCTCTTGCTCGGTGGAGGCAAGCTTTTTCTCCCAGACAGCCTTGTCAGTAGCATATGTCTGGCGAGAATCGTCCAAAGAATTGATAGCTTCTGCCAGAGCTCCCTCCACACTGGACGAGGAGCATGAAGCTTTAATCGCTTCATCCTTCTTCAGGATTATATTAAAGCAGCTCGTCAACTGTGAAAGTAAAAAGAAAATAAGTCAGAAATAGAAGTAACAAAGGAAATATGAAAAGTTCAAAGTTCAAAGTAAGAAGACTTACAGAAGCAAGATGACGAGCAGCTAACGAAGTGACCATGTCACGAGTAAGGTTTTCTTCAGTACCTTGGACCTCGGGAATGATCCAGGACTTTATCGAGCTCATGGCAGAGCTCGGGGGAACAAAAGTTGGAACCCCAGTTCCAGTAGCTGGGGGATGAGTAATGGTGACAGCCAAATTGACCGAGGATCTTTTCTTCAGCCTCCTCGGGGGAACAGGAATAGATTCAACCAAGGAAGAGCCCTTGGTCGGTGATATTACAATCACCTCTCCAGGAGGAGCAAACCTGCTCGGAGCCACTGCGGTCTTCTCTACAACCTTCACAACAGCAGCAGCCGAGGAAGGTGCATCATTCTTCTTTGTCCACTCCCATGGGATATCAACTTTACTTCTTTTTACCTCACCAGAACCAGAGGCAGGTTTCTCGAACAGAGTGGGAGGTCTTCTTCTCTTCATCCTTTCGCTTAAAGGGACGTGAGATTCAGGCAAGGAGCTGGTGGAAGCTGGTACTGACTCTGATTCACTTATTACTGGACGAGCAGTAAAAGAGGTGGTGTAGCTCTTGTATTGCAGAAGATATGATGCTGACCTAATGTGCTCGTCAGCAACAGATTGATGCAGGCTCCAGATAAGTTTCAAATGCCTTATATTGACATCTGCTTCTTTTGGGCACTTTCTTTTGTTATCAACTACAAATAAAAAACATTGCCATCAGTGACACATTTTATCAAACATAAAGGAAGCATAATTTCAAAATAAATAAAATGAAATAAAAATAACCTATCCCATTGCCATAAGGAGGGCATCTGGGACCCTGGTAAACTTCATCTCCAGTTAATGGAGGGTGTTGCCAATTTTTTATGACAACCCCGTGTTCAAAATAATCCCTATTGGCATCAGGGAGATTGACTACTAAGGCTCTATTCAAAATTCTAGTTTTTAAATAAAAAATGTTATCATTAACTGCCCATCTATAACAAAACATAATCTCAGGAATTCCTATGCGAGTTCCATGGATCTGATTTAATCTATGCACCCCATTAACTATTCTCCATGTGTTGGGGGCTATTATTGCAGGAACAACGTCAAAGTAATGACAGAATTCCAGACACAAGGGATTTGGTGGAAAAGAAAATCCACACTCAGCAATAAAGAGGCTGGGGAACCAATGTCCCTTAGCCAAATGGAAATAGTCAGAAGGCTCAGAAAGCTCTTCCAAGACAACCCAAGAGGGAATGGAAAAATCAGAGCGAAATTTATCAAGAGATTCAACAGGGTAAACCATAATTAATAAAAGAAATGAAGAAGAAGGAAGAAAATCTTACAGAAAAAGAGTGGATCTGATGACAACGGACGATGGAAGAGATGAATACACATGAGAGAAAGAGACGACGGAAAACTCGAAGATAAAAATTTGAAAAGGTAGAAGACGATGGGAGTGTCTGTAGAGTTTAAATACCTTGCCTTGGGAAATAGTGAAGTAATGATTACAAAAAAGGATGATTACGTTACCGGCGGCTAAAAAAATGAAAAGGGGCGCGGGAATCAAAGCGGGCAACAACGACTAAAAGGACAAAAAGTACCCAAAAATCGAAGCGGTTATAAAAATTAAAAAAAACATGATTCTACGAATTTAGAAGGAAAAATAAATACGAAGGAAACACTCCTAAAAATCAGGAGGACCATTTAAAGTTACCATATTCCGAGAAAGAATGTTCCCTACTCCTCAAATTTCGAACTATGAAACATTGGGGGCTTCTGTTGATACCGAATTTAGTCTGCTGACATGGCCCAATTGAATAAAGACACATGGCAATCTACATGGCAATAACAAACACTTTCGAGGAACTTACACGCTCCGAGGAATAAGATCACAAGGAGGAACACTGCTTCCCCGAGGAACTCATATGCTCCGAGGAACAAGACCTCACTGAGGAACTCTTAAGTACCAAGAAGCTTAGGCTGTCCGAGCAACTCAGGCGGTCCGAGCTGCACCTCGAACAAAGCATTAATAGCAGGATAACCAATAGTTCAACTGATTCATTAAATGCTTATCATTCAGACGCACACGCTTAAGGGGCATTAAATGTATTACCCTTTCACATGTATCCCATTTAATGTATTACCCTTTCACATTACAGCCTCAGGGATATAAATACATTGTACAAACCTCATTGTAAGGGGACCCTGCATCCAGATTGGAATTTCTTGAGAGAACTTATAATCGAGAATTCCCATACAAACAGCAATACCAAAACAGTAGACGTAGGCCATTCTTATAAGGCTGAACCACTTTAAAAATTCTCTGTCTCATTTATTTATCTGTGATTGAATAATTAGAGCAATCTAATTTTTTACATCAACAATGATCCAACCAGATCTCCTGGCTCGTAGACACCTACGAATAACGACTCCGATAGAGAGAGGGATCCATACTACGCTAGCAAGAGGAAAATTCTCGTCGCCAACATCGCTTGAAGAGTATGGAGGAAGAGATCTACGGGGATAAATGAAAATGACGTGAGATTTCCCATACCACTAAACCTCAGGCCAGTAAGACTCGTAGCCGAGGAAAGAGTTCACAGCGCGATCAGGATCACTACTATCGCCGCCGATCATCGGAGTAAGAGATCCCTACACTGGTCACCGAGACAAGATTGATCTTTATCACCTTTTACGAAGAGAGATGGACAACCACTCTGCCAATCGAGTAGCCAAGTCCACCAAGGAGTAAACCATGAGGGCTCTCATCTATCAGATGAAATATTTTTTTCCCGAACAATAGAAGACTTTGAGCCTCCTAAGAAGCTTGGTACCCCGAGGTTTAGCATTTTATGACGGAAATACATATCCTACAGATCACGTTCGATAACATCGCTAGAAGATGACCCTCTAGAACAATAATGAATCTCCTATGTGCCGTATATTCCTTTCCAGCCTAAGGGACATTGCACAGAAGTGGTTTAAAAAACTACCACACCGATCTATTGCAAGCTTTAAGAAACTCATGAAGACTTTCACAATGAGATTCATTACCAGCAACTCTCACCTAAATAGGATGGATGCCCTCCTCATTATGAAGAAGAAAAAGCCCCAGAAACCCTGCGAGAGTATGCTTGGCGCTATTAAAAAACCTACAATGAGGTGGAGTACTGCTTCGAGCAAGTAGTTGTGGCCTCGTTTAAGATCAGCGTACCGAGTAGCTCTATGTTGATCTAATCTCTTACTAAAAAGGAGGCGAGAACTATTTATGACCATATGTTTAGAATAGAGAAGTAAGCCAAAGTGGAAGACGCGATGATCGACACCCAATAGGATAATGGTTTCCCGAAAGAAAACTTAAATGGAGACAAAGATAGGGCTCCCAAGAAAGGGGTAAAAAGCATAATGGTGGATATAAGGTCAATGATAAGACATATACCAACAAAGCCCACCGTGCCATCAACTCTATTTTCAAAGATCCAATCTACAAAATCTTAAATAATATAAAGGATCAACAATATTTCATATGGACAAAGAAGATGGCAGAAGATCCGTCGATGAGAAATACTTCTGTGAGATGTTCTTATCACAACGAGCATGGGATAAAAATAAAAAAATTAAAGGCACTCAAGTCGAACCTAGAGGAACTGGCCCAGGCAGGTTATCTAGATGACTACGTGGATAAAAAGAATGGGGAGCCCCTTGAAGAGCAGGATAAAAAACTTAATAACATCCTGAATGATAACGAGAAGGGACATGAGTTCACGGTCATCCATAGTTCCTTAAGTCCGAATCAATTTCAGGGTAATGTTGTTCAGATGGAATTGAAGAAGGTCATTGCGATCACGAAAGTCTTCTAAATTAACCCCTTTAAAGCCTCAGAGGGAAAACACCGCCGACCTAAAAATGTAGAGTTTTCCAGGCATATCATCTTTACCGAAGAAGACCTAGTTAGAGTCAGGACCCCACATTACTACACATTGGTAATCACTCTCAGAATAACTAACTAGGATGTGCATAATATATTAGTGGATTAAGGAAGCTCTTTAAAAGTCATACACTTAAACTTACTCAATAAGATCAACCTCAAGATGGAGGATCAGAAGGAAGTAACCATCCTGTTGGTCAGTTTCGATGGAAAGATGATGACGCCCTTGGGAAGGTGGTATTCCTAGTGCGAACTGGAAATATATCCCAACTGATCGAGTTTCTAGTAGTGGAAATTAAGTCTCTCTATAATGCAATCCTAAGACGAGTATAGATCCATGCTATGAAATTTGTTCTTTTCACCTACCACCAAGAGCTTAAATAAATCACCGATCGGGGGATAATGGAGATACCTGGAAATCAAGTTATTGATCGGTGGTGCTTCATTACTGCCATTAGACCCAAACATGAAAAGAAGAAGGAAATGGTGGAGAAAACAAAAGGAGGCACTCCCAACAAATAATAACTAAAATATGAGAGATAGGGTGGAAGAAACAAAAGTGGCCTCCAAAAATTGAGTCATAAAACCATTACAAAAAGTCATGTTCAACAATTCCCACTCGGAGAAGAAATTCCTGATCAACAACTCACTGGTCGATCACGAGAAGGAATACCTGATTTATTTCTAAAAAAGAACCATTATGTGTTCACTTGGCAGCCATATGAGATATATGCCTGGCATTGATCCCGAGGTGATGAGCCACCGACTTCGTGTGGATCCAACCTTTCCACCGATCACGCAGAAGGCATGCCGAATAACTCTGAAGAAATCGAAGGTAGTAGAAGAGAAAGTATGGAAACTTCTATAAGCAAGGTCCATCAAAGAAGTTCAATTCCCCAAGTGGCTCTCAAACCTAATTGTGATCAGAAAGAGTAACGAAAAGTGGATAGTCTGTATTAACTTGACCAACCTCAACAAAGAGTGCCTCGAGGACAGTTTTCCTCTATCGAAGATAAATCAGTTGGTCGATGTCACAAGTAGCCATGAAAGAATGAACTTCCTAGACACGTATTTAAACTATCAGACCCCTTTATTCTGGTCGAACCAAGAAAATAACTCTTTCATCACCACCCTTGGCCTTTATTATTACATAGTCATGCCGCTCAGACTCAATAATGTTGTGGTGACCTATAATCAATGAGTTACCAAGATATTCAATCATCGATTAGGTAATACCATAGAAGTATACATAGATGACATGATCGTGAAGAGCAGATGGAAGGGCGACCATCTGGTGAAGACATTTATGGTCCTCAAATATTATTGAATGAAGCTCAATAAAACCAAGTTTTCTTTAAGTGTTCAACTTGGCAAGTTTTAGGGTTACATGGTCAGCCAAAGGGGAATCGAAGTGAAACCCATTATATCGAGGCAATAAACCACATTTAGCCACCTAAAATAATTAGGGTCATCCAAAAGTTGATCGGGATGTTGGCTGCCCTCAACTACTTTATCTCTAGATCCCCCGAGAAGTGATGACATTTCTTTCAACTGTTGAGAAAGGAAAAAAACAAATTTGGCACGAATAATGTTCAAAGTCACTTGAAGAGATCAAGCTCTACCTTAGCTGACCTCTTCTTCTTGCGCTCCCAAATTCAGGAGATCTGGTTTACCTGTATCTTTCGGTGTTCGACCACACAGTCAACCCAACCTTTGTATGCCAGAAGGAGGGGCACTAGGCCCTGATCTACTATGTGAGCAAAACATTGTTGGATGCCAAAATACGTTACCTTCCTCTGGAGAAGTTGACTTACTCATTAGTGATCACTTCACGCAAGTTGAAGCCCTACTTTGAGGCCCACTTAGTCATTGTTATCATTTCATTTCCCTTAAAGGTAGTCCTTAGAAAGGCTGACCTCTCTGGATGGTTGTCCAAATGGTTGGTGGAACTGGGGATGTTTGGCATCCATTATTAACCCAGAACTACCATCAAAGGATGAGTTTTTGTGGGCTTTATTGCTTAATTCGCTGTAGGGAAACAACCCGACGGAAGGGAGCACACCGTTCAAGGAACAACTAAGGAGGTCAATCAACCCAACAAATGGACACTCTATATTGACGAAGCGTCCAATTCAAAAGGAGCGAGGGTATGAGTTGTCCCGGTAACCCCAGTACTCTTGTATCTTCTCACTTATTCTTGGTACCGAACATTCCATTCGTTGGGTGAGTCCTTTTTGAGTATTTTGAATATGGGTTCACAAATAGTAGTAATCTAGTTGATGAATCAGATTATAAAGTTTATTTAGCCTAGGAACCCTCTAAGCTCTTTTTTTATTTTGGGTGGTGGAATTTCCCGTATGGCTCTGACCTTGGCAGGGTTTACCTCGATTCCATCTTTGCTTATGGTGAATCCAAGAACTTTTCATTTAGTGACTCAGAAGACACATTTTTTAGGATTTAATCTCATTTTAAATAGGCATAACCTTTGGAAGAATTTATGGGGTGCTGGGACATATCCTTCTCGATCTTTGGATTTGATGATCATGTCGTCTATGTAGACCTCTACTTCCTTGTGTGATTAATCTTATCTAGAGCCCTCCAAATACATGATTGGATTATTATCTTCCATCTGGCCTTCTTATATAGGACTATGTCAAACTCAGGGTTAGAATAAGCCTTATCCGGCTCATCATTATCTTATCCAATCTGCCCCTCTTATCCAGCGCATCATACGGGGCTTAGTGTCCATAGTTCTTTTTCAAGTCGTTAGATTTTTTCACTTATATGTTGGCCTCATTTACTTGTATGTAATTGATACATGCTCATAACACTCATACGCATTACACCATGGTTAGATGTGGTGTTTGGTATAATACTTAAACAATCCATAATTTAGTTTAGATCTTATTTTATTAATCAATTTGATTCTTGAGGATTTGATGTAGTGGATTTGACTCAATTTGGATTAGTTGGCTTAATTGATGTTAATCCATCGCGTTGTCTAATTTTAGTGAATATTTTTTTTTATAAATTTTGGGTTTGTGTAAGATAGCCATAATAAACAATCATTCAACCAACTTTTTTTTTTTAAATTGATAAAATGTGACCTGGGAAGTTTAATTGGGTACTTGTCATTATTATCACTTAGGCTTTTAATTGGCTAAATTAAAGTATTCAATGAATTTATCTCTCAATTGATCACATTCACTCCACTTAATATTAGACATCAACCAATATCAAAGACAATTTTCAAAGGATAACACAATTTTAATTGGAAAAAAATGCATGTCTCTTATTCCCACCCAACACTATTAGAAACATGTAAAACTTTTCCAATTGGCATCACGATATCTTAATTTTTCAATTGGTATGAGATAATTGCCATCTTGAGTTCAATCTCTGTGAAATGTATGCTTGTATGCCTAATTTTGTATTGTCCACTTGTATTATTAATCTTAGTTTGCATGACCATAACTCCGCCTTAGAAATTAGAACTATTTAAAGATAAAGTATTAAATGAAGCAACATGGAATACTCAAGAAGAGACTAACATAATGTGGAGTAAGATGGTCACATGCATTAGGAGAATATCAAAAGAAATTCTTGGAGAATCAAAAGGTAAGGGTCCACAATCTAAAGAAACTTGGTGGTGGAATGAAGAAGTACAAAATATAGTAAAAATTAAAAGGGAGTGCTTTAAAACATGACAAACAAATAGAAATGAAGAAAATTTTGAGAAATATAAATGGGCTAAAATGAAGTTAAGAAAGTGGTAAGAGATGCTAAGTTAAAAGCATATGATGATCTTTATACAAAATTAGGAACACAAGAAGAGGGAAAAAGTATTTATAAGCTTTCTAAACTCAGGGATAGAAAAATAAAAGATTTTAACAACGTTAAGTATATCAAAAGTGATGATTCGAGAGCCCTAGTCAAAGATGATGAAATTATGGAAAGATGGAAAACTAGTTTGAGAGGTTATTAAATGGAGATAATGGGAGTAGATTAGATATAGAGGAACTTAGGGACACTCGAGAAAATATATTTTTTCGCAGAATTAGGACAACATAGGTCAGGATTGCTCTAAAAAAGATGAAATCAGGGAAGGCTTTAAGACCAGATGGTATCCCTATTGAGGTTTGAAAGTACTTAGGGGATGATGGAGTATCATGGCTTATAAAATTATTTAATAGAATTTTAATGACTAATAGGATGCCCGATGAATGGAGAAAAAGTATTTTAGTACCTATTTATAAAAATAAAGGGGATATACAAAGTTGTTCAAATTATCGTGGTATTAAGTTAATGAGTCATACAATAAAAATTTGGGAGAGAGTGATTGAATATAGATTGAGATTGAAGAAAATAATATCTAAGAATCAATTTGGGTTTATGCCTGGGAGGTCATCAATGGAAGAAATCTATTTATTGAGGAGATTAATGGATAGGTATAGGGAGAAAAAGAAGGATCTTCATACGATTTTAATAGATTTGGAGAAGGCGTATGATAGGGTACCCAGAGATATAATATGGTGGGTTCTATATAAAAGAAGAGTGACTCGCAGATATATTGATGTGATCAAGAATATTTATGATGGTGCGATAATTACAGTAAGAACATCAGCCAGAGAAAGTAATGAATTTTTAATTACGGTAGGTCTACACCAAGGTTCAACATTAAGTCTTTATCTCTTTGCTCTTGTTATGGATGAGTTGACTGGATAAATACAAGATGAGGTGCCATGGTGTATGCTATTTGCAGATGATATTGTTTTAGTATATGAGACTAAGGCAGGGATTAATGTTAGGTTGGAATTGTGGAGAGAATCTTAAGAAACAAGAGGATTTAAAATAAGCATAACTAAAACAAAATATGTGGGGTGCAATTTTAGTAGTAATAGGAGGAAAAATGGAGATGTGGTGAAATTGGAGGGTTAAGAGATACCTAGAAATGATCATTTTCATTATTTAGGATCAATTATCCAAAAAGATGGAGATATTAGTGATGATGTTACTCATAGGATTAGAGCAGACTGGGTTAAGTGGATAAGTGCTATCGGCGTTTTGTGTGATAAGTGTATACCTTTGAAGTTAAAAGCAAAATTTTATAAGACGACCAATAGACCCGCCATGTTATATGGGACAGAGTGTTGGGCAACCAAGAAGCAAAATGTGCAGAAAATGAGTGTCGCGAAGATGCGAATGCTAAGATGGATTTGTGATAAAACTAGAAAGGATAAAATTAAAAATGATCAAATTCGTGAAAGGTTCAAAGTAGATCCTATAGAAGATAAATTGAGAGAAAATCGACTTAGATGGTTTGAACATGTCAAGTGTAGAATAATGGATGTTCCTGTAAGGAAGAGTGATTTAGTTAGTATTGATGGTAACACAAGGGGTATAGGTAGACCTAAATTGACTTGGTGGGATATTATAAAAAAGGACATGATGTCATATGGTTTAACCGAAGATATTGTACTGGATATAATGGAATGGAAAAATAGGATTCATGTGGCCGACCCCAAATAATTGGGAAAAGGCTTTGTTGAGTTGAGTTGAGTTTGCATGACCATCTCTAAGACTTCTTTCGTCCTAAAGTGTGTACATTTTGTCCAATGCGGTAAAATATTAATGTGATGAGCTTTTAGTTCTTCTTCCCACGATGAACAAAACTCAAATGGTAAGTGTTTAAAAATATTGTGATGATGATGAAGATGATGATGTCGGTGATGAACTCAATCAATCATATGACCAAACTTAAAAGGAATCCATAAAATTGAAAAAGATAAATGAAATTGACAACTTAAATAAGTTTTTTATGGAAAGGAATCCATGAAATATGAACAAAGTTTGGTTAGTCAGCTTAAGTCTCAAAGGGAAACTACTTTTAAAAAGGATAAACTATTGGGAATGGGAATTGGTCATTTTAAGAATTAAAACAAGCTTTTAAGATAAGAACATATAAATTTATGCATATTAATGGATCGATGTCATAATAATTTTAGGACCTCTAGTGTTTGAAATGATCTCCAACGCTTTATAAGGTCGTTGACTTCGGCTTGATCAATGTCGAGATTCCTAAACAAACTACGGAGATTTTATGGAGTAGAGGAATCAGACACAACTTTGGGAGTAACACCAAGTTGATTTTCCCTTAGAGGCCTTGATAGAAGCACTTGCCTTTTTTTTACCCTCACGATCAATACTCCTAATATCCTTAAGGTTCACTAAATGAGAAAATAGTTGAAGAAAAACACAAAAATCTCTTGATTATGACTTATCTTATGGCAATGGGCACACTTATATGGTTTTGGTTCCACCAGTGTAATCGGGTATTTGATAGCATGTTTCTTTCATTTGAAACAAAACTCTTTCAGATCACTAGACCAAAAATGCTAATCTGGCACACTCAGGCATGGAGATTCTGGCACGGTTTAAAATCATGCCAGAATTTGGCGCGGTCTAATCAAAATCTGGCACAGTTTTAAACCGTCCAAATATGGGTGCGATTTATTAAAAAAATAACACCCCAAAATTTCAACCGGGGACCAAAATTTCAAGAGGGGACCAAATCATTCTAACCTAAGTATCTCTCTCTATCTCTCTCTACTCATGCTACACATGCTACTTGGGACCTCCACGATCCACACTACCCGGTGCCTCGTCATCGCTGCCTCCCGGTGCCACCATCATCCACGAATTGCCATCATCCACGAACCTCCCTCGTCAAACCGCCACCATCTGTTGGAGCCCCAAAATTAAATAAAACAGGTATTTCAATATCTTGTATTATAATTACTGGTGCGTTCATTTCGAATTTGAGCTTAATAGGAGAATGACCATAGGATTAACATTAGGATCGCTGTTTGACGTACTTGCTCTTCTCCTATAAACGAGAAAGGACACATTTATTTATCCGTTTATTTTCATTTTTTCAATTTTACAGATGCAATTTTGATGGCATAATGTTTTTTTGTCGTGTCTCCCCTGAAATTGTTCCCATTTATTGCCACAATACTACGATGTTATAGTTATCTGACACCATTGGGTTGTTAGCTAAATTCCTTATTGGTTTTTAGGATGTTCAATTTACGTTTGAAATTCATGATATAATGCTTTTAATATAATATACTCTATCTGTGAAATTGACTTTGGTAGAAGACGTTTTGAAATATGTATGGTTTGTTCTGATCATATTGGACTTTGGATTTGTAACCTGTATGGTTGTACTTATTTTTTTGGATCTGCAATTGAGTTCTTTGTACACTTGCTGAAAGAAAGACCCGTGACATATTTTCATGCGCATTATATATGTTGTTTTGTAATTAGACTGTGAGTAATGGATTCTTATTTGACGACCATAATTTTCTCATCTAAAATTCCATAGTTTTAGATGTTTGACAAGTACCATGATGCAATGTGTAAATACAAATGTTTTAATTTAGATGATCACGAGACTAAGTGGTTGAAGACCCAAACTCAGTTTTATTTATCCTGCTTGGTCCTCATTATTTCTCAAGTTTTCTTTATGTCATCTTTGCAGATTTACAAATTATTGATGTTTGTCATATTCTCCTGTTTATATTCATAGAGATGATGATTTTAATGACAAACAATTGTAATTGGTAATATTACAGTTCTGGGGCTAATATTGTGCATTACATCGCATTGCGAGCTGCCAAAGAGGACGTAAATGGGAATTTAAAACTCACAGGGGCTTTTATGGGTCGTTTGTATTTTTGGGGATCTAAGCCTATTGGGTTCGAGCCAATAGGCTTGGGGCATATACTAGTTCATTGATCTTGGGTCATGTTTGCATTGGAGATGCATAATGGAACTTAGAGAAATTTGTAAAAAAGTTAGTACAGGGAGAAAGATTCGGTTTTCTAAACTTTGAAATTTATGGCCACCTCATGAGCTCATTCATCCAAAGTTTTTGTAAACTTTCCTTCCTCTATGTTGATTTGAAGTTGAGCCAATAGCATTTTGTAATTGGAGAATCATGTTGTATGTCTTTTGTTATAGTCTTTTTTTGTATAGTCTCTTGAGAAAATCTCGTCCTCTTTCTTTGTAATCATTTCGCTAATTTTGATAAAATAGAAGAGGGTATTATTATGTACAATTGTCGAAAAAACCAGCATACTTTCTGTAGTTTACCGAAACAATTCCTTAATTGTTTTTGTCATTATTACTGCCTTTTCGATTGATTACTTTCTAATTTGTTTCAATGGAATCATATTATCCTATTTATTAATTATTTGTGATCCATCATTAAATTGCAGATGGCGTCTAATCCCGAGTTGATTAGAATGGCCACAGAGAGCATGAAAAACGCGAGGCCTGAAGACTTGAAAAATGCAACAGAATAGTTGAAACATACACTTCGAGATGAGATGGTTGGGATTGGTGAAAGAATGGCTAATGCGAGTCCCGAAGAGATAGCTACTATGCATGCACGAGTAGATGGGATTATTTGTAAAATCTTTTTTCTTTATTATAGAAGTTGGAAAATTATTCGTGAACTATCTATTTCATTCACATGTTTTTCTCACAAATTGTTTTCTTGGTGGAATTTAATATCTGGTTTTCACAAGCTCTGATGTAGACAAACAAATCAACAAGGTAATTTAATTTCTTATTTATTTGTTCATAGTAAATTAATTTCTTATTTATTTGTTGTTGAGGCTTGTTGTTAGCGATGGAACCTAGTTATTATAATGACCATGCCCACGAGGACATAATACGCTCATATAGGGAGAAGTGGAGTATCGAGCCGTCTCTCTCTAGAATTTTATCCCCAAGGTAAACCATTTAGTACCAATTGATTAACGAGTTCACTTTTTATGTTATAAGATAGGGCAAGAGATGGATGAATGCCCTGTGCATAGTTATCGGGTTCTCTACATCCCTCTACATACCACGATTCGGGATCACATATCCAAAAAATGGTGGGTTCATAATCCGGATCTCCAAAAGTGGTGTACCCAATTCTAATAGATATAATAAATAATAATGCTAATAGATATCATAAGTAATAGTGCTAATAGATATCATAAGTAATAAAGCAACTGATGATCTTCCTGCCAAAGTTTAGAAGAATGGTTTATATATTTTCTTAACATATTGCATCAATTATACATGGCACACAATTTTAGTGAAGATTTCTAAATTGGATTACATATGCTCTTAATAATGTACTTATGGTTCTAAAATAATCTCCACAAGAGTAATAAAATATTTCATAATCCGAAGTAACAAACTAAGCCTATAGCCCCACTGTACTACATACCAATTGTATTTACATGTACCCGTACCCATTCCACGTACCAAAGCGACCCACATATATTATTTTGCTTTATATGGATAGTAGAGGATGATATAAGCCCTATCTTAAAAAAGGTTGCTTCTAGATATTTCCTTTTGTCCTTTTATGTCAGTTTCCCTTTTTAGTGTGTTGTCCTTGGTGCACACTTTCCTAGGTTATGAATAGGGTATTAATTCGATTTGGATATTGTAATACCCCGTAATTTTTATGACTTTTAAAATGGGTTATATTTTAAATTAATGGATTAATTGGATTTTATTATTAATTAATTCATTTGGGTTTTATCCGAATTGAGGATATTAAAATGTATGATTATGACTATTACTTAAAGATATTTAAGTAATATATGAATGTGATGATTATTGATATTGCTGTGAGATATTAATTCGGTAAATTAGATTTTTAGTCGGACGCAGTATGGGACATGTCGGGACTAATTTGTTATATTAAAAAGGAAATTTATTTTCTATTGACCTTATAGTCATTTCGACAGCGTAGTTACATCCGGAAGGGTTGAAATAGTTAAAAAAGTCTATTTGGATGTTGATTTTGGGTCTCGGATCATTTGGAAATGAAAAGACAACCCAAAAGGGCATTTTGGTCATTTTTACAAGGGGGATGAATAGTGATTTCGGGTTTTGTTTTATCATAAGTATTTGGAGATTAAGTGTACGTGGGTTATTCATATCTTCTACACAAAATAGAGAAGTCATCTTCCTAGAGAAAGTGAAAGGTTGCTTGGAAACAGAAAAACTTTCTTGGAAAGGAGGAGAACAAAGACCAAAGGTCACCACCACCCACCACCACCGGAAGTTGACCGGAGAAGAGAGAAGCACTTGAGATATACTACACCAAAGGATCAGACCTTCATTAGAGGCAAGTGTTTGATAATTGCAATCTAAGTTTGTATATTGTCCATGTTAGGATAGTTATATAGATGAGATTTTACATGTTTGGAAGATGAAAAGATAGAGTTGTTAAATGGATTTCTGGAAACTAAAAAGATATAGGAATCAAACTAATGTTGTAGGTAGATAGTAAACCACGAATTAACCATAAATCTGTTGAAGAAATTCTGAAAACCATTGATGTGTTCTTGAAGATATTATGTTGATGATTTTCTGGAAAAAGAGGATATAAACATGCTTTTAATTCAATCTCTTGATGATTCTAGGATGTTTATATCATTAGAAATCATTTATATATGTTGATATATCATGTAGTAAGGATTATAAGTCATTTGGGTTGTTTATATGAAGGTTTGATTGATAAAAAATGGTTAAACCCGTAGTAAAAGAAATGCAGAAAAAAAAACTGGGTTGTTACATGGGCGATCGATCGATCGACCCCCTGCCTTCGATCGATCGACCTCCCCAGGATTGTTAAAGTTGTTTCTATTTAATGATTGTTCGTATCCCGAACCTTTTGTAGATCTTTGGTGAATATTATTTGGATATTATGGGACTTGAAAAAGATCAGCAAGCCCTAGTTAAGAATTGAATTGATTTGATTGGAATTTAATTAATTTAGAATGATGTTAATTAAATTGAAAGAAATTTCGGTTGCTAGATTTATGTGTTGGATTCTAATTGGTATTCATGAGGATTAAGGATATGTCCAGTAGGGGATATTTAATATAACACCTGGGTAGCCTTAGTGTTACAATTTGAATATCAAGGACTGAGTTTAAGCTCATCATTGATTTCGCAAGGATCAAGTGTAGTACAAGCACCTAGAGGTATGGCTCTGGGATAGAGATGGGAGTTTAGACCACATTTGGTTGAAAGAGGGGATAAGGTTATCCCGGTTGTGTATTTGAAGTTGACGGACTTCCACGTCCGACAAAGTTAAGTAGTAGTGTATTTGAGAGGTTCTGTAATACCCCGTAATTTTAAATGACTTTTAAACTGGGTTATATTTTAAATTAATGGATTAATTAGATTTTATTATTAATTAATTCATTCGGGTTTTATCCGAACGGTGGATATTAAAATGGATGATTCTGAATATTACTTAAAGATATTTAGGTAATATATGAATATGATGTCATTGATATGACTGTATGATATAAATTCGGTAATTTATATTTTTAGTCAGACGCGGTATGGGACGTGTCGGGACTAGTTTATTAAATTAAAAAGGAAATTTATTTTCTATCGATCTAATAGTCATTTCGACTGCGTCGTTGCGTCCGGAAGGTTCGAAATAGTCAGAAAAGTCTATTTGGATGTTAATTTTGAGTCTCGGGTCATTTGGAAATGAATAAACAATCCGAAAGGGCATTTTGGTCATTTTTCTAGGGGGGATGAATAGTGATTACGGATTTGGCACTATTATAAGTATTGGTAGATTAAGTGTATAGGGGTTATTCATCTCCTCTTCACAAATAAGAGCAGCCATCTTCCTAGAGAGAGTGTAAGAGTGCTTGGGAAGGGAAAAGCCACTTGGGAAGGAGAAGAACAAGAACCAAGGTTCACCACCACCAACCACCACCGGAGTTTGACCGGAGAAGGGACAACCAACTGAAATATACTACACCAAAGGATCAGACCTATAAGAAAGGCAAGTGTTTGATAATGGCAATTTAAGTTTGTATATTGTCCATGTTAGAATAATATGAAAAGAGAAGATTATTATTGTTTGGAAGAAATAATGGAGTTGTTATATGGATTTATAGAAACTGAAATAATATAGGAAGTAAACATACATTGTAGGATGATATTAATCCACGAAATGATCATGAATATGTTGAAGAAAAATCTGAAATACCATTGTAGTGTTCTTGAAGTTATTATGTTGATGATTTTCTGGAAATAAGGAGAGAAACATGCTTTTAATCCAATCCCTTGAAGATTCTAGGATGTTTAGAGTATTGGAAATCGTTCATATATGTTGATATATCATGTAGAAATAATTATAACTCATTTTGGAGGTTAATATGAAGGTTTAAATGAGTAAAAATGGTGAAACCCGTAGTTGCAGAAAATGCAGAAAACCAGGCTTGGACCTGAGGGATCGATCGATCGACCCCTGCCTTCGATCGATCGACCTCCCCAGAATATGTAAAGTTGTTTCTTTTTAAATGTTGATTCTTATCCCAAACCTTTTGTGGATCTTTGGAGATTCTTATTTGGATATTATGGAACTTAGAAATATCAGTAAACCCTTGATAAGATTTGAATTAATTTGATTTGGATTCAAGTGATTAAAATGATGAAAATTATATCGAATGAAATTTCGGTTGCTAGATTCATTTGTTAAATTCTAAATAGAGATGTATGAGGATTAAAGATAGGACCAGTAGGGGTGATTTAATATAACACCTGGGTATCCTTAAGTTTACAAGAGGGTTTAATCCAAAGTGAAAGAAGATGTGTTTATAAGAGATTTGAAACTATCGATTTTAACCTTAATGAAAAGGAGAATTTAACTCGTAGTAATTCGGGAGAAATGATGTTATGGACCAGTAGGATATTAGTGAATTCTTACTGAATATATGTTGAGGAAAAACCTATTTGAATCTTGTGTATTGAGTGAGGGTAGCCTTAGGGTTACAATTTGAACATCAAGGACTGAGTTTAAACTCATTATTGATTACGCAAGGACAGAGTGTAGTACAAGAGCGTAGTGGTATGACTCCTGGATAGAGATGGGAGTTTAAAACACTTTTGGGTTGAAAGAGGTATGAGGTTATCCCGATCGCATAGTTGTAGTTGTCGGACCTCCTCGATCGACAAAGTTAAGTAGTAGTGTATTGGAGGGGTTCCTTGTTTGGATTTAGCTTTGCGAGATGCTCCGCGCATGAAACTTAACGACGTCGGTAGTGGAGAGAAGTTATAGGATGCGAGGATAATTAAATTATGAAGTAAAGATATAATATTTTAAAAGGGATATAATGCTACGTATGAGAAATATCTTAGGGTAGTTATAATTACCTTATTGATATTATATTATAGGTATGATAATACCTATTTGATTGATTATTGATTTGTGTGTATGACATACCTAGCTTACTTGCTATCGGTGGGAGGTTTACGCGTGAGGGCAGTCATATCCTGATGAATCCATGGGATCTTTGATTTGCCGCTCGAGAACATAGGTCTATGAAAGACTTATCGGGGAGTTGATAAGTCCGCTGACTGTGGGTACGTAGGCATGTGCGTGACCCATGGATACTAGAACTATGTTCGCCTCCAATTTGTTTGTTGTTGTTTGTGGTTCGTGGAATCTTACCGAACCTGTAGTCCCCTATTCGGCGACCTGCGATGATGGGACATGATAGCAGAGTAATGCATTGCACTGCAGCTGTGACTCGGGGTGCCGTATTATATATGAATATATATGTATAATGGATTAAATGAATGAATGGATATTTATTATGGTTAAATCTATCTACGGTGATAATTGTAGATAACGATGAATAGAGAAAGATAATTGAATTAAGTTAATGAATGTTTATTGAAAAACTTAATTCATATTAATGAGAAATGATTCATGTTAATGAGAAACGATGAGAAATGTAAATGAATAATAATGTGACGTATGGTATGGGACATACGGGGATTATGATATTGGGATGGAATTATAATATGGAGACTAGAAAAGAGGAACCATTAACTAGGAGGTTAATAGGAAACGTTAAGTGTGCACTCTAGTTGAGAGGTGAGAATGGCAAGTGAGAGTTGGGTCTAACATGTACATAATAAAAGATTTATTGCACTTGATAAATACTTGCTGTTTTAAAAATCATTTTCACAATCGGGCTCTGACCCGTTTCCTTGCATATTTTCTTTTCTATTGTATCTTCTATATCAGGTGTCCAGCAACAGGGACGCCAACCTTAGCGGATTATGACAGGCTATGGATTTATGGAGTTTTTCTTAGATGCCTATCATCATTTGATTCACAGTATTCTCTTAGTAGGGCATGCCACCCAAAGGATTCAGTTATCTTCTTCTATCGGGGTCAAATACTATGGTATTCGTGTCATTTTAACACATTTGATATTGTTGGGATTACTGTAATGGATTAATATTATTTGGGAATGTTTATTCCAATTGCATTCAAATTATTTTGTGTTATCTAATTGGTTATCTGCGTTGTAGAATAAAATGTGTTGTGTTATTCTTAAACTGGAAATGGATTTTGTTAAATTAAAATTTGGAAAGTTTTAACACCAGCTTAATTAGGTATTGGGTGAGTTGTAAATGTTTTCGACAGTGATGCTAAGAATGAGCCAACTGTATATTCTGTTTTAATTTGGTATGGGACTGGCCACCCGGTATTTAATTAGGTGGGGTTTTACAAATGGTATCAGAGCATCAGGTTATAGTGTCCTTTAGGATCTGTATGGCTTACTATGTTTTTAGCTTAGCGTTCTTTGATATAGAGCCCTATGTTTAGGATTGTTGATATCTTTGGTAAGATTCCGTATATATTAGTGAATCTTACTTGCGTTCGGACGAGTTCCTACAAGAAGTATGGCAGATGAGGTCCATTGAATGGATAGCGGAGATCGTACTTAGGAGGTTATGAAGTATGTTCGAGTATGATGACCGTAGTCGAGGTCACCCCTATTATGGAAAATTGAGGAGAGTCATTAGTAGAAGTTCTTGAAATGCAGGAACTATGTGTGTTACCTAACGAAGGCAATATATTCAAAGGCTTGGCATATAGTGGAGTGCGGTTAAATAGAACTGAAAATTTGGGGGTAAAATTTTTCTTGACTCATTGGAGAAAAGTTATAATTGTGGGATTCAACAACCACCACCCACGAATGAGGGTATGTTCTCTATCTAAGGAATTATAAGGCGTATATTGATTTTTGTAGCGATTAATATTATATGGGAAAATGGGTTGCTAAACTTTGACAATAGCACTGCTATTTACGTAGACTCACCGACGGGTGTAGGATACCTATATTTTCATGTCATCACGTGGGTTTGATTTTTATCGCGAAATTACTTACTTTGGGCATGTCCGAGCATGATATGACTATCGGCATGCATTGACTTGTGGTATAGGAGAGCGTATGTACTACTACTATAGCTAGCATCTTGTCTTTTATAAGAGAGTAGATGAGTAGACTTTATTCGAATTAATAAAACCTGTAGAGAGGTTATAAACTATTGACTAAGAACCTTAGGAGTTTCGATGACCGACTACTTTAGGAAGTAGTGTATCGGGGTGGTTCCTTGTTTGGATTTTGCTTGCGAGACACCCCACGCATGAAACTAATAACCGTTGGGAGTCGAAATAAGTTAGGTCTTTGGGATATGAGTTTATAACCTTTGCAAAAAAATTTATATTGAAAGAGGTACGAGAGGGTGTATGGGCGCCCTGGATGGTTGAATGGTAGTAGTTTTCATAATTGTGAAAAAAAGTAAGTAGTTGGGACTTCAGGAATTATTTATTAAATATTTGAGGATCATTTTTCCAAACGTTTGTCACGAGCACAGTATAGGAAAGATTGGGGAAAGTTTAAATTCGATGTAGTTGACACTATATGGTGAGGCTTCGCGTATAACATCGATAGGGACTTTGTTAATGTACTGTATGGGCGGTACATCTTGGATTTCTTGCGATGTGTGATTTATACTCGGAGTTGACCTTACCGGTATGACTTACATTCCTGAATTTCGGGACGAAATTCTGTTATAAGGGGGGAAGTATGTAATACCCCGTAATTTTAAATGACTTTTAAAATGGGTTATATTTTAAATTAATGGATTAATTAGATTTTATTATTAATTAATTCATTCGGGTTTTATCCGGACGGTGGATATTAAAATGGATGATTCTGAATATTACTTAAAGATATTTAGGTAATATATGAATATGATGTCATTGATATGATTGTATGATATAAATTCGGTAATTTATATTTTTAGTCAGACGCGGTATGGGACGTGTCGGGACTAGTTTATTAAATTAAAAAGGAAATTTATTTTCTATCGATCTAATAGTCATTTCGACTATGTCGTTGCGTCCGGAAGGTTCGAAATAGTCAGAAAAGTCTATTTGGATGTTAATTTTGAGTCTCGGGTCATTTGGAAATGAATAGACAATCCGAAAGGGCATTTTGGTCATTTTTCTAGGGGGGATGAATAGTGATTACGGATTTGGCACTATTATAAGTATTGGTAGATTAAGTGTATAGGGGTTATTCATCTCCTCTTCACAAATAAGAGCAGCCATCTTCTTAGAGAGAGTGTAAGAGTGCTTGGGAAGGGAAAAGCCACTTGGGAAGGAGAAGAACAAGAACCAAGGTTCACCACCACCAACCACCACCGGAGTTTGACCGGAGAAGGGACAACCAACTGAAATATACTACACCAAAGGATCAGACCTACAAGAAAGGCAAGTGTTTGATAATGTAAATTTAAGTTTGTATATTGTCCATGTTAGAATAATATGAAAAGAGAAGATTATTATTGTTTGGAAGAAATAATGGAGTTGTTATATGGATTTATAGCAACTGAAATAATATAGGAAGTAAACATACATTGTAGGATGATATTAATCCACGAAATGATCATGAATATGTTGAAGAAAAATCTGAAATACCATTGTAGTGTTCTTGAAGTTATTATGTTGATGATTTTCTGGAAATAAGGAGAGAAACATGCTTTTAATCCAATCCCTTGAAGATTCTAGGATGTTTAGAGTATTGGAAATCGTTCATATATGTTGATATATCATGTAGAAATAATTATAACTCATTTTGGAGGTTAATATGAAGGTTTAAATGAGTAAAAATGGTGAAACCCGTAGTTGCAGAAAATGCAGAAAACCAGGCTTGGACCTGAGGGATCGATCGATCGACCCCTGCCTTCGATCGATCGACCTCCCCAGAATATGTAAAGTTGTTTCTTTTTAAATGTTGATTCTTATCCCAAACCTTTTGTGGATCTTTGGAGATTATTATTTGGATATTATGGAACTTAGAAATATCAGTAAACCCTTGACAAGATTTGAATTAATTTGATTTGGATTCAAGTGATTAAAATGCTGAAAATTATATCGAATGAAATTTCGGTTGCTAGATTCATTTGTTAAATTCTAAATAGAGATGTATGAGGATTAAAGATAGGACCAGTAGGGGTGATTTAATATAACACCTGGGTATCCTTAAGTTTACAAGAGGGTTTAATCCAAAGTGAAAGAAGATGTGTTTATAAGAGATTTGAAACTATCGATTTTAACCTTAATGAAAAGGAGAATTTAACTCGTAGTAATTCGGGAGAAATGATGTTATGGACCAGTAGAATATTAGTGAATTCTTACTGAATATATGTTGAGGAAAAACCTATTTGAATCTTGTGTATTGAGTGAGGGTAGCCTTAGGGTTACAATTTGAACATCAAGGACTGAGTTTAAACTCATTATTGATTACGCAAGGACTGAGTGTAGTACAAGAGCGTAGTGGTATGACTCCTGGATAGAGATGGGAGTTTAAAACACTTTTGGGTTGAAAGAGGTATGAGGTTATCCCGATCGCATAGTTGTAGTTGTCGGACCTCCTCGATCGACAAAGTTAAGTAGTAGTGTATTGGAGGGGTTCCTTGTTTGGATTTCGCTTTGCGAGACGCTCCGCGCATGAACCTTAACGACGTCGGTAGTGGAGAGATGTTATAGGATGCGAGGATAATTAAATTATGAAGTAAAGATATAATATTTTAAAAGGGATATAATGCTACGTATGGGAAATATCTTAGGGTAGTGATAATTACCTTATTGATATTATATTATAGGTATGATAATACCTATTTGATTGATTATTGATTTATGTGTATGACATACCTAGCTTACTTGCTATCGGTGGGAGGTTTACGCGTGAGGGCAGTCATATCCTGATGAATCCATGGGATCTTTGATTTGTCGCTCGAGAACATAGGTCTATGAAATACTTATCGGGGAGTTGATAAGTCCGCTGACTGTGGGTACGTAGGCATGTGCGTGACCCATGGATACGAGAACTATGTTCGCCTCCAATTTGTTTGTTGTTGTTTGTGGTTCGTGGAATCTTACCGAACCTGTAGTCCCCTATTCGGCGACCTGCGATGATGGGACATGATAGCAGAGTAATGCATTGCACTGCAGCTGTGACTCGGTGTGCCGTATTATATATGAATATATATGTATAATGGATTAAATGAATGAATGGATATTTATTATAGTTAAATCTATCTATGGTGATAATTGTAGATAACGATGAATAGAAAAAGATAATTGAATTAAGTTAATGAATGTTTATTGAAAAACTTAATTCATATTAATGAGAAATGATTCATGTTAATGAGAAACGATGAGAAATGTAAATGAATAATAATGTGACGTATGGTATGGGACATACGGGGATTATGATATTGGGATGGAATTATAATATGGAGACTAGAAAAGAGGAACCATTAACTAGGAGGTTAATAGGAAACATTAAGTGTGCACTCTAGTTGAGAGGTGAGAATGGCAAGTGAGAGTTGGGTCTAACATGTACATAATAAAAGATTTATTGCACTTGTTAAATACTTGCTGTTTTAAAAATCATTTTCACAATCGGGCTCTGACCCGTTTCCTTGCATATTTTCTTTTCTATTGTATCTTCTATATCAGGTGTCCAGCAACAGGGACGCCAACCTTAGCGGATTATGACAGGCTATGGATTTATGGAGTTTTTCTTAGATGCCTATCATCATTTGATTCACAGTATTCTCTTAGTAGGGCATGCCACCCAAAGGATTCAGTTATCTTCTTCTATCGGGGTCAAATACTATGGTATTCGTGTCATTTTAATACATTTGATATTGTTGGGATTACTGTAATGGATTAATATTATTTGCGAATGTTTATTCCAATTGCATTCAAATTATTTTGTGTTATCTAATTGGTTATCTGCGTTGTAGAATAAAATGTGTTGTGTTATTCTTAAACTGGAAATGGATTTTGTTAAATTAAAATTTGGAAAGTTTTAACACCAGCTTAATTAGGTATTGGGTGAGTTGTAAATGTTTTCGACAGTGATGCTAAGAATGAGCCAACTGTATATTCTGTTTTATTTTGGTATGGGACTGGCCACCCGGTATTTAATTAGGCGAGGTGTTACAGGTTCCTTGTTTGGATTTCACTTTGCGAGACGTTCCGCGCATGAACCTTAACGACGTCGGGAGTGGAGAGATGTTATAGGATGCGATGATGTTGATTTTGTTGATCAGTCATATAGTGCGAATGAAACATTATAGACTATGAACCATGTGATTATGGTATTCAATCCTAGTTGATAGAGAGGATGTGTTTATAAGAGATTTGAAACTATCGGTTTTAACCCTAATTAAAGGGAGAGTTTAATTTGTAGTAATTCGGGAGATAAGATGATATGGACCAGTAGGATATTAGTGATTTCTTACTGAATATATGTTGAGGAAAAACCTATTTGAACCTTGAGTATTGAGTGAGGCTCGGGGATAATTAAATTAAGAAGTAAAGTTATGATATTTTAATACGTGGGAGTTAAGAGATATAATGCTACGTATGGGAATAATCTAAGGGTAATGTGAGTACCTTGTTGATATTATATTATAGGTATGCTAATGCCTATTTGATTGATTGATGATTATGTGTACGATATACCTAGCTTACTTGCTATCGACGGGAGGTTTGCGCGTGATCTTTGATTTGTCGTTCGAGAACATAGGTCTATGAAAGACTTATCGGGGAGTTGATAAGTCCGCTGACTGTGGGTACGTAGATATGAGCGTGACCCATGGATACGAGAACTACGTTCGCCTCCAATTTTTATGTTGATGTTTGTGGTTCGAGAAATCCTTACCGAACCTTTTGTCTCCTATTCGACGACCAGAGATGATGGGACATGATAGCAGAATAATGCATTGCACCGTAGCTGTGACTCGGGGTGCCGTATTATATATGTATGTATATATAATGAATTAAATGAATGATTGGATATATTGTGGTTAAATCATCTACCGTGTGATAATTGTAGATAACGATGAATTGAGAAAAAGAATTGAAATAAGTCAATGAATATTTATTGAAGATCTTAATTCATGATAATGAGAAACGATTCATATTAATGAGAAAAGTATAAGAATGATTATGTGACGTATGGTATGGGACATACGGGGTTATGATATGGGAATGGAATCATAATATGGAAACTAGTGAGGAGGAACCATTAACTAGGAGGTTAATAGGAAACGTTAAGCGTGCACTCTAGATGACAGGTGAGAATAGCAAGTGAGAGTTGGCTACTAACATGTACATAATAAATGCTTTATTGCACTTGTTAAATACTTGCTGTTTTCAAAATCATTTTCACAATCGGGCTCTGACCCGTTTCCTTGCATATTTTCTTTTCTATTGTATCTTCTATATCAGGTGTCCAGCAGTAAGGACGCCAACCTTAGTTGATTTTTGTGAGTTATGGAGCCATGGGGTATTGCTTAGACGCCTATCTTCATTTGATTCGCAGTGTTCTTTTATGTAGGGCATGTCGCCCAAAGGAATTCAGTTATCTTTTCTATCTGAGTCAAATACTCTTGTACTCATATCATTTAATATTGTTGGGTTTATTGTATTGGATTATTATGTGGGAATGTTTATTCCAATCGCATTTAAATTCTTTTGAGTTATCTGTTCAGTTATTAGTGATGTAGAATAAAATGTGTTGTGTTATTTGTAAACTAAAATGGTTTTTGTTGAAATTAAAAATTTGGAAAATTTTTAACACCACCTTAATTGGGTATTGGGTGAGTTGTAAATGTTTTGGACAGTGATGCTAAGAATGAGCCAATTGTATATTCTGTTTTAATTTGGTATGAGACTGGCCACCCGGTATTTAATTAGGCGGGATGTTACAGGTAAATCATATAGTAAAGAAAGAAAAAGTTCTTTTCATCTTGTAATTTCTCTAATGAGACTTTTTGTCTAATCAAATCATCATCTTCACCAAAGTTTATTACAATATTCATTCGTTTACCCTCCCAAAAGTGGATGTATGTTCTCTTGGTATGTTAGAGAGCTTGACTCCACTATTGCATACTCGTATACATTATGATCAACAGGTAACAATATTTTGGTTTCAAGTGCATAACATGGATATATTTGTCGTAAGTTTTTTTTTTTAAATATTGTTAGTTGCAAGTGACGTGTTCATATCCTACTTTTAAAATCTGTTGTATCATATCCATGTTGATGCTTTCTAAACTCTCAATTATATGACACCAGCATGTTCATTCTGATTTTTTTTATTTGTTTGTAGGGAGGAAAACGAAGTGATAGAAGAACTCTGAATGAGATACGCTTAATAAATTCAAAATATGGAATGCTCCCTAGGGCATATGGAAATGCTCTTTTCACACGTGGAGAAACACAGGTTTGTAGAAATTTATTGTTGCTGTTCAAAATAGTTATTGGAGATTAGGCATATCCATGAGCATTCCATGTGCCCAAAAGATACCCTCTCAACATTAAGATTTTTTTCCTATTTGTAGATGTAAGGTAGTTGATGGAACATACCTATCTGAGAGTTGAATTTCTATAAATACGTTTGTGTTGTATCTATTCACTTACATGTCTATTTACTACCCCTCTTGTTACTTTTTTCTCCCTCTCATTGTCCATTAATATCTATATTAGAGCATGTACATTTTAAAATTTTATTATATTAAGAAGTTAGTAGTTCAAATTGAAGTTGTAAATTATATAAGAAAATATAATGTTCCTCCATATTGTCACTGTGGTCACTCTAAACACTTTTATTTCCTTATTTCCCCTTCCTTTATTTGATTTCATGTTTTAGTTTTTTCATTGCTTAAAACCTACTGATACTTCATAACTGCCCAAAGTTGTGTGTGGTGACTGGTGTTATTAGCAAGACCTTCGATAAGTGTCATGTACTTGTCACAGTTCCATCTGGTGGAACATGCTCAGCTTATAAACAATGAGATTTATATTTATATTTATATTTGTATGCCAATAAAAGAGAACGGGATAAACCCTTACATCCAAGACAACTGGAGTAGACAAAATAAGCATCTTTAATGATATTATGGGCAAGATATCCCTCAATGTGTTCCCTTCCAAATAACCGAGTTGCATTTGTGGACTTGGTCCTTTTGATGTCTCCTAGGTCAAAGATGATGGTTGTTTCTTTGATTTTTCACGACTTAGTGGGAATTTCTTCTTTTTCATCCTGAATGTTATCTGGAAACATCAGCATTTCGAAGCTTGTTTACTTGATGATTTGATGAAGTTCATCTTTGTTATGATTATTTAAGGTTAAGACTTTCATATAGATGAATGGAAATAACTTGGATGGAGTAGCGAACCTCATTTGGTTGGATTTTAGACTTGTTGAGTCTATACGCCAACATTGCATTTGAGTTAAATCTACATTGATGCAATTCTTTACCTTATTTTAGTTTTGCCTTTTTATGTTTACAGTCATTAGCGTCAGTTATGCTTGGTGATAGACAAATGGCACAAAGAATAAACAACCTTGTGGGTGTAAAAGACACGAAGATATTCTATCTTTAGGTGCGCGCCTGTGGTAGCTTTCTACTTAAGACATCATTGTGTAACTTATTCTTTTCACAGCCATATATAACATAAACTACATTTATTGCAGCTCTAATTAAGCTTTTCAATAATGTTGATTACAATTATAATAGCAGACGTGAAAAAGGCAGTTGCAAAAGCAGGAGGTAAAGGCCAGGGATCTCATTTTTCCAAGTCCCTTGCTTTGAGCTTAGAGATATGCAGAAGTTGTTCATTCCCTAGGTGAGCTTCTTTTTAGGCTGAGATAATTAGAGGAAGCTTCTATAGTTACCGAGGTAATTATACATTTATCAACACGTAACTGTTTTATTCGTGTTCTACTTTCTCTTGTCATTTTTTTTGTAATAATGAACACAAATTTATTTCCCTCAACGATGAGCCAAGTCAAAATGACCCTTAATTCTATTGCACAGATTTATATGAGAAGACTTAGATTAATCATCGCATAAAATGGGTTTTTAAGACTAAGGCTTAAAAATACATCGTTAAAGGGTAAAAACCCAAACCAGCCTCCAAACGGCCACATAAGAGGTATGACATCTCGCACGGGATCAATGTAACTTGTAGAAACTGATCGGATATTCATGGGACTCCCTGTTTGAGAATATAATGAGAATTTGCAAATATGTAGACTTAGGCTGAAAAACATGTCGTTAGAGGGTGAAAACCCAAACCAGCTCTCAAACGGTCCCGTAAGAGGCACGAACACCTCATAAGGGACTAATGTAACTCGTAGAAACTGACCGTGTAGTCATGGGTCTTCCCATTTTAGAATATGATGAGAATTTGAAAATATGTAGACTTAGGCTTAAAAATATGCCGTTAGAGGGTGAAAACCCAAAACAATCACCAAACGGTCCCGTAAGAGGCACAAACACTTTTCATGTGATCAATTTAACTCGTAGGAACTGACTCCATAGACATGGGAATCCTCATTTGAGAATATGACGATAATTTGAAAATATCTAGATTAAGATTAAAAACAAGTCGTTAAAGGGTGAAAACCCAAATCAGCATCCAAACGACCCTGTAAGAGATATGAACACCTCGCACGGGATCAATGTAATTTGTAGGAACTGATCGCGTAGTCACGGGTCTCCTGATTTGAGAGTATGACGATAAGTTGCAAATATATAGACTTAGGCTTAAAAACACGTCGTTAGAGGGAAAAAACCCCAAGCAATCCCCAAACGGACCCGTAAGAGGCACTAACACCAAGAGACCAGTATAACTCGTAGAAATTGATCGCATAGTCACAAGATAACCAGTTTGAGAATATGACGAGAAATTTCAAATATCCAGATTAGGCTTGAAAACAAGCCGTTATAGGGTGAAAACCCAGACCACCCCCAAACGGTTTTGTAAGAGGTATGACACCTCGCACGGGACCAATATAATTTGTAGGAACTTCCCGCGTAGTCACGGTCTCCCAATTTGAGAATATGACGATAATTTGAAAATATATAGATTATGCTTAAAAACATGCCGTTAGAGGGTGAAAATCCAAATCAGCCCTCAAACGATCCCCTAAGAGGCACTAACATCTCACACGGGACCAATGTAACTTGTAGGAATTGATTACATAGTCACGGGTCTCTCAGTTTGAGAATATAACGATAATTTGAAAATAATTAGGTTAGGCTTAAAAATAAGTCGTTGAAGGGTGAAAACCCAAACCAGCCCCCAAACGGTCCTGTAAGAGGCATGAACACCTCTCCCGTGACGAATGTAACTTGTAGGAACTGACTGCATAGTCACGGGTCTCCCGATTTGTGAATATGACGATAATTTGAAAATATCTAGATTAAGCTTAAATACATACCGTTAGAGGGTGAAAATCTAAACCAACCCTTAAATGGTCTCGTAAGAGGCACTAACACCTCACACGGGACTACTGTAACTCATAGGAACTGATCGCGTGGTTATGGGTCTCCCGGTTTGTGAATATGACGATAATTTGAAAATATTTAGAGTAAGCTTAAAAACATGTCGTTAAAGAGTGAAAACCCAAAACAACCATCAAACGGTCTCCTAAGAGGCACGAACACCTCGCACGAGACTAATGTAACTCGTAAGAACTGACCGCTTAGTCATGGGGCTTTCGGTTTGAGAATATGATGATAATTTGAAAATATCACGTATTTGGCTTAATAACATGCCGTCAAAGGGTGAAAGCCCAAAACAACCCCTAAATAGCCCCGTAGGAAACATTAACACGTTACACGAGACCAATGTAACTCATAGTAACTGATCGCATAGTCACGGGTCTTTCGGTTTGAGAATATGACGATAATTTAAAAACACTGAGATTAATCTTAAAAATAAGACGTTAAAAGGGTGAAAATCCAAACCAGTCCCCAAACGGCCCCGTAAGAGGCATGAACACCTCGCACGGGACCAATGTAACTTATAGAAACTGACCGCATAGTCACGAGCCTCTCGTTTTGTGAATATAACGATAATTTGAAAATATCTAGATTAAGCTTAAAAACATGTCGTTAAAGGGTGAAAATCTAAACCAACCCTCAAACGGTCTCGTAAGAGGCACTAACACCTCACACGGGACTAATGTAACTCATAGGAACTGACCGCATGGTTATGGGTCTCCCGGTTTGAGAATATGAAGATAATTTGAAAATATTTAGATTATGCTTAAAAACAGTCCATTTGAGGGTGAAAACTCGAACCAGTTCTCAAACGGCCCCGTAAGAGGCACTAACACCTCACATGGGACTAATGTAACTCGTAGGAGTTGACCACGTAGTCACAAGACTTCTGGTTTGAGAATGTAATATTATTATAACTTATATATGCAATTTTGCAGCTTAAATAATATTTTTTTTAAATTACTTCATTACTAATATCATATCTTTTTTCTATCCTATTTTTTGCATGATAACATTATGTCGTTAGCTTTTATCAACGCGGAACACAAGAAGAAGTCAATGATTTATAACAAGGGATTATTTATTTAATGTCGTTAATATTCAGGATTCTATTTTTGTTGTGTTATGGTTGTGCGGGCTTTTGTAATTTTATTGTTATATTTTATGATCGTTACATTACGCAGGTTTTATATTAGCAGGTTTTAGAATGTCCAAAAAATAGAGGGAACTCTGTCCATTTTTCGGTCTGTGAACAATTGAGACTTGTAATATTTTGAAGTTTGTATGTACATTAGTTTATCAACAACGTGCAAGATTCGCGATTTGTGAATTTTCTTGTTTTCAAATAATTATTTTTTTCTATGATCCAAAAATTTGGCACAGTTCAAAACCGTGCCAAAAGTGTATCAAATTTTGACACAATTTTGAACTGTGTCAAAAGTGTACGAAAATGTACTTCATCTGGCACAGTTATAAACTGTGCCAAAAAGTGTGCTAGAAATATAAAATTCTGGCACGATTTAAAAGTGTGCCAGAAGTATTCATGTTTGGTCAAATCTGGCACACTTTTAAACCGTGCCAGAAAAAAATGGCCATTTTGAAAAACCTGATTCTGGCACAGTTCAAAATCGTGCCAAATTTGATCTGGCACAATTTTAAATCGTGCCAGATTGCTGCTTTTGGTGTAGTGGATGTCCATCTTTCTCACAATAGTAACAAATGAACTTAACATTCTTTTTTTTCTTCACGGATGATTCTGTTGAGGAAGAACTTTCTAAGGAACGTGGTAAAATGGGTTGTAATGCGGGCTCATGAGGCTAGAATGGTGACAGGACGAAGTAATCTCACTACCAAATCCTATACCTCTCTTGTCTTTAGAACACTTACCCCGAAAAATAATCCCACCCAATTTTTCAGACATATCTTACAAATCCAACTTCAAAGTGGATGGGAACAAAAGTCCGATCTCAAGCACAAAGATTTTATTCAACAATGCGACCTTGGAATTTTCACTCTGTTGTAATGATCTCTTGAGGTACTTAATATCAACATGAAGAAAGTCATTATTACTTCCCTCTACGTCAAATGGTTCACCAAACACCACTTTTTAAGAGTCAAAGTCTCTCAAAGTACTTAATCACCAAAGCTCTTTCATTTTCAACTTTGGCTAGCATGGTGGAGAGTTTTATGATTTGCTGCTTGATTTCTACGGACTCTTCAAAAATTTAAAAATATGCGGTGATGATATCTTTGTTCACAACTTCACCATCACCTAAAGAGGTGTTTATGATAATATCAACACTCGTAGGAGCAGCATTAAACTCTTCCAAATCATCTGACACGTCAAATTCCCCCGGTTCAGCCATGTCGCATAGTTATTATTGGGAGTCTCTTGATCCGACTTTAAGTCATCATCACTAATATTGGCTTGATAAGCATATTTGACACTACCTTGACTCAATTCTGTAGGGCATTTTTTGGAATAATGTCCTTTACCACCACGTGTAACACATGACGACACTTGAGGAATCTTGCTTCTTCTTCCAACTTCCTTGACCACATCAAAACGAAGCGGGTAAGATTTTGGGTTGCCTTTGGATGGAAATCATTTTTCCATGATTTGGAAAATTTCCTAGTGAGGAAGTCCATATCATCCTCACTAACCGAGGGGGTGAATCTATGTCCTTTAAACAATATACCTTAATCCCAAGTGATTAACTCGGGACAATTGCATGAATGATCATGCATGAATTTAATGAAGCTTTTCGGAGACCTCTTGGACTAAACTTAAAGTGTATTTTATAAAACAAAATACAACAATCCAAATGACATTGGATACATGAGTATACATATACTATTACATAGTTAATCTGACATATGCAATGATCAAGAAATCAATAGGACCATGAATGATCAATCACCCTACCTAGGACCGATTGGTTTCTCCATTTATAACTGATCGGTCATAGGTTCAAGTAATGAGGCCGATCATAACTATAAATGTACCCTCACATGCCACACTCAATAAGTAATCTTTAGATAATCTCTCTCTCTCTCTCTCTCTCTCTCTCTCTCATTTTTAATATTCTACTCATTTTTTTCAAGATTTTTTTGGAGAGGAATAAATGAAAAGTCCAAACATTGTTGATCTCAACAAGCACCGAACAAGCTAAGATGTTGTTTCGAGCCAACATGTTATCGAAGAAAAAAGTCACACAAACTTCTTTATAGACGTGGGGTAAATAATATACCACTAATAATAGCATAACACGTGACAAGTGGGTCGGTCAAGATGATGCCCCATACCCAATCAATCAAGATAAGGACAATAAGAGTCCATGATAAAGTAGAAGACCGACTATAAAATAACAATTCTTGTCATAGTATGTCTTCTACTCTACAAGGATAAGACTTATACAATTGTAACCCCTAACTCTATATAAAGGGAATTTTCCTTATTGTGTAGGGAGCTCAGAGGCTAGAGAATCTCTCTCATATAAATTTTCTCAAGTTTATAATAAAACACCATTGAATCCCCATGGATGTATGTAAGGACATTATTTTATTGTCCGGTTTACCTTTGAGTATGTCGTATACCGCTACAACCGTCGAAGACTTATTCAAGTTCAATCATGCGTCAAGACGAATCCGAATATCAACAGTCTTCAACGAAGACGCCTCCGCGAGATTAATTTTGGTAAGGTTGGGTTTTAATACCTTAATGGTTCACTTAGAGTGTTGGGCTAATTTTTCTAAAATATTTTCTAAGTGTTGAAATGGAGTTTTTCGTCAAAATAATTCTCTAAGTATTGAGGCAGATTTTTGAAATAAAAAATAAATTTTTTTTTCGCTGACTGTCATTCGAGCGACAATAATATGTTGTTCAAGCGATATTACGTTGTCGTGGGAAGCCTCGTTCGAGCGACGCGTGTCCTCGTTCAAGCAACACGATGATTTCCTTCGAGCGACGCGTCGCCTTAAGTTTTTTATTTATTATAAAGTGTGTTAAACCGCTCTGTTTTTGTTAAGAAGATCTAACGTTTTTCATTTTACACAAACTGAAAACCAACATAATTCTTTGTCTTCTTCATTTAAGGGTTTAATCCTTTTTGTTTTCAATTCACAAAACATCCCAATCTTTATGTGAATTGTTTTGGAACCCAAGATACAACTTTGATGAAGTTATTTCTTTGTGGAGTGTTATCTCTACGGTTGACTACGACTGCGTGTCGATTGGGAGTGCTTGTGGGTGTTCCTGGCTGAATTGGACTACGTGTTTGTGTGGACTGCTGCGGTTGTTCCATTGTTGACTCTAGGCTGCGTGTTTTTGTGAGTATCTGTGCGATATTCATTGCGGATTTCATTGTGTATGTAAGCTGCTATTTATCATTCATAGTGAAATAAAAGGTTTTACTTGAAGGGTTTTTTTCCTGAAATTTGTGAGTTAGCAATTTTATTTGTGATGGTTTGACACACACACACACACGCGTAGTTGCATGTTTAGGGGCTGAATTAATTTGGTTTGCAAATTGACACCGATTAAATAAGGTTAACTTGAAAATTTACGAATTCGGTTTAATCAATATCACATAACGAATTATGGGGGAGTTTTGCATTATGGGGGAGATTTGATTATTGATGATTGATTTATTCTTATATCATTTCAAATTCGATGCGTCACGAAGGTATTTTCTTTGTCTCATGTATGTAGGTACAAAGATTGAAGATCATATGTTGCACACCCTGATGAGATAAGCTTAAAAATTTGAAGATTTGATGTTGAAGATTTTTGAAGAAAGTTTCAGACTTGCATTTTTGATACCTTTTCAGTTTTGGGATCATGGGAGGGTATTAGATTTGTACAGGAATTTTAATTTGATAATTCAGATGTTTTTATTTCCTACCGGCATAGACATAAGGGGAGATTTATAAGGATATTATTTTATTGTCCGATTTACATGTCGTATACCGCTACAACCGTCGAAGACTTATTCAAGTTCAATCATGCATCAAGACGGATCCGAATATCAACATTCTTCACCAAAGACGCCTCCGCGAGATTAATTTTGGTAAGGTTGTGTTTTAATACCTTAACGGTTCACTTAGAGTATTGGGATAATTTTTCTAAAATAATTTCTAAGTGTTGAAGCAGAGTTTTTCGTTAAAATATTTTTTTAAGTGTCGAGGCGGATTTTTGAAATAAAAAATAAAAATTTATTTTTGCTGACTGTCGTTCGAGCGGCAACAGTATGTCGTTTAAGCGACATTGCGTTGTCGCGTGAAGCCTTGTTCAAGCGACACGTGTCCTCGTTCAAGCAACATGATGATTTCGTTCGAGCGATGCGGCGCCGTAAGTTTTTTATATAAAGAATGTTAAACCACTACGTTTTCGTTAAGAAGACCTGACGTTTTTCATTCTGTACAAACTGCAAACCAATAGAATTCTTTGTCTTCTTCGTTTAAGGGTTTAATCCGTTCTGTTTTCAATTCACAAAACATCCCAATCTTTATGTGAATTATTTTGGAATCCAAAATACAACTTTGGTGAAGTTATTTCTTTGTGTAGTGTTATCTATACGGCTGACTATGACTGCGTGTCAATTGGGGTGCTCGTGGGTGTTCCTGGCTGATTTGGACTGCGTGTTCGTGTGGACTGCTGTGATTGTTCCATTGCTGACTGTAGGCTGCGTGTCTATGTGAGTATATGCGTGATATTCATTGCGAATTTCATTGTGTATGTAAGTTGCGATTTATCATTCATACTGAAATAAAATGTTTTACCCGAAAGTTTTTTTTTCCTAAAATCTATGAGTTAGCAATTTTATTTATGGTGGTTTAACACACACACACACACACACACACACACACACACACACACACACACACATGCAGTTGCATGTTTAGGGACTGAATTAATTTGGTTTGAAAATTGACACCAATTAAATAAGGTTAACTTGAAAATTTGCGAATTCGATTTAATCACTATCACACCGCGCATTTACAATGTAGGCCAACAATGGCCGAACCACGTAAATCTTTGTCTTTCTCTTATGTATTTTTATATTCTTATCATAATTGTTGGGCATCCCCCTTTGGGTGGATTTTTTTACCACAGAACAAGTATTTATTCAAACCTACTATATCATTAAATGTTAAGGAGTGGTTCTTCCCCATTGAAACACCCCCTATCTTCCTAAACATATTTACGAATTATGTTAACTTTGAATCGCCATGTGCGAGTATGTAGGGTCACCCGAAACCAGGTCCGAGTTAACAAGTTCAACCTTTGTACATACATATCCTTTGTTTGTTGTATTATACACGTATCTCCACTGCATCAAACAATTTACTTAGTACATAACAATGTTTTTGTTTTTTATACATAATAATATGCTTATAAACATATACACACACCTATATTGAGACTCGAAGTGTGAGACGAGTGTCTAACACCTTCCTCTCTATAATCTAGTCTCTGAATTCAATTTATCTAGTTAATTCATGCAAATCACTGCCATATTAAGTCTCCACAAAGACCTACATTTTGTTTTATTTATTTTGAGTAAAATATTCTAACAACTCCACACACCATATATGAGAACACAAAAATAGCAATGCATACCATCAAAGACCTCTTTTACATTACGTACGGACACCAACAATGTTTTAATTTTTCTTAAAAAGTAATACAAACATTTTGTGTTATGTTAGGACATAAACATCATAGACGATAGATTTCTTGAGTGTTTAAACATTAACAATAAAAAGACACTCGCTCCATTGGTGCAACAATCCATTTGAGTAGCACAGGGAACCCATATAGGCCCCACATGGACAAGGAGAATGTGTGCCACACACAACACTAATAAGGATTTTAATGAAAATTGCAATATTGTATGATTATACATGCTCAATTCCACTCATCATCTTTACTAGAATTAATGCTTGTGCTAGGCACAAACTCATATTTATTATTTTATATGGTTAATCACACTTACCCCTAGAGTTCCCCATTTTCACGTCACCACAATTTTTATTTTTTCGATTTAATCCCCTTGACTTTCAAAACAGCTGCAAATAGCCCTCTAACACTAACATCGTTAGTTTTTTGGACGAAAAATGACATGTGACACCCATTTGACTTTTTTAAAAGGATATTTTTTATATTAATAATTTTGGGATAAAACCCTCATTCTCTTCCACATGAACACACACACACACACACACACACACACATAGAGAGAGAGAGACACGGATGCACACACTAACTCATGCACGCACACGAATACATAGAGACACAATGTATACATGAATCGACCCATATGTGATTTTGGAATAGATTTGTTAAAAGGTTTTATTCAAATATAAATCTAGACAGATTTGTTTAGTTTGGAGATTGTTGGTTTGAAATTTCAAGATTTTTTTAGTTTGGAGATATTTGGTTTGAAATTTTTAGATTTTGGTTTTTTTTTGGTAGATTTGTTGGAGATCCTTGGTTTGAAATTTTCAGATTCCTTTTTGTTCGAATCTAGAATTTTTTTAAATCATTGCTTTGAAATTTTCAGATTTTTGTAATAATGTTGATTTGAAATTTCCAGATTTTTGGGTTTTTGTTTGTAGATTAGTTATTTTTAAAATTTTAGATTTTAAAATTTCTAGTAAATCATTTTGAATATTTTTTGGTTTGGTGGTTTTACTTGGGAGATTTGTTGGCTTGAAATTTTCTAATTTTTATTATGTTTTTAGTATTTTTCCAACTTCTTAAAAGCATTTTTCTATAATTTTTAATATTTGTCACTTCAAGAATTTTTAGAGTATTTTGAGTATTTTCTGATTTTTAATATGTATTAACTATTTTACAAAAATTTTTATTCTTTTTTGTAAATATTTTTTTTTTGCTAGTTCCATAGTTTTTTAAACTATTTTTCATTTTCTAAATTATAATATGTATTTAGTAGTTTTCAGAATTTTTAAATTATTGTCCTGTAGTTTATGAAATTTTAAATATAATTTTGTCATTTCTAGATTTTTAAAAGTATTTTCAATATTTTTCAATTTTTTGGGGATTTTTTCAGATTTTTAAAATTTTTTTCCTGTAAATATTAGAGTTTTTAAATATTTTTTTAATTTGAAATTTTTTGTGTCTTTTTCAGATTTTTTAATTATTTTTTTGTAATTTATATCATATAAATATTTAAAACGCCCCTCTATATAGAGTGGACAAAAATACCTTCATGTGCATGGCACATGATCATTTTTTAACATCTTTAGGGTCACGGTGTATTATGAAGCATTTTAATAGGTTGAGGTGGGGTTAAGTTAATAAAATAAAAGTTCGCATGGTAAAGTGAAAAGAAGGGTAGAGTTTAGGAGGGTAAGATTAAATTAAACCTATTATATATAAGACAAACTTATGGTTTCCTAAGTCATTTTTTTGTGTTGGTGTGTGTGTGTGGGGGGGGGGGGGGGGGGGGAGGGGGGGAGCGAGGATAGAAAAAAAAATTTAATAATGGAGGGGTAAAGATGGATGAATAATATATTTTGATGAAAAAGCGCGCGCGTGAGTGAGAGAGTGAGAGAGAGAGAGAGAGAGAGAGAGAGAGAAAGGAGATAAAATTTGGTGGAAGGAAAATGTGAGACTGAAAGGATAAAGCTGAAATTTTATATTAAATTTTGGTAAAACGATAACACTAAAAGTGGAAGGATAGGGATAAAATTCCTTCATCAAATGTTCCAAGCACTTCTTAACTTTCTTATAGGTGGCATGACAACCTCATGTTATATAAATGAGCTTTTATATAAAGAAATATATATTTTATTTTTAAAATTTTAACACATGTTCAACCTCCCTCGTTCATTATATGAGATGAGGAACACTAACACAATCTAAAATATCACATCTTCTTAGACATGACAAAATGGGACATAACACGATACGAACCGATACGAAATTATAAGTTAATGGATGAACCCTTAATAGTTTTGGGTCAGTGTCAACCCGATAAGATACGCTAGTTAACAAGTCGGGTTAGAGTTAATCCCCTTCACCGTTAATACACATTAAGACCGATTAATTGAAATAAATAATATATATCATTGGAATTTTTAAAGAGTTTATGTAGCTTAATGTTAATTTAATCAATATGAATTTTAATCAATGAGATATTTAGTAATATCAATGAATTAATGAGTCTAATTGTGATAATGTGTCAAACTTTATACGATTCAAAATAATAATGAACATATATCAAATAGTCTCTCGTAAATTTTTGAATACACGTTTAGTCCAAGTCTTTTTATTTTGTTCCAAAAAAGTCTCTCACCACATAAAAACACTCAAAAAAGAGTACCACCACACATACACACTTTCATACCCGTTTTCCATACACCTAATAAGACAAGGTTGTAAGGGGTTGTACTCTGTGCCCTGGCGGGACTCACAACAACAAGGTAATTTTAATGCACCGAGTATAAAAAACGTGTACAAAAGTGTCTATGTATGTTTATCCTTTTGGTAATTGATCCAAATAATTTCTTATCTTAATGGATAATAACGGATGAACACGACATGATACATTAAGATAAATAATCAAAATTGAATATGATTTTTTTACATGATAAAAAAATCACTCATTTAAGCAAGAACCCAATATGATTCAAACACAATTAAAATCAATACGAACACAGTTCTACGCTTGTCATGTCTACGTCTTCCCATACCCCCCTAGAAAGGGGAAAGCGAAAATGAGGAGGTTCTCATTTCAAAATCAATACGCAACCATGTCATCTCGCAATCGGTCAACGACTACCCACTTTTGTGTGCCAAATTCCATGGGAAAAAGTTTCCAGGGCTATAAAGTTATCGAGAACAAAAATTAAACGACATTTCTAGATTCTAAAATTTCAGAAAATGAAAACAGAAAAAAAAATCAAACTAGTTTCCTATGGTCAGAGTCAGACATCGCCATAATCCCATCTCAACCACATGGGCAATGAATTGCAAAATTTTCAAATAATTGATTTATATTAAACGTCACGCAAATAACGGAATCATTTACACATGCTTACCGTAAATGTACTCTCCTTCTATTATCTAATATATTTTCTAATAAGTCCCTCATCATTTTTCTCATGACTAATATACCCCTATCACAATCCCTTTAAAGTAGCTTTGATCCCTTTTTAAACTATAAAAAACTATAAATTCAATTTATTAATCAAAATTTTATTAAATTTATATTTTTGTGAAACCTAGTAGGAACTTGTAACAAGATCCATATTTGATATAAATTTCAATTAATAAAAAATGTGTTAAATTTGTTATTAAGGTGAACACAATAAATGTTTAATATGTTAGTTAAATTAGCATAGTAAATATTTATTAGGGTAAATTACACCAACCACTTGAACTATTTTGGATTTATGGGTCACCCCCCTCAACTAAAATATCCGATAAACTCTCCCCTTAAACTATTAAATCGTTTCAAATAAATCCAAAAATCGGGTTCCCGCTCTTTTTATTAGCATGAATTGAAATGTCATCAACCCAATTTTAAACACTTTGTAAATTGACTCAATTACCTTAATACCCTTCCCATTTCTAAAAAACATCATTGTACCACATAACATCCATGGCAACCTACCACTACCACCACCACCAGCTACCTCCACCAAGGCCACATGAAAAAATAAAAGAGAAAAAATACACAATCATTGTCAAATGTCCTCACCTGTAACCATCGTCATTATCACCCCCCCAAACCACCATCACCATCAAACCCATAACCCACCATTAAAATCATCGCCACCGTAAAAAAAACACCAGAAACCCACCATCAAAGTGTCTTGAATCCCATGGATCCCACCAAGAAGCGAAAAAGGACGAAGTTGACGGCGGCATCACCCAAGCAGACACGGTGGTTGTTGGCGACGGTGGGCGAAGTCTGGTTGTTAAAGATCAGGAAGAGGGAGGCATATATATGATGGAGAGAGGCTCTGTAAGGCTAGCGACGGGATCATCTACTGTAGGGACTTGGGGCGAGGTCGGCGAGACTCTGACTTGGGGCGAGGTCGGCAGGATCATCTACTGATGGAAAGAGGCTCTGTGAGGCCATCTCTTTATTTTTAGATCTAAAGAGATATTTTCCTCCTAAAGAAGCAATTTGATCTTTTTTGTTATGAGTTGGCATTTATAGTATTTGTATGATTATATATTTTTACATAGAATTTATATAATCACACACTTTTTTAACATGGAACTTGTTTAGAAAACTCTTCTTTTCACCAAACAAAAACCTGTACACTTTTATGGATTTCGACTTGAAATGTCAGACCCAAGCAAACTCGTTGGGAAATTCGCTAGCACTCGTTGCCCGTAGAGATTCACCATAGGTTTGCTACATAAGTCGTTGCTCATAGATTCATCGCAAACTGCTTTTTCAAGTCATGAATGTTCATGGCTAGCGGGGTAATTTTTCGCTACCGCGAAATAGGTTCGTTGGGTGAACTAGTCGCAGATGTGGTACCGAACAGGTGTCATTAGAGTGCAAAAGCTGAGTTTAACGAGGAGCATTTCGAGAATTTTACCAAAAGTTTCTCCCACATAAAAATAAAAATAAAATAAAAAGAAAGAAAGAAAAAGACATCGTTTTGGGCTTATTTTAACCTAAATTTTTGCGGCTCATTTTGAGCGCTTGAGTCTTCAATGGAGATTTTTCCTTAGGCGAACTTTTGGGGTGAGATGTGAGGTATTTTTTCGTTTACCCATTGGTATTGCTCAAAGGTGTGTGTATGAGTGTTACATGTATTGAGGGTGTGCAATTGAGTGATGGATTTTCTCACCGTGCTACATGGGGAGCGGAATACAGTGGGTGGCTACATGGAAAACACTTGGAACTCTGGAAGCATGTAATTGAGGAAGTTATACTTTTAAAACTTTGATTCACTTGGATAGAGAGATGATGTACAATGGCTATCCGAATTTTGGGTAGAAAAGTAAAGAGTATGTGATCTACTGTACTTCATAATTTCTTCATTTATAGTGGAATTGGGGCATCTCTTTGAATGTATCCAATTTAGTGAACTACGTATATTTTGGTATGATTGTGTGCGCTTTCTCTTAGTTTCATCTTTCTCTTGCTTGTTTTATCGTTACCATTATATCAACCTTGATTATATCATATTGGGGTCATGGTTAGTGGGCAATTTTCCCAACAAGCAATCACAACACTCGTGGAATTTTTCCAATCTCAATTTCTTCGGTTAAAGGGTAAAAGAAAAAAAAAAACTAGTCCTGTGAAAAATGAGAGCCCAAGGACTCATTGGCCAAAGCCGACCACCATGTGGCCTCTCTGCCTTTTGGTTCGTATGGTGTATCACATCAGCTATATACTATGGAAAAATTCATATATTAGTTTTTAAAATAAGATATAAAGGTAGATCAAAAAGTAATATACGTGGAAACCGTGTATTAAGATGAAGAAACATATATACATTCTAAACTGTGATTAATTCAACATGTGATTATTTCAACAATTGATGGATAACAAATGATAGGGCTTGGCTGATTGAGGCCACTTCTTGTAAGTTCAAAATTGTTAAAAAAATGAGAGAGCATATAGTAATTGCTACGTGTAACTAATTGTAATCCTTACAATTAGGAAACCTTATCGAGTGATCCTCCTTTATAACTTTTTTATCACTTCACTGTAGACGAAACAATGACTCATTTCATTCCACCTTGAGAACAATCTTCATGAACTCATACACAAAGAAACTTATTGAAGCAGAAGGCAATACCTGAAATTGTAAAGCATTAAGAAATAAGGCAAGACATGTGCCAAGAAACCTTGAAACAAAAAAAATGATGAATATAACAATGCCCAAGAGTCCAAATAACTACGATTACTCGAGTTAACCAAATGGTTATTCAGAGAATTGAACGAGCCCAAATGCTTCCCAAGGAAAGTAACGATCAATTTTATGATCTCTATAATCGAAGTATCGATATTGGTTCCATAGCGGTAGATACTAGATATAAACCAATGTTCTCTAGAACGCAGGACCTTTCACTACATGGAGCGTAAAAGCAGTACGACATATCAGGTCAGTTTTTATAAATGACTTTAGTTAATCTAACTTTTTATGAATTTTGGAACATTGTTGAATTATCCCTTGAAAACCCCTAATATATTTGTTATTAGATTGTAATGCAATATAAATTTAATACCCCCTCAGTCCCAAACGAATAGTCGTGCTTTCCTTATTAGCTTGTCCCAAACTAATAGTCTTGTTCCTAAAAATAGTATATAAAACTGGGTGAGATTACAAAGTTACCAATCCAAACAATACCATGCATGTCTTGCATCCAAAGGTATTCATCATTTTTAGGAAGATAATTTTGGTAAGTAAAAACTCTTCTTAAATCGTTTAACTTTCAAAAGGCAACTAGTAATTTGGGATAGAGAGAGTATGTCTTTCGGGTGTTATTTGACTAAACCCTTTGTAATAATGCCGTTTTTCTTGGAGTGGTACTTCTAGCGAATTGGAACGGTAGTGTACTGTATTTCAGAACGTGCATACGAAAACGTAAAATGCTAGGGTATTAGCATTTTCTGGTAGCTATACAAACATTTATGCATGCTAAGAAAGGATGGATGAGCATTGTTCAGAGTCTGATCTTAGAGGAGTACAAGCTTCCATCAATTGAGATCATCAAGTATTTTATGGCACAATAGTAAAGAAAAGGAAGGGGAAAACAAAGAAAAACAAAGAAATACAGTGAAAATTCCCAGTAAGAAGTGAAGAATTAATAAGGGAGCAAAATATAGAATTATTGTTATTTTAGGTCACATAATTCAGCAAGCAGTACTTGGACTTCATTTATGGATACTAACCAAAGGCAAATGGATATACAAGTGAAACCCTTCCCATTAAATAAGGAAAAAATTCAAATCACACATATCGAGAGAAGGGAACAATATTTTATGTACTGTTGCATATATAAAAGCTGACACCTAGGGAATGAGATGTTCTAGCTGGAATCAGAATTTTTTAAAGGCAGTTATTATGCCCAATCTATCAAAATGCGTAACCAGGTTAGAATCAAAATGGGTTTTAACCAGAAAGATAGCTATAAATCGTCATAATATATAACAATTTGGGTACACCCTCAAGATGTATTGACCAGAAAGATCGGTCCTTATCAAGATGAATCCGAGCTTCTCCGGATATGGAGACAAGACTCTGGAGACATTCCCTTAAGCGGTATTCCTCACCAAATAGACTCAATGATGCGTATGGTAGATGTGATTTCATGGATGGCACAAGAAAAGTAGTGGGCATCTTTCTAGAAAATATTAGAATAGGGAGTATTCTTAGTTAACGGGAATTTCAATCTTTTTGCCCATTTAGGGTTTGCTTGGAGGCTAATTCCTCTGTTCTATATATTTTATCGTAATTGTCATTGGGAGTAATTGAATACTATCGAAAGAGTTTTCTCTTTTGCTGTGGCATAAGAGCTTTTATAAATTCCATTGTTTGTTTGGTATACATTGAACTGGTATCAGGGCATGGTTCCCTCTTTGTGTGGTAATACGCTTTTGATGAATCTTGTTGAAAAGGGACCGTGCATAATGTTTGTATGTATTTATCAGAAACACAGCACAAATCTTTGTTGTACCAATATACCTGTAGTAAACTAGGAAGTAATCCTGCATAAAGAGCCGGAATACCGCCTTGCTCAACTATCTTGATGCAAGTTGCCAGTGTACTCAATTTAGTTGCCCGAACTTGTAGTTGAAGCCGTCTCCTCACAACTTCAAATGGGTAGGTAGCCACTTCAGCACACGCACCAGCAATAGCCCCATGCAGTAGAGTCCGCATTGGCCCCAACTCCAATTGTTCCAAAACATTGAGTTCCTGATCCTGTTGGTTCATGTTCTGAATTCTTTTTCTTCCTTCAGGAGAATGCAAATAAGCTGATTTCAATATATCATAAACACCATAAAAGACTGCGCCTGAGGGGGCCATACTCATAATGGATGGTACTAAGCCCTTGTAAAGAGAGAAGAACCCTTCGGTTTGGATCACATGGTGAAAAGCACCCATTACACCACCTAAGGCTTCCCCACCATGTGCCACCAGCTTGGTCCGAATCTGAAAGATTAAAACATACACCATTTAGTGCATGAAATAATCCCCCCAAAAAATACAGGGTAAAATGAAATGATAAAACAAAATTAAAAGGATATTGTGCCATAATGTGACAATTATATCCATATAGTGTAAGAGGAACCAGAGGCTTTTTGTTTGATAAGCAGCCTCTCCAATAATGGAGGCTTGAAAAAAAGCAGTGTTTCTATTTCCTGGGCAATTGATGATCAAAAAATTATTGGAGAGGCTGCTGTACATTATTTTCAGAATATCCATCACTAACGTTAGGCTCATTAGCCTTTGCAATTTTTCTTGCAAAATCTTGTCCAAAATTCTAAATGAAAGACTTGACCCACATTCTTCCCACAATCATATCACCAGAGCAATTTGGTTTCATTATAAACAGGGGTATTGAAGAATGCATTGCTTTGGCTAATGAGATCACTTCTGATTTAGACAAAAAAATGTTTTGGTGGTAAAATTATCTTGAAAGTAGACATGTCCAAAGTCTATGATAGGCTAGAGTGGTCCTTCCTCAGAGTTGTTATGGAAAGATTTGGTTTCTCTCCTCATTTGTGTAACCTCATTCCTTCTTGCTTAACCAATTGTTTGTATTCTCTTTTGCTAAATGGAGGCTTATTTGGCCTTCTCAAGTTTGGGAGGGGGGTGAGGCAGGGAGATCCAATCTCCGCCTCCCTTTTCATTATTGCCCAGGAAGCTCTCTCAAGACATTAAATAATGCCGTCAGTAGGGGTGCTCTTAAGGCATTCATCATTTCTCATGCTAACTACAATATTATTTATTTAATTTTTGCAGATGATATGTTTTGTTTCTTGAATGCTTCAAAGAAGAACTTGCAAAATTTTCAAATCTCTATGAAGCTACTTCAGGCCAACTAGTCAATGTCTCCCAAAGTTGTTTTTTGAGTGGAGTTTAATGTTCAGCTGCTAGAAATCAATGTATCCGCCCTTGGTTGGGATTCTCCCCAAAACATCTTCCTCTAAAATACCTAGGTGCCCCCTCCCCCCCCCCCCCCCCCCCTCTCTTCAAGGGCAGGAGTCTCATCAGATACTTTAATTTTCTTGTGGCCAATATCAGAAGTAGAATAGAGGGCTGGAAGGCTAGGCTTCTCTCTTTTGGGGAAAAAATTACCCTCGTCAAATCAGTTCTATCATCCATGCCTATACACGTCATCTCTTTTCTTAAATTCCCCAAAGCTGTATTGCAAACCATTGAAAATGCCCTGGCAGATTTTCTCTGGAGTTCAAATGGGAAATCCCACCATCACTGGGTCAGTTGGAAAGTGATTTGAAGCCTCTCAAGGAAGGTGGTGTAGGGATGCACAACCTCGATGCAAAATTATCTTGGTCTCTTAGTAAAGAGAAATCTTTATGGGCTCATTTTTTAAGAAAAAATATGGTCACCCTGCCCAAATTCTTATGTCTAAAGCTCATTTCTTATGCTTCTCATTTGTGGAGTGTCATCAAGGATCAACATAGTAAAGTGTACAACAACAGTCTTTGGTTAATTGGAAATGGTTCCTGTAAGTTTTGGTGGGGGAGGGGAGGGGAGCACTTTATACAATCATAACTCCAGAGATCTCCACAAATCCATTAAAAATGTAATTGAAGATCAGCATTTTATTGATAGCATTTATGATAGATTCCCAGACCAGTTTTTGAAGAAATCTAAGAGATTAGAAATCATATCAGGGAAGGTACCGGAGATAATCTTATTTGTATTCCATCCTCGAATGACCAGTTCTTCTCAAAAAGCTTTTTGGAGCTCACCAGAACCAATCATTCTAATGTCTCTTGGGCCAATGTCATTTGGAATTAGTGGATCCCTCCAAACATAGGGGATTTTATTTGGAAAATTATAAACAATGGCATCTCAGTTGATTGCAGCATCCAAAAGGTGGGAATTCATCTAACTTCCAAATATCATTGTTTTAAATCTCCCTCTGTTGAATCCTCAAGTCACCTTTTCTGCCAGATTGATCTAGCAAATTTTGTGTAAAAGTTATGGGGCTAAATTGGATATAAAATATACATTTACCTACATCAAATCTACTCTTCTTCACTAATTTGATAAGGTTAATCTCAATAAGCAACTTGATTTGATAAAGGCTGCTGCAGCTTGTTTTATTTGTTGGGAGATGTGGAAGTTCAGAAATAACAAGTTCTCATTCTAATGTCTCAAGTTCTCAATGTTGAGGTAACCTGTCCTTGGAAAATCACTCAATCGTTAGAATAAAAAATCCGCTAGACTCCACTACTCAGATTAAACACATCAAGAGGGAAACAAGTTTTGTAGCTGATTCTCTTTCCAAATGGGGCCATTCTATGGGTGAATTAAAGATTGGTTGATATATAAAGAACCTCCCAAAGGAAACTATCAATTTGACCATTCAAGATGCTCAAGGGCTGCAATACTATAGACCACCATAGTTGCTTGATGTAGTTTTTGTAGTTTCTTTTGTTTATATATTGATCATTTAGCTAGCTTCTTTGTTTCAGGAGGTCAGGCTGTCCCCCCACCATTTTGTAAGCCCCCTAGGGGAGGCTCTTTCCCCTATTCTATTTGAATATATCCTCTTTTGAAGAATATTAAAAAATAAAAAAGTTCTCATTTAAAGTCAAAAGTGTACCAAGGAGAGGTTTTAGCAGGACCTATGAGCATATGTTAATTCAGAGGCAGTCAGGCTTAAATGAGAGAACTTATTATTCGCTGTAGAATAATGCAGTTGGTAATTCTCTTATCTCTGTCTTTCTGTACTGTATGGGATTTAATCCTTATGTTTTTCTGTTTTTTTTTTCCTTTTTGGAAATAAAAGACTTCTCCAATAAAAAGGTACTTTCTTGTTAATAAGAAGAAATTTAATAAAATTTATGTAATCCTATGGGCAGCTCGAGTCACTTTTCTGCATTTTTGTTCAACAGCTGAATATCTAAATGCAAAGGAAAAGAAAAGATAGAAATACGAAGAGAAAAAACTCAGTTTCTGGAATGTTAGAAATGAACAAATTCATGAAACGGTAAAAGTAGCTCTTATAGAAGATAAATTGAGAAAAAATCGGCTTTGATGATTTGGACACGTCAAGCGTAGACTAATGGATGCCCCTGTAAGGATTTAAAATAAGCAGAACTAAAACAGAATATGTGGAGTGCAATTTTAGTAGTAATAGGAGGACAAATGGAGATGTGGTGAAATTGGAGGGTCAAGAGATACCTAGAAACGATCATTTTCGTTATTTAGGATCGATTATCCAAAAAGATGGAGATATTAGTGATGATGTTACTCATAGGATTAGAGCAGGCTGGGTCAAGTGGAGAAGTGCTACCGACGTTTTGTGTGATAGGCGTATACCTTTGAAGTTAAAAGGTAAATATTATAGGACGGCCATTAGACCCGCCATGTTATATGGGACAGAGTGTTGGGCAACCAAGAAACAAAATGTGCCGAAAATGAGTGTGGCGGAGATGCGAATGCTAAGATGGATTTGTGGTAAAACTCGAAAGGATAAAATTAAAAATGAACAAATTCGTGAAACGGTAAAAGTAGCTCCTATAGAAAATAAATTGAGAGAAAATCGACTTAGATGGTTTGGACACGTCAAGCGTAGACCAATGGATGCTCCTGTAAGGAAGAGTGATTTAGTTAGTATTGATGGTAACACAAGGGGTAGAGGTAGGCCTAAATTGACTTGGTGGGATATTATAAACAAGGACATGATGTCATGTGGTTTAACCGAAGATAGTGCACTGGACAGAATGGAATGGAAAAATAGGATTCATATAGCCGACCCCAAATAATTGGGAAAAGGCTTTGTTGAGTTGAGTTGAATTGATGGTAATGCAAGGGGTAGATGTAGGCCTAAATTGACTTAGTAGGATAATGTAAAAAAGGACATGATATCATGTGGTTTAACCGAAGATATTGCACTGAACAAAGTGGAATGGAAAAATAGGATTCATGTAGCCGATCCCAAATAATTGGGAAATGGCCTTGTTGAGTTGAGTTGAGTATAGATGGTGATACAAATCCAAGTGATCGCCCCATCCCAAGTAGACAAAAATTATCCAGTCAAGCTAATCATTAATCAGGTGCAAAACTACAAATCATGAGTAAAGTCAATATGAGCTCCCTCTTAATGAAGTTAAGAATATGACCTTGACCAGTTAATTAACATATCATACGCTTTTTACAATCCTTTAGTTCTCATCATCATCTCTGCAACTACAACTACTGATGTTTGGTCACTTATCTTTCCTTGTGTAGTTATTTACGCAAGAAGAATTAAATTCTACCTGTGCGAGAAAGAAAAATCCCTAATGCAACTTTCAGATATAACACAAGGAAAAAAAATGTTAAGAAAAAGGAACAAATTGTCACTTACTGTGTCCAGGGGTAAGCAGAGTACAGTAGCAGTCATGCCCGCTGCAGCGCCAGCAACAAACCTCTGGGAATTTGTTGTTTCTTCATTCCCAAATATTCTGAGGAGTTGCTTTCGATACGTATCATAGGCACAAAAATTGATCGCTTTAAATGGAGCTGTTCGCAGAATGTTAAGCAAGTTCCCCTTCCAAAATCCTCTCAAACCTTGAGTAGTTGCAATTGTTTGCACGAGCTCAAATATGTTCTTCTGTTCACCACGAACAATATATTCCAGCTTTAGCCTCTCAAGTGGGGCAAGGAAAGTTCTGATAGCAAAAAAAAAATCATTTGATGGAACAGCAAAATAAGATGAAACCCCAAAGTGAATAGTCTAAGATCCCAGAAGTATTTTGAATTTTTCTTATACTCAGAAGCCAATGTAAATATAAACATCTATTCTCAATAGCCAAGGTTGTCATTCAATCACAGGAGAGACTAATATCATTACAAATGATAACAATACTAATCCCTGATTATTTATGTACGACAGGATGTCCATCACTTTGATCTTCTCTAATTTTTTAAAACAGACTTCCAATATAAAACACGTCTATCGGTGATACACAATATGCCAATCAGTTGCCTGTTTAGACCATCTCCAATGGTGCAGTTGCCTGTTTGTCTTCAGGTGAAAAGTGTTCACTATGGATGGGCAAAATGGAAGGACATTTGCCTGTCTGTCTTAAGCCAAAAGTGTTAATCGTGCGACTTAAATCTATTGGCCGCACGGCACATGAAGTGCTGCATGTTAATGGTTAATTACTATAAAATATTAAAATTCACTCCCATTACATTCATCTCACCCACATTTTCTATCAATCCAAACGATGAAGGATTCTTGGAATTTTATGTTGTGTACAAGGGGTCAACGTTATGGGATTAACAACAGTTGGGAGCAATGTGCACCAAATGTCGAAAGCTTTCCCGGACCGCTTTTCCAGAAGTTCGACTCATATGCTGATATAAGTAAAGCGCATCGGTCAGTAAAGACATATTGGGGTTCAATTGAACCCCGTTGTTTGTAACATTCGTTGAGTTCAATCAAATCTTTCTGATGCTACTGCTCTGCCTCGGCCAATGCCAAAGAGGTCGTCAATCCTTGATCCCAGACACATGTACATTACTTACTGCTCCACAAACACTCAACGCTGTTTTCTCTGCCTGATAAATATCTAGTTTGGTGTGTTTGTGAGCATTTCACCATGTAAATGCACCTATGTAAGAAATATTATGATGAAGTTTTATTTATTACTAATCATGACATGTTACAGTAATAAAACTAATTGTTTTCACGTTCAAATAAATCAAATTTCAAGGCACCATTGGACACCGATCTAGGAGTTATTCAGTGTTCTAAAATAAGGTCTGGAAGGCCTCCTAGAAGGTAGAATGTGATAGATCCTGTAGTTATATTGAAAATAAAAAAAGGTTTTGGATTTAAATGGCTGTTTAATAGGCTGGAAGGCCAAAAGGTGTTTTTTTTAAAGCTGTTTTTCTTAAAAGCTCTTTTAATTTTTTTTACAACTGTTTTTTTAATGTTTTTTTTAGTTTTTCTGAATTATTTTAACTCTGTACTATTCCCTATAATAGCTGCATATTATTCTTATTAATGGTTACTTAGTAGTTTTTTTTAACGCTTGGATTTATTCTTGCTTCGATAAGACATTACTAGCAGTTGAATAATTTTGTTAGGGTATGCATACTAAAAACATATTAAACAAACATCAAGAAGGCCGCTGGCCGCCTACAAGCTAGAAGGCTCTCGGCCGCCAGAGGACCGCCTAGTGTGTTTTAGAACATTGGAGTTATTCCCATTCCACATACCATGTATCCAATGTCAATATGATCGTTTTTAAGTATTTCAATGGGTGCGCTTGATTCCTTCGTACGGTTGGGTATCCAATACTCAAATTTTAATCCGTTCATCTTCGACGATCATGTTGTGCAAAATGATACAAGTTAGCATGATGGGGCCCAAATCTTAACGATACAAGAAACGAGTCGGACCCTTCACAATTCAATACAAGTCTGAAGCACACAAAATGCTTGCTTTATGTGCAGACTCTTGACACATAGCAAAGTGCTTACATTTTGCATTCATTGGTCACAATATTGTTTGATCAAAGATGTCCACTTTGATGATATATAGTCAGGTAACTCACGTCATATTACAATTGTCGATAACAAATTCCCATTTTGGAACATCATGCAAGAACATGTAAGAATGATCAAGACGTTTATGTCGTACAAACCAACCAAAACAAAAAGGCAAGTCATATCTGAAGTAATAATGGTTGTCTTTTTGTGATGGCCGTGATGTGTGCCCGGCTTACCACAATCCATACAACCAATGCTACCGAACATACTAACCGTGGATCTTCCTTTCAGCTAGTAAACACCAAACATCGTGGTCCGTAGACAAAATATCTGTCAAAATTGAATTGAATAGTTTATGTCGTGCGAAATTCAAGACGAAAGTAATTGAAGGGATACGTCGAAACATTTACAAAATAATCTCGCATAATTTGGTTGTTTCCACCTCCCATATCGCGCTCAATAACTTGTAGGCTAGGAACGCAGCCCCAACACCGAAATTGCACCACTTCTACAAATGCAAATTTTGAAAATAATATATTGCAGATGCAAATTTTGAAAACTGACGTAAACTACACGTCAAAGGCTAGAAAGAAATACCAAATCCTAACTTTAGAGAGAGAATCAAGTGATTTCTTATATTTCAAAATGAAGGAATGTCTTCAAATGAAGACTACATGGGTATTTAAAGGGAGGAGTGACTTAGGCTCCAAGCTAAGGCACTAATTACAAAAATGCCATTACTACTCCTTACCTCTAAATAACAAAGCAAATAAAGAAAAATACAAATAACAAAAATAAAGAAAATAAAAATGATAAAAATAACCCTAGAATAGGCCCATTTCCATTCCTCTCCCACTCTTAAGACCAAGCTCGTCCACGAGCGCTAAAATCGGGAATCGTGAGAAAATTCCAAAAATAGGTGCCTCGGCGAGCTCACAATGGGAGAACCACAAAATCGCTCTCCAAAACAGTAATCAGGGCATGCTGAGGAAGCTCCTCGGATGCATCTAAATGGGAGGTAGTCCCGTCGTTGTTCGGTGAATCACATATCATTCCATCAAACCCGGGCGAATCCTTGAAATTTGGTAGTTGCAAGGAGAACGCATGAGCGGCCCTGAACCCACTTGTAATAAAAAAACTATCTCCATCGCCGCTAACCAATCCACCATAGCATCCAGGGAAAATCTTCCATCAAACATGGGAATGTCGACCCGTATACCATCCTGAAGACTCCGAGAGAGTAACTGTAGTGCCGTCAACAGATGGTCGCCCTCTTGACGAGCCTCGAGGCCCATCACATCACCTGGTGCAGGCGCAACAAAACATACAAGGATCGGTGGCATCTGAGCAGGTGGTGGATGAGGAGGGTATGCATGTGGAACCATGGGAGGTGCTGGGAGGCCGCGATGGGGGCACGTGCCAATCAGGTGGTCGTATTTACCACAATAAAAGCACTGACGGTCCCGAAGAGGGATGAAGCAGGGACGGTTGGGTGGTGGGGGAGGGATCCGCTCGAGGACGCTACGGTGGGTATCCTTAGTTTCGGTAGAGGAAGACGAATTCGTGTAGGACAGGAAAAGGTCATGGTGGGAAGGGGTATGGTGCGACGGTGGGGGAGGTGGGCATGGGTGTATAAATGGGGGTGGGGGTAGCGGATCGGGAGTGGGTGGAAGGCCGTGGGTCGCCCTGTGATGGGTAATGATCTCAGGATAGATGGAAAATCCGAGGAGTGTGGAATAAGCATTTGTATGATGGGTTGGGGCTACGGAGTGATGGGAGAATGACTCGGGTTGTCCAGTGAATGAAAAAAACAAGTTCGTGGCTAAAATGATGTGGAAGCAACCAAAAAAATAGGTGGGTAGGGCAGGGGCTGCCCACGGCTCGAATTTGAGTTGAGAGGAGGGTATGTGGGGTTGGGTTAAAGGTGGGAGGGTTTAAAGTGGGTTGGGGTTGCTTATTGGGGCTGCCGAGGGTTTGGGGAAGGGTGTCGGCATCTAAGGGTTGGGTGGAGGGACGGGAGTGGGTCGGGCGGGAAGGAGATGGGTCAGACGGGGCCCAGGTGGACTGAACTATGGTTTCGAGGCAGTGTGGAGGTGATGCGGGTCTACCCGGGGCTGAATAAGGGCGGGAGGTTGCGGTAGGGGTTGGGTGAGTAGGTGCTGCACTGGGCAGGGTAGCGGCGGTAGTAAAACTAGGGTTTGGGGGTGCGGCAGCTGCTGGGCATATAGCTGGAGCGGAGAAAGCACTAAGGCTAGGGTTTTGTGGGTGGAAATCAATTGGAAAGGGGAAGGGGCCAGCAGAAGTAGTGGGATAGCGGTTATAGGGTCGGGCAGCCATGGAGGAAGTGTTGGTAACGCTGGTTGGGGTGTTGGGGTGGTAGAAATTGGAGTTAGACGGGGAAACTAGGGTTAGGATTTTGTATGGACTTGGGTTAGGGTTTTGCAACATAGAAAATTGTTGCCTTAGGGCTTCAAATTGGGCTTGATTCCTTCTTGACATTTCGGTCGATTCTTCGATTTGTCCTTCAATTCTTGGATCTCTTCAATATGTTGTTTGGATTTTTTGGGACACATTGATGTAGTGTACAATTTTGATACTACATGCTAATACAGCAGTCAGGAAGCGAAACCTCGCTCTTATACCAATTTGACGTAAACTACACGTCAAAGGCTAGAAAGAAATACCAAACCCTAACTTTAGAGAGAGAATCAAGTGATTTTTTATATTTCAAAATGGAGGAATGTCTTCAAATGAAGACTACATGGGTATCTAAAGGGAGGAGTAGCTTAGGCTCCAAGCAAAGGCACTAATTACAAAAATACCATTACTACTCCTTACCTCCAAATAACAAAGCAAATAAAGGAAAATACAAATAACAAAAATAAAGAAAATAAAAATGACAAAATTAACCCTAAAATAGGGCCCATTTCCATCAAAACAATATCTTTTGTGTACTCGCTGCTGCTTAGAGAAGTGTCATTGAGTATCTTGTTTATCGTATCTTTGAATGAGGAAGAACCTTTTTAATATTAAGAACGTCGAAATACTTGAGTACGAAGAGAATGTTATTAATTGAATTTGATAGTACTTATGGTATGCATAGATATTTTTAAAACTAAGCCTCGGAATATGTTGTCAGCATTGCCCTTGGTGAGGCAACACTAATGACGGCACCAAGTGTCTAAAAAGCGCGAGGCGGGTGTGGGATGGGATGGGCACCAAGGCCTAAGCGCGCCTAGGCCTTTTTTATGTTTTTTAAACAAATCACGTATACTTTGAAATTTAAGTTACTAACAAACATTTCCTTAAATTCTTATACATAAATAAAAGACATTTCCAATCAAAGTTCAATACGATATATAAAATACTAATAAACTAATTAATCACAATGATTCAAAAGTATCATATTATATCCAAACTGATTTAAACATGAACATCGGTAACAACAATTAAAGCCCTACACTTTTAACATTACTAACATTTCTTTGTCCCATACATAAATAAAAGATTGCTAACAGTAAGACAGAATATAAATGTTCCACAAAAAAATATTTTGTACAATTGATATTTGATTCCTAAAAGAAAGAATATATTAAACACATAAAAAATAATGCTATTTTAGACATAAAATTGAGTAACATTTAAAATATGATGCAAAAAATGCTATTGTAATCATTGTATTTATACAAAGCAACATTCATACATATGGTATATATATTTAATATATATTTCTATATAACTGGAAAACTATCTACATTCTACATAGAAATGGGCAAATTTCATTGTAAGGACTTTTTCACTTGGTCCGTTTCCTTGCCGCCTAGACCCTGGGCGACGCGCCTACCCCACTCCTCGTGCCTAGGTGCCACCTAAGCGACGACAAATCGCGCCTTTTAGAACACTTCTTGGCTTTGCCAATTGCCATATTGCTAAATGTCAAATATGTCACACAATTGGTGTCATATTATCTCGAGGCAATTACGCAAAATAAGCAACATGCATTTTTCATGATAGTTTTGATTAAATTGTACTTCAAATGATTATGCATAATACCTACTATGCATTTTTATGCAAATGATTATGTAGATTACATAATCTTTTGCCTGATCGGGTTATGCATAGGAGGTCTTGCCGTGACAATTGTATTGCGACGACGACCTTACAACTGCAGTTGGAATGCTGCGGAACCATAAAACCAAAATTGAAAAAACCACACTACTTTGAAGGGCAAATGTTATATGGGAACTAGATTAAGCAAATAACAGATGAGAAAATTAAATTAGAATTTTAATTAATCTTAAATGAGGAACACACCAGCCATCAAAGGCATATACGTCTCCACAGTGGGCACGCAGGAAAGGTTGGCCTCGGATTTGGACTCGGACTCGGTTGGCGCACCACACTATGTCAAATTTCTCGCCCCTCGTAAATGGCAGTCAGAGGTCAAACCAATGATTTTACCTAGGTCAGATTCCGATGCGCTTGCAGAGGGAAGTGAGGTAGCGATCACAACATCAAAGTCTGGGGAGTTGACAAGATCAACCTCCCCCTCACTTACTTTTGGAACCTCAGCTTCTAAAGCAACCCCCTTGTAAGTGATTGATCCGTTCGGGCCTTGAACAATCCTAACCAAGGCATGTACCTCAAGCTCTGAGGGGATAATCTTCTGAAGGCAAGGGTCGGGCCCCATCTTGGCCTTGAAAAGCCTAGCCGATGTCACAAGCACGTCAAAAGGAAGCTTGGTCCACTTGTCCACCTTCTTGATCCGTGCGACTTCGTCTTTTGTCAAGGGCATATCCTTGATCACATGGGGCTCACCCCAAATGGTGGGACTACCCACGCCAGAACTCCTTGAGGCCCAATAATCTCCGACAAAAAAGAACCTCTTCCAAGTCTTCGGAGCATTATGGTTATCTTTCATTAAGCCTTGGGGCCTATGCTTAGGAGCTAGGTACTTCAATCCAACATCGCCCTTCTTATTCTGGACTTGAAAACGGTAGAATTAAAAGAATTGAGTTAGGGTCATGTCAAATTCCCCGTCACTCGATTCCCTAAAGGCCAGGACAATGACCATTAATGGCCTCCATGAGTTCGCCACCAATTGTGTGGGGGCTAGTCGAGCGGTGATGAAGACCTCTCCCACGGCAGTAAGGTGAGGAAAGCGAGCCATGTACTCCAAGAACAACTTGTTGAAGCATACGAACCTTGGAATATGGGAGCATAACCTTCCATGAGGTTCAGTAGCCCTGAGAAGCACCTCATCTGGAATATGATACCTCTTCTCAAAGCTTGAAGCACCTCAATAGTGATAATTAAGGACTCCTGGACCCCATCAGCTAAATTGGGGTCCAAGGGGCAACAGTAGTTCATGGTTATGACCTCGACAGGCCACAAGAAGGGTGTGACTTCAGTCTGACCAAGCAAAGGGATATTGCCCCCCATAATGACACGAGTAATCTCCCCTGAAGAAGGGCCAACTATTGTGAGTGGAGCATGGTTAGATACTTTAGGGTATGATCTCTCGGGAACCATGGAATTTGGTTATGAAGGTATGGAATAGAAAAAATTTAGCGCATAAAAGCTAGAGAAAAGAATTAAGGGAAGTTTATAAGTGCTTGGTAGCATAAGAAAAAACAATTGCAGATAGATGCCCTTTCTGACTACTCCCCATCTGCCTCACTACAACAGCTAGTGACCCTACGAAGTCTCACTTATAAAAGATTCGTAATGTAAATACCTCAATGCCCTTTCATTTAACTCACTAACTATTGTTCCTTCAAAGTCAAGAAAGAAACAATAAAGGGCTACTATTGATACAAAGTATGATAATCAACCTCAAACCACGAGAAGAAGGCTCAAACCTTAAAGGTCGAGGTTTGAATATAGGTAGAAGGGTTTCAACCCTGCAAACTCATGATCCAGCGGAAGGGCCAGGCCTATAAACCAAGCACAAAACTCTTAAAAGGTCACTTCGATGCAACATTAAGTGCTCATAACCATCATCCGACCTTAATAGTTGATAACAAACTTCTTATCTTAAGAAAAGGACCTCATCAATCCTCCACAATGATAGATCTCGGAACTTAAGGTTGTTTACTAATCCTCAGACCAAATCAAAGGAATTCCGACTCATCTTGTCAATTCCTACAATCATAAAGACCACATTCCAGAAGAGCCAACCTCAGTCGACCCTTTTAGACCACAACGGGGCTTGGCCCACTTAAGCATGATCAACATGGCCTCCGTAGCTACTTGTAACCTCAAGCTTTGGAAAATCCTCCAAGGATTAAGCCAGGTCGATTATTCAGGGCGTTTCGTCATTGTCGTGGGCCCTTCACTTTCATTACATCGATGTGGATTGCCTTGCGAAATAGCAATTGAACTTTCCAGACATTTGTAATTCGTGGTCTAATTGGATTGCATTGACAATTATCTTCAATCTCATATCTTTGTTGATAATGACATTTTAAGTAGTAGTGACAAGTACTGTGGCAGTTATATTTATAGTTCCATTTGTGGTGAAAGTGGAAATAGTAGTGAAAGCGAGGGTTCCGGTATAGGAACCAACAGTAATGATAGTGGAACCAATTTGGAGGGTTTATTGAAATTACATACACTGTTATTCCAACCTCCGCTCACCGCTTGCAGTTTGTCCAAGAGCATTGAATCTTATTCAATGCTCTCAACAACCACCACCACTCACCTACAAGACCTTCCACCAACAATCCACTATTTTACTGTAGCAACAGAGCTTAGCCATGAACGCCCATATCTCAAGTGTCACTTTCCAGCTATACCAGAAGCTAGCTATATAAAGAGTGCTTTGGGGAGGTTCAAAGGATGGAAGTCAAGTGGAGAGTTTGGACTAGGGGTGCATAACGGAACTGGGAAAACCTATAAATCGAATCGAACCGAACCGGTTGTATTGGGTTGGGTTGGTTCGGTTTTTTAGACTATTGGTTCGGTTCCGGTTCCAAAAAAATAAAACCGATATTTTCGGTTCGGTTCTCGGTTTCACTGTAAATCCAACCCGAACCGATCCGAACCGATACAGTATATTTTATAAAATAAATAAATATATACTTATATAACACTTGTAATTTATATTTTTGGGATTACCTGAGTTTCTAACTTATGTTATTGGGGATCAAAATTATTCTCAATCTTAAAAAAATTATTTTTGAAATACATTAATCTTAAGATTTCACTAAGTTTGAAATATGAATTTAGAACCAAAAACAGATCCGAACCAATCCAGGAACCGTTGATTCGGTTTGGTTCGGTTCTACACAACTTTCGGTTCAGTTCCAGTTCCAAAAATTTAGAACTGACTCATCTCGGTTCGGTTCTTGGGTTAGTATCACAACCGAACCAAACCGAACCGTGTGCACCCCTGGTTTGGACCATAGCTAGCATTTGTGAAGAGAGTTTGGACCACTTCTAATCTATATTGTATACTAAGCACCACACTTGACCTAGCCTTTTTTTAGTCTTGTAAGTCCTAAGTGAGTAAGAAGTACTTAGAAAAGCCAATCAATTATCGCCTAAGAGCTCTCTACTTATCACAAAGACCTCAAACATCTTAGCTGAAGTCTAAGGCTAGTCACCCTTGGATCATTCAACCTCATATTGAATATACTAAGGAGAAACGCCTTAAGAGTGGACGTAGATACCTCAATCGAGGTATTGGACCACTATATATCCTTGTGTCTTTCTAACTTAAGAACACTGCCTCCTACTTTAAGGAGGCACATTTGGTGAGACTGAGGTTAAAACCATATGATTAACACAATACGACCATCCTAAATTTAAACATACATATTAGTGATGTAAAAAAGTACACCGTTTAAAGACACCACACTTTAACTCTGTAATCTCTCTTTTAATTTGGGTAATTATTTCTCGCTCAATATTTCAAATAAACACAATATTTCTCCTACTAACTTGGTCTTGACTTATAGATGTTGGTTCAAAAATCGTTATCAATCCTATATAGTTTCAAGATTCTTCATGAAAATTTCAGAAATCATACAAAATCTAAGAGGGATAGGTTATTACATTAACTATAAAAAATCGGATGTGTAGTGGGAGTGAAGCGAGGAAGATTCGAAATAGAATCAAGTGCAATTCTGGTAATAATAACTCTCATACACAGTATCGTCCACTAACACATAATTATTGTCTTCATTCAACCAAAATAAATACATTTATAGAAAACATAAAAATAAAAAAAAGACCACATAGTTTATTAAAGATAGTTGCCTTGATCATAAAATTATTTAATTTATATTATGTGGGGGTTCTTCCAAAATCTTGAGCTTGGTGCAATGACTTTCCCTAGACAATCATAAGAATTTTAAACCATTGTGGAGGTGGATTGTGATGATGTTTGCTTGTTTCGTTGGGTGGAGAGAAATCATAGAATTTTGGAAGAAAAAATAGAGGAAAAAGAAAGTTTGGGAGTGCAGCGATTTTATTTCTTCTTTTTGGATCCACACCCATCCAAGACCTCCAATGCTCATTTCATACGAGACTTTGTTGTTTCCACGGATCCCGGATTGGTAAATTCACATATGAACTCTTATAATTTATGTAAAGAGTTTGAATAAAAAAATTCATTTCATTTCCAAATACTCAAATTTTTACATGATAATTTACCAAATTTAGATTCCCGGAATCCACAAAAACTCGAACCACATAAGCATCTAAGGAATTTAATGTCTCTTCTATCTTGTATCACTGGAAAGTGATTGCTATGTAGCTAGCGGCTGATTTTTTCTCTCTCGATTCAACTGAGTCCATATTTATTCCTCTCTACTCAATAACCACCAATTTTAGTTTTACCTTAATCCTGAAATATTACATTAAATCGTGTTAAAATAGCAACTTTATAATGTTGGAAAGGTATAAAAGGGTTCTTCAATATGCATAAGCATTTGGTGCAGTTAAACAAATTTCACGGCTAATGACAACAATTAAGGTTTAGAAATGCCAACTAGATGGATATGCTTACATATAACCATTCCGCATAACATGAGTGCCACTTGCACAAGGAATGTATCAGAATTACCTGTTGACTAACAAAATACATTATGTAGTAGTGGAACTAAGATTGCGCATCAAATGGGGTTTTGAATTTGTAATAGAATAATGAGTCAATGGTCCTTCGAGAGGAGAGACCCTCAAGAGCCTAGACGTTACTCATCATCCCATAAAACTTATATCACAGATCATACAGAACCTCTTAGAGAATATGCAAAGGAGGGTGAGAGAGTTGGCACCTCAACAGAGAATCAGATAAAAAAACGCAGTCTCAACACTTAGTGGATGGAAAGGTGGCCTAATGAATGTTGGTTGATGATTATGTTCTTATAGTTAAAGGGAATTATAGATAAATGAGAATTGACTATCCCATATTAGTGGGGCTGAGGAGGGTATTTATAGTTGGGCTGGGTGCATTTATGGCCATTGGATCTCAAAGATAGGGTCGGTAGAAATGAGTAAGGCGAAGTGAAGTGAATCTAATAATGTATCAGGAGGGGCGCGAGGTTGTTGGGGTAGCGGTGACATAAAGTAAGATTTGGTTTGAGGTTTGTAAAAGAGGATAAAATTAATTAATATTTGTAATGATTGTGCTTTGTTAGGTTTTAGGTGGGACAATCGATCGCCTTCCGTTGAGTTGGTGAGACGATTTTGAGTTGGTTGGAAAGGGGTTATTTCTAATGGGTGTCATGACCTCGATTGGGGGTGAGGGGTTTCTCTCAAGTGATGGTACGAGGTTGATATCGAGTGGGCGGTGCAGGGTTATCTCAAAATGGGGTGGTGATAAAAAATGCACTTTTTCTCTATTCAATGTGGTGTTAACCTAACGAATCTCATAGTCTCTATCCTCCAATCCACGTACTCCATAAGTTTTCGAAAGGGGGTGAGACCTGGGCCTACTTCCCCCCATAAGCCCTAGCTTAGGCATACTTTATGTGTTATGGTTTTGTTCGTGCTTGCCTTGTGTGATGACTTGTATCTCCGAGTTTGTCTTCATATTTATCGAAGTAGCTCCTGGAGTTCGAAGGTGTCTACTGTTATTTGTATTTTGTGAATTGTTGTTGTATCTATAGGTAGGCATCAAGAGAGAGGTTAGTGTTACACTACAATTGCCCTTTCGTTTGTGTGCAACTCATGGCAATGAATGGGCGTGTGTGAAATCCGTCATGATGGATGTGGCCCAAGTTTCGAGGTTTTTTTTATCTCATTTATGTCTTGTGCATCAATGCGTTGATACGGAGTGATATGTTTGTCTCGTTTGTTGGGATGCTCCATGCTACATGGGCTATCTTTTGATTGAGAGTGGCGTTTAATGTTTATGAAGGGTTTGTGTTTTGTTTATTTGGTCCTTCTCTCTTCTTCTACTTTGTCTTTGTTTATTTGGTCCTTCTCTCTTCATGTTTTTTTTTTACAGAAAGACCGTCTGCATTACTTCCTTGCTTAAAATGATGGTATTGGCCCACCGTTATCAATCCTGAACCTCATTTGTGTTGGCCAGAGGCGAGTGTTGTGGAAAATACTGCCCCTTATTTCTCGGAGTTCGTTTTGCGATTGTGTGTTGATAGGGGTGATATACCTTGGGTTCCAATTGATTCGGCTGCCCTTGCTAATCATCCTGAGGATTAGGAACTATGAACCACGCGTGTCCTTGAGACTCCCAAAAACAATGGCAAGTTCTTGATTAAATCGGGTTGTCTAGGTGTATCGAAGGTGTGCAAGAGCTAAAACTATGGGTGTATCGAAGGTGTGCAAGAGCTAAAACTATGGCGCGGTGTTATTTACTTTGTTTTCTAGGTGGTCTGTCTATAACTGGATTGTATTACTATTGAAGATGGTTGTGAGCTTTTTTGGTTGGAGTCAGTGTGTGATAAATTGGTATGCGAAGTGAGGTAGTTACAAAAGCGAGCTACAGAAGTCAGCGAGGGTGCAAGGGGAGGTTCTTCGAAATGTCAAGCCTGCCTATGGGAATTGGCAGAAGTATTATTTTAAAGATGTGGAGAAGGTGACAGCGGGTTGCCTGACCAGTATATGATCCCGGGGTGAGTCCCGCCGACTTTATGCAAAGAAGGTGCCTGCCAAATGATCTCATTTGGCTGCCCTGCTACTAGGCCTAGTGATTGTCCACTTGCCACACGTCTCTACTAGTCATAAAATTTTTATTGCGCCCGTGGTACTTATGATTTTTTTTTTTAATCTGTTTTTAAATCCTGTCTGATGTCATGTACCAGAGACAAGAGTACAGTCACCTACAAGCCAACTGAAATAATCAATACCACCATCGGAGGCATACACACAAATGGAAAGAAACAAGGGGGGGGGGGGGGGGGGGACAGACAGGAAACCATGTTGGCCACAGCTTTAAACTAGGGACTCGCTTCTGGCATCATGAAATGATAACTCTATATATGTATATAATACATAGAATTTATGAATAATGGGATGAACTCTTAGTTCATCAGAGATTGAGAATCATACTATTTTGTGGATAACGTTGTAATTGGAGAATGACATGAACAAAAATGGTGGAAATATGACATGCTTGCATAGCCTCATACATACTAGTGTTTAGTAAGCCGAGACGAGGTAGGAAGGGAGGTGAACCCTTATATTTTATTTTTTTGCTATTAAAGCTACAATCGAAAATTGGTAAGTATGACCACACAAATAAAGTTTGTCATAAAAAACAAGGCACCTTCTCAGAGACTTTTCGTTTGAATGGTACAATGTTAGAATACAAAGTTCTTCAAATGTTGACATCCAAATTTAATATAGATATTTAGAATATCTCCAATGGCCTAACCAAAATGGCTTACATAATCGAACTTTACAACATAGTTTCAAAGCAACCCTCCAATGGTCTAACTAATTTAACAACCCTAAAATAAATAATCAAATTGGGTTAATGGATAACCAAAGTTAGCAATCTTTATACAATAATCAAAAACTGTAGAACCCACGTTCTTATCGCCAACTACCCACAAACTATTCCACCTTTTCAAGGAATTTTGTTTTGTCCCTCTGCTCACACCGCATTTTGCCAATTACTTCCGGCACGATCATCGGCGACAACAAATTTGTACCTCAAAATTTTCCTCTCCTTTCTACGTTTAAATGAAGACCCACTTATATGTCATCTGAATCAGCCATCTTGTGATTGTTTGAGTCTCCAATTCCATTTGGTTTTGGCCATGCGAATCAAATGGTGAGAGATTTTACTCTCATATTTTATTTGTGTTAGGCTCACTAGATCCAGTGGATGGGTGGTGAGTAACATAAAAGATAAAGTGAAATCCATTTGACGAACTGTCCAGGCTAACTTGGTAAGAAGAGAAATACCAAATCTATATTTTTGGGTTGAGGTTAACGTGCAGCATTTGAAAGCACCAAACGGTGTAGTTTTGGGGTTAATTTACAGTTTCTGATTATTGCATAAAATAACCATTGTGGATGTCCATATTGTTAAAGTTTTTTTTTTGTTTTTTTTTAGAACAAGAAATAACTGTTGTTCTCATTAATAAAACCCCTACGCATGCTACTGCATATATACAAGGACAAGGCTTAAAAATAATAAACATGAAAATAGTTAACTGATGTAGATCTCCCAAGATATCAGCTTGACTTATTCAATGGCATGTGCTAAATGACAGACGGCTATGAGGTGTAGGTAGGAGCTAGTCTTCCAGAATATCAGGAGCAGCAGTTTGGCTTTGGTGGGGTATGGGATCAGGTGAGAGAGTGTACGATAGACTTAATACTCCCCCACAAGCGAAGGTGCAGTGCAATGCACGCACCAAGCTTGTCATGAAGAAATTGAAATTTCTTAGTTGACAAAATTTTGGTTATGAGTGCGATCGAACGAGTTAAAAGATCTCCACTATCACCAGTTGACAAAGGTTTGGTTATGAGTGCGATCGAACCGAATGAGAGGATCTCCACTTTTACCAAAAACCTTGTGATTAAACAATACCCATTGATTTTCGCCACGGTAGATGCAAGGATGCAATACTCAGCTTCATAAAAAAAAATTAATAAGGTCTCTTAGACCGTAATGAGCTTGATCAAAAAATTGATTCAGAGGCTAAATTATCGGTTTTGGCTGGACCGTCACGTGTAATGGACCTCTTGGGTCAAAATGAGATTGATCACAATGGATTCAGATCTAATAAGAGCTAGCATAATTAAATGCTGATGTGTCGACTTTTAGCATAATTATTTTGATTAGGTTGTTGGAGATACTCTTACAACACTCCCCTTTGGATGTCTAACATCTTCGGTAGCAATGGCAATTTGCGACATAACACGAAAACGACACGGTTTAACCGGGCTTGTGTCTTGAGGGGTTTGGGTTTGGGTAATGGGTGGACCTGTCAAACCTGTTAAGTAAGGCCCCATTTGGTTGTCCCAAAATTATAAATTAACCCATTTATAAATTGGTTAATTTACAAATTGATCCATTAATTGTGTTTGCTTTCATTAATGAAATGATCCATTAATTGTGTTTACTTTCATTAATGAAATGATCCATTAATTGCCCCATTTTAGCTCATGTGTAAAATTTGAAATTGGATCATTTCACAAAAAACGTGAAATGCATCTATTTGAAATATGAGTCATAAAGTGCATGCTCCTCTCTCTTTTCCATCCCTTCCCCCCTCCCCCTCTCTCTCTCTTAATGTGTTTTTATCTTTTTTTCTCATGGAACCTTAACATAAATTTCAGATTACCAAACATTGTGTAAAATTGGATTTAAACTCATTTCAAATCCACTCATTTACAATTCACTAATTTACAATGAACCTGATGGAAATGAGTCTCTTTTTAGGGATTATTTGTTATTTATTTTCTTTTGTACTTTCTTTTATTTTGTTATTGTATTTTTCTTTCTTTTGCTTTATTATTAAGAGGTAAGGAGAAGTAATGACATTTTTGTAATTAGGGTCTTAGCTTAGAGTCTAAGCTACTCCTACCCTTTAAATACCCCCATGTAAGCCTCATTTGAGAGGACTTGAATTTTGAAATAGAAAAAAGTATTTATCTCTATAAAGTGTGTGTTTAGATATTTATAGGAGCCTTTTGACGTGTAATTTACGTCAAATTGGTATCATAGCGAGCGTCGCTCCACATTGGTATTTAATGTATCGGTGTATTTTTTTTATCAAATCGTACACTACATTCAATGGCTCCAAAGAGATCCAAATAATTTTTTTAGTGGAAACAAGAGTTGGAAAAGATGAAGCAACAAATTGCCCAACTCCTCTCTACCCTAAGGCAAAACCCTAACCCTAGTCTTCTCATGAGGTCCCACATCACATTTCATGTATGAGGAGATGAGTGATTCAGATTCTGAGAGAGTTTCGGATTAATCTTGTTCTATGTAGGCGAGTGGAAGATGTTTATATTTGGGTCGGGTTTCGAATACCCGGACTCATGATCCGCCCACATGGGTGGTGGATCCTAGTCCATTTAGGATTAGTAATATTATTGGATAAATATTAGTTAATTGTCCTATTTATTGGAGAAATAGAGACCCAGTTGGTTTGTGTAACTTAACAAATGGGATAGGATAAGGGACACATATTGTTATATAACAACACCTTCCCTTTCTCTTTGAAAAACTCACGGCTCTCTCTCTGCCCCCAAAACCCACCTCCCACAACTTGAACTCTCTCTCCACATTCTCTCTTGGTTCATCACTTTGCTTCCTTGGATTTGTGTATGTGAAGACAAAAGGGCAACTCTAGTAGCCAACACAATGACATTCACTAGAACTTTGGACTCGAAGCATACGCGGGAACTTTCGGCTCGTAACAACAAGCTTCCAATGATCCGTTCATTATTCCACATTGGGTAAGCACGAAACTCTTTATGTGCTACGTGCTCTATATAAACAACTATCAATACAAAACTATGACCAAAAGCTAAAGTGCAAAAATATTAACTTGGTATGCAACAAGGAAATAATCATAGAATCTATGAACATGCGTATCCAATTCAGGCAAGGCTGATTCCATTGGGTAGTAAAATTAGATTGATTTTTTTATGTTTGTAGTAAGTGTGACAGACCTGGAAACCATGGCGGACACAGCACCAGACCATAAATGCTTGGTGGTATTCATAGCCCTTCCCCTTCCACTTACTTTAACATTAACATTCTCATGGTTTCCCTTAATCGACAAACTCACAGACAAGAATTCACTTTTTTTTCTTCGCAATCCCCCAAACACAAGCGGCCGCCCACAACTATGCAACGCATTCCGACTTCTAAAATTTATGTCCTCCATTATTGAAGACGGGGCAGCGTTGTCTATGAATAATCCGCCTGCTAAAGATAAAGAATTTGAACATGAAATTGGACTCTCAGAGTCTTTGAACCAGGGACTCCCTCCTGGCATCGTCGACTAATGGCTCTATATTTTAGTTTGAGTTAGTTGGTTGGGGATTCAGAAACAATCTTACTACGTAATTGGAGGATGACGTTAACTAAAACGGTGGAAATATGACATGCTTCCATATCCTTGCGCATACTCATGTTTGCTCAACTCATACGAGATACGGAAGGGAGGTGAGCTCTTTTATTGGTCGTGATAACACTAAAAAAAAATGTTTAAAAGGATTTTCACATCCGGCCTCCTTAAAAGAAATGAAACTCAAATAAATTTTGATGTCACGTGATCCTTAAAGTATACATATCAGTATTTTATTTATACTTGATCGGCTCCAAAAATACTTGGTCGGCCGACCAACTTAAAAAGATGAACCATCAGGAAGAAGAAAGGTCACTCATATGAGAATTATCAACAGTCATTCAACACATGTCTTAGAAGATTAATAGTCTCATTTATTGTATATAAGTATAAATGCTTGAATATATAAAGACATTCCATCCCTTGATTTCCAGGACCAATATAAATATATCATTTCCCTTAAGTCAAGGGACAAGTCAATGACGCACAAGCAAGACTGTCCAAAGTTTTATGTAACTACCCTCAACAAGTAATACCATAATAATGGACGTAGGCTTTCCCTTAGCTAAACTACGTTAAAAATATTTGTTGTCTTTTGTTGTCGTGTTTATTTTCATTCTCATTACTATATGTGATTACGAAATTGGTACTTCATAGCTAAGATAAAATCTATACCAATTTTGGACATCAACAAATTGGTGCCATCTGTGGGAACGACTGTTTGTCATCGTTCTCTACCAATCCTATTCACTTGTTCACCTTAGAAACTTTCTAAAGGATGGCAAACGTTGCTGAAAGCAGCCTTGCAGTTGCAGGCAACACTTTTGATCCATTTGCTCCTCTTAGCATATCAGATCTTTAAGGAATCTTCATAAATTTTGCCAAAGGGTAAGAAGCAATGCAAGAGACAGTAAAGCAATTAGCTCAAACATTGCAGGACAAGTCTACTACCGGACCATCCTTGAGGGAGATGCCGCCTCCTCCTCCCAAAAATGAGAGACTTCCCGTGACAGATTTTATCGCCAGGGAGCAACATCATCCATCCGATCTACTGATTACTATAATGGTCAGTATTTCACTTTTGAGAGATCGAGCTTGTTGGAATGATTGAGCAAAGCTTCTTCTTTTGATAGTCTTGGTCCCCGAGCAACCAGAGGTCATCATAGAGAACCTATCTGGTCTCGCGAGTATAAGGAATGGTCAGTTAGGTCCAGAGCTAGCATCCGAAGATCCGTGCGTGCCGAGCAGAATTTTCAGGAAGAGAGCTCAGTACAAACGCACAGGAAGACCACTAAAGTCGCCTCAGTCAAGTTCAAACCAGAAGAACACTTTTGAAAGGGATCAATACAGAGATTGAAAGTTCGTCTAAGAGAGATAACTATGACCAAGAAATTTTTGTAAAGGAGTTTTGTGAAATGGTCTCCCTTCATTCCAGCCGTTGTGGATTTTCCTACACCCTCCAAATTCAAACCACTAGTGGTCACACCTAAGTATGATGGCAAAACTGATCGTGTCCTTCATATTGAACAGTATGAGGTTGCTGTTGATATTTATTATGTTCCTGATGAGATGCGGTGCCTAGATTTCTCAAGAACAATAATCACTAGTCCAACCTAGATATGGTATAATAATTTACCATAAGAACAAATTGTCATTTTTTATCAGCTCATCGAACTATTCATCAACCATTTATGCTTTGGAGCAAAGCCAATCAAGAGGGTAGCCTATTTACTGAGTGTCCGCCAGCGACCAGGAGAAATTACTCGGGAACATATTACTCACTTCAATAATAAGAAAATGGAAGTAGTAGATTATGGAGAAAAAACTGCCATTACCGCCTTAATGAGTGGGCTACTTCCTGAAAAGTTGTATTATGCGTTGGCGAAAGAACCTCCAAAAACCATGACTGAACTGATGGCTAAGGCTAGTAAAATCATGAACGCCGAAGAAGTTATGGCTGCCAAGTAAGCCCCCGAGACAAAATTTAATGGCCCAAAGAGCTCTGATAAGAAGGAATAAAAAGATAAGAAAGCCGAGATGCCTAAGAAGTATGAGGAATATACCCATCTTATTATAGGTGTGCATCACATTTTTGAGGGGATTAGGGGCAACAAGGACTGATGAATGTGAGAAGGCCTTTCAAGACTTAAAGAGGTATTTGGGGGCACCACCATTGTTGTCCAGGCCAATAACTGGAGAAACGTTGTATTTGTATCTGGCAGTATCAGAGAATGCAGTCAGTTCAGCATTGATTAGATTGGAGAATGGAGTCCAGAAACCAATCTATTACACCAGTAAGGTTTTCCGAGGTGCGGAAATTAGGTACCCAAAGCTGGAAAAATTGCATTAGCATTAATTGAAGCAAGTAGAAGAATGAGGCCATATTTCCAGGCTCGTACAATCGTCGTATATACCGACATGCCATTGAGGCAAGCCCTTCATAAGCCAGAAAAGTTAGGGAGATTGATGTACTGGGCAGTAGAGCTCGGTGAATATGATATTGTGTATGAACCCAGATCATCATTAAAGGGGCAAGCTGTAGCAGATTTTATAGCAGAGTTCACGTACCCTGATACCCCCAAGGAACAAAAGGTGCTTGCTGACCAACCTGTGGACGATACAGGACCAGCAGACACAGGTCCAAACCAACTAAGGTTGGTAAGAAGATTTGTGGATGTAGAAAAATCATCATATTCAAACCCAGACCAACTCCGGTTGGTAAAAGGGCGCGAACAGATGATCGACGAGGAGCGAAAGATACCAGAGGATGATGAAAGAAAACAGCAGATATTTTACCGAGGAGCTCTGACAGATAAGAAATTTGAAGACGAGTTACCTACATGGAGATTATATGTAGATGGATCATCTTGCACAGCTGGTTGTGGAGCAGGGATTGTTTTAAACACCCCAGATGATATTGACATGGAGTATGCCTTGCGATTCCAATTCAAAGCTTCCAATAATGAAGCTGAGTATGAGGCCATGATAGCAGGTTTTAATTTGGTGAAAGTTATGGAAGCACGGCAAGTAATTGTGTTCAGTGATTCTCAATTAATTGTGAATCAGATGATGGGAATATATGCAGTTAAGGGAGAATTAATGATGAAGTACCATGCAAAGGTGATGGAGTTATTGACAGAATTTGATGCTATTCAATTGGTAAGAATACCGAGGATGGAGAATGCGAGAGCAGACGCATTGGCCCGATTAGCATCAGCTACCCGTACCGAGCTACGAAGAACAATACCAATTGAAGTATTAGAAAGTCGGAGCATAGAAGAAGACCTGACAGTGAATATTATTACCCTTGATTTAGGACCATCCTGGATGGATCCCATCAGGGCATACATTGAAGAAGGAAAATTACCGGAGGATAAGCTAGCTGCCAAGAAATTGAAGTATAAAGTTGCTCGGTATGTGTTAACTAATGGTGTTTTGTATAGACGATGAATTATGGCAGGTTTGCAGAGATGTGTACATCCATCAGAAGTCAAGGAATTGGTTGAGGAAATCCATGAAGGATCCTGTGGAGCTCATGTAGCAGGTCGGACACTTTTGCAAAGGGTAATGACACAAGGATACCACTGGCCGACGATGAGGGCTGATTGTATAGCCTATGCCAAGAAGTGTGACAAGTGCCAACGCTTTTCCTCCATCCGAAGAACTCCACAAGCATTGTTAACACCCATAACTTCACCTTGGCCATTTGCCATGTGGGGGATTGATTTGGTTGGACCATTGCCGACGACCCGAGGAAGGTTCAAGTACCTCGTCGTGGCAGTGGATTATTTTACTAAGTGGGTGGAAGCTGAACCACTAATTAAAATGACGTACGAGAAGGTATATCAGTTCATTTGGAATAACATCATTTGTCGATATGGTCTCCCTCATGCTTTCATCACAGATCATGGAACACAATTTGACAACGAGGAGTTTGCCGTCTATTGTCAACAATCAAACATCTTGAAGACCCATTCAGCACCAGGTCATCCTCAAAGCAATGGGCAGACTGAGGTGACGAACAGAACGCTGCTAAATGGTTTGAAGAAAAGGCTAAGCGAAGCTAAAGCTAATTGGATTAATGAGCTACAGTCAGTTTTGTGGGCTTACCGAACAACTCCCCGAGCAGCAACTGGAGAATCACCATACATGTTAGCATTTGGAAGTGAGGCTGTGATACCTGCCGAGTTGGGTCTCCCAACACATAGAGTGCTGAATTTCAATTCCCCAATCAGCGATTTGATGAGAAGACTGGATTTGGATATGCTCGAGGAAGTTAGAGAAGAGGCAGACATTAGGAATGTTGCTTACCAACAACGTACTGCTCTGTTCTACAACAAAAGGGTGAAGAAATGTGACTTAAAAGAAGGGGATTATGTGCTAAAGAAAGTCATTCAGAAGCATAATAAGCTGGAAGCAAACTGGCATGGACCTTACCGAGTTACATAAGTTGTTCGACCAGGAACTTACAGAATAGCAACTCTAGAAGGAGAGGAATTTAAGAATGCATGGAATGCTGAACACCTGCGCAAGTATTATCAGTAATGTAAAATGTAAAGCATTTCCTTCATTATGAATAAAACGAGGATGTTTCACCATTTTCTTTCTGTTGAAAGTTTTCCGGGGAATACTAGTGTAACACTACGCTTATAAAAAATACAAAAAATACTCCTTTGGTTAGGAGGCGACACTAGCGTGATCAACTACGGTTGGTAAGATAACTAGTGGACAGTTCGAAAGAACCAAAAAATACTCCTTTGGTTAGGAGGCGACACTAGCGTGATCAACTACGGTTGGTAAGATAACTAGTGGACAGTTCGAAAGAACCAAAAAATACTCCTTTGGTTAGGAGGCGACACTAGCGTGATCAACTACGGTTGGTAAGATAACTAGTGGACAGTTCGAAAGAACCAAAAAATACTCCTTTGGTTAGGGGGCGACACTAGCGTGATCAACTACGGTTGGTAAGATAACTAGTGGACAGTTCGAAAGAACCAAAAAATACTCCTTTGGTTAGGAGGTGACACTAGTTGGTAAGATGACTAGTGAACAACAACATTATTAAAAAATACCAATTTTGGTTGATTGGATTTGAAAATATACTCTCACATTCCAACTTATGTTGGTCGGGAGGTAAGATTATTACAAAAAGTTCTTTGAAAAGTGAAAATATTTCAAATAGAACCAAGTATGGCTGGTCGGGGATAAAAACCCATCAACTGTAGTTGGTCGACAAGCACAATTTAACAACCTTGGTTGGTTGGAAACAGTTTAAACATTTTATACTCATTACTTTATTAATAAGTGATGAAGCAGCATTGATACCTGTAATTTTGATTACATATTGTTATATACACAAATGTTTGATAAACACAAGACAATCGCAATACAAATTTGCAAACAGAAAATGAGATTCTTTCATTAAGATAAAAATGTGTTACAAGCTCTATATATGTGCTAATTATTACATTGAAAAAACCTATTCTATTGGTTTCTTTCCTTTAGCTTTTGAAATAGGTTCCTCGCCGGCAGGAGGATCTTCCAGGCAAAGGGGAGAGTTAATAAAATTCAAATCCTTCAGCATCCTGACATTCATTATTGAAGGGGTATCCAAGAGATGCTCGGGGCGAGATATGTCAACTTGAGAATGAAGATTATAATCACCAAGATATTTCAAAATTAAGCTCCGAGGAATGGCGCGAGCTGGAATCCATGCCATATCCAATTTATAGGGTGGTATGGGCAAGTCTAATAACCCAGGACTATGATAATCCCATAGGTAGTGCCCCTGTTCAAGCTTCAGCACTCCAAGGGCGTTCAACCGTCCCTGTTTATAACCTTCATTATTGGCACTTTCAATGTGAGCATCCAAATGACAAAGGACCTCATTATAGCCTGCCATCCAGAACTCACGAGGTTGTTTATGGAATTGGAAGGTCATTTTGTCCAATTTTTCATGAATGTTTTTGATGAAAAGGTCCTTGGAATCCAAATCAGATTTTGCTGCAGCAAGTTGATCTTCTAATGATAGGTTCTTCTTGGACATTTCAGAAAGAGCATGATCCTTAGCATTCAATTGGAACGCTTGAGTTTCCAAAGTAGATTGAGTTCGAGCCTCTTCAAAATTACGACTAAGAACTCTTGATCGGCTCCGAGAAGCGACTGGAGAACCTTTCTCCTCGACAACATTTCGAGCAGTTCTTCCTCGTCCCCGAGAATCTCTTCCTCATCCCCGAGCAGTCACAGGAATAACAGATCTTCTTAAGTTATCCAATTCTTGCCTTAATTTGGCGTTTTCAACTTCTAAGAACGAGAAACCTTCATCTGTAATTGGTAATAAAGCATTAGAAGATGAAGCTGCAGATTCATACTGTGCCAGTCTTTTCTGCAAATTATTATTTTCTTGTTCCAGGATCTCGACGATTTGCCTGCAGGCCTCAACTTCACCTTTTAGGGTCTTTTCCCTAATATCATATCCAGCGATGATCTTTTTATGGCCTGTATCAGAAGACAGTTATTGATATCTACTTTCATACTCCTTATGCAATAAAGCAGTTGACTCATTGTGTTGATTCTGAAGATCTTCTAAGGAACAATGAAGTTCCTCGATCAAGTCGTAGTATGCTGCATTGTTGGCCACAGATCGATCCAGCAAATCCTTCAAGTATCGGTAAGCTTCAACTGCTTGCTCTGAGGCATCATGGCCAAGGATGTCGGCAATCTCTGATACACTCAGGTCTGTATGACCAGCCTTGTAATACCCATTGTATAGTTGCATCATCTTTGTATCAGGAGCAGATATCAGTTCCATTCTGGACATAAACTAATAAAGAGGACACAACAGTCAACAAAAAGAAGTCATCAACAATAGAGATGAACAAAGATGTATTTTATTAAATCTCAAAGGGATTACATTGTTCGATTACAAGTAATGAAAAATAGAAGAGATACCGAACAACTTCACACCTTTTCCTTATCTCCCAAGACTTTCTCGGGAGGCTGGGACGAGGAGCTTGGTTGTTCGGTGGTCACAGCGGCTTGATCAGCAGGAATCTTCTTAGGAGGAGGAGGCATGGAAGAAATGTCCTCGGTGGCAGAAGGTTGAGAGACAGGGATTTGATCACCTATGGCTGCAGAGGATTCATCAGAAACAGGCTCATCTTCTTCTTCTTCCATAATTGATGGAGGAGGGCCATGGAGGTGTAGTTGAAATAGATCAGAATCTTCTTTGATTTTCAATTTCTGAAGGGCAGCTACCCAACCATCTCGGAAGTATTTCAACTTCCCATACTGGACTTGGGATGTCATTGCAGCAATCCCCTTGTCCCATCCTTTATCCCAGCCAGCGCTGAAGGATTTTTTAACTGCGAGTTTTCTTCTCAATTTCTCCGAAGAAAGTTTCGCATCCAATTCTTCCTTTTGGCTTTTGATATCTCGCAGGGCGAGCAACTCTTCCTCTGCCTTCTTCAACTTATCTTCATGCTCTCCAAAATTCTTGAGCTTGTCGTCATATTTTTTATGCTCAACCTCCAAACTTTTCACTTTATTCTCCAAACTCTTGGAGATCTCAGTCAGTTTCACTTTCTCAGCCTCAGCAACTGACAACTTTTTCTCCCAAACAGTCTTGTCCTCATTATACTGCTGGCGATATTCCTTCAAGGATTGGGTCAAACCCAACAGAGCATCTTCTATGCCAGACGAGGAGCTTGAAGCCTTAATAGCTTCATCTTTCTTCACAATGTTATTGAAACAATTCACCAGCTGAAAGATGAGAAAAACAGTAAAGTCAATACAAAAATGCAAGAATTCAGAGAAAGAAAGAAAACCCAGAGTATGAGATATTAACTGAAGCAAGATGACGAGTAGCTAGGGATGTCAGCATATCCCTAGAAATTTTTTCATCAATTCCTTGGACCTCGGGTATGATCCAAGTTTTTACCGAGCTCATTGCAGAGCTCGGAGGAATGATGGTTGGAACACCAACACCACCAGCAGGTAAAGAGGAGGTAGTTTCAGCCAGAATGACTGAGGATGATTTCCTCAATCTCCTCAAAGGGACCTCAGCAGTTTCAACCAAGGAAGAACTCTTGGTCGGAGAGATAGTAATCACTTCCACGGGAGCAACTTTCTTGCTCGGGGCCACTGGGGGCTTCTCGGTAGCTTTTGAAGGCGCAACATCCACCTTCTTAGTCCCCTCTGGGACATCAATTTTACTTTTCTTTACCTCAGCAGCAGATGAAATGTCATCAAATAGAGCAGGAGGAGCTCTTTTCTTGCCCATTCTCTGACTTAAAGGAAGATGAGAATCTGAAGAAGAATCCTCTGGAGTTGAAGCAGGCTCAACAGGGCGAGCAGTATAAGAGGTTGTATAGCTCTTATACTGTAGCAAATATGATGCAGACCTGATGTGCTCGTCTGCAACGTTCTTATGTAAACCCCAGATAAGTTTCAGATGCTTGATATTAACTTCTGATTCCTTTGGAGTTTTTATTTTACTATCAACTGCAAACAAACACATGATCAAATATCAGTTGTACATTTTATCAAACATAAAGAATTTGTAAATTCAGAAAAGAAATAAAATGAAAAATAAACCCATCCCATTGCCATATGGGGGGCATCTGGGACCGTTGTATACACCATCTCCAACTAAAGGGGCATATTGCCATAAACCGAGAAAGAATGTTCCATACTCCTCAAAGTTCGAAATATAAAACATTGGGGGCTTCTGTTGATACCAAAATTAATATGCTGATGTGGACCAATAATACGAAGGCACGTGTCAATCTACGTGGCACAATAGCAACGATGAAGTTCATTTTCCCGACCAACTCATGTTCTATCCGAGTAACAAGGATACACCGAGGAACTCCAGTGCCCCGAGGTACTCTAACACTCCGAGGTACTCTTGAGCGATGAGCAACTAAGGCGGTCCGAGCTGCATCTCGGTCGTATTATTAATTTCCAGAATATCAACAGTTCAACCATTCATTGAATGTTTATCATCTTGACTCACACGCTGCATTAAATGTATTACCCTTTCATATGTATATCATTTAATGTATCAACCCATTCATGTACAGCCTAAATACTATAAATACCTTGTATCACCCTCATTGAAAGGGGGGGGGGATTTCTTGAGAGAACTTGTAATCAAGAATTCTGCAAACACTCAGCAATAACATAACAGTGGACGTAGGCTTTATTCCTAGCCGAACCACTTTAAAAATCTTTGTCTTATTTATTTATCTGTGATTGAATAATTAGAGCAATCTAGTTTTTTACATCAACACCGATCTTCCCAAGAAGCCAATGCAGCCAGAACGAGAGGTATTTTCCATACGTTTTGGATCATTTGATTGTAATGTTATTACAGGAGGAGATGCAAGATGAGGAGACCTTACTGCAGAAAGAAAAGCTTACCTTGGAGAGGCTCAAGCTTGTTCATATATTCAGCGAATAAATCTGGCCGAGGACGATCGTCCGAGGAAGGTAAACAAAGAGAAGTTGGTCATTGGCTTTTCAAAAAATGACCTGGCAGGTGTCCTTTATCCTCACGACGATCCTCTGGTGATCGAAATGAGGATGAAGGAAGTAGTGATTTCAAGGGTGTTGGTAAACAATGGAAGTTCGGCAGACATCATGTACTATTCATGCTTTGACAGCTTGAATCTGAAATTATCTCAATTGGAACCGTATCACGGACCCCTCCTGGGTTTTGCTGGCGAGAAAGTTTTTCCACTTGGGACGATCAAGTTGGATATATTCATTGGAACTTGGCCTGCTTATCGAACAGAAAGAATACGCTTCTTTGTGATGGATAAGAATGTGCAGTCAGCCTACAACATCATCATGGGAAGAGTTGGTTTGAAGAAGTTTGAAGCAGTTCCATCTACAGTGCATCAATGCTTAAAATTCCCAACAAACTTTGGAATAGGAGTTGTGAAAGGTGATCAAAAAGTAGCTCGGGAATGCTATTATTCATCTGCCGAACAAGAGGAGCTTGAGGAATCAAGGAAAAAGACTACTACCTACCAGGTGGAAAAAGATACAGAGATTGAAACTCTCGATCCCAGAGATAAATCCCAACTTATAAAAGGACAGGTGGTGGAATCTACAGAAAATGTTATTCTGGACGACGAGCACCCTGAACGAGTAACCCAGATAGGTTCATCATTGGATGCTTCAATAAAACAGGAGTTGATAACTTTCTTGAGAAATAGGAAGAAAACTTTTGCATGGAGTCATGAAGACATGCCAGGAATAGATCCAAACTTCCTATGTCATGAGCTCAATGTGAATAAGGAGATCAATCCTGTAAAGCAGAGAAGAAGGGTATTTAGCCTCGAGAAGAATCAAGCTATTCAAGAGGAGGTCGACAAGCTCCAGAAGGCTCAATTCATTGAAGATGTGAAGTATCCGGACTGGTTGGCAAATGTGGTGATGGTAAAGAAGAAAAACAATAAATGGAGAATGTGTGTTGATTTCACTGATCTCAACAAGGCCTGCCCAAAAGATCATTTCCCATTGCCCAGAATTAACCAGCCAGTTGATGCTACATCGGGGCACGAGCTGCTAAGCTTCATGGACGCTTACTCTGGCTACAACCAGATCAAGATGAAACCTAAAGACAGGGAAAGTACTTCTTTTATTACCCCTAGGGGTACTTATTGTTATAATGTTATGCCTTTTGGTTTGAAAAATGCGGGAGCGACATACCAGCGGCTGATGAACAAGGTTTTTTCCGAGCAAATCAGTTGCAATATGGAAGTCTATGTCGATGATATGCTGACAAAAAGCAAGAAAGCTGCTGATCATCTAGTTGATTTAAGACAGACTTTTGATCAACTGGATAAATACCAAATGAAGCTCAACCCGATGAAGTGTACATTTGGAGTACGAGAAGGAATGTTTCTTGGGTACATTATTAACCAGCGAGGCATTGAGGCAAATCCAGAAAAGATCAAAGCTCTTTTAGGGTTGCGATCTCCAACGACAAAGAAAGAAGTGCAGAGCCTTACAGGACGAGTTGCAGCGCTCAATAGATTTGTATCTCGAGCAACAGATAGATGCCTACCATTCTTCAAAACACTTCGAAAAACTTTCGAGTGGAATGAGGAATGTGAAAAAGCCTTTCAAGAGTTGAAGAAATATCTGGGAACACCTCCACTGTTGTCAAGGCCAATAACGGGAGAAAAGTTGTACTTATACCTGGCAGTATCAGAGCATGCAGTCAGCTCGGCATTGATCAGATTGGAGAATAAAGTCCAGAAGCCAATTTATTACACAAGTAAGGCTTTCCGAGGTGTAGAGATCAGGAACCCAAAGCTGGAAAAATTGGCATTAACATTAATTGAAGCAAGTAGAAGAATGAGGCCATATTTCCAGGCCCATACCATCGTCGTTTATACCGACATGCCATTGAGACAAGCCCTTCATAAGCCAGAAAAGTCAGGGAGACTGATATACTGGGCAATAGAGCTCGGTGAATATGATATTGTGTATGAACCCAGATCATCATTGAAAGGGCAAGCTGTAGCAGATTTTATAGCAGAGTTTACATATCCTGATACCCCCGAGGAACAAAAGTCGCTCACTGACTAACCTGTGGATGTTACAGGATCAACAGACATAAGTCCAGATCAACTCCGGTTGGTAAAAGGGCTTGTGGATGTAGAAAGATCATCAAATTCAAACCCAGACCAACTCCGATTGGTAAAATGGCGAGAAGAGATGGTCGACGAGGAGCGAAAATTACCAGGGGAGGATGAAAGGAAACAGAACATATTTCACCGAGGAACTCTGTCAGAAAAGAAATTTGAAAACGAGTTACCTACATGGAGATTGTATGTAGATGGGTCATCTTGCACAGCAGGTTGTGGAGCAGGGATTGTTTTAAAAAACCCAGACGAGATCGACATAGAATATGCCTTGCGATTTTAATTCAAAACCTCCAATAATGAGGCCGAGTATGAAGCCATGATAGCAGGTCTTAATTTAGCAAAGATTATGGAAGCACAACAAGTGATAGTATTCAGTGATTCTCAATTAATTGTGAATCAGATGATGGGAACATATGCGGTTATAGGAGAATTAATGGTCAAGTATCATGCAAAGGTGATGGAATTGCTGGCAGAATTTGACGCCATTCAGTTGATCAGAATACCCAGAATAGAAAATGCACAAGCAGACGCACTGGCCCGACTAGCATCAGCTACTCGTACCAAGCTGCGAAGAACGATACCAATTGAAGTACTGGAATGTCGGAGCATAGATGAAAACCTGACGATGAATGTTATTACCCTTGATTTAGGACCATCTTGGATGGATCCCATCAGGGCATATATTGAAGAGGGAGAATTGCCAGAGGACAAGCTCGCAGTAAAGAAATTGAAGTTTAAAGCTGCTCGGTATGTACTAACTAATGGTGTTTTGTATAGACGAGGAATTATGGTAGGTTTGCAGAGATGTGTACACCCCTGCGAAGTGAAAGAATTGATTGAAGAAATCCATGAAGGGTCTTGTGGAGCACATGTGGCAGGTCGGACACTTTTGCAGAGGGTGATGACTCAAGGATACTACTGGCCGACGATGAGGGCTGATTGTATAGCCTATGCTAAGAAATGTGACAAGTGCCAACGTTTTTCCTCCATCCGACGAACTCCACAAGCATTGTTGACACCCATAACTTCCCCTTGGCCATTTTCCATGTGGGGAATTGATTTAGTTGGACCATTGCCGACTACCCGAGGAAGATTCAAGTACCTCGTCATCGCAGTAGATTATTTTACTAAGTGGGTAGAAGCTGAACCCCTTATCGATATGACGTACAAGAAGGTATACCAGTTTGTTTGGAAGAATATCATTTGTAGATATGGTCTCCCTTATGCCTTCATCACATACCATGGAACACAATTCGATAACGAGGAGTTTGCTGCATATTGTCAACAATCAAACATCCTGAAGACCCATTCAGCACCAGGTCATCCTCAAAGCAATGGGCTGACTGAGGTGACAAACAGAACACTACTAAATGGTTTGAAGAAGAGGCTAAGTGAAGCTAAAGCTAATTGGATTAACGAGTTACAGTTAGTCTTGTGGGCTTACCGAACAACTCCCCGAGCAGCAACGGGAGAATCCCCATATATGCTAGCGTTTGGAAGTGAGGCAGTAATACCTGCCGAGTTGGGTCTTCCGACACACAGAGTACTGAATTTCAATTCCCCAGTCAGTGACTTGATGAGAAGATTAGATTTGGACATGCTCGAGGAAGTTAGAGAAGAGGCAAACATTAGGAATGTTGCTTACCAACAACGCACAGCTCTGTTCTACAACAAGAGGGTGAAGAAATGCGACTTAAAAGAAGGGGATTATGTACTAAAGAAGGTCATTCAGAATCACAATAAGCTGGAAGCCAACTGGCATGGACCTTACCGACTTACAGAAGTTGTTCGACCAAGAACTTACAGAATAGCAACTCTAGAAGGAGAGGAATTTAAGAATGCATGGAATGCTGAACATCTACGCAAGTATTATCAGTAATGTAAAATGTAACGCAATTCCTTCATTATGAATAAAATGATGATGTTTCACCATCTCCTTCCTTTTTTTGGGGAATACTAGTGTGATACACTACACTACACTGATAGTTCGAGCGTGATCAACTTCGGTTGGTAAAATAGTGAGAACAAATTATACTCCTTTGGTTAGGAGGCGTACACTTGCGTGATCAACTTCGGTTGGTAAAAGAGCTTGTGGACAAGATAGTTCGAAAGAACCTGATAATTCGAAAGAACCTGATAGTTCGAGCGTGATCAACTTCGATTGGTAAAATAGCGAGAACAAATTATACTCCTTTGGTTAGGAGGCGTACACTTGCGTGATCAACTTCGGTTGGTAAAAGAGCTTGTGGACAAGATAGTTCGAAAGAACCTGATAGTTCGAAAGAACCTGATAGTTCGAAAGAACCTGATAGTTCGAGCGTGATCAACTTCGGTTGGTAAAATAGCGAGAACAAATTATACTCCTTTGGTTAGGAGGCGTACATTTACGTGATCAACCTCGGTTGGTAAAAGAGCTTGTGGATAAGATAATTCGAAAGAACCTAATAGTTCAAGCCCACGACCAACTTTGGATGGTAAAAGGGTAAGAACAATATTCTTAAAAATGCCAATTTTGGCTGGTTAAGAAACAAAATATGCCAACAAGTTGGTCGGAAAGTAAAACCATTCCAGAAAATACAAAATATTCCAAATTGAGCCAAGTATAGTTGGTCGGGGATAAAAACCCACTAACTGTAGTTGGTCAACGAGGAGAACTTATTGACGAGGAGGATCCATCAACCTGGTTGGTCGGACACATTTTATGAAAACTCTCGCTAATTATACTTGGTCGACGAGTACAATTTAACAACCTTAGTTGGTTGGAAAAATTTTAAACATTTTTATACTCATTACTTTATTATTAAGTGATCGAGCAACATTTTTGATACTTGTAACTGTTTATTACTAAGTTGGTTGATGAACAACACAAAATTGTTATCTTTTTAACAGATACATACGTAGTATTTAGCATAGAACAATAGCAATACAAATTTGCAAACAAAAAATGAAATTCTTTCATTAAGGTCAAAATGTATTACAAATTACATGTGTACTAACTATTACATTAAGATCCCTACTCTATTGGTTTCTTTCCCTTGGCTTTTGAAACAGGTTCCTCGCCAGCAGGAGGATCTTCCAGGCAAAGAGGAGAATTAATGAAGTTAATATCTCTGAGCATTATGACGTTCATCACAGAAGGTGTGTCCAGTAGATGTTCAGGACGAGATACCTCGATTTGGGAATGAAGATTGTAATCACTAAGGTATTTTGAAATTAATCTCCTAGGAATGGAACGAGCTGGGATCCATTCCATGTCCAATTTATAAGGTGGCACGGGCAAATCTAGTAACCCAGGAGCAGGATAATCCCATAAATAATGCCCTTGCTCCAATTTTAATACACCCAGGGCGTTCAACCGTCCCTGCTTATAACCTTCATTATTGGCGTGTTCAATACGAGCATCTAAATGAACTAGAGCTTCGTTGTATCCAGCCATCCAAAATTCCCTGGGCTGTTTATGGAATTGGAAGGTTAATCTATCCAATTGTTCATGAAGGTTTTTTAGCAAAAAGGTCCTTGGTATGTAAAGAAGACTTCATCGCAGTAAGTTGATCTTCCAAAGATAGGTTTTTCTTGGACATTTCAGACAAAGCACGATCTTTTGCATTCAATTGGAATGCTTGAGTTTCCAAAGTAGACTGAGTGCGAGCTTCTTCAACATTACGGCTGAGAACTCTTTATCGACTCCGAGCAAGTGGAGAACTTTGCTCCTCGACAACATTTTGAACAGCTCTTCCTCGCCCACGAGAACCTCTTCCTCGTCCCCGAGCAGTAGTAGAAACACCAGACTTTCTTAAAGTATCCAATTCTTGCCTTAATTTGGCGTTTTCAACCTCTAAGAATGAGAATCCTTCATTAATGACCGGTACCAAGGCAGTAGAGGATGAAGATGCAGACTCATATTGTGCCAACTTTTTCTGTAAATTGTTGTTCTCTTGTTCCAGCAGCTCGGTGATCTGTCTGCAGGCCTCAACTTCACCTTTTACGGTTCTCTCCCTAACATCGTACCCAGCAATGATCTTTTTGTGACCTGTCTCAGAGGAAAGCTGTTGATACCTATTCTCATATTCCTTGTGCAACAAGGCAGTTGATTCATTGTGTTGATTCTGAAGATCTTCTAAGGTACAATGAAGCTCCTCGATCAATTCATAGTAGGCCACATTATTGGCCACAGATCGGTCAAGTAAAGCTGTCAAGTACTGATAAGCCTCAATTGCCTGTTCTGAAGCATCATGGCCAAGGATGTCAGCAATTTCTGATACACTTAGCTCTGTGTGACCAGCCTTATAGTATTCGTGACATTGCTGCATCAGTTTTGTATCATTGGCAGATAGCAATTCCATCCTGGCCATAAACTAATGAAGAGGAGACAACAGTCAACAAAAACAAATCATCAACAACAGAGAAGAACGAAGATGTATTTTATTAGATCATAAAAAGGTTACATTGTTTGATTACAAATGATAATGAAAGATAGAAAAGATACCGAACAACTTCACACCTTTTCCTTATCTCCCAAGACTTTCTCGGGAGGCTGGGACGAGGAGCTTGGTTGCTCGGTGGTAATAGCAGCTTGGTCAGCAGGAGTTGGAATTTTCTCAGGAGGAGGAAGCATGGAAGAAATGTCCTCGTTGGAAGAAGGTAGAGAGGCAGGGACTTGATCACCCATGGCCATGGAAGATTCATCAGAGATAGGCTCATCCTCTTCTTCTTCTTCAATTTGTGTGTGTGTGTGGGGGGGGGGACCAGGGAGGTGTAGCTGAAATAGCTCAGAGTCCTCTTTGATCTTCAATTCCTGTAGGGCAGCTACCCAGCCATCTCGAAAGTATTTCAACTTCCCGTATTGTACTTGGGATGTCATCGCAGCAATCCCTTTGTCCCATCCTTTATCCCAGTCAGCGCTGAAGGATTTTTTAACTGCGAGCTTTCTTTTCAGCTTCTCCGAGGAGAGCTTCTCGGATAGAAGATCCTTGGCAGTCTTCAACTTTGCATCCAATTCTTCTTTTTGGCGCTTGACATCTCGCAGGGCGGACAACTCTTCCTCTGCCTTTTTCAGCTTATCTTCAAGCTCTCTAAAGTTCTTGAGCTTGTCGTCATACTTTTGATGCTCGACCTCTAAACTTTTCACCTTATTCTCCAAACTCTTGGAGATCTCATCCAACTTCACCTTCTCAGCTTCAACTATAGACAACTTTTTCTCCCAGTCAGCTTTGTCCTCATTATACTGCTGACGAGAATCTTTCAAGGATTGGGTCAAACCCAGCAGAGCATCCTCTACCCCCGACGAGGAGCTGGAAGGTTTAATTGCTTCATCTTTCTTCACGATGTTGTTAAAACAATTCACCAGCTAAACAAGGGAAAAAGTGACAGGTCAGTACAAAAATACAAGTATTCAAAGAAAGAAAGGAAATTCAGAGTGTGAGAAACTTACTCAAGCAAGGTGACGAGTAGCTAGGGATGTCAACATATCCCTAAAAATCTTTTCATGAGTTCCTTGGACCTCGGGTATGATCCAAGTTTTTACCGAGCTCATGACAGAGCTCGGAGGAATGATGGTTGGAACACCAACACCACCAGCTGGTAGAGAGGAGATGGTTTCAGCCAGATTGACAGTTTCAGCCAAATTAACTGAGGACGATTTCCTCAATCTCCTCAAAGGGACTTCAGCAGTTTCAACCAAGGAAGAGCTCTTGGTCGGAGAGATAGTAGTCATCTCCACAGGAGCAACCTTCTTGCTCGGAGCCACTGGGGGCTTCTTGGTAGCTTTGGAAGGTGCAACATCCACCTTCTTAGTCCCCTTTGAGACATAAATTTTGCTTTTCTTGGCCTCAGCAGCAAAAGTAATGTCATCAAATAGAGCAGGAGGAGCTCTTTTCTTGCCCATTCTCTGACTTAAAGGGTTGTGAGAATCTGAAGAAGAATCCTCTGGAGTTGAGGCTGGCTCAACAGATCTAATCACAGGACGAGAAGTATAAGAAGTCGTATAGCTCCTATACTGCAGCAAATATGATGCAGACCTGATGTGCTCGTCTGCAACGTTCTTATGCAAACCCCAGATAAGTTTCAGATGCTTAATATTAACCTCTGATTCTTTTGGAGTTTTTCTTTTACTATCAACTGCAAATAAATACATAATGAAATATCAGTCATACATTTTGTCAAATATGATAAAAGCATAATTTCATAAGTAAAGGAAAATGAGAATAAACCCATCCCATTGCCATATGGGGGGCATTTAGGACCCTGGTATACTGCATATCTAACCAAGGGGGCATATTGCCAATTTTTAATAACCACCCGTGTTCAAAATAATCTCTATTTGCATCAGGGAGGTTAACTACAAGAGCCCTATTTAAAAACCTAGTTTTTAAGTAATAAACATTATCTAAAACAGCCCATCTATAGCAATACATAATCTCAGGAATCCTTATACGGGTCCCATGAGTTAGATTTAATTTATACACCCCGTTAATTATTCTCCATGAATTGGGGGCTATTTTTGCAGGAACAACGTCAAAGTACTGACAGAACTCTAAGCATAAAGGGTTTGGTGGAAAAGAAAATCCACATTCAGCAATGAATAGACTGGGGAACCAATGTCCCTCTGCCAATCGAAAATAATCAAAGGGCTCAGGAAGATTTTCCAGAGTTACCCAAGACGGAATGGAATAATCAGAACGGAATTTTTCAATAGATTCAATAATATAAACCATGGTGAATAAAAGAAATACAAAAGAACAGAAGAGAATCTTACAGGAAAAAGGAAGAGCTGACAAATAGCGAAGGAAAAGATGAACGCACAAGAGAGAGAGAGAACAGAAAGCTTGAATGCAGAAAATTGGAAAAGGTAGAAGACGGTATGGTTACCTAAGAAGTTTAAATACTTTACCTTGGGAAGCTGCGAAGCAAATGATTACACAAAAGAAACTAATACGCCACCGGCGGCTAAAAGGACAAAAATGCACGAAGACCGAAGCACTCATAAAAAAAGCAAAATGGCGGATTCTGCGAATTTGGAAGGAAATTCAAATATGAAGAAAAGGCTCCTAAAACCCAGGGAAATCATTTAATATCGCCATATACCGAGAAATAATGTTCCATACTCCTCAAAGTTCGAAATATGAAACATTGGGGGCTTCTGTTGATACCAAAATTAATATGCTGATATGGACGAATCATACGAAGACACGTGTCAATCTACGTGGCACAATAGCAACGAGGAAGTTCATTTCCCCGACCAACTCATGTTCTCTCCGAGCAACGAGGATACACCGAGGAACTTTAGTACTCCGAGGTACTCTAGCGCTCCGAGGAACTCTTGAGCAACGAGCAACTAAGGCGGTCCGAGCTGCATCTCGGCCGTATCATTAATTGCCAGATAATCAACAGTTCAACTATTCATTGAATGTTTATCATCTTGACGCACACGCTGCATTAAATGTATTACCCTTTCATATGTATATCATTTAATGTATCAACCCTTTCAGGTACAGCCTAAGGGCTATAAATACCTTGTATTACCCTCATTCAAAAGGACCGAAATTTCTGGAGAGAACTTGTACTCGAGAATTCCCAAACACCCAGCAATAACATAACAGTGGACGTAAGCCATTCATATAAGGCTGAACCACTTTAAAATTCTTTGTCTCATTTTATTTATCTGTGATTGAATAATTAGAGCGATCTAATTTTTTACATCAACACCATCCCTATATGATTTCATGTAGTTGTACAAGTATAATTTTCATTTAAGTCAATTAACTACAATTTCTACATGCAAACCTATTCCCAAATTACCCAAAATCCAACCTCTATCCTAAACACACAAGGGTTATGTAAGGACATTTTTGTCCAACATACTTGTATATGTCATTAGCCGTAACACCGTTGCAAAGATTCAAAGTCCATTCATCATCAACGGAATCCGAAGATCAAAAGAAAGGAAGAATTCAGAAATCCAGTCAGCCGGACCGGTCCGCCTGAAATTAAAATGAACCGATCCGCCCCGGATCGATCCGCCCAGGCCCGGACCGATCCGCCTTGCTCTTAGAAGACCAGTAAGCCCCGGACCGAATGCGAACCGATAGAGCCAATAATTAAAAGAACCGGTCCGCTATCGGACCGATCCGCCTATGGCCCGGACCGGTCCGCCCTGGATAAACTCTGCCAGATTGTGATGCAGATTTTTTAGGCTTTTAACTCTTTATTTAAACCACGATCAGGAGTTGGTTTTTATAAGACTTTCCCACGATTATCAGAGCATATCAACCCTAAAGTCTTCACCTATTGAGTCCTATGATTCTAGGTTTTTAGATTCACACATCTTCCATATCCTTGTGAATCAAGTTTGGTAACCCAAAGAACACCATTGCTGTTGTTCAACCCTTGTGAAGTGGACCGCTTCTTCCTCTTCATTGCAGCCCTACTGGACAGGGATAGTTCCAGCCGCGACTACAGAATCCGATACCCGAGGGTAATTCTTAGTCAACCTGTATTTCATTGTAATCCGATTGTAAACCGTCTTTTACAAATTATAGTAAATATACAAATGGTTTTGCCCCTGTGGGGGATTTTTCCTTAAACTTTGTGTGTTGAATATTTATTGCATGATTTCATATTGTTTCAATCACACCTAGTTGCATGCTTAGGGTTAATTTGGGTTAAAAAGGGTATTTATTATATTATTTCTTAATTGAACGCAAGCGCCAACTCTTTCAAATTGGTATCAGAGCAGGTTACGCCATTCTATTGCGTATTCCTTACTTCCGCAAAATTTTTCTAGATATCAATTTTTGAAATAAATTGATTTTTTGAAAAGAGCGTGTTCATATGGAGAAGTCATATTATAAAATGCCTATTTTTGACGGGTCGAATTATGCCTATTGGAAAGCCCGTATGAGGTCGGCTTTAAAAGCCATTGACGAACGTGTCTGGATTTTGGTTGAACGAGGGTGGACTCCTCCAACCGTGACTGTTGATAATGTGACCAACTTGAAACCTGACATCACTTGGACTGATGATGAATTTAAATGGTCATCTTTTAACTCTAAGGGTCTAAGTGCTATTTCTGGGTCTATCACTCCTGATGAGTTCAAACGCATAATGACGTGCACCACGTCAAAAGAAGCATGGGATATTTTACAACTTACCCATGAAGGAACGAATGCTGTTAAAGAGTCAAAATTGCAAAATTTAACAACTCAATTTGAAACCATCACCATGCATGAAAATGAATGTTTTGATGAATTTTATGCTAGGCTTTCTGACATTGTTAATACTAGCTATAATCTTGGTGAACATATTCCAAATGCTAGGGTTGTTAAAAAGATTCTTCGTTCCCTTCCTAAGCGCTTTATACCTAAAGTCACTGTGCTGAATTCCTTGGGTAATTTAAATACTCTAAAATTGGAAGAACTGGTAGGAGATTTACAAACTTATGAAATAGACATGTTTCCTAAATCTGCCAAACCAAAAGATAAGGGAATTGCCCTCAAAGCCCAAGAGAGAAAAAGTGAGGGGTCGGCAAGAAAGAGAGTCGAGTCGTCTAGAAAGATAGAAACTTATGATTCTGAATGTGAGTTTGACCTAGATGATTTGGCACTTTTTGCTAAAAACTTCAAGAAAATTCTGAAATTTAAGAAAAATGGGAATTTCAAAGATAAAAAGAATTTTCAGAAAAATAGGTTTGAAAAGAAAGATTTCAAAGAACCCCCTAAAGACAGTGAGAGGTGTTTTGAGTGCGACGGTAAGGGACACAGAGCGTTTGAGTGTGCCACTCGTCTGAATAGGGAAAAGGGTAAAGCTGTCCTAAATACTACCCTTAGTGACGACAGTGAGGTCGAGTCGGTGGACTCGGGAGATGAGTCACCGCATGAGCGTAACTTCACCGCGTTCATGGCTAGTCATGTGAGTACTCCTAGTGCATCTCACGACGATGAGATTGCTACCTCACAGGGACACCTCGACAGCGAGAGCGAAGAGAGTGAGGGAGAGGAGGAAGGTAGTGAGGACGAGAGTAGCCTTCAACGCGCCTACGACGAGTTATATGATGAGTCTTTCAAAACTAAAAAATGTAACAAGGCGTTAGTTCTTAGGATCACCGCGTTAGAAGAAGAGTTAGGAAAGACGAAAGAGAGAGAGTCCTCCACCTGCACCGCCATGAGAGAGAGAGAATCTGCCTGGTTTAGTAAAGAGAATTTGCTTAAAGAGAGAGAGAGCAGTTTTGAGAAAGAGAAAGCGGACTTGACTAAACAAGTGGCTAGTCTTATGAGTGAGCTCCATTCCTCCCTGGATACTCGGAAGAAACTTGAAGCCCTTATTGCCCAGCTTACTCATGACCTTGAGAGAGCTAGGAAAGCCAAGGTACAAATCAAGGACAGATCTGGAAAGATGGGAAAGATGCTCCTCGGTCCCGCTTTAGGTTTTGGTGACAGGCAAGGAATAGGTTTTGATGGTGCCTCCATGTCCCAAATTGCACCCGGACCAATTCCTGAGTTTACTACGACTCCTTATGGCCGTCATAAAAAACCAAGAAAGAGAGTTCGACCAAGAAAAGCAAACCAAGCTCCTCCTAATACTGTGCTCTTTTGCTCCCATTGCAAAAGAAATGGACACCTTAGGGATGATTGCTATAAGTTGGGTCGGACACGACGTACGTTTGCTCCACCACATCAGACTGATGAGTTTGCCAGTCTGAGAGAGCGTGTTGAGTTTCTAGCCGCCACATCACAGAGTTTGATGGAGGAATTCCGACGGATGACCTTACCATCAATGAATGCGCCCCGCATTCCGGCTAAAACCAACAACAACAAGGGAATACAAAAAGGTACCTACTCTTGGGTTCCTAAGAAAGAGAAAAAGGCCCTTGTTGTCCATGTTGCTCTCAAAACCCATAATACCTCACAGTGATATTTTGACAGTGGTTGCTCCAGACACATGACAGGTGATGCCTCATATTTTACCCATCTTGAGGATTATAATGATGGGAGAGTCACCTTTGGAGATGGTAGCAAATCTAGCATAGTTGGACGAGGTACAGTAGAGTTACCAGGATTTCCAAAGCTAGAGAACGTACTGTACGTCAAAGGTTTGAAAGCAAACCTTCTTAGCATCAGCCAGCTGTGCGACGATGACTTTGCAGTGAAGTTTGACCGAAAAGCTTGTAAGGTCTATAATCAAGCCGGTAAACTTTTAGTGCAAGGGGTGAGGACAGAGGATAACTGCTATAGGACTGAGCCCAAATCCTCACTTGTCTGCAACAGCGCCACGATCACTCCTATGGATCTGTGGCACCAACGTCTAGGTCATGTGAACGTTAGAGACTTATCCCGTTTAGTCAAAAAGGACCTAGTTCGTGGCTTACCATCTCTTGGAAAGCCAACTTCCACGATTTGTGGACCCTGTCAGTTGGGAAAGCAAATCCGTAGCCCACATAGGAAGTTGAATTCCATTACCACCTCACGTGTTCTTGAGTTGATTCACATGGATCTTATGGGTCCTACTCGCACGGAGAGTCTAGGTGGTAAGAGATACATTCTCGTGATGGTAGACGATTTCTCCAGGTACTCCATTGTAGGTTTTCTGAGAGAGAAATCCGATGCTGTAGAATTTTTAACGACCAAGTGCCGTGTCCTGCAAAATCAACACGGTGTCACTATTAACAGAATACGTAGTGACAACGGCACTGAATTCACAGAAGCAAAGGTAGATCTTTACTGTGATAGCCTCGGGATCAAACATGAGTTTTCAGCTGTGAGAACTCCTCAACAAAATGGGATTGTTGAGGGAAAGAATAGAACGATCCAAGAGATGGCTAGATCTATGCTTCTAGGTCGTAAAGTTTCTAGGAGATTTTGGGCAGAGGCAGTGTCTACTGCATGCCATACGGTGAATAGGGTGTATCTGCGTCCACACACACTTCACACTCCTTATGAGTTATGGACTGGCAAGAAGCCCAACCTAGCATATTTCCGTGTTTTTGGGAGTAATTGCTACATCCTACGGGATAGAGAGAAATTAGGAAAGTTCGACTCCCGGAGCGACGAGGGAATATTTCTAGGATATTCATCGAACAGTAGAGCGTACCGGGTTTTTAACCTGAAGAGCTCTAAGATTATGGAATCAATAAACGTCACCGTGCAAGATGACGAACCTTCGACGGTTATTGATCCTAATCTTCAATGTGAGGATGAGGATTGTTCTGACAGTGATTTACCTATTCCTCTCTCACCCTCTGTGGACCCTATTCCTGTGTTAGGGGACACACCTGCTTGGGTTCGCAAGAGTCATGACCCATCTGCCATCGTTGGCGATCCCACTCTAGGGGTCAAGACTCGTGCTCAGCTAGAGAACGTTGTTAGCCATCTTTGCTACACGTCCAAAGTCGAGCCCAAGAACCATAAAGAAGCACTCAAGGATGAACACTGGATATCTGCTATGCAGGATGAGTTGCTTCAGTTTAAAAAGAATAATGTCTGGGAATTAGTCCCCCGACCTAGTGATACTAATGTTATTGGTACCCGGTGGATTTTCAAAAATAAACTGGATGAAAATGGTACCATAATCAGAAATAAGGCTAGGTTGGACGCTCAAGGCTACACACAGATAGAGGGTGTAGACTTTGGGGAGACATTTGCTCCTATTGCGAGGCTTGAGTCCGTCCGTTTACTACTCGCCATCACATGTCATCTGCACTTCAAGTTATATCAGATGGATGTCAAGAGTGCCTTTCTGAATGGCATTCTACAGGAGGAGGTTTATGTGGAACAACCAAAAGGGTTTGAAGACCCTAAGCACCCTGATCACGTCTACTATCTGAGGAAATCCTTGTATGGTTTGAAGCAAGCACCCCGTGCTTGGTACGAGAGGCTTACTTCCTATCTCTTAGCACGTGGCTTCAAGAGGGGGGGAGTTGATATGACGTTGTTCGTCAGGAGAGATGACGGTGCTATATTGGTTGCCCAAGTCTATGTGGACGACATAGTCTTTGGATCCACATGCTCCCAGCATGCTCACCACTTTGAGGAGGAGATGAAAAGTGAGTTTGAGATGAGCATGGTAGGTGAGCTTACTTTCTTCCTTGGTATCCAGGTTCGTCATCTAGAAGATGGGATGTTCATCTCCCAATCCAAGTATGCTAGAGACCTAGTGAAGAAATTTGGTTTAGACTCCGCTAAGCATGCTCGTACACCTATGAGTACCACTACCAAGCTTAGTAAGGACACTTCAGGCAAGGACGTAGAGCAAACCTTATATCGGAGTATGATAGGTAGTCTTCTCTACTTGACTGCCAGTCGTCCCGACATCGCCTTTAGTGTTGGAGTCTGTGCGCGATATCAGGCATCCCCAAAAGAGTCACATTTACTTGCTCTAAAACGTATTATTAAATACGTGAGTGGGACTCTCTCATACGGTATTTGGTATTCCTTTTATATCGATGACCGTTTGTCCGCCTATTCGGATGCCGATTGGGCTGGGGATGTAGATGGATGTAGGAGCACTTCTGGTGGGTGTTTCTATTTTGGTTCTGCTCTTGTCTCCTGGATGAGCAAGAAGCAAAACTCCATCTCTTTGTCCACTGCGGAGGCTGAGTACATCGCCGCCGGGAGTTTTTGCACGCAACTCATATGGATGAAGCAAATGTTGGAGGATTATGGGATTTCACAGGACACCATGTTCATTTCCTGTGATAACACGAGCGCGATACACATATCCCGCAATCCTGTCCAACATTCGCGCACAAAGCACATCAGGTTACGCGAGCACTTTATACGTCAGTTAGTTGAGAAGAAGGTCGTAACCCTGAGTTTTGTTCCTACCGACCGTCAGTTAGCCGATATTTTCACGAAACCTTTAGATGCCCTTAGATTTGAGAGTCTTAGGAAGTCTTTGGGGATTTGCACAGTTGACTGAGGGGTTGGTCTATGTCTAGAATAGGATGCTTCTTCATGTTCATATCATATGCTTCCTATTGCTAGTCTGTTTTATATGTACCATATATTTGTTGTACAGCTTTTATGTATTTTTTATTATTCTTTGAAAAATACAAAAAGATTCTCTTTTTAGAAAAAATTTTGAAAAACACAAACAGATTTTATTTTGATAAAATTTTTTGAAAAATTCAAAAAGAGATTTGCCTGTTATGGATGAGCATTTTAGATAGCCAAGTCACATCTTCATTCCATATATCCATGTGACTGTTTGATAGAGATTTGAGAGGCTACATCATTTCATCCATGTGCTTAACATTGATTGGAGTCCTTGAGATGTAATTAGTGATATTTCCTACATGCTTGACTCCTATATCCTTTATTGCACACATGCACGGCTATATTTGATTATTGCACTTGTCAATCTCATGTTGGCTTGAGTGTTTCCATCTCAATCCTGTCTATACAATGTATAAAATGCGATAAAACTTGACAAGATTGGATTGCATGTTAAAACCGTTTTGGTGAGACTGTGTGATAATTTGCATAACGGGGAGGGGCTGCGAAAGTTGATTTTAATCCTTTGCGCAAAAGCCACCGTTAAAAAGGACCTAAAAAATGGAGGAATTGTAATATCCGAGGTCCTAAGAGGTTAAAAGAGCCCGAAAAAATTGAAAGGCAATAAAAAGCAATACATGCCAAATATGGGCCATTTAGGTTTCACCATCAATTCTCCAAAGTTTGAGAATTTAGTATACCTCTATTAAAAATATAAATCTGAGGGAGTTTGGTTGGAGATTGAAAAACGGGTTTGCACTTCCTTGAAAGTCCTGAAAAAGCATGAAAATCATTTTGGACGTTATTGGTGTAGAAATCACTTTGAGCTTTGATTTGTAGATTTGATATAGTCAATCTCTTATATTTCCAATCTTTTACACCAAAGGAAGCATTTGAGTTCATTCGTTAGGAATATCCAATATTCATCGTGCACATATGTCATGTTTGTATGCATTGATTTTCCTATCGAATTCTGTTCACACCCATTCATTTCCGCCATCACTGACTTGGTTGTTTTATGTTCATTCATGGTGTGATTTATACCTTGTGTCTACCCCAGTTTTGCTTGTTTCATTTCTCTCATTTTGTCTATTTGGGGACATCATAAAAAGGGGGAGAATGAATTATCTGATTATGTATCTGATTATGGGGGAGTTTTGAAATTTGAGGTTCATTATAAATCTGGTATATATGCTTATGTTTATCTCATTTCAAACTCGATACGTCACTTGGTATTTGCCTTAATCTCATGTGTGTAGGTACATCCTTGATAAACCCATATTGCACACCCTGATGAGAAAAACGTGAGATTTCTGAAGATTCGAAGAACAAACGATGCAGCATTTATCATTTGTATCTCTTTCAGTTTTGGGTTCATGGAAGGGTAGATTTGTATAGGCATTGTTCATACTTGATAATTCGGATTTTTTATGTTTGTTCCGGCATAGACATAGGGGGAGATTTGTAAGGACATTTTTGTCCAACATACTTGTATATGTCATTAGCCGTAACACCGTTGCAAAGATTCAAAGTCCATTCATCATCAACGGAATCCGAAGATCAAAAGAAAGGAAGAATTCAGAAATCCAGTCAGCCGGACCGGTCCGCCTGAAATTAAAACGAACCGATCCGCCCAGGCCCGGACCGATCCGCCTTGCTCTTAGAAGACCAGTAAGCCCCGGACCGAATGCGAACCGATAGAGCCAATAATTAAAAGAACCGGTCCGCTATCGGACCGATCCGCCTATGGCCCGGACCGGTCCGCCCTGGATAAACTCTGCCAGATCGTAATGCAGATTTTTTAGGCTTTTAACTCTTTATTTAAACCACGATCAGGAGTTGGTTTTTATAAGACTTTCCCACGATTATCAGAGCATATCAACCCTAAAGTCTTCACCTATTGAGTCCTATGATTCTAGGTTTTTAGATTCACACATCTTCCATATCCTTGTGAATCAAGTTTGGTAACCCAAAGAACACCATTGCTGTTGTTCAACCCTTGTGAAGTGGACCGCTTCTTCCTCTTCATTGCAGCCCTACTGGACAGGGATAGTTCCAGCCGCGACTACAGAATCCGATACCCGAGGGTAATTCTTAGTCAACCTGTATTTCATTGTAATCCGATTGTAAACCGTCTTTTACAAATTATAGTGAATATACAAATGGTTTTGCCCCTGTGGGGGATTTTTCCTTAAACTTTGTGTGTTGAATATTTATTGCATGATTTCATATTGTTTCAATCACACCTAGTTGCATGCTTAGGGTTAATTTGGGTTAAAAAGGGTATTTATTATATTATTTCTTAATTGAACGCAAGCGCCAACTCTTTCAGGTTATAAGTATTAATTCAGATTAAGATTTTTAAGAAAAATAGTCCTAAATTAGTTTTCACTTTTTCTAATTAGGTTACTAATTTATTTTAAGAAAATCATATGAATTAAGGTTTATGCGACATCTAAAATGCATGATATTAAAGAGAGAGAATATAGATATCCATGCCTGCTGAAAATCATTTGAGAAGTCTGATTAGATGGTTGAAATCTTCTCGAAAAGTTACGAAAGATTAACTCTTGCACAAACTTGAGAAAACACCAATTGAACCTTCAAATCTTGAGTTGAAACTTGATAAATTTGGGGGTAGGGTTTGTAGGTGAAAGAAGATGAAAATATAGAGGGCTACAACTCTTAGAGTTTGTGAAATTGTGTTTTAAAAGTCCTAACCTCGTATTAATTTAAGTGAAAAAACATTAGAGTTTTATTACCAATAGAATTCTAATTAAAACTAACTTGTCGCCGCCCCTAACCATTTCCGAATCGATTCGCCCTCAAGGCCGAATCGATTCGGTCCTGGCCAGGTGCTCAGGACGCCCAATTTTTTTGCATAAAAGAATAAAAATCCGACTTCTCCCCCGATTTTAATTCCGATTAAAATCCTACTTTTCGTAATTAAAAATCAACATTTTAAATTACCAAAAATAATTAAATCCAAAATTTTTATTTTTCTGAATTCTGAATTAATTTAATTAAATTTCGATTTAAAATCTATGGGTTGTTACATACTTCCCCACTAGCGCAGGAAGTTCGTCCTCGAAATTCGACGAAGCGTAAACGTCAAACTTAAAGTCGCAAAAATAAAATAAGGCTTACATATGACTACCCGTAGAATTCCACAATTAGGCGCCCATACACCCAATTCTACACGCACCTACCCTACGAACAAAGATACAATATATCCTAACCATGCATATAAACATAACTACGAAAATAAAGGTGTATCACGATCCCCCGCGAATCACCACTCGATTATATCTCCAAAAGTCCTCGCAATACTTAAGCCCTCAAATCACATCACCAAATTGATATTTACGATACCTAACACCTACACTAACGATCTCCAAAATAAATCTCGTCTCCAAAAATAATTCGAAGTACCTCACATCAAGATTACTAGTTCTAACCTCAATGCTTACAACGTCATTAATACAAAACTCCCTATCTCCAAGAAACATCACTAACACGTATGCTAGACCCAATTCCTTTAAGAGTATGAATCAATAAAGAGAATTAAAGATCAATAACGTGGAAACTAAAATGGAATCACAACCTACGAGATCTAAGACCATGCTTTGATACCATCTATAACAACTCGCGCAATCTAACAAGCAAGGTGGCCAACCACTGTCACCGAACTACGTCGGACGTCACTAAATAAGTGATGATACGCATATATTGCATATTTCATCCTCCGAACCTATGCATTTTAGCCCCCTCGGGTATCTTATTCCCTATATTTATGCTCGTTAACCAGACAACCTCGGATTTCTACGTTAACATGTTTTGCAGGGGTTAATTGAGCTTTTATAGGTAATTGGATGCTAAGTGTGAAGTTCGGACGCGTTACGTTCGATTTCGGTACGCAATCGCACGTTCAAGGGCATTTTAGTCTTTTCACAGCTTGGTTACTGTGAAGGAAATTATTATGCACCACAAGTAAATACAGTAGAGGCAATTACCAAGGAAGAACAAGGAATGTAAAATGACAATCACACAACAAAGGATGTACGCGGTTCAACAAAGATGTGCCTACGTCCACGGTGGTGCAGTCAGTGTTATTTCTATATACTTCGGAGAGCAGTTACAGAGAATACAACTTGTCCTTTTTCCCCAGACCTAGGGTTCAATATATACATGTACATTTAGGTAAGTGGGAGTGTTGGATTCCCCCACGTCTTCCATTTCTCCCTATAACATCCCTTAATGGGGACATGAGAAGAGACCGGATAATCAAATAAGAGATGGGGGGGCCTGGACTTTGGGCCACCAAAATTAGGCTACTCGTCCAGGCCCATGATCTTAATTTTGGGTACCCACAATTGTACCTAAGTTTGTTGGGCCATGTTTTGGGCTCAACAAATTTAAATGATTAGTCATAATGGCTTTTTTGGACATTGTGCAACTCTCCAAAGGTTGTGAAGCTGATTTTGGCGGCATCCGCTTCGTATTTTGTGCACTATGATTAGAAAAATTTTAAGATTTTCTGGAATAGTCACTTTTCTACCGTCGTTTCAATCTTTCCAGCACTCTTCCATTCTCTGTGAGCTCTATCACTTCATACCTTCTTCTCTCAATCTCCATTCTCATTGCTTCCTTGTTGTTTGGGACCGTGCTTCTTCATCGTTCGAATCGATCTTCTATTTTGTAAGTTTCCTGTGCCTTTTGTTTGTACTTTCTCTTTGAGTTTATAGTTTTTTTAGGGTTTTCCAATGGCGAAGATTGGGAATAGGCCGATCTCTGAATTTAGGAAGTTTTATAACATCCCTGAGTGGGTAGATATTGAGTATTGCGCTTCCCCTCCTAGAAATGTTAGAGAGATAGATGACTCCCACTGGATCCATATTTTGTTGCTTTCCCAGGAGGGACTCACTTTCCCTCCCAACGATTTGTTCTTGAATTTCTTTGGCTATTTTAATATTGTTCCTGCACAATGTTCGCTCAATGTATAGAAAATAGTTAATGGCGTACATAGAATAAATCAGTTGTATGGTACTAGGTTAGGGATCGTCGAGGTCTATTTTTGCTATTCCTTTTCTCGAACTAGCTCTGGTGTCCTCTATCTCAAAACTAGGAGCCCTGACCGGGTATTGGTAGTAAATCTACCTGATTCCCATAAGGACTATTGGCAAGAAGGTTTCCTTATTAGAAACTGGAAGTTTTCTCCTCAATTTGAAGGGTTGAGGTCTGAGAGGTTCTCTGTTCCCTTTTATGGGGAAGAATACATAGGTAGACTTTGCTCTGTTGTTTCAATTTTTATTGATTTATGATTTTTCTGATTCTTCTTTGTTTTCCTTCCACAGCGAGGTCAAAGAACTTGGAGCCTTCTCTCAGCGAGGTTCGTCTCTCTGAACTAGTTAAGGCTTGGAACATCAGGGAGCCTTTGGGTGACAGCGAGCATCCCAGGTCTGCTGCTTTTCTGCTTGAGTACAAGAACGTTGGCTCCAGTTTCATAGAAAGGCCTGTGGACAGTATCCCAGAGTTTGATACCTCCAAAGAGACTACTACGGATCCTATCCAGTTAGACGAGGAGGAGAGAAGCTTTGAAAGTGACATCGTAGGTGCTGTTAGAAACTTGGGTGGAGGGAGCTCCAGTAGTAGCAGTTCTTCTGATCGTGGGGAGGTTTATGAAGCTCGAGAGTTGTCGAGTACCTTCAGCAGTTCGAGCGAGGAAATGGTTCCCCCAAGGAAGAACTTAATTCGTGATGATGATTATGAAGACCACATGCTTCTCGCACAGAGGTTAAAGAAATAGAAGTCTAGCTCTGGGGCAGTGGCTACCGGTTCTCGGTCTTCTGCTTAGGAGCAGGAGAAGAAGAGCAAGTAAGGGAGATAGAGAAAAAAAAGGAGGAGGAGAGAAAGAATGTGGAGGAAAAGAAAAAGATAGAGGAGAGGAGAAGGATGGAGAGGGAGAGGGAGAAGGATGGAGAGGGAGAGGGAGAAAGAGGAAGAGAGGAGGAAGATGGAGGCTAGGACGAAGGCTGGGCAAGCCTTGGTCCCGGTGTCTGCCCTGCCTAAGGTAGCTTCAGTCGTAATTTCCCCTCAGCTGGCCCCCGTACTGCTCGAGAGGGCAGTTCTCCATGCTGATTCGCCAAAGGGCGCTGGGGTCTGAGCAATTGGCCCTTCAGGCTAGCCAGAGGCTAGCTTTGGTAAGATTTTTTCCTTTTCTCCCATGTTTTTATGAATTCCATCATTTCCTTCTTCTAATGTCTTCTTTTTTCTACAGTTTGTGACTGACTTCGTCGTGCTATATCGCTCATGCGATGAGCTGGTGAGGAAAAATAGCAAGCCGGAGAAAGAGAATGCTGCCTTGAAGCTGAAGGGTACAGAGCTCGAGGCTGGTTTTAAAGCCGTTGATACTGCTCGAATATAATCCGACCTGACTCTTACTACAACCAATCGAGAGAAGGACGCAGCAGCCAAGGATTTGAAAGGGCTGCGACAGACCTACGACCTAGTTTGCTCGAGCAAACTTACTGTCGTGGAAGATAACAGAGTGCTGTCTGAGGAGTTGAAGAAGAAGGAGTCTGAGGTTGTCACTGTCAAGGAGGACTCATACAATTCTGGCTGGGCAACAGCATACGAGGATGCTGAGGTTCAGATAGGCTATATTAGCCGTCTAAACTTCAAGAAGGGCTGGAACAAGGCCCTATTGGCTGTCGGTGTTGCTATCGACTCCGCTCTGTTCGATGAGTATGACCCGGGTCCGAAGAAGACCGTGGATGAAGTCTCTGCCCCCGCTATTAAAGCTGTTGACTCTGTCCCCCAATCGACCCTTGCTGACATTTCCCTTGTTGTGGCGACAGAGGTTACCCCCGCTGGGGGCGATGCTCCCGCTGATGCTGATAAAGGAAAACAACCATCGACCTCTGGGCAACCTGAGGTTGCTAACTAGTCATCTTCTAGGATTACTTTATATTTTTGTTTTTTCTATCTGTAAACTTTCTTTTTGCTGTTCGATGTAATTTCAACTCTTATTAATGAAAAGGTTTCTTTTTCCCAGCGCACTGATTCTGTCTATCTTTTTTATGCTTTCTTATGTTTTGTAGTTGGTTGATGTAGAAGAATATATTCCTGCCACATCTCAATTGGGCAGGACCCTTGGTCCTAATGCGAGTCCTGAGGTTTGCCAGGCCTTCGTTAAGCTTTGCAAATCCCTTAGTTCTAGGAATCAGAAGTATAAGGATCAATCTGAACTTGTGGGCCAAGTTAAAGGACAGGTTTCAGGAGATGGAAGAGGTTGGTGCTTCAGTGCTAGAAGAAGTGAATGCATTGAGAGCAAAGCTTCTCGATGCTTCCGAGATCAACTAGGTTTGTGAGATGCTTCAGCAAGAAAATGAAGCTTTAAGGCAAGAGGTCTCGTGACTTAGGGAACACGCGCCAAGCACCGCCCCTTCAGTGTTGCGAGGCTCTTCATCAACGCAAGCTAGGGCTGGCTCGAGTGATATTCACCCTGTGCTGTAAGGTTCTTCATCGACGCGAGCTGGTAGGAGCACCAGGAGCCGAGATAGGGAAATGGAAGAGCTTCGAGAGAGGGAGATGGAAGAGCTTCGTGGTGACGTCCAACGATCATATGTGATCGTTGCTGGGCTTCAAAGGGATGTTACTCGGCTGCGGCACCTGTTTAAAAAAGGTTATCGGCGAGTGCGGGCTGACGGCTACGACAAGGGCTGGTCAGATGCTCCAACAAGGTTGTCAGAGTTCGAAGAGCTTTCTTTTGTCAGGGGGTGGTTGAGTGATTTGAAGGAGCTACAAGTCCCGAGGAACTCGTTGCTCTGGTTTCGCCATGAGATTTCTCCCTCTACCCTGATGCCTAACCCCTTCCGGAGGGATGATCAATGGATCCCCATCGATGCCATCCCTCGACAATTATTGGAGTCGGATGCAAACGAGGTTGAGGAAGAGTTAGCTCCTGCTCCTGATGATGGACGAAGAGCTCGAGTGGCTGATTATCTCGCTCAGAGGCCTCACCCCCATTGAGATTTTTCCAGTTGTTTTTTATATTTTTGGTAATGTAAATGCTTTGGGCGAGCTCGCCGACTAAACATGTATCACCATTGTTGTAAATATGATGAATTAATATAAAGTTTGTGTTTTGGGCGAATTTGCCGACTAAACAAGTGTATTATATTTTTCATTTTCTTGCTGCTTTATGATCTTCTAAGTTTGTGTTGTTACGCAAGTGTCCTCCCAGTCCAGTATAATATTGAGATACCATTATGCACCACTTTACCTTTCAGGTCGTGTCGTCACACTCCCTTAGGCCTAAGTGTGGCAATTGGCGAGGACACACCTGGTGTTGGATGCTTTATCCGATCAGGATTTTATTCAACCAAAGAAGGTTTGATGACCAGTATAAAATTTGGCCATATTGCCTAAGGATCCCCTGTAGGGCTTCATATATTGCCAGGGGCAATGCTAAGAGGTCCTTCGTGTTTCATAACGATGACCTGAGGAGGGATACTCCCCTGCTATAGCATAGTGATCGATGTGCCTGTCATTTGGAAAAGATGTGCGATAAAGCTCATCTAGTTGTTATTTATTAGAATGCAACCGTTTAAATAACTTTCATTAATGACAAGGGAAATGAACTTCTAGTTCCATGATAAAAGAATAAAAGAAAGATCTAAAAATAGAATCTTTTGAGATTGGCTGCATTCCATGCTCGTGGTATTTCTCATCCTTCCATCATTTCCAAGTGATAGGCTCCCTGCAGATTGTCTCTTGTTATCTTCCTTCCCAGTTTGGGCCTAGCTTGCCGTCTGATGGTTTTACTGCGCTGCCCAGGACTTTCCTTAGAACGTAGTCCCCAAGTCGGAATGTCCTTGGGTTAACCCTTTTGTTGTAAGGCCTCGCGAGCTGTTGCTGATAGCTCACTAGTTTTACTAGGGCTAGCTCTCGGCGCTCGTCGGCTAGGTCGAGCTTAGCGAGCAATGTTACATCATTATGGCCCTGGTCGACGAGGTTGGACCTCATTGTCGGCAAACCGTCTTCTAGTGGGATGACTGCTTCCATGCCATATGTCAGCGAGAATGGGGTTTCTCCTGTTGCTCACCGAGGAGTGGTTCGATACGCCCATAGAATATGTGGTAATTCGTTTACCCATGCGCCTTTGGCTCGCTCTAACCGCTTCTTTAATCCATCGATCACAATTTTATTGGAAGGCTCAGCTTGGCCGTTGCTCTGAGGGTAGGCCACCGAACTGAATTGGTGTCTGATACCGTGTTCGTAACAAAAATTCTGAAAGGTGTCTCTTTCAAACTGTGTTTCGTTATCGGTGATGATGGTTCTGGGGATACCAAAGCGAGTGATTATATTTCTCCATATGAACCTTATCATATCGGCATCTCGGATGTTCGCCAGGGGTTTCGCCTCATTCCATTTGGTGAAGTAGTCAGTCGCAACCAACAGATATTTGCGATTACCGGTGGCGGTAGGCAGTAGTCCCACAATGTCAATTCCCCACTGGGCGAATGGCCATGGGCTGGATAGTGATTTTAGGTCGCTAGCAGGCTGGTGGACCATAGGAGCGTGAAGTTGGCATTTAAAGCACTTGCGAACATACATCGCAGAGTCCCTTTGCATGTATGGCCACCAATAACCTTTCTTCATTGCTCGAAAAGCCAGAGACCTTCCTCCGACATGGCTTCCACAGACTCCATCGTGAAGCTCATGTAGCACTTGCTCGACATCCCCCGGGTGAACGCATTGGAGGTAGGGTCCGGAGAAGGATCTCTTATACAAGTTGCCCTCTGGAGATAAGTGAAAGCGAGCATCTTTGACTCTTATCTGGTGGGCAGTCTTTTTGTTATCTGGGAGCGTGCCATCCTTCAAATAGTCCTTTAAGGGGTCCATCCAGCTAGGAGCTGATCCCACCTGGAGTACCTGTTTCCCGTCTGGTAGCCCGCTATCGTGGATGCTCGGATGAGTGAGGAAATCGATGGGGATGGTTCTTTTAGGTCGGAGTCGACTGCCGAACTCAGGGATGCTAGGGCATCAACATGGATGTTTTTCTCTTTGGGAAACTGCTGGATATTGATCTCTTCGAAGCTTGCCATTAATTTTTTCACTAAGGCGAGGTAAGCTGCCATTCTTTCATCTTTTGCATTGTAATATCCACTTATCTGATTGGAAACTAATTGGGAATCGCCAAACACCTGTAAATGCTTTGCTCCCAAAGTGTGTGCTTTCTGGAGGCCGGCTATTAAAGCTTCGTATTCTGCTTCGTTGTTGGAGGCTACAAACCCAAGCCTGATTCCTTATTCAAGGATTGTATTCTCTGGGGTAACGAGGATAATGCCTACTCCTGCCCCCTTTGAATTGGAGGCTCCATCAACAAACAGTCTCTAGGTTTCCACTATCGCTTGGTTATCCTTTTGAGTTGGTGGTTGAGGTTGGTTGGAAGGTTCCTCGCCCGTGAATTCGGCTATGAAATAGCAAGGATCTGTCCCTTGATCGCGGTCCTTGGTTGAAATTGGATGTCAAATCTCCCAAGCTCGACTGACCATTTAGATAACCTGCCTGACAAATCCTCTTTCCTCGGGACTGCCTTAAGGGGGTGCGATGTAAGGACGATGATAGTGTGGGCTTCTAAATAGTGCTTCAGCTTCCTCGAGGCCACTACTAGAGTGAAGGCGAGCTTCTCCAGCAGTAGGTACCTCTGCTCGGCGTCGAGTAGGGTCTTGCTCACGTAATAAACAGGGTGCTGGATTCCTGCAACCTTGCATATTAATGCAGAGCTGACAATGTGGTTGGAAATGGAGAGGTATAGGAATAAATAATTTATTTACCGTGGTGTGACGAGCAGTGGTGGAGAGCTTAAGTAAGCTTTGAGTTCGGCCAATGATCGCGAGCAATCTGGGCTCCACTCTACCATTTTATTACCTTTTAAAAGCTAGAAGAAAGGCTTGCACTTCTCATAGGATTTAGAGATAAAGCGATTTAAGGCAGCGAGCATACCAGTGAGCTTCTGTACGTCCCGAATTATTCGAGGAGGTTGTACCCTGTTAATTGCATCGATCTGGTCTGGGTTAGCTTCTATGCCTCTCTTACTGACTAAGTACCCAAGGAATTTTCCTGACTGGACACCAAAAGAACACTTGCTTGCATTAAGTTTCATTCGGTACTTCCTGAGGATTTCGAAGGTGTTTGACAGGTCTGAGAGGTGATTTTCCTTTTTTTTTTACTTTTAACGAGCATGTCATCGATGTAGACCTCCATGGTGTTTCCCATCTGGTCCTTGAACATCTTGGTGACCAGACGCTGATATGTTGCCCTGCATTCTTGAGCCCAAAGGGCATGATCTTGTAGCAGTATAATCCAACTGTCGTGATGAACGCTGTCTTGTCCTGGTATGGGGCATACAAGGGGATCTGATGATACCCTGAGTATGCATCCAGAAAACTCATTCGCTCGTGAGCTGCAGTAGCGTCCACTACTTGGTCTATTTTTGGGAGGGGAAAACTATCTTTAGGGCACGCTTTGTTGAGGTCAGTGAAGTCGATGCAAACTCTCCACTTCCCGTTGTTTTTTGGAACTACTACTGGGTTGGATAACCACTTGAGGAATTGTACTTCCTATATAGACCCTGCATCTAGCAGTTTTTCGACTTCTTTTTCTACCGCTTTAGCCTTCTCGGGTGTAGTTCACCGTGCCTTCTGCATGATTGGTTTGAAGCCAGGATCGATGTGCAGCTGATGGCAGACCATACTAGGATCGATTCCAAGCAGCTCGTATGGTTCCCATGTGAAAACATCTATGTTGCGTCTCAGTAGAGTTATCAATTCCTTCTGTTCCTGGCCAGTGAGAGATGCTCCAATCAAGAAGACTCTATTACTGTCGCCATCTCCAGCCGCAACTTCTACCAGGTCCTCGACGACCCGCTCGGAGGGGAGAAGCCCGATCTCCTCTACTCAAGGTCTTTCGTACTTTAATTGCTATTTAGAAGGTGTCAGACCTTCTTTAACTTTCTCGCTGGGCTGATCGGCCTTCTTCTCTGGCTTTGGTCGGATGGCTGCTATGAAGCACCTTCTTGCCATCTCTTGGTCGCCATGGATCTTCATTACTCCTTGCTCGGTTACATACTTGAGTTTCTAATGGTAGGTCGAGGAGACTACCTTCATTGCATGAAGCCATCCCTTACCGAGGATGGCCTGGTATGGCGAGTCGATGTCAATTACCAAAAACTCGATCATCTTGGAGACGTTTCCAGCTCGCACCGGTAGTACAATCTTTCCCAGGGGCATAGTTATTTTTCCAGCGAAGCCAACTAAAGGGACATTAGCTTCCTTTAGGTCAGCGACGCTTAACTTCAACTTTCTGAATAGGTCGAGATACATTACTTCAGACGAGCTTCCTTAGTCGACGAGCAACTTGTCGACGTCAAAGTTAGCTATCCTGAGGGTAATGATCAGAGCATCGTGATGTGGGGTTTTCACTCCTATCTGTGAAAATAATATGCTTGTTATAGTTGACGTCATCTGCTCGCCGACGCTTTCCTGACTGCGACTTTGCTGGATCGATCTGAAAAGCCTGCATTACTGCTGTAAGTTTCTTCATCTCCATTCGAGCTGAATTTCCTTGGATCTTCTTGGCATTAGATGCCCCATGAATTATCGCAAACTCATGCCTGACGTCATCTTCGATCACGTTGTCAGGTCTTTCTTCTCTATTGGCAGCCACCTTCTCTGCCTTTTTCTCCACAAACTGGTTCAAATGCCCAGATTGGGCTAGCTCCTTGAGGTGAGATTTAAGAGCTTTACAATGCTCGGTCTTATATCCTCCCTCTTTGTGAAAAGCGCATCTCAGCGCATTGTTCATCTTCGAGGAATCTCCTCCCATCCTCTTGGGCCATTTGATGAATGGCTCATCTTTGATTTTTGCGAGGATTTTGTAAATTGGTTCTTTGAAGATGGTGTTGACTGCCTGGAATGCTTTTGACACATCACTGTTCCCTCCGTTCTTGGAGCCATTTTTTCCCCCGTTCTTTCCTCTTTTCTTTTGATTCTCATCTTTGTCACTGCCCTAGGTAGTGAGTTTAGCTCGACCGTTTTCTCCGGTACTGAGGCGGGTGACATCCTCCACCTTAGCGTACTTCTCGATGCGAGCCATTAGGTCGTCAATAGTCATAGCCTCCTTCTTTGTCAGGGACTGGTAAAGAAGGGAAGAGCTGGGTAGTCCAATTTTGAAAAAGGCCACTGCCACTTGTTCCGAGCAATCCTCGACCTCGTTAAATAACTGCCAGTACCTCTTCGCGTAGTCTCGGAGTGTCTCTTGAGGCATTTTCTTCATTGTCAGTAAAGCATCCATCCTTTTGGGATGGGAGCTACTAGTAATGAAGCGGGCCGTAAAGAGTTCGGCCAGAGATTTGAAACTTCTGATGGATCAGTGAGGGAGCCTTTTGAACCATTTCTGCTCAACATCATGCAAGCTCGAAGGGAAAATTCGGAACATTAGCGCGTCTTGATGGTTCCAGAGGGTCATGGCCTGTCGGTACTATCTGACGTGATCAATGGGATCAGTCTTACCGTCATAAATTTTGAACCTTGGAATGGCAAATTTCTTGGGGGCTTCTTCCTCTTTAATTTCTCTCATGAAAGGTGATTTCATCTGGGTTTTGAGAGCTCGTCTAGCAAGTTCTCAGGTTGATCTGGTACCGTGATGGGCAGAATGTTAGTCTATCTCCCTGCGGACCAGATTTTGTATGTTCTCGTTGCTGCGAGTAGGGCTCTGGTAATGGCGAGCTCTTCGCAGCTGCTCGCAGAGGTCGTCGTCTGATTCTCCTTCCTCAACCTTTTGAGATCCTCGCCTAGGGCTCCTTCCTCTTCTGCGAGACTTTCTCGCCTGAGGGCTAGGAGTGCGGTATAGACGTCTCCTATTATCATGATGAAGCTCTCTCTCCAGTCTTTCCAGTCTTCTTTTCAGGCGAGCATTCTCAGCCTCGTGTTTGCGAGAAGACTCCCTTTGCTCGTAGAGCCTTGCCTCGTATGCATCAATCAGTCTGGATATCTGCGTGGACCTCACTGGTCCTTGGCTTTTTTTTAGGCTGGCCTTTCTAAACGAGCCCTTTGATCTGAACGTCAAACTTCAGACCTAATCCTACGAGGATCAGGTAGTTCTTGCCTGCCTGGGGGGCATTGCTACTGTGACCAGACATTTTAAACTCCTTTCTTGGTGTGGGCTCTTCTCAGAGAAATATGAACGTTTCCCACAGACGGCGCCAATTATGAAGGCAATTATTATGCAACACAAGTAAATACAGGAGAGGCAATTACCAAGGAATAACAAGGAATGTAAAATGACAATCACACAACAAAGGATGTACGTGGTTCAACAAAGATGTACCTACGTCCACGGTGGTGCAATCGGTGTTATTTCTATATACTTTGGAGAGCAGTTACAGAGAATACAACTTGTCGTTTTGCCCCGAACCTAGGGTTCAATATATACATGTACATTTAGGTAAGTGGCGGTGTCGGATTCCCCCACGTCTTCCATCTCTCCCCATAACCTCCCTTAATGGGGACGTGAGAAGATACCAGATAATCAAACAAGAGATGGGGGGCCTGGACTTTGGGCTGCCAGAATTGGGATACTCGTCCAGGCCCATGATCTTAATTTTGGGTACCCACAGTTACCTGGCCCAACATCTTCACGGAAGTTGTAGCCCTCCTCTCTAGCTTCGCGCGGCTGTGAACGGTGCACGATTCCGATTCATAACGAAGAAGTCATGATAATTTTAGCGGAGGAGAAAAGCTTGGAAATCAAAACAGCAATGCCGTGTGCTGCCCCTGCTTGATCGATCGATCGACGGGTTTGGTCGATCGATTGATCCTACTCGACAGTGGAATATTTATTCAGCATCGATCGATCGAGCCCAGGGGATCGATCGATCGATCCCCTGTTTCCAGCAGATATTTTGGGCTTTTCTTTTCTTTTCTATTTTAATTCCACTTAGTATAAATACCAATTTTGTTGTAAATAACAGATAATACACGATTTTAGGTAGGATAGGTTAGGGTTTTGGAGGTTTGAGAGCTCTTTTCTTCTTTTCTTCTTAAATTGACACCCATTTGGGCTTGTAAGATTGTGCTACCATATTCCATCTCCATTAATATAGTTGTATTTCATTATTTCTTGCTTTGTAGTGTAATTTTCATGCTTTCTAAATTAGGTTTACATGCTTTGATTTATTGCTTTCTAGTATAGATTTATCGCGTCTCTTTACCGCTTTATTTACCGCGTTTTTAACATGCTTTCTAGATAATTTAAATTAGGTTGTGTTTGAATGGAACTCACTCGGGTTAATGCGTTGCTTGGCTTTGGTGATGGTGTTTACGGGTCAGTTTTTTGGTGCGTTGTCCTAGTTATTACGCCTAGGAGATTTCACGGGACATATCATGTATGTCCCGTGCTTACAACCTTTCGCGCGTAATTTCTGGGATATTTATTGATGCCAAAATCTTATTAGGCTTTTATACGGATTTAGGGGCGTGACAACCCTTGATTTAATTAACTGTCGAAACAAGACGCATTCTAAATAACTCGTCGACCCATGTAACCATTTTATACAAATTAACTCGGGTGAGGTATTATTCGTTGCAACCTATAGTTTTACTCGCTTTGTTAGTTTAGTTTCAATACCCTCGCCTAGATAATCATTTCCCTTTTATGCATCTTTTTCCTTTTTTGTTTGTAATCACCTTTTACACTTTTATTTCGGGGTACTAAATCATATAAATTCTAGCATCTCGTCCCTGTGGATTTTCGATACCCGACTTACCTCCATACTTGCCCGAAGTGTAGTCGTAATTTAGGTTTGTTTGTATTGAGTAGGCGAAATGAAAACAACGATCGGCGTCTGACACGCTCCGCTACTTTTCGCACTCGATCAAAATGGCGCCGTTGTCGGGGACGATTTGTTTTAGACTTTATTTGATTTGGTATTTCATAGTATTTTCTTTCTATTTGTATTATTTGCTAATATTTTGCAGGACTTTCACATTTGAGCACTTAGAAACGCTCGAATTTTTCCTGTACGCACTTACTTTGTGAAATCCGCCACTTCGAGCCACTTTTGGGGTAAGCATGTCTTATTCCAATTGTTTCGGTAATCCTTGTTATAATTCTCAAAATTCTCGCAAACCTATGACTTTTGGTGAATACTTAGAATCCCAAAGTATAACAAATTCAAATATGACTTTGGGCGAGTATAACGAAAGTCAAAACTTAGGTTATTGGAATGATGATGATGATGATGATGATGATGATGATGATTTTGGGCCTTTACCTCCTTATAATAGGAATTTTGAAACGAATTCGAATAGTTTTCAAAATTTCTATAATAATGAGTTTTTGTTTTAAGTCCGATAGTAATTTTCAAAGTTCCCATTTTCATGCATTCGCACCTCGACTTATGACATTCGGTGAGGGCTTGCATGTGTATGAGAATGAGAAACTTGAAAATCGTTATCAGGAAGAAAATCGTTCGTGGGAACATGACTTGGATTTACTTTTTGAGTCTGATGACGATTTTGCTTCCGAGACTTTCGAAGTCGAGGAATGTTTTGAACCAAATGATGTACTTTTACCTACTTTGGAACAAAACATCCTAGACTTTTCCCATTGCATAATAGATATTGAAAGTGAGGATGAAAATGACGTAATATCTATTTGCAATGAAATGATTTCTTCTTTGGCCCCCAAAGAAGAACATTTCATTGAAAATAATATTATTTCCTTCGAAACTCAAACTTCATGCGATGATGATTCATCTCATGAGTTTGAATTTCTTTCATCCCCATTTTCATTCTCTATTATCACACCGTCTCAAGTACCCGATGATTCGGTTTTGAATTTTAATGTTTTAAACCTTTTCGTCGATGAGGAGTACTTGCTCGAGTCGCCTTCCATGATCGCATCCGTGCCTTTGTGTACGCCGTCTCCCATTCCAATTTCAAAATCATTGGGAGGATATTCGGCTTTTCTCGCTCCTCACATGTTTTTGTCACCCGTTCAATCCAAACCCCCCATCGTCCCTCCAAAAATTTTAATTGGCAATGGTTCATTTCTTACGCCTTACACATGCCTTCCGTTTTTCAAACGAAATTCATGTTTTTCGGAAGGCATGCTTGTATGTGAGGGTACACCGGTTATCCTCCAAAGTCAAATCGTTTTCATGGTGGACCCTCAGCTATTTAGATTTCTAGTGTGCAGTTAGTGTGAGGCCTAAATTGTAGGTTGTATATAGTTAGCTTTTTATTCTTTCTTTCTTTTTATTTTTAGTCTCTTGTAATTAGTTAACTTTTTATTACTTGTTTTTGCTATGCTCGGTACTAACTTGTTTTGTAGATTCTTTGAACTTGTTCTTATGGGGATCGCTCCAATTTTAGGTAATATAGCACTTTTCCTCTCTTTAACTTTGTTCTTAATTAACATTGAGGACAATGTCAAGTTTTAAGTTAGGGGGTGTGGGATATTCTATCCATTTCTTTATTTAGTCCATATTTTTGCTCACATGTTAGTTACTTAGTATGCTTTTCTTAGAAAATTCAAAAAATTCAAAAAGATTTTCTTTCTTTTTCTCCTTTTTGGGGCTTCTTGCCTTTGTTTCCGATGATAAATTTCAATAATTGCCCGATTCAATAGACAACCCAATGATGCATGTTCTCGATTTTAGAAGTTATTAAACTTTAGTCTCCATTATTGATATTATGAATAACTTCATAAATTAAACTTTAATCCCATGAGCACATGCACTTTTATTGCTATATTGATTTGGTTTAAGATTCACTACACCAAAATGACAAAATTATCATCTTTCAGCCGGTCACCCTTGTCAAGGTCATTGACCGTGACAAAAAACACGCGTTTTGTGTCACGGTCATTGACCTTGACACGATCGTGACAAAGAATTGTCACGGTCAATGACCGTGATAATTCTTTAAATAATTGTCAAGGTCAATGACCTTGACACGACCGTGACAATGTTTGTAGCAAAAACCCTTTCCCCCTTCTTTTTTCCCTCCCGCCGTTCCCTCCCTCTCTCTCTCGACGCTGCTCTCTCTCTCTCTCTCCCCCATTTATATATATGTTTGTGTGTATATATATGTGTGTATGTGTGTATATATGTGCGTGTGTGTGTGTGGGGGTAGGGGTGGGGCAGGGTGGGGGTAGGGTGGGGGCAGAGTGGGGGTAGGGGGTGGGGTAGGTGAGGGTAGGGGTAGGGGGTTAAAAATGTAATATTATTTTGATACAACATTAATTTGTGTATGCGTTTCATAATTATAAATAATATCCAAAAATATTGGATAACAATTTATTTTCATTCAAAATAAATAAGTAATTTTCTAAAAATTTCATAAAAAAATGAAGGCCGGCTTAATATGTGATTTAAGTGTGAAATAATCGCTATATACTTATACTAATGGAGAAAAAAAACCATATATGACGTTTTTTGTTTTTATTAGATGCAAAATAACACATATAGGTATCACATGACTTTATATCCATCAAATAAAATTTTACCATAAAATATCATTTTGTGGAAGGCAAGATCTATTACAATATATTTACATACCTAAATGATTTTTTTTAAACGACATTACAACAAAAAACTACAATAAGGGTTAAAATGGCATCCGAAATTGCTAAAAGCATGAAAAATAAAATATCATTTAGTCTATGTTGTTGAAAAATTTGATCAAACTGGTGAGCCCATCATATTTTAAAAATGTTGTTTTTATTCCTATTTAACTTTTCTTTCTATACACCCTTAATTATATTTTAAGTTTAATAAAATAGGAGTTATAGAAAGAAAAGTGGGGTTTAAATAAAAACACTTTTTTAAATTTTAGGTTTTGGTGCATAATCTTACTTTGTCACAATTAATTTATATGCCTCAAAGTTATTTTATCACTCTTAGTTTATATTTGTGATAATATTTTATGAACCACAACTTTAGGTTGATTATTTTAGAACTTAAACTTCAAGATACAAAAAATAATTTTATAGAACAGCTTAGATATCTTAACAAAACACATATCTAACATTGAATATGATTTATAAAAAGCACAAAACAATAGTAGAAATTCAATACATGAAATTAACATTGAGATTATTTTAAATAGACAGTCACTACTGTGTGTGTGTGTGTGTGTGTGGTGGGTGGGGGGCTATTGTGTGTGTGTGTGTGTGTATGTGGTGAGTGGTGGTGGTGGTGTGTGTGTATGTGGTGTGTGGGGTGTGTGGAGGGAGGTGGGGGTGTGAAGACGCAGTACGGTTTGTCTGGCAATAGCGTGACGAGAATTCTGAAATGGGCGAAGGGCTTATTACCCAAGATGAATACACTTCCAAATAGCTATCCTGTTATGAAGAACAGTTTGAAAGGTTTGGGAATGAAGTATAAATCGATTCATGCTTGTGTGTATGACTGCATACTATACCGAAAGGAGTATGAAAATCTCGATCGTTGTCCGGTATGCGATGAACCTAGATATGTCCAATCTACTAGTAAGGAAGGCACAAGCTCAAAAGTGCCTCAAAAAGTATTGAAATATTTTCCCGTTGGGCCTAGATTAAAGCGATTTTTCACAGTACCATGGATTGCAGAGGCAATGACTTGGCATGCTAGGGCGATTTTTCACAGTGTATGAGACCTGAATTTTCGATGATGGCTTTATTGATACATGGGCCAAAGGCACCAAGTGATGACATTGATATCTGCCTGGCTCCTTTGGTAGAAGAATTAAATGAGTTGTGGGAAGAGGGTGTTCAATCATTTGACTCTTTTAGAAAAGAAGAGTTTATGCTGAAAGCTATGTTGATGTGGACAATTCATGATTTTCCAGCTTATGGGACATTATCCGGATGTGTAGTACATGGTTATTTGGGGTGTCCTATTTGTGGAGAGGAGACTGAATCTCTTCGTCTATCCTCTAGCTTAAAAAATGTATACCATTGCCACATGAGGTTTTTACCCCCAGCTCATAGTTTCAGATTTGAGAAAGGTTTCAATTTTTTATTGGGCGGACTTGAACATAGGCTACCACCTAGACAACTTTCGGGTTCAGAAATTGAAAGTAAATCTTCTGAATGTGGCCCAAATATGCCCGGTAAGAATCCCAAATTTAAGAATGTCAAGCATAAGAAGACCCCAACTGGGAATGAAACTGAGATAAGAAAGGCATGGTCTCGGAGGTCAATTTTATTTGACTTACCTTATTGGAAGAAAAACTCAGTGCGCCATGTATTGGATGTGATGCATGCGGAGAAGAACTTCATTGAACATATTATGGGTACTTGCCTTAGGGGGAGTCATTCGAAGGATGGAGAAAATGCACGAAAAGACCTTAAAACGTTAAAACTTAAGCCACAACTATGGCTGAAAGAAGATAGTAGGGGAAGGACAATAATTCCCCCTGGTGCGTTTACTTTGACGAGTGGGGAAAGGAAGGTGCTTCTAGACACAATATATAATTTGAAGGGCCCATCTACTTTTTCGTCCAACTTGCAAAGGATTGTTAATTATGCTACTCATGATTTACATAAGTGTAAGTCCCACGATTGGCATGTGATCATGCAATTGGTTCCTCTATTGTTTAAGCACTGTTTCTCCAAGCACAAGGATTTGCGTAGGGCTATTATGCAAATTAGTATTACCTTCTACCTCTTGTGTGAGAAGGTAGTGAATCGAGAACACATAGTGGCCGCAAAATTGGCTGTGAATGAAGCGATTTGTATATTGGAGAAGTACTTTCCCCCAGCATTCTTTGACATAAGTGTTCACTTGTTGGTACACCTACGCGACGAGGCACTTCTTTGTGGTCCAGTTAGATATCGGTGGATGTATCCATTTGAAATATTGATGAAAGTTTTTAAATATTACGTCAAGAATACGCGATATATTGCAGGATCAATTGCAGAGGAATACATCACCATGGAGTCATCAATATATACTTGGGAATATATGCCTGACTCGACCAGCGTTGATGACACTGATGAATTCCTCGATGATGGTGTTAATGTGATGGGAAAACGAGTGAAATTAACGAGTTTGCAACATGAACAAGTAGCTCGTTATCTATTTGACACACATGAAGATGTCGAAGAATGGAAAAAGTAAGTTTCGAATATTATAATGTTTAACATTATTTTAGATTATTTTATACATGATTAATTTTGTAATATGCAGTAAATATGAAGCCTGTGAGAACAATAAAAGACGAAAAATAATGGTACAATCAGACAGCGAATTTATGCTATGGTTGACACAAGAGGTAATTATAATGAAAATAGTCATTATATAACGTTACATTACACTCAAATTTTTCCACTAATATAATTAATTTATCTATATTCTCAGCTCTTAAAGATGGGTGATGCGACATCAAGGCTTGCTCGTCTAGCCACTGGACCCTTGTTCGTGGCACAAGAGTACAAAAAGTATCGATTGAACGGTTACATTTTCGGCGCTAAAGTGTACGAGGAAAGTACAAATGTACAGAACTCGGGAATTTCATACAAGGCTCTTACTTTCTTTCGAGCGAGCGCAAAAGATAAAAACCTCGTTGAAGCTGAAATGACTTACTATGGTGTAATCCAAAATATATTTGAATTGGATTATATAAGCTTCAAAGAGGTTGTATTTTACTGTGAATGGGTAAGAGTTGAGGATAAAAATGCTTGTAAAGTTGATCCTGTCCCCAATTTGATCATGGTTGACTTGTCCAAGTTGAAGAGCAACGACCACGTGAGCGAGGAGACGTTTGTTTGTGCATTTCAAAAGGTTAAGCAAGTGTTTTACTCGGAGTATATCGACAACGAGTCGTGGTCAATTGTCCAACACGCGTCAAGGCGTCTAAATAGTAGTGCGGATGACTTGGCTGCTCCTACCGAATATCAATCCATTTTTGATGATAACCCGAATTTGAAACAATTTTTCAATTTGTAATAAATATTTCAATTTGTACCGAAACATCCATTTTTAATGCTTTTAATTGATCTGCACTTTATCATTTTCACTCTTGTGTAGTGTGCGTGTGTGGAGAGGAGATTAATACATAAATATTCCAACTACATCTAAGTTAATCCATGAATATACGATTCTTACCTTTAATAGGTGATTAGTACATAGTTATTTGGGGTGTCCTATTTGTGGAGAGGAGACTGAATCTCTTCGTCTATCCGAACATTAAGAAATGCCATAATCCTATGGAGCGATGCTCTGCAAATTCCTCTCAACCGTTATGTAGCTAAACATCACCAGTTGAAGTTGTCAATTCCACTTTCCATACCCCACCACTTGGAACTTTTAGCAAAACATGGGAGACCATTGAAAGGTGGAATTGACAACTTCAACTGCTGATTTGTGGCTACACAACGGTTGGAAGGAATTTGCAACGCATAACTCCATAGGATTATGGTATTTCTTAGTGTTTAGATATGAAGAGAATCATATTTGACACGATTGCCCGGGGTACATTAGTTGGAAGGAGGTGCCATATGATCTCAAGTTAGCTGTTTGAGTGACACTACAGGTAATGTATTTATATTTATATGTCAATTTCGATTTCGATTTCAATTACGATTTATATTTATCTATATTTGAGGGGCGGATACTAATTTTACTTTATTTCAATTCAGGGGACAGGGAGTGGCCCTAAGGGTAGGCCACATATGCTCTATACTTATGTGGATATTAGGACGAGAAGGGAAGGATAAGGAGGTGTCCCCGAGCGTCGCGGTACAAAATCTCTTTTCCATGCAAATAGTTTGTAGATTTGAGATTATTGATGGTGATGGTGTTTCTTCATAAATAGTTTCTATTTTGAATATATATTTGCATTATCTTTAGTTTGTTTGGATATATGATGTTTGGAACAGGTACAACGTTGCTATTACGGGTACAAATATACTGCTGGGCAGTGGCAGTGGCCATACTGCCCAGCAGATTTTTTTTAAATTCTGCCCAGAATTGTCACGGTCAATGACCGTGACAATTTTTTTAAAAAGGGTCACGACTTTGTCACGGTTATAAACCGTGACAAACGTGTCACGGTCATTGACCGAGACACGATCGTGACACAAACGCGAGTTTTGTGTCAAGGTCAATGACTGTGACACGACCGTGACAAAAAAAGTTATCTCTCCTCGAAATGTCACGCTCATTGACCTTGACAAGTTGGATTTGTCAAGGTCAATGACCTTGACAATTCGACAGATTTGGTGTAGTGATTTTTATAACTCGGTAATTTTTTATTGCATTGTATATACTTACACCGAGTAAGCTTTGTACCTTTCGTCGTTTGTGAGTGTATACACTATTCTTTTCTCATTGAAAACGTTGAATTCGTTGGTAATCTCACTATTCTTTCATTGATCGTTCATTAATTGACTTCATACTTGAAATGTGTTAGTTGATCATGATTTTCATATATTGTTTTGATTCGAGAATTGCGTAAACTTTTGGAAATGATCATAAACATTCTTTGTTATATCACCCATATTAGCCTTGACCTCACCCTTATATGTTTACCCTCGTTAACCCCTTTGAGCCTAAATATAGCCTTTCGTTTCATAACCCAAATTCCCATAACCAACTCCGAATTGGAGTTTTAACCCATATATACACTTTTCGTACCTTTATTTGGAATGTTACTTGGGATTAAATGATGTTGTTGTGATGTCGGTTGCAATTTAGGCATATGAGAGTATGAAAAGTAAAGAAAAAGATATGTGAAAGAAGTGAAGAAAAAGAGAAAGCAAAAAGAAAAAGAAAACAAAAGAAAAAATGAGAAGAAGAAGAAAAGAAAAAGAAATAGAAAGTTGTAAATGTTGTATAGTGTTTAATAAGCTTTGATAACTCTCCCCGATGATATATCTAATGCTTTTTTGGAACTTGTTTTCCAATTTTAATATTGCCCGCATTTTTCTACTATCTCGAGTTTTCATCCCGAATACTTTGAATCCGTACATACTTCCCTTTCATTTCATACCCTAGCCTAGCCTACATTACAACCCTAGTAAAGTCCTATGTGATCTTAGGTTGATGTAATTTAAAAGTTTAAATAGTTGTGAAAATTTGTGAAAATACATTTCGCCTCTTTTAATGTGCGGTATCCTTTCATTGAGATTATAGTTTTTCAGTTTATATATAGCGTTCTTCATTTGTGTCATGTGTGCGGCCTAGTTTCCATTTACATTTACTCTTTAGCCCGCATGTTCTGTGTGTTACCTCCCTGTTTCAAGTGAATTTCATTTGATGAGCGTAATGCCCGTGAGGATTGAATTTATGCTTGCTTTAATTTAGTATCCGGTTTATATAAGTTTTTCACCAAATCACACTTTGCATGTGCTCGCTCCCCTCCCACATTTTAAGGTTTCAATTCTATGAGGTGCATTCTATAATGTTAATGATTCAGACTTTTGTTTGAATTCGTTCGATGTGCTAATAATGCGTATGCAATCTTTTTCGCTATTTTTGGGCTTGTCGCATGTTGGTTTGGGCATATTTTGAGGAAACCATGTGATGTTTATGGGTGTCATCCCTGAAAACCTTCACGAGACGACACTCGCCCATTAGGGTGACCTAGGGATTTAACGGCTTATTGCATACGCTAAATGCAATCGAATCGCCCGCGAAAGTGGCCTTATGCTTTTATACCATATTTTTGTACTATCTCCTACTTTTGGTTTGCTTGTAGTTCTTGTTGCATCCTATTTCATTGCTAGGGGCTAGCAATGTGTAAGTTAAGGGTGTGATGATACGCAAATATTGCGTATTTCATCCTCCGAATCTACGCATTTTAGCCCCCTCGGGTATCTTATTCCCTATGTTTATGCTCGTTAACGAGACAACCTCGGATTTCTACATTAACATGTTTTGCAGGGGTTAATTGAGCTTTTATAGGTAATTGGATGCTAAATGTGAAGTTCGGATGCGTTCCTCTCAATTTCAGTACGCAATCGCACGTTCAAGGGAATTTTAGTCTTTTCACAGCTTGGGCACCTGGCCCAACATCTTCACGGAAGTTGTAGCCCTCCTCGCTAGCTTCGTGTGGCCGCGAACGGTGCACGATTCTGATTCAT